>CM060189.1:30590554-32021387 GCA_030549335.1 Pontederia crassipes | reverse complement strand
TCCGGGACAAATCTCCTTTTCCGGAAACCCGGAGCAAACCAGGTCGGGACCGGGTCGGCCGAGACCCGATCCCGATCCTGGTCCCGGTTTTACTCACCCCTAATTCCTACATCAACATCAAATGGTTTTATTAGACATTTCTTTTCTATACATGTCAACTTGAAACATAATTGCATACATGACTTATTTCAAACAGCATAAACAATTTAGAAGATATAATTTGTGTATAATGCAAAATTATCTATGACATATTGAATGTAAAATAATATATAAGGTTTTGATAAAAAAATAAGGATAATTCAACATTTGCATGAATTTATTGTTAAGTATTCACCATTATTTAAATTTTATCATGATTCCAAATAATTAGAGCAATATATCTAAACAAATATAATATATAATTATGTGTATCATGAAATTCATATAGATACTAAATAGACTAATATCTCTAACTTAAATGAGAATATTTTTTCTAAGTAGAGAGTAAAATAAATGGGACACAAAAAAATTGGATACACAATAAATTATTTTAATATTTTATAATTATTATATTCTTTAAATAATTTAAAAATATCAAATTAATATTTATTTATTTTATAGGCATACGATTCATCTAATTTTATATCATCCGCGCATCGCGCGGACTATCACACTAGTTATTTCTTAAAGAGAAATATTATTTATTTTCAGCATACTCTAATTAATAAAAAAAGAAAGATTAATTTCAAGCTGACTCAAATTTGATTATTTATTTTGAATTATTTTTTAATTCCGAAAATTTTAATTTATTATAAGATAATTGACTTTGTTTCTAATCAAAATATGTTTATAAATGTAACTTCTTTTATTTTTGTTACCGTATATAACTAACTATTATAAGATAAGTTTTTATTTTGTAAAATAAATTATATTTGTATATTATTATAAGTTTTATAAGATAATGACATGTCTCGTGTCTTAGATTACGTATCTTGATTTTGTTTCCATGTTATTTGAATTATAGATATTTATCTATAATTTGAAACAAAATAATATTATTATCTTAAATATTAATACTTTATATTGATGACATTTGGTCATGAAGCCACATGTTCTCATACCTCATGTTTTATATATATATTGAAGTGCTGATAAATAATTTATTTGTTAAAATTAATTTAAAGATAAGCATTAATAAAAAAATATAATAAAGGACAAATCTAAAAAAATATGTATATTTTTAATGTAAAATAGTACATTCATTATTTTTTTTTTCACAAAATAAGTTAGATTTCCTAATTTTTTTACTTAGCTAATAAAATAAATATTTATCAACTATTTTTCAATTATCAAATAAGAAGAAAATTATAAAAATATTTATAAATCATTTTAACCGAATTATAAACTTATTCAGCACAAGTAATTTCATTTCCTTTTTTTATTTTCCTTAGTGCGATGTCGTTATTCTTTCTCTCAATTCCGACCGAAAAGTAATGACGTGAAATTTAAATTACTTCGAGTAAAGAGAAAAGATGAAGTTTTTATTTTACTTTCCTTTTATTTTTTCCGTATCGAAAAAAACAGAAAAAGGATAAAACAATAATATTTATCCCTTCGTAAAAAGTCATTTAAGCGCCGTTCTCCCCTTTCCGATCTCCTGCTCCGTTTTGCGGTTTTTGCTTCGGTCGTTTGAACTCCGAAGAACAAACCGGGAGCTCAGAAAAAAAAAAAAGTTTCCATCTTTGAGTTCGAGAAACCTAAACAAGAAAGAGGTCGAAGGATGTCTGGCTGGAGAGCATGGCCCTCGCCGAGAGGCGCCGGCGGGAGAGGCCGTGACGGCGGAGATAACCGACGCAATTCCTGGAAGCCGCCGCCTCATTCTCAATCCGCTGGTAAAACCTAACCTTCTTCTACATGCGCTCATGTCCTTGTTTCTTGCTCCTCTTTCTTCAATTCGTTTATAGAAATTTCGGTTGAGGAATTGTGTTTAACTGCAACATGTGGCCGATGGACGTAATTAGCATCTCGAAATTAGTTAGTCCCCCGTTCGATCCTTAATTCGAGTTTGCTTTTGTTTTTACTTCCTCGATTGTTCCTGTGCATGAACTTACAAACTCCCTATAAATGAAGTCGGTTGCTTTAATCTACAAAACAACAACAAAGTCTTATCCCACTAGGTGGGGTCGGCTACATGAATCATACGACGCCATTCCGCTCTCGTTGATCCATGTTCATAAAATTCGACAGGATTTTTTGCTGGCTGTCGGGGCCTAACACAACCCTCCTCCTTTATCCGGACTTGGGACCGGCTATAAGCGAATAACAAATTCAATGCAAAAAAAAATAATGAAATGTTAATACCATCTGAAAAGTGAATAACAAAGACAACAAGCAATTATACCATCTGAAAAGTGAATAACAAAGACAACAGGCAATGAGACACAGTAAAGATTATCTGTGAAGTTCCTAAAAAAGATCACATATGATATTAATGCGAAATAACAGTAGAGATGAGATAGATTTTTCTTTTTTGACACAACTCATGAATAGGACTTTAGGCCTCATTGTTGTTCTTTCATATTTATAAAGCATGCCAATGTTGACAATACCTGAGAAAACCGTCAACATTGGAATTGGTGACTAAAAAACATTGAAACAAGAGAAGCCCCATGAAAATGAATACCTCCTCTGAAAATTGGCACTGCTGTCTGTGAAATAGATATTTCCTTCTTCATCAATATCCAAGTCATTTGTGAACTTCAATGGAATTCCTTCTGCTTCTGTTGTCAAGGATGTTGCCAAACCACCCTTTGGGCCCACCTTTAACAGCCCAAAATAGGCATCAGCAATGTACAAGTCCCCAGTTTTCTTGTCAAAACGAAGACCTAATGGTCTCCCACAGATATGCTCATTCTTTAAATAACTCAAAGGTGATGGCTTTGGGTCACATATCTCTGACCTATCAAAAAAAAAAAATGTATGCTTGTCTACTCATTTTATTTAAAGCGGTTATTGAAGACAAAAGTTGGGACCGTCGAAATTTTCCATTAGATTTCTTTTTTTCCTTTTTATCTGGAGAGTATTCAATGTATTGAGGATTTAAAATTTTACTTCCTCTAGTTAAATGTTCTAATTGCCCCTTGAAAATATTCGCTACTGCTCAATTGTCTGAATGTCCATTATCTCGGATTCATTAACGTTGATCAATATACAACAACAGCAACAAAACCTTATCCCACTAAGTGGGGTCGGCTACATGGATCATACGGCGTCATTCCGCTCTATTACTAACCAAACCTTTCAGTATTTCGTTGATCCATGTTCATAAGATTCGACAGGGTTTTACGCTGGTTGTCGGGGCTTAACACAACCCTCCTCCTTTATCCGAGCTTGGGACCGGCTATAAAGCATAGGCGGAGTTAATGTTGATCAATATGCTGAACAAAATTTCTGGATGTTCAGGAAGGGTCTGGAGCAATGTGCAAGATATTTGGAATTTTATACCTTTTTTTTAAGCTTTTGAAATTACACATGTATTCTGCAAAGCTAATGTAGAACTTTTGGCTCGTTCCGGAAAAATTACTAGCTTTAACATATTTTTTTTTCGGGTGACTGACTACCTTGGAACCTATCATACATCCTATGTATCGACCCTCTTGACATTACTTAATTGAAACTTCTCTTTCTTTAAAAAAAATGTGTTGTGTCGTGTTTTGCAGGGCTTGTTAATTTTTCAATACCTCTGTGGGAAAAGAAATTCTGTAGTGATGTGTGCATGATTCCATGGAAATTGCTTTCCGAGAACCAGAAATTCATAGGTGTCTACAAGAATGTGCTTGAGTGGGATGATTCTGCAGCATTAGAGGCTTTTCAAAATGCAAAGACACGCTTTTGGGCACAATATCATGGATTTTTCTGTGACATCCCCTTGCCTGACCCAGAAATGTATATTGATGAGGTCGATTCTTGTGGCTCTGTGGATCCAGACTTAGTTGCTGATTTAGAGGGACGAATTTCACTGCCTAGATATGAGAATGTGGTTTCAAGTAACAATTGTCTCGTAATGACTGATACTGTGGCCGCGACTGGCTGGGAAGATGCAGAGAACAATATTACAGATAACACGTGTGGTGACCTCCCGCTTGTAAACTGGGATGTTTATGCCGAACAGCAAACTCGTACTCCCACTTGGGGAGACAGAATTGTTCCTAACTCATGCTGGGATGTAAAAAATGATTCTACTGATGCATGGAATACTGAAACAAGTAAATGGGATGCGAGCGTAAGGCTGGATGCTTCTTGCGGTAGCAGGAGAAATTGTTATGGAAATAATAATGCTGGTGGCAATGATAATTTGCTTTCGGGGCCCATACAGGATGATCCATGGAATATCAGGAGGAATAGATATACAAGTAACTATACTGGTGGCTGGGGTCCTGGAGCCACAGAGAATAATTCATGGCGTAAGGGGAGGAATAACTCTGAGAATCATGGTATGAATAATAGTCATGGTTACGATGAGGCAGCTACACAAGATTACTTATACGGCACTCAGAGAATTAATCATGTTTATAATGGTAGGGGTATGAGTGAAGCATGGGAGAACAGTAATTGTGAATCAGGAAGAACTTATTATGGCCGGAAAAGATATGCAGGAGGTTGGGCTGGATCGAGAGCCAACAAAATGAGGTACCAGAATCGGGTCTATTAGGAAATCAAAAGATGGAAAAATTGGTTGGACAGAGTAGCCTTATGAGTGGGCAAATTGTGTTTCGGTTTCTTCAAGATTGATAGCTTTCATAAATGTTATCTTTTCTCTTGCTGGGAGATTATTTTGATGAATACAAGCTGAACAAAATGCTAGAGTAAGACACTGAAACACTTGTTGAGTTTTATGTATTCCTCCACTCTATCACGTATAAATTGAAAGTTTCTGTGATAGTTTAAAATTTGAATAAAGATTTGTAGAAAATCCACAGGTTTAGGAGAAACATGTTTCTAAGTTGCCTTGGATGTGGGTGTTGTAAATGTCATGCATCAATTTTCGTGTGGATTATTATGAAAATATCTGGTTAACCTTTCTCTGATATATTCTGCCCTGTCGAATAAAGGAGGGTTGTGTTAGGCCCAAGTCCGGATAAAGGAGGAGGGTTGTGTTAGGTCCCGACAGCCAGCGTAAAACCCTGTCGAATCTTATGAACATGGATCAACGAATTGACGTCGTATGATTCATGTAACTGATCCCACCTAGTGGGATAAGGCTTTGTTGTTGTTATTGTTGTAGCCTTTCTCTGATATATTCTGCAGTTCTTTTTTTTAGCTTACAACACTTTCGATATGGAAGCAAGACGAACATATGTTACACTCTTAGGTGTGGAGCACCATTCTTATGCCAACAAATTGTTTGCAGCATTTTGACACAACGTGAGATCATATAGCCATACTTGAATGCATCTTTTCTCATCCTATATCCAGCTATAATGTTGATTTTTAATGTGCATTCGTCTTAATACTTTTCATGCAAATGAATCCAGCTTCTACTGACAAGGCCATTGAGGACCCTTCGGAGTTGCGGTAGCTTTTACATGCGCCTTTGGATCGTGGGCGAAGATTATTGGACGATCAGTGAGCCAGAGGACACCATGTCCATACGTAAAATGAATGATATCAGTAGGACCATACTACTGGAATTTATATCGAGCGAGAGGGCGCCGCCTGCTTGAGGAGGCGAGGCACGAAATTGAGGGTTGCAGGGGACTTTGAATATATCATATTATCCAAAGGCGAGATTGAGTCTCGTTCCCTTGAGATTCGATTTATGGTGACGAGTTGCAATCGTACCCTCCTGCGGATTCCAGCACATAATAAAAATATCCTAAGTTAGTCCTAGTTTTTGAAGATTGTCATGGAAAGACTTTTCTTGAACCTGTGATTGCATGGAATATATACTCAGCACATCCCAGTTGTATGAAGTATGAGAATAAGGGTGGGATTGTCACATAATTGGGGGTCCTGCGCTGAAGTTGTCGGGTGTTGTAGTTGCAGGTTCAATTTTTAGAATTATTATTTTAGTCATGATTTATTTATATTGCTCCTGTCCGAATATCGAATTAGTCGGATGCTAATGACCTTGAACACCAATAGCTCTCATACCGATAAAAATACCATCTAAATGTGTGTCATGAATAAAACCTAATCACAACATGTACTCGTACTTTCTGTAACTTGTGCGGCACCTTTTTTTTAAATCTCATTGCATATATGCACAATAAATTTCCACAATTATTTTCTAATTTTATACTCTTTTTTAACTCATTGGCAAATTTTAATTTGTGATGAGTGTAATCTGACCGTCGATTCTAGTGCATTTGGGAGTGCCCTAGGAAGGCTATTTTATACAAAGCACAACTTTGCTTTCTGATAATTTGTGGTCAATTTTTTTATTTATTTCTCAAAAATTTCACTAACTCGCACCACTTTTTTACTTTTCACCACATCAACGAAACTTATTTTTTTCTTCACAGGCGACTTTGTACAAAGATAACTTTGTTGTACGAATGTTATTCTGAACCCTGACTAGACGCACCATAGCAAGATCAATTTGGGCCTCAAAACCTCAACGGTGGCTACTCAGTGAGGTCGTCTTACTCCATACCACCATTCATGGCCAGGACTTCAATGCATTCCTGTGCTAATCCAGCCATGAAAATTTGATCTCATCCAACTTACTACACTCTCGGGGACTAGATAGTGGGCACTACCCCCATATGGGAGAGAGCAAAGTTGTGTAAGTTAGGAATTTCACATTAGAGGAGGATCATAATATTGAATCGTAAAATTTCACTTATTAATAAAAAGTATATATTTTAAAAATAATAATAAACATTTTTTTATAAATTTATCACACTTAAATATTAAATTACACCTCAATTTTTTTACTCCTATCGAATGCTAATGGAACTATCCAATGGACGACGCCACCGGAACTCGGAAGTCGAATTTTCCCGTACGGTGTTTGGTTCATTTTGACTTGAGAGCCAAGCACTATCAATCGCTTGGGTGCCACGACTTTGTTTAGGATGATTCGTGGTTCACATGACGAATAATAATTTAGTAATGAATACGACTTACTCATTGGATGACATGCTTTAGATCAGTTTGGCTAAGCTTATAAATAACTTAAAATAATTTATAAGTAGTTTTAAAAATATCTTAATTGATAAAAAAAAGTTGATAAGCACTTACTTTATTTGATTATAAGTAAAAAAAATAAGATAGAGGATCAACTTATTTTATATGAAAAAAAAAAGTTAATCGGATGAATAAATATACTAATTTGCTCTTATAATATACATAATTTTTTTATATATTTTATTTATCATAATATTAAAGTTTTTTATTATTTTATTAAAATAATAACTTATAATTTTTTTTATTAACAAACAGCTTATTTTATAAAATCAGCTTCATTCACTTACTTTTTAAAATCAACTTCATTCATTAAATTACTTATCAACTTATCAGCTATTAAATTTAAATTACTTATCAACTTCTCAGCTATTTTATATGAATTTAAGGGCACAAATTTGGAAACAAGCACTTTGAGAACAAATTACTCAATTTCTAAGATTATATGCATTTCAAATATCTTGTTATGGATAAAATAAAGTAGTTCCTCTTTTAATTTTAAAAGATGAACACCACGTCTTATTATTAATTCACATTTTTTTTATGTGAGAATAAAAAGATAAGAGACAATGTTCCTCATTTTTTTAAAAAAAGAACAGCATCATTAATTCTTTTTGTTATTATCTTGTAAAAAATTGTTTAATTTACTTTTTCCTACCTTGAAGATTAGATGCGCATAAAGTAAAAATTATAGACTTTACATTCTGTTATTATTCACTCTCAATAAATTGAAAGAAATAACATACGTTCATTTTTTTTTATAATAAAAATTGTTTATCACAACAGTTTAATCTGACTTATCAAACATTTTATTTTAAAAAATAACAGCTTGACAACAAAACAAACTAAACAATAATCCAAAGACCAAAGACGACCCATGTCTGAGTTGACAATTCTTGTCATCAAAATGTTTGAAAGGGAAGATATTGCTATGATAAACATATTTTACGTTTCCGACCTAAAAGGGGAATTCATGTTAACTGAAAATGGGCATTCATCGTAATGCACGTCTGTCACTTGTATTGTCTATACACAATGAGCTATGCATGTACTAAACGAAATTACGGCATCTATAACATATTGCATGTACTAAAAATGAAATCCAACGCCAAAACATGAGATTCTTGCAAGCATGTTTTAGGAATAGCATATAATTTAAGAAAAAAGTATTGTTCTTCCGAATCAAAATCCACATTAGGTTTACTTCCCTTCACCCTTGTTTTGCACTAGACTCAATTCCCGAACAGATTCCAGAATTTCCATATCATAATTCATAACAAAACTATGGCAAAATTCAGCTTCCGCCAAGTCCAAAAGCAGTGATTGAAACTGGATCAAAAGTTAGTAATCTGTACTTAAAAGTGAATAGATTGTCAGGTAAAACAAGGACACGAAGATGAAGATGAATCATTTACCTGGGTTTCTCAAGTGTGGCTCACGAATTTGATAAGAGAACCCTGCCTCCCAGCCTCCCCCAAAAGAGAACATTCAGTCTTGCCCCAGGAATTTTGAAGAGTGCTAGTTGATATTTACTTCAAGTGTCAAACCATAGCTCAGCAACTTTTTTTAATAAACTAGACCCTTAAGATCAAGCCAATTGGACAGTGGTCACTACCAGGGACATGCGGAAGAATGTAGGAGTCATAAGCTTTATCAGCTATGGACTCCGACACAAGGAAGTAATCCAAACGCCAACCTGAAAAATAAAAGATGAAACGAACCCCAGATAATTTAACTCTCTCTCAAATTAGAGCCTTTAAATCGATAATCGTAAAAATACAATAGAACTAATGCTCTATCTATTTGGTTAATAAACAGAAACATTCAAATAAATTTGACATCAATATTTTTTAATTAACCAAGAATCTTTTTTTTCTTTTGAGAAAGTAAATAACCAAGAATCTATTTGCCATCCTCCAAGAACAATCCTCGGTTCAACAAAAAATATATTGCTATCTTGCTGAACTTGGAAGATAAAGATCATTTTCAGCTGCAAATATTATCAGCCAAACCAAATTATGTACTTGTATTTTTTAAAGTAAGACATGCTTGTATGTGTACAAGAAAATAGTACATGAAGCAATACTTTTTTAGAGGATTATATGAATCAGTTTTTCAGTCTAAAACATGTGGTATATATATGAATATCATAAACATTGTACTTCACCTATGATGCATGTATCCAGAATTTGACATTTGGACAGACTTAGGGAAACTTTCAGCTCATTAATGTTGGCATGGAACTCGTATTCTAAGATGCCAGCCACTAATGGTGACATGCCATGTTCTAGAGCAAGAAATATAAATCCTGATTAACTGTTTCCTAGTGATCCAAGGTGGAAATATAACAAAATATTAAGGATAATTGTCAGGTAATACAAGATATGTACGATGGGGCATTGACTAGGGTTAGGACACCCGGAGGTGAGACAAATGAATTTCCTATAGGAATTGGCCTACATCAAGGATCAGCTTTAAGCCCGTATCTATTTAACTTAGTTATCGATGCTATAACCGAGAGTATCACAGAAGAGGTACTTAAGTGCATGCTATTTGCGGATGATATAGTACTTTTAGCGGATTCAAGAGAAGAGATTAATACAAAATTGGAAATATGGAGAAATACGTTGGAGTCAAAAGGTTTTCGTTTAAGTAGGAATAAAACATAATATATGCATAGCAATTTCACAAATAAACAACTTAGAGACGATTTGAAAGTTAGGCTAGGGGAGGATATAATTCCTCAAGTGACAAAGTTTAAATATTTAGGATCAATTATAAGACAAGATGGTGAGATTGATGACGATGTTAATCATAGAATTCAAGCTGGTTGGTGTAAGTGGAGGAAAGCCACTGGAGTTCTTTGTGATAGAAAAGTACCCAATAAAGTTAAAGGAAAATTCTATCGTACTGCTATAAGGCCAGTAGTGTTATATGGTAGTGAATGTTGGGCTATGAAGGGACAACATGAACGTAAAGTGGGGGTAGCCGAAATGAGAATGTTGAGATGGATGTGTAGTCATACAAGATTAGATAAGATTAGGAATGACCATATACGTGAACGAGTCGGAGTGGCTCCTATTAGTGAGAAAATGGTAGAGAATCGTTTGAGATGGTTTGGTCATGTTCAGAGAAGACCATTAGATGCGCCAGTAAGAAAAGTAGATCAAATAATCTGGAGTCCGATTAAAAGAGGGAGAGGGAGGCCAAGGCGGACACTTGGCGAACTAATAGAGCAAGATCTATTGGTGAATAATATACCGAAAGGTTTGGTTACTAATAAAGCGGAATGGCGTCGTATGATCCATGTAGCCGACCCCACCTAGTGGGATAAGGCTTTGTTGTTGTTGTTGTTGTCAGTCCTCACTGACAAAGTGTGTCATACGATTCCCAGCAATGAAAGATTTCTGGTAGCTTCTAAACTATAAAATCTTGTTGCATAATATATATGTATATTTTTTTTAGTCTCTACCAAGTTTGTTGTTGCAATATATTTCATGAATATACAACCAACCAATCAAACGATTCTCACAATTGGATAACTGGTCATTAGACTGACTTTACAAACTTTTTCTCCCATTTGCTGACATGTCAGTACAGCTGGGTGCATCTAACAACATTCTATGCATCTTGCGACAGCCAACTACCAACATGTTTGGACATCGAAAAGTGTATGATTTACCCATAAAGATTATGGGGATGGCAGAATAAATTTCAGAAGGCTACAAACTTACAGAGAAACCAAATTGTGGATGATGACAGATTAGCACCTTTTCATTTTCTTTATTGGTTGAGAGACGTTAGTTATCACACAGTTCAAGCTAGGAAGTCTAAGAAAGAATCTTCCCATGGCCCATCCTGATTTCATGTACCTTTGTTGGTTTTGCGACCACCATGTCTGTAACCCCAGTATGTGTAGGCCACCACATCAGGATGTTGTTTTCTAAATGTATCAACAAATCCTTTTGACAAGAAGTTTTCCTTGAATGATTCCCTTTCCTCCCAAGTAAAACCTGCACTTCTGCGGTTTCCCTGTGATAAAGGTGAGAGCATTGGCATTATGAACAATTGCTGCAGGTACATTACATGGAATACAGAACCAAATAAAGAAATTTACCAACTGTAAGCCTGTAATTATATCAAGTATAGCAACTCTAAAACAATAATGCTATTGTTCATGCACTTTATGCAATTTGATTACTTTGTCATACGAGGCAACTTGTTACATATGCATTTTATTGCATTCACAAATGAATAGGAAAAGCAAAAAAAGAAATGAGAAGCTTGGATCTTTACTAAACATTCATTTTGTCCTTGCATATTTGGCATATATGCAAAACAGGTGGGCATTTGAATTTAAAGATATAAATCACATATTCCTTCAGTACAGTTCCAGATTTGGCCTCATGAGAAGTGTTTGGCCTTCTTTGTCCACATCTTTTTTTTTATTACAGATGGTTTATAAATAAATCGTATAATGGATGGTTGACTTTCATTGCCAGTCTTTTATTTTCTCTTTCAAATAAAAAAAAAGACATATTTGATTTGTTCTCCTCCAGTCTGTTATTGATGACATATTTGCATGAGAATATAGTTATCAAATTCAAAAAAATGTGAAAATCATAGAGGAATTGTATAAATATCTTGTCATGGCTTCCTCGTTATTCTTACATCTTGTGCAAATCCTGTCTCTTCATTTTATTATTAATTTTGTAACATCTTAATTCATCTTTCTTCAAATCCGTAAGGCATTTAACAAACACGAAAATCTTAAAAACAGTAAAGGATTTTGTAACAGCACAAGATAACTGTTAAGAATATAAAATCATTGATGTTGCTCTTCCTAACGGTTTAAACTTTTAGAAAAATTGGTCACAAATTTAACATGGTATCAAAACCAGAGATCCTGAGTTCAAACCTCGTTAAGCTCTTATTAAAAAGTAATTTCCTCCCTTAGTTATCCACGTGTTGGGTTTGAACTAGACCAAAAGTTATCAACAGCCCACACATGAAGGGGAGTGTTAAGAATATAAAATCATTGATGTTGCTCTTCCTAACGATTTAAGCTTTACGAAAATTGGTCAACACATCAAATTTAACAATAACCGGTATAGAAAAACATCATACAAGTTACCAAAGCAATACAAAATGTAGCAGCCCACACTAAAAGAATAGACGTCAATCCTAAGTGCCTATATATTAATATAAATCACTATTGCTACATATTGAATAATTAATATCCAGCGAAAACATAACATTTAATAAACTCTTACAGCTGGATTGAATATGTCAATCTCTTCATGAGCACAATTCAGATCACCAGTTAAAATTACAGGTTTCATTCGTTCAAGTTCCTGCAAAGAGACTGAATTTAACACATGTTTTGTACCACAAAGAGCCTTGGATGCTGTCACATTCAAGTGCCTGAAACCAGAAATGTATGATGAAAAAGAATTTCACAGAATCCAAAAGATTTGTTTCCGAATGACTACATGAATTTTTTTCCTGTACCAATCAAACAATAGTTTTTCCTGTATAAATGAATAAATTTTTTGTTATTTAAAATTATGTTAAAACTGCAACTTCAATTTGGCTACAACCGACTTCTATATTTTTCATATTGTCATCCTTTATTTTATTTTTTTTTGAGAGGATATTCTCATCCTTTATCTTAGGTAAAATGGCTGTTTGTTATTGTTGTTTTTTTTAAATGAGTTTGTTATTGTTGTTGTTGTTGTTGATAAGGAAAAGGATGACTTCTAAGCATGGGTAGTAATCCGTTTTGTATTAAAGATAAAATGATGACATTTGCAAGTGTGTGCATAAAAGCCAAAAGTAAATAACCAAGTGGTTGTGGATGCCTACAAAAAAAAGTGAGTCCCAAGCCCGGATAAAGGAGGAGGATTGTGTTAGGCCCCGACAGCCAGCGTAAAATCCTGTCGAATCGCATGAACATGGATCAACGAATACGGAATGGCGTCGTATGATCCATGTAGCCGACCCCACCTAGTGGGATAAGGCTTTGTTGTTGTTGTTGTTGTATTCTCATCCTTTATCTTCATTTTGCTTGTTTCATCATAGTCATAATCTTATAATCCTCTTGTAATTTTAGCTCCCTCGCCCACGTATTAGCCATCCATTTGCATTGAATATATACTGAGTAAGATATACAAGCATGAGGAGAAATCAAAATGGAAATTAGTGGGAATCCTTCATCGGGTCTTGCGAGCAGTACGGGATCTCAAAGGGGAAGGCACACTTGGACTAGACAGTTTTCCTGTCTTCTTCTTTCGTGAGTTTTGCAATGTGGTTGGCGAGGACATCATGGAAACCATACAAAAGTCTACAATTTGAAATCAAGGTTTTGAGAGACTGAATAAATTCTTCATATTCCTTGCCCCCAAAGAAATCCTTAGTACAGCCTATGGAGGATTACAAGCCGATTGCTCTCTCTAATGATATCTACCTAATGTTTTTAGCATGAACCTTAGCTAACCACTTGCTTGCAGTGCTAGATTCTCTTGTACACCCACTTCAATTGGCTTTAATCTTGGTCTGTTGTATTTCATATAGCTTCAGAATGGCCTCTCAAACCACATCTTTCTTGAGATACGGTTGTTGGGGTTTTCAAGGACCTACAACTCCTTCGATTGGTCTTCTTTATGGAGATCCCTTCATCGGGGTGGTTTTCCTCTAACATGAATTTCCTAGATGAAATTGTGTGTTTCTCTATTATCATAAATCATGGTCCAAGAGTGTCCTCCCTCAGCGTGGTGTTGAGACGAAGTTGTCTGTTGGCACTCATGTTGCTTGTCCTAGTTGCCGATGCTTTGGTTAGTTGCAGCTTCTTAGCCTATGATGCTGGCATCATATGGGGATTTTCTTCAAGGCATCCGAGGTACCATTGTTCTCCTACTACAATATAATGATGATATTTTTTATAGAGCGTTTGATATTGCAACAGCAGGAAGGATTTCCATGATCATTGATGTTTTTTGCGACTTTTCTGGAATGTGTATTAATCATCTGAAGTTTTCCTTCGTCCCTTTCAATATGGATGCTGCTGAGGCTCATATCTGTTCATTGGAGCTCCAAACAGCCATTTGTAGTCCTTCCGTATTCAGGCATCCCCCTTGCAGATAGCAGAATTTTGTCCTGCAATTGGACGCTTGTTGGGGAGCGGGTTGAACGCAGACTCAAAGGACGTTGCCCAACAATTCTTATGGATAGGTGGGAAACTGTCTTTGGTTAAATAAGTTTTATCTGCTATTTATGTCTATTATTTTCCGGTCTGCCGAATGCCTGATGGGGTGATTCAGTGGATGGATGCTCTTAGACAAATATTTTTGTGGTGGCACCTGTATGCTACCAGTCAATGTCTGCAGCCCTATTTCAGAGGGTGGGTTGGGGTTCGATAACTCCAACTTATGAATGAATCTATGCTTGTGAAGTGGGCACCGACATCATTTGGTACTCAATGATATCTAGATGCTACTGTAGCACTCTATCGTGGGAAAAGAGGATGACAAATCCACATAAGGCCTAATCATTTTGGAGGAGTGTTCTCTAAGTAATGGCGAGTCCATGGCCTTGCTTTGAAGCATCACTGGGTTCTGGTTCATGTTTTAGGTTTTGGGAGGACCCTTGGACTTACAACAAACCTCTCTCCAAATTATACCCAAGACTCTTTGCCATAGCACAGGATAAACATGCTACTCTTACTACCTATTGATCAGGACATTTGTCTTCTGCTGGTGTCTGGATCTCTCAATTCGCACCATCATTGTCGGATAGACGACGTCATCCTTCTCATGGGTAGACTTGAGGGCAAGGCTCCTGACAGCTCTAGACTGGATGCATGGATATGGGCAAGGAATCAATTTTCTGCCCGAGACGCGTATAAATTGTTGGATAATGACAACAGGCATGGTGAGGCGCCGAATGTATTGTCATAGCTATGGAAACTGTGGATTCCTCGTCAGGAAAGATTCTTCGAATGGTTGTTAAGAATATGGAGACTGTCCACCAGGTGTTATAGTTGAGATGGGCTCTGGAGGCAGGGTCAACATGCGTTTTTTGTGAAGTTCCAGTGGAGGATGTGAATCATTTGTTCTTCGGCTGTCCGGTTACAAACGAATCTTGGCAGGGAGCAGGTTGCCTATGCATCAATAATTGGACAGCTACAGATTTTTGGACTTTCAGACATGGTGGTGAAAACCAGAATATCTACGCATGTCTCATGAAGGAGTCATGCAATTGGTAACTATAGGGGAGGAAAATCAAATTAACCCATCCAGAAAGAAATGTTGACTACCAAGAAGTGAATAATGTCTATTGGTGGCATCTTAAACATGGAAGTTTGTGCAAATGGATTTTCTTTTCAAAAGAAAGAACAAAAAAAATGTGCCGACATTCTAAAGAACCATAAAGTATCTTTATAACAAATCATTTAATTGCACCAAGGGACATGTACAAATATGAGAATTTGATGTACACTTACTTTCATGTATGAGCTAAGAGATGGATCCCATTGCTTAACCCTGTAATCCTAAAACCAAAAGAGGTTAACAAGTGTTATATTATTCTGTCAAAAAATAAATAAGTGCTACATAATTGACATTAATAACAAAGGGAGTTGATTGAAAGATGTAAATGGAGTATCCTTACCAGTCTTTTGAGACCATCACCTGAATTAGGCACATACACACATATTAAATAAAACGAGTCAAACTCCACTGTAACTAGACGCCCTTCACTATCGTGGTCTGCTATGCCAAGCCCATACTTTACTGAGATTGGTTTCATCTGTTAGACAAATGGAATGACATCTGATTCAAAGATTACCAACATTTACGCATACATAAACACATTTACATAGTTGCTAGTGTCTCTGTATATTTAATTTTTTGTAAATTGAATAGCTGATACAGTTCATTAATAGTTATATATGTCTTCTACCTTGAAATGTACGATGGTAGAAATGAAAAGCTACAGCTGTTGTGAGAACATGGCCACTGATGACAACAGTAATAAAATTACAGAAATCAGTATCATGCTAGCATTTTTTTAAATAAAAATCTCTATAAGTAAGCTTATTTATCTTCTTTTGAGGTTCCAAACCTCTAGTGTTTACGCAAAGAAACAAATATTATAATGCAGTATAAGATAAGAAGATATATCAGTATCTTCATCTCTTAATATAGGTTTCAAAGGATATAACAAGATAACTCTGGCCATGGAAAGAAATCAAGAAAAGCATCAACAAATGTTAAGAGGGAATTAAAGAATGAGAATGATTACATGGCATCCATGAAAAAAATGGATATCTTGAAGTTGGCAGGACAACAAGAATCAAAAAGGAAGCTTTGGGAGTAAGACGGAAAGAAAGAATGATAATGGTGGCATCTCAAAGACAAAAAGAAAGAATGAGAACAATTGCATGACACTGGAGGAAGGGATAAATATTTCTATTGATGGAGCCTTTTTTTTTTTGAGAAGAGAAAGGATGAGTGACCAATTTAGTTGTCATCCACATATATATAGATCACTATGAAGGAAAATCATGTACATGTGGTAATCGCACTCTCCAGTGAAGAGTGACAGAAAGGAAAGTACAAAAGGTGCAGAGCACTATCCCGAACCCCAATCCCGTAATAAACACAAAATGTGATGCACAATACAATCAACCTGACATCTCTCGCCACAAAAAAGAACTCGGTTGCGCTGAAGCCAAATAGCCCAAGCACCAGCCAAAAAGAACGCCATGGAGGATCTCCATCCCTGTCTCTTTCTGCCCAGTCTCCGCATGGCCTGCCAAAAGTCCTCAGCGCCAGGTGAAATCATATCAGCGATACCCCTCTGGGACCACACCTCCCCGGACACCCTACATCCAAAAAATAGATGAGAAACATCCTCCGCCATCACCCCGCATAAAACGCAGGAGGTGTCCGAGTGTGCCGCCCATCTCGCTCTGTATACTCTGGTGAGGATCCGCTCATGTCGAAGAAGCCAAGCAAAAATCTTGACTTTCAACGGGACACGGGAGCGCTAAATAAGTCTGCAGTCGGCGGTGAGGTCATCCACAGGGAGAAAGCGGAGATCCGAGCGGCGAAAGAGTCTAACGTCCAAACCCAACCATCCGTCCAAGAAGAGACCGGGTGGAACGGGGCAATCCGTTGAAGAAGTGCTAGAAGCTCCGCAAAGCGCTGCTATGAAAGTGGAAGACTGAAAAGAGGAGTCCAAGAACCCGGGCCCGGGCCACCCCTCTCCGTAGCTTATTTTGAAGCTATGGAAGTTATGGAGCCTGCAGACTTCTTTGGAAGCTATGGAGCCTCGACCCTCCATGCTCCAAATAAGCTATGGCTTCAGATAAACAATTGTTTACTAGGTACCTCTGCGACAATTGGGCACAGTTTTAAGCGTGCATTTAGAAGTTTTCAAGATGGTTCTAAGTACCAAACAACTTTAAAAAAATCTGGTATCTTTACTGGGGATAAGGTGCAAAATCAAAACAACCATAATAGTATTAAGAAGGTCAACTAGTGGTGCACCAGTCTCCCATGCACTCAAACATCAAGATAAAATTCTAGCAACAAATAACATTTATTGATACAAAGCACAACCAAAAACAGAATAAGCATACTCGTGATATGATTGCAGTGCCAGAGTATCCAAGCTTTGCAACACTACAAGTCCAAAAGCTGTTTCCATAGCCTTCAATTAGACAATCTTTGATGTCTTTGACATCATTCTCCTGTTAAGAATTTATGATGATTAAAATTTATGTTGGCAGTAGAGTAAGCTCATATATTCAAACGCATAAAGGCTTTTCATTTACTTTTTTTTCAGAAACATGAAAGATAAAAAATGCAAATATTTATATTCAACGAAGAGGGCAAAGAGAGGATGCAGACAACAAGAATTCTCAGCTTTGTTGGAATATCTGTTATGCCAGGAAGATTATTTTCTTGCTACCAAAAATGGATATGCCATATGAAGAGCACGTTTAACAGAAAAATAAATTAAAGCAACAAAAACCTTCAGTTTTGTCTCTTGCAAGCATAACACATCAAAATCTTCCTTTTCTGCAAGTTGAAGGACAGAAGCAGTCTCCAACTTCAGCAAAGCCCTCAAGCCATTGACGTTCCAGGACATAAGTTTAACATATTGTTCATCCCTAGTAAGTGGTGTAGGCCTCATTGTCCTTGGGTTATAAGGAATCCACCCTGCTTGTGGCTTCTTGTGAGCAAGCTGTGTCCAAGGTTCACCATATTGCATAAAAGGAGCCGCTTGATCTACAATACATCATAGTAAGAGTCATCAGTCACTTGTGTTTACAATATGAAAATATAACGGAGTCACATACCATCCAAAATAAACATACCTAACTGTTCCAATATCTCAACTGGCTCCTTCTGCTTTGAAACAGTTGTAGAGTGACTTTCAATAGCATTACTCCCACAAGACTGACTCTTTCTTCTGTTTCCCTGTTGTTTGGTCTCGTCAGCTTCAGAAGCATTGTATTGATCACTTTCAGCGAGTGAGTCATCAACTTTTCTCTTGGACGACAAATTCTTAGGTTTCACTCCCTTAGCTTTGGAGGGCATGTCATCGCCTTCTGAATCATGAATCGATCATTCACTAGCTTGAAGATGTATGCATTCGACAATGCCAAAAATCACTGGAGCAAAAAGAAATAAACACATACCATCTTGACCTCTAGAAGAATAAGTCATCAGAGCGGACACCAGATCCTTCTTACTACCCTTTGAGGGTATCCCTACACTCCTTCAATGACCAACAAACGTGTAAATAAAGTACACTACCGCAACTAAAATCAGATTGAACTATCTGCTCTGTCTGTCTGTCCTACTCTCATAAAAACTAAATGCATGAACAACTCAATACCTTGTGAGTTCCCTGAGTTCCTTCACAGTCATACTACTAAGCCTATTGGGATCCCTACTGATTTCATCAATTCCAGCATCGCTCTCGACCACATCCTCCTGCAAGCACCGCACAAAGATGTTAACGAGGGAGCACAAATCAGCTGGAAACCCATTCAAATGTACAAATATGGATTTGAACCTCGAGATTACTAGCGGCACCCTTAAGTTTACTCCCCCTGTCGCTTCTCCTGGATACGGCGGAGACCGATGCCACCTTGGAGCGGCGCATTTTGATCAGAATCGACGCTCCGAAGCTTAGATTTCTGGGAATCAACGCGCTGGCAAATACAAAATTCAGCAGGGATTGAGCCATGAATCGAGAACAGCTAGGCAAAAACTTCTTGAACCTCACAAATCGACCACGTTTCCCAGTGCATTTTAGTGGCAAAGAAATTTGCACGGGACAATCTCGACTTGCGAACACAACAAATGAAATAATCTAAATCAGGAATATCAATCGTAAGAAGAACAAAAAAAAATTTGACGGCGGTTCGTAAAACCCTGAAGGGAGAAAGAGAGGGCGGCAATACACGCACCGTTTAATCCTCTCTCTTCTCTCTTCCTGGACACGGCGGATACCACCAGTAAAAATTTTATAACCTCCGCAGTCATTAAGGACGTTCCCTAACGAGTAATTTTTTTAGTAATACGAAGTTAAATTATTTTTATTATTTTATTTATTTTATTTTAATTTGTAGACAATATGAATTATTCATATGAATTTAATTTTATCTCTTTTTCATTTTTTTTCTTTCTAATCTTAGGCAAATAAAATATAAAATAATTATATAACAACAAAAAATTATTATCATAAGTAATTATATTAATTTATTTAAATTATTATTCACATGAATTGCATATTGTTATTCATCATTATTTTTTAATATTACATATATTTATTGCTAATATTATCATTTAAAATATTTATTAATTTATTACTTTTAATATATTTTATTCAATTTATTAATTTTATAAAATAATAAATTTTTAGTCATATTAATTAAATTTCTAATTTGACATTAGTGATAAAGGTTATTTAAGTAAAATCGTGCAATTTTTAGTAATATTTTATTATAAGTAAGTTATGTCATTTAGGTTGTTAAAAAATTATTTGTACATAGTAAGAAAAACTAATACACATTATTAATTATTTAATAAATGACAATTTTTGTATCAAGTGACCTAGATTAGTAGGTAATGTCAAAAGGCAATAAACGCCCCTAAATTTATTTTCATCTTCGAGCATTTATTTTAAATTTCACCATTTACCTTTATTTGATTCAACATCTGCTGCCGTCGGAGATCTAAATCGGGCGGAAGATCCTAATTTGCCAATCGGGTAAACGCCCATTGCACCTTTTTTTGTTCTTTTTGGATTATAGTAAAATGGTTTACTATAAGAAAAATCGCTTTCTGACTGTTCGAGTCGTCGAAAATTGCAAAAAATTTGTCGCAACTCGACGCAAATATTTTTCGACGATTCTATTCTCACAGCCCGAGCCTTGAAAAAACTTGCTACGGCCTATGTAACGCCCCCAAATCGATCCCCGTCACGTGGCGAAGACTAATCTGGAGACGCTACGGCATGTTATGACTTTGATCATAATATTGATCATATCTTAGTCAAGGACCGAGACACATCAGCGAAAGAAAGAAAAATAAAAAAAATGATCACTTTAATTGTGGAAGTCTAAAAGTGACTATATCATATCTAAGAAAATAAAATAGAGTTCTACATCACGAATCTATAAATGCGGAAGGAAAAGAAAATTAATAAGCCATGTGGTTCATGTGCTTTCTTGCCGTTAGAGCTTCGTCACCACACACCTACTTCACCTCGTCACTGACCTGGTCCTGTGGAAATCAAATATAGGAGAGGAGGTCCTCCCGTAAGCTTTACAGCCTAGTGGGGAACCACATGATATATAATGCATAACATGAATGGGATAATCAAAGATAAATAAACATACTTGAACTTGAACTTGAAAGGATAACATGGCAACATCATAATAAGAAATAATTAAGACGATATTATAATTCATGAGAATAAATAATGCATAGTAATTTGAAATCATGGCATACTTGTAAATTATGATGATAACTTGACTTATTCATGTTTCTTGATCTTGGTTTATTATTAAAAAATCAGAGTAACTTTAGGTGTCTTTAATTTTTGAGATATTCCGAGCAAATTATACGGCCTTGTGCGGGTCAGTGGGTGATCAAATCATGACCAATGGAGCTACCATTATCTTGCTGCACTTGGCTTGGACTGGCAACCCATAATTAATCTTCCATTTGAACTTTAATCACTTTTAATAACTTGTGGCTCTTTGTTCTTTATTCAATGTATACGATAAGATCAATAAGAGGTAAATCAATAAGAGAATAGATCTTGAAGATCAATAAGGGATATCTGTAGGGTCAGAAAAATAGGATCAACTATATATGGGTAATATTCAGATTAAAAAGGAAAATAATTAATTAATCTAATAAAAAGGTTTCTAGAAATCGGTCGACCGATTCTGGGGAACGGTCGATCGGTTGGCTTCAGGTCGATCAACCGGTCTGTTAAGATCGATCTACCGGTGGTTTGAATAGGGCTAATTGGATCGGTCGATCCGTTCAGTTGAATGGTCGATCGGTGGCCAGGGATCGATCGACCGGTCGATATAAACAAACATCGGCTGAGGGTCATGTTATCGGTCGATCGGTTGTTGACAACACATGCAGGCTGGTCGACCGGCCAGCATACAGAGAATCACAGAACTTTCGAATTTCATCAAATCTTCAGTGCAATCTCGATCTAAAATAGTTTCTGACTTCTAGCAAATCAATCACACAACAGCAGAATAACAGATAATGAATTATGCATGAAATTAACCAAACAATCAAAGAACTCAATAAATCATATTTAAATCTCTTTTCGGTCAGCGTCCAGAAAGGTTGTATTTAATTTTATTTCCTTTTTGTTATCCTTTTTGTTTTGTTGGTTGTTACATCCTTACCCCCTTAAAAGAAAATTCGTCCTCGAATTTTGCACTAAGTCGAGGGCTTACCGAAAAAATGAGGGAATTTTTGGTGCATTTTTTACTCTAGCTCCCAAGTTGCATCATCGTCTTGATGGAAATACCAAGCTACTCTGATCATGGGTACATCCTTGTTCTTTTGACGTTGCACTTTACGCTCCACTATTTATTTTACTTTCTCTATACTCATGATATTTTCTTCATCCACTTCAACCCAATGAGTAGGTGAGTGACAGTGTCACCCATACAAAGTTCCAAATCATGTTTTGATCGTGTTCGAATGATAACAAGTATTACTCAGGAATTTGATCCAACATAATGAATCATCTCTATTAACTTGTATTTCTTATTCTACTATTCCCCAAGTGTATAACATTATAATTACCAGAGCCACTAACCTCCTTAAAAGGAGTGTTAGTGGGCATTCTTGAGTTGGCACTACATCTACTCCTTTGAATTTACGTTCATTTATATGTATATATCTGTATTTGACAACAACTGTACTTATTATCATTTCTTTTGTTTATTTATATTATTATTATTATTATTATTATTGTTATTATTATTATTATTATTATTATCATCATCATCATCATCATCATCATCATCATCTTCTTCTTCTTCTTCTTCTTCTTCTTCTTCTTCTTCTTCTTCTTCTTCTTCTTCTTCTTCTTCTTCTTCTTCTTCTTCTTCTTCTTCTTCTTCTTCTTCACTTTAACCTCAGCCTATGATAACTGTAGTGTAGATACACTTAATTGGTCGCCCTCCAATATTATATTAGGCCTTTATATTTATCGATTATCATTATCCAAACTTTTAACATTTTATCCCTTCTCATAAAATCATCATATTTCCTAATTGTTTGACATTAAACATTGAAGTAAAACTTTATGACAATTCCACAATTTTATATGCCCTGTGGATCCTTACATATGTGAGTTGTATGTTAAGATAGCTATTGATCCGATGTACATTTGACATCCATAACTATTGGTTTAACATACATTTGATATCCATAAGGATTCATGATTCGTAATTTATTTTGGTTCAACTAAAATTTATGATTAACGTAATCCAATATCGATATCTTGGTGGTATCATACGATGATCGTCGTGTGGGGGCATGATCGCTTGACCTTCGTCTTATATTAGATATCTAGAGGAATTGAGCAAAGTACAAACTATAGGGAATTGTCAACTGAGATAATTATATTTAGAATCAATAAGAGGTCTGATAAATTTTTCGAAGATGAATCATTCTTGGCATTCTATATCATTGGAACAGGCTAGTTCTTAATCAATATCATTCGTTATCCTTTTTATGTCTCGACACATTGTGCCAATGCTTTATCTGATATGCTTATCATGAGAGTTGCCTTCAATCTTAACTTTTTGGCTTACATTGATTTGTTTCTTGCAAAATCAGGTCATATAACTTTATGGGAGGTCAGTGGTTATATATGACCACAATAAGTTCTTTCCTTAAGTATCTTGAAGCACTTTGAATTAATGTTAAGGTCAAACGATATCTACGATGAGGGATCGCTACATAGTATGATCTAATCCATAATGAACAAAACAATTTATGCGCACTATATAACATAAGTCCTTAGTCAAACATCATGAATGTAAGTGAACACATGGAATGAATTCAAACAATAAGACAAGAAAATAACACAATCAACAAAATAGAAGACAAGCAATCATTATTCTTCTTTGCGCATCGTTTCATTGTCCTTTGCATTAACGATATCTTGTAGCACATGGGAGAGGGTCGGGATAACTTTAAGGTCGAAAAGGGGAAAATCAATCCGTATATAAAACTTATGGTCAAATCATGAGTGGTCCCCTTGATCAAGATCAAAATCTTGAAAATTATCACCATTTCCATTTGCCTTACCGATGTTGTTCATTACTTTAAAGTTGATAAGGAGATTCATCCATATATAAGGCTTATGATTAAAATTGTAATTTGATCAATTTGGTCAAGACAAAACTAAGAAAATTATTCATCACGTGGACATCTTAGAGAACATCCTAAACATGATAGGATTTCATTTTATCCTTTCATTAACCTATCACTGTATGAATCTCATTTGTATCCTCTGATGACTTACATAATTATATATCTTCTTTTCCCATTTGGACTTATCAATCATTATCACATAATTATTTATCTTATACGATGAGATATTATTATGACAACTATAAATATATAAATAACCAAAATAAATCAATTAAAGACTTATAGTTTGCTTCATATCCATCTTAGGTGCATAACTTGCTTCTCTAAAAATCTTGTAGGGGACTTATAAAATTCCTCATACATTACCTTAGCCCCCATACTTTCTAAAATTTTGCTCACTTGATCTTTTAATACTTAATGGTTGGGGCTCATATCTTCCTTAAGCATGTTAAGAGACTTTAAATCTTTTCAAAATTTCTCACATTCATTTGACCCTTTCATGCATTGCTTGTTCTTATATAATTCTTTTATCAACCATGCATATTAGTCTATTTTGGAATTATATTTATACTGCGATAACAGAGAATTCATTCTTTAATAATGGCTATAAAAATATACTTCATATCCATAAAATTTCAAGTCTAATATATGTTAAACGAAGTTAATTAAATCTATTTATTTATTTATTTTTATATATTTATAAATATATTATGTTATATGTGCATATGTGTATGAGTATGCTAGATCTACATGTTTAATTAAATCAGACAACTACTTACTTATTGATAATTTTCTTCTAACTTTTATTCAAACCGATGTGACTTCTGAACCTTTTAAATTTCTATATTTGTCCATCCATACATTATACATATTTTTTGGACAGTTCTCTAATACTTAAACCCTTGTCTAATTTAATATTACATAACTTGAACATGATTAATAATTCTAATTCCTATTACCAATATAAGGTAATCCAACTAGAAATTTGTATAACTAATTTGGATTTGCTTATGACCTTTATCAACATAATATATGGGCCATATGAAGTCTAAGGTACAACAGGCGTTACAGGTCCATACTATCAATATAAAACTATAAGATAGAACCACATAAGTCATCACAATAAATAATATCTTAGGCATGCTTGATTTCACGTATAAATTTAATTCTACTATTTGGAACCATCTCACACATACTTGTTGTGTAAGGTGAATCTTTTATTTACTCATATAATTCCCTCCTTTCTTCTTAAATCTATATCTCTTCGCAAATGTTAAACATACTCATTTTCCTCTTTATACTGCTGTAGTCAGCAGAAGAAGTCCATGAGTAGGACGATCATGGAAGAGATAGAAAACATGATTTATAGGCTGTGTTTGGATTGAGAATTTGTAGTTCTCGTTGGTTCTTAAAAAGTAACTGATTTGATAGAATAGTTCATGTGTGGTGTTTTAGTTGAAAAGTGTAATGATGAAAATTTGAAAAGTTGATTTGATAGATAAGTTTTAGTAGGTGTTTAAATAAAAAGTAAGAATTAAGAATATAATTTATTAGTTTATTATGTATAAATTTATAATAAAATAAAATATTATTTTTTATTTAGATAAATAATTATTTATGAAAATAATTATATTAATATTATAATTTATATTTATAAAAAAATTGTGTATATATTATAATTTATAATTTACAAAAAATAAGAATATTATAATTTTTATTTTCATGTGTTTTTAATATTATAAATTTTTTAAAAATATTCATATTAAGTTAAAAAGTTTATTTTATAAACTAAATAATATTATAGTAATACAAAATATAATAAAGAATTGAAAGAAAAAAGAAAAAAAAGAAAAGCAAAAAAAAAATAGTGCGTTCTCGCTGGAGGCGAGAATTTAAAGTTCTCAAAAAAGGAGAACAACCATCACGTGACCAGAACATTTAATGTTTTGGTCACGTATGTTGTTTGGCAAAAAAATATTGAAACTTGGGCTAAGTTCTGGCCCAAGTTCCGATATCAAACACAGTCATAGGAAACAGAATTGTTTCTTATATTTTATTCCTTAAATGTTTGTAGAACTGATTCTTCATGTAGGTAATACTTATCCACATGCGTTACTTATTCTTCCCCACTTTTCGTAACATTTATAACCTTTTCCGTATAATCACTAATACCATTTACCTTTATAACCCTATCACACTTGATCCACTCATATATATATATATATATATATATAGAAGATCTTACTTGTACTTTATGGTGGAGGGTGTGGCGACTGCTCGACAAAAGCACATGAACATTTACCTTACTATCTTATACAATAGGACGTCAAGAGAGTCCTGACTTTAGGGTCTGAAACCATAAATGCAACGCCCCAAATCGAACCCCGCCACGTGGCGAAGACCAACCTGGAGACGCTAGGGCATGCTATGACTTTGACTATAATATTGACCATATCTCAGTCAAGGACCGAAACACGTCAGCGGAAGAAAGAAAAATAAAAAAAATGATCACTTTAATTGCGGAAGTCTAAAAGTGACTATATCATATCTAAGAAAATAAAGTAGGGTTCTACATCGTGAATCTATAAATGCGGAAGGAAAATTAAACTAATAAGCCCTTTGGTTCATGTGCTTTCTTGCCGCTAGAGCTTCGTCACCACACACCTACACCTCGTCACTGACCTGGCCCTGTGGAAATCAGATCCAGGGGAGGAGGTCCTCCCGTAAGCTCTACAGCCTAGTGGGGAACCACATGATATATAATGCATAAGATGAATAGAATAATCAGAGATAAATAAACATACTTGACTTGAACTTGAAAGGATAACATGACAGTATCATAGATCATAATAAAAAATAATTAAGACGATATCATAATTCATGAGAATCAACAATGCATAGTAACTTGAAATCACGGCATACTTATAAATCATGACTATAACTTGACTTGACTTATTCATGCTTCTTGATCTTGGTTTATTATTAGAAAATCAGAGTGACTTTAGGTGTCTTTAATTTTTGAGGTATTCCGAGCAAATGATACGACCTTGTGCGGGTCAGTGGGTGATCAAACCATGACCAAAGGAGCTACTATTATCTTGCTGCACTTGGCTTGGACTGGCAACCCATAATTAATCTTTCATCTGAACTTTAATCACTTTTAATAACTTGTGGTTGTTTGTTTTTTATTCAATGTATACGATAAGATCAATAAGAAGTAAATCAATAAGAGAATAGATCTTGAAAATAAATAAGGGATATCTGTAAGTCAGAAAAATAAGATCAACTATATATGGGTAATATTCAGATTAAAAAGGAAAATAATTAATGAATCTAATAAAAAGGTTTCTAGAAATCGATCGACCGATTCTGGGGAACGATCGACCGGTTGGCTTCAGGTCGATCGACCGGTCTGTTAAGATCGATCGACCGGTGGTTTGAATAGGACTAATTAGATCGGTCGATCCGTTCAGTTGAATGGTCAATCGGTGGGTAAGGATCGGTCGACCGGTGTCCAGGGATCGATCGACCAATCGATATAAACAAACATCGGTTGAGGGTCATGTTATCGATCGACCGGCTGTTGGCAATACATGCAGGCCGGTCGACCGTGTCACGACCCTGATTTAAACCTTGGTCTAACCCGCAAGTCGCGACATAATACGATCGATAAAATTATTAAAGCGGAAGCATCATATTATCATGTAGAAATATGTGAGATAAGGTTATCACACCATTGTTCACAACCCACTTATATTTAAACTCATAGCAAGTACACACTCTAATTCAAACTCATACATTTTAAAAGGTTTCTGAAATATTTAACTTTTACACACCACATAAAACATTAAGAGGAGTCACACATCCCCACAAAAAGACATCAAGAGACTGTCTTCAAAAGTGCTTCTAATCCGATAGGGGATTTTCAAGCACGGCCATATGACTGGTCTACTGATCTGAAAAAGTATTAAAACAACATTATGAGCAAACAACAGCTCAGTAAGTTAAAAACTCATAACCTATGTGTTACCACCTGTTCAATGCAGATAAATTAATTTAGCATTTTAAAACTTATAGAAAATAAGCTGACATCTTATTACTTGTGAACAATTATCATATAATGAAGGATACTACATCAAGTAATCTCAATGAATAACATCTTTAGCATATCATATAGTGCCTCACATATTTGTTTTACTTCATATAACATTTCACATATCATATCATGTATCATGTCATATCTATCATGTAACATATCATATCATGTATCATGTCATATCATATCATGTAATATGTCATGTATCATATCATATCATGTATGCACGTATGCATAATGCACATGTCATATTACCAACTGGTCAGAGGAACATATTACCCCGTAAGGTTTCATATCATCCCAAATCATGGGGTACATTTCCTATAGAAAACATATCATCCCTGGCCAGAGGCATCATATCATCTCTGCCGGGGAACATATATTATCCCGTAGGATACCATATCATCCCATAAAAATGGGGTACCTTTTCTGCATAAGACATATCATCCCGACAGAGGAAATACAATGCATGACAGATAAGATGCATAATACATGCATTAACAATATCATATCACTTAAAACACATATCATATAATTGTATTAAAAGTAATTCACTCACCTTTTTGATCATATAGAACATATAGTCAAATCAAATGACATTCCAAAAGACAGAACATGAGGTATAACAATGATGGGTTACTTCTAGTGCACCTTGGTACACTAGGAATTCGTGTGGTGCTAAAAATATCATGCATAATAATAATTAAACATGTGATATTAATACAATTATAATTTTTGCATCGTAACAGTCTTCACAAAGCCTAATCCTCTGAAAATTTCCCATTTAAGGTATATTGTATAAGGGCTCTAAAAATTTCATCAAGACAACCATATTCTTTACCTACCCAGTTTGCTGACAGATTAAGTTGTGTCAATTGTAAAATTCATAACTTCTAGAATACTTAAGATAATTAAGTAATTATAATTTTCAATGAAACTAGACTCCTAAAGGTTTCACCCATATAAATCTCATAATTTTATTGCTCATATATAGTTCTTAGAAAATCCAGAGATTTACCTCTGTTCTTTTCTACTTTTCTGTTCTGACAGACTGAGTGAGGTTCACTTTAAAACTCATAACTTTCATTGTACATGGTCTATAAACGTGATTCCATTTGGATTACAAAAATAACTTTAGCATATGTAATAAATATAAATTTCATAAATTAAGCATTTAAATTACCATAGTAATTTACAATTCAGACTACTCATCACAGAAAATAGAAAGAGCGACTCGGAGTAATTGATTCATAACTTTTCACATACAAATCGAATTAACCTAATTCCAGATCCTGTGGAAAGTAGACTCAATAAGGTTTGAACTTACTAAATTTCATAATTTTTTAAGAACTATAAGATGCCGAGAACATGTAGACAACTTTCAGATAGAGTTTGGTGTCCAGCAAAGAGGAAACATCATATAGGTGAACTAGAGTTTGATCCACACCTCAAGAACATGAACATAGAAGCACAAAGATATCTTGGAGGCTCAGTAGAACAGAGTTTCATCTGAATTTCATAAGGATAATTCATAGAAAAGGAGTAGACAACTTACCTAGATGAAACCCTAGCAAGAAATCCTTAATTTGTTGTTGAAAACCCTCCTTTTCTCTTTAGTTTTTACCTCCTCCTCTTGCTGCCCTCTTCATCTGGGTTTCGTGTGATTAGGATAGGTGTAAATAAGAAAATACCCCCATTTGAATTCAAATAAAATATTTAGAAAAATAAATAACTAAGGAATTGAAATCTAAATTTTTATCCGAAGAACAAAAACCGCGATTTCACAGATTTTTTGATTTTGTGTCTACGTTTTACTTAACTCATACACCTCCTAAAAATTCTTAAAAATCACTTTTAGAATCCTTTCATATATAGGAACAATTATCGGGGCTTTAATTTTCCAAATTTTCACTTTTTCGAAAGTTACATTTTCATGCCTTAAGTAAATTTTCATCGCTTTCGCACTTCAGTTGATATTGAAATGTAAGTCTTAACATCACATTCATAGAAATTATCAATAAGATAATATAACATAACATTCATACAACTAATCATACATGGTTAACTTAGGAATATTACAGACCGGCCAGCGTATAGAGAGTCACAAAACTTTCGAATTTCATCAAATCTTCAATGCAATCTCGATCTAAAATAGTTCCTAACTTCTAGCAAATCAATCACACAACAGCAGAATACCAGAGAATGAATTATGCATGAAATTAACCAAACAATCAAAGAACTCAAGATATCAAACAATGAAAAACATGCAACTTGAACCCTCTTCATTTCTTCTTCTTTACATGTACGATTAGGGCACGTTTTAACGTTATTCAGGGGTCATGCAAGGTGATTTCGATTCACCCACCTATTCGTGATTAATCCTTGCATCGGTTCGTCGGAATACTAACGATTTCGTCCCCTGTTTCCTCCTTGTTCCCCCCTCTCGATCGTCCTCTGCAAAAATTCCAGCAGAGGGCATAAGGAGAACAGAACCCGACAGATGATAGGAGAGAAAGAAAGGTCTCTGCACGACTTGCAATTGGGACAAGAGAGAAGGAATCGGTCGTTGGTGCCTAGTAGACTGGCGGCGGTCCAGAAATCCAGCAGGGGTCTTGTGAGGTTTTCAAGGGAGAAAAAGAGGTTTAACGAATTTTGTCTTATCTTATATAAGCCCCCATCTCCTAAACAAATCTGATGAGATCAGATTTAAATATCTTTCCGATCGGCATCCAAAAAGGTTGTCTTTAATTTTATTTCCTTTTTTTTATCCTTTTTGTTTTGTTGGTTGTTACAGCCTAGGCCATGAGAAGATTCACACGGCTCGAAACGTCGAAAATATTTCTTACGACTCGAGCCGTGGGAACTTCCCACCATTTGGGTCGTGAGAAATGTTTCCCACGGCCCAGACTGTGGGAAGTTCCTACGACTTGGGCCGTGAGAAATGTTTCCCATGGTCCATACCATGGAAACTTTTCCACGGTAAAGATCATGGGAAGTTTCCACGACTGGAGGCGAGATCCGCCCGCGGACAGTCAGATCTTTCGTCCATGGGCGGGATTCGCCCGCAGGTGGCCCGATACATCACCCGTAGGCGGAATTCGATCGTGGACGGCCCGATCCGTAGACCAGAGTCAAGAGAGGAAGCCGGAGGTGGTCGTCAGAGCCATCGGAGGTGTTCACTAGAGCCAAGAAATAGAGAAGAGGGATAGAGAGGAGAGAGACGTGTGATGAAAAGAGAGGGAGGGGGAATGGTGAGACAGATAGAGGAGGGAGAGAGAGGCGTGAGATGGAAAGAGAGAGGAGAGAGGGAGAGATATATATGGAGTGAGAAAAAATGTAGCGAGAAATATATGCGGAAATGTAATTAAATTTTGCGACGGTTTACACCGTGGAAAGCCTTTCCATGGTCGAAGCCGTGAGAATTTTCCATAGCTCAAGCCATGGAAAAGTTTCCCAGAGCCGTAGGAATTTTTCATGGCTTAGACCGTGGGAAACTTTTTCCACAGCTCGAGCCATGGGAAAGTCGTGAAAAAAGTTTCCTATAGTCTAAACCATGGGAAATTCTCATGGCTCGGACCGTGGAAAACTTTTTTCACTGCTCGGACCGTGAAAATTATTTTCCACGTTTGAACTATCAAAAATTTCGACGGAAGATAACCCGTCATAATTTGCAACGAATTTTCGTTCGTCAGAAATTTTTCGTCAAAAAAACATTTTTTTCTTGTAGTGGTTTAATGTTTGCGCTATTCTTTTTATAAGGTAGCACCATCTTACTCATGTTAATCATCATCAGATTAATGATGGATGATGGCTTAATTAACTAAATAATTTTTTGATCCATCATTTATCATGAACGGACTATGATTAATAGAAGTATGGTGATGATACCTTTTAAAGGGTAGCGCATTCATTTTTTCATAATAAAAAGAGCATATAAGATGTATTTGACTAAGTTAAATAGTTATTTAATGTGTTTGGGAAATACAACCATTATAACGACATATTTTAAATCGTTTTAAAATGTTTGAAGGATCAACATTAATCAATATCGAATGTGTCTCAATTTTTTTTCCAAAATACATAATTAGAAACGTTTCATTATTCATACTATTTGCTTTGATATAAATTATACTTTATTATTATTATTATTGATAATCAATAATTATTTAGTATTATAAATGTTTCGATTAGAAAATTTTAATACAATAAAATAAATTAATACTTTATAATATATATATATATATATGCTGGTCCTCAAGCCGTAAAATGTTTAATAAAAATGAATTTACTTTGATGTAGACTTAATGAAATAATTTAAATTATTTAAAATAACATTTCTCTTAATTATTTTATGTTTATCAAATAATTTAATCCCTATATTTGTCAAATCCTTTTGTGTATTTCAATTATTTAATCATTTATCACTGATCGTAATTGGTTAAGAAGTAGGCCTCATTTAAATTTGATTCTAAAAATTCATTGTATAAAAACAAAACAGACAATTATTGATGTACGAAACGTATGACATTGTTTAATTTAATGATTTATGTATTTCGACACGGGCATACCAAGTAAATCACTATGGTAAAAATATATGGTAAATTAAAATAAGAAATTTTTATGTGGACACAAACATTATATTGGAGAACAAATTTCTCATAGGTCGTCCCTCCTCTCTTGACCCGGCAAAGGAAGAGCAAGAATAAGAATATGTTCTTATTGATATCTAAAATAATTTACTTTGGATCATTGGTTCCTACGAATTTAAAATGTGTGTCTCGACATAATTTAATGAGCACGTAAAGTCATACTGTAATACCTCTTGACTTTCGCTTTGGGTCATTGACTTGCATAAATTTAAAACATGTTTTAAAAGATGAAGAATGTAGCTACATATAAGTTTATGATCATCTTCATATTTTGTCCATGTAAAATTATTCGATGAGATTATTTTGATTCTTAGACTTTTACATCAAATCGTTGTTACCTGCTGTGGACTAGAATATTTTTTCCAAATTTCAAAACTTCACCAAAGAATAAAAGGGAAATGATTGCATCCTTGTTTGTTTGAATGTATGATTAAAATAAGAGGTTAGTTTGTATATTATTATGATACCAAAGAGTTTTAGATAGGAGAACTATAACTCCCATAATTCATGCTATAAAGTAATTAACCATTTTCTAAAAAAGAACAATGGCTTAATTAACCATTCCATATAAATAACTTAATGCAATATTATATTATATAATGAATATATATTAAGTGACTATGAATTAATTTTAATTTTTTTTAAAATAATTACTTATATTAATTTATAAAGTAATAATTTTTTCTCAGTTACTAATGTAGTGGACCCAAATTACAAAAGTAAAAAAAAAAAAAGATTCCGCCTTGGCGCCTTATGAGCAAGAATCTTGTTGGAAGCAAAAAACCACGCACGTGATGATTCGAAACTTGATTCCAATAGGTAGTATTTATGTGCGAAAATTTAATTTCTTATTACTTCTCAAAACTAATCAATTATATAAAAAATTAGGTTTAATATTTAAATGAAAAATATAATGATGGTTATTTAAAAAACTGATTTGATAGATAAATTTTAGTACGTGTTTGAATAAAAAATAAAAATTAGAGAACTAAATTTATTTTTACAATATAGTAAATATTATATTTAAATAATATTGTAATTTAATATAATGTAAAAAATAGCTTAACAAATAAAAATAATTAATAATAGTTAATATAAATAATTATTTAAATAATATCTTAATATAATACAAATTCATATAATTAATTATCTAAACAAATATCTTAATATATTATAAATTAGATTATATTTTTTTCTAAAATAATAAAAATTTTAATTACTTAATTATATTGTAATATGATAAATATAATTATAATGTTTACATTAATTTCATTTGATTATTAATGGTTTTTTAATAATTATATGTTTATTAAGTCTAAATAAATTTATTTTACATACTATATAATTTATTTATTACAACTTACTTAATATTATAGTACAATACTTTTTTAAAAATAATTTATTTTACTTTATATTATAAAATAATATCTTTATTTATTTTATTTAATAGTAGAAAACTTAATAATTAAAATTTTTACTTATTTTTTAGTAATATTAATTAAATTACTCTAAATGTTTTTAAATATTGTTTAAAAACTTCATGCTCTTTCTGTATTTTTTATTTTATTGTTTCTCTTTCTATGGTGTGAGACCCATCGTGAAAGTTAAAAAAAAAAAAAGTAAGTCAACGTGGTAAGCGAGAACTTGTAAATTCTCACGAACAACGAGAACTTTTTAGTGAGGACTTTTCGAAACTTTAATTGTTGATCCAAATTGAAATTTTACTCACGAGCACGGTCATAATCGATTATATTTTAGTTCTAAAAGCGTTAGCAAGATTTCATCGAATCCTTTTTAGTTAGATTGCAAAGCCTATGTAAAAGTTATTGTAATGATCCGGATTTTCAAAAAATAATTAAAAAATATTATTTTAATTTAATGAATCTGAAAATTTTAATGTTAATATTCTGAAATTAATTAATTTTGAACTTCAAGCAAAATTGAAAAAGATGGTTAAAGAGATAAAAAGGGAATTTGAAAGGGATTAAAATTAATTGAGTTGTTATGATAGGAAAAGAATTAATCTCGGATTTAATTAAATTTGAAAACTTATGGGGTGATGAATTATTGATGGATGATCAAGATTGATTCTAAAAGAGTCGCCTAATAGAATTGAAATCTCAAGCCTACACTATAAATATGCATTAAGAGGTGGCTGGAAAACTCCTTTGAGCCAAACAGAATTTTTGCACCACGAGCCTTTCTTTTCCTCCCATTTGCATGTGAATGGAGGCACCCCCGAGAGCACGCGATGGCTGATTTCGAAGCCAGAACATAGGAGAAGAAGTTCCAAGTAGTGACCCCGAGTTTCAGAACGAGGACAGAGAGATATCGCCGACGAAAGTTTGGCGTCTGTGCAATCTTTCCAGATAGGGAATCCAGTTGGTTTTTTCAGCCAACTTTAGGTACGTAGGAGAAATCCTTATGTCGTCAATTTTTTGTGACATGGAACCTTATCCTCTTCTCCTTAGTACCAAGATTCCATTGATATATCATATGCACATGTTAGGGCATAGTTACGACGGTCAGAAAGTCGCGTCGGAACGCACTTCTCCGTCGGCAGCAGAACCTGGGCTTATTACAGACCAAGTTGGATTCGGAACCAGATCAAGTTGTCCATCTCGGCACGAGTTCTTATTGGTCCGGCCCGAATTGTGCTTCGGCGCAGCACCGGTTCGGTGCGATCGTAATGAACAGTGAACCGGCCGACCCGGCCCAAGTTCACTATACACCTAGCCCGATTTTGTCCTGGCCGATGTGATATTGGTTGTTTTCGAATATGGCCCGAGTTCTACCCGACGTGGACCGAGTTCTGGAGACAGAAAATGTAATTTTGAGTAATCTTGTTATAAATAATGGAATAGTTATTTTGGTTAATTGTTCATAATCATATACGGTTATAATTATTAACAGATATGACCTTATCATACTCTCCGGATCTGATTCGAGATTATTAGTCTTATTGTTTTACTCGATTATGTGATTAACCATAATGTTGATCCAGTAGTTTTCTTCTGATTGGGTCCTTGTTTAACCTAAAGTAAATTATTAAAGATAGGCTTTTATGATAAACAGATAAAAGATGGAAACTGTTGGGTCTTCATGTTCTCCGATTGTCTCTAAGCCTTCTGGACCATTATTGTTATCGTATTATATGTGGCAGATAGTGTATCTAGAGGTTTGAGACGTAATCTTTTAGGGAAGCTATGACTGTCCTGTGATGACCATGATCCTCCGCCATCACAAAGCTATTGTTAGTATTACTATTGGAGGGTGGCTTGTCATGGTTTGATATCTCACTGGCCTACATGAAAGAGATATGGAGTTTTTCTTAATCGACTGAACGCTCCCTATTGAATTGAATAACTCCAAAGATTGAATTGAATAGAATAGAATGGAAATCAAATTGAACTGAATCGAATCATGGTCATTTGAATTTTGGTGTTGACCGGCTTTGCCTCCGCCCATTGAATTGGATAAAAATTATTATTGGTCATTGACTATCGATTTTGATAATTGAATTATTAAATTAGATAGATGCCATAGTGATTAGGCATAATTGTGAATTGATAATCGTTAATTGGTTGGTCATATGACCTCTTACTTGTTCCTCCTTATTTGATTCATGGCTTTATTAATTTATTGATATTGATTATTGAGCTCCATCATGTCATATTGATATCTCTAGTGCTCTATTGTTTATTGCTTCATGTTGTTATTGATTTATTGAGTACTTTCGATTTATTGTATATTATTATGGTTAGACCCTACGTACTGAGTATTTTTATACTCATGAATTTTCTCTTGTATTTGAATTCATGCAGGTGAGATGATAAAATATGATGATGCAGGTGGTCATGCCCAATGACAGAAATGTTATTGCACATGATGTAAGATTTAGTCATACTAGATCATTGAATTAGTTTTTATTTAGACGATCTTACCGTTATTTCCGCATTTTATATAATTTATTTTCCGCAAAAATTATTTTCTGTAACGTTTTTGGGACGACTCTGAGCACGTGATAGTCACGTAGGTCTCGAGATGTTAGAATTATTTTTAGAAAACTAAATTGATTAGGCCCATCAATTTTATTTGATATTTGATTGGGAAATATAATAAATAAAAAATAAAAGGTTAATTACATGTTTATGTGAAAAATTGAAGAATCGAAAAAATATTAGTGAGAGGAAAATGATAGACTAATTAAAAACTTATTACTAACGAATAATGTTTAAAATATATGTAACATAATAAAGTAAAGATACATTACAAATATAAATAATAATATCAAATTAATCTTATTTATAGAGTTTTTTAAATCCTTATTATATGTTAAATAAAAAATCAATATGTATAATAAATATACGTGCGACAAATATTATACAAGCAATAATAATAGTTTTCATCCAAGGTTATAATTTATAGAATTTATTATAATATTATTAACTAATCAACGACTTTTATAAACGTCACATGAAAAAAGAAAACAAAATAAATAAATAAAATCCAACCCAAATATTAGGGACTAAAAAGTGATAATAATATCACTTTCCAACCCAAATGGTGTTACATGGAAAGGACGAACTGAAACGCTTTTCCAAAACAATAATTTACTAAAAATTATCTTGAAGGCGAGTGAGCATTATGAAAGCCGAGTATATTACTTATTTTACATTCTAGATACATAATTATGATTCGTTATTAAAAAGTACTCATATCAACAAGAAATTTCTACACACACATCAACATATAAAATGTTTTAATAATGAATATAAACAACATACTTAAAATGTGATTATTAATATTATACTTCGCACATGTGAATAAATAATTTTGAACATTTCACACAAACGTTGAACCCATTATCAAATTAATACTTGTCATGTTAATCAACCATGGATTAAAAATATGATCCAATCCAATTTATTTTATTTTATTTTTCTTGCGCATAGCTTCTTCATGTTTGTGGATTTATGGTTCAGCAGTTCTGGAATTAAAGTAATTAATTAAACATCGATAGCGTCTAAAAGTAGAACACATAATTGATAATCTTTTCTTTTTTTTTAAATTTCTACATTGTATGTTTATGCTTGCAATGATGTCGTGACAAAAATTAATTAATGCATAACTTTGACTTATCCCTAAAGTTTACTATTACCACACAAAAGTCGTCATAATTTATTTATGCACACCATCCATAAAAGACATTATCCAAAACATTAAAATGATTATAAATCAATACTACCTTTTATTTTTCCAAATCTCTTTTGAGAAATACATTGTCCAAGGAATTAAAAAAGTAATTTTAATAAATTAACTAAGGCAACAAGCAACTCCCATTATTTGATTCCGTTGAACTAATATTTCAGCTGATTTGGATACTTGTCTCAGGTAACTAATATTTATCATTTATTTCAATTTGTTGAGTAATTAATTGGGTACCTAGTACATTAATTATATTTGCACCATGAAATTAACTTAGAGTAATCAACTGATCGTAATTAAATTAATAATTTCAAGCTAATAAACATTAGAGAATGACATGACGCAAACATGTGTACATGTGACAAAAATATATCCTCAGAGTTGGTTCCTAACTTTAAAAATTCTCTTCTGATAGACAAATGGCTAAAAACTAAAATAAAATGCTTACTTAAATCTGATACTAATTTTGCCTGATCTTTTGTGTGCTTTCGGATTAAAAATATCGTCTACGTGATAAATTAAAACAAAAAAAGTATAAGGAAAACAGTAATGGCCACCACGACTATATATAATTAATAGATTGCGTGTGGGAATATTTAAAAGAACAAGATCCTTATATTATATAGACATTTATTATATTTTTGGTGTTGAAAATCTGTCGAACTGTATATTTTATTTTATCATCGTAATAATACAACCAATTTATCAACAAATGTTGGGATGAAATATACTATCAATAGCGTAGCACGAATTGGACTGTCCACTCCTCTTGTCAAACATAATAATAATAATAATAATAATAATAATAATAATAATAATAATACAATCGATTTTATTGTAAAGGGAGAATACATGAGAGAGGGTGACGACATGATCTTCTATTGCACTTGCTCGCGCGTATGCAATTGGCTTCTTTTACATATATATATATATATATATATACACACCAGCAGCTAGGTAGCGTTGATGAATTTATTAATCTCCTGTTAGTTATGTGCATGAACGCAGAAATGGTTTAGACTTGTTCTTGAGGTCGTTGTTTACATGCATATAATTTACGGATAGATGTATATATCATGAATCAATCAAGGCCTTCCTGATTAATTCTCTTGCATCTTCCTCTTCCTCCTCCGTTGATCTGCGTTGGTGCATCTTGATAAATTCTAGCAAGAGCTCGGTCACTACAAGAAAACCGCGATTTTCCGATGGACAATTTCTGGCGGTTCGAAATCTATCGCAATTTGCGACGGATTTTTCTACGGTTTCATTTCCGACGGATTTTTCGACGGTCATGACCGTAAAAAATAATTTATATTATTATTTAATTTTTCGACGATTAGGAACGTCGATATTTCCGACGGATATCCATCCGTCGTAATTTTCGACGGTCACGACCGTTGAAAATAAAAAAAATAAATTATGTAATTTATTATATTATTATTTAATTTTTTCGATGGATTTTCTGACGGTTACGACCGTCGGAAAAGAAAAAACTAAATTACGTATTTTTTATATAATTATTTAATTTTTCGACGATTAGGAACGTCGATATTTCCGACGGATATCCATCAATCGCAAAATCCGCCGCAATTTCTGACGGTCGTAACCGTCGGTAAATATATAATAATATCATATAAGGAGTATTTTATTAATATAACTAGCGACGGCCAAAACCGTCGTAATTACCGACGATTTCGATTGTCGGTAACGATTACCGACGGTTCAAATCGTCGGTAAAATAAAAAATAAATATTATATATAACTAAATATATTTTCGACGGTCACAATCGTCGGTAATTTTAAAAATAGTTAATATTTATATTTTCGACGGCCGGAGCCGTCGGTAATTAAAATTTTGTTATCCCGCTTTCTCTCATCTTTTTCCCTTATATATAATTCCTCCTCCTCTCCCCCTCTCTCTCCCTCCTCCCCTCTCCTCTCCTCTCTCTCTCCCCCTCTCCCTCTCCCTCTCCCGGCCCGCGCCGGCGACCCTCTCCCGCACCGGACACCGGCGACCCTCCCGCGCCGGCGACCCTCTCCCGCACTAGCGACCCTCTCCCATGCTGGTGTCTCTCTCTCCGGTCGGATTCGGCCCCCAGCGGCTGGATCTCGTCGTTGGTAGTCGGATCCGGCCTTCAGCGGCCAGATCCGGCCGTCGGGTGTTCGGATTCGGCCGTCGGGTGTTCGGATCCGGCCCCTTGAGATAGGATCGACCGCCGAGCGGTCGAATCCGGCCCAGCGGCCCGGATAGGACGTCGACGGCTCGGATCCGGCGCCGGCGGCCCGGATCCGACGTCGGCGGCCGGATCCGGCGCCAGGCTGCAGATCGACCGGTTGGCGATCGGATTTGGCCGCGGCCCGATCCGGCCGCTAATTTTTTTTTATATTTTAAAAAATCTTTACGATGGTTGCTACCGCCGAAAGATCAACGGTTGCGAGGACCGTCGAAAGTTTCGACAGTTGCGACCGTCGAAAACTTTTGACGGTTCGAACCGCCGGCCTTTTCCGGCGGTTGCAATCGTCGAAAACCGTCGGGACTTTTTTCGACGGTTCTGACCGTCGATATTTTCGACAAATTTTTTTCGACCGTCGCAAATCGATTTATGACGAGCGCTTTTTCGACTGATCGGTTCCGACTGTAAAACCGTCGGTAATTGCGTTACCAATAGTTTTCGGGTTGATTACCGATGGTTCGGACCGTCGGTAATAAGCATTTTTCTAGTAGTGGGTTTAGGAAACGTAAATTAAATCAAAGCGATCCAGACTGGATTAATATGGACGGGGGCGGTCATTGTGCACATTGTGTCTGCGGCGGCGACGGGGGCGGTCATTGTGCACATTGTGTCTGCGACGGCGACGGTGGTGACACGTCGCCGTCGTCGAAGATGTCTTCTTCATTCGAATCGGAACGGTGCTGCTGACAGTCGTCTCCATGTTCATGATGGGGTTCGCCATGGAACACCTCCATTGCACCGGCGCCTTTATGTATGTATATATATCCTCTCTCTCGCACACTCCAATTTGTTTATTACCGTGTCAATCTTAGCAAGAGTGAGAACCTCTAGTTATTGATATTATGTAAAACTTAATTCTGAAAGTGATTGCAGAACTTAATTCATGTATGTTTAGGGTTATATTTTCTTGTTTGATTAGATATAACTATTTTCTGATATTGACGTAGGAGTATAAGATTGTTTATTCATGAATGTTTAGGGTTATATCCTAACTGCAATCTTAGAGTGCATCCTAACATTGTTGTTTCATCTTCTATTTTCTTTTCATTCATTGTTAAAAGTACGTGAAAAAAGATGAATAAATTCATATCGAAGTAAGTATTAAATATGATAGTTTTTCAACTTAATTGTGACGCCTCGTACAACATATAAAAAAAAGATGAATGACCGTTCGTTTCACCTCCCTGGGGGGAGTATAAAAGGGGGGAGGGGGCCACCCTCTCCCACTCTCTCTCATCCCCTCTCTCCCCCCACTCTCTCGTTCTCTCACCCTCACTCTCTCTCTCTCTCTTTCGATTCTCGTCTTATTCTTTTTCCTCTCGTCCGGCGATCGGCGTACGCGAGCGGCAGGACAGAGACAAATCCTTTCAGGCGACGACGAACGTCCGGCGATTGACAAACGACGAGCGGTGATCCGGCGAACCCGATTTCTGACGAAAAAGGTACCATTAGCGTTTTAATCCCATAGACGAAGAATTAAGGATCTATTGATGCGTATAGTTAATTCATTATAATCCTGAAGTTATTTCCTATTTTTTTATATTGATGTCGGCATCAATCGACGGTCGGACGACTGTCGGAATTCATGGAGAAATTCGACGGCTCTGTTTTACCGTAGAGACCGGTCAACCGATTTAATTAAACGGTCAACCGGTCTGTGTAATTATACATGTGAATTCTTCCTTATCAATCGATCGGTCCGACAGAGACCTAATAATTAAAGCTTAATCGGACCGATCCACTCCTAATCTCAATTACGACTCTGACCAATTCACCTACACTAGCTGAGTCTTATTGTACAAACATAGATTTTCAGTGGACCCCAAACCATAGATTTCATAGTAACTAAAAATGATTAAAGTAAAGACAAAGAAGCAGGATTGCTATGTGCCGCCCCTAAAGTTAAAGCAAATTTCATAGTTAAAGCAATGGGAGGATAGGTAGTTAGCTGAGGGGACAGCGAAGCTACTGGCTTAGATGCCCACTATTCCTGAGATTTCAGGTGTTCTCCCACTGATATCTCGAATTGAAGAGTGATGCTATGGTCACACATCTTCCTTTAAAGATTAAAGTATTATGCCAAATGAACAGGTAGTTAGCTGAGGAGACAGCGAACCTACAATGTCTTGTAACCGACCACTGTTCCTGGATTGTAGGAATTCTTTCCCTTACCTTCCGAACTGGGGTGAGGCTGTAACACCCACCCTCTTTCCCGTTTACGGGCTTACTGGCATCAGTGAACCAGAGAGGCACCTCTGGCATCCCAACCTAATAAAGTCGAGTTCGCATAGGACAACCAACTCTAAGGATAATTTAGTAATGTAAAAGACGTAGTACAACTCACAACAGAGTAATGTAAAGTAAAGCAAAGCAGAGTATTGAAAAGCAAGTCAATGTAAAGTAAAACAATGTACAACAGAGTAATGTAAAGCAAAGTACTGTAAAGTACATCAGAGTAATGTAAAGCACAGTACTGTAAAGTAAAGTAGAGTAATGTAAAGCAAAGAACAGAGTATTGATATGATTAAAGATTCATACATTGATTTTCTTATCATCACTAATCCTTATTTCACGTCTATTGCTATGACATTGGGCGATCTCGCTCATGGGTATTCTATTTCCCTGCATTGGGATTTTACAAGTGAGAATGTCAACTGATGGGGTGATGGAGGACGTAGAGCTTGGAAAATGCTGCACATGACTGATATTCCCCTTCGAGCTTCTTTATTGCATATCCGTTTACTTATCTCTATTGTTCAGAGACATCATGTTTTTCTTTCGCACATTTCCTATATTATAAGACATCACGAACTTCCGCATATTTTTATATAATATGAGACACTATGAATTTCCGCATCAAAGTTCTTCATGGCATTTTGATCTTTCTTTCGTATTTAAGGTTTTCTATTAGGTTTAGTATTATTTTATTAGTGTCACGTAAGTCATTTTGTTGAATAGTCAAGGTCAGTAGAGTAGTAGATAGTGTAGCGCCCCCGGGGTCAATCCGACTGCCTATGTGGCGGGAGGTGCGATTTTGGGGACGTTACAGTTTGGTATCAGAGCCTAAGTTCTTGGCTCCCTCATTGATCATAGTAGAGTATAGGTTCATGCATAACATTCATCGTTCTTACTGTTATACAACTCAAAGTAAAGTCATGTGCAAGCTTCTCAAGCATCTACGGCTCAAATCCTCAAGTAAGTAAAAGTACCTTTCCTAAGAGAATCATACTTATACTATTGGATTTATTGTGATATAGATGCCTCCACGTCGCATGATTTTACGTAGGGGAGAGCATATAATTGGAATTTATAGACGCCCACTAGATCCCTCAACCCCTCCATAGCCTGCTCTAGAGGGACCAGAGCATTCAAATTTAGATTTAGAGAGCGTTGGAAGTAACGATCCTAATTTACCCTTATCACCCGTTGGGATATGGGAAGAAGTAATCCCAGAGGGAACTGGCTAATGATGGGAGGACATATAAGCAATCCGATTTATATATCCTCCGACGACGAAGAAGAAGCCCCAGCACCTGAAGAAGAAGTCCAGAGTCGGGAGACCAGCCCGATAAGCCAGTTTGATCCAGAGCCATACTGTAGCCTCTGCGATCATGAGGGACATTTTGAGAAGGAGTGTCCTAATCCTTCGAAAAATCTCGGGACTGGACTAGAGGAATCCTCTTAGCATAGTGATTAGTATCATATTATCTTTCCTTTCTCTGTGGAAGGCCTTAGTGAGCCTCAAACATATGTGTATCTTTTAAAAAAAAAGCTTAATGATGAATGAATACTTCATTTTAGAAAATGATTAATATCATGGTCCCCAATTTTCATCTAAGATTCTATCTTTATTAAAGATCCTTGATTATACTCACTTCCCAAACCTTGCCATGATCTTATTATAGATGGCCGACCAGAGAAGAGGATCGGCGTCCAGCGAATACGAAGTGTATAACGAAGAGGAGGCCCATTTTATTCCTCCACCTCCATTGAATCCACCTCCGCCTACCCCACCTAGGCCTGATTCGCCACCACGGCAAGGACGTCGGGCCCCCATCCCTTGTACTCTACAAGAGTTTTGGAGGTCAAAGTGAAGGAGGAATTAACATCGCGGAACAGTGGATCGAGACTTTGGAGGAGAAGTTTGACATCCTCGACGTTCCTGAGCACAAGAAAGTCCTGTTCGCAGGAGATACTCTCTAAAGAGATGCTAAAGAATGGTGGAAGGCAAAGAAAGTCACCAACTTTTTGGGAGATAGAACCGTAGAATGGGGAGACTTCCACAGGGCATTTGAGACATGTTACCTTCCGTCCTAACAGAGAGATTTGAAGCAGAAGGAGTTTCTGCACCTAGAGCAAGGGGCCATGACCGTGGACCAATATGTCAACAAGTTCATCCGGCTAAAGAAATATTCTAAACTGACCATGAACGATGAGGAGCTAGTGAAATGTTTCGTGGACGGACTAAGGCCCTCACTGATATCTCAGACTAGGCTAGGAAACTGTAAAACCCTGAATGAAGCGATTAGCTTGGCAACCCTGATCGAGAGGGACCATCAAGATCTCATGAAAGAGAGGAGGACCCAGTAGAATGTAGAGCAGAACTCCCAGCAGCAACAACAGTTTCGAGGGAACAACCAGCAACACCAACGATGGGATAACCGGTACCACCCGTATTCTGCGTCTCAACAGAACTACCGTCCTCCACAACAAAGTTCTCCCCCACCGCAACAACAGCAGAGGCAGCAACCTCCTAGAGCTCCTCAAGCACCAACCGCACAAGGTGAGCGGGCTTTATGCAACACATGTGGCAGGACCCATGCGGGAGAATGCCGAATGAAGTCAGAAGCATGCTATTACTACGATGGCATGGGACACATGGCAGCAAGCTGTTCAATACGCGGACAACAACAGTTGGTGCAGGGAAGACTCTTCAATCTAGAAGAGGATGCTCCCCAGAATGACGTCGACGTCATTCAAGGTACGCTATTCATAGCTGATTTACCTACCAAAGTACTATTCCATTCCGGTGCCTCGCATTCCTTCATCTCAGAAGAGTGTGCCAACACATTAGGGTTAAAAATAGTGAACTTAGATGAAAAGATGAATATATTGACCCCACAAGGCACCCTCATTAACACAAAATATCTTCCCAACGTACCCATAGAGATAGAGAAAATGAACCATCCTGTCAATCTCATCATTATCCCCACGAGAGATTATGATATAATTTTGGACATGGATTGATTAACCTCACATGATGCTTCCATCATGTGCAAACAAAAAAAAAGAAGTAATCATAGGTACACATAGTAAACATAAAGTTATAATCAGGAGAATTGCACAAAAGGAACAAAAAATCATAGTGTCCGCTATGAAGGCACAGAAGCTATTACAAAAAGGATGTAGGGGTTACTTGACCAGTATTACCAAAACAGAGGAACCAAGGAAGACTCCTCAGGACATAGAAGTTGTGAGAAAATTTCCTGATGTTTTTCCTGAGGATGTTAGCGGTCTACCGCCTAGAAGAAAAATACACTTTCGTATCGAGGTGACATCCGGAACTGCACCAATCACCAAAGCTCCATACCGCATGGCTCCAGCAGAAATGAAGGAACTGAAGGATCAAATTCAAGAGCTATTGGACAAAAGTTTCATTAGGCCCAGTGTTTCACCGTGGGGTGCACCCGTCCTTTTTGTCAAGAAGAAGGATGAAATTATTGAAAGACCGCGAGTTTGCCATTAATTACCAACCTGATAAGGCAAACTTCGTAGCCGACACACTCAACAGAAAATGGGAAGGATCACTAGCTTATATGTGTCTACGATGGTTCGAACTTATGGAGGAATTGTTCAACTTGAAGCATCACCAAGGAAAAGAAGCAACGTGGAAAGTAGAGTCCGAAATGCGAGAGAAGTTCTTTAAACTTTTTAGTAAGTCTTAACTCTTATCCAAATTCGAGGATGAATTTTCTTTTTAGAAGATAATAATGTGGCGCCTCGTACAACATATAAAAAAAAAGATGAAACGAACGGTCAATGACCGTTCATTTCACCTCCCCCAGCCGACCAAGGGGGGAGTATAAAATGGGGGGAGGGGTCACCCCCTCCCACACTCTCTCGTCCCCTCTCTCCCCCCACTCTCTCGTTCTCTCACCCCCACTCTCTTTCTCTTTCGGTTCTCATCTTGTTTTTTTTCCTCTCGTCCGGCGACCGGCGTACGCGAGCGACAGGACAGAGGCAAATCCTTTCAGGCGACGGCGAACGTCCAGTGATCGACAAACGACGAGCGGTGATCCGGCGAACCCGATTTCCGACGAAAAAGGTACCCTTAGCGTTTTAATCCCATAGACGAAGAATTAAGGATCTATTGATGCGTATAGTTAATTCATTATAATCCTGAAGTTATTTTCTATTTTTTTATATTGATGTCGGCGTCAATCGACGGCCGGACGGCTGCCGGAATTCATGGAGAAATCTGGCGGCTCTATTTTACCGTAGAGACCGGTCAACCGATTTAATTAAATGGTCGACCGGTTTGTGTAATTATACATGCGAATTCTTCCTTATCAATCGACTGGTCCGACAGAGACCTAATAATCAAAGCTTAATCGGACCGATCCACTCCTAATCTTAATTACGACTCTGACCAATTCATCTACACTAACTGAGTCTTATTGTACAAACATAGATTTCCAGTAGACCCAAAACTATAGATTTCATAGTAATTAAAGATGATTAAAGTAAAGACAAAGAAGCGGGATTGCTATGTGCCGCCCCTAAAGTTAAAGCAAAGTTCAGAGTTAAAGCAATTGGGAGATAGGTAGTTAGCTAAGGGGACAACGAATCTACTAACTTAGATGCCCACTATTTCTGAGATTTCAGGTGTTCTCCCACCGATATCTCGAATTGAAGGGTGATGTTATGGTCACACCTCTTCCTTTAAAGATTAAAGTATTATACCAGAGGGACATGTAGCTAGCTGAGGAGACAGCGAACCTACAAGGTCTTGTAACCGACCACTGTTCTTGGATTGTATGAATTCTTCACCCTACCTTCCGAATTGGGGTGAGGCTGTAACACCCACCCTCTTTCCTGTTTACGGACTTACTGGCATCAGTGAATCAGAGAGGCACCTCTGACATCCCAACCTAATAAAGTCGAGCTCGCATAGGACAACCAACTCTAAGGATAATTTAATAATGTAAAAGACGTAGTACAACTCACAATAGAGTAATGTAAAGTAAAGCAAAGCAGAGTATTGAAAAATAAGTCAATGTAAAGTAAAACAATGTACAACAGAGTAATGTAAAATAAAGTACTGTAAAGTACATCAGAGTAATGTAAAGCAAAGTACTATAAAGTAAAGCAGAGTAATATAAAGCAAAGAACAGAGTATTGATATGATTAAAGATTCAAACATTGATTTCCTTATCATCACTAATCCTTATTTCGCGTCTATTGCTATGGTACTGGACGATCTCGCTCATGGGTATTCTATTTCCCTGCATTGAGATTTTGCAGGTGAGAATGTCAACTGATGGGGTGATGGAGGACGTAGAGCTTGGGAAATGCAGCACATGACTGATATTCCGCTCCGAGCTTCTTTATTGCATATCCGTTTACTTATATCTATTGTTCAGAGACATCATGTTTTTCTTCCGCACATTTCTTATATTATAAGACATCATGAACTTCCGCATATTTTTATATAATATGAGACACTATGAATTTCCGCATCAAAGTTCTTCATGGCATTTTGATCTTTCTTCCGCATTTAAGGTTTTCTATTAGGTTTAGTATTATTTTATTAGTGCCACGTAAGCCGTTTTGTTGAATGGTCAAGGTCAGTAGAGTAGTAGATATTGTAGCGCCCCCAAGGTCAATCCGACCGCCTACGTGGCAGGAGGTGCTATTTTGGAGGCGTTACATTAATAGCCATAGTAATCTATTCACGATTATAACTAATGTTGGAATTGATCTTCTCGAGCTATTTGGTTAAAAAATCCTACATTAGAAACATAATGAAGGAGTACAAATTGTTCTTCTTTTGATCAAGAATTTAGTGTCGTTATTTTTTTATTCTCTCTCTGTTGAAATAATGATGATGTTTGATAAAAAAATCTTAATTCTTATAATATTTAGTTGCTACCACATGAACAAGCATTTCTTCTTATCATTATTTTCATACCAAATACCCCAATCGTCGCCCTGAAGTAATGATTAAATATCGTTAAATGATGTAGAAAGTTGGAAAAAATAACGTAGAAAGCGTAAATTATTCCATATATTGGCAATTTGTTCTTCCCCTCCCCCTCTGCCATATGATCCAAGAGCACTTGGAGGAAGAATTAATAAGATAATCTCATACCTCCTTAGATAATCTTCTTCTTTTAGTGAATGTAATGTGCATTACTAATATATTTTCTGATATTTGTACGAGATATATTATGCATCACAAGAAACTCTCAAAAATCTAAGACGACGCATAATTTTATTAGATGAAAAATAAAAGATTATTATAAAACATATTGCTTTTTATTTGGATCCTAAGAAATATATATATATATAACTCCCTTTTATAGACAAAAAGAAATTTCATACCGATTGAGACTGAATTAATTCTTAAAAATTTGACACATATCACTACAAGAAAAATGGGAATTACAGACGGTCGAAATCGTCTGTAATTTCTCGAAAACCGTCGAAAACTGTCATTTCCGACGGTTTTTTCGACGGAATTGATTTGTCCGAAAAATAGTTATCGCAAATCAATTTTCGACGGTTGGAAAAAAATGCCAAAAATTTCGCCGGAAGTCCAGCGGTCACGACCGCCGAAACTTTCGACGGTCGCGATGACCGCCGCAAATATCGGTGGTAGCAACTGCCAAAAATTTCGACGGTCGCCGCGCGACCACCGAAACTTTCGGCGGTCAAAATGGTCACAAAAAAATTTTATAATATAAAAAAATTAGCCGGCCACTAGCAGCCGACGGCCAGCGACCAATTCGACAGTCAGGCGGCCAAGCCGAAGGCCAACGGCCAAAACGGCCGCCAGGCAGCCAACGATCGAGCAGTTGGATCCGGCCGAGCGGCCGGATCCCGTCGCCAGCGGCTGGCCGGCCGGCAGAGGCTGGCCGGCCGCCCGCGCCTGGATCCGCACGCTCGGCCGTCAGTGGTTACGACCGTCGAAAATTGCGACGGATAGATATCCGTCCGAAATATCGACGTTTTTAATCGTCGAAAAATAAAATAATAATATAACATTTCCGTCGTAAAATCCGTCGTAAATTATAACGGATTTCTATTCGTCGGAAATTGCCCATCGAAAAATGACAATTTTTTTGTAGTGTATCTTATGCTAAGAAAATAAATCAACTTCGAATCACATACAAAATACTTCATAAAATTTTACTTTAAAGACGTCTTTTACTTCGGAGTGTCTTCAAGTTCAGACAAATTTTTATTTGGGGTACAATTTAAGGCATTATTAATATTTTCTTTATTACGAATGTCTTATCACTGAAAATTTGATATTAAAGTATTTTTATAAAAAAAATACAACCTCATTTCATCGTTCTAAAATAAGGTTATGTAGAAGAATTGAGAAAGCAAAGAAAAAAAACACATATTTTTACTGTTGGCGTGCAGATACTTCATAATATCGAATGCGGTCGTCTTCCTCTACTCGGTGGCTGCTCTTGCGGCCGGAGCAAACCCTTCTTACGACGACGACTCCGGCACTTGGTTGTTGCCCATGGTGGACATGGTCGTCGCGGCGGCGCTGCTCACCTGCTTCGGCGCGGCGTGCGCCGTCATATTCGCCATCAGCAGCTTCGCGTTGCTGGTCAGCATCGCCATCGCCATGACCCTGCTCTCCTCCCTCGCTTACGTCCTCCTCTTCGCCCATGGCTTCGTTGCAATCCACACACCGCAGGACGCAGCAGCCTGAACTGTACGTACATTGCATATATGCATATATGAAATGTTCTCTCGTTCTGACTCCATGTTGTTTGCTGTAAAAATTGGCTTCTTCTTTTTCTTCTTCATTTTGTGCTTCCCAATTAATTAATGTCGTCACAAACAATATTCAGTCATTTGCATTCTGTCATCTCTTTTTTTTCGTCTGAAAAATAACATTATATTAATTAGCAATCTAATCAATTAGCTGTATAAATGGGCTTGTTTGAAACTTTGTGACTAGCTGCCAAGCTAATTATTTTTTTTTTGTATTTTGTTCTTAGAAAATAAGAAAAAAGTAAGTTTTATATATAACTTAATATACAATACAAAATTTTAAAACTAAAAGTGAAGAGAATGAGAGAATTTTTTTGTCTGTTTGGTGCTGCGTGAATAATTTTAAGTTGCTTTTTCTTAGAAAAATAGATATCATCTAATAATTTTATAGCTTTAAAAAAAATCTAAGAGGAGATCCTGCGAATGAAAGCTTATACCTGTCTGCACAAAGATTTTCCAAAAATCACACAACATATGGATCCAATTTCTTTGAATATTGATTCAGGAGGGGCTAACATAGGAGATTCTTACGCCATCAATAGGCCCAATTCAATTTAAATATCAGATTTGCACTTCTTTTTCATCATTGTTATCATTTTTGTTTCTTCGGTTTTATTTTAACTTGACCTTATTATCATTAATGAATTTGACCCAACCAAACCCAAACTCAAATAATATCCAAATTTTCATGAATTCTTTTAGGGGAATGTTGATCGGATTAAGACGAGTAACTTGAGAATAAAAAGGACAACTTTCTCAATCCAACGCAAGCCTCTTTAAATCGAGTTGGATCGTCCAATTACTTAATTAAATTATTTATTTCTTTATACTTTTAAGAATTTCAAAATAAAAAAATATAAGTTTTTCAGCATATAATATAATGTTCATGAATATAATCATTTTACTTTATTTTAAAATAATCTAAAGTTTTAAATTGTATGGAATCGATTATTTTAAAAAAAAACGCATATACACTAAAAACAATTGAAGTGTGATATCGATGGGGTATTGATCGTGCATGTTAGAAAAATTAAAATTCCTACATGGTCAACTCGGTTGGGTCCAACCCGACTGAGGACATGAACTAATCTAATCTCAAAGATGGTCGATTCATGGGGTCAACGCAATTGGGTGACACCCCCTGCCTTTTATTATTAAAATTTGCAAATGGCATGGTGCAGTTGAAATATTTCAGCGATAGAATGAAAGAAAAAAATGCACATAAAAATTGACACAAAAGTTGTATCCGTTGTTTACCACTGGAAATAAAACATAATGCATAATTGGAGGGAAGTATATTTTTATATTAAGGGACTAAAAGCTTTTTTTTTTTTGGTCACGTAACGACAGATCCGTTAATTAAGAGAACGAGAATACTCGGCCAGAAGGAGAATTATCGAGACACCATGTTATTAGTTTAGCGATGAAATAAATGCATTACTAAATAATATAAATTGAATTGTGACGGTCATTAATTAGAGTATTAATGTGACAACATCATTCAAGGATCCTTCGTCGTCTCCTTTTTCTCTTTTTATTTACATATATCATTCAAAATTTTGGTGCAGAAATACATATGCACATGTCAATAGAATTAAGATCATTTAAAGTAGGGATTTTAAACTCATTAACTATATAGTTGCACAAGAGAGACTACTCAGTTGAACTGTCTTAAGTATGTATGTTTGTATGGTTTTAGGTGTACCTCAAAAGTTTATTTTTTCTGTTAGATTCTGTAGTAGAAGTTTATTACTTTGAGTACCCAACTCTACAAATTCTGCATTTTCTTTTACTTTCTATATGAAAATTTGATATCACCTAAATCATGTGTGTATATGTATATTCATGTATGAACAAACCTTTCATACATACTTCCCACATGGTATACATGTTTTGAGATAGTTTCTCCAGATATATAGAGCTATCTGTTTTTTTTTCTTTTCTCGATTACATATAAAACTACTTCTTGACGTACGTAAATCCCCTTCCGATGCATGCATATGTTAACTTCCTGTATGTGACTTATTCAAATAAGCTGAGGGATACATTATTCTTTTTCTCGCTAATTAAATAATCTTGTTCCTACATAATGTCCAGGATTCCTCCACTTCACAAGATCCAGCAATGCAAAAACTGAACCTGCATGGAACATACACGTCATAATTAGAAACTTATTCATATGTTTTACAGAATATATATTTTGCTAAGATTACATGGCCTATGAATACATATATATATATATATATATATATATATATATATATATATATATATATATATATATATATACCTTTCATAAACCTAGTAAAACATAGTAGATAATGGTTACGGGAACAGATATAAATATCCCTGCAATTATCCTGCATCCATTCGACATAAGGCAGAGTTTATTAACATAATTGATCAATTAACTATAACGATATATATGCTTTAAATAATAAAAAAAATTATGCGTACGCTGTGCTCATGATTTCCGGATGCACATGGTACTCTTCCGCGTAAACAAAAGAACTTATTGCAATCGGAAGAGCAGCCTGCGAATATGAATACATAGAAACCAAGACGTCACAAACTAATTGATAGTCATAATTTATATCATGGTTTTAATTAGTCACAATAACTAAAGCATGTTTTTGCTAATTAATAATCACGATTCTTTAAATTAAACATAATGCTTTTATGTATCAATAACGATTCTTTAAATATTTTCGATTGTCCCATGACTTTTTTTCCAGCTTGTTCCATGAACAAAATTAATTGATTAATTAAGTAATTGATAACTAATTGACCTGCACGATGCCCGTTCGTAAGATGTCGGCATGCAGTCCAACGGACACTGACGCTGCCGCCATCGTTGCAGGGCCGACTACGAACTTCATGACCACGGCCAGGATTGCAAGGGAATATCCACATGAAATAAATCGTTTTTGCCGAGCCATAAAAGTGCCTGCATGCATCCAGTTGCATGGAAATAATATTTTTTTTGTTATTCATTCAATAGCTTACATCAGATCTTAGAAATTAAAGTCAACTTAATTCTATCTTGTTAAGTGAAATACAAGCCAATTGATAGTGTTTTGTATATATATGTGTGTAATCGTACTTAATTAATAACTTACCAATGCTAAACATGGCCAAGCCAATGGCTGATTGCGAGATAACTAACAGTGAGTTATCAATGATGTCAGGCAACTTGACATCCAACCTGCATATATATATTATAATAAATGCATTAATATCAGCATGTTTTATAACCATGATGCATGCCATAATTGGTATTGACAGGAATCAAATTAAAATGTCAAGGAAATATGATTCCTATATCCCGACTTAGTTATCTCATCGGGGCTTTAAAGCCCTTGCAAAATAGATGTGACATGTTTATGGTGCCTGATCGCTGATGCACATATGAATGCCATCTGATGTGCAACAATATATATAATATACCTGAAGGCGATGAAAGACCACACGAGGCCAAAAATACTCGCATGCGTGCTGGGGTTCTTTAGGATCTTCTTCACCGCCATCATCAGGATCACCCTCATTAAAATCTTTGGCGCTGCCGCCGCCGGCATCTCTGTGATGCACTCGTCAGCGATGTCAACCACCGTCTGATCTCCGTCGCCCTCGACCACCGGAACGACCGCCGAGCTTGCACCAGTACTGGCATGCAGCTCGAACAGTTTGTTCTTCGCCGCCATGTACTCGAACAGGAAGAGCACGAACACGTACCAGAAACCGAACTGGAGGACGACGATCTGCACCATCAGGCTCTCGGACATGGGGCCGTACATGCCGCCCAGGATGGGCACGCCCATGACGATGGTGTTCGGCAGCGCGGCGAGGGAGAAGAGCGTGACGACCCACGCCAGCGAGCCCCTGGCGCTGAGCCGCGCCCACGCGACGAGGGCCACGAGGACGACCACCTTGTGGACGGCGTCCGAGGCGACGAAGCGGAGGTTCATGGCGTAAGGATCGTTGGCGGCGATCATGCGGAAGATGAGCAAGGGCACGGCGAACAGCGCGACGAAGTGGTTGATCCCCGCGCATTTCTCCAGGCTGAACACGCCGCGCCGGAAGGACGCGTAGCCGAGGCCCATGGCCACGTAGAGCGGCGCCATCGCCTTGACGACATGATAGAGCGTTGTAGCAGAGATCATACTCGATGATCACTTCTTTCTCCTGCTCAATATCGATAGAATTCGATGTGATCAATCAGAACTCCTCCGCAGCTTCTTGGGTGCATGTATCATATGCACGCACGCAGCTGGGTTTCTGGTCATGTACAATGTTGACACAATGACATATTTATAGTGGCAACAGGGAATGTGCTCGCATGGCCGACACATGCAAGGCTTGGTATTGCTTCCTTAGTGGTTCATAAGTATAGGAACCATGCACCTCTACTAAATCTAATTAAGTACCGTACTTTGACTCTCGGAGCTGTCGTGTTTCTGACCTCGCAAACATTTGATAATTATTTTTATTTTCCGCTGGTCGCAACATCTTAGTTAAGGAAGTAATATTTAATTTGTTTAGCTTATTTCTTGTAGACAACGAATTTTTTATATTTTTTGTTTTTTCCATATATATATAGAACTTAATAAGGAGAATATACCATATATTTTAGTTCTTGAAAGAATGATGGAAGGTGGAATCGGTGTATCGATGTATAATATTGAGCGGACGACACGGCATTGCTCTCGCGGTTATTAATTAACTAAGAAATCAAATGGCGTAAATTATATATAATGTTGTCTCTCATTGAACGAATTGAAGAATTAGGGTTAGAGTTGCATTTTGTCGTCACTGCTGACGAGTGGAGTTTTATGTCAGGGCTTGCATGGGCATGTCGTATGCATCTGTTACGCGATGCTCGATTGCCTGTAATATATGTATTCTTTACGCATGATTTAATTTAATTCACATAAATAATTGCTTGGTACAAAATGCATGTATGGGTATAATTAATATTTTGACATATATAGGCATTTGACATCTCTCTCTAGAAGATAGAGTGATGGATAATGTACATGATCCAGTGATACATGTGTTGGTCAACTAATAAAGTGATAATTGATAATAATGGGTTTCTCGCCTTTTTCTTTGACTTAAAACCTGACACAGGATACAAAGATAAGTGTTAAAAAATATTGTCTTCCAACCTTTGACCTTCAAAGTTAATATTTTCTTGTTAAATTCAGACGTTAAAAAAGAAAGACGTTAGAAGGGCCAAGAACTTAATTTTTGTTTTTTTATAGTTGATCTAGAAATTTTATATTGAGATATTCAAAATTCGAAATCCTATTTACTAAACAGTCTAGAAGAAAAGTTAACCCTAACTTTGAGTTTAAGTTGGCACGAATTGACAATTTAATATTTATTATGGATATAAAATGGCTAAATTATGAAATAATGAATATGACATATAAATTTAGTATATATTTATTAAACTCCGTGGATTGATCTCGATACGCCATTAGACAAAGTTCATTATTGATGTGTGTATTCAAAGGCTTACAAGGCAGATCGACAAACAGACTCGGTTCAATTTTAAAAAAAAAAAATTCTCAGATTCTTGTTCTCCCATGCGATCCATTGACGCCGGGCATCTTTTATATATGCACATTTAAGAACATACATATTTATAATTCCTTACATATAATTCTTGGGGTACTGCATTATGATTTAATATTATCTGACAATTAATATATATTGTTTCTAAAAAATATTATCACTTATTAAATTATTAGCAATGTACATTATCTTATTTAATATGTAAATAATATATATCATAATTCATATTAGTTATTTATAAGAAAATAAAAAATTCAGAATTAATATATAACTTTTACTAATATATCACTAATCAAAATAATTGTGTTTATATATATAAATTATTTTTAACATCGTAAACTTAAATCGCAAATGCATATTCTCACCCATAAAATTAAAGTTTATTAAATAAATAATTTTTAAAATATGATAATAATATATTCATAATAATTAAGCAAAATTTATTTGATTAATTTTATATTTTATTTAATTAGTTTTATAATTTATTTAATGAATTTTATAATTGATTTAAATAACATTGTCAAGGATAAATGCGAAAAGTGAAACTAAAAATATTGCAATTCAAGTGATAAATCTAAAAATATTGCAATTCAACTAAAAATCTAAATTGCCTCCCCTTTTACATTGTCACTTCATAGACAATGTGAATTATTTGGACAATCTAAATTACTCATTACATATCACGAGTGAACATGACAATTTAGTGGGCCTAAATAATTTATCACAATATTACTTGATAATCTATAATGATTACGTGTAGAGAAATACTTCCTTAGTGATGTTTTTGGTTCAGTATTAGATACATGATTCAAGTGAGGTTAAAAGAACTGACTCTAATTTTATTTCCAACTCGAACTTTACATGAGTGACAACAAGTTTCTCTTTCACTATAATAAAAAAGGATGGTTTAATGGACCACATAATCATTTTGGATTCAAACTTAGTTTCTAGGAACCTAATTACATATTCAATAACTTTTGCTACTTATACAAAAGTTCAAAATGGATTATCTTTCTGAGCTTCCAACACTTATGTGGATATTACAACCTCTTTAAGCCATGGCAATCATATTATTCCTAATAAATCATTATCAGTCATATTTCAATAGCGACATTTCTTGTCTCGAGATTTGACATTATGTCGCAAATAAGGTAGAAAATTGCCAACAATAAGATGTATGATTGACCTCTAAATTCTTGAAGGGACATCTTATTTGCTTAGAATAATCTATGAGCTATACAAGGTTATTTACATTAGGCTTCATATGCCTAAAGTTCATTATTTTCAGTAATGATTCTATATTTGCAAATTTACAAATTACATAAAATTTTCTTAAAAGGCCAATAAATTTTTGTGAGGAATAGTTAATTGTCATTACATTTTTATTTCTTTTGTTATTGTTCACTATGGTTGAATTTATGTTATGCATGTATCAATTCACCAAAAAAATTCAAACAAGATACCAATCCTTATGCATCCATTATTCTATTGACATCCCCAAAATAGCTATCATCATTTGAAATAAGCAACAATCTAAAAATTAGTATATATTTTTTGAATCAATGTATGATACGATATTATAAAAATAAATAAATCTCATGGAATACAATATTATTTCAAATTTGTAGATTATAAGAAGGTAAGATGGATGGTGCAATTTGGTAACCGAGAATTATTTTCATCTCAACTCTACATCAAACAACTTGTGTTATCACTATCATACATTAACCTTATTTTTGAAAATGATGACGATAATGTACAAGGTTATTCGCATAAAATATTTTGGATATGTATTTTACGTCACACATCATTAAATGGAAAAATCTTTAAAATTGAGATTTTGAATTAATTTTGAGGTGTATCAATTCTAAAAAAGACTATTTACATTTCATGCCCTCTTATGTTTTCTAGGTTTGAGTAGTTAGACTAGTTAATACATTTTTTTCATTTTATTCCATATCTTTTCATGAAACATGCCACATTCTTACTACAAAACATAAATAATATAAAATATCATATCAATGCTCATATGGAAGAAATCATAGATACAAAATAAATTATACTAACTAATTGTATCAAAGTTATTTTAATTTTCATTTCCCAACCATGTCCAACTTTTAATTTCAAATTTTAATTATACTAACTAATTGATGACACTATCAAAGGTGATTTTGTCTGTTCACCAATCCGCACAGTGTTAAAAATGCACTGTCCATAGATTAGAAGGTCTATATTTGTATGGAGAGACGTTCGAGATCTTCTCCAATCACAAGAGCCTCAAATACATTTTTTTATCAAAGGGATCTTAATATGAGACAACGCCAGTGGCTTGAGCTCCTCAAGGACTATGAATTTGCCATCAACTACCACTCCAGTAAGGCAAATTCCGTTGCTGATGCATTAAGCAAGAAGTGGGAAGGCTCGCTAGCCTATATCAGACTTCGCGAGCATGAGATGCTGGAGGAAATAGATCAGTGGTGTCCTAGACTTGACACAAATGGAGCTCTATGGATGATGCATCAGATGAAACCTACCTTGATTGATAGGATTACAATAGCCCAAAAAGAGGACCTAGAATGCCAGAAGGTTCTGAAGAGAGCCAATAGATTTTCAGATTTCCGCAGATGGAGGGATCAGGGACAGACTATGGGTACCTACAGATGAGAGGTACTAGATGAGTGTCATAAGTCAGAATTTGCTATCCACCCCGGCAGTACCAAGATGTACAACGATGTACAACGTAGTTACTGGTGACCGGACATGAAGAGAGAGATAGCAGAGTATGTGTCAAGATGCCTAGTATGCCAGCAGGTTAAGATCGAGCACGAGAGACCATACGGTAAGTTGAAACCTTTGGAAATTCCTCAGTGGAAATAGGATAATATCACTATGGATTTTATGTCCAATTTGCATAGAACTAAGAAGAGTCATGATGCATTATAGGTAGACGTGGATAGCGGCACACTTTATTCCTATCTGGTGGAAACAATCAGTGGAGAGTTTGTTGGACCTGTATGTGAGAGAAATGGTCAGACTCCATGATATTCTAGCATCTATAATGTTTGATCGACACCCCAGATTCACTGTCAGATTCTGGAGAAGCATGCAAAAGGCCTTCGGCACGAGGCTCAACTACATCACAACTTTCCATCCTCAGACAGACGGACATTTTGAGAGGACCATCCAAATGCTATAAGATATGTTACGGGCATGTGCACTAGATTGACAGGGGATGAACATATTCATTTCATTGAATTTGCTTATAATAACAGTTATCATTCTAGTATTGGTATGGCATCCTTTGAGGCTTTGTATGACTGACCTTGCCGTTCACCTGCCCACTGGGGTGAATTAGGCGAGGAGAAGATTATGAGCAAGGAATAAATGAAAGAAGCGGTGGAGTATGCTGAAAAGATTGAATTGATCAAGCAGAGAATGAAAATGACTCAAGGAAGACAAAAGAGTTATGCTGATAAAGGCAGACGAGATCAGATCTTCTAAGCTGGTGACCAAGTTCTTCTTAAGATATCCCCTATGAAAGGGGTCATGAGATTCAGCAAGCGAGGAAAGCTCAGTCCTTGCTAAGTAGGCCCCTTTGAGATACTTGAGCTAGTAGGCGAGACAGCATGCTGGCTTTACCCCCATCTTATGGGAGAGTGCACAATGTATTCCATGTATCTATGCTCAAGAAGTGCAAGCATGACGCTGCCAATGTTTTGATAATAGAAGAGCCAGATCTAAATGCAGACTTAACCTTCGCCGAGTACCTGACACATATAGTGGAGCGTAAGGTGCAACATCAGAAGAACAAGAATGTGCCTATGGTCAGAGTAGCTTGGCGTTTCCATCATAGTGATGACTATACATAGGAGCTCGAGTAAAAAATGCGTCAAGAATTTTCCCATCTTTTTGGTAAGTCCTCTACCCTATGTAGAATTTGAGGGCAAATTTTCTTCTAACGGGGCAAGAATGTAACAATCGACACACAAAAAAATCACTTTGAATAAAAAATTGCCTGCTGGAAAGATAAAACTCTCGTTTATCTTCACAATAAAATAACAACAGGGGATAGATGTTATATCAAATTTAATTAAGAGTGGAGGATCATTAGATAAAGCAAATCTTTCATTAAGTCCCTATCCTCCTAACCTCACGAAACCCTCCCTTTTGATGCTTGCTGGTACGCTGCCAACATCCAGAAGGCAAGTTGACAGGACCAAACAATTCATTTCTTCTCCCTCTCACGTATGCATCTCGGTGTTGAAATCCATAGCGAAGCTGCTGATTGTTCCCAACCCCAAAGAGAGAGAGAGAGCAGGCGTAGGAAGAACTGGGACATGGAGAACAGAGAAAAGACATGGGACGCGATTGATAGTTTTCCATCGAACCAAAGCAAGGATCAATCGCAAACAGAGGTGTGTGAATCGAAATCACCTTGCATGACCTATCAATATATTTGAATCCTACCCTAATCGATTATGTAAATAAAAGAAGTCACAAAAGCCCTATTTTGCCATGTTTGATTCTTGATTGCTTGATTGTTTGATTAATTGCTTATAGGATTTTATTCTTATTGCTATGTTTCTGCTGTATTGATTGTTAGGATGTAGGGATTAGTTCAGGATGAAAGTATCTTAATTCTTTAGGTGATTTTCAAATTGAAATCGACCAAGAACCCTCATTGTCACGGTCGTGCCACACTGTGGACACAGCCATGCCATCCCCTGTCAACACTAAGTAAAAGGTCGGTCAATGTCAGTCGACCGAGCGTCCAACCGTCATGGTCGTGACACCCTTTTGGAATAGTCGTGCCATGACCAAGTACCCAGCCGCACGACTAAGCATAAAATCGGCCGACCGACCCCTTTGTATCGGTCGACCGCCCTCACCCTCTGTCACGATCGTGCCCTCTCATGGCACGCTCGTTCCATCCCCCTGCGTAACCTGACCGTGCTATTCACATCGGCACGACCATGCCACTAGGTTGTCACGGCATGTCAAGCCATAGAACAGCCTCTGATTCCATCCATAAGTGTCCCTTGACCCTGATTTGAACGCTGTTGATTTGCCTTATGATTTCAACATGAATCCTTTTACTTATTTACCTCCTATTGATCTTATTGCCTCCATCGTATGAAGAACAAAGAATGACAAGTTCCTAAAAGTGATTAATAAGTTAAGATGAAAGATGAATAATGGGTTGCTAGTCCAAGTCAAGTACTTCAAGATAAGGGTCACTCCTTTGATCATTGTTTGATCACTCATTGACCCGCACAAGGCTGTATCGTTTGCTCGCTCGATATACCCCAAGAATTAAAGACACCTAAAGTCACCCTGATTTGTAAACATGAACCAATATTAAGAAGTATGAATGAAACAAGCAAGTATGAACGTCAAGTCAAATTATCGGTATTCTCATGTCATGATTCCAAAATTATGAGCATTACTTGATTCTATTGCTTTATGATATCTATTTATCTCTTTTATGATTATTTATGATGCTCTCATGTTCCACTTTTCATTCAAGATAAGTACTCTCCTTTATTTACGATTTCTCTATTCAAGTTATACATTGTATACTTATGTGGTTCCCCACTAGACTGTAAAGCTTACGGAAGGACCTCCTCCGTTGTGTCTGATTTCCACAGTGAGGTGGAGTAGATGTACAACGACGAGGCTTTGACGACAGCAAAGCACATGAACCATAGGGCTTCTTTAGTTTCATTTAACTTCTGCATTTATAGACTCTTGATGTAGAACTTATGATATTTATAGATGATGTACCCTTTTCCTAGACTTATGCAAAATCTATATATTATCTTCTTTTATGTTATTCTTTCTTTCGCTGACATGTCTCGGTTCTTGACCGAGATATGATCAATATGATAGTCTAAGTCTTAGCTTTTCATAGCGTTTTCAAGTTGATCTTCGCCACGTGACGGGGGTCAATTTGGGATCGTTACATTTATGGTATCAGAACCTAAAGTGAGGACTCTCTTGATGTCCTATTGTATAGTATAGTATGGTAATAGTTCATGTGCAATCGCCACACCCTCCACCGAAAGCATTGTAAGTCAAGTCATGTTCATGATATTGTATTGCTTATTAATGTATGTTCTTTCATGACTAAAGGAGAGCTATGTCACAACGATTAGAGCGGATCTAGGAGCAAGTGGCCAGATCGGCCCAGAATGCTCTTGATGTACCGGAAGACCCACTCCCCGAGATGGTGGCCCAACAGGGTCGCGGACGTGGACGTGGCCAAGGTTGTACTTCAGGCCGCGGACGAGGCAGAGGCCACGTTGCTAGAGCACCAGTGGAGGAGCATTTTGATGAGAAAGGGTAGTTAGGCGGGAGGCAGTCTGCCATCGTCTAGATGCTGTGACCAGGGAGCACGGCATGAGGCATCTGAAGACACGATCCAGGCCTTTCTGAAGCTGCACCCGTCTCAATATGATGGTAAAGCAGTCTTTTTCAAGGTCGAAGAGTGGATAAAAATCATGGATTGCATTTTTAAGTTGATGAGGTGCGCTGACGGACGCAAGGTCTTATATGTCACACACATGCTTACCAATACTGCGATGGGTTGGTGGGAGACTACAAGAGCCATCAATTTTATAGGGCAAGAAGAGGAGAATATAGCATGGGGTGAGTTTAAGAAGGCCTTCAAAGCTCGTTACACACCTGAGCACAAGCGCATTGGAAAGCAAGAGGAGTTCTTGCAACTGCAGTAGAGATCTATGTCAGTGGCGGACTACCATACCCAATTTATCCAACTTGAGCAGTATTGTCCGATGTCATTCGAGGGGCGTATTAGAGCCAACAAGTTTATTAATGGGTTGCAACAGCACTAAAAACTGAAGTCTTATAAGGGGATTGTGAGGATCTGGAGAAGACAGTAAGATTTGCCACTCGCATGGAGTAGGTTCAAGCTGAATGCAAGACCAAAGCTCCAATTAAACCAGTAGAGCAGCCCAAGCCTCGAACAGATGATTGCCGACCATTCAAGAGGGACGATCGCTGTGATCGCACGGGCCCTGCCCATAGAGGGAAACCCTACGCCAAGCTCAAACATAGCCACACCCTACGCCATTACAGGCACAACCACTGAGACAACTGCCACCACCACCGTGCCAACCACAAGTACCACATAAGTCTTTATGTCCTCATTGTGACTGTCATCATGATGGAGAGTGCTACAAGCTAAATGACTCATGCATTCAGTGTGGACAATTCGGACACTTCATTCGAAATTGCCCCCAGGCTGCTAGAGGAGATTGAGAGTACCGGGGAGCAGGAGGCGCAAATCTTGTCGTGCAGGGCCATGTGCACAACATGGAAGTAGATGCAGTGCAGAATGACAATGATGTAAATAGAGGTACTCTCCCTATCGCTAATTTATCTATCACTATTTTATTTAACTTAGGGAACACACACTCGTTTATTTCAGAGTCGTGTGCCCAAACTCTTAGAACGCCTCTACAGTAGATGCCCCATGCTATGCGTGTGAGCACGCCTATGGGGACTCTCCATGCTGCTAGGTACATTCCGAATGTACCTGTCACTGTAGAAAAGAAAAAAATTTCAATAGATCTCATCGTTATCCCCATGGTGGATTATGATATTATTTTTGGGATGGACAGACTCTCTTATCATGACGCAGCATTACACTGTAAGTAGAAGAGGATTATCATAGAAACACAAGGTAAGCCAAGACGATAATCAAGGGCACTTCATAGACAAATAATAAGGTCATCGTCATAGCTATTAAGACACAGAAGTTATTTCAGAAGGGATGCAATGGGTATTTAGCTAGTGTGGTTAAGATAGATGTACCTGTCACTAAGCTCCAGCAGATAAATGTGGTTCGAGAATTCCCAGATGTGTTCCCAGATGACACATCTGTGCTACCATCGAAGCGCGGGATCAATCTCAAGATAGAGCTCCTACCAGGGATAGCACCCATCTCCAAGGCACTCTATCGCTTGACACCCTCTGAGATGCACGAACTGAAAAAGCAGATACAGGAGCTACCATATAAGGGATTTATTAGATTGAACGTCTCACTCTGAGGCGCACTGGTCTTGTTCGTCAAAAAGAAGGACGGCTCCATGCGGCTCTACATCGACTATAAAATGCTCAATAAAGTGATAGTGAAAAATAAGTATTCCTTGTCTCGTATCAATGACCTTTTTGACCAATTGTCCAAAGCATCGGTGTTCTCCAAGATCAACCTACGTAGTGACTACCATCAATTGAGAGTGATTGAGGAAGATATATTGAAAACTACTTTTCGGTCAAGGTATGGTCACTACGAGTTTTTGTCATGCCATTTGGACTAACGAATGCGCCCGCAACGTTCATGGACTTAATGAACAGAGTCTTTCGGCCATACTTAGATCAGATCGTCATTATGTTTGTGGATGACATTCTGATCTACTCTTCCAATCCAGAACAACATCGAGGACACCTCAGGATAGTATTAGAGACTCTGAGGCAGCACAAGCTTTATGGCAAGCTTAAAAAATGTGAGTTCTGGCTGAAGGAGATTATGTTTTTGGAATACATAGTCTCCAAGAAGGGCATTACAGTAGACCTAACAAAAGTGGAAGCAGTGACGAATTGGGTATGACCGAAGAATGCATGTGAGATTTGCAACTTCCTTGGTCTGACAGGTTATTATAGGAGGTTTATCTTACTGCACCCCTCACGAATCTCACAAAGAATGTCGAAAAGTTCATTTGGACAAATCAGTGAGAGCAGAGTTTTTAGACTCTGAAGGACCATTTGACTTCGGCTCCAGTTCTCACCATATCGACATGCCGTGGAGATTACATGGTCTACAATGATGCATGTGGGACAGGTTTGGACTGTGTACTGATGCAACACGGCAAGGTTATGGCCTACGCTTCCCGATAGCTCAAGAAGCATGAGGTCAACTACACACTCATGACTTAGAGCTAACTGCAATGGTCTTTGCTTTAAATATCAGGAGTCATTATTTGTATGGAGAGACGTTCGATATCTTCCCCATACCACAAGAGCCTCAAATACATTTTTGATAAGAGGGAACTTAATATGAGGCAACGCTGGTGGCTTGAGCTCCTCAAGGACTATGAATTTGCCATCAACTACCATCATGGTAAGGCAAATTCCATTGTTGATGCATTAAGCAAGAAGTGAGAATGCTCGTTAGCCTATATCAGACTTCGCGAGCATGAGATGCTGGAGGAAATCGATCAGCGGTGTCCTAGACTTGACACAAATGGAGCTCTATGGATAATGCATCGGATGAAACCTACCTTGATTGATAGGATTACAACAGCCCAGAAAGAGGACCTAGAATGCTAGAAGGTTTTGAAGAGAGCCAATAGATTTTCAAATTTTCGCGGATGGAGGGATCAGGTACAGACTATGGGTACCTACAGATGAGAGGTACTAGATGAGTGCCATAAGTCGAAATTTGCTATCCACCCCGACAGTACCAAGATGTACAACGATGTACATGCCGAACATGAAGAGAGAGATAGCAGAGTATGTGTCAAGATGCTTGGTATGCCAACAGGTTAAGATCGAGCACGAGAGGCCATATGGCAAGTTGAAACCTTTGGAAATTCCTCAGTGAAAATGGGATAAGATCACTATGGATTTTGTGTCCAATTTGCATAGAACTAAGAAGAGTCATGATGCAATATAGGTAGACATGGATAGGTTCACGAAGGCGGCACACTTTATTTCCATCTGGTGGAAACAATCAGTGGAGAGTTTGCTGGACCTGTATGTGAGAGAAATGATTAGACTCCATGGTATTTCAACGTCTATAATGTTTGATCGACACCCCATATTTACTGTTAGATTCTGGATAAGCATGCAGAAGGCCTTCGGCATGAGGCTCAACTACAACACAACTTTCCATCCTCAGACAGACAGACATTTTGAGAGGACCATCCAGACGCTATAAGATATGTTACGGGCATGTGCACTAGATTGGCAGGCAGCTAGGATGAGCATATTCATTTCATTGAATTTTTTTTATAATAACAGTTATCATTCTAGTATTGGTAAGACGTCCTTTGAGGCTTTGTATGGTCAACCTTGCCGTTCACCTGCTCACTGGGGTGAAGTAGGCGAGGAGAAGATTATGAGCAAGGAAGAAATGAAAGAAGCGATGGAGTATGCTGAAAAGATTGAATTGATCAAGCAGAGAAGGAAAATGTCTCAAGGAATACAAAAGAGTTATGCCGATAAAGATAAACGAGATCAGATCTTTCAAGCTGGTGACCAAGTTCTTCTGAAGGTATCCCTTATGAAAGGGGTCATGAGATTCAGCAAGCGAGGAAAGCTCAATCATCGCTATGTAGGCCTCTTTGAGATACTCGAGCTAGTAGGTGAGACAGCATGCAGACTGACTTTACCCCTATCTTATGGGAGAGTGCACAGTGTATTCTATCTATTTATGCCCAAGAAGTACAAGCACGACGCTGCAAATGTTCTGAGAATAGAAGAGTCAGATCTAGCTGCAGACTTAACCTTCGCTGAGTACCCGACACATATAGTGGAGTGTAAGGTGCAACGCCAGAAGAACCAGGATGTACCTATGGTCAAAGTAGCTTGGCGTTTTCATCATGGTGATGACGCTACATGGGAGTTCGAGTCAGAAATGCGTCAAGAATTTTCCCATCTTTTCGGTAAGTCCTCTACCCTATGCAAAATTCGAGGGCAAATTTTCTTCTAAGGGGGAAATAATGTAACAATCGACACACAAAAAATCACTTTGAATAAAAAATGGCATGCTGGAAAGATAAAACTCTCGTTTATCTTCACAATAAGATAAAAATTATATCAAATTTAATTATGAGTGGAGGATTATTAGATAAAGAAAATCTTTCATTAACTCCCTATCCTCCTAACCTCACGAAACCCCTCCCTCTTGATTCTTGCTGGTACGCTGCCAACATCCAGAAGGCAAGTCGATAGGACCAAGCAATCACTTTCTTCTCCCTCTCATGTATGCCTCTCGATGTTGAAATCCATAGCGAAGCTGCTAATTGTTCTTAATTGAATTTCAAGAGGCCAACCCCAAGGAGAGAAAGAGCAGGCGTAGGAAGAAATGGGACATGGAGAATAGAGAGAGGACAGAGGACACGGTTGATATTTTTCCATTAAACCAAAGCAAGGATCAATCGTAAACAGAGGTGGGTGAATCGAAATCACCTTACATGACCTTGGAATAGATTTGAATCCTATCATAATTGATTACATAAAGAAAAGAAGTCACGGAAGCCCTATTTTGCCCTATTTGATTCTTGACTGCTTGATTGTTTGATTAATTGCTTATAAGATTTTATTCTTGTCGCTATGTTTCTGCTGTATTGATTGCTAGGATGTAGAGATTAGTTCAGGATGAAAGTATGTTAATGATTTAGGTGATTTTCGAATTAAAATCGGCCAAGAACTCTCGTTGTCACGACCGTGCCACCCTTACGGCACGCCCGTGCCACACTGTGGACATGGCCGTGCCATCCCCTGTCAACGCTAAGTAAAAGGTCGGTCGATGCCGATCGACCGAGCATCCAACCGTCACTGCCATGCCACCTTTTGGAACTTATGATATTTATAGATAATGTACCCTTTTCCTAGACTTCCGCAAATTCTATATATTATCTTCTTTTATGTTATTCTTTCTTTCGCTGATATAACTCCGCCTATATTTTATAGCCGGTCCCAAGCCCGGATAAAGGAGGAGGGTTGTGTTAGGCCCCGACAGTCAGCGTAAAATCCTGTCGAATCTTATGAACATGGATCAACAAGCCGACCCCACCTAGTGGGATAAGGCTTTATTATTGTTGTTTCTTTCGCTGATATGACTCGGTTCTTGACTGAGGTATGGTAAACATGATAATTCAAGTTGTAGCATTTCGTAGCATCTCCAAGTTAGTCTTTGCCACGTGGCGGGGGTCAATTTGGGAGCGTTACAAGGTCAGTCTACTATTGAGTTTAACTAATTTTATAAGTTTTCTCGTGTCACGTACCTAGTAGTAAAAGATGACACTTTCTATAGAAAATTTTCTATTCTTATAAGGACTTGAACTTGAGGCCTTCTTTAAGTGGGGATGAGTCATTCAACACTCCACCACAAATCCTATTAGTATTTTATCCTTATTATCTATAGAAATGTACGTTCAAGAAAGGCACTCACATTTATCAGTGTAGAACTCATCATGCAATATAAGTATAACTCATTCTCATTTACTGAGGCTCCATTGTCCTTAATTTCTATCAAAGATAGTATTGGAAAAAATGTGATGGATGTAGCAAATGATTAAATTCTGGATGATGATCGACTTGGCCCTCTTGAAATCTAGGTAGCCCTCTCCTATTATGCGGGTCCAAAAGGATAAAGTAGTAATACCTTTCCAAAATCAAACATGTCATGCATTAGAAATTTTATGAGCAACATTAAATTATTTTAACATGAGATCAAACTCTTTGTTATAAAGTTGAAGGTAATTAAAGATTGCTAGCGATCAGTTGCTTTCAAGTGGGCAATGCCAAATGAGCTCAAAGTAATATCTTCATAGGTGGACCACCATTGCCATGTAAAGTTCTTCATCCTTATGTTGCTAAAAATCGATGAAAATGAATGAAATCATACATCATTATTCCATTATTGCTTCATAGGTGAAGTGTGTCGATACAATGCACACGTATGATAAAAGTGGATTCTGTCGTTGATGCTCAAAGTTGTACCAAAAGAGTTCCTTAGGTTTCTAAAGGAGGGTGTCACCGCTTGGTTTAGCATTGTCGATACCGAATTGGGATTCAGACCGCTCCGAACTGATCAAGATCGTTCAAAACCTATCTAAAACCGAGTAAAACCGCCGAACTGATGGTTTTATGGCAACCGACTGGTTCACAAATTGGAAAAAAATAAAATCGTCAAGCCAGCCCTAATTTCATACATAGCAGTTCATGGCCCCTAATTTCGTAGTTCACAGTCTGAAGGCTTCGTCGTCGACTCATCTTCCATCGATGGTCGGTGGTTGTTCGCCGACGATGTATCTCGCATCTCAACGACTCAACTCAAGTAAGTTGTATGTTTTTCTTGTTTTCAAATCCTTTCCCAAATCGTTATCTTCACGGCCACGACGAACAGAGCTTTGCCTGGATCACCGGATTGTCGGACGATTGGACGACAACCATCATGGTGGTCATACTGTTCCCTGCAAGGTCACAGACTAGATGCAACCATGGAGTAGATTTGGCACCTGGCGTTAGATGGCGTAGAGGTTGGACGACGGTTGTTGCCCCTGCAAGGTCACCGACCATGGCACACATGCGTCGAATGGTGCATCAATTGGACGACGGCCGTCATGGCGGCCGTGCTGCCCCCTTGCAAGGTCACCGACAACCATGGTGCAGCTTCGACGCATGGCATCAGACCATGACGGAATGGCCCATCCGCACCATTGGAGCTGTGCCATGGTCGTAGTGCAGGGGGCAGCACGACCGACTTGATGGCGTGGCTATCCTCGGTGACCTTGCAAGGGCCAGCACAACCTAATGCAAATGTGCAATGACCTCTGTACCCCTTTCGACCATCCTGGCTCACACAACAGCTACCATTTGGTCATTTTTTTTATTGTGATGTTACTGTGAGGCTCCTAGTGTGTTTGTTACTGTGATCCTAGGCCCTAATGTGTTTGTTACTATGATGTGGCATTTTTTTTATGAATTCATGATTCAAATGTTTGTAAATTTCATTATTATTGAAGTAACTTTTATGCTTATGCCTACGAGGTTATGATCTAACTTTTATGTTTGTAAATGCTGTCATTGTAAATAAATAACTTGGAGTGTATTTGAAATAATACATTCAAAGAGAAGAAATAAGTTAGAGCATAAAAGATTGAATGATCTCTTATATGTTCAATATAATTTGGGTTTGAAAATTAGGTTTATTACAAAAATGTATGCTTATATATTCTTTTTCTAAAGGTATGCTTATTTGTTCTTTTATATTTATAAGGCTCTTAACAAAAAAAAGCACTTCTAGATCTTATTGATTATGAGAGCATGAAGAAGATTGAATCATGGATTAGAAAGGACGATGAAACTCCATTACTTGATTATGACCAATTAGAGAAAATGCTTTATACAAATTTGGAAGTTCCAAGAAATATCATCATGAAGGCAAAATTGAATTCTCATTTTAAAAGTATTTGTGTGATTAATTATTATGATATTTGAATGTAACCTTTTTATATGTTTTGGTTAAGGTGATGTGCAAGAAGACAATGTTGAAGAATTGGATTTTAATTTGGATTCTTTTTCTCATGATGATGAAGAATACTTGAGAAGAGAATGAAATCGTGATTTTGGAAGCATCAAGTTGTGAACTTTAAAGCATTAAACTTATAAACATTGGTGTTTATTTGTAACTTTATTTTGGAAGGCATAAACTTTGGAAGGCCTTGTTATCATTTGCAAGGCACAACTTATGGATTTTGTTAGACTATAAACAAGTTTATCTTATTATGATATATTGCAAGTTTGAACTCTAAAAAATGTGTGTGATATTATAATATATATATATATATGTGATGTTTTGAAATTTGAAATGCTAATTCTTTTATTGTTTAACATTATTTTATTATATCCGTTTCGACCATCTAGTTCGATCGATTTGACTTGATCCGGAGGCCTCGTCGAGTCGATGGCCGGTTCAATTTTAACAACCTTAGCTGAGACAATAAAAAATTTAGTTTTTGTCCTAGTTAAACTGGGACGTCCTGCCCTCGAATCCAAATTTGTTCACCCCTAAATAAGCTCTTTAGTTTTTTTAATTAAAGGCCTTTTATTTTTGACATATCCTAATCCTAATGACCCAATTATCATTTTTGACACCCCCTAATCCTAATATCTTTTAATGTTTATTGTACTTAATTGGTGAATGGTCTATAAAACTAATTGCTAAAATGCATTAATATACAAATATTGGTGAATCATGCATTGTTTTATCTTATATATACTTTAATTTGAGTGGTTTAAAATTGCAACCAATTTATATTATATATAAATTTAAATCGGTTTTAAATAGCTTAAATTTTATTAATATACATATATATAGACATTTTAAATACCGTAGTTTAAAGCAGGAATAACTTCCAATGAAAATATTAGATAATTTAAAATAACATAATAAATTTAAGTTGTACCTTAAATTGAATTAAACAATAAATTAAATAGAATACAATTTTAATATCTTCATGATCCTATTAAAACAAATTAAAATGAGAGTTACACCACAAAAATTGAATTAAATGGAATAAAATTTTAAATAATTAGAATGAAATAAAAAAAATAGATAGAAAGAATGACCGGATGAGAGAGCTTCAAAATTAATTGTAAAAATGTATGCATGGTTTTATATTATATATAATATATATATATATGATATTAATATAAAATTCTTTTAAAAATTAACATATTTTAGTTAGAAATGTATTTTCATTGAATGTTATTGAGAAGAAAAGTCAAATGTTATGAATAGCATATAACTTTAATGTACATTAACAAGTGTTTGCATTTATTAGGACTATTACTACTAATACTAATTTGTTAATATTTTATTATTAAAAATTCAAAAAATTACAAAAAAAAGGAGGAATAGTGAAAGGGGAGAACTCTTCTTCATGATTACAAACTTGTCATGAGCCATGTAGATTTGTCAAAAATATTAATATGATAATAAATTTTGTTGAGTATTTTGTTTAAATGGTGATGTCTGGGTGGAAATTGTTGAAAACATAACAAATGTGAACAACATTTAACACATGGTGTTCGAAGAAATTGGCATCGCACATACTTCGAAGCAAAAGCATAATTGTGTCAATGAGGCTATATGAATCGACTTATTAGTGAAGTGGTATGTTGAGGCATAAATCAAAATGCAAGAAAGCAAATGCAAATTAATTGAGAATTTGTTCAGGAGGCACTTCATTACATGTCGATGGTTATGTATCTACGATCAATGTTACAAGAATGTTGATATATTTTATTTTCTTATATTAATATCTTGCAATTATTTTATTGTATTACTATTTATTATTGAAAATTAATTTCAGTAAAAAATTTGGGCTACGAACTCATCGGAAAAAAAATTTGCTTAAATTATTTTGAATTTAGTTATGATTTCATTTTTTCTAATATCAAAGTTTTAAAACTAAAGAAAAATAGTATATTGCTTAAGCTACATTTGTATGGATCATATTGACATAAAAAAAAGATCCTACGTATGTACATACTCGAATCATATTATGAATTATATTGATATAGAATCTGCATGTAATTACTAAGTCAAGAAAAAGATGAACTTTGTGAACTACATCATCTTGCGTCTTGCATCAATAATGAAGAATCACAGTAGCAACCAGCAAAGATGCAAAGTGAGATGGACCAACGGATCTCAACGTGCCAAACAAACAAATAAAGATGATGATGACGACGACGACATGTATTAAAGAGGTGTGTGCATGACGAGGATTATTAAATAAATTTAATTTAATTATGATTCACAAATCATTAGTTGTAATTTAATTGATTAAATTTAATCATTTCTAAAAATAGGTTTGAACTAATCTAAAAATAAATTTATTTTTTTCAGACTATGACTATCTGAAATTTAAAAATTCCATCTCAATTTGAAGGGTCGGAGGCATGGCCGTTTCAAGACGCATTTGCGTAATCAATATTTTTTTTATTCTACAATGGGCATACATACATATTATATTATGTGCGGTATATTCTATGCCTTTTTTTGTTAATATGATATCAATTATTACTTGGATTTGAATATGTCAGGTTATTTCACAATAATTCAGGCATATATAAAAAAATCATATACATGACATTGCCCTAAAAATAATTTTTGAAGCTCTCTCGCTTTATCTTTTATCCATTCGTTGTTTAGTGAACAAAATAATAGAAGAGACTGTAATCATTGAATTCGCAGTTACAAACGGTCATTAACTCGTGATAACAATTAATTACTCATCTTGATGCACAGCTGTGGAATTAAAGTTGATATATACTACATTAAGTGTAATGGGAGCTGACTACAAATGCATACTGTCGTATACCCTTTTTTAACTATATATGATACAAGATATGTTTGACCTAAAAGAATAAGATTGAAAGACAACAAAATCGATGAATTGGCTCTTGTATTCGAAAGAACTATTCGCGGTCCCTTTTTTGTTTATTTTATTTTATTTTATCTTTGACCACTTGCATGCATGTCCATGAACCTTGAACGATTCAATTCGATCTGTATTTTGTACTTCTGCAAGGCGATGATGTGCACCTTATGATTCATGGCCCTCCTTTTAAATTACCTGCAACGTGCATGGAGAAATTTCGACATCAGAGTTTTTCTAGTGCAAAATATTTAAAAGAGTGTATTTTATCATATATTTTCCTTTCCCCCCCTGTGAAAACTTCATTCTTTACACTTTGAAAAAAAAAGTGCCACTATTTTAAATTGCTCCGTCCACTAGAACGTTCAATTAATTATGCTTAACAGTCGAGTATTTCATTCTAAACATATATAAATAAATTCTGAAAATAAAATTATTTTGCAAACGAAAGTAGAATAGGCTATTTGCCCTCCGGATCATATTAATTATACCTCCACTATCCGAGTATGATATAGTAGATGAGCGTGATCGGAACAGATATAAAGATTCCAACGATCACCCTGCAGAAATTATCAGTTAATTAATTAATACAAGGTACGTATACATAATATATATATATATATATATATGACAAAAATATCATATTATGTACTTACGCAGTGCTCATGATTTCAGGGTGCACATTGTATTCCTCGGCATAAACAAATGAAATTACTGCGAGTGGGAGAGCTGCCTGTATTTTTCCAATGAAATTAGTGTTAAATGATAGAGTAAATTCGTTTTGTAGCATTTTCCTAATGAGAAGTGATCGATCATATATATATATGTGTATGTGTGTAAGATGATGGATTGTACCTGGACGATGCCAACATGTAGAAGTTGGCCACGCAATCCAATGGCAAGTGATGTTGCAGCCATCACTGCCGGTCCAACAAGGAACCTGATGGCCATGGCCAACGTTGCAACTGAATAACCGCATGCAATAAATCTCTTCTGCCTTGCCATAAAAGTACCTGAGACCAAATTAATTAAACGTATTATTATTATCATCTTAACCTGTAGTTAATTAGTGTTTGATACTATACATAATTTGTTTCACTGAGAAATCAATCCTCACTAATTACATATATAATAATAATTGCACCTACCAACACTGAACATGGCCAGGCCAATTGCTGTCTCAGAGATGATCAACACTGAGTTGTCAACAATTTTAGGCAGTTTGATGTCCAACCTGAGAACAAATAATTAGCAGAAGATTAATAACGAAATAATTAATTTTTTCAGATTAATTAAATTATCATTGAATTGTTCTAATATATGATCGGAGCTAATCCATCGATTATTCTAATATTTATTTTAATGTATACCTGTAGGCAATCAACGACCAAACAAGGCCCAGAACAGCACCATAAGTGCTGGGAATCTTAAGGATCTTCTTCACGGCCATGAAGAAGATGCACCGGAACGACGGCTGTACTGCCGGCGTCGAACTCGCTGCCACCTCTTGGGCGTTCGGCTGCTCGACATCGACGGTGACCGGGTGATCGCCGTTTGAGACTGGCACGACCATCGAGTTAGAGCGGCTGAGCTGCTCCCTGACGAAAGAATTCTGCGCCGACATGAACTCGAAGAGGAACACGACGATCATGTACCAGATGACGAACTGGAATACGACGATCTGCACCATGAGGCTCTCGGTCGTGGGCCCGTACATGCCCCGGAGGATGGGCACGCCCATGATGATGGTGTTGGGGAGGGTGGCGAGGGAGAAGAGCGTGATGACCCACGCGATGGAGCCCCGGGCGCTGAGGCGCGCCCACGCCGTGAGCGCCGCGAGGACGACCACCTTCTGCAAGGCGTCCGCCAGAACGAACCGGAGCTCCATGGCGTAGGGGTCGTTGGAGGAGATCATGCGGAAGATGAGCAGCGGCACCGCGAAGAGCGCCGTGTAGTGGTTGATGCCGGCGCACTGCTCCGTCGTGAAGGTGCGTGTGCGCACCGACGTGTAGCCGAGGGCCATGGCCACGTACAGCGGCACCATCGCCTCCACGACATGATAGATACTTGTGCCGGAGACCATGGTGTGGCACGTTCTACTTCTATACTCTCTCTCTCTCTCTCTCTCTCTCTCTCTCTCTCTCTCTCTCTCTCTCTCTCTCTCTCTCTCTCTCTCTCTCTCTCTCTCTCTCTCTCTCTCTCTCTGGTGCTTGTGGGTGCTTGAACACGATCCAAGGCGTGCATGCATGGTTCAATCAATGTGTTGGTCTATATATATATAATTGGGATGGTGGCGTCATTAGCTATTTTGGTGTGTAGCCATAAAAGTAAGAGTAGTGCTATGTCTTCCAGGAAATGACACACTAAAGCGAGTAGTAATTAATTAGTAGTATCTAGTAGTGATGAAACAGGCAAAAGGGTTTCGACCGGAACACAGAGAGTTAAAGTATTCGTCATGCAAATCCAATTATGTCATTAAATCACTTTCTAGAAACCCTTAATAACTTAATACATAGTTGTAATAGGATTATATACATATCTATATCTATATCTATATATATATATATATATATATATAGTTATGTATATACATTGAACCATTAATGATTGTTGATGTCATATATATTATCAAGCCCAATATATAATTATATAATGTTGTCATCTCACATGGAATTAATATAAAAAAGTTCAATTAGATGTAATAATTTAGTTAATCAATATATTGATTAGCAATTAGTTGGGTCGTAAAAGTTGGAGCCCCCAGAGACTGTGAACATAGTTTTTGATAGGGAACAAAACCAGGAGAGGCGAGGGGCCCTCTCTCTTTAGGAGCAGGCGGAACAAGACGACGACAGTGGAATTCAAAGTAGTGGGTAAATGGGATTCTTGCTCTACTGCATTTGCTTGAAGAAAATCATATATAATCAAATTAATTCAATAGTAATTAAGGTAAATGATAACTAATTGTGGTTGTCATCTAATTAATACTTAATCAAACTTTATTTTTGTTTAATTCAATATTATGTACATGTGGTGAGGGGCAAAAGGGCTTGTAATTAATTCTAAGCCAGCACCAATTAACAACATGCGTAACTAACGAATAACATGGAGTTTAGTCGATGAGTGGGATAAGGAGATTGGGGACGAGAGAGGTAATTAATAACATTAAGTTTAGAGCTCACTTTGATCCCTCATGCAAAGCGTGCTTTAGAGAGTAAACATATTTCAAATCCTTGATTTAGTGTGAGCTCTTATTTTCCTAAACTCGGTGCATCTATTACCAGATCATTAGGCCCCGACGACCTTGAGATGTAACAAGGAACTAAGTGTGTGTGTGTGTCATAACCTTTAGTTGTTTTCCACGATTAAATGCATAACATTTTTTTTCTCTCTTAAAACGTGTATATATATATATATATATATATATATATATATATATATATATATGCAAATATATGTTTTCTTTTTTCCAAAGTAAATGACAAGAACCCGCCTAAAAAAATGTAAATGAAAGCGAAATTAATTTTGGACGAAGCCGAAGCGGGCGAGTGTGTAAACCTAATGTACGATATTTGAAGGGGGGAATTGTTGACCATGGTTTCCACGAAGGCCATCTTGATGTCCATCGAGTTGCATGACACGAGCTCGTGCGAATAACGTGGAATAAATGCACATTCGGAATGTTAGGGAGAGAGAGAGAGAGAGAGAGTCGGCGCGTGGTACGTGTGCATATGCGAGAATTGACTCCTTCCCTTCGGGGCGTGTATCGTCAGCAAATTACGAAGGTGGAAGAAGAATGACGCATGATGGATGCATGGTCCAATTGTTTATGACGCTTTGTTGCCCTTTCTCCATTCAAAAGGTCAAAAATAAATAAAATAAAATTACTGTTTATGACGGTGGTAATTAACTTTGGACGTTGACCCCAACTTCGGCATATTCCCTATATACACATATGGATACCCCACATATATATTTTTATATAGATATACGTATATGTATATTTATTAGAGATACATATAAAGCACATACTTTATTAGGAGCAACAAGAAGATTCTTGGCAAATTCGCAATAATTACAAAAAAAAAAAAACACACGCACATTTAATTTTAAATTTAATGAGTGGAAATTAAATAATAATTTCTAAGGAGTATTATTTGTGTGTGAGGGTGTGTGTGTATATATGTTGTTGGTTCAAGTGATTTACTTTCTTTTCTTTTAAGGGCTTTCTTGTACTTTCTGCAATTCCTGGATGGCCAAGTTTCAATGATACAATCAATGTAATTGGTATAAAATTTGTTACATGCTAAAATTTTGCAAGTTTGTTTCCTTGAGCTGTACACTAATTATATAATACGAAGATAATTTAATTTTGACCCTCATATAATATAATTGGATATCTTTAATCCTATTTGATATATTTGTATATATCTATGTTTCCGTTAGTTGATTCAGAATTAATATTCGACCGACCAGCCATGATTTTATAAATTTTATTCAAGTATCAATCTTAATCCATAAATTCCATGTACAACTTTGATCGAGAGTCAAATTGTGCATTTTCACATTTTAATCATGATTGGATTTATCGTTTTCTCTCACCCAAGCACCAAACTTGTGGATTTAAATTGCAAAAAAAATTATTTTAGTGATACAATCATTTGTGACACCAAAAGAGAAAATAAAAAAAGATTAAATACTTTTACTTAGCTGTTTGAAGCTTATCGTTTTGATTAGAGCAAGAGTGAAATAAATAACAAAACAAAAAACTTTTTAATGTATTAAAAAAAAAACTTATGTGTCATGTTCAGGTGCTGTAGTGGAAGAATCCTTAATTAGAACACCAATGGGCACAGGCTGGGCTGTCCTGCAGGGAAAAAAATAAAAAAAAATAACTTGATCTCTTGGGATAATATTGTTTTCTCAATGATAAACAAAATCCTGAAGAAAAATAGCCTAATGATATAATTAAGAACAAAAAAGTATCCATTAATAGGCATGCATCACATAGTTTGTTCTTAAGTTTAATGATTAGTGTAACGGATTTTCAGAAAATAAATAAAAGATATTTATTTTAATCGAATGGATATGAAAATCTCTATAGTAATATTATGGAATTATTTAATTCTGAAATTCAAGGAAAATTTTTTAAGGAGAAAAATATGAAATAACTTGATCTCTTGGGATGATATTGTTTTCTCAATGATAAACAAAATCCTGAAGAAAATTAGCATAATGATATAATTAAGGACAAAAAAGTATTCCAATAGGGCATGCAACAAGTAGTTTGTTCTTAAGCATGCGTTTTAATGATTAGGGTGATAACTACTAGTAAATAAGTAAACGAACAATGACAAATGCAGGGACTAAAATATTGCCATTTGAAACTTTTGTCGGCCTAAAATAAGCCGTTCGTCAATACTGATCAAAGAGTGTTTATGCAAAGTAGTTTTGAAGTATTTAACGAAAAAAAAAACTAATCTTGGATTTTTCCTTCACGACGAAAATATTGACAATTGGGTGAAAAAATATTATTTTTTTATTCAGTAAAAAAAAACAGAAATAGGTGGTTTCACTACCTAATGCTTCCGAATAAACAGAGAAATGCCTGTAGCTACATATTGAATGCTCCTTGAATGAACTATAAATGGTTATTATTTTTAAAAATATATTGAATATTATATACTATTTAATATCATGTATACTATAGTTTGAAACATATTGAATGCTCCTTGAATGAACTATAAATGGTTATTATTTTTAAAAATATATTGAATATTATATACTATTTAATATCATGTATATCTTTTTATTTCTTACTTAGAAATGATGTTTATATTTTTTTATATATCTTACTTTTTTCTCTTTAGATCTTTCTCTCAATATTGTGAACTTTAAGAGTTCAAATAAATTAATTTCCGGTAAACTCATATCGTAGAATCGACTTAAATTTTATGTACCAAATAAGTTTAATTATTTAAGTATTTTTATGCACTTACAAATATATATATATATATATCCATAAATTGTATATGACTAATATATTTTATTCATATGAAGTAAATATGAAAGTAATCAAAATAAGTATTATCATTTAAAACTAATAAATATTAATGAACTAATAATGACTATTAAGATAAAAAACTTATGAAACTAAAAATAAGTAAAATAATTTATCATGATACTAATATCAATTCTCAATCACAAATATATTATCAAATAAAACATCTAAAATTTTATAAACTTTTTTAATCATATAAACTTGTGTAGAATCGTGTAAACTCTATAAGAATTTATTAAGTTTCTACATCATTTTTAAAAATAAATTTTAAGTGAAATATAAGAGACTAAATTATTTAAGAGTTTATGCTCATTTGATTTTATTTTACCTACCTAAAATCTTAAACTCGTAAGAGTTTTGATTCAAGAGTTTAACAACATTACATCCTCTTACTTTATTAATATTATATTATATTTTTTAATACTGCAATAATTTCTGATATATTCGCATCAAACGCTAATAAGATACTTTTTCCTTAGTTTTTTCGTCGAAAGGTAAGACAAGATTTAGTTGTTGCCTTTTGTTCTCCTTCTGTCCATGTCATAAGGAGGATAAAAATTGTTGGTCTAGTGTGTTCGTAAAAAGTAAGTATTCATTCTTTATTTTAGGGCATCCATTTTTTCTTCTTTTTCCCATCTCGTGGTGAAATTGAATTTAGATAATTTGGCTTTTACAACATTTTCACTTTTTAAAAAAATTTGCCAATATATATATATATATATATATATATATTATTTATACATATTTTTAAATTCTCTATGATGCATGCATATTTAAACATATATCTAAACTTTCATTTAATCTTATTAGAGTTAATTCTATCATAGTATACATCATTTTATTAGTTTATTTGCTTAAAATAGAAATCTACTAGTGTTTTATGTTTTATTGTCTATAAAGAAATAAAATGAAATTTGAAACTACTAAAGAAAATTGCGTGCAAATCGAAGTAAAAAGAGTCAAAATGAAAAATAAGGTTGTCAGAAGATGATGAGAGGAAAGTCATGGCGGGTCGTGATAGATCCATGACAATCCATACATTGGTCATGATAGAGCATTAATGACATGTGGTCGAGGTTATAATTAAGAAAGTCACCGAATGTGAAAATATCACTTTTGACATTATAAAAGTCTTTGTATCTCATGGACTGTGAAATGACATTCTTACTATGAATCACAAATTATATGAATACCTCATGGGTGATGAAACTTGATTTTGAAATTTTGGCAACCTTTTCGAACAATTTCAATTGCACATGGATTTCAAACATTGCCATGAGTTCCAACAATTATTTGACAAAAAGTTAGGGTTTGAGATATTTTGGATAGTTATAAAGCTCAAAAGGAGTCCGATCTAAAATTTCTTATTTTTGACATTAAAAAATTTTGAATCAGTTCGAGACCTTACAAAAATCCTCGGGGCACTTAAGATATTTAATTAGAGGACTTCTAGTATATAGAGCATGATATTTGAGACCCATGAGCCATGCAACATTGCAGAGAATAATTTTTAGAGTTTTTTGGTGATTGTTTAGAAAAAAACTATGGGGTAATTCAGTGTTTGTACTTTGCAACGGTCCAAAGAGGCAATGGATTTTATTTTCTACCTATTGTTTGTATACTCTTTACTTATACTTTTCATGTCCAAATTATTTTTTAATATATATTCTTATTATTTTAGAAAATTTGCATAAACTTGTTGATTAGTTTTGAGTTAATTTATATTGTTCGATTTCTTTTGAATATGAATGTTATGTTTGATGTATTTTGTTGAGCATATTATATTCTAAAATTATATTACATATTAGGATAATTATTCTAAGGTTTTATTATTGCTTATTTAATTGTTGCCTAATTTAAAAAGAAAAGCATTCATAATGTGATTTCAATAATTTGACGTTTGTGCTGAATTTTGTGTGGTCTACTAGTTTTTATCGAGTGTTAAATGACTGATAGTTTAAAGCTATGTATTAATGCATCTTAGCATTTTGTTAAATTGAGGATCAACTTGATTTTTTTCAATCTTAAGTTTAATGAAAATCAAGATTGTTTAGTTTACCGAGGTCATTATTTTGGGTGCTCCTAATTCATCTTACGAGTCCAAGTTGTTATTTGTCATTTATAACTCAATTATCATCATTGTACGTGCAAATTAATCTTAATATGAATCATCCATAACCCTAAGGTCCCATAATCGATTATTTTCTTAATATACTTTAGGATTCATCGAGCTACTTCAAGATGAAGTTTCTTTGGTTCTTATATGAATCTCTTGACAACTCTGACAATGAATGTAATGTCAGGATGTGTTAGTGTGAGTTATATTATACTTTTCACCATTTTCTCATACATTGTTTCATCATTTATTTCGTTTCATTTGGTAACACATAGATTTGCATTTTTTCCATCAATAATGAAATAGATTTGCAATTGGGAATTTCAAATTTCTTGAGCAAGTCTTGAGAATACTTTGTTGATATAATTCTTTTGCCGATTCCACTTAAAGACCCAAAAACTGCTTTAGGTCATCAAGACCCTTCATTTGGAAGCATATTAAAAGATTGACTCAAACTTGATAGATCTTTTAGTCATCATATCTTGTAATCAAGTTGTCATCATAAACTAACACTACTGCTAGCTTTCCTTTTTGTTCACAAATATGCTACAATTGGTTAGCACCATAAATATCCATATTATTTTAAGAACTCTAAAACTTTTTTAAACCAAGCCTTCAATGCTTGTCTTGAGCTTATATAATGTCTTCTCCAATTTATATAAATAACTTGGATAATTAATGACTCAAATTTTTGTGGCTACTCCATATAGATGTCATTATCTAATTTCCAACAAAAATACATTGTTAACATTCATTTATCTTAGCTTCCATGACTTGTTTGCTTCTAAAGTTTAAGTGCCATGGTGATCTTGATCATTTGATTGAATCTCTCTTCAAAATCTAAATCATACTTCTTGGAGAATTGTCAAACTACTAGACGAGCCTTATATCTTTTGACTAATCCATTAAACTTTTTTTAACTTGTAAATCCATTTGCAAGATATAGGCTTCACATTGTTTAACTTTAGAATCGGATCTCACATTTCATTCTAAAGTAGTAACTTGGCTTTCTTCTTCCATTGTTGATCTTCATTCTTGATGCTTGGATGCTTTTTCGAATCAGTCAAACTTCTTTTCTCCAATATCTTCAATTAATGTTGCATTTGCATATCTTAGTTAGGCCTTTATTATTTGCTTGATTTTAAATTATATTCAACAAAACTAATATTGTCTTTAGCATGCAAGTAAATGAATTTGACATATGTGCAACCAAAAAACAAAGGTCCTATTTGTTTGGGGAACAAGACTGAGATTAAGTTCTTATTCCTCAATTTTCAGCCAAACTCTCTTTTTTTATATATTAGTGGGTCTCATCGCATTTAGTGTTGGAAGAAGAAAAAATGTTGAAGTAACAAGTTCCCAAGAGAGGGGAATTTGTTGATCCCATTGGGTTAACAATTTTTTAGAATCGTCGTCAATGCCTCGGCGTAGATCCGGGGTAATCCCTTGTAAATAATTAATTAAGAATTTGCAGATGATGTACTAGCACAAAAATGCAGTCATCGATTCTCCCGATAGGCCACAATTATCGCGAGCAAACATATTAATGACGAGGAACGCTTTTCTGCTATGCTACTAATGCTTATACTTGCTGCCCAAGCCTGGCTGAGGAAGAGTTACGGGGAGTAAAACACAAATATGCCGATTCTACCCTTGGTTAGTTACTATATGTAATGATCGAATCATTTATGATAAATAAAAAGAAAAAGTAAGGCCATTCCATTTCGACAAAAGACTATACCCAAGTTCAATAGCTTTGCGTCCGCTATCCCAATCATGATTTTCCTACCCGAGAGTAACACATGAATCAACAAATCCTATCTTAAGAACAAAATGAAGGTAACCAAATAGGTTAAAGATTGTACAAAGACGAAACATTGAAAAAGAAAAGTAAGATCAAATGGAGAAACAAATGAAGGAATAAAATGTTGAGCAAGTTGAAAATCAACTTCTTGATTATCTTAAGTCATTCTAAGAAATTGGAACCATCTAATATATATGGTGCCTTGAGTGATCCAAATAGAATTAATATTATGCATGAAAAATTAAATAACTTCGATGGAAATAAAATTTAAAAATTTGTGGAAAGATTCAAGTAGTATTCCATCCTTTGAATCAAATGTGTCCTTCAAAATAAATTAGATAAAAATAGTGTCACTGTGATAACTATAGTTAATCTATCCATTGTGCTTATATCAATTACATGTTTGATCATTTGATTTACGTGATATGCTTATTATGTTATGGACCCATTTGGTTGGAGGACATCTTTCGAGTAAAATAATGTAATATCACAATCTTGAAAAAAATAAATATATTCTTATTCTTGTTTGCATTTAGTGGGAAGATAATATAACTTAAAGTATATATTTTTATTATAAATAGTTGATATTTATTATAATAATATTAAATAATAATGTATGGATAAATAATAAATAATAAAATACAATTGAAAAAATGTTAAGATGAAAATATGATTTGGAAAGATTATACGTCTTTTGATTCTCAAGGTTACAAATAGTGTTTTTACATTTTTTAAAGTGATTTTTAAAAAAACAAAATTTGATTGATTTATGCCTAATCAACATGATGTTTGCCCAATCCAACATGATATTATGCATTTATTCTCAAAATAAATGGCCAATATTCCTCTATCACAGTTAAAATGAACATCTATTGACCTCGTAAACAATTACTTAAATATATTGAAATTAATGTATACATGAATTTGTATTTGTTTTCAACTATTAACTTGATTCAATTTAGAGAATAATTCATTATTGACATATGATGACTTATTATCGGCTAACTTTTTATGTATATTTTTAGAAAATAATTCGAGTTAAGATCTGAATATTGGTCACACTTATTCACCACTTTCCATTGTTAGTGTCACTTCTTATTCTACATATTATTTTTAAAACATCTTTAAAAAATGACTAGAAAAACTATCTAAGAAAATCTTTTTATTACAGTATTTAGTAATGTATTGTTTTTTTTTTCTCATATCAAAACTCTACTTCAAAATATTTGATAAGTTTTATTTCAAGTGGGTATAAGAAGACAAGGTCTGTGCTAGCAAATATGATGTATTTATTTACAAACATGACCCTTTTCATTTTCTTTAGCCAATTATTTATGTCAAAAAATTTGAATTTTGAATTATCTTTTAAAACATAAAAAAATGACTTAGGCGGCCCCAATTTTTTGGATCGAGGATATACTTTAAACTAATATATTTTTAAAACAATTATAAACGTTAAATATATTGCATTATAAGTTTTTTTAAAAAATAAATTAAATTCTACTTAAATGTTTTATGCAAAAACTAAACTAACATACACATTATAATTCAAAAAATTTTAGTCAATTTATATAATTTTTATTAAAATATATTAATAACTTTGATAAGATTCAAGTTTAACTACATAATAATAAGTCAATATTACCTAATCTAATAAATATGGGTAAAAGAAAATGTAAAAATATGAAATGTTATTTGAAATTGAAGAAATATTTTAATTATAATATTTTTAAAAATGTATTTGGTTCAAGTTCAATCCTCCATTTTTTTATTGTTAGGAGTCCTAATTTAGCCAGATGATTTTAATTATTTCAAAAGATCGATCAAATTTTTTAATCGGAACTTGTTTTTTTATTTTTTGAGGTTTTTTCTGTTGGGTAGATTTTTAATTACACCCTTAATTATAACACAACACATATTTATTTATTTATTATTTGATATATCTGCTTGTTTTATAAATGTCAATAAAATATATAATTTCTTTTTACTAGTTAATGGAGAACTTAAATGAATGTATTTTAGAAAAGATTGAAATTTCTATTTGTCTTGTTATAAAAATATCTCTTATACACTTTTTAGAACGTTTTTTATTAAGAAGATAAGAAACTACGTGGAGGTAAATAGTGATCCATATATATGATCCGGATTGTGATTTGACAATTCACAAATAAACACCATCAACATGTTACAAACAAATGTCTATTTGTGACCGGTCCATATATTTGGATCATTTTTTATCTCATATAATCCTTATTTTCTTTTATATTAAACTTATTAATTAAACCATTATCTGTTATTTGCTAATGGCTATTCGTTAAGATGCTATTGTTCCCTAAATATCCGTTTATGCGTAACAAGGAAATAAATATTTTCAACTGAAGAAAATGATCAGAACTTTGAAATTTCTCTTTATAAGTTGGGCTGTATCCTCGGACCAAGTAGGCACAAAAAAGCCCAATACGATGGTGTACTGTGCAATGGGCCTCAGGCATGCCGACAAGCCCAACGCGTGTCGCAAATACAATAACCCAGACTAACTCCATAATCATTTCAATATTTATTTATTTATTATCTGCAATATCCTCCTACTAAAATTCCTTCTCATAATACCACCGAAGGTAATTTTATCAATTTTTAGGATATTTTATTTATGTGAGTGTTAGAAAAAATTAGGATAAAGTTTTAGAAGGATTGTGAATTTTCCTTCGAACACCGTCGAGTCGTTCTCTCCATTCCAACTCCCCGGGCCTTGAGAAGGGAACTTCTCCAGTGGGCTAAAGAGGTTACAACATGGGCCGTATCCTCTACAGATGTCCAGCCTGCTACATCCAGCACGAAGTCTGCATGGCCCAAGGGCGTTTCTCTCACTTTTTTTTTTCTTTCTATTAAAAGAATTGAAAAGGAAAAGCCGAACAAATGGTCCTACAATTGAATTTTTCAAAATAATTTCGTTCTCAAATAATAATAAAAGGAATATTTTCTTAAACTAAAACGAACCCTAACTTTGCCTGTTGATATCCAAATGCCATGGAGATTATCTTGGGAAGAGGACGCACATGTATTATTGATTTCCTGTTGACACCAAATAATCAATCCATATATCATAGTATGCACTCCTGTTTTCACGCCGGCTAGTTTGATCTGGACCGTCAAATTTCATAATTCCATGGCTCAGATGAAAACTATTTATGTATCCAGAATAATAACACAATGACTGAAAACGACTTTATGCATAAGCACATGCAACCATTATTGAAGTAAGGGAATTAAAGCACAAATGGGAGAGGCAGCATAAAAGTAAAGTCAAACAAAACGCTAGGCTACATTGAGCTCAGTAAAGCATGCTTGAAAACAAAGCAAGTAGTGGCAGATGTGAAACAGAAGTATGAGAGGATTACTAAACTTTCTTTCTAGTAGCACAGAGATAGAGATACATGCATCAGCCATCGACTAATAAATAACACATATTGTTGTGCTGAAGGCTGTTTTGTGTGCTTGAACCATGCACTGATATTATGTGCTGGTTCAAAATAAACCCAGAAAACGGTAAAATGTTTGTTCTTTCTAGTTTCTTCCCATCTTTATCTATAAGAAAAAGCAACCCAAGAAAACAGGCGCAAAAGGAGAAATGGATTTCATCTGAAATAGTTGGCTTGAAAACCTTACATTTTTTTTTAAAAAAAAATCTGACTTGGACGTTATAACCCAAAGCCCAAAATGCTTGAATATGGCCATACAATTCCCTAAAATTCAAGTAAACAAGACATTTTCCATTATTTGCATAAGGATCGATCGTCAACAGCTCAGCCCTTGAAAGAATCTTGCTATGACATGTATTTCCAATCTGATCAGAAACTTTGCAACTCCAGCGCTCGATGCATGCGCACTATAAGAAAGAAGATGAAAAGTTTTGCATTGCTTATGGTAGATATTTTGCTCATCCTCAATCATGATATCACAGAGGAATTCCTCTAACTGGATGGACAAGTTAGCTGGACAGGGAACCACTACACCAAATTTAGTACAGACATATACTGGCAATGCATGTATAGCAAACTTATATGTCCTATTTGGTACATTCAATGACTCCAATACAAGTTAAATGTCAACTTACTACACATACATTAGCCGCATAATAAAAATTTCAGCTAAACGACTGTTTCTGGTGAAGTGACATTTTCATTCATTGAGACTCTTGAGCTACATTGCATCATGAAGATTGGAGCTAATGAAACAACTCAGGCAACATTGAAGAGTGCATTTGCTGTAAGATAACATCAAGAGTTAGTCGATAGACAACTTATTAGTTTGCATCTGCATTCCAGTTTACAACCATTGACTGTTCAAAGTCCGTCCAACTAATAAAATTAGTTTACAACCTAAATGGACAGTTTTTCAAATTAGCACAGCAATGTCCCCCAAAACGGACTATGATCAGGTACCAGTATTAGCACACAATTTCTCCCCGTGAAAGAGCTTCAAATACCACAACCATGGTATACAAATTAGGTAACATCAATTGTAACCTCTTCTGTGTAGCCATCATTTAGACGTGCAATATTTTTAGATTTTAACATTCAAATTTCCAACCCATGGCTGCTGCAATTTGGTAGACATCCTTTCTCCCTTCCAAAAAAAGCATCCAACCCACAAAACATTTCAAGAATTCATATCCTACTTGCTTATGTTGTACTTCCAGTCAAACTATATGCATTGTGAAAACAAACAATAAATACTGGCCATTATCAAATTATCCCAGTTGCATTCTTTTTCATATTCCGCTGTGCTAAGAAAACACTCCATCTAACCATATATTTGCAAGTTTATTCTTCAAAATATATAGGTGGTTCTCTGAGCTCCAGTTACATGTTATAACAAGTACTTGATTTTTTTTTTCTTTTTGCTACCTGAATTCTCCCTCAAGTATCAATTTCCTATTCTAGAAAGTTGGGTTTCTTGAATTGTAACCCATCAATACTCTGTTTATGAATAACTTTTACCCTACTTCATTTTATGCAACAGAATTGTAGTGCTGGTTTCCATATGGAAAACTCCAGCATACGAGTCTAAGATAATGCCACATAATCATTGCTACAAGAACACAACCAACCCAATTTATACATTACATATGAGCAAGAATAGAATTTCAATTAAAACACTACAAGGCATCATGATTTTTTTCGAAAAAATTGTAACATTCAATAGATCATAATTTCAAATAACAAATGCCTGAGCCCTCAGTAATGTAAAAACAAAATGCAGCTTGATTTGCAGAACATCAAAACTAAAACAATTTGGTGTGATTGCAGCATGAATAAGCAATATAATCATGCTAATAATGGGAACTACATAAACGAAAGTTTCATGGAAGAAAATATCACAACAATTGAAGTTCCACACTTCCACATGTAGCCCATCATTTTTAAAAGAGAAAAGATAAGCAAGTAAATGTAAACTGAAATTCAAACATGACCTCTTTTTTGTTTTAAGAATCCTCTTAAATGAAAATGAAGTTCCTACATTGATGAAACAAATAGATAAGAACAATAAATAATAGACAGCAGAGACTGGAAAGTAACAAATGTGCGTAAGTATGATCCTTTGACAACTCTACATCATGAGGAACAAGAAAATTAACAAAAGACAACCAATGTCTTTGTTGAAGATCTTCCTCAAATTCTTCTTCGTGGATCCAGTCTAACAGCCAATTTGTCTTCATAAATCAAACAAAAAAGATAACTGTCTTGCAACTTTCTTTCTATTTTTCATATCCAATCTAGAATTCTCTCCTCCTCGAAGCTTACCACAACTAACATCATAAAAATATATATCCTATAGAAGATGAAGCAATTGCAATGCAGCAATGCGGAAGCATTCAGATCCATGGAAAGAGGGATAGATAGATGTGTGGACAACCATGGGATAGTAGGTGGGTTTGAGATCAGGCCTGAGAATCACCCTTGGATCGCTCGCGGTCGCCACCTTCGATGTTCTCAAGGAGCTTTCCAGCCTCCTCATCCTGGGCAGCGGCTTTCTTCTGGGCCTCCTTGGCCTTGAGGGCCTGCAGCTTGACATGATTGTAGTAGGCGACGCCGAGGAAGGCGATGCCGTAGCCGAAGAGGTTGATGGAGGTAACAGTATCCCTGATGACGGACCAGGAGAAGGCAATGAGGAGCCAGTCCTTGACGACACCGGCGACGTTCATGGTGAGGGCGGAGGTCTTGCCGACGAGGAGGAAGACTGCGAGGTTGAGGGCGAAGGCGCAGAAGGAGTTGGTGCCGAAGATGAGGAGGTCCGGTTGGAAGCTCCCCAAACGGGCTCGAAGGATAGGGAGCTCAACGAGGGACCAGGGCACGACGAGGAAGGCGAGACAGCACGGGGCGACGTAGTAGAGGGAGGTGATGGGGTTCAGGGAGATCCCCCGGGAAGTGAGCAGGATCTGGATGAGAACAAGGCGAGTGGCCTCGAAGGCGACGGCGCCGAGTTGGAGGCTGACACCCCAGCCGTTGAAGCGGGCCTCGCCGTAGGCCGCCACGGCCACTCCGAATGAGATGGAGAGCATGTTGAGCATGGAGGACGAACGAAAGGTCTCCTTTTTCAAGGAGACGCCGATGGAATAGACGGCGACGGGCATCAGCGCCTTGAGCATCTGGATGAATGAAACGGAGAGGTAAATGTAGGCGGAGTTGGAGAACCAGAGGGAGAGGGCGTAGAGGGCGCCGATGGGGAGGACGGATGCGACGTAGAGGTCCCTTGTCATCGCCGGGGACGACGGGAGATCGACCAGGCGGAAGCCCCGGACGAGGAGGAACGCCAGCGACGAGCAGAAGCCCATGTGGATCATGGTCAAGCTGATCGGAAACGGCCAGTTGTACATCTTCGGGTCGAGGATGTACTTGTTGTAGACGATTACCGTGAAGCTCAGGAAGATCCAGACGGCGACGTACATGTAGGAGAGCAGCACCTTCCTCACCACGCTCTCCGTCAACGCCGAGGACGACCCCCCGCCGCCGCCCGCGCTCGCTCCGCCGCTGCCCATCTCCGGATCCGCTCCGCGGGAGTCCCTTTCCGGTCCTTCGGCGGCGCGAGGACGAGGTGCTCGTCGGGAGGGCGGAGAGATCTGGATTCTGGGGATCTGGAGAACGCGAGAGAGAGAGAGGACGGGGGGGACTTAGTTGTTGGAGAAGGCAGAGGGAGACTACAAGTAATGAAGGGGGGGAGAGCTGAGAGGAACGGGATGCGGTGTTGGGTCCAATGCAGGAAACGTCTTGGTGACACCGTCAGGGATCCGATGCCACGTGGCTACCTCGAACGGCCCTCCGTACGTACACATGTTGAGGGTTGAAATATATATAAAAAAACGCATGACTGAGAGACCTTTTGCTTGCACCGGTCCCACTTCAGTTGCGGAGTTGCGGAGCCCACTTCTGCGAAAACCTACGTCATAATTCCTAAACAAAAAAAAATTAGTTACGTGTCCATTTCAAGGATTGACCAAACAAAAGGAAGAGCATAAGATTTTTTATTAAAAAAGTTGTTATTATTCTTTAATATGGAAAACCTCCTATATATGTATAATAATTCTTTAAATATAGCATTAATATTTTATACAGACGTGAAACGTCTGGTAAATTGTAATAATTTAATTATTTAAGGAATGCAATTTATTTAGGTTTTTACTTTCCTGCCAGGTAAAAAGGTACTTAGTAATAAATTATTAGGTTAGGATAAATTTATTTTGTTAATACAAATAGTAAGTAGGAGCAATTACTATTAGGAATAAGATAATTTTATCCTTAAAAAGAAATAAGTAAAAGACCATAACGCTCTTACCGTTATTAGTGGTAAATCCAACATAATTATTACCGAGTTAATATTAGTAACTTTTAAGCACCTTATATACATTAAATTCGTATTTATGATAACATTAATAAATATTTTCTTTATATGGGCGTATTTTACCGGTTGAACGTTTTAATGTTCTGTTTTTTAGCTTGTGCATTTTTTGTTCATATACATAATTTTTATCTTGTACATTTTTTGTTCATATATATAAGTGTCCAAGATATAACAATCACACGTATTTCGTATAACCTCAATTAATTATATCTTCGCTGGACATAATTATTTAATTCGAAAGACGTATTTTTGGATTTGATTATAATCATATAGATATGGGTTCAAACTTCAAACCAGGCTACAAATTTGCTTGTAGCTCTTTTATTATTTCTTTTTTCACTAATATTAATTTATAATCATAACACTTTAACAAGTTTTTTTAGAATGTTGAGTTATAATAATTCAATGTACGATAGAAATAAATGGGCGTAATAATATAATATTATTGTAAGCAGTGATTTTAATACTATATTGCAAATAATTTACTTTCATAACTATTTCATTATCATATATACAATCACCAAATGTACTAAAATAATTCAATATTCGATATAATACATAATGTTATGACAATAAATGAAAACAATAATGGTACTTAAAAAAGAAATAAAGATATTATTATTTTAGCCTTTTTAGATAATTTTGCTGTATTTGATACGATTTTTTATGTTATTATATTAAATTTATATCATACATAAATTTTACATTTTCACCAATACGGGTTTAACCTTCTAAAATGAGTTTGACATATAAAGTATAATTTGACAATCTTTAAGCATGTGCTGGAGTATGGGTTAGGGTTATGTTGTAATAAGTGTTATGTTATAATTATAAGTATTATGTGGATCCATATCTGAAAAAAGGGTGTCGACCTTCTATGTGAGCCCAACAAATTCACACAAGGATCGACACCCCTTCCTCTCTGACGTCAGAGGGGGAGAGGCGACACCCCCCACTCCGCTTTGTGAAGGGTGACAATTTCATGACTATTATTTTTTATTATTTTTATTGTGCCACGTCACAATTGAAGAATTGATTATTGACAATCATAGGACAGCACATATAAAAAAATAAAGTTCGAAAGTAGTTTAATTAAAAATTAAAGTTGAAGGATCCTCCAATTACCGCATTTAAAATGAGAGGATGATTCGTGTAATTTACTTTGATTAATTTAGACCTCTCTGAATTATATTTATAATAATAATGAGTAAAAATTTATTTTATAAAATATTTCACTAGACAAAAAGGTCGAAGTAAACCGACACTAATTTCATGAGCTGAAAATTTCAACACCCACATAAGAATAATTATTAGGTTGGAATAGAAATTGTAGAGGTGACCGCAAGTAGCAACAAATTTAAGGGATGGTGCCAAGTCCAAATCATGGAGCTCTTTTTGAATAATGGAGCAGGAAATTAAATGTGAGCTGAATTGACAAGAATTAATATATTATTGTGCAATTAAATGTATTTACTTATTTCTTTTTTATGGCACGTGCTCTACAAAATTAATTAAACTTTTTTTTTTTCTATACCTATTTTAATCTCCCAACTCCACTTCATAATTATTTGATCCCCAAACTTATCACTTATTACAAAACGATCATCAAAATCGGTAACAAATACATATTTACGTATTTATTTCTTGACGTGAATGTTACGCGGCATTCACATGAATTGAGACCCAAATTTTCGAAACAGATATATATATATATATATATATATAAAGATAATAAATGGAAATTATCGTCATTTTTAATTTGTTTCTATATTATTATTATTTTTTATCGTCTTAATATAAAACTATCATAAAACAACAAAATAACCTGTGGACATTAAATTCCTCGTTTATAGGACCATTTTATTAAAAGAAGTATAAATAAATTGGGAGTTTAAAAGAATGGAAATACGGATCAAGATCAGAGATGAAAATTATTCATCTTAATCAGTACAATTATTTTGCCCGAAAAGCATAACTTAGGTATGTGTCTCTATTAACAAAGTGTAATTATTTTTTTATTATCCGGGACTACTAAAATTCTACTAATTTGGTTAAGGACCTAAAAATTCCTCGTCGTTGTTTGAAGCGGGAATACTCACTTTAATATTTGATTCATTTTCACTTACTAATAATACCAAACTTTAATTCTAAACATCATACAAGGATATCCATTATAATCTTAGGGGCCTATGGTGCATTATCAATTTAATTTACTAATAATTTAGATATGTAGATTAACACTACTTAAATTAATGATAATATCATATTATAATTTTATAAGTATTGTTAATATAAATAATAACTAAAATAGCTATATAACAAATTATAAAAAATTAGAATTTGATCACATATTATTATAAATACACAAAGCATAAAATAAAAGAAATAGATATGGATAAAAGAAGATGAAGCAAAATTAGGAGTTACTTATAAAATAAATAAATAATAAATAATATGAAGTTAAATGGCATTTATTTATTAATAAATATTTAAATATTTAAAATATGATTGAATAAATATTTTCATCAAAATGTATTCAAACTAGCTGATAATATGAAAAGATATTTTTTGTCTACTATTTAAATTATCGGTGAGGTGATAATTAAAATTATCGGAACAATTAGAATTGTCGATACTAAATTGCAAGATGCATCGTAAAAAATTAAATAAAATAATTAATAATTTATCTAAATTATCTTGTAAGAAATTAATAACCCTTTAATTTCCATCTTTACAAATACTCCCTAAATATAATTATTTAAATAATAATAGTTTTTATTCATATTCTTTTTAGACATATAGCATTCTATCTACGCGTATTATCATTACTTTCATCCATTCGATATGGATCAATATCCATTATTAATTGACATGATTTCTATTGTAACTTTGCAATGTTTTATTTTTATAATCAAGATATTGACAATATTGAAATAAACAATTTTTTATAAAAAAAATGGAAAAGTGGCGAGTGGAAACCCTCGCAATAATGATCTATAGGAAGAAGACTTTTTAAAATGTTATATTTAGATATCACATGATCACGACAGTTTAATTATGCCGCCTTGTTACTTGATTTTAACAAGTTAATCTCAGTTTTTAGCTTCGCATCAAATATTAATTGAATGAATAAAAATATATGCATGCATATGAATACAGTGACAATTATCAATGTATTAATTAACTAGATTAAGACTTTAATATTCTCTAATTAATTTTGTTATTTAATTAATAATGTAATTATCAGATTACTTTAATTATAAAACATCCTCATTTATTAAGGCACGTGCGACCACTATTGATGATTTCGCACATTCTCATTTATTTTTCTTTCCTCATTTTTGTAATAGACCATCACTGTTTTCTTTATTGACCTTTTTTAGCACAAAAGTTAGATATCAAAATATATTAAATTCATTGATTTCAAAGAAAATGAGTCATAGGTGAAAAATATAACATATGTATACATATACACACAGGGACGGAGCCAGAAAACATTTTAGGGGGGGGGGGGGGGGGGGCAATAAAAAAAAGTATCATAAGAAATTAGCAACAAAATAAAATGCAACTCTAAAAACATGAGTTAAAAATGTCAAAAACCAAATGTCAAGCTAGAATCAACCACAAGATCTCATAATTTGAAGTATAACACTTACCGCTGGACCTGAACGTAGCTCCATCCCAGTACACACACATAACATAAGAAAACTACATATATTAGTAACCAATAATACAATAAAGAAAAAAACATTTGAGTCAATCTTTTGTTGTCAAAAGACATGGTTTTTTCTTAGATTATTCACACAAGAAAAATAAACATTAAAAATAAAAAAACAAAAAAATTATGATAAATTTTAAATCTCGAAATAAATGAGTGCACGGCATATCAAAAGACATAGCTTCTTTTTTCTGATACATAGAGAGGTTCATAAACCTAATGCAAAAAAATTAAAAATTAAAAATAAAGAAGTATATACGACTAGTGAAATTCGAACTCATAACATCGATCACTTGCGCTACACCCTTATTCTCAAAATAGAATAAATGAGTGCACCACTTATCAAAAGACATAACTTTGATTATGTACTTGGATAAACCCAAACTAAATAAAAATGGAGGATTAATAATCTTATTAAAAAAAGCCAACACACTAACGTACGACATAAGTAAGGAATCAATCCATTAACATTACATTGTGGCGTGAGATCCAACACTCTCCACTATTCTCCACTCCATAAACATCAGTCTAAAATAAGTTGAAGGATTCTTGTAATATTTTAAGGTTTAATGATGTATATAACAAATATATTAGTAATACAATAAAGTATATATAATAAAATATTTAAAATTAAATAAGAAAATTAAAATATGTATTAATGACATAATCAATTAAATATTTGCTAAACAAAAAAGAATGATGTGAAGTAGTTATAAATAAAGTATATATCGTCTAAATCATATATATGCGTCAAAAAATGGAAGAAAAAAAATGTTGAAGCATAAATTTCAAATAAAAACATGTATAAATTATGTGTAAGTTCTAATATTTGTTTAATTTTTTTAACCTAATTCGTCGAGTCTAATGTCCCACGTGGATCCAACTAATCGGTCGAGCCAAGTTTTAAATCACTAATTTACATGCAAATAAAATTTTACAACACTGAATTATTATCATTTATCGTTAATAATAATAATAATAATAATAATAATAATAATAATAATAATAATAATAATAATAATAATAATAATAATAATAATAATAATAATAATAATAATAATAATAATAATAATAATTGTTTAGTTTTGATATTCTCCTCGTCTTATTTCTTATTTTCTATGTCATTCTTCATTCAACGATTTATGATTGAATTTATCAAATAATTTATCATAATTGAATAAAAATGATGGTGAAGAATATAAGGAAGAAGATAAGGTAAGAAATACTTTCATTTTATCCTAATAATAATTATTATAATTATAATTATTATTATTATGTGACGCGGACTTTATGGGTAGTGGCCGCTTTCCATCCGAGACTTGGCAGGTTTGGGACTTGGTCTCGTGGTCGATTGGAACCTCGTGGGCGGTGGCGGCCAAAAGTCCGAGGCGTGTGGAACAAACAAGAGATGACGACGAAGAAGAAGAGCTCTCAATTACTATTTGCCAATTCAACGGGGGCCATAAATGTTTGTCATCTACACATCTCCGAAATAATAAAAAAATAAAAAAAGATTGGGTTGATCGAGTAGAAGTGGAAGCATGTGGAATCAATCAATTAAATCAAGAAAGAGTTTGGTAAAAATAAATTAAAGAGTTTGGTAGGAAGGGAATTGGTCAACTCTGGAACATACATTTGATGATGGTAATTAAATGCAAAGGCTTCATACTCCATTCATTTTTCCTAAAATTAAATGCAAAGGGTTCATACTCCATTCATTTTTTTTAAATTGTAAGTGGGAAAAAAATATTTGGCACCATAATTACATCGAACTAAAATTCAAAACTTAAATTCGCAAATTGTTAAAAGAACTGTGGAGTATAAGTCATAGAACATACATACAATTGAGCTATATTAGTCAATTCTCTTGGGGTTGTAATTTTCAGTCCTACGAAGCAGTGTCGGAGGGAGAGGCCAAGGTTATATATTTTTAAAGTTTTTGTTGGCACTTTTAATGATTTATATAGTATACTAAAATTTTTAGAGGAGGCCAACGCCCTAACTCCGTCCCTGCTAAAAAGGCAGTGCATTTTAAATTCGTTGTACTTATATATATATATATATATATATATATATATATATAGTTAAATAATAATTCGAATATAATTATCCATGTTACTCATTAATGAAGCACAAATTTAATGCACTAATGGGAATATTGTCCTAGCAAGTAGGATCATGTAATGGGCAGCTATATAGTTGTATGTATGTTGTATCTAACTACTAAAACAATGGCTAGTTAGCTACATCTTTACACAAGTGCGGTCCAAGTTGCCGTCCTGCCAAACAATGCATTATATATACGCGTGGACTTTGATTAATAAACTCGTCGACTATATATATTATATTTATATATCAATAATGAACAAAGAAAAATATACGTAAAGGTATATGTGCAAAATTGACTAGGTAAAGAAAAAGAGATCCTTAATTGGTCAACAACCAAACCTGATCCAAATGTCAATTGTAGGAATTGACAATAAATATCTGATTTCCCATTTGCTCGTAATATTGTTTATATATAATTTTGTTAATCTTAATTACATTAGTGATGTTTACATGATGCTACAGAAAAGACCAATTTGGATGAAGATATGAGTTGATTGAATAAGAATAGCTAGCCGATGGGTTTATTATTCGTACGATTTATTCATTTCTCTTATGGCCTGGAGAGTGTTTAATGAATGAAATTTATACGAACTAATCCAAAAAAGATTAGTTTAACTTTCAGAAATTAAATAAATGAAAACATTTGTTAAAAAAATTGTACAAATAATGAGTCACACATTAATAATATTTAAAAAGTAAAGACAAAATTTGGTTATTCAATAAGTATAATGAATTATATGTATAGATGAATAGTCCCACATTAGAGATAAAAAAAGAGTAAAAGCATGGTATTTATTATAAAATGGACCTCAAGACCACAAACCAAAATAAAATCTAATTTTTGAAATTTTGTTTACCATTGACCAGTTAACTTAAATCTATTCGATTTTATCTAATTTTGATTGATTCCCATCGATTTTATTAAATCATCATAATGGTTAAAATGATCAAATTTTCATTCTAATTTTGGACCGATCGGTCCGGTCCAAGTCGTGACAACTTTTTGTAGAAGTGAGGTGCACCTTCATTTATTTTATTTTATGGCGTATCTCAAAAATCATGTCATTTGCTTTATGTTAATTACACCCATAGATTTTTAAACTTTAACTTATTGTTAACTTGGCTCTCAAACTTTACATTTGTAAGTGTATGATCCCTCAAGTTTGAATTGTTTCCTTTTTTTTAATTGTCAATTTCTTTTGTTGATTTGAGAACACTCCCCTCGACGCTACTCTCTCTTTTTGTGCACCTGAGGTGTGGGGTGGGCTGGGCCGGGCCTCCTCCCTTCTCCCGTTGCCAGGCCGCCTCCGAGAAAGTACTACAAAAAGAGAGTAAAAGAAGGAGTTCACGGACCAAACTAATAATGATTAATTATAATTATACAATTGCTTGTATTAATTAACGATTATAATTACTCAATTGCCAATGAGAGGTTAAACCCAAATTCTTTCGTGGCAAACTATAATGTTATATTTATTACAAATACCATGTCGGATTTGAAAAGCCCTCGGAATGTCACAAAAAAAATAGTATTGGGAAAGCTTAAATATGACTCTAACTAATTATTCTAATAATTTTATAAATTAATACATAGTCAAGTTAAAAAAAATAAATATATTCTAAGACAGAAATTACAAAAAAATATTGAAACGAGGGGGAAATATTATTTTAATAATTTAAGTAAAATCAACATTAATGATTTACAAATTTTAATATTTCATCCAATTTGGGTTAGGTGTCAAGTTATTTGATTATATTTCAAGATTAATAATGTCGTTTCAAGTGTAACCCATACCCGGTCGACAATAAAATTAGTTGAATGAGGTGAGACCAGTGCTCACTCGACCTATGCAATATGTGCCTAGAATTGTTATTCCTTTGAAAATTATTAAAATTAGGTCATATATTTTACAGTAAAAACTTGTTCTATATCTACGTATTTTCGTTCAATCTTATATTCGTCTAATTTGTTTGGAAAAAAAAAAATGATTGTAAACGCTATTCCAATTCTTCACCTGAAATATTATGATGTTAAATGACAACTTAATACAAAGCTCTTTTTTGGTGTAGACGGATGGGCCAAATGGCTTCAAAACTAGAGGCCCAATTTGGTTATAGCTCATTTCCTATTATTTTAATTCTGAAAGCAGATTAAAAAGTAGGGAAAACTGTTTTGAATGAAAAAGTAACACCTTAAAAATTATTAAATTTAACGTGCTAATTTTCTAAAATTTTAGGCCATATGTGCTGATCAATTTTCTTAAAATGTAAGTTATAATTGAGGGCATTATAAAAAATATTTTCTTAGCATTTAAAACACACAAAAAAAACTTGTTCATTTGTTACTTTGGGCCTTGTGAAGTGTTGGTCGGACAGTGAGCAAATAGCACGTAATATAAGCAGCACTTTATGTAGTTATAATTGGAGTTTTATTAAGTTTTCGTAGTCCTAATTATTATTGGATGGAATGGAATTTGATAATAAGAAATAAGGTAGTTGATGTGATAAGAAAAAATAGATGTGATGAGTTAATTTTTAATGGATTTTGAAATAATAATGGATATTATAAATATAAAATATAATATTCATAGAAAAAAATAAAAATAAAAGTAAAAATAAAAATTTTGTTTAAAAAAATTTCGTTAAAAGATAATTTATTTATATTAAAAAATATTGTTTTTAACAATTATATGAAGTAAAATATTAATTTTTTTAATGAAATAATAAGTAAGAAATAATATTATATTAATATGTTATAATAAATAATTTATATTTAATAAATAAATTATTTTATAAGATACATGCGTGTGAGAGAGAAAATAAAAAAGAAAAAAAAAGAAATTGAAAAAAAAGGCAACACGTGAAGTAAAAAAAAGCGATTGCTATAGTGTCCTATTTCACAAAAATGGTGGAACCAAGGAAAAGAAAAAGAGATCGTGACACATTCTAATGGAAGCACATCAAAGCAATCAAGTGTTCTTATTTTCGAAGAATAAAAATTACGAAAATGTGTGTATATGATAAGACACATTCTATAGACTAAATTAAAACGATCAAAGATTTCTAGTTTCACATTATTATTTAGAAGAGGAGTTTCACAAAAAATATGATTTTTACCCGATATTTCGTACCATTTATAATACCACATATAAAAAAGATAAATTACTAATTAGAATATACACACATTAATTACTCCTATTGATATATAATAGTGCGTCGAGGTATGATAGGAGCGAAATAATGCTTAAAAAATTTGCACGAATTTGATTTTGAAAATACACCAATTTTACTACAAAGCAATGTCAATTTTAGAAGAAAGAGGGATGTGGCCGAAAAACTACTCGGTTCATCAAAACTGAGAAGCAAGCTTTCTATTTATATGATGTTGTTACAAATAGGGTATGTACAAAAAAAAAACGACAATAACCGTCCGATACAAGCTAATATAACTCTGCTATTATATTTACATCTATGTCGTTACATACTTTAATAACATTGTTACAATCCAAAAACTAATCAGTTAAAACTGTCAACACTCCCCCTCAAATTAGGCTTTATGCACGTTAAGCATGCCTAGTTTGGAAGTAAGATATGCATGATGTTTGACACTCAATGCCTTGATAAAAATATCGGCAACCTATTCTCCTGAAGCAACATAATATGGACTGATAAAATGTATAATGACCTGGTCTCTGACAAAATGGCTTAGTTCTCTCATGAAAAATTGGATTTTTGGCAATGTGTAGAGCTGCTTTATTGTCACAGGCAACTGGGATATGAGTTGGCACATGAACACCTAATTCTGAAAGCAGTCTCTGTATCCACATGATATTAGCAATTAGACTTCATACTTCTGTATTCAGATTCCGCAGAAGAGCGTGAGACAATTTCTTATTTTTTCGACTTCCAGGAAACCAAAGCATCACCCAATTTTACACAAAAACTGTCACAGATCGCCTAGTCATAAGACAAGCTACCCAATCCACGTCACAAAAGCCTTGTAACATATTAGTGTTATTTGCAGGAAAGAAGAGACCAACACTTGGATTATTTTTAGATATCTGATAACTCTTAAAGCTGCTTCCATATGAGATTGCTTGGGTTGTTGCATATATTGGCTAAGATGTTGAACTGAGAAAGAGATATCCGGTAGATTAATTTACCCATAAGCCTCTGATAGATAGTTGAATCAGACAAAGCCACATCAGTGGAATCAGGAACAAACATTTTATCATAATCAAGTGTCGTCAGCTTCAAGTTTTGTTCAAGAGGAGCATATGCTCCTTTGGCTGCTGAAAGACCAATATCTCCAATAAGATTCATAGCATACTTCCTCTGATTCAAAACAATTCCTTTGTCAGAACGCAGAACATCTAATCCAAGGAAAATTTTTAATTCACCAAGATCTTTAATTTTGAAGTTAGAGCTGAGAACATCTTTAGCTTGTTGAATCAATGTCTCAGAGTTGCCAGTAAGAATTATGTCATCTACATAAACGAGAAAAACAACAATGCTGCTGCATGAACACTTTGTAAACAAACAATAGTCCAGATGACTGCAAGAATCCAGCTTGAACCAATACTTGAGTAAATTTAATATTCCACTGCCTTGATGCCTGCTTCAATCCATATCACGACTGTTGAAGTCGACAAACTTTAGACTCCCCCTGTCGACAGAAACTTGGAGGAATTTGCATATACACTTCTTCAAAGAGATCACCATTTTAAAATGCATTATTAATGTCCAAATGAAGTAAGTGCTAGGAATAGAGGGAGGCAACAACAAGAAGATAACGAATGATGGACATTTTGACAACAGGGGAGAATGTTTCTGTGTGGTCAATCCCTTCCAGTTGTGTAAAGCCTTTAGCCACTAACCTGGCTTTATAGAGCTCAACTTGGCCAAAAGAATTTAATTTGACCTTGTACACCCATTTACACCCAATTGCTTTCTTGCCAAGAGGCAAATCAACAACCTCCCAGGTGTTATTAGATTCTAAGGCTTCCATTTCCAATTTCATTGTCTGAATCCAATCATGATCTTTAGCAGCTTCAAAATAACTAAAGGGCTCATGAATAGCATTCAAAGAAACCATAAAAGCCTGATAACGAGCTGGAAGATGACTGTAAGAGATAACATCAGAAATAGGATGACGAGAAGCAACCAAAGAAGAATGATTAGTAACATAATCATGCAGCCAATTATGTGGTTTAATAAGCCGATGTGGCCTTGAAGCTGGAAAAATATCTGAAGACACAGGAGGAATATCAGAAGAAATATTAGTAGGACTATGTATAGTAATGTCAGGTAAAGGAACCCCATCAACAGGAATAGAAGCAGAAGTGTCTTTAACATAGGAGGAAGGTTGAAGAACCAACGGTGTGAAAGGATCATCGAACACATGTGAAATAATAACCACAGGATGAGGCAAAGAATCTGAAGAACTAAGGAAAGGAAAAACACTTTCTTGAAACTGAACATCTCTGCTGAACACAATCTTATGTGAAGCAAGATCCAGTAGCTTGTAACCCTTTTTGCAGTTTGAATAACCAAGAAAAACTGAAGGCAAAGAACGAGGAGAAAATTTATCTGAGCCCATTAAATTTCTATAATAGCAAAGACAACAAAAAATCCTCAAATGAGAAAGATCAGGAGCTGAACTAAAAAACAGTTGATGTGGACTTTTATTGGCAAGTACTAACAATGGCAATCTGTTTATAAGATGAGCTGTTGTAAGAACACATTCACCCTAGAATTTGATAGGAACATTATTGTGAAATTTGAGAGCCCGAGTGACCTCAATAATATGGTGATGGTTACGTTCAACTACACCATTCTGCTGGGAGGTATACACACAGGAAGTCTGATGAACAATGACCTTAGAAGCAAAAAAAAAACTGTTACAATCATGGTTAATAAACTCTGAACCATTGTCAGTCCGAATGATTTTTACACTTTTGTTAAACTGAGTTTCAATGAGAGCAACAAATTGCTTTATGTACATGGCAGTCTCATTCTTAAACCTCAAAAGATAGATCCAAGTCATTCGTGAGAAATCATCCATAATAGTAAGAAAGAATCTAAAACCATCATGTGATAGATCCAAGTCATTCGTGAGAAATCATCCATAATAGTAAGAAAGAATCTAAAACCATCATGAGTTGGTTGTTGATATGGACCCCATACATCCATATGTACTAAATCAAAACATGATTGAGAAGCAGTAGTACTATTAGGAAATGGCAATCTATTTGTCGACACATATGACAAATTTTATAATCAACATTTAGACTATGGAAAAAGACAACAATTTGCATTTTTGAAAAAGGTATATGGCCTAATCGACAATGCCAAAGCATAACATTGTCCACTTTCAGCTACTGCAACTACACCATGGTCTGCAAAAGTGGTGGGCATAGAAGAAAACCTCTGAACCTTTTGATCAACAACTCCTCGCATAAAAAAATACAAGCCATTTACTCTTTTACCAATCCTCTTCAACAACCTAGTGCAAAGATCCTGAAAGATGCAAAAATTAGGATAGAACTTAACCGTACATAGAAAATCTTTGGTGAGTTTGGAGACTGAAAGCAAATTGTAATGGAACTCTGGTATGTATAAAACATCTTGCAAGCTTTCATGTGAATTAACACGACAACTGCCAACATGAGTTATTTGAGCAACATTTCCATTGGGCAATTTGACTTTGTTTAGCTGGTTGTAAAAGTTGAATATTATGAAGACATTTTATATCTAAAACCATATGGCCTGAATCAATAACCCAATATGCAGAAGAAAAGCTAAGATTGAAGAATCCATTACCTGCCATGTTGGCAAAAACATCAGTTGAACTACCCTTGTTCAAAATTTTTAGGATCTGTTGATATTGCTTAGATGTAATATCAGGATTAACATTGAGATTAGAAGAATTGTAGGCATGTGAATTCTGTGTAGAATCTTCTGATGAAATTTGAGCAGAAACCTGTACTGCATTAACATTTGTCTGATTTCTATTTTTGTTGAACTTAAAACTCGGCAGATATCCAATAATTCTGTAACATTGTGCCTTGATGTGCCCAACCTTATAACAATGATCACATATCACATTCCTGTTTCTCATATTCCTTTGTCCTGTATTTTGATAAGTTGTATTAACTTCTGGCATTGTTATAGATGTCACTACAGGTACCATGACTGATTGATTTGCAGAATACAAAGTGTTCTTTCTTTGTTGTTCTTCTTCTAAGAGCATGGCATATACCAGATTCTCAGGAGGTAAAGGCTTCATTAAAATGATTTGATATCGTACAACATAATAGGTTTCATTCAACCCCATAAGCAATTGGAAAACTTTCAACTGTCGAAAGTATAATACGTTTGCTGGATTTGGTATACCTAAAGAGGGAATGACATTATAGAGATCCTCCTAATATAATCTCAACTTGGTATGATATTTGTGATCCCTAAAGAACCCTGTGAAAACATTGCAATTTCTTTGTGCAATTGATACATGTTCAAAGCACTAATACCATCAAACCTTTCCTTCAAATCCTTCCATACAACTAAGGCTTCGAAAACATATGCATTACTTCCTAAAAGACCACATGATACAGTTGATAAAATTCAAGAAATCACAAGAGCATTACACCTTTGCCATTGAAAATGCAAAGATTGTTCAAACTGCTCGATCTGATAAGATCCATCTAAAAAACCTCATTTATGTTTAGCCAACAATGCATTGGAAAAAGCATGACTCAACATGGAGTAATTTTTAGCTCCGATGAGACGAACTAGCACTAAACAAGACCTGTAGTATCTGAAGGATGTAGATAAAGTGGATGTGTATGATCCAAAGCAAGAACCACAAATGAACTCCCAAAATTCGAAGATTCTGCCATATTTATATAGATGTAGAAACTTAATGCGATTTGATTAGATGAGAACAAGAGCTGATCTAAAGAGAAGAACCTGTAAACCAGATCTCTGGTCTTCTGGTACAGAAAATAGATCGTGAATGGCGATCGGTAGCAACAATAAAGATCGATAGCAACCGCATTCTTTTGGGAACAATCAACAACAAGATACGATCAAGAAATCTCCTCAACCTGCTCTGATACCATGTCAATTTTAGAAGAAAGAGGGATGTGACAGAAAAACTACTCAGTTCACCAAAACTAAGAAGCAAGCTTTTTATTTGTATCATGTTGTTACAAACAGGGCATGTACAGAAAAAATGACAATAATCGTCTGATACAAACTAATATAACTCTGCTACTATATTTACATCTATGCCATTACATACTTTCATAACACTGTTACAATTCAAAAACTAATCAGTTAAAACTGTGAACAAGCAATTAGGTGTGTTTGAAAATACATTATCTATACCTTGATTTTGATCATGATAACAATTAAATTTCAATATGTGCACAAGTATATTACATCATCCTTCTAGTTTGATAACTATTACAATTTATTATTACACTTGAACCGAGACATCTAATTTTTATTTTTATAATATTTTTTATATTAGTTGATACGAGGGAAGGGCAATTTGGTCATTTCATAAATAAAAAAAATAAAATTTAACGAAAAAGTTGATAGAGATTGACGGATGGACTTAAGTGGAAAAGGCGATATAGTTCAAGAGGGGTCAGTGGAATATTCGAAAGATGTGGATAGACGCGAAAAAAAGTTCATAGTTCAGTGGAGTTCACCGGAAAAAACCCTTAAATTAAAACACATTCTATAACCTTAAACTCACATTGCAATCCAATGTCATCACAAGCATCAGCCATCGCGCACTATAGATAATCAATGTGATCACACGTGACTAAAGATAATCCATTCCACTGCACAGGTGCATATGCTCGTCCATTGGATTTAACGTCATCATATGATTAACTGTCCATTACATTGCATTGACCCTTGGATCCTATATATGTATTGATAACTATTAATTGACTATTCATGCTCATCGGATCCAACGTAACCATGTGATCAATTAGTAAATGTTCAATCAATTGTCAATCGTCCAATAAAACATTAATCTCAGGTGATGAACTATTCATTTGATCCAATGTCATCGTGTGATCAATTAGTCAATAATCAAGGTCAATGAAACATCACTATAGATAACCATGATCAATAGGTAATAATCAATGTAAACATCACTATAGATAATCAATAAAAACAATATGGCACAACACAAGATCTTCGAGAAAGATGGAAAACACCAATATGAGGATAACCCGAAGTGTTATCTAGGAAATAAAACTTCAGAACAATTTCTGGAGCTGAGATATTTGTGAATCCTCGCACAATTATAAGTAAAAAATTTGATGGATGTAATCTCCCTTCTTTTCTATTGATTCTCGTTTATATAATGCTTACATAAAAAAAAGAAACATACTAGAAAGGAAATAAAGTAACAAGAAAACTGACTAAGCAAGGAAACGACTTATAAAAGGAAACAAACTAAGAGAAACAAACTATTGAAAATCAGTAACCAATAAAAAGGAATATTTGTTAGTCTGCTTCGCCTACAAATATTCATTCTATTGCAACCTTAATTGCGACGTTATTGCCTTGATTTTCTGCCACATTATAGCCTTGTTCTGCATCAGTCCCTCCTCCTTCGAGAAAGCTCGACCCCGAGCTATTGTCCGTATCAAGGGAAGGATAGTATGTGAAGACATCAACCACATTGAATGTTGTAGAAATGCCAAATTCAGAGGGCAAGTCAATGGCTTTGACATTGTCATTAATCTCGCCAAATTCAAGTGGAAGCCTCGAGGGACGATCATCAGGAGAAAGATCATTGAACTTATGCAACAATTCCTGCACAAAATGATTAACAGAGGAGACTAGAGCATCGTGGATAAAATCTTTGACAACTAGTGCACAGAACAAGCCTGAGGACTTACTGTACTATGAAGTTCGCCTTCATTGATGATTAGAAAAGAAGCTTTGGCTGAAGGTTCTGTCGCCTTAGCATTGTTATTGTTAGCGACATCAAGAAGATGCAGTGACTATCTTTGTTGAAGACATAGATGTTGATACGGCAGAAATGTTTCACATCAGCATCATATTGCCATGGTCTTCCCAAGATACATGACATGCATCCATGTCCATGACATCACATATGACTTTATCTTTGTATCGCTTGCCAATATAGAATGGTACTTTGCACCGAAGTGAAACTTTTACTTTAAAGCCCTTACGAATCTACCCTATTTCACTGCTAGACCAAACTTTTGAACCACTAAATTGGAGACAATATTTTCTGAATTGCCACTATCAATAATAATGTCACATAACTGCCCATTGATGGTGCAAGTAGTGTGAAAGATCGTGTTTTTGAGAAACTTCAACCTTCTTTGGAGTAAAGAAAAACCGCTGAATGACATGTGATAGTCCTTCACCTTCTTGATCAAGGTAAGCTTCTTCTTCATCTTCGATAAGAGGATTGTCGTCGTTGTCATTAGCACCTTCTGAATCAGCATCATCAACTTGTGCATAGTGAATAGGAGTTGGACATTCATTTGAACGATGTCCTAATTGCCTGCATCGATAACAGATGATAGAAGACGAGGACCCCTTCTTGGTTGTAACATTGTTTGGCAACTTGAGACAATGGGAACAGAGATTGCTTTTTAGTGAGAGGGGTTTTCAGGAGGGATTTGCTTTTGAACAACTTTTGGATCAACATGATAGGAAGCTTCAGAAATACAAAAGTTGCATCGAGTACCTTGATCAAGTTGTCCTTCCACTTTCTCAGCAAGAGTGATGGTTTCAAGCAGGGTGTACGTCATCTGAAGATCAACACGATTTCGAATGGCAGGACGGAGACCACCGATATAACGCACAATTTGTTGAGGCTCATATTCAAATAAGTTATTTCTTGATATTAGTCGACAATATTATGTGGTGTAGGCATTCACTGAACGATTACCTTGGCGACAATCTTGCAATTGATGAAAGAGGATTTGCTCATAATCTGGAGGAAGATAATGGGCTCGCAAGGATTGAATAAGTTGTTTATGTTGACACATGCACATTAGTTGGGTTTGCTCCCACCATGCGGATGCTCCCCCTTTTAGGCGATAAGCAACAAATGCTTCACTTGTTTATGATCAGGAATCTCCAAGTAGTCAAAGAAATGCTCGACTTCAGCCATCCAATCAAGGAAGTCTTCAATGTGGAACTAACCATTAAAGGTTGGTAGTTCCATCGCATCTTGAAATCTTGTTGTCTAGTGTCACGACGTGGTGGTGGGATGTCCTCCACATCTTCAACGTCGTCCACAGGACGACGAAGGTCTTGGGCCCTATGAGGAATCCTTTATTCTCCATGATCATGCATCAATCGATCTAGAGAAGCGTTAAGTCATTGCAGATTTTCTTCCATGGCGGTGTTCATTCGCTGGAGGTCTTCCTTCATCTTATTGAACTCCGCACGGGAGGGTGCATCACCCATGATTCTCGTTGCTCTGATACCATTTGGCGCAGAACATAATCTTATAAAAAGATGGAAGACACCAATATGAGAATAATCCGAAGTGTTATCCAAGAAACAAAACTCCAGAACAGTTTCTGGGGCTGAGATACTTGCGAATCCTCACAGAATTAGAAACAAAGAAATTTGATGAATGTAATATCCCTTCTTTTCTATTAATCCTCATTTATATGATGCTAACATATAGAAAAAGGAACATACTAGAAAGGAAATAAATTAACAAGAAAACCAACTAAGCAAGGAAACGACTTATAAAAGGAAACAAACTACTGAAAATCAGCAATCAATAAAAAGGAATATTTGCTAGGCTACTTTGCCTGCAAATATTCATTTTGTTGCAGTCTTAATTGCGACGTTATTGCCTTGATTTTCTGCCACATTATGACCTTGTTCTACATCACAATATGGCCAATAATCAATATAATGTTATCGGTTCAATCATCAATATGATTCTTTAACAATATAATGATTATTTTCAATATAATAGTGTTCAAAGAGTTATATTGCGTATTTTAGATTCAATAATCAATTGGGAGTAATTCATGATCAATGTTTATTGTCTTAAATTGATATTCAAATGAGATATGTCAATGTACTTTTATGTTTAATCGGTGAATCAACCCATTGACCAATGCCCTATTTTATGGAAACATTGATGGGATTCTTTTCATTGCACAAAGAGGATAGGGTTTGTACAACATGAATAGTTGGTCGAAGATATATAGTTTCACTGTCTCCTCAGCTACGATACATGTTCCTTTCAATAATAATACAATCCAAAGAGTCTGGGCCAAAGCACAACAAGCCTGCCCATCATCAAAGAAAGCCCGGTTTAAATTGAGCTTGAGGCTTTGCTTTATTTTTCCTTATAAAATATATTAACTCTGGTATATGATTATTTGAGTCATCACTTTGCTCCCTCCCAAACCAAACTAGTAGCGTGCTAATAGACCTAGACACCATTATGTTTCGATCGAAGAAGAAATAATACAATACGATACAACCAATAACAATCAGTACATTTGACAATACCTAATTTCATTTTTTATCTTATTAATATATTTAACTATATTTGAACTTCAATTTCATATGAAAAATTAATAGAACAATCAATAGTGTCAATCATTATCAATCGAGATCCAAACAAGGTAAAAGTAAATCCCGACTGCAGTAATGCATGCCTTGATAAAGTGTAATTGATCGAGGAGTTAGGTCATCAAATATATATATGGAAAATTGAAGTTCGAGCCAAGTTGGGAGGATATAAGCCGAGTCAAAGCTTACAGATGAGATATGATTCTTTAACTGTCATTATAGATGAGATTTGATACAATTATATTTTGTCTATGGATATCATTTTTTAAAGATGTCAGTTGGATTTGAACTCTAATAGACTCCTCTATGACGTCCTAAAAGATCATATTTTTTTATCTTAAGAATGTCATTTTTGATAGAGGTTAGGATCATGTCTCACTGATGTCCGTGACATCTTGGTAGCATGACGATATTTCATCAATAACCTCCTATATATATCTATGATTGATATGATACTTGATTATGAGAAAAGGCTATCGTCCTAGATTTATCAAAATTTTTGGAGGACAAAATTCTATCCAAAATATTTTAAGAGAAATCGCTACAAAATTTGAACAAAAAGAAGAAGATTATTTCCTACAAATAATCTCATACCTCCTTATATAAGATCACATTCAACCATTCAATAACTTTAACGTACTTTAATTGCATTAAAAAACTCATGTTTAAAAGTATCTAATGAACTTTCATACTATGATTTGTGTCGATTTACTTTCTCCTTGCCATGATCACTTCTTGGTGTGGGAACAAGATGAGAGAAAGACAAAGAGAAGAGGACAAAGGTTGATGAAAAGAAAAATCTTATGGGTTTTATTTATAGAGATTGAGATCCATAATGATAAAGTTTTGATCTAATTAGAACTCGTAATTCAAATTTAACTTTATCCATTATTTATAATCCTAGTGGGTTTATCTTTCTATTCTATCTTTTCTTTATTTTCCACAATTTTTGGATTTAATATAATAAATATGATTATTTTATTTATGAATATTTTAAACTCTAAAAGACTTAATTTGTCACTAATTGGGAGTCATTTAAAAGACAAACTTTTGGTTGAATTAAAAATTCAAATTTTAAATCCCTAAAATTATTTTACTCCAAATTTCTTTTCCTAACTTATATCTTTATCTCTATCCAAACTTCAATCATCTCACTAATTCTTTAACTTATATTTATTTAATAAACTAATTATTTTTGTTATTTTAAATAAATCTGGGCGTTACAGTTGGACATTTACTTAGTATATGGGTTGGTGTTAAACTTCAGTGCCAATTGCATGCTTTCAAGTGGTGAATTACTTAGTCTTGGACTAACTTTAAGCATCTAATCACGTATTCACTGTGCAACAATAGACACAATAATGTTGAAGGTAAATGGTTGAGTGTTTGACATGTTATGGGTTCTGCATAAATTACATATATAATAATTGTGTGTTGTTGTGCAAAGAAGACTCTCGCCCTTTCACAAAAACAAAACATTACTTTATATCCTCATAGTTAACGATATTGGAACGATTAAAAACATATAGGAAACTTTGATGTGCGCATAGAAAAAAGCTTATAATGCATGCTATTATGACTTATGCTAATATTATGTTGATTTTATACTATTTTTATTATTTTACTATCCGATCGTTCGAATTCAATCGGTTTGATCTAATCCGATGGTCAATCCGACTATAAACAACATTAATATTTTTCATTAAAAATTTCAATTAGAAATATGACTAAAATTCATATTTTAAAATTGTCCTAACAAACTATAATAAGATATTTATTTCTTATCTAGTTTTAAGTTTATATTACTTGACTAAAATTCCAATTAGGCCACGTGGCAGTGAATGTGTAACACTCCCAAATCAAACCCCGCCACGTGGTGAGAATCCAACCCGGGGTCGCTATTGACTATGCAATAAAGTTGACCAATAACTTGACTTTGACTAGTTTCTTGTCTAGATAAGATAAATGCAGAAGACTTTAATAATAGGACAAAATATTCAATGAAAAGTGGAGTTCAATAGTATTTCAAAATAAGGAATATCAAGTGCGGAAGGTATATGTACAGTGACTGAGTTCATAAAAGAAACAAAAGACAATGAGATACAATGACTATAGCCAAGGACCACCCATGTGCACATCATCATCACTAGCAAAATTTGTCGCTCTGGCTCATCCTTCCATAATTTGATTACTTGCAGGAGAAATTATATCTTGTGAGCTTTGTAGCCCAATAGAAGAATAATAAACCAATGGATAATTAAATCAACATTAGGTAAGCATGATCACAGTAGGAAAATAGCAATTTAGTTTGGAATTCATCGATGAGAGGAAATGACAATAACGAATCATATAATAATGGAAGAATCAAGGAATCATTGTGGTACTCTGATTGTACATGAGAGAAGAAATTAATGCAATGCTCTGATCTATGTTTCACTTTCAATGCTTTACCTCAATAGGATAACTATGCAATATAGGAAGTTGCTTTCAACTTTTGAATAATTGATCTTTCTATGCAATGTCATTCTTTAATGTTTTCGTTGCAATGAAGTGCCATGTACTTCATGAATGACATATGATTGTACGCACAATGACAAAAGACCCTCTCTTTGGGGTAGGAGGATGCACCATCCTGGGGTGAGATCCTCTTCCATTACACGATGAGGAGCAATCGAGTAACGAGGACATAGATGAACCTATGTCCTAACCATGCGATGATCAATACTATGCAATGAACTCCTGTCAATCCATATCATGGGCACCCGGGCTTTATCTTTAATTAGTTAGGTTCTTGTCTTTGCCCGATTGGGACTTGGATCAACACTATGCAATGTAAATCAATAAGATTCATCTCAAAATCAGTGCGATGAAGATAAATGATCAGTTGGGATTAGTTATACTCTGATCATAATAGGAAAAATAAAGGAATCAAAGATGGAGGAGTTTTGGACATCTGGTGAGAGGGTCATCCCATCAATACACCACCACAATGCACCCCAGGATTAACCAAATAAGGCATATTTTAACTTTTACTTTATCCCACCACATCAATACACATGAGTAATGCCTGCCACCTTATAGTAAAATAGACTTGAACTGAGCATAACTATACTAAATTTCACCTTATTAGCATTTATTCAACATGTTATACAACTAGTATAAAAATATAATGTTATCCTTTAAGATAGGTCTCAGGGGCACATGAAGTACACAATATAATTTTTATGCGGTTTATACAATAAACATCTTAAGACTAAAGTATTATATATCTACTATTTATGAGGAAATGGTTTCTTGTTTCCTAGACAATGAGATAATACCAATAAACCTCTTAGAAGTTTACTAATTTATGTGCAACCATTGCTATTTAACCCCCTGTTAACTATACCATTTCTTCATAATATGCTGGCACTTCAACAAGAATGGACAAGAATTTATCTAATCTGGCCCGAATTGGTTTTAGTGGCTAATTCAGTCTTGTTGCATTGTAGTGATCAGTAGTATCATTAACTAGATAAAATCATACATGACTAGATGAGGTAAAAGGATCCTATGTTACACATTTCAGCATTACCATAAGAATTCAGGTCTGGAACAAAATTTCAAATCATGTCATATCACTCATGAAGTTTCATTCATCATACATCTTAATAACTTGTGTGTCTCAAGTGCATGGGAAATTCATGAATTTGACGTTTCCATTCATCTTATATATTTATAATCATTTAGGCAAAAATGTTGAGCACCCTATCACTTAAGTAGGTGTTGTTCAAGAGTGGACAACAATAATAAAATGAGAGATTAATAAACTTGAGGTTCAACAGTGGACAACAACCACAAAATGGAACTAATTAACATGAAGTCCAAGAGTGGACAACAGTAACAAGATGAGACTATTTCAAGAGTGGAAAACAACAACAAGGTGAGAGACTAATTAGTCTTGTAGGCCTAGTGATTAGTTTCAACACATGGTTAATAATATGGACATTACCACCAACAGGATATGTCGTTAGTCTACCAAATTTGTCTCTCAAGCATTATAGCAAGCAATTGGAGTGCAGTCACAAAGATACAAGCACGAGATCAACATTTAACATCGATCCACACATCCTAGTACATCAAAGCATTACCAATGAGCATCACACTATGTTAGCAATCACAAACAGTAATGATACCATGGAAAACATATTAGGATTTATGTATATGTGCTGCCCTTAGTTGATTTAATCATCCGATAGGTTCATCCAACCCATTTTTCTACCTTATTGTGTAGAAATGTCTCGTGTAGCGTTGCTACCTCCAAGTTCCTCAAGCTCCCCTCCGTTCCTCTCCTTCTCTGGCATCCTGGATGGCTCAACGATGTAAGGATCCCCTTGCTTGCCTGGTGCTGGTGTGGATCAAAGGAGAAATGAGGGAAAACGAATCTAAAACCAAAAATGAGTAAGAAAATAGGGCAAGGTCGAATGATCATCTCATTTCACCTCGTTCTTCTCTTCCTTCTCTCCCGATGTCTTCCCAACCTTGCTCGCGGCAAGCAGTAGCTAGGTCATGGCCTGGAACTCCTGAAGATCTGTGAGTAGCGAGGATGGACAAAGAGGTCGCACCAACACATAACACTACTAGAAAAACGCTGATTACCGACGGTTTGGACCGTCGGTAATGGACCGTCAGTAATCAGTTCGAAAACCATCGGTAATGCAATTACCGATGGTTTTTCAGTCGAAATCGATTCGTCGGAAAAATGCTCGTCGCAAATCGATTTGCGAAGGTAAACAAAAATCTGTCGAAAAAATCGACGATCAAAACTGTCGGAAAAGTAACCGTCGAAAGTTTCCGACGGTTGCAACCGCTGGAAAAGACCGGCGGTTCGAACCGTCTGAAAGTTTCCGATGCGACGGTTTCGAACCATTGAAAGTTTTCGATGGTTGCAATCGCCGGAAAAGGCTGGCGGTTCGAACCATCGAAAGTTTTCGACGGTCGCAATTGTCGAAACTTTCGAAGGTCGTCGCAACCGTTGATCTTTCGGCGATCACAACCATCGTAAAGAATTTTTTAAATATAAAAAAAATTAGCGGCCGGATCGGGCCGCGGCCAGCTCCGGCCGCCCGCAGCAGGATGGGCCGGATCCAGCCGCTGGGGGTCAGAACCGGCCGCCAGCGGTTGGATCCCGTCGCAGGCGGCGAGATCCGGCCCGCCAGCGGCCTCCGGCCGGAGAGAGAGAGAGAGAGACGCCGGTGCGGGAGAGGGTCGCCGACGTCCGGTGCGAGAGAGGGTTGCCGACGTCCGGTGCGGGAGAAGGTCGCCAGCGTCCGGTGCGGTGCGGGAGAGGGTTCGGTGCGGGCTGGGAGAGGGAGAGGGAGAGGGAGAGAGAGAGAGAGAGGAGAGGAGGGAGAGAGAGAGAGAGAGGAGGGAGAGAGGAATTATATATAAGGGGAAAGAGGAAGCGGGAAAAGGAAAAAAGAAAAAGCGGGATAACAAAATTTTAATTACCGACGGTTTTGGTCGTCGAAAATGTAAATATTAACTATTTTTAAAGTTACCAAAATATATTTAGTTATATATAATATTTATTTTTTATTTTACCGACGGTTTGAACCGTCGGTAATCGTTATCGACGGTCGAAATCGTCGGTAATTACGACGGTTTGGGCCGTCGCTAGTTATATTAATAAAATACTCATATATGATATTATTATACATTTACCGACGGTTACGACCGTCGAAAATTACGGCGGATTTTGCGACGGATGGGTATCCGTCGGAAATATCGACGTTCCTAATCGTCGAAAAATTAAATAATAATATAACAAATTATATAATTTATTATTTTCCTTTCCGACGGTCGTAACCGTCGGAAAATCCGTTGCAAATTGCGATGGATTGGTTTCCGTCGGAAATATCGGCGTTCCTAACCATAAAAAATTAAATAATAATATAACAAATTATATAATTTATTATTTTCCTTTCCGACGATCGTAATCGTCGGAAAATTCATCGCAAATTACGACGGATGGGTATCCGTCGGAAATATCGACGTTCCTAATCGTCAAAAAATTAAATAATAATATAATAAATTATATAATTTATTATTTTCCTTTTCAACGATCGTAACCGTCAAAAAATCCGTCGCAAATTGAACCGTCGCAAAATTCATCGCAAATTGTGACGGATTTTAAACCGACGAAAATTGCCCATCGGAAAATGACAATTTTCTTGTAGTATAAGAGAGGGAGAACGATGGAGAGGGAAAAGGATATGAAATGATCTTAGAGTAAATTATGATGAAAATCCTATTGCATTAGCCCTAGAAGTTTATCGGTAGAAGGTTATCAAAGTAGATATTCGTTAACAAAGTGAACATCCATTTTGAGTTTTGTTTTTTTTATTTTTTGCTGGATGTTACAAAATGCGAGGTGAACTATTTGGCCACTGAACAGAGTTAAATCGTGAGTGCATACTCCATCTCAAAAACCGGCACATTTTGTGAGCAAGGGAGCATTGGAATTTAGAGAGGCAGAAAGAGCTGTATGTGATTTATATTGTGGACTGAACTAAGATTTAGTCAGAAAGTAGTTGAACTTAGTTATGTTAATCATTTTTACAATTGATATGCCAAGAATAGAAAAAGAAAGCATGTCATACATTTGTATCATTTTGTTTTGTTGACTTGTACTAAAAAATCAAATTACATGTGTGAGTCATTAAGCTATAGGCTTTCAAAGAGTTATAATCACTCGTGTTGGAGCAAAGTTTTAATGCACTATATAATTCTATTTTGATGATACAAACCTCAAAAGATCATAATTATATGCACTGAATATTGACTGAATATTTAGTTATGATCTCATTATTTTTTGGATGAATAATGAATATCATTTGTAGAGAATTCTGTTAGCTTTCCATAGAATCCAAGATTATCTAATTCGGATAACCATGCAGAAAGTTATGCTCAAAATAGTGCAGGGCAGTCAACTTGTCGGTCGAAGAAGTGAAATTCGATCGATGCACCGGTTGACCGATCAGACATATCGGTCGACTAGTCAATAAACATATTATCTAGTTTAATGTCGAGACTACCCGGTCGACAGTCCAATTGACGCACCGATCGATCGATCAGCTCAAAGGCCGAGATTAAAAATGACGAAATTATACTGATCGACACACCAGTTGATAGACCGGTCAACGATCAGCTGCTATCGATTGAGGAAATCGCATAACGGTTATAAAGACCGGTCGATGGTCCATTACTATGGTCGATTGATCCCCGACTGGAATGCACAAAAATGGCTAGTTTTGGCGAAATCAAAATGCTTCAAAATTCATCAAGCACTCAAGAAAAACATCAAGCATCAAAGGAAAATTAGTTTCTTGAAGTTATTGTCAAATCTTCTTTTCTTTCTTTCTTTTTTTTTCTTGTGAGTTGTTGTAAAAGAGAGAAACTTTTTCATTAGAAAATTGAGTGTAAGCTCCTCTGTAGAAGATGTTCTATTTTACCTCTCGAGCTAAAGAAAAGATAAGCTTTCTTGGAGGAGAGGGGTACCTTATCTTTCGAAGCGGAGAAAATATGTTTTGGTGTAAAGAGTTTCTTCCTTGCCCCATTTGGAACGAAGGAAGAGTTTAGTGGAATCTCCGATGATCTCGAGATCGAGAAGTCGAAGTGAGGACGTAAGCTAAGGTGTGACTAAACCTCGTCAATAAACTACCTTGCATTTTTGTATTTGATTTCTCTCTTTCTCTCCTTCTCATATTATTATGCATGTGATATGATTTAATTATTATTGCATTGATTTGAATATTGATGAAGCGCTTTCAAGTATCCATGACGTATTTTGTGAAATCGATATTTTTGAATTTTAACACCATTTCAATCCCCTCTTAGTGCCTTGGGATCCTATAACTCGGGTACATCAGAAGCTTAGGATTAGCCTTGCAATGGAACTGAAATAAATATTCGACCGTTAGCTGGCCATTAGTAGCCGGATCCAGCTATTAGCTGCACATCCGCTAACAAGCAGTGGATTCGACTGTTAGCTGCCATTGTTGGACAGCCGAACGGATCCAGCCAACTCATAGAGATGTGTCGTCGTCGAGAACGGGAGGAATCGTTGGAGCTGCCGAGTCGATGGTGTCGCGGGATCGCTGGAGCTTGGGGTCGCTAGAGCCACACACTAGAGAGTGAGAGAGAGGGAGATGGTGGGGGAGAGAGGGAGAGAAAAGATTGGATGAAAGAGAGTGGGTTCAATTTTCTATTATAAATTTAAAGTTCGATGGTTGTAACTGTTAGAATCGGTTCATATCATTAGTTTCGACGGCTCCGAACATGAAAAACTTTAATATTAAAATATCAATATTTATGCTATTATTTTATTATATAATATTCAAATTTCGTCGGTATTGTCGAACAATATTGATGGATTGTACCATTGGTATTAATGACATACACTTTGTCCGTAGCTATTTTAAAGAATATTTTTTGCTATGTCGCAAATTTCGCCAGAAAAATATGAAAAAATTTTACCTCATAAAAGATCGATCATCGAAAATTCGCAATTTTTGGCTATCGCAAATTTCATGGAGTAATTATTATGAGTTTATTATCCCATGATTCTAAATTCTATACTTATAGTTAAATGTTGTCCGATTTGATTTTAAGAGCAAGAATTAATCTAAACAAAATAAGTGGTTGGTACGTAAATCATGATTGAAAAACACGCACGTAATGCAAATAGATGATGCAACAATGAGCCAGAAAAAAAAAGATAACATAAAGTTTGAAACACTAGTGAAACTAGTTAGAGCTATGAAATTGTCATTATTGTACGAAAATTAAAATGCACGCAGACATCCAAATTATTTGGAATATATTGAGATGGTAAATAATAAAGATAATTTATTGATAAGAAAAAAGACAACCCGAAAACAAATATATATTACATATCTTACCCATACAAAGAATTATTTATAATAATATAATAAATATTATTCTTAATAATAATAATAATAATAATAATAATAATAATAATAATAATAATAATAATAATAATAATAATAATAATAATAATAATAATAATAATAATAATAATAATAATAATAATAATAATAATAATAATAATAACTTTCAAGCCAAGGAGGTTATGTCGCCCACAACTATGCATACAACCCCCGCATGGCATGAGTCGTGATGCTATATAGGAAGAAGATAGTTGCCAATACATTAAGACGATTAGATATCGAATTAGCAATTGTGGTCTTCACCCCAAGAATCGGTGACACAATGTGTAGGGTGAAGAGTTTGAATTCTCCACGAACCACCAAAGTTGAGGTACACTTCCGAACATTTGGGGATCCAATTATTGAAAGATTACGAGTTTGTCAAAGCAAACTCAATTGAGCATATGTTAAGCAGAAAGGTCACTTGCTCATTTGGCGGTGAGCCGACAGAATATGAGCAATGAGCAATTGTATCGTCCAAGTCAATTTAGTGACCAACAGTGATAGTGCAAGGATAGCAACACATCTTACATGCAATCGAAATTACTATAGAAGGTCGGCAAATGAAAGTGAAGCATCAGATGTCACATGGTGTACTACAAGAGCTTGAAAATCCTCAATAGTATTAAAAAAAAAGATAACGATGGATGTTATTAGAGGGCTTGACATGGACACAATGTGATATGAGTAATAGAGGATCGATATATTAAAATAGCCAATGTCATACCCATTAGAGAAATGTTAGTCCATCGAAAGCCTCATGGTTATTTTTTTAAGGAGGTTATCCGACTACATGGAGTGTTGATATTCATCGCGTCGGATAAGAATCTACAATGCATAGACCAATTCTGATGGAGCATCTATAGAGCAATTGGGATGTGGTTGAACTTCTAGATCACCTTCCATTCACGGACGAATAAGTAGTCTGAATGGTCAATTCAGACCTTAAAAAAATATGTTCTGGATTTGCATTAGACCGGAGTGATAGTTGGAACAATCAGCTCCCACTAGCGAAGTTAGTATGTGGCAACAATCGCCACTCTGACATAGGCATGCCACTTCATAGTCATGTATGGAAGGCATTATTGCTCTCCTATCAGCTGGAGCGAGGTTGATGGACAGTTCGTTGATGACAATTCTCGTCATGAGAATAACTGACGCACATTTAAAAGGATGTTGACAAAATTTGCTTCATCAAGAAATGTTGAAGGTAGTCCACATGAGACAAAAATAGTAGGCTGACGTAGTGAGATTACAAGAATTAAATCAAAATGGAGATCTAACATACGTAGGACACATCATGAAGATGAAGATGACATTTTAAAACGGAAAGTTGAAATCAGAAAAGATTTTTCAAATCCGTTAGGTAGATGATGTAGTTTCGTTTACGCAAATTCGAGGACGAATTTATTTTTAAGGAGGTTATAATGTAACGACCCTAATTTTTTAGAGTTAGAAAAATAATATTTTATTATTTATTTTGAGAAAAATGACCATTAATATTATTATAATAAATAATTCCGAAAATAAAGGAAAATAGGGGAGGAGTTTAATTAAGGATAAAAGTGTATTATGGGATATTTATTTAAATTCGGAATTATTTAATTATTAAAACAAATCAAAATTGTTAAAAGGGATTAATTAAAAGATTAAATTTGATTAGGATTGTAAGTTATAGATGAATTGGAGATAAAGATTTAAGAGCCCTATAAATAAATCCTTAGAGTCGATCGTCAAAAGAGTTTTCTTTTCTATGGGTTCTTGGTGTTCGACGGCAGAGGCATGGCAAGGCATGATTCAACGTCGAACGACTACGAGGTACGTAGGGGGATCCGTAGGTTCTTTTATTAATTATTATTGGAATTGCTGTTGTTACGTGATAGTTGAAAAAGTATATTGATTAGTTAACGGTGATACCGGCCGGAGTAAAGAACAGATTGCTCGAAAGAAAGAAAAAAAAAGGTTCGGCCAACGATATTTCGGCGCCGAAGGAGAAAGAAAAAAAAAAGAAAAGAAAAGTAATACATGCGGGAAAGAGGATTGGGCGTTTTGCGGCTATAGAGAAAATGAAAAAGGTGGTGAAATACGTGATGCACATTGAAGGACGAAAACATGATAATTACGTGAGAGAGTAAATGAATTGGAGAGAGAAGATGTGAGGACGTAAGAGAAATTGAGAGAGAAAAAAAGGGGTTTCAGCGGCGCAAAATATTAGAATAGGAAGAGAGAAATTAAGAGGAAAAGAAAAGGAATGTAATGTGACGCTTGCACCTAAGAAAAAAAAAGAGAAAAACATAGGGGGAAAATAATATTTTTTTCATGAGATGATTTGCGGTGAAAAAAAAATAATGGAAAGAAAGCAATGGGCTTTCTGTCATGTGGGAGGAGAGAGAGAAGGGAATTGAGAAAAGGAAATGAGAAAAAAAGAAAGGGGCAATTGGAAATGAGAAAAAAAAGGGCCTACGTGAGATTGATAAGAAAAAAAAAAGAAAAAAAAGGCTTTCGTTAACTTTACGCAGAAAGAGAAAAATGAATTTTTTTTTAAAAAAATTCATTTCTAGAATCTCTGGTCCAGTAAGGAAGAAATAAATAGATAGATAAATATAGAGAAGAAGTCGAGAGTTAAGTATTTATTTTATTTAGATTAGTAATTTTAATTATGAGTTTTATAATAATTATCTTACTGTCATTTATTGATTGTATTATTATTGATTGGTCTTGATTAAATTGTCATCATACTTTATCATATTATTATCATTCCTTATTAATATTGTGATATATTAATTATATTATTATTGATCGCTCTTGATTATCATGCCTGATTATATTATTTATCATACTTGATAATAATATTAGCACATCATATGATCGTATTGTCATCATATCTGATCATATTTTATTATCCTATCCGATCTTATCATTGATTATGATACTGATCCAGTAGTCTTTCTGATTGGGTCTTGTGTTTTACCTAAATTAAATTGTTTAAAGATAGACATTTTAGGTAAACAAGATAAAAGCCGAAAGCTACTGGGTCCATGTTCACTGATTGCCACTAAGCCGGGACCAATTGAATTGAATTGAATTGAATGGGGCAGATAGTGTAAAAACTATGGCTGTCCTGTGTATGGTCACTCGTCCCCCACCATACACGAACCCATTGAATCGTATTGGGCTTGCCGTGGCACTGATCCCCCACTGGCCTGCATGAAAGTGGCATGGTGTCCCTTAATTGACTGAGCGCTCCTCATTGAATTGGATAACTCCGAACATTATAAATTGAATTGAATTGAAATAGAATCAAATTAAATTGAATTGTATTGAAACTAAATTGAATTGAATAGATCATGGTCATTTGGAATACCGGCGTTGATTGACATTGCCTCCGCCCATTGAATCGAATTGAATTGTAATTGACCAATGGCCATTGATATTGAATTAAAAATTATTAAATTGAACAGTGTCATAGTGATCAGACATTTAATTGCTAAATCAATATTGATCGATCATCTGATCTTTTTCTGATCCTTCCTAATGATTTATGACTTTATTGTCCTATTATTATATTGAATCATCGATCCAATTGATTAAGCAATTATTAATTGCTATCTCTATTGATTGGTCTTTTGACCATAACTTGATATAGTTGCTCATATTGATAAATCGTTATATTGTAAATTGATTATTGTATTGATTGCTCAATTGACTCATCATTGATTATATCTTATTTTCGATTGAGCATATTGATTATTTAGTAGACCCTACGTACTGAGTATTTTTATACTCATAGATATTTTCCTGTACCTGGATCCGTGCAGGTGAGAGTACTTCGATAGAGGATGATCCTGCAGGTGGCTATGCTCAGTGATAGACAGATGTTGCACAGGTTCTAGATTGAGTTGTCTAGTTTTTATTATTTCCGCATTTATTAGAATTGTGAACTTATTAATATTTTAATTATTTTGAATATAATGGATTATTAGCTGTTATTATTGAAAAAGTCTTCCGCATTTATTGTTTATATTCCGCAAAAATGTTTTATAGAAAATTGAGTAGCGCCTTTGGGACGACTCTGAGCACGTGAAAGTCACGTGGGTCTCGGGGCGTTACAGAAGATATCAGAGCCTAAGGAGAGACACTTCTTAGCTGTCTCTAATAGATAGAATTGAGTCCATGTGCAACTGTCACGAGTAACCACTGCAGCCATCCAGTAGGGTCAAGTAAGTTTTCATTATGATATTGATATTGAATTATTACTTATTAAATTGTATTGTATTATTTATTGTTGGGTGAGCACAGATGTCTCCCAAATTGATGACCTCTCATCAATTTTATCGTGGATCGAGAAATAGATATCGATGATCGAATCCCAAAATGCATAGGATGATGGTCAAGCGATCCAAGGCCCATGAGTAAATAATGAATGGGCCGATACACATCAGGAGGAACATATGAATCTCGTTCAACATATAGAGAATATAGCAATACTTATGGTGATGACGTTTCTCCTCACGATGATTGAAAAGAGATGGTTAAAAGTTTTCTCAGATTACAGCCTCCCCAATTTGACGGGAAGGGCGACTTCGAGAAAGCCTATAGGTGGCTGAAAGAAATTGACCAAACTCTAGTGAAGATGGACTGCGGTGAGAACTGCAAGACTATATGTGCTACGAGGCGTTTAACAGGTGACGCTAGGCATTGGTGGAACACAACAAAGGCTGACACATTATCCGGAAAATGACCTAATTCCTTGGAGAAAGTTTAAAAAGATATTCAAGGATCGCTATTACCTGTTTCTCGAAGAGCGAGAAAACGGAAGGAATATCGAGATCTACAACAGGATACCATGACAGTCGATGACTACATGATCGAATTCTTAAAGTTGGAGAAGAATGTTACTCGACGTCAATCAGAGAGAAATCGCGTTAAGCAATGGGTGGAAGGTCTCAAGCCAAGCCTCCGAGGACGGGTAAAATGTTGTAACTATCATACCCTTCAAGTTACGAAAGAGTTTGCTACCATGCGTGAAAATGACGACATAACAAACGCAACTCAACCGAATCAAGAGGATATATATATAATGATCATAATCATATTTGGAGTAAAGATAGAAAACATCAAAGAAGAGAGAAGCGGCATCACGAAAACTACAACCGAGGAAAGTCATATCCAACACGGAATGATCCTCCACCACATAGAGAATCATATAATTACTGCCACAAAATGCATCTCGGTGAATGTTATTGGGCAATGGGTGCATGCCTAAATTGTGGCAAGATGAGTCACTTCGCAAGAGATTGCGATGAATCAAAATGGGTCGAACCTCTACGACAACAATAGGCCTCCAAAAATGGTGCTGAAATCACCCAAATAGATTGATATGCTATGACATATGACTTGAAGCTTAATCAAGTCGAAATTGTAATCTCCACTCCAACTAGTCCTTAGATATTTTGTATATCCAAATAGCATGTGTTATATGGAATGAATATAGTTTATAGTTTACTTTTCATAAAAAAAATCGACCATTGAAAAGTAGAGTGTTTAATGGAAGCACTCATATGACAATATTTCTAAGGAGGTTATCGATTAGTTGGTGCTCATAATTTATCGTAAAAAGTTGACACTCGAACTCAATAGAAAAAGTGATGAAGTGCACACATAATGGTATGGAAGAAGGACAGCATCCAAGTATGTTAAAAAATTATAGTATAGTTGTTACTACATTGGTTAACCCAAGATCGATGATATTCCAATATATTCGTCAAGCCTAGAGGAACATGCAGAACATTTGCAGATTGCACTGCAAACATTAAGAGAAATGAGTATGCGCCAAATTATCGAAATACAAATTTTGGCAGAATGAGATAATGTTCTCCAGAAATATCGCATAGATGGAATATCAAAAGATGAATGCTATAATCAAATGGATTCAACCAATGGACATGTTAAAGAGGAAAAAAAACTTCTTTAGACTTGCAAGATATTTTTGAACAATCGCATTAGACTTGCAGAATATTAGCGGAGAGTCGCACCAGATTACTACACGATAGTATTGCCATGGATGAACCTCATCAAGAAGGACAAAAAGATATAAAAAAAATTGAATGGCTCAAGAAAGGCTAAAAATATGTTTTAAAAATTGGAGAAGGAATTGACAACGATGCCCATTTTTTTAAAAAAAAAACCTTCAAGCCAAGGAGGTTATGTCGCCCACAACTATGCATACAACCCCCGCATGGCATGAGTCGTGATGCTATATAGGAAGAAGATAGTTGCCAATACATTAAGACGATTAGATATCGAATTAGCAATTGTGGTCTTCACCCCAAGAATCGGTGACACAATGTGTAGGGTGAAGAGTTTGAATTCTCCACGAACCACCAAAGTTGAGGTACACTTCCGAACATTTGGGGATCCAATTATTGAAAGATTACGAGTTTGTCAAAGCAAACTCAATTGAGCATATGTTAAGCAGAAAGGTCACTTGCTCATTTGGCGGTGAGCCGACAGAATATGAGCAATGAGCAATTGTATCGTCCAAGTCAATTTAGTGACCAACAGTGATAGTGCAAAGATAGCAACACATCTTACATGCAATCGAAATTACTATAGAAGGTCGGCAAATGAAAGTGAAGCATCAGATGTCACATGGTGTACTACAAGAGCTTGAAAATTCTCAATAGTATTAAAAAAAAAAAGATAACGATGGATGTTATTAGAGGGCTTGACATGGACACAATGTGATATGAGTAATAGAGGATCGATATATTAAAATAGCCAATGTCATACCCATTAGAGAAAGGTTAGTCCATCGAAAGCCTCATGGTTATTTTTTTAAGGAGGTTATCCGACTACATGGAGTGTTGATATTCATCGCGTCGGATAAGAATCTACAATGCATAGACCAATTCTGATGGAGCATCTATAGAGCAATTGGGATGTGGTTGAACTTCTAGATCACCTTCCATTCACGGACGAATGAGTAGTCTGAATGGTCAATTCAGACCTTAAAAAAAATATGTTTTGGACTTGCATTAGACCGGAGTGATAGTTGGAACAATCAGCTCCCACTAGCGAAGTTAGTATGTGGCAACAGTCGCCACTCTGACATAGGCATGCCACTTCATAGTCATGTATGGAAGGCATTATTGCTCTCCTATCAACTGGAGCGAGGTTGATGGACAGTTCGTTGATGACAATTCTCGTCATGAGAATAACTGACGCACATTCAAAAGGATGTTGACAAAATTTACTTCATCAAGAAATGTTGAAGGTAGTCCACATGAGACAAAAATAGTAGGCTGACGTAGTGAGATTACAAGAATTAAATCAAAATGGAGATCTAACATACGTAGGACACATCATGAAGATGAAGATGACATTTTAAAACGGAAAGTTGAAATCAGAAAATATTTTTCAAATCCGTTAGGTAGATGATGTAGTTTCGTTTACGCAAATTCGAGGACGAATTTATTTTTAAGGAGGTTATAATGTAACGACCCTAATTTTTTAGAGTTAGAAAAATAATATTTTATTATTTATTTTGAGAAAAATGACCATCAATATTATTATAATAAATAATTCCGAAAATAAAGGAAAATAGGGGAGGAGTTTAATTAAGGATAAAAGTGTATTATGGGATATTTATTTAAATTCAGAATTATTTAATTATTAAAACAAATCAAAATTGTTAAAAGGGATTAATTAAAAGATTAAATTTGATTAGGATTGTAAGTTATAGATGAATTGGAGATAAAGATTTAAGAGCCCTATAAATAAATCCTTAGAGTCGATCGTCAAAAGAGTTTTCTTTTCTATGGGTTCTTGGTGTTCGACGGCAGAGGCATGGCAAGGCATGATTCAACGTCGAACGACTGCGAGATACGTAGGGGGAATCCGTAGGTTCTTTTATTAATTATTATTGGAATTGCTGCTGTTACGTGATAGTTGAAAAAGTATATTGATTAGTTAACGGTGATACCGGCCGGAGTAAAGAACAGATTGCTCGAAAGAAAGAAAAAAAAAGGTTCGGCCAACGATATTTCGGCGCCGAAGGAGAAAGAAAAAAAAAGAAAAGAAAAGTAATACATGCGGGAAAGAGGATTGGGCGTTTTGCGGCCATAGAGAAAATGAAAAAGGTGGTGAAATACGTGATGCACATTGAAGGACGAAAACATGATAATTACGTGAGAGAGTAAATGAATTGGAGAGAGAAGATGTGAGGACGTAAGAGAAATTGAGAGAGAAAAAAAGGGGTTTCAGCGGCGCAAAATATCAGAATAGGAAGAGAGAAATTAAGAGGAAAAGAAAAGGGATGTAATGTGACGCTTGCACCCAAGAAAAAAAAAGAGAAAAACATAGGGGGAAAATAATATTTTTTTCATGAGATGATTTGCGGTGAAAAAAAAATAATGGAAAGAAAGCAATGGGCTTTCTGTCATGTGGGAGGAGAGAGAGAAGGGAATTGAGAAAAGGAAATGAGAAAAAAAGAAAGGGGCAATTGGAAATGAGAAAAAAAAGGGCCTACGTGAGATTGATAAGAAAAAAAAAGAAAAAAAAGGCTTTCGTTAACTTTTACGCAGAAAGAGAAAAATGAATTTTTTTTTAAAAAAATTCATTTCTAGGATCTCTGGTCCAGTAAGGAAGAAATAAATAGATAGATAAATATAGAGAAGAAGTCGAGAGTTAAGTATTTATTTTATTTAGATTAGTAATTTTAATTATGAGTTTTATAATAATTATCTTACTATCATTTATTGATTGTATTATTATTGATTGGTCTTGATTAAATTGTCATCATACTTTATCATATTATTATCATTCCTTATTAATATTGTGATATATTAATTATATTATTATTGATCGCTCTTGATTATCATGCCTGATTATATTATTTATCATACTTGATAATAATATTAGCACATCATATGATCGTATTGTCATCATATCTGATCATATTTTATTATCCTATCCGATCTTATCATTGATTATGATACTGATCCAGTAGTCTTTCTGATTGGGTCTTGTGTTTTACCTAAATTAAATTGTTTAAAGATAGACATTTTAGGTAAACAAGATAAAAGCCGAAAGCTACTGGGTCCATATTCACTGATTGCCACTAAGCCGGGACCAATTGAATTGAATTGAATTGAATGGGGCAGATAGTGTAAAAACTATGGCTGTCCTGTGTATGGTCACTTGTCCCCCACCATACACGAACCCATTGAATCGTATTTGGCTTGCCGTGGCACTGATCCCCCACTGGCCTGCATGAAAGTGGCATGGTGTCCCTTAATTGACTGAGCGCTCCTCATTGAATTGGATAACTCCGAACATTATAAATTGAATTGAATTGAAATAGAATCGAATTAAATTGAATTGTATTGAAACTAAATTGAATTGAATAGATCATGGTCATTTGGAATACCGGCGTTGATTGGCATTGCCTCCGCCCATTGAATCGAATTGAATTGTAATTGACCAATGGCCATTGATATTGAATTGAAAATTATTAAATTGAACAGTGTCATAGTGATCAGACATTTAATTGCTAAATCAATATTGATCGATCATCTGATCTTTTTCTGATCCTTCCTAATGATTTATGACTTTATTGTCCTATTATTATATTGAATCATCGATCCAATTGATTAAGCAATTATTAATTGCTATCTCTATTGATTGGTCTTTTGACCATAACTTGATATAGTTGCTCATATTGATAAATCGTTATATTGTAAATTAATTATTGTATTGATTGCTCAATTGACTCATCATTGATTATATCTTATTTTCGATTGAGCATATTGATTATTTAGTAGACCCTACGTACTGAGTATTTTTATACTCATAGATATTTCCCTATACCTGGATTCGTGCAGGTGAGAGTATTTCGATAGAGGATGATCCTGCAGGTGGCTATGCTCAGTGATAGACAGATGTTGCACATGTTCTAGATTGAGTTGTCTAGTTTTTATTATTTCCGCATTTATTAGAATTGTGAACTTATTAATATTTTAATTATTTTGAATATAATGGATTATTAGCTGTTATTATTGAAAAAGTCTTCCGTATTTATTGTTTATATTCCGCAAAAATATTTTATAGAAAATTGAGTAGCGCCTTTGGGACGACTCTGAGCACGTGAAAGTCACGTGGGTCTCGGGGCGTTACAGCAGCAGCAAGAGGTCCGGAGACGGCTCGATCGGCATGTGGTCGGCGAGGTCCGAGTCCACCGTGGCCTCCACCACGAGGGCGCCGCCGACGACCAGGTGCGGGCGGCCGCGGTTGTCGTGAGCAAGCCGGGAGGTGAGCAGGGGGAAATGCGCCAAGACCTTTACCAGTCCCCGGATTATGTCGTGGTTGGAAGGGGCGGGAGGGGTGAAGGCGTAGATGGTGGCGATGTGGATGTTGGTGGCGAATCGATCAAAAATGTTGAAGTGGACTTCGTGGGGCTCGGCGTTGGCAATGCCATGACCTACAATGGTGGTTCTTTGCACTTGGACCTCCATTTTGTTGCCCTGGATGGTTATCGAATGCAGTACGTGCTCTCTTAGAGAAGTGAATGAACCATTTTATAGAGAGAAGTCGAAGTGTGCATGTATCTTATTTTATTTTGTTTTTGTCGATTCAAGTGTATGTAACTGGAGGTTGATGTCATTATTTGAAATGTGGCTTAATGATGCCAAACTGTCATAGGAAGAATATTTGTAGTGCAAGAAACCATTTAGTTCTATCTCCTGTTGTGTCTCCTCTCCAACCAAGGTAATTGTATTAATATACAACAAATTAGTAGTTCATGTGGCTATTAAGTGATAGAGCCCTGAAAAATATATAGTTGATGAGATCATTACTCATACATTAATCTTATCATCTGCCATCTATTTAAAAGATAATATAGACGATTAATGTATACATACAGGACTACTTGAACACCAGTTGATCTGATAGCACAAAAGAAGGCATTAATGCATAAATGTCCAGTATGCTCCAAAATTTTAATAATCTACCTTCTGTTGACTTGTATATATTTTACATGCATGATTGACCAATACATAACTAATATTATCATTAAATTAATATCGTATATAATCTAGCAGATTAAATTTTAGTGTGGAAATGTTATGAATTAGTGGAGAAAATGGTACTAACAAATGACTACATAGAGCGTCCCAATTAACATTGTTTATTTATTTTATCTTCCACGAATAAGGTTAAAATATTTGGCTCTTTTTTCTTGGCAAAAGATTAAAAGTACTCAATTAGTTGAATACAGCTGGAAAAGAAAAATAAATAACCACGCAAATACGAGCTAAATGAAGTAGATCCAACTCACGTTTACAGATTAAACTTCTCTTTTGTACACATAATTTGATCATATTTAAGATACATGTGTGTAATTTGTTCATCTTACAAAATAATGTAGATTTTAAAAATGTTTTTTATTTTAATTCGGATAATGAAAATTTTATTGGTGATGATTAATGTGAGACCAATATATGTACGTGAATACTTCAGTGTGCATTATATATATACGTACGTATGTATGCAAGCATATCCATATCTGGTTGTGGTTTTTATACATATCATGTATAAACAATTTGGCATTACAAATATTCGCACATCCTAGGTTTGGTAGGAAGTTGTTCCTACTGATTTGATCTTTCCATTAGCTATTTGGTTATGTTGGTAGGTACAGTTCTCAATACATAATTATATAAGTTGGAAACGGATATTGGGACTTCATTTTGTAGCATGCCATCAGCTAGTGAAGATATATAATATCTAACCTGACCCTGATTAGGTGAATGTACAGAAGCCATGTAAAACAATCTTGTTCTGGTTTGAGCATGAAGAATAATGCAGCAATTCAAGAGATATAATATGCGCAGGAGAGAAATTAGGAGACCTAATTGGGATTCTTTTATTCTAACTCAATATAATGGCTACTTCTTGTTTTTGTTTTTACGCGGAAACATGGCATACAGCGTTTTGTTAGATTGTCCTACGGATCACTGGCCGACACACTTGGATTTTGCTATTCCATTTAAAAATGTTGAGTGCTGATGACATTGAATCGATCTATAGTTTACGCAGATGAAATAAGGCAAAGTGTACTGGTTCTCTCATGTCGATTGTGATTAGATATGAATTGTACATGTAATTAATTGTGTTGCACGAGTTCGGCCTGTTCTAAGTGACACGTCCGACCTAACTAGCTACTTAATCTCTCAGCAACTATTAGCTGCTAAGGTATGAATATATCATCAGATATCCTGTTTGGAGCCAATCGACCGTAAGTGGGTGGAACCCTGAGAGAATTAGGAACACAAAACCAAGCAATATTGTGAAATATAATATAATCAGCCTCAACCTCACCGAATGAATACTAATTAAGAGTATTTGTATACTATATTCTTCCACGTTGTAAACTTTAAATGAACAAGATATATTGATTAAGTCATAAATTACAATATATAGAGTTTACATGATAGCATAGCATAATATAATATAATATAATATAATATAATATAATATAATATAATATAATATAATATAATATAATATAATATATCAATCCTCAAAATCATTTTAAATTAAACGTGCTATTCATGATGACGGCTTGTTGAGTTTTGCTTATGAAACTATGGATAAAAATATTACTAAATGATCTAAACGACACCGTATTAATAGATCAATAAGAGAGGCGAAAATGGCTTGGTTTGATTTTATTTTGAAATCAAGAATGCATGTTAATTGATTGATTTCTTTGATCAAGATGATAATTTATGATGAAAATTAGTAGTATCACGCACACATAGAATTACAAAGATATATTCAAGTGCAATAGATATGAAGTCATATGAAGAGTATTATGTATACTGATACTAATATGAGTGCAAGTCTGTGGATATAATATATTATCATTGCAAAAAGTTGACTAAAACTTTACATGTAGCAAAATATGATAAAAGCTTTCTTCTTCTTCTTATACGTACGTTAACATTGTTGAAATTCATACCCAAAAAGGCACTTGTCCTGGCCCTTCATGCGAATTCTTCTGAGTTCAGTCTCCTCTCACATTGATTAGTTCGTCATAAGAACGACTTGAACCATAACATTTGGAATATATTTGTTTATGTTCCTGCGAACAAATTAAGCAACCAAAACACTAGTTTTGGGGCATACATATTAAAGGACACAACGATTGATATACATCATACATGTAATGGTTTATACATACATATATATATATATATCTTCATAATTTGATATAATTTGGGTGCATATTTACAAAGGTTTACCGGCACAAGAATAATGAAGTGACAACAATTAATTAATCAACTGAGCTCTGCATGAGATACCGCGGCCATTCTGGCGGCGTGCTCTTTGAGCAAGGTCACGAACACGTCGACGCCGCAGTCGTCGTCCAGCGACGGCAGGAAGATCACGAGCCCTTCCACGGGCACCCAAGTCGGAGAGAGGCTGCACAGTCTCCCGCCGCCGCCGAGGTCGATCTCCTTGAACTGAAACATCCAGCTGTCCACCTCCGCGCACGGAGACAGCACGTTCCCCTCGTTGTCGTGGACAGGAACGAGCTCCGCCCCCTCGTGTTGCGCTCCGAAGTCTATGAACGACCGGAAATAGCGCTCGTCGACGGCCGCGACCGCCTCGCGGACGATCGCAGCGGCGTCCTCCAAAGTCCCTTCGAGCAACAGTTTGGCGTTTGATCTTGCGCTCGCGTGCAGTACTAAGTTGCCGAAGAATTCCTCAGGGACGGGAGGGCAACGTAATCTCGTCCTTCCGTTCACCGAGATCCTCAGAGTCGTGATCTCCGAGTCACCGAGTTCGCGAGCCACGGTCATCTTCCTCCAAACGTCAGCTAATACTATCTGAAACTTGGTGTACTTTCCTTGGGTCCGAAACATGAGCTTCGTGGCAATGAATTCAGAAGTGTAGCGCAACAGCATGCTCGAGATCCTGCTCGGGTCGTTGGTCTTCAAATTCGGCGTGACGTTTTCCGGCAGCTCCTGTGGAGTGATCGGTAAGAAATCGGTTCCCCAGTGGTTGAACTCGGTCTTGAGGGGGTTCCGTGGTTTCAACCATGATTGATCAAAGACAGGCATCGGGTCGACGAGCGCGCCGCGCACCGCCTGGCCCAATGCAACGAAGAAGGCGCTCATGGACCGGCCGTCGGCCACCCAGTGGTGGGAGGACGCGCCTATCGCGAGGCCGCCGCAGTTGAAGCGGTTGAGCTGTATCTGGAGAAGGTGCGCGGCGGCGCCATCCCTCACAGGTGGGTGTAGGCGCAGGAAGTCCGGTGACGGCTCGAGTGGCATGTGATCAGATAAATTCGAGTTCACGATCGCTTCGACCACCAATACCCCTTGGCTGCGACCGTCCCCGCCGAGAAGGACTCGCGGGCGGCCACAGTGGTCGCGAACGATCTCTCCGGCGAGCGTGGGGAAGTAGGACAGCACCTTGCGCAGGCCCTGGATGATGTCAGGGTTCGGGGGTGTGGGAGGCGTGAAGAAGAGGATGATGGGGACGCGCATGTCCGGGGCGAAGCGATCAAATATGTTGAAGGAGACATGGTAAGGTTTGGAATCGGAGTTGCATGCAGGCAAAACGCGTACGGTGCAACAATTTTGCACTTGGATCTCCATAGGGTTGCGCATGGCTGGATGCATGCTGTTCCAAAATATGACTAATTTAATTATAAGAATGCATGCAAAGTTACGTACGTGAACAGTTCTTTAGGTAGAGCCATCAATGCGTGCATGCATAGTGATCAAGTTGATATGAATTCCTAAAACAAGTTGGTAGGATGATTTCTTTCTAGATGGTCAGTAGATTTTTTTTTGGGTTAACGTTTCGTCTTTATTTTTCGAAGTCACACACATATATATCGTATATATATTATTATGTGATTGTTTAATAATATTTTATGTGGTAGGTGCATCATGCATGTTGTGCACCTCTTGTCCCCAGTATCATAATTTTATGTATGCATATATTTGCACAAAAGACATGTAATTGGATTACATAATGTTCTCTGATTTGTTTAACGTCTTACATATAACACGTATATATCTCCATACGCTGTAGGTGTTAGGTCAGAAATAAATCTGATAAAGCTCTAAAAACAACGAGAGGAGAGAAGAATGTCATTAAAATACCATGATCACGGATGAACATAATTTACAAATATATTTGGGCGCCAATGATATTAGAATATTTACAAAAAATTTACTTTTATTTTCTCTCACATTCATTAAAGTATAATGTTTTTTTTTTTGTATATTAGAATAATGTTTGATGATCATGAGGATCATCAGCAATCTAGAAATGAAGAGTTGGGTCCACTAAATCTGAATGCTTTTGATTTAATAATCCTTTCCCAAGGACTGAACCTCTCTTCATTATTTGATCGGAGACAGGTAAAACTACTTTCTGCAGTTTTTTCCCCTAAAAAAAAAGGCAACTTTTCCAGTTGAGATAAGGTAAAATGGCTGTTTGTTATTGTTGTTTTTTTTAAATGAGTTTGTTATTGTTGTTGATAAGGAAAAGGATGACTTCTAAGCATGGGTAGTAATCCGTTTTGTATTAAAGATAAAATGATGACATTTGCAAGTGTGCATAAAAGCCAAAAGTAAATAACCAAGAGGTTGTGGATGCCTGCAAAAAAAAGTGAGTCCCAAGTCCGGATAAAGGAGGAGGGTTGTGTTAGACCCCGACAGCCAGCGTAAAACCCTGTCGAATCGCATGAACATGAATCAACGAATGCGGAATGACATCGTATGATTCATGTAGCCGACCCCACCTAGTGGGATAAGGCTTTGTTGTTGTTGTTGTTAGCTAACTGCATGTAAACTATGATCTTATAAGTTTTCGTCGTCAGCGTATCAATCAAAATCTGTATTTACTTATGACAAACAATTGTCAATAATATTTCATGAATATACATACATATATACATACATACGTATGTATACATATATGAATATGGGATTAATGAAGTGTAATAGGATCTGAGCCGTTCATTCTAGATCTATGAGTTAAATTAAGATTTTCTCTCTCTTCTCTCACGCAATCCCCTCGCTTTATGCGTTGTCTTGCTGCTGTCGATTGCCCTTCTCCTCAGCGCGTCGCCGCCATTAACCTCCTCTCTGACCGTCATCCTGCGAGAGCGCCTCCAAGTCCCCTACGACCTCCCCTTCACTCGCGACCTCCCCCTCTCCCCTGCGACCCACCTCTTCGCCTCTTCCCTGATGGACGATAGCCCTAATCAGATCCCGCGCACCGAGCACCGTCCGGCAGCGCCTGACTTTGGCTGCCTCCGTTCCTGCCCAGCACCCCTCTCACTTGTGACCATCGCCCTCCTCTCCCATTCCCCCTCCCCTGCGACCGTCGCCCCCATCGACCTCCCCTCGTCTTCCCCTTCGTCGGCCGGCAGCCCCCATCTTCCCCGCCCTCCCTCTCTCTCTTCCCCATCTTTCCCGCCGCCGATCGCCTCCTCATCTTCAATCACTGATTACATTTACATCACCACCTCATGACAGAGGCGATAGCCGATCTTAGAGGGCAAGGGTAGAGGGGTGAATGATGATCATTGGATTAAGATTAGAAGGTTTCATCTTGGATGAGGTGTTATACAAAGTTACACCTAAGGGGTGTTACACCTCTATTAATCTCTCTCTGTTTTATCTATATGTGTGTGTTTGTGTTTATACGATTTCTAGACTATGAGATGTGCAAGTTTTGCCAAACTGTATTATGTACACATTATAAAGGAAGTTATCGTAGATTGTGCTAGGTGGAAGAGTATATAAAATTAATTCGAACTAAAAAAAAGGAAATCTATGTCTCTAACAAGATATGAACCAAGAAGGAATTCGACACAGAGAAGTGGCAACTCGAGCACAAAAAACAAGTGAAGGTTCGACACCATTTGGGTTAGAGTAGTGACGTATGTCTTGTATAATTTTTTATTAGTGACAAGACGTCCATGTGCATGTCTAACTTTAATTTGTTTCCATATACGTTTGACATAGAAAGGTGTTGATTTCTGTATCATTTTTAATGGGCAAAGTGATGCGAGGATTAGTTCTTCAATGATGACGACGAGGAGGAGGAGGAGAGAAAAATGTAATTAATGAAATAAGCTTAGAGTTAGAGGCAAAGAGATGCGCAAGAATTAAGTCAATGTCCAATGGAATATTCAGACATTGTACAATGAGCGTCCACCTAACTATAACCCAAGAAATAGCAATTTCTTTTGGAGTTATTGTTAGGTTTACTTTTGGATCCTTGCAGGGGAGGTGAGTTATCATAAACACACATATATACACACAATTATCCTTGACTACACAACCAAATAGTCATGTAAATTAAAGATATCATTGGTCTTATCTTCATTTCGTAATTAATTTCTTATTATCAACAGTTATTGTATTTGCTCCCAACTATTGAGATCTCATTAATTACCAAACTTCATTGGACGTATGTGTACCAATCTAATCAAGGGGTGCATCAAAGTTCTTTAAATTTAATAAGATGATTATAAGTTTTACGTTGTTACATCATTAGTTAGTCTAAAGGTAGTAGTTATATCAAATATCTGATTGGCCACAAGTGCATGTCTGATATGTTACATAGTCAAATTAATTAGCTCCTCTAGACGAGGGTACTTCACGATCTTTTGCCAATCACTTGGTCATGAAATATTCTACGTACGTTTCGTTCTTCATTGTGAGTCCATATATATTTGATGGCAGGTGAGACGTTTGTTTGTGATGAACAATAATTATTCTTCATGTCAGGGTGTGTGTGATGTAGTGTGATAATGACATTGCTAGGTTTTTGTTTAATTAATCAATTTTGATCTGATTGGTAGGTGATGATTTGAGATATACATCTGGTACTGCTGAGATATGTTTGGTGTGGCCGTCGCGGCTCATCTTTTGTAGGAGGAAAGAGATAATGCAGAAAACAAAAATGCAAACGTAGAATCGAAAATTACGACTTTCTTTTTTTTTAATTCCTTTGAGTCATTTACAAATTGCATAAACTTTAATTAATTACATAATCTCCAATGTTTTAGATTTGTCTTGGCACGTAGTCGTACGTCATAATGTGCGTACACAAGACATTCTTTATCATCATTGCACTATTTGCACTATTGATTCTTCTATCATTGAAACTAATGCACGAATTGCTATACGTATAATATATAGATCACTTAAAAAGGAATTTGACAATGCAAAACATTACACGACTTTGACCAACAAGTAATGGTTAAGAGAAAAATATATTCTGTGTCGCGAATTTTTCAACAAGTCATGATTATAATAACAATATATATATATATATATATATATATATATATTCAATTAAGGTGGGGGTACGTACACCGGTGTATAGATTATTAGTTGCCATCTCACTATTTTGGTACTGGACGAAACGATGAACTCCAACCTTGAGAACTTGACGGGGAATGAGACATAATACACTATATTGTCGTATTACTGAATCTCTTAGGAAAATTAATATCGAGCAGAGAGAAATAATAATAATAATAATAATAATAATAATAATAATAATAATAATAATAATAATAATAATAATAATAATAATAATAATAATAATAATAATAATAATAATAATAATGATGATGATGATGATGATGACGGCTTGGTAAAAGATCCAAATCGTAAACAAGAAAAGCTTAAAGATCAGAAAATTGCAAAATCTCACAATTGATATCCCCCTATAAACAAAGCCCAGTAAATTCTTCATAGGCCCATGGGCCCGTATACCAATAAACATGATTTAGATGTCTAAGGAAAAACATAAATATTATGGAGTCATTATTAACATGAAGGGAGGATTGGGCAACGTGGAGGAATGAAATTAGTTAAATAATATTTAGTTATTTTTTATTTAAGTTAGTAGAGGTGTGGTGAAATAGCTAAACTATTTAAATATCACATTTTTCATTCAACTAAATTGGTGGAATGGGAAAGAATAAATAATTTTAGATAAAATTAATCCCCTTTTTTTTATTACCAAATGAAATCAATTCTCTTTGTTATCAAATTAAATCCTCCCTTCCTCTCTTATTGATAAATTATTTTTTCTCTCGTATGAATATATATATATTTTGCTTTTTAAAATAGATGAATAAAATAGTTCAAAAAAATAAAAAATATAATCAATATAGAAAAATAGGAAAAAGAAAAAATATAAAAAGAAAAATAAATTAAGTGGTAATGTAATAAATATTTATTATTCATTAGATATTGTAAATAATTTATATATAATAAAGAGTAAAAATAAATTTTTAATAATAAAATTTTCATTTCTCATACCATCATTTTTTATAACTTACTATTCCTTTCTAATGACACACCATACTTCACTACCCAATCTCTCACTATACCATCCCATCTCATCCTTCCATTAATTAATTGTCACACAAATTCGAAATCTTTCAATAGAAAAAAATTGGCGAAGAAAGTCTCCCCACATAAAATTAATTTTTCATTTACATACTAAACGTTGGGAATAAACTAAAAATATTCAGAAAAACTTCAAATATGATGTTGGAAACATTCCCATCTTTCTTCCTGAGTTGAGTACTTCATAACAAGCCCTTCACTTTAATGGCCTTTAATTAGCATAGTGTTCTTTTACTATATCAATTATTCTTCTTTTTATTTTATTTTAATTTATATTATTAACATGAACTTAAATTAACATCCCAAGATTTCACAAACGACAATGAAGTAAATTGACTCAAGTTTTAATGGATAAAAGAGATAGACAGAGAATTTGAGAAGAAAAGGAATATAATTTGAAAAGGAATGCAGAGAAAGAAATACTATTGAAAAAAAAGAATTAGAATTTGAATAGAAAGGATAAAAGAAAAGAAAGAAAGATTAAATAGTATTAGGAGCATGAATTATGATTACATTAGAATTAAGAATTTTAATTTGATTTAAAATTTAAAGACATGCCTAATGGATAAAGGACTCTCAAACGAGGTAGGATTAAGAGCTTCAATACTTAAAAATTTTTCAATCATTTTAGTTTGAAAATTAAATAATAAAATATTATTATATTAAACAATTTCAAAAAATGATAAAATAAAAGTATATTTTGATTGAGATAAGTTATTGATGAGAGATAAAGAAGAAATTTAAGTCATTGGACTACGATAGAATTTAATTGAAATTAAGAGGTGGTTTAAAGATTAATTTTAGAATTAATTTTAAAATAATTATTATGAGAGGTTAATGAAAGTAGAAAGATAAATATTAACGTAGAATTAATTTGGAGATCCAATTGAAATCGAACTTCACCCAAAAAACTATAAATCGGATTCCAAACGTGTTGAGTTCTCCCCACACACCAAGGTGAAATTTAGGGAACATAGAGTTGGACAACACATGTTTCAAGACATCATCGTGAAGTAATCGTTGGTTAAAGTCTGCTATTGTGCATAAAATAGACAAACGAATCACAATTGATTTGTCAACCACCTTGAGATACATAGAGGATCCTTATATCGACGGTTTTTATCGGTATAGCTCCTCAAACGCCTTATCTTATGTACAATTAATTGTATGCATGGATTGTGAATAGAATTTAATAGATAATCGCATTGAAATGTGGTCAAAAAATAATGTCAAAAATGTGACTACGTGAAGGAAAATAGAACTCGACTAAAGTTCTGTGGTACCCGGGTTTGGTAGAATTCGAGCAGGGCTCAAAATTGATCGGACCGAGTTCATAAAACTCGACTTGAGTTAGAAGACATGAGGCCCGAGTTGTACAACTTGAACGCGACGCGATATGATTGTTAAGTATATGGACCGAGTTTCGATTAGCTCGGCTCAAGTTTTGTTGACATTAATAGACGAACTGGAATTGAATTAGATCCGGACCGAGTTTCGAGTTGACCTGATTCGGGTTCTATTGACAACTAATGAAATATGATTGAATCAAATTAACTTGGCCCGAATTATGTCAAACCCGACCTAGATTCTAATGATGCGAAAGGATTGGAGGACGATCCGGCTCGAGTTTCATCACACACTACCCATATTCAAATAGAAATTGGATGGAATTGAATTGTGAAAACATGGCCTAGATTTTTCTTGCTGCAAGTCGAGTTTTGAAGATAGAAAAAAATATTTTAAGTTATTAAAGTATAGTTAATTGAGAGGAAAAATTATAATAAATGCCCTCTAACTTTGATGTTTCCTCAGTGATATCCTTCAACTTCATTTTGTAACACGAACTCCATCTTTTAACTCGTTTCACTTGGTGCCTTCCTTACCTGCGATCGGTTGTCTTCGATCGAAGCTGACGTGACGCTGACACAATGTCTTCTCTCCTCTCTATGTAGACATTGCAATGACATGACAATATAAAAAAATAATTAAAAAATTCCACGTTGCCGGAGGGGCGACCCTCCTTCTCTGGTGCGCTAGCCCTTCTCGTCGGAACCCCCCGCCGGAGCTGGGGGGGTCGCCCCCTGCGAGCTCTCGCCGGGGCGACCCCCCCTCTGCATGTGTCGTCGGCGCATGCACGCAAACAAAAGGAGGGGGCGGGGGTGCGAGCTCTGGCGAGAGCTCGTGTAACCCCTTGCGAGCTCCAGCGAGAGCTTGCAGGGGGGACCCAGCATCAGTGGGGTCCTCCGGCGAGAAGGGCCGACACGCTTCTGTCGGAGCGCCGAAGAAGGAGGGTTGCCCCTCCGGCGACGTGACATTTTTTAATTATTTTTTATATTCCCACGTCATTGCAATGTCTATGTGGAGAGGAGAGAAGACATTGTGTCAGCGCCACATCAACTCCGTGACCGGGAAACGACTGATCATAGGTAAGGCGGGCACCGGGTGAAATGAGTTAAAAGATGGAGGGCATTCATATTATATATTACAAAAGTGAAGTTTGATGGTATCGCCGAGCAAACGTTAAAGTTAGAGAGCATTTGGTGTAATTTTTCCTTAATTGAGATGATTATTCTATTGATTATATCTAATCATATTATTATGATATTGATTTTATTAAGATGATATTGATAACTATGATGTATTTGATTGATACCTTGTGCATCCAAGATTACAAATAAAATTAAAATAAAAAAGATAGATGTCATAGGCTAAATAAGATAAATGTCATAATACGTCTAAAATTGAAAGAACTCTCAAAGCAGTTTATATGGTTGAAATATTTTTTGTGATTGAAGGATAACTCCAAAGGTAAGAATAAATAATAGCAATTTTTGTGATTGAATCAACATGTATGATTGAAGTTAGTTAAATGATAGATGTTAAAAAATAAGTAAAAGTATTCCTTGTGACTGAAGCTGGTTGAAATTAATTGAAAGATTAAAAGCTATAATCGAATTGTCGTCTTTAAAGTTGAAGTATAAGAAAGATATTGATTGAAGTATTTATGATTAATGTTAAAGTTAATTGAATGGATAATGATAACTTCTATGGTATATGATTTACGTTAAAAGATGTTAAAGTTAAGAAAATATTTTTTCCTTATTATGTTTTGATATAATTTAATTTAAAAATTCAAATAAAGTATGAATTACTTGAGTGAAAACAATATATATAATTTTAATATATATATATATGTCAATTATAAGTAGAATCTTAGTATCTTAGTTGAGCTCTTATAATTTTTTATGTCATGATTTCCTTACGATTCACGACAATTTTGTTAATCACATGCTGTTAAAAAGTTATTAAGAAATACTATCCCAAATATTTTATGACATTATTAAAGTTTGTTTTCTAACCTGCTAAAATTTTAATAATAGTGTGCTCATGAAATTTGATCATTTGGTTTCACACGTAAAATAATTATATTATTATTTTTATATATGACTAGAGTTTGAGGATATAATCAGAATATCTTTTGGAGGCAAAATGATGACTAGAAAATGACCAGTCATCCGCCACCTCTCTAATAAGAAAATGATGACTAGAGTTTTGAACGTCGCATCTTTCTTTCTTGAATTCAAATTCAGATGACACCAAAAATCGGCAGTACTCGCACGTAAGATCCCAAAATGCATGCTTCAAAAAATGGTGGATCTAGATTTGTCATCCCTATTTGCTTCCAAATTTCTTGTGCAAAGGAGCAATAAAAAAAATGTGAGTGGTATTTGGTAAGAATGGATTGTTAGGCATTTGGTTGCTGGATACGGTTGCAAAAATAAGTCAAAAATATTTTTGCGATGAGAATTTATTCAATGAGAGAAGTTTATGCTAGGTGATATTTCACCATCGCATTTGGAGAATAAACCTATGCAAAATAACAATCAAATCCTTGCAACTTTCGATAAATGGAAAGATGAATTTTCTGACATGAACGATAAAATTATGTCTATTAGTTTCGTAGAATACAATAACCCAAAAAGATTCTAACAAAATTAAACACACATTGATTTTTTATGCTGATGCTATAGTCGTTTATTCCTATATATCCAACGTGGAGTTTTGCAATATTCCACCAAATAATCACTTATTTGGATGGATAACCTGAATATCCAAAGGCCCCTAAGGTATGAAGTATATATTTTTAATACTGTAAAAACGATGAATAAAAATATTCATAACTAAGATTTCTTAGGCTAGCTACAGTGATCATTTTATAAGCTTATATTCTCTAGTTTATGATTCAACATAAATTGAGTCTAGGCAAATTCGAACATTATTACTTAATAGGGTAAAAATATAGTGTTTAATTCTCATATCATTTAATATTTGACATACCGAGGTGTATGACTAAAGATTGATTATGACATATGCTTTGTATTTGATACATATAAACGTAGCTGTAATTGAAGAATTTTTTTTGAATTAGGATTTGAGAGAAATTATGCACCGTAAGAAAAATTTTAAAAGTTAAGACGATACAATATTAAATAAAAAATAAAATGATTACAAGACATATTCTTTTCTATTCAGACTCCATAGAGAATTTATATAGACACTTTATTTATAAATAAAATTTTTATACCGATTAGGATTATGAATTAATCCTTCTAGAGCGAGATCCCCGTAATATAAGGACGTCTTTTATTTCGAAATATCTTAAAGTTCAAACAGATTTTCAATTTCGAGAAGATTCAAAATATTATTAACATTTCTTTATGAAAATTATATAACAAATCGCATCCTATTTAATATTTATAAACACTTAGTCGGCAAAGTCCGATTCTTTGATTGATCAAGACGTCTAAATCGAATCTCATGACAAACAGAAGCACACAAAAAGAGAAAAAGTAATTAAATTAATAAAGTGGCAACGGAAAGGGGGCGGTGCATCGTATTCATCGTGACTTACTTGACCAAGCCAAGTAATTGATAAACAAGGAAAAAAGTTCCATCAATCATTCTGGTATAATAATAATAATAATAATAATAATAATAATAATAATAATAATAATAATAATAATAATAATAATAATAATAATAATAATAATAATAATAATAATAATAATAATAATAATAATAATAATAATAATAATAATAATAATAATAATAATAATAATAGTTTCTAAAAGTCTCTAGATTTTTTTAAGAATAAATCACATTTGTTTAGGCTTCAATTTTAATATTCTCTCGTGGAAAAAAAATGAATGATTTTATGGTGGGCCGTAGAATTTACCAACTTAGCGCGCGAGACGCTCTAGACGACCGGCCCGTTTATGAGCGTGCCCAAAACAGCCCACGTAGCCCAACTAAGAAGGGTAGAAGATGACAAATGTGTTTTATCTTGTAACTAGTGAAATAAATTACCTTCAATTATAAATCATTTTTTAAAATTTATCACGGTCTTTTCATATCTTGTAATTGAAATAAAAAATACGGAGTCCGTTTATCTTATAATAAACTTTCATAAGTTCATGTAGGATATTTTCTGTATTGTTATTCTGAAAAATCTAAAACGAAAGTGTCTCTCATTTTGTTTTATGAGAAAACTATAAAAAATAAAAAAACAAATTTATAAAGCCCAACTGGGCTCTTAATCTATAGCACAATTAAACTAACACCAAAATGGCCCAAATATCTTTTTATTTTCCGAGAATTAAAAAAAAGTTACCCCGATAGTAAATTGGGGACATTTGATACTCGGAGTCCGAAGGGGGTGTGAATTGAGTAATATTTTAAATGCAAAAAATATTTCATTGATTTTATGATATATTTATTTTTTATTATTTTATTTTAGTTTAATATCGATTATTCCATAAATCGACAATATGCATATAATAAATAGTTTTGTGTCTTGGTTTCTGATGTCTATTTGTAAAGAATTTTGGAGTATCCGAGATCCATGGAGAACCGATTATTGGGTTTGGTAGTATAATTTGAATATAAATTTTAAATTCAAACAAAGTTTTATTACGATCCGAAAACATAGTTCAATTAAAAATAAACATCGTAAATCCCACATTTTTTTTTCTGATTGATGCTCTCATAACATCCTAATATACAATAGGAACAACTATTTATATATTTCAAATAAAATTAATTCATATCTATCTGATTCTACTTAGATTGCAATATATGGCTCTGAATCTAAATACCATGATCTAAGATTTTTTTCTACTTGAAAACCTTGATTTCCCTTTTATGGTAGGGGGAATAAATTTTTTTTTCCAATTTTTAGGACTTTTGACGCCCATGAATCAATTGGCCCCACATTAGTTGATAATTGAAGTTTGGCATGAGATATTTAATATTTTTAATTGTTTATTGCATTATTATATGCTTGGCATATTTATTTTATTAAATAAAAGAGCCAGCCACATGTTTTATGAAATATATTAATCAATCCAATTAATAGCCCATTATACAAACTTACTTGTTTAATTTCTATTTTATCCTTATTTGCGTTCATCAATAATTTTTTAAAACTTGAAATATATATATATATAGGTGCAAATGAGTAAATAAACTTTCAGGGAAACTTACACATGAAGAGAAGACAAATCATTGGGAACGTGATTAGTGGATCGTCAACATCATGATAAGATTCCAAAAAGTCTAAATTCCCCTCATAGCGAGGCCAGAGACATTATTTGAGAGAGAGAGAGAGAGAGAGAGAGAGAGAGAGAGAGAGAGAGAGAGAGAGAGAGAGAGAGAGAGAGAGAGAGAGAGAGAGAGAGAGAGAGAGAGAGAGAGAGAGAGAGAGAGAGAGAGAGAGAGAGAGATGTCTGCGTTACCAGGAGGCGTCTTCCAGGCCCAGGGCGCTCCGGAGAACGACGTCGAGATCGTCGAGCTCGCACGATTCGCCGTCGACGAGCACAACAAGAAGGCGGTGAGAATCCAGCCTTCCATTAAATTGATATATCTCTTTCTCCGGACGGATCAATCCATATTTGATCTCCCATTTGATTTGTTTCGAAAGAGGACTGTTGATATTGTTTTCTGCATCTTTTCCATTTTTGTTTGCGCGTTTTTTGTTTGTGTTGGATCCAAATCATTTAAGCTTCATACATATACATATTTATCATAATTAAATTGTTCAGAAGGTTCTTTTTTCCTTTTTGGATTTGTATCAGGGACAATTTTGACCATGAGCGAAAGGAATCTAAAAAAAGTTGGTTGTTTCTTTTTTTTCTTGTTTGTTCTATTTTCAATGTGTGTATATGAATTTTAGGGGTGTAAATCTATCAGGTTAAAAAAAGTTGAAAATTAGGAGTTCGAATATAATTTAATATGTTTTTAATAAATTAAAATCTATCCGTTAAAATTAGAATTCCACCTGAAAAAATTGTAGGTAGAGATTGTGAAGTTTGTTTTTTATTTATATAATTAATTCATATATTATCAATTTTTTGTTACAGATATAGTATTTTTTGTATAAAATTTCATGCTATTGAACTCTAATTTAATAATTTTAAAATTTTAGTAGTATATTTTGTATTTAATATAAAGTTAAAAATTTTTATACTAATTTTAATTTATTATATATATTTAAAATATAATTATATAAAAATAAAGTCACAAAAAAACCATCAAAGACTCGTTAGAGGATGATTTTATTTTTTAAAAATAGTTTTAGGATGATTTTTAATTTTAAAAATTAATTCGAAAAATAGCAATTGAACCTTTTGAACCGAAAACTCCATCCAGTCCGAACTTTTCAATCCGAACTTACTTTCACCCCTAATGAATTTGTATTGCAGAATGGTGCTGTAGAGTTTAGTCGGGTGGTAGATGTGAAGAAGCAAGTGGTGGCGGGCACCATGTACTACATCACCCTTGAGGCAAACGCAGGAGGAGGTAACAACAAGAAGAAGACGGTCCACGAGGCCAAGGTTTGGGTGAAACCATGGATGAACTTTAAGCAGCTTGAGGATTTTAAGACCCTCTCGTAGATGCATGCATACATGACATGTACTCTCTTATATATATTATATAATGCCCTCAAATAATCTCTGCCCCTGAATAACATATTGAGAAATGTGGCTTCGATGTAATGGAGCAGAGACATAAACATAATTATATAAATGTATTATTGTTAAGGTTACTGTTGCAGTGTTGTTAGTGTTCTCTGAGTTAGGGAGAGTAATATTTCCGTCATGTAAATAGTAGATAAAACCATACCAATAAAACGCGAACTGGTTCAATTTTGTCGCCTAGCAAACAAACATGACAATTTATAGAGGAATGAACAACTAAATCTAGTACAAGTGAACTTTGCTTGATACAGAGAAGCAGTAAAAAAGAACGTCTGCATTGCAATCTTAATATGTCATCCAAGACTTAAAATAACATTGCAGATTAAACATTTTCAACATATAGGATGCCTACATGGCATCATAAAACACGAATCCTGTAGAATTCTAATCAAGAGATACGGAAGTCTTAAAGAAAAAAAAAAGAGAGTAACAAAGGTATGATAAAGTCCAGGAAAATGTTCAAAACAAACCATTTACATTTCAACGGGAAACCTCTGGTACAAACCATGGGAAGGCAGCCTCAGTGTGGCGACGGCTTGCAGCGGAGTATGCATGAATGTGACGATGCCCGGGTGCTCCGATATGTCGACGTCCTCCGGCTTGACGCCCTCAGGCAGTGTCCATTTGAAGTGGTGCAAGAGGTGCCCCAGCATTGATGTAACCAAATTGATACCAAGCTGTGCACCAGGGCAGATACGCCGACCAGCTCCGAATGGTAGTACTCTGAAGTCGTTACCTTTAATGTCGATATCTTCTTCAAGGAATCGCTCTGGCCTGAACTCCAGAGGGTTCTTCCACAGCTTCGGGTCGCGGGCGATAGCCCAAACGTTGACGACGATGTTTGAGCCCTTGGGAATGTCGTAGCCGCCGATTTTGACATCTGTGCTGGCCTTGTGTGGAAGCATGAGAGGCGTTGGAGGATGCAAGCGGAGTGATTCCTTCACTACACATTGCAGGTAACGGAGATTTGGGAAGTCAGTCTCCGACATGATGCGATCACGACCAATAACACGATCCAGCTCTTCCTGGATCTTCTCTTGCACACTCTGGTGCCTTACAATCTCAGCCATGGCCCATTCAACTGATATTACAGTTGTGTCCATTCCTGCTGTAATCATATCCTGTTTGACATAATAATAACAGAAAACAACCATATTAAGCAAAGTGCAATAACAACAATGACCAACATAGATTTATTACATTGAAATAGCGGGATAGGAAAATTCCAAGATTCCCCCAGATCAATCAGTCTTCCAATGATATACAATTTAAAGTACATGTGCAAATCAGACAAAGAACGTTGTTAAATTTGTAAGGGAAAATATCTAGCAATCTCGAGTTTTCAAAATCAAAGATATTTTTATAGATTAGAATGGGGGTTTAATAAAATAGATTTTGATGATAATAACCTGTCAGCTATTTGCAATTATAAGACAACCTTTTCTTTCAGTTAGGAGGGAAAGACACATGAAGTCTCATATTAAGAATCGAGTTTGTGACATATTAGTCTTTGAGTGTGGTTGTGTCACTACACCACGATCAATTTTACTTTGATAAGAATTATATATTAATAGTGGCGCAATGTTGTTTTCTCTGTCTCTATTACTTACAGTAATTGAAGATAGAAACATTGGCAGTGATAAAATAGAACAGCAATGAGCATAAACAGAATTTGAAGGATAACTTACCCAAAGAAGTCCAATGATGGTGTCCTCACTCAGATCATATTTGTCCTTAAGAGTCAGAAGAGCATCAACAAAATGTTGCTTGGCTCCATTTTCGTTGCGTGCTTTGGTGTGTTCCTCCATGATTTTTTTTGTCAAGCGATCCCTACGGTTGTTGTGTTTGGTAAAGGTGTCTTCATCAAGAGGGAACATCCATCGTAACCATGGAACAAACTCTGCTAGGGAGAGCGAGGAGCCAAGTTTGATGCCGTTGGACACTATAGATTTGAATTCAAGCCCTTCCTCAGTAATGACTCCCTCTGAGTTCATGAATCGCTTCCCAAATGCAATCCTTGTTATGTTATTGAAGGCAACACTTGCAAGATGATCCTTGACAACCAAACTCTTCCCCATCTTGTCTGAAAAACAACCATTATTACTATAATCCTAGAAGAGAGATGACATATTAGCTACATTCTGGTCTCTTAATAGAAGATCTGTAGAACTTGGGCCAAGCAAGGTACGTTTAACTGGCATAATTACTTCATAGGCACATCCTGTTCATTCTAGACAGTAATTGCCAACCTCTTTAAAGGACCAAATTAAATTCATAGTTGCATATCTTAATTGCTAATCACAAATAGAAGGGAGGAATGAAAACCAAATCGCATTGAGGAGGTGGCAGTAATTGCGGGGCACTAGTTTAGCACATAAAGCAAAGACATGTTTCAGATTCACAGCATATTTTCATAGTCTTCCTAGGAGCTTATGAGGTTTTTACTACTTTTCTTTGTCATCAGCTCAGCCACCAAATATGCGAAACAAATTTACATATTTGACACAAAACTTATATCAAAGTTTGGATTCAGAATGCTACAGGGTCAACTCATGATATAGACACAGCAGACTTATTTCTATTTGTTTCATGTGATACAAAGAAGAGTCCATGTGGGGGCTCCCAATAAAGGGCCTAATGACATCATTCATAAGCCTAGTGTCATGCAGCTTTCAGGAAAATTTTCTAGGTGTATTATTGGTGAGCAGCTATTAATATTATATGGCATTGTCTGCAAATATTTGCGGAAATATTTAGTATCAGTTTATCAGATAACTCAAATCTTCAATATCTGAAGTTTCCGTCTTTCTGACGGAGTTGTCACCTCTCTTTGTTGGAAATAATTATCTAGTCTTACATCCTGTGGGGTTCCTATATAAGTATACATATGCATGTTATATACACGAGGGTCCTCCATTTCTATTACTGTTTCAACATGCTTGCCTTCTCGATTCCATTTCCTTTCTCTTCCTCCTTTTTTTCAGATTGAACACAGTTTTTTTTTATACGTGGGAGATTTTTTTTTTGTGAGAGGCACGTGGGAGAAGTTAAAACTGTTGCAAGGGACAGACATGCCGCAGTAAAACATGGATCTTTTGTGCTGTCCGGAATGGAATTGTTAACAAAATTTTTATCACACCAAAAAGACAAAAATCTGGACAATTAGTTTCTTGGATTCCAAGCATGATTAGACTCTTTCCAAAAAGTCAGTAGCCGGTATCACCAAAGAGACCAAGTTCCAACCAAAACACATCCACCCCCAAACTAAAACAAGCAAAACCATTATACCTAAAGTAAACTTCACATTGCATCCATCAATTGTTCATGCCACTAGTCACCCACCCACACCTACCAGTAGCCCCAAAGTAATCTCAATCGAATTAACTTCATGCCACAATCGGCCCAGTCACCTAAAATATCCAAGGATCTGTGTCCACATCCCATACCTAACACATTGAGTGGACCTACCTACATGATAATTTATCAGCACCAAAAAGGCTGGCCATTCAGACAACTATTCATACAAAAAAGGAATCTTTTTTTCTATGTTTCGAACAATATAGAAGTCGAATAGCTCACAAATTCAGTTCTAAGGTATAACCCCCTACAAGCAGAAAGGTTTTATGATCTCTTTTTACAGAAGTAAAAAGCCTTTTTACTGTCGAGCAGTTGTGGAAGAAAATATATTTCCATCCAAAGTTTTTTTTTGCTTCAAAGATCACATTTTTATCCAAATTGAATGATAATACTTACAGGACATATATGCCCATGTGAATTCCATTAATTTTACCAAATTATAAGGAAGTTCGAAGGGAATAGCGAGCTTACCCGGTTGTGTGCAGACCTTGAAGATGGATTCGACCATGGCGGTGACCTCGTCCTCCCTCAGCGGCCGCAGGGCCTCCAGCCGCTTGGGGGAGAAGAGCTCCAGGTTGCAGACCTTGCGGACCTTGACGTAGTGCGGTCCGTAATCGGCCCAGATGAGGTCCATGCCGTTGCGGCTGAACCGGACGGCGGAGCGGCTCCTGGGCCGGTCGGCGAGGCTCTGGTCCTTGTCCTTGAGCACCTCCTTCGCCAGCTCCGAGCTCGACACCACCACGTTCAGCGTCGTCCCGAACCACACGGACATGATCGGCCCGTAGGTCTGCGCCCACTCCGCGAAGCACCGGCACCGGATCGGCGTGATGTCGTAGAGGTTGCCCACCACCGGCCATGCCCGAGGCCCCGGCGGCAGCCTCCGTCGGAAGCACGAGAGGACCAGGGTCGTGGCCAGGATGGCCAAGGCCGCGAGGAGTATCGGCGGCTGGTCCATGAGGAGCTTAAGATCCACCATTTGAAGGAAGGAAAAGTCAAGGAGGGGGGTGACAAGGTGACACCGATGGGGAGAGATGCGAGGGCAGACAGAGGCGCACGAATACGAGACGGGGGTGGTCTCGTGTTCGTCGCGCCCGCAAAAATATATAGAGGAAGGCAGCAGCAGAGCAGTAGTAGGTGAGCCTGCGAGAGGCCTTGGAAGTATAAAAAAAAGCAAAACTATTTGTCGGCCACATGAAATCTGTCTCCAGTAAATGTTCTTGGGGTTAGATCTGATGATCACATAATTGGCAAAGTTTACTGGTAGTGGGTGATGGGACTAAAAAGGTTGGAGGGCTAATAATAATAATAATAATAATAATAATAATAATAATAATAATAATAATAATAATAATAACCAACTATTTTAGATTGGGAAAAAAATAGATATTTCAGCATTCCAAGTTTCTTAGCAATTCATGCAATTAATATGCTTGAAATTAAGATTATCATAACAATTAGTACTATAACTATGCCCTTACTACCATTTTGAATAAGGGCATTTTAAATAAGTACTATAACAATTCATCGTGTCCTTACTTTTTAATCGTCGAATTAACGTTTATGAATTATATTTTATTTATTTTCATTTAATTTTTTTAATTTGATGCCTATATTTTTTATCTGATAAATTAAAAAAATAAGAGACAAATTATAGGAACACTATCATGAAGTTCTTAAAATCATTATGATAATTACCGCATGGTAAGGAAGCACATTACATAGGATTAAAAAAACGATTGATATTAATTAAGGAATGTAATAATTGTGACAATTACTGGTCGAATATGCTAAAACTCATTCGTAGTTAAATTAAACATGTTTAAACAATAAAACATACTAAGGGTAAAGTGATGATAACTGTTTGTTCCCTTTTTGTGGAAAGCTCGTCATTATTATTTTGTAACCAAACATTAAATCAAAATTCCAAATTAGTCTAACACTATAATTTAAATGTGGGAAAAAATCATATCTTTAATATGTACTCAGTGACTATTTTGAACTCCAGGTTAAATTTTATACCATTTCACCCCTTGTACCTATTTCCCTCTAGTTATTCCTTATCTCTAACTTAACAATTTGAAAACAAAGTAACTAAAATAATTTATCATTACTATACAAATTATTTATTTTACAATTTTTCTCTATTAAGAATCTTGAACATTTTAGGTAAATATTATTTTGGGGAAAATATTGCTATGATTTCCTAAAATAATGGGAAATTACATTTGTCTTAAAATATATAAGTGAAACATAAATAAAGTATAACAAAAAACATATTGGTCGCATGACTTAAAATTAATATTTTAAATTGTTATGTGATTCCTTCTAAGCAAATAAACTATTTGATCAAACACATATTTTATACAATACAAGAAATTTGATAAAAAAAGTCTTAAAATCCAAAAGCATTATTATCAAGAAATTTAAATTCAAATCCAAAACATAGTGAGAGACGTTAGTAACAGCTAGCTTTGGCCAAGGTAAAATTATCTAAAAATAATAGGATATGTGATAATAATATTTTTGGTGGTTTTATTGGCACTTTAAAATAATAATAATAACGTTACTTATCAAACTTATCCTCGGACTATCTTACTCTTATTTTATTTAACTTTTTTCTCTTGCTAACTTTTTATAACCCTCGCTTTTATCACATTATAAATTTCTCTCAATTTTTTATTCTAACACGATTATAAATTTTTTTAGTTTTTTTATTAATTTTCTATTTCGAAATATTAATATATGGTAATAAAAAAAGAAAATAAAGATACAAATAATAAAAGATAGTTAAGGATATGGTAATAAAATAAAATATAGTTAAGGATACGCTAATAAAAAATAAAATAATTACTAAGAGGAAAATTGAGAATGGACATTATTTTTTTTTCAAAATAATAGAATAGACATCTAATATATATTTTGAGCATTTTTTCCCTCTCCACTTGTTGAATAATTATCTCCATGATGAACATGTTTCTTTTCTAGGTCTTTAAAATGTGTGATAAGAAGAGTGAGGTGGTGGGAGGTTGGTGAGGGTGGTGACAAGAGAGACACATAGCTTTCCTTTTGCACACACACACACTACCAAACTTTGATGGAACTATGGAAGTGCCGTAATGTGGTCAATAAGAAAATGGGAAGACTTCGCAAGAAAAAAGAAAAAAAAATCCTGCTTGGCGTTTCATATTACCTCACAAATATCTTGTTTTATCGAGCTAAGTTTTAATTCGCTTCCTGCCCTGTGGGATTTGAAACAGGCTCATGAAAACTTGTGTACGACCCACAAGTTTGTAGAGCTTACTGGGGAATCATTTTTATTTGATTTTATTTTTTTGTGTGTATTTGTTGGAACTTACTCTACCAACCTTGATGGAGGAGGTCAAGTTGGTGCAAATGGTTTCGTGGGTTCCTGTGGGTCATTCCTTTTCATCATGGCCATGCATGATTTCTGTGAGAGCTTTTGTGATTGACTTCAAATAATTTAACCCACAATACTTCTGGAGTGCTTGACTTAGTCCTGTTTAACCAAGGGGATCATATTTGATTTTAGTTACCTCGGAATTGTTATACATCCATGCAGGAATTGTTATCACTCAGGTTCACATCATAAATTATTATAATTAAATATTATAAAACATAATTAAACATGATAAACAAATATTGTTTCATAAGTAATAAAAAATCATTATCTAAATAACAATATTAATATAAGTAATATTTAGCTAATCTGTGTTTTAGAATTAGGGACTTGGTGTATGAGTCCATTTGTTTGCAACTATTACGTTTAAGCATGTGATGATAAAAAGAAAAATGAAAATGATACTATTTAACTAAAATATTAAAAATTAGTAATTAATTAGGGTACATAAAATAAAGAAAAAATACGATATTATTTTTTTATGATAGTATAAAAAATAAATGATATTAAAAATTTATAATTAAATATTATAAAAAATAATTTAATATGATAAATAAATATTGTTTCATAAGTAATAAAAAATGATTAGCTAAGTAACACTTAATATTAATATAAGTGATAAAAATATATAAATGTGACATGGAAGAATGAAAGATAATAGAATTAGGAACTTGGTGTATGGATTTATTTAGATGCAACTATTATATTTAAACGCTTGTAATTGAATTAACCGAAAACCTAAGAATTCACTGACGCAACAAAATCAAATGCCCATCATCCATTGATCATGACTATACGTAAAAAAAGATAGCAAAAATATTTTAGAATTTTCATAAGTTGGTTTCAAAGTATTTGGCAATTAGCAGAAAATAGGTCATACAAAAAAATTAGTGCCCCATCCATAAGCGATAATTATTCCTTACTTAATCAGCGTCAATCACTACAAGAAAATCACGATTTTCCGACGGATAATTTTCGACGGTTATGACCGTCGAAAATAATTTATATTATTATTTAATTATTCGACGATTAGGAACGTCGATATTTTCGACGGATATTCATCCATCGCAATTTCCGACGGTTATGACCGTCGGAAATAAAAAAAATTAAATTATGTATTTTTTATATTATTATTAAATTTTTTCGACGGATTTTCTGACGGTCACGACCGTCGGAAATAAAAAAATTAATTATATAATTAATTATATTATTATTTAATTTTTTGACGATTAGGAACATCGATATTTCCGATGGATATCCATCCGTCGCAAAATCCGCCGCAATTTCCGAAAGTCGTAACTGTCGGTAAATATATAATAATATTATATAAAGAGTATTTTATTAATATAACTAGCGACAGTTCAAACCGTCGGTAAAATAAAAAATAAATATTATATATAACTAAATTAATTTCGACGGTCATAGCCATCGGTAATTATAAAAATATTTAATATTTACGTTTTCGACGGCCGAAACCGTCGATAATTAAAATTTTGTTATCCCACTTTTTTTTTTCTTTTCCCGCTTTCTTTCCACTTTTTCCCTTTATATATATTCCTCCTCCCTCTTTTCTCTCTCCCTCCTCCCTCCACTCCTCTCTCTCTCCCTCCTCTCCTCTCTCTCTCTCCCGGCCGTGAGCACCCTCTCCCGCGCGTCGGACGCCGGCGACCCTCTCCGCACCGGCGACCCTCTCCCGCGCCGGCGTCTCTCTCTCTGCTGTCGGACGATTCGAACCGTCGGGTCCTTTTTCGGCGGTTGGAACCGTCGGAAATATCGACGGTTCGAACTGCCGGGGACCTTTCCGGCGGCCAGAACCGTCGATAATTTTGACGGATTTTTTCAACGGATCGATTCCGACTGAAAAACCGTCGGTAATTGCGTTACCGACGGTTTTCGGACTGATTACCGACGGTCCGGACCGTCGGTAATCCGCGTTTTTCTAGTAGTGAATGGATCGAGTTTGAGTTTAGCAAGAGTTTCTAGCTCCATGCATATTCTTTGAAGTTTATCTAGGTCCATGAATTCGGGATGAGGGAACCATATTTACTTATAACCAAAGAGGTTCGAAGGCATTCCTTCTTGTTTAACATTATCATAATTCTTTTTCCATGTAGGTGTAGGAAGAAGAGAAGAAATATTAGTCCAAGGGACTCACTATTTCATGTTTCTTCAATCTGATTGAACGAGTCATAGTATGTAAGTGACTAACATACTACAAGCAATGTGCTCAATTTTTTATGTTTATCTAGACACATAGGCTTATTATTTATCGCCCCAAGAAATAACTACACCATTAAATATAAACAAGTGATCCAAAATGAATTTTTGGTCATCAATGTAACCTCTAAAACCCTTGTATGAACAACCTACTAGTTCTAATAGATATGAATGGGTATGTCAAATTCAATTGTACCATACCTTTCCTATATATAAGAATCCTTATAATGATTTTCAAATATGCACTTTCATAATTACTTTAACACCTACTAATCAACATTGTATACACCAAGCTTCCTATGGCTTGTGCATGACTTTTTTGCATTGAAACATTGACAGTCGGTGTTAGTGTGCAATTTTACACTTCAAATCTTCTTAGTGTTTTTATTAGTGCACTATTCTTGACCTAAACTCTATCTTTAAACTTTCATCAAGAGCAGTTTCTACCTAAACTCAATATATGTATAACACTACTTTTTTATGTGCATTCAAAATAATTTCATATCAATATACGATACTATGCTAAGATTGTCATGTAAACTTAGCCACATGAGAATAAGTTTTCTTCAAGTTTTTTTTATTTGCTAGGTATGATGCTTGACTACTAATTTTTCTTTGTTCTTATCAAAAGAATTATTAATGAAATACTCTGTTTTTAATTTCCAATTGCATCTTATGATTGTCCATTTGCTGGTAAACCACATAACATCTAGATAAATTTTAACAATCATTCTCAAACTTTATCATCTTTTTCAACTTAATTAGTCCTCCAATTTTAATTTATAAGTAGATGATCCCCAAACTATTAACTTATTTCATGTGACACCCTATTAAAATTAATAAAATGTTATAAAATAATTTAGAAAAAAAGGGGCAACAACTCCTAAGAGGTCGTTGTTGGAACAAAAGTTTTATGTCATATACAATTATATTTTGATGGTATAAATTTGAAAGATTATAGTTATATTTAAAATATAAAAAAAAGTTTAATAAAAAATGAGTTGCTTCATGCACTAAATTTTTTTTATTAATATTTGTCTTTGCTCCATAAGATTTACATTAAGAGGTGATATAGAAATTATAGATAACTTTCTTTTTTTTTATAGAATAAAAATTTATCTTATTTCGATAACCACATAAAAAAGTTATGTTTAAACGAAGCTAAAAAAGTTTAATTTGAAGTTGATATTTTTATGTTCTAAACTTGCATTAATATTTGAATATTTTATCAATATATTTGGAACAAGAGATGAGCATAAAAGTTTTAGATAATGATGTTATCTTTCTATAGAATTAAATATCATCTCATTTGAATACTCATATGAAATGTTATGTATAAAAGAGTAAATGTCAAAAAAATTTAATTTGAAATGAACAACTTTATACACTGAACTTTGACTTAATATTTGATTATGACCCCATAAGATTTTAGATGAATTATAAATATCAAAGTAGTAAAATTTTTTGTTAGATTTTCATAGAATCAAATATTAACTCATTTGAATAATTGTGTAAAAAGTTATTATAAAAGGTATAAGTTTATCAGTCTGTCAATGGAGTAGCGGATGCCCACTCCAAGAAATGGACATCCATTGGAGGATAAAACGGATGTCCGTAAATGAAACAAACACTCATTTTAATGCAGAAAAATTTAAAATGACTAGTTTTAAATACCAATGATTATGCAGAAGATTGGAGACTATAAAAAAAGGTCCAAAACATATGAAGAAGACTAAGAATTGAAAGAAAAAGTTAGGCAAACATGTGTTCATCCAAGAAGTTATATTGAGCTTAAAATTGCAAAAAATTTAATTTCTTTCTTTTTTACTCTTGTGCGAAGTTTCAAATTGTTAAAAATGGAAGTAGAGTGTTCTTATGATATTATAATAATTATTTAATTCCTGAGTAAAAAGAGGTTGTGAAGAAAAGCTAGGTGAAAGTTTTTGAGTAAAAGATGTGTGCTTTATCTCTCGAAGCGGAAAAAATGAAAGAGTTATAAAGGATTTCTTCCTTGTCCCAGTTGCTTTACCTCTTAAGGGTGTTAGTGAAATTTTCGACGATCTCGAGATGGAGAAGTCGAAACGGGAACGTAAATTAAAGTGTGACTGAACCTCATCAACAAATCATCGTGCATCTTATGTTTCCTTTCCCTTTCATTCTTACTCTATTATGCATGTGATTTGATTGCTATTGTGTTATTAACAAAAATGATTTTAAACTTTGTGATGATTTTTGTAAAAATTGATCTTTTCAATTTGACATCAATTTACCTTTCTTTTCATGTCTTTTGATCCAATAGCCCTTAGTGCTTCACCGATAATATAAGGGGATGTGCTCCCCACAAAGAAGTTGTGAGAAGATGTGAGTCTTGTTTGAAATTAAGATGATGTTAGCGAATGTTCTATAGTCTTAAAGTCAAAAAGTTAGAATGAAAATATAAAGAGTAGCCGAATTTTGTCACCATTATAGTCTTTCTTGTCTTACTTACCATTCTCATCAACTCTTCATATTTGAATCTTTCACTAATTGATTTTGTGATTTCAAATTAATTGAAGAACCTAGTTTAATTTTAATACTTTGATTCATCCCCTTCTTTCCTGATAACTTCAATATAGTTAGATGAAAAAATTGATTTGATCCAATATATTTAATGTTTACATTTTAATAAAAATATTATTTTAAATTAGATCTCTGACTTAAAAAAATGAGATTATATATATCATTTTTTCTCTTTTAACAATTTTAGAATGAACTTTTTGTTTGTATTAGAAATTTAGAACACATAAAATTTATAGGTAAGTTTAATTATGCCAAAAAATCATGTATATCCACATATCCTATTATTTCGTGATATCCACTCTATATTGCACTATCTTATTAAAAAAGCAAGGTACAAGTGTGAACATCAATTTGCTTTTTAAAATGACGGGTAAATTATACGAATGATCTCTCAACTTTGAGTCGATTTCTAACCGATCCCCCAACTTCAATTTGTAACCAGAACGTCCCTCATCTTTTATTTCCTTGCACGATTAGTCTTCTTGACTGGTGATAGTGTGTTTCCCGGTTGCCTTGCACACGTGGCTAACACGTGAGCCATTTCTCTCTCATCCACGTTATTTAAGTCATCCACGTTATTTAACGCTTCAAACCAGGTAAATTACACGGATCGTCCTCTAACTTTAAGTCGATTTCTAAAGAGTCCTCCAACTTTAATATGATTGCACGATTCATCCACTTGACCAGTAAGAAATAGTCTCTTGATTATCTTACGATGTTGCATAATAAAATATAATAAAAAAATTTAACTAGCTGACATCACATAATAAAAAATATTATAAAAATTTAAGAACGTGGACGAGCTGGCAGAGGAGGGGATGTCGGCCCCCCTCTCCAAGCTCGCCCTTTGGCGAGCTGGCATAGGGGTGCCGCCCCCCTCTCCAAGCTCGCCCACTGACGAGCTTCGCACAAGGGGCTCTAACGTCCTCTCGCGAGTTTGTCGGCGTTCCTATCATTTTTATTTTTTAGTCTCTCAACTTTAAGTCATTTAAGGTCGTCGACGAGCTCGTGAGGGGGCGTTGGCGCCCCTTGTGCGAAGGTCGCTAGTGGGCAGCTTGGAGAGGAGGGTCAACGCCCCCTATGCTAACTCGCCAAAGGGCGAGCTTGGAGAGGGGGGCCGACACTCCTCCTCTGTCAGCTCATCCGCGTCCTTAAATTTTTATAATATTTTTTATTATGTGATGTCAGCTAGTTAAATTTTTTTATTATATTTTATTATGTCACATCGCAAGATAATCAGGAGATTATTTTTTACCGGTTAAGTGGATGAATCGTGCAATAATATCAAAGTTGGGAGACTGTTTATAAATCAACTCAAAGTTGGGGGATGATTCGTGTAATTTACCTGGTTTGGAGCGTTAAATGATGTGGATGACTTAAATGACATGAATGAGAGAGAAATGGCTCACGTGTCGGTCACGTATGCAAGGCAATCGGGAAACTCACTATCACCAGTCAAGAGGACTAATCGTGCAAGAAAATAAAAGATGAGGGACATTCTGATTACAAATTGAAGTTGGGGGACCAATTGGAAATCGACTCAAAATTGAGGGACCATTCGTGTAATTTATCCTAAAATGACCGATGAATATTAGATTAGTCAGATGCTAATGGACTCGGATACTGATGAGTTACTGATTGATTGAAAAAAGGTTGGTGAACAAATGAGCTTAATTTGTGCATACACAAATTAAACTTAGTTATATGACAATAAGTAGTGCCAATTAAACCAAATAGAATAAGCTCATCTTTAACCACTCGCACCAGCTTTTCTGATTGGACACGTAGCATGCACTCTCTCACGCACTTGCGAGCAATAAGAAAAAGAAAGAGTTATATAACATATAAGCTACAACGCCCTCTATATCAGTACTGGCATTAAAACTCAATATAATCAAACCAACGCTTTAATATCGTTCATTGTGTCAATACGGCTTTCTCAGTATACTTTTTTTTTTCACTCTTTCTCAGTATACTTAAAAAGGCCAAAACCTAGTGATGACAATAAAGGTCCAGGTGTGCATGCATATTTCTGTCAGAAAATCTATTATTTTACACGCAGCAATGTCTGGCGCTTCTACGAGTTAAAAAGTTAAAGTTAATAGAGGGAAATTATATCAACAAGAAGATGCACGGTTTCAGTGGTATGAAAACTTTATGTTGGCACTTAAGAAAGAAAGAAGAGGATTTGAAGGAAGCTGATATCTTGAAGAGAGCACAAATCAAGTACTCTGTTAGCGTTATTTATCAGTCTTAACTCTTAAGACTGCATGCAACAAAAACACTCACATCGATCACAATGACAAAAAGGAAAAAAAAAATAGAGGAGAAAGGAGCTTGTTAATTCCTATTTCGTCTTGTTCCATTTTATCCATTTCTTTAGGCTGGGAACATCTAGATATACCCACTCAACTCGATCACTCGATTTAACTAAATTAGTTCGTGGTGCTTCTCTCTTCAATCGTGTTCATGATCTCACTCTGCCGGGCATCATTATTGAATTCTCTTGTTAGAATTAAGCGTTAGATAGATGGAACAGCAAGTTAATGCAAGTTATGCAGTAGGGGCCTCTAATTCTGCCACCTTGACCACCCTTCCATTCTCCAGCTTGTAGGACGTCGATGGCAGAGTCATGGCTTCCTTCTCTTTGTTTTCCTTGTTCTCTCTGTACTTGCCCCAAAGAACGGAGTAGAGACCAATCACAATCAAGATAGCTCCAAGAATTCTGCAGATGTAGATCCAGATGACGTTACATACCTAACAATTAGTACACAAATAATCTGAAGGAGAAAAAGAAAAAGGTGCCGTGCATGCATGGACATGGAATGATCCATCTATGCCAGTTATGCAGCTTACCCTCCAAGATAGATCTTTTCTGCGAGGATAAAAGAACCCATAATTGCAACTATAATCATCATTAGAGGGCTGAAGGCAGATGCAAAGACAGGGCCTCTCTCGTTGATGACCAGTCCTTGCACATAATACGCTATGCTCGATGTCACGATTCCCTGAATATATATAGATCACGTCAATTACCTTTAACTCAAGATGAGGGATCCTTAATTTGTAATGAGAGAGAAAGAGGGTAATTACAGCGTAGGCAGCAGCGAGGAGGTTCATATCCCAGCCAATGGCCCAAACAGAAGGCTTGTGCTCCATGACGAGAGTGACAACTATAGCTTGGAGTGTGCCCACGAACACTATCATTGTGGTGAGCGATAACTGGGCAGAGTACTGCCTCAGTGTTACTGCCTGCAAGTGTCGAAAGGTACAGGTGATGTGATCATTAGAAAATTTCATGTCTGAAGCCTTCATATTGTTAATGTTTGAAAAATGAGCATGCAGCTCACCTGAAGAACGAAGAGAGCAGCCCAAGCCAAGGTGGCTATGATAATGAAGATGGAACCGAGAAACCAATCCCTGTTGCTGGGGTCAGCAAAAGCAACCGGCGCTGCCTCGGCACCGGCGGACCCATGAGGATGAGCGTGCTTGGTCCATACCATATCCACAATAGGCCCCTTGTAAAGAGTCATCAGCATGGCCCCGGCAACTGTGACCAGAGTGCCTACCACCTTCGCCTGATATATCACCCTCTTGAGATTAACCTTCTCCATCCTACATATATATGAATGCCATTACAAATTAATTAATCAGTTCTGTAATATATATGCATATCCAATTAATTTCTAGCAGTATAACAAATGGCTTAAATACCTGCAAAGCACTGCCATGACAAAAGTCATCGCCGGCAAGATGTTGCTCATTGCACATGAGAACGTGGGGGAGGTAAATTTCAGACCGGCATAGTAGAAGTTTTGGTCTATCACAGGCCTGACGATATATAGAAATAGCCCTCGACTTGTTAGATTTAATAACTATATATAGATGTATTGTTACATGTATCGATCTTGCACAATTACTTGGAAGATAAATATGCCAGTATATATAAGAATGAAGTATGAACTGACCCGAGAAGAGCCAACACAAATATCTGCAGAAAGACCGATTTGGTCATATGAGGCCTCACTTTCCTGCATGAAATAATGACAAACGCTTAGCATATATATAAATGGGTCAGAAACTGATCTTAATACAATTTCTGCCGATTGTGTATATATCATTGGGTACGTATATATGCACGTCCGTACCGCTCGAGAATGAGAGCAAAAGGGGCGATGCAGATGGTGGCGAATGCGTGGCGGTAGACGACCAGGACGTAGTGGCTCATGCCGCGGTTGAGGGACACCTTGGTGATGATGTTCATGCCGGCGTAGCCGAACTGAAGCGAGATCATGGCGACGTAAGGCTTCGCCCTCCTAAAGAAATCAGAGCAGAAGAAGCCTCCTCCTGCCATCTTCCGAGAACTATGACTAACTAGTCTTTAGTTCAAGGAACGGCACTACAGGAGTTGAGGTTTGCACTGGCTCAGCTCCCTGTTCACCCCTGAGTTGGTTGCAATGGCTGAGTCCATTGCTTCACTATTTATATAGCGACGAGGGAGGGAGGGGGGAGAGAGAGAGGTGCATACGTACCCAAATGCTTGATGGGTGAGGATGCCTAAAGAGTAGTGAGTACGATAGTGGGGATCGACTTGAAAGGTAGCACCATGCAAAGCCATCTTTGGGAATTTGGTGGTGCGTGCTGATGCGTATTAGGGTTTATGGCGTGTTCCTTCCTTTTTTGTGATAGCTAGTGGCAAACACACACGAATACACGCATATTACAGTTCTGTTGGTGCATCACTAGCTATGCATTATTGGATCAATTGTTTATATACATATTTATATAACTACATATGGAAGATGCGGCGAATCGAAGGGTTCCGCATGATTTGATCTCGGCCGTCAGTTGAGGGCGATCTATGGATACCAACACTACTCCATGACATGGATATGTGGATAGGACTTGCCATATATGCATGGATATGTGCTTCTCTAATGTGCGTTCTTTAACTTACAGGTCTTCCTCTTTTCGCTTAAAGAACTTGCAGGTCTTCTTTTGATATCAGATAGCCAATGATGCAAAACTAACGCCAAGTCTCTAGATGCATCTTTTTGCCAACAAATCCAAAGCATGAATCGCTATAAACATACATAAGATGATGAGATAAATAAAATGGAAGTTTGTTTAATTATATAACTTGTGGCTCTAATTATTGAGGTGTGAAGCATGAGACAAAGAAGCTTATATACATGCATCTTATATATTTGTCAAGGACCTCATAGTTACTTATAACTAATATTTTTATAACAGGATCCGAAGGCTAAGTGGATCACGGTTCGATCATATTCAAGCAGATCGAATCAAATTTCATTAAAATATTTTTTTCCTAATAATTTTGCAAAGATCATAATTATCACAATATAATATATAAATAATAAATCACTAGTATTGATAAGCTAATATAAAATTATTTTTTATTATATTTTAAAATTAATGTTAATTCAAAATCACATCCACAAATATATTATTATGTGTTTATTATGTATATAGTACAAGTGATGCAATGCTATATACTCTTTAAATTTTCTATTAGTGTATTTTTAATTCTCCTCCCATAATTATGTCTTAAAGTTATTATTTTTCTTATGATTTCCCATTCAACATTCTTCCCTTTTCAAAAAAAAAACATTTCTTGTATTTTACAATAATTTTTTACTTATTTTTATTTTAATTTAAAGCTGACTAGTTTTATTTTTCAAACCATTTATTACACTTTAAAAAATAATGCTTACTCAAAATCAAGGTTATCATCATCATACAATATTGGTATAAATTTATTTATTTGAATAATAATATAAAAGATTTTGAGAAAATTTAATTCAACTACTTTACGTTTATATATTGTACATGTTATTCTCACTTTGATGAACTCTAATATATTCTAATAATTCAATATTATGCAATGAATTTGATGTTATAATATCTTTCATCAAAATTAAATATCATTGTTGCATATATACTAATAATTATGTCACATTTTAATAAAACGTTATACTCAATTAATATCTAATATTATATATTGTTATTATTTCAGTGTTTTTTAAGAATATATCATACTATATTTCACATGAGATAAAAAATATATTAATTTGAAAATATTTGGACAAAATATTAATTAGCTCATATATAAACATAATTATTTTAATTATTTATATTTAAAAACCTTTTTTTATTTATGGAGTAGGATCTTTATGGTCTTCAATCCGATCCTACGATCATCATCCTCGAAGTCCCTTATGATTCTACTTCAAAATGCGATCCTGATAATCTTGGTCTTAATAATATTCAACAATAGGAACACCACTTATATATATATATATATATATTATCTTTTTCAATAATATTCGACAATAGATATATTATCTATTATGCATCCTAAAAATATTCAACAATATGGACACCACTTGTTATTCCTACCAATAATATGGACATCCCTTATTATGTTTTTCTAATAAAAATTGTGATTAATTTTTAGATTTTTAGTTATGATAAACACAAGTTTTATTGTGCTTAATCAAGCTTATATATATATAATTTTAAAAAATAATATATATAATTAGTTTCAAAATTTTCAAAAAAATATTTCGAAAATATGTTTTAAGTAAAAGATACATATGTTGTTAAGTTATCTTATTTATGTCTTAAATATACTTAACTCATTAAGGTATTATTTTTATCTAATACAATAATGAGTCAAAATTAACATAGATTTAACTAATTAAAAATATAATTATATAAATATAAATATTATTTTAAGTAAAAGATACATATATCGTTATCTTATCTATTTGCATATATATATATATATGTGTGTGTGTGTGTGTGTATATATATATATATATATGTTTAATTTTGATGTTCTCTACCTCACATTGTTTCCTATCTTTTACACCATCAGATTTTCATGATTTTTGTAAGATGCTTTCATATATCTAATAACTACTTGACGCAGCGGGGGATCGTAAAGTGGAGGAGATTATAACTTTCGGACGAATCCCGAAAGAGGTTGACAGTTCAAAGCACTATCAATAGTTTGATAAACTCGAAATCCACCGAGGCTCGGAATCCACCAAAAAATAAAACCACACAGGTTTAATGAATAATTGGATAATAATTGAACTAACTAATAATGAAAGAGGTTATGCCTATTTATAGGAATTTACAATCAAATCTAAAAGAATCTAAAATCTATAAAGATAAAATAACAACAATCTAGATAAAAATTCCAACTAACAATACTTATCTTCTATCATATCTATCCTACATCAGTCTCCCTTTCTTCAAAAGAATTCGACCTCGAACTCTGAAAAATTGAATCTGGAGGTTCACGCTTGATATCCCGCAGTGGTCTAGTCTTCTTTATTAGCTCATCAGATAAAGCATTTAGACCAAATATATTGTATAACAGTACCAAATAATAAGGTATTATCCTTAAATCTTGACTTGAAAATATAATCCGCAGAAAATTAAAATATTTGGCGTTGACGAAAACTTTCATGCATCTGAGATCAACTTGAAGCATTTGAAGTAGATCTCTTTTGTTAGTTGACAAATTTAGATCCAACTTTTCATCCACCTCCTGAATAAATTATTTTCTTTTCTCTCAGAAAGAAAATCCAATATAACAAACTCTTCAATATTTGGATAGATTGTGATATCTTGAGTAGTTTCTTGTAATACTTCCATTGGAGCAGACACTTCCAAAGATAATTGATCTTCACAGAATTGCATAGATTCTGGAAGAAAATCCAAAATAACCAACTCTTCAGTATTTGAATAAATTTTGATATCTTGAGTAGTTTCTTGTGATTCTTCAACTGGGGCGGATATAAGTTCCATAGGCAATTGATATTCACAAGATTGCACAGATTTTGAAGGAGCCTTGGGCATTATACTATCCAACTGTTGTTGAACATTGTCAATTGAATTCTTGATGTTCTTCAAATGAAATTGCACTTCTTGTAATAAATTTTGCCTCTCTTGTTGATATTTACTTGATTGCTGAAAAATAAGATAATGATACGACGAAGGCAAAAAATATTCGACGAGTAATTTTTTCAACTTTTTCCACGTCCGAACAGGTTGTTTGTGATAACAAACTCTTAATTATTTATTCTCTTCCCACCACGAAAGTGCTCTAGCTGTAAATTTGTCAGCAACTAATTTGACTTGTTGAGATTCTGGAACATCCCAATAATCAAAGAAATAATCGACCTTAGAAATCCAATACAAAATTTCATCGATATCAAAATACCCATTAAATGAAGATGGATCTATCCTCATCTAATTAGTTAAATAAAATTAAAAGAAAAAGAAAAAGAAAATAAGATAAAAAATAATGTAATTAACAAATGACGAGGGAGAAGATAAAGAGAAAGAAAAAGAAAAAGGATAAAGAGGTAGTCAAATAAGAAAATAAACAAAATAAAAATAATGGAGACATTGCAGTTAGGAAGGAAAATAAATATAAAATAATAAATAGATAATGAAAAAGAAGATGAGCACCGGGACGAAGATGTAAATCTCCTCGAAGGCTCTGATACCACTTGACGTAGCGGGAGATCGTAAAGTGGAGGAGATTACAACTTTCGGACAAATTCTGAAAGAGGTTGACAGTTCAAAGCACTATCAATAGCTTGATAAACTCGGAATCCACCGAGGCCCGGAATCCATCGAAAAATAAAACCACACAAGTTTAATGAATAATTGGATAATAATTGAATTAACTAATAATGAAAGAGGTTATGCCTATTTATAGGCATTTACTATCAAATCTAAAAGAATCTAAAATATATAAAGATAAAATAACAACAATCTAGATAAAAATTCCAACTAACAATACTTATCTTCTATCATATCTATCCTACATCACTACCTTGCCATAATTTTCTAACATCCTTCCATCCCTGATCTTTTCATTGTTTTGCTAACCTTCTCCCATCGGTAACCTCCTCTCATCCATATCTTAATAAAGCTTTAGTTAAACACTTTTTCACCTAATCTCATCCAGCATCGACACGTCCCATCACCCTCATCAGCATATGGAATTACATGGGTTAACCATCAACTTCATGTCAAAGATCTTCCTTGATGACCATAAATTATTGCACCCACTCTTCTTCGTCATAGTCATGCTCTTGTCTTCTTTTGGTCACGTCTTGATTGCCTTTGGCATGCTCGACTCTCTCTATGCGTCTATCATCATCAGCTTATGATTCGGGTTGTACCCTCTACTTTTCACCATCTTTTTAGAGGTGTTTGACCTCAAGTACTTCACCACTATGTACAACATCGGAGGACTTGTGATCCTGGTGGCATTGTAATTGCTCAACGTCAAGGTTGCCGAGTGCCTCAGAGACGGTGAATGATTTGTCAATACAACATTATGTTGTTATCCTCCTATCCCCCAATATGGATTGATTGGTTTGTTTCCAAAATATTATATTTGTGCCGGGTTATAAAATCACATATATGTGTTATATGCATATTGAATGATATGATAAATTATTATTTTTAAAAAATGATATAATTTGAAATGTTAATTATGCATCTTTAACTTACAATTATGGACATTTCTTCCAAAGGTGACATTTTTTGAAAAAATAGGAAAAAAATTGAAGACACAAAACACAAAATATGTCACTTTTAATTAGGCAACACTTGATCAATTTTTTCTAGTGTATCTAGTTTGTAGGATTCATTCCTTAATCTTGGCCTCACAAAACTACAATATATCTCTATATGCTTGGGTCTCTCCTACAACATAGGATTAGATACTATCAAATTACTTTTGCCAAACAAAAGTTGAACCGCCTCTTAGATGATTTAGTCCAAAAGCTTTAAGGCCTAATTGATTGGGGGTAAAGGACGAGGAATTGATGATGGGAAGAGAAAAGATAGGAATCAATTTTTTTGTTTATTTGAATATAAGTTAGAGGAGAATGGAGAAAAATAATATTCTCTCTTTTATTTCTCCCCAACATCTTTTTTTTTTCAACCTTAAGTTGGCGTGAAAAAAAGAGAAAAGACATATTTAACATGTATTTTCATCTTTAGTCATATAACTTAAATATTTAAATATAAATATAAAGAACAAAATCATTTACATAAAATCATGATTTAACATCGATTCTCTTCTCTCCCTTTTAATTATGATAATCAAATAAGAATAATATTTACTTACATTTTTCTCAATTTTGTTCCCATTATTTATTTTTTTCTTTTTAATGAATTTTGAACCAAACAAATCCTAAAGCTGACTTAATACAGTAGTTCAAAATCTTTAAAAAACTGACATAATCCACATTTAGCTCAAATGCTTTAATATTGACAATCCAGATCGCTACTGAAGTTACTGATACCATACTTCTATATGCTGCTTTTATTTTAGTATTCCTGATAAAAGTTTGTGTATAGTAGTAGATTGAGTTATTAATGAGAGGTGCAAAGCAACATGACGTCAGTGTCCATGAATAATAATCTAATTAAAGGATTTCTACTGTGTTAACAAACTTCAGCTTTTTAGAGATGTGGCATCTAGAAACTCAATCTTAATTAATTATAAGCTTTTGGAGATGCTTCCTTACTTTTATTTGCAATTGGATGAGAGGCAAAAGATTAATTAATGCATGGGCACTTTATTGTCATCTTGGGCCACACACACTAGAAGAATGACGAGAGGTGCAGTAAAGCAGTTCTATTCCTTCTTCTTTTACAAAATTCCTTACTTAATTTATTTTTTTTATGTAAAGTGTTCTTTCATTATTAAATTTAATCATAGTTTATGCATGTTATTGGGACTGTTATGTTAGAAAAAAATCCAAAAAAAGGATTTGTTAAAGAAAGTTAAACTTGTAACTTTAGAGTCCAAAATTTGTTTGTGTTAGTACTCTCTCTCTCTCTCTAAGCCGATCAACACTACTTATAAATAGCTTAAAAAAATAAGTGCGCCTGATAAATTCTATTTTTTAAAATAAGATCTATGACTTATAAGTTAAAAATAATAAGCAAGGGAGATCCAACTTATATTGTTTTATTATAGGTCATTTGATCAGACTATCTAACTTATCGTTATAATATTCAAAGTTTCTAAATTTTTTTATAATATAAGAAAATGATAACGTCGTCTTGCTCTCTCCCCTCTCTCTCTCCCTTCCTTCTCGAGATAATTATGCTTAAGAAAATGATGACATCGCCTTTCTTTTCTATTTCTTATTCAACATAATATTTTTATATCAATATTTGACATATATTTATTAGATCGATCATATCGTTATAATATTTTGTATTTATATATTATGATATATATTACATCAAATTCTTTTTCATTTTATGATATATATATATATATATATATATATATATATATATATATATATATATATATTAATTTCACTTTTAATCTTCACGTAAAAGGACTTTATAAGAGACCATGATCTGTCAATTAGTATGACTCTTGGTAAGCTAAGTGGATCACACACTTAATTAGCATTAACAGAACTATTTATAATGGTAGTAATTAATGATGCGTTATAGAGACTGCTAATGGAACAATTGTTTATTTATTATATGCAAATGAAACAACCGGACGTGAGTGATTTGTTCTTGTGATCCACATCTATGTTCTCATTGCCGCGTTTGGCACCGGAACATTTTGGAACATTTGTTCTCGAGAACTAATTGATGTGATAAAAAAGTTTTGATTGATGTTTGGATGGAAAAGTGTAATGATGGGGATTTAAAAAGTTGATGTGATGGAAAAGTTTTAATGGATGTTTGGATAAAAAGTAAGAACTAAGAATATAATTTATTATTTTATGAGATTTATTTTTTTTTAAAAATAATTGAATAGTTTAATTAATAAAATATTTATTAATTATTAGAACTAATTATTTTATAGTTTTTAGTTAATAACATTTAATAAATTATTTTATAATATCCTTAATAATGTATTAATATATTATAAATTACATATACAGATAAACTAAAATAATTAAAAAAATAGATGAAATTAAAAAAAAGCGACTCGAGAACAAAAAAAAGAGAACATTTGGGCGAGAACATTTCTTAAAATGTTCTCGCCCAGGTCACGTGACGGGAACTTTTTTTATTCCCGTCACGTAGCTGCGTTTGACAGAACTTCAGGACATTTCATTTGTTCCCGGCTGTCAAACGCAGCCATTGTGCCATTTTTTGTATTGCCAGGCTCGGTGTTATTCATCAAGTTTAACTAATTCGATAAGATCGCTTCGCATCGTGTGCGCATATGAAGCTCCCAATAATTTTTTTGCATCAACAGAAATTCAAATTAGAGACCTCTGCGGAGAGGAGCTGTAACGCTCCCAAATCAACCAACGCCACGTGGCGATGATCTTTCCGAAGGCGCTACGAAAACACCATAACTATGACTAACAATTGACTAAAACTCCATAAAAGCGATGACAAATCAGCAATAAGGATAAATGGGAAAACATAAGATATCAAATAGCGGAAGTCTCAAAATACTACAAAGTCTCTATAATAGAAATAATATTTGAATTGCATCAAAGTTCATAATGCGAAAAATATAGAAAAGATAACTAGGGCATCTGTCAGTTCATGTGCTTTATCATCGCTCGAGCTGGTCGCGGCACACTATCTCAACACCATTACTGACTTGGCCCTGTGGAAATCAAACACTGGGGAGGAGGTCCTCCCGTAAGCTATACAATAGTTAGAATCAGTAATCATTGATAACAAGATCAAGTAGTGAGCATAAGATATAGAGATATCAATGGATAAAAGATTATAGAGATCATGAATCATATAATCATGAAGAGTTACAGTAATCATGCTGAATTAATAATCATGCTTCACTTATCATCATCATACTCATGTCATTTGTACAATACTCTTTATGCTTGTACTTCTTTCTTAGCATTACATGACTTTAGGTGGCTTTGGGTGTCTTTAACTTGTGGGGATTTTACGCCGAGCAAATAATACAGCCTTATGTAGCCTATGGGTGAATAAGCCATGGCTAAGGGAGTGACCCTTCACTTATAAGCACTTAGCATGAGCTTGCCACCCTCCCTTTCTTCTTTAATCTTTCTTACTTTAATCTCTTTATCATTTCATCATTATTGCATACTATAAGAGAATTGGATCACTGGACAGATCAATACAAGATCAAGGATTCAGTCACATAACATTTCAATCAGCAGGGAGTAGCACATCACAAACATGGAATGAATCTAGGTCAATCAGCAATCAAAATGGATTCTGGATAAGGGTCGGTCGACCGATTCTCTCTGGTCAGTCGATCGATTTCTCTGCACCGGTCGACCGATATCTCTGGATCGATCGACCGATGGTGTTGGGTTCATTCAATATTCTCGACCAGCTTTCTGGGCACCGGTCGACCGATATCTCTGGATCGGACGACCAATAGTACTTGATCTGTAAAATGAGCTTCGATCGACCGATTGGTCGACCTATAAAAGGGCTCGGAAGGAATGATCGGTCGACCGATTTTCATATCACGGGTCGACCGATATCTTGGATCGATCGATCGGTCATCGTGAAAATAGAATCGGGCAGAACCCGATTTTCAGCGATTTCAATCCAAAAATACAATCAATACATACAAGCAATCATCTAAGCATGGAAGAATGATACAGAACACATTCATAGACATAAGGAATCACAAATCATGAATCAAACATAAGAATACAATCAATCATTCCTTTTCCACATCCTTTTATTAATCAAGAACACATTTCAAGATAAGAATCCTAATTCTTCCCTAATGCTATTCATGTTATACAGAGGGATTTCAGATCCACCCAACTGTTTCCGTGATTGATCCTTGTACGAAGCCTTTCCAATCACCGGTGGTCGTCCTCCCCTTGACGTTCTCCATCTACGAAGCTATCGATTGGAGAGGAAAGTAAGGAAATGTCGTTGAAAATCAAGCTAATGCAGAAATGAGAGAACCTATGATCCTTGATTGCACATGGAGAGCTCCTACAACAGCATTCTTGATGGCAAAGGCAAATGGAGGAGAAGAAAGGGGCTGCCCAAGAGAGGCTCTCTTTATATAGAGGTTTTGGATGGGATGAAATGTCCACATTGCCCTTTTTGATTTTATCCATAATCTTATCCACTCATGGCTGTCCTCTCTTGATCTTATCCATTTAATTATTTAATTATATATTTTATTTTATATTCTTTTATTTTTCCTGGTGTTACATCATTACCCTCTTAAAAAAAAATTCGTCCTCAAATTTTTCACTAAGTAGGGATCTTACCAAATAGATGCGAGAACTCCTGACGCATCTCTGACTCGAGTTCCCATGTGGCCCCATCGCCGTGATAAAAACACTATGCTACTCTGACTATAGGCACACCTCTATCCTTCTGACGTTGTACTTTGCGTTCCACAATATGTGTCGGGTACTTTGCGAAAGTTAAATCAGCAGCTAGATTTGGCTCTTTGATATGTAAAATATTAGCAGCATCATGCTTGTACTTCTTAAGCATGGATACATGGAACACATTATGTACTCGTCCATATGAGGGTGACAAGGCTAATCTGCATGCCGCTTCACCTACTAACTCCAGTACCTCAAAGGGTCTCACGTAACGAGGGCTGAGCTTCCCTCGTTTACTGAATCTCATAACTCCCTTCATGGGAGACACCTTTAGCAGAACCTGATCACCAGCCTGAAAAATCTGCTCACGTCTGCCCTTATCAGCATAACTCATCTGTCTGCCCTGAGCTGTCTTCATTCTTTGCTTGACCAGCTCCACTTTCTCAGCATATTCTACTGTCTCCTTCACTTCCTCTTTGCTGATAACTTTCTCTTCACCTATTTCACCCCAATGAGCGGGTGAACGACAAGGCCTACCATATAAAGCCTCAAAAGATGTCAACTGATACTGGAATGGTAGCTATTATTATAAGCAAATTCAATCAGATGAATCCCAATTGCCTTGCCAATCTAGTGCACATGCTCGCAACATGTCCTCTAATGTCTGAATAGTCCTCTCAGTCTGGGGTGGAAAGCGGTGCTTAAATTCAGTCTTGTGCCAAATGCCTCATGCATGCTCTTCTAGAATCTGGTAGTGAATCTGGGGTCTCGATCAGAAACAATCGATGCTGAAATGCCATGTAGTCTAATCACCTCTCTAAGATACAAGTCCAGTAGACTCTCTACCGATTTCTTCCACCGGATAGGAATAAAGTATGTCGCCTTCGTGAATCTGTCAACTACCACCCATATAGCATCATGACCCTTCTTGGACCTGAGTAAGTTGGATACAAAATCCATAGTGATATTATTCCACTTCCACTATGGAATATCTAGAGGCTTCAATTTCCCATATGGCTTCTGATGTTCAATCTTCACCTGCTGGCACACCAATAGCTATCTCCCTCTTCATGTCAGGCCATTAATAGCTACATTGTACATCTTAGTGCTTTCAGAATGGATGACGAACTCAGACTTATGGCACTCATCCATTACTTCTCGTCTGATGGTGGCATCTGCGGGAACCCATAGTATGTCCATATACCGAATTCCTCCATCTGCTGACACCTGGAAGTCCTTCGGCTCATGCTAACATCTCTTTAACACTTTCTGGTACTCTGGATCCTCCTTCTAAGCAACTATGATCCTATAAATCATACTGGGCCTCATATGATGCATCATCCACATCACTCCATTACTACCAAGTCTGGGACACCACTGGTCTATCTCCTCTAGCATCTCGTACTCCCGTACCCTGATATATGCTAATGAACCTTTCCATTTTCTACTCAGGGCATCTGCCACTAAATTTGCTTTACCAGGGTGGTAATTAATAAAGCAAATTTATAATCCTTCAGGAGTTCCAACCAATGGCGCTGCCTCGTGTTAAGGTCTTTCTGATCAAAAATATATTTGAGACTTTTATAATCTATGAAGATCTCAAAAGTCTCCCCATGCGGATAGTGTCTTCAGATCTTCAAAGCAAAAACTATAACAGCTAGCTCCAGGTCATGCGTGGGGTAGTTAACCTCATACTTATTCAGCTGGAGTGATGCATAGACCACTACTTTCCCATGCTGCATTAGCACACACCCTAAGCCTGTCCCACATGCATCATTGTAGACTACATATCCTCCACTGTCCGTCGGAATGGTGAGGACATGTGCTGATGTCAAACGATCCTTTAATGTTTGAAAGCTTTGCTCACACTTATCAAACCAGATGAACTTCTCCGCTTTCTTCGCGAGGTTCGTGAGCGGTGTTGCGATCTTGGAGAAGTCTCTGATAAACCTCCTGTAATAACCTGCTAATCCCAGAAAACTGCGGATCTCGGATGCATTCTTCGGCCTTGCTCAATTAGTCACTGCTTCCACTTTTGCGGGATCCACTGAAATACCTTTCTTGGATACTATATGTCCAAGAAACATAATCTCCTTCAGCCAAAACTCACACTTCGAGAGTTTGCCGTAAAGCTTGTGTTGGCACAGAGTCTCCAACACTATTATGAGATGCTCTCGATGCTGCTCTGGGCTGGATAAGTAAATGAGGATGTCATCCACGAACACTATGACGAACTGGTCCAAGTGGGACCGAAAGATCCTGTTCATCATATCCATAAACGCTGCAGGAGCATTTGTCAACCAAAATGACATTACTAGAAACTCATAATGCCCATACCTAGACCGAAAGGTTGTCTTCGGTATGTCTTCCTCGGCAACCCTCAATTGGTGATAGCCACTCCGCAGATCGATCTTGGAGAATACTGATGTCTTGGACAGCTGGTCAAAAAGATCATCGATGCGGGGCAAAGGGTACTTATTTTTCACCGTCACCTTATTGAGCATCCTGTAATCAATGCAAAGCCGCATCGATCCATCTTTCTTCTTAACAAATAGTACATGCGCTCCCCATAGTGAGACACTCGGCCGAATGAAGCCTTTGTCTAACAATTCTTGTATCTGCTTCTTCAACTCTAGCATCTCAGCAGGTGCCATGCGGTACGGTGCCTTAGAGATGGGTGCTGTTCCAGGTAGTAGCTCGATCTTGAAGTCTATCTCTCGCCTCGGTGGTAGTCTTGAAGTATCTTCAAAAAAACATCTGAAAATTCTCGCACTACATCTATCTGTTGCAGTGTGGTGGCCGGTGCATCGGTCTTTATCACACTTGCCAAGTATGCACAACATCCTCTTTGGAGCATCGTCTGAGGCTTCATAGCTGAGACAATCACCTTCTTGCTTTATGATGGAGTACCCCTGATGACTGCCTTCGGCTTGTCCTGTGCACCTATATTGATCTTCTTCTGCTTACAGTGTAGAGCTGTATAATGATAAGAAAGTCAATCCATCCCGAGGATGACATCATAGTCTGTCATCGGGATGACAATAAGATCTGCAGAGAAATTTTTTTTCCACGGTAACAAGTACATTCAGAATGTACCTAGCCGTGTGAAGATCTCCCATGGGGGTGCTCACCCTCATGGCATGAGGCATATGCTGTAAAGACAAGCCAAGAGCTTGGGCGCACGACTCCGAAATAAACGAGTGCGTGGCCCCTGAATCAAACAAGACAATAGCAGACACATCAGCAATAGGAAGAGTACCTCTGATAACATCATTATCATTCTGGATAGCGTTCACCTCCATGTTGTGCACCCTGCCTTGGACCACGGGGTTTATGCCTTCGGCACCCCGATTATCACGGCCTCCCCTAGCGAACTGGGGGTAGTTTCGAGCAAAATGCCCGAACTGTCCGCACTGGATGCACGCACCATTCCTCCTGCAGCATTCGCCGTCATGATATCGCTCGCAATGAGGACAGAGAGGCCTCTGCTGCACTACTGGTGCCTGTGGCTGAAGCTGACGAGGATGATGTGGCAGTTGTCTCAGAGGCTATTACACAGAATGTAAGTTAACTTCTACCTTTTAACACATTCTTAATTAAGATTTTGGAAGCGGTGCTGGGCGCTGATGGGGTTGAGCATAGCGAGGGGCCTCTCTCCGGTAATAAGGCCTATAGCTGTGATCACGACGATCGTCCCTCCTGAACGGTCGATGATCTTTAGTGTTGCTCTGCTGGCTTGGCTGAGGCTTTTGCTTTGCATTCAGCCTGATCTTTTTCCATGCGAGTAGCCAGTCTCACCACCTTTTTCAATGTGTCACAGTCCCCAGATAGGACTTCAGTCTTCAATTCCTGTTGTAGTCCATTAATGAACCTATTTGCCCTGATGCGTCACACAAATGGCATCGGACAGTATTGCTCCAGCACGACAAATTGAGTGTGGTATTCCACCACAGTCATAGTTCCCTGCACAAGCTCCAGGAATTCTTCGTGTTTACTGAGCCGTTCGTGCTCAGGGGTGTAGCGGTCAGCAAATGCCTGTTTAAACTCAGCCCATGGTACCTCCTCTTCCTCCAGTCCTCTAAATTTGGTGGCTCTCGTGGTCTTCCACCATCCCATGACAGTGTCAGTACTCATGCGGACTGCATACAACACCTTTCGCTCTTCAGCACACCTCATCAACTTAAATATGCGATCCAAAGTCTCTATCCATTGCTCCGCCATAAAGAAATCTGCCTTGCCCTCAAACTGTGGCAGATGTAGCCTCAGGAATGCCTTAATAGTGTCCTCAGGATCCTCTTGTCGAGGTTCTCGTATGCGACATCTGGTCGCGGGCTGTCTGCCTCCAATTTGACTGCCCTCCAGTGGGTCAGTCTCATCAATGTACTCATCATGTACTTGCGCCTTCGCGCTGCGGCCTCGTCCTTGGCCACGGGTGGGGGTGCGGCCTCGACTACGGCCCCGTCCCTGACCTCGCTGGGCTAAGATTTGCAACTCAGTGATTGGGCCCTCTGGACCCTCTGACGCTTCAGGAGCAATACGGGCCGACCCGGTCTCCCGCTCCTGGATCCTCTCTGATCGCCTCGACATCCTTATCCTTTAATCATGAAGGAACAATACATTACAAATCAATACTATATAATAAACATGAATTTGACTTACGATCCTCTTTTGGTGAAAAGTGTGGTGACGGCTCAGCGATAGCACATGAACCTTTCTTATACCATATTATACAATAAGACATCAAAAGAGTCCGAACAGTGGCTCTGATACCATAAATGTAACGCCCCTAAATCAACCAACGCCACGTGGCGAGGATCTCTCCGAAGGCGCTACGAAAACATCATAACTATGACTAACAATTGACTAAAACTCCATAAAAGTGATGACAAATCAGCAATAATGATAAAGGAGAAAACATAGGTTATCAAATAGCGGAAGTCTCAAAATACTACAAAGTCTCTATAATAGAAGTCATATTTGAATTACATCGAAGTTCATAATGCGAAAAATATAGAAAAGGTAACTAGGCCCTCTATCAGTTCATGTGCTTTATCATCGCTCGAGTTGGTCGCGGCACACGATCTCAACACCATTACTGACTTGGCCCTGTGAAAATCAAACACAGGGGAGGAGGTCCTCCCGTAAGCTATACATCATAGTGGGGATCCATAAAATACTCAATGCATAATAATAAATAACAATAGTCAGAATCAGTAATCATTGATAACAAGATCAAGTAGTGAGTATAAGATTATTCGATTAGAGATATCAATGGATAAAAGATGATAGAGATCATTAATCATATAATCATGAGGAGTTACAATAATCATGCGGGATTAATAATCATACTTCACTTATCATCATCATACTCATGTCATTTGTACAATACTCTTTATGCTTGTACTTCTTTCTTAGCATTACATGACTTTGGGTGCCTTTAGGTGTCTTTGGGTGCCTTTAACTTGTGAGGGTTTAACGTCGAGCAAACAATACAGCCTTGTTCAGCCTATGGGTGATCAAGCCATGGCTAAGGGAGCGACCCTTCACTTATAAGCACTTAGCATGGGCTTGCCACCCTCCCTTTCTTCTTTAATCTTTCTTAATTTAATCTCTTTATCATTTCATCATTATTGCATACTATAAGAGGATTGGATCACTGGACAGATCAATACAAGATACCCTCCCTTTCTTCTTTAATCTTTCTTACTTTAATCTCTTTATCATTTCATCATTATTGCATACTATAAGAGGATTGGATCACTGGACAGACCAATACAAGATCAAGGATTTAGTCACATAACATTTCAATCAGCAGGGAGTAGCACATTACAAACATGGAATGAATCTAGGTCAATCAGCAATCAAAATGAATTCTGGATAAGGGTCGGTCGACCGATTCTCTCTGGTCGATCGACCAATTTCTCTGCATCGATCGACCGATGGTGTTGGGTTCATTCAATGTTCTCGGCCAGCTTTCTGGGCACTGGTGGATCGATCGACCGATAATACTTGATATGTAAAATGAGCTTCGGTCGGCCGATCGGCTGACCTAAAATGAGCTTCGGTTGAAGAAGACATGTCCTCCCCTTTGATATTAGGCCACACAGGAAAGAGTGACGCCCATGAGTTCTCCGCAACTTTGGACAGATTATGTTGACATGAAGAAGAGTCACGTGTGCAATTTCGAATCATCCATTAATTATCAGGATATTAGATTTGACGATATATCAATATTCGACTATCCAAATTAAAATATACAATGATTTTTGAACGAAAAAAATAGCATATGAGAAAAAGGATTTATGAACCTACACTAAGAAGTATGACAAGAAGTACGACAAGGGATACAACAACACGCTAGAAGCTTAGAGAAAATAAATAAGGAAATTGTTAAATCCTCCTAAAACTTCAACCTAAAAATCCTCCTAATACTCACATTTTTTAATTGCCCCAAAAAGTTGATTAATTTACATTTATGCCATTGTGACTCACTTAAGAGGCTAAATCCTCCTAAATTAGGAGGATATAGCAAAACCCAATAAATATAAATCATGATGTGGAAAAAGCTGTGTGACCAATATGACAAGGACGATCAACTTATGTACAATATTTTTATTTTGTATGAACTTTATAACTTTAGTAATAAATTTTATTCCATTTTCATAATTTATTAAATAATATCAAATTTTATTTTAAAAAATTTGAATTATTATTATTAATTTTAATTAATTAATCATTTAATTCCCATCCTTTGGAAGTTTCGATGAGTGCACTCGTCAGAAATTCTGAAGAGCATAGTGGTAGAATCGAATTAAATTTATTTTTCAATTATAATCTATGAAAGTATTAATTTTAATGGCCAAAATCATATCAGCTTTACTTCTAAATAGAAAAAAATATGTATACATATTTTAAGCATAATGCTACAAAATGATAAGTGCAAGATCATGAAATATATTCTCTTATGACACAAATAATACATATAAATATTCTTTATAATGGAACTATACAAATTAAGATAATTAAGAAAAAAATATAACTATTAAATATATTTTTTTTGTTATGCAAGATAATAATACTTTATAAAAAAATAAAATAATTGAAAGAGATAAATAGTATCACTATAAGAAATTTGTCGATTGGCGACACAGGCAAGTCAGTGCTACGGTGATGTAAATCGTGACTAAAAAAATAGCCACACATTAGTATCTTAATGGCATCGTCAAGAGAAGACGTCGGCGTTCGATAGCTATTAGCGATTTAGCGTCACGATGGCGCTGATGACAAATGCAACGCTAGTAGCGCCACTGTGACACTACTGTGACATTAACATGATGCAACATGTGTACACACGAGGAGTTTAACGGCGTTGCTAAGCCGACGCTACGTTGGCGCTAAGAGACGCTCGTTGATGTGACGCTAAGGTGGCGCCAAACTTCTTCTATGTGTGACACTAATTAGACGCTAACATGATGTCGTGCGTCGTCCTTGCTGCGACGCTAATGCGCCAATTATTACGATGCTAACCAGGTGCTAAGGTGTCGCCACTTACGATATATTTAAAATAGCGTCTGATCGCATTGCGTCGCTAAGGGTACGCTGAATATAACAATAATAATAAAGCAAAACACTAATAACCATCACAAAAGCATTATTAACCATCATAAAATTATTAATAAGATAACAAATGGTATCATACATCATAAATAAAATCATATAAAAGATATATGATAGAAAAGTTTCTATCCTAAATTGTTATCATCGTCGTTGTCATTCTTGACATTCGATGCTGACGTCCTTGGCCTCATGGGGACTGAGCCTACGGCTGAAATGCGATCTGGATCGCTTGCAGAAATGGGAGCTAAATGTTGAGGAAGTTGCTGAGCTACCTGAGATAGCTGCTCTAAGATGATTTCCTTAATGTTGTCCAACGTGAGCTCAGGTGCGGTGGATAAATTCGGAGTAGATGAGCCGCCTGCATATCCTCCATCTCTCTTAGGAACCTCAGGGAATGTGCCTAGGTGATGCAGGTATCCTCCTCGAGTCATATCGGTCACCTTCTCCCAAACAGTAGCGTCCTCTACAAAATAGATAAATTATATATAACATTATAAATCAAATAAACTATATATCTTCAAAAAACATATAGTGTTATAACGTTAAAAACGTGAATCATTTTGGAGATGTGTTACCTGGTGGCTGAGTACTAGGATCATCTCCGTACTTTTCGGCCATCTTCTGATTATACACATCCTAAAAAAATTTAACATTGCATATTTGAAAAATCATTTACGCTGATGTGAAGAATCAAGTGAACATATATGATCCAAAACTCTACAACCAGTGGGCGTGACTGTCATTGGTCTTCCTGCTCTTATGTGTGGCATCGTAGACCTTGCGAAAGTCTATAGTACCATCATGTTTTTCCTCCTGCAATAAAGTTTCAAATTTTATAAAATAAGTATAAGATAAAAGTTTGATTATTTCATTTTATATCAACATTACCATGCGTCTTCGATGCTCGTCAAATTGAATGGAGCCACATGTTTGGTTGTGCGCCTCGAGTTTCGAAAGACTGTTACCTTTGGTCTTTATAGACTTTCTTTATCATTCTTCATCCATCATGTAACAACATCAAATACTTAAACTTTGTAAAATTATAAATTTAATAAAAAATTCAAATGTAAACTTACCGCTTATTACGTAACGACTCCCAAATTGAACGTTTAGTATGTCTCGGGCATCTTTGTATGCCTTGCTCCAAAGTGAGGCTGATGGACGTAACAACTTTGCGAAACTTATATACTCGATTTCTTAGGCATTTCACAGCCACCTCCTCAAATGCTCTCCGGATCGTCCCTAAATTTAGATCTAAATGAAACTGATTTGCTTCTTAAAAAATATTATAAATGCTAGTAATTTAAAAATAATATAAAATATCTAATGAAAAAAGATCATATAGTAAACGCCACAAATATATCATCCCACACTTGAATTGGAACATCATTTCACGATCCTGTCTCTTCCGACAAGTGGGAAAGAACAAGAGCACTAACATTCCACACAGTAGAAGCGGGTATGAAAGTGGTCCTACAGTTTATGAAAAATAATTAATTTTTTGTTTATAAACAAACCTATAAAATGGGTATGAAATAACTTGTTTAACTTACAGTCAAGCAATGTTGTTCATGGTGACCACCCCAATATCATGGAATTCCTCTTCTTCTATCGAAAAGGAATCATCATACATTGTAGCTGGAGTAGGCTGAGAGGGTCCGACTTGATCGACAGACCCTGCTATAGAAGAAATCATTAGCGTAATATAAAATTAAACTAATGATAGTTCACCTATCAACATTAAAGTTTGCACCCCGTGCGATATCTAGCACTGCCTCATCTGTGGCAGTCCGCTTGTCAAAATGTGCCAATCCAAGGGTATGTCCCATTGTCGACGGCATCACAACTACAATCATTAAAATAAAACATGATTAATATAATTACATGTCAATTACAAATAAAATACTAATAAATATATCACCTAGCATAATATGTTGGTCGTCATCGCATGGTCATGTGGAATGGATGCTGGAATGTGGAGAAGCGTTCATCGGCCTCAACGGAGGCATATCAACTGTCACCATAAAAAAATAGTTAAAACATTTGTACTTAAATTTATTAAATACATAAAAAATAACCTAGGGTGACATGTTGATTGGCGTCATGCGATTGTGATGATCCACCAATGGACTGCCTATGTTGTGACGATCCAACTATGTGCCCCGTCGATGGTGGAGCAACTGCCACCATTATAAAAATAGTTAAAACATTTGTGTGTATTTAAATTTATTAAATACATAAAAATAACCTATGACATCATGTCGATCATCATCATGCAAACGAGACAATCCACTAGACTGCGTATTATGTGATGATCCGACCATGTGTCCTATCATCGGTGGAGCAACCGTCACAATAAAAAATGTGTCCAACTAATACCAATTAGTCGAATACAAATAAACTACATAATAAATATAACACCTGGTGGTCGAGGGACATCACTCATAGGGAGTGAGCGCTTGGAAGAACAGAATCCACTTGAAGCTCGACCTCGTGTAACCATACCTGAAAGAATTTTAGATAAAATTAGATACTTAGTCAAAAATATTTAAATAAATTTAGATACTTAGTGAAAAATTTAAATTTGTTAAAATACGTGATTCAATTACTTGTCTCGTACTCTGATTCATCGTCTTCATCGTCGTCGCTATAATCTTGAATCGAGCCATCGTTAATAAAATCGTCAACATTCGCTTCTAAAAACTCATTTGAAGTGAACTCTTCCATTAGCTCAGTGTCATCGACTAATTGAATATTCTCAACTTCATCAACTATATCAATCATCTTATTCATGCGATCTTCTTGATAGTAATCATCAATGGACACATCGTTGTAAATGATATATGTTTCACGATCTTCTACCATTGTTTCCGCTAAGAATAGTTTACTTCTCACTTCCCATGACGCCCACCATTCATCCTTGATTCTTTTTTTTTTAAAAGTAAAATGCTTAATATTAAGTTACTCCAAAAGAGTTCGGATACAAAAATTGAACAAGACCAGGGAGAGGTCCGTCCATCCAAAAGTTGTCGCTACCACTAGTGCGACCAAAACGTGCAAGGTAGTCAGCAGCCTGATTAACAGTTCGAGGTCTAAAAGATACAATGGTAGGGCTGACAATGAGAAGCATGCATCTGATATCTGCAATGATGTCTTTAATACGCCACGGACAGGTCCGCTTGGAGTTGATGATGTGCACGAGCGACTCAGAATCAGAAGAGATGTGGATGTGCGATAGCCCAGCGCCCAAACACCGCCTAAGACCAGCCAACATAGCATGAGCCTCGACCTCCAGCATCGAGTGAGCATGTAAGGCCCCGGAACCTGCAAAGAGAAAAATGCCATTATGATAAAGAGTTAGGTAGCCAATACCCCCTTCCCCAGAAGGCTCCAAGGAACCGTCCGAGCTGAGAGAAACCCAGCCGGCAGAGGGGGCTCCCACCGGATTTGCATAGGCAAATCGTAGGGGCGTAGAGTCTCAGGTGCGTGGGCGCCGGCACAATCATGAAAATCGGCCAAAGCCCTCTCCTAAACCATCTCAACGGTTGCACGTCATGACCTAAAATGAGCATCGTTCCGAAGGTTCCAAATCCCCCAAAGACAATGGGCAAAAATAGATAAAAAGGACTGTTTGGACTGCTAATCCAGGTTGGCCCCCTCACAAAGCCAGGCGCCAAGATGCCAAGAAGAAAAGTGGAGGGGCGAGAAACTTAGGCGGTGAATGAGAATATACCAAATTTGGAGCGCAACATGGCACTGGAAAAATAAGTGAGTGGTGGTTTCGGTATGCAGCCCGCAAAGTGGACAAGATGGATCAATAGTGCTGTCGAAAAATAGTATGGTATCAAGTGTAGGGAGTTTTCTATGTAAGAGTTTCCAAAGAAAGAAATGGATTTTGGGGGGGGGGGGGGTCAGAAATTCTCCAGACTAGCTGCCACGACGGCCCTCTAGTATGAGGCGGTGGCATAGAGCAGCGGCTAACATAATTGTATACCGACTTTGCATTTGCACAACCAGAGGTATCATTCACCCAAACCCACGCATCATCATCGACATTAGGAGAAAGATAAATGTGTTCGATACGAGAACAGAGTAAAGGTCCGAAAGTATTGGTAAGGAGGGATTTGTTCCATGAAAAATTATTAATAAAGTGGCCAACACAGAGATCATCAAGGCAAATGTCCATGTTAATGAAGGTGGGAGTCCAAATAAGAGGAGTCGTGAAGATCCAGGAGTCGCAAAGGACAGAAGTCGTCTTCCCCGACCCAATAGACTTGGTGAAGCCATCGCGGATGCTGGTGATAGTGTTGAGAATAATTCGCCAGGAGTCAGCGATACGCGAAGAAGAAGGTAAGTCCCAGGGATTAAGCATGCCATACTTGGCCCTCACAAGGTTCACCCAAATTGTGGGCCGCATGTTGAGCAGGTCCTGAATACGCCGGCCAACCAGGGACTGGCGGATGTGGTGCATACTTCTAAGGCCAAGATCTCCGAGACACCGAGGGAGCAAGGCAGTACTCCACCCGATGAGGTGGATACCGTGCCGGCTGCCACCAGGGTCCCAAAGGAAAGAGCGCGAAAGCCGCTCCATAGAGGCAATGGTACTGCTGGATAAGTTAATTACACTGAGGGAGTGAATGGGAATAAAGGCGAGGGTAGATTTTATAAGCGTAGCCCGTCCGGCCTGACTGAGAAGAGAGTTTATCAAGCATGAAGTTCTGGTCACGGGATGGAATGTGCTTAGGGGAGATAGGCACCCCAAGGTAGTGGAAGGGGAAGGTCCCAGACCGAAAGTTGAGAATTTCAGAGATTAATTGCCTACGCCGAGGATTAATCGGAGGTAAGTAGAGCTCGGACTTATGAGCGTTGATATGTTGGTCCATGAGGAGTTCATAGATATGAAGGATCCTGCGAAGGTTGAGACAATTGCACTTAGACGCTTTAAGGCAAATAAGAAGGTCGTCAACGAATAGCAGATGAGTCAAACTGAAAGAGTTTAATCGGAAGGGGGAAATCAATCCCGCCTCCATGTGCTGGGACATGAGCGAAGAGAACACCTGGGCAACGAGGATGAATAAATAGGGGGAGATTGGGTCGCCCTGGCGAATACCCCGATAGCTAGTGAATTGGGGAGAAGGCTCCCCATTAATTGGACAACGATAAACTGGTGAGGAGATACATGTGTGAATCCACTGGATATATTGGTTTGGAAATTTCATGAGGGTAAGGACAGATGAAACTGCGTGCCAGGAGACCCGATCAAAAGCCTTCTCAAGATCTACCTTGATCATCATGTACTTGGATCTACCAGAATTGAGTGAGTGGGAAAGCTCCTGGGTGATGAAGATATTATCGTGTATAGACCGCCCCGGGATAAAAGCCGTCTTGTTGAGATCAATGAGAGCATTTAAAGTAGACCGGAGTCTATTAGCAAGGATTTTAGAGAGTAACCTATAGAGCACATTGCAAAGAGAGATAGGCCGATAATATTTGACGCGTTTAGGGTTAGCAATCTTAGGGATGAAAATAAGGGACATTTCGGCCCACTCAGGCGGTAGAATATTAAAATTGAAGAAATCAGAAATGTTTCTGATGATCTGGGGGCCAACAATGTCCCAGTAGGTTTGGTAGAACTCGGTGGTGAAGCCGTCCGGCCCAGGAGCTTTCCCAAGTGGCATACTACGCAAGGTAGTAGTGACCTCATGATGAGTGATAGGGGCAATTAGGGAGGCATGCCAAGAAGGGTCAAGGCAGGGCAAGTTTGGCCAGCACTCGGGCGAGATATTAAGGGGGGCTGAAGGCTTCCATAACTCCTGGTAGTGCGCGACAAAGACAGATTGGATTTGGGAGATACTCCCAACAGTAATGTTGGAGTCGTCGACAATTGAAGAAATGGTATTTTGTTTATGTCGCATGATAGTGGAGAGATGAAAGAATCGAGTATTTCGATCCCCATGCCTGAGCCAGGAGACCCTAAACTTGCTCCACCATTTGAGGCCAATCTGCCGGAGTAGGGCAGCGTGGCGGTGATATGCCGTACGGAGGCGGCAGATCTCCAGATTCCGAGAGGCCACGCAGAGAGTCGATCTCTTCGAGCGAAGAAATAACGCGGAGTGTAAGGTCGGCTTGGATATCTAGGTTGCCAAGGGTCTCCTTATTCCATTTTGTAATGTCCCTCCTAATAAGGCTAAGGGCACGCGAGGTGGAGTTGATGTCTGACGGCCAATGCCTTGCAACAATATCATAGGCCTCCAAGTGGGGAAGCCAAAAATGCTCGAATTTAAAGGATCGGGACCTCCAAGTGCGGAGGTCAGTCGTGAAAAGGAGGGGGGCGTGGTCAGAGACGCATCTCTGAAGGATTGAAAGGGTAATATTCAGGAAGCGGTTCATCCAATGACTATTGATTAGCGCGCGGTCGAATCGACACAAAATGCGCGCGAGGCCACTCCGATTATTACACAAAATATCGAGAAGGGATTGTGAGTTTATCATATTATTGAATGCTCGGATTGAGCCAGTGGAAGAGAAAGGGGAATCCCCGAGCTTATCTGAGGGGGAGGAAAGAGTGTTAAAGTATCCAATGAGGAGCCAGGGTAGGTTTGAGGTATCAGCGCAAGACAGTTCATTCCAAAGACGTTTGCGAACGGAAGCAATTGTACTAGCATAAACAGTAGTTAATAGAAAAAATAAACCTTCGAAGGAAATCGCAGCATGAATAAGTTGGGCAGAGATAAGGAGCGAAGTCACCTGAGCCTCTTGGCAACGCCATGCCAAGAGGATGCCACCTGAGGCATCACTAGCTTCGCAGAAGATGCCGTCCCAGCCATGGCCGAGACAACGGAGAACCTATTTAGTTTTTATAGAGTTCGTGTGGGTTTCTAACAAAATTACAAAATGTGGCTTATGAGATGTAATAAGATTAAAAAGCTGATCCTTGGCTTTGGCCCGGTAGGCACCGTGGCAGTTCCAAGCTAAGAGCCGCATAAGGGTTGAGCGGGCACATCCACACCCGAGGAGTCCGGGGCCGAAACCTGCAAAGATGAGAGGGGAGGTGAGACCGGAGCAGATGAAGAAGCAACTCCTTTACCTTTTGTAGTTTGTTTAGATAGTGGCCGTCGAGGGCGAAGCAAGGGGAGTGGCGCCTGCGGCTTATGGATGCGTGACTTCTTCCTCTCAGAGCGGGGTGGCGGGAGGAGCTTGACATCCTCCAGGTCTTCATCGGAGACGTTCTCAGGGACCAGAGGTGTCCGACCGAGGCAGGCAGTGGCGCTGGCGGCAAAGTCATCATGCTCCAGAGAAGAGGGGGGAACGGCCATATGCGGCGCGTGAACCGCTGCGGCATGTGGAGGGGAGCGAGTTGTCGGAGAAGAGGCCGAGGGGAGGTGTGTGATCGCCGATGGGTGCGATGGCGGGTGTAGACAGGACGCCGGAGGGGGAGACGGATGCAGACACATCACAGGAGAGGTCGGAGGTGTGGGGTTACTGCGAGAGGGAGAAGAGATAGTAACTGGAACGGCCAAAGAGGTGTCGGCTAGGGCAACTTGAGAGGAGCGGTTTTGAGCAACATACGGATGGCCCAGATCAGCCGGGACAGGATTATCCCTCACAGATCCTGCCACGCGTCCGCCGAGATGAGTGCGGTGGGCAGAATCCGCAAGAGGGCTGATCCGACCGTTGGGAGAAGACCCACGGATAGCACACGTGTCACAGATCCGAGGGGGGGGAAGTGTGTTTGTTTGGAGAGAATCTCCACCGATGGATCTATTCGGTTGATCCCCAGCCCCACGATCCGGAGAGATGCGGATCGGTGACATGGCCAGCGGCCATTGTGTAGGGGTGCCACGCGGACCCGCCACATCACAGCGCAGGCCAACGTCCAACTCGGTGGCGACCGGCGGTGCATCGACATCCGGCGCAGGGCAGTTTAGGTCAAGGGCCGAAGCCTGCCCCAAAACCACCTGCACGCTGCACCGGAGCTGAACGGGCCACATGCAGCCATGGACCGAAGAGCAAGACCTCCCTCTCCCGCTGGGCACCGTCGGCCGGCGGACGCGCCGGGCATTGCTCAAAACGGTGGCCGATGATGCCGCAGCAGAAACAGAAGAGAGGAATGTTCTCATAGGCAACCTGCTGCAGGTACCGCTCGCCGTTCGGTAGACAGACCTAGGTGCCCTGCTTGAGGGGCACAGTGCGGTCGAGCTCGACGCAGATGCGGGCCGTCTCACCGCCGCAACCAAGGTCCACCTGCAAAACAAGACCAAAAGCGGCAGCGACCCGGAAAACCGCGTGGAACGCAGCGCAAGGGGGAGACCCGGGAATTGCAGCCACGTAGGGTGGGAAGAACCTCGTTACTATCTGGCTGGAAAAAGGGGGCGACCTGAGCCACTGACAGGAGGGTGCCGCCGAACTCCCATGGCCCCCCAGTGAGAACCTGCAGCCTGTCATCAGTATTGGCAAAAGAGAACAAAATGTAAGAGTTCCCAATCTCACTAATCGTGCAAGGTTCCGAGGTTCGCCAGAGATCCGGGATGGCCTGCCGCAGGGCAGCCAGATTACTGATGCATGCAAAATATAACATATTTTAGATTATTATTTTAATTAATTTTTCTGTAATTTAATCATGGCATGCATCATTTTTAGTCACTTTTAATCGTAATTCCGGATTTATTAATTTTAATTATTAAATCTCTGAATATTTTAATTGTGGATGGATTAATTAAACTTGAATAATTATTTTGCAGAAAAATTTAAAACACGGCCGAAATTCAAAGAAAATTCCTTACGGTCGAGATTTCCAGGGGGTAATGATATGGAATCTTCGTTGTTACGGCTAAGATTTGAAGGGGTAAAGATAAAAGAATTTTATCTTTTGGGCGTAATGGCATGAAGATGAAGATTTTTGGCCGAGATTCAAAAGGAGTAACAATTAAATGATTTTATCTTTTGGGCGTAACAAGATTAAATTCCTTACGACCGAGATTTGGAGGGAGTAAAATGATTTTTATCTCTTTTTGGCCGAGATTTAAAGGGAGTAAAGATAAAAAGAATTTATCTTTGGGCGTAATGATAAAAGGATTTATCTTTGGCCGAGTTTATCTCATAAATTTTAAAGACAACCGTACGATGTTACAGCCGAGATCAAATTGAAGGCCGTCCGCACCCTATAAATACATGAAGAATCCGTCGTTTCAATGGGTGCTCTGAAGTTCAGGTTTCTTCCACGATGAGTCGTGAGCTCTGCAGGCTTTGACTAAAAGGAGAGAGGTGCGACGGCTGGAGGTTGATCGCGACCCTGATCAAGTCCGAGAGTCTGCCCAACTGTCTACCCAATTCGAGATCTCTACTTTTATTTTGGGTGTAATTCTTTCAATTATTATTATTTTGTTATTATCTCTCCAGAATTTCTAGGATGAACTCCATATTTTTATTTATTTCATTTTAGGAGATTATTATTGAAGGGAAACTATTTGGACTCTATATTATTTATTTTAATCTTTTCTGATCAATTAGTTAATTGTGTTTAGTGCTTTTGATTTAATTATTTAAATTTTTAAGTTGAGTAATTACCAGTTTGTGGACTATTTGATTTCAGAATTCATTAATTAAATTAATTGATTTTATGTGAAATTAATAATTGACATAAATTTGATAACTAGTGTGTGGAGAATCAAGTTTATGTGGTCAGTTAATCTATACCAATTTGTGGAGTGATTAATAGTCTAGGATTTTCATATTAATGCATCTTAATTTTAATCTAATCTGACGAATACCAGTTTGTGGGACTTTAGGTTTGATTAAATTTAAGATAGTTTGATTTGCTGGATTAAATAGCAGAATTACCAGTTTGTGGACTCTGTGATGTTAATCTTGTAAATTAATAACTTAGGAAAATTCCTAATCCATCTTTAAAGATTAAATTTATCTTTTATGATTCAAATATTTATCCTGATCTATTTTCATCCTAAGACCTAACTTCAACACAACTACATTATCTTATCTTGTTTTCTTTATTTTATTTTATTTTACAAAACCTCTTTCCAAAAATCCATGTTTTTCCTCTCTTATTAATTTATAAATCCAGATATTGAATTAATAATATTCCTTGTGGGTTCGACACTCTTACTCTTATTCTATATTACTTGAGCGACTAGTGCACTTGCTAGCAAATTTTATTATTACAAATTTAACGCATCAATTACCAACGAAGCGCCCGAGAAGGCAGAGACACAGAGCCGCAACCCGCTCCTCAGTGTCACAGGCGGGGATGGACACCTCATCCGTGATGGTCTCTCACAAGCCCCGAAGTTGACGCTGCGAGATGGCAATCGGGGGGAGTGGTCGTGGTGCACGGACGGCCGCGGCCCAAGAGTGAGGTAGAGGAGCGCCCGGGGTGGAAAGAAGTGGTGGATTGGGGTTATTTGAGGTGGCCTAAAGCGGGGGGGAAGGGGCCACCAGCAGGTCGCGAAGGCACCAATAGAGCCATTAGGAATGGGGGGGGGGGGTGCCCCCCGGCGAGTCGCCGGGAGCAACGACCAGCGGAGGCGAAGCGAGGTCCCAACGGCTAGTTACGCGCACCAACGGCTAACTCTATCGTGTGCATAGAACAGGAGACGATAGAGAAAACCTACGACGGTGAATCTCCTTGATTCTTTTCGATGGATACTTAGTGTAGTAGACTTGTTGCACTTGCTCAGTCAATACGAATGGATCATATGATTGTAGTCTTGATCGAGTCTTAATATCCACAAATTTAGACTTTGAATAGACTCTAACTCCCTTTTCTAGATTGAACCAATGATATTTTAGTATTACGACTTTATTAAATTTACCCAAATATGACAATTCTATGATTTCTTCTACGATGTTGTAGTAATCTAACTCGTTGTCTCTGTACGTGCTTCTCAGAACACATATGGCACTATTAATAGTAGAACGTTGTCGACTATATTCTTCCGTATGAAATCTATATCCATTAACTATCACACCATAATAACTACAAACTTGTTTCTGCAGTCCGTAACTAACTTATCGAATTCTCAAATAAGTCAATAACCTATGTTTGAAAGGAAAGAATAATTAGAAATTACAAAAATTATAATTCATCATTTGCAAGTAAGAGGAAAAATGTTCTCACTTCACTTCTCAACCAATAGGAAAAATGTTCTCTTTACAATTCTTCAAATTTCCTAATTTCAAAGATTGTCAGTTAATGAAATCCAAATTTCATGACACGAAATAAAAATTCTTACTCGAGATACAGTGTCATCTCAGTACAATTTGCAAGGATATAATTATCAACTGAAGTTAGATATCTTTTGCTCAACATAATTTTGCATCCTTTACGAAGAAGACGACATGGATATTTAAAGATTGATAAAATATTTTTAGTGACTTCTTCGTCACCATCATCATCATTTCTTGGAACTTGCATATGTCGCGATTGTATGTGTGGCTCAAAGTACATTGAAGTGAAGCAAGATACTTCCTCAATGAAATATGCTTCACATATGGAGCCTTCAATTTTTGCCTTATTCTTTATCTTTCTTTTCAAATATAACATGCATTTTTGAAAGGATACATCCACCGATATTGAACTCGGCCAACAACTTTTATTTCATATGAAAGATGTACAATCAAGTGCTCCTTCACATAAAAAAAAGAAGGTGAAAATATCTTCTCAGCCTTGCACATGGTGATTACAATAGAAGACTCTAATCGAGACATGTCTTCTTCACGAATGTTGGATGTATAAACGTCTTTAAAGAACATAGATAACTCTGTTAATGTTTCCCAAATGACCTTTACAAAAGGTTCTTTAAAGACAATTGGAAGCAATCTTTGCATAAAAATATGACAATCATCTCATTTTCCATGTTGAAACAATGAGATATGTTTGATGCATATCCATATGAAAATTTCAATTCTTTGACCCATTCGAAAACCACTTTGCGTTGGTCATTGTCAAAGATGTAAGTAGCTTTTGGCTTCTTGTATTTTCCATTTTGAAGATAAATAATATTTAGTTCTGGCCTTCTACATATATCTTTCATGTCTTCGGGGGTTTGTATTATTGGATCTAAGTTTTAATGATATATAAAATTATATTTTGATGATACAAACCTCGAAAGATTAAAGTTAAAATGCTGAAAAAGTTTAAAGAAAAATGGATTACTTTATGCACTACACTTTGATTAAATAATTAACTATGATCCTATTAGATTTTGGATTAATCATAAATATCAAAGTTGTAGGGAATTCTATTAGCTTTCCATAGAAAAAAATCATCTCATTTGGATAACTTGCAAAAAGTTATACTTAAAATAGTGCAGGGCGGTTGAGCTGCCGGTTGAAAAACAAGTCGACCGGTCCAGAACACAAGTCGACCGGTCAGTACAGAAAATGTCCAATTTCAACAAGCAGAATGTCGAAGCTGTACCGATCGAGGTACTGGTCGACCGAAACACAGGTTGATCGGACAGTGCATAATTCGCCAACGGTCATATTTTTCATAAAAGAAAGTATACCGGTCGACCAGTCCATATGTGCGGTCGACTGACCTTCGAGTCAAATGAACAGTAACGGTCAAATTTGAAGAAAAAAATTGTGGAATAATTTTGGACGACTTTCTCACTTATAGAAGCATATAAAAGGAGTGCTAAAGCCAGAAGGAAGAGCACTCATCAAAGCCTTGAAAAAAAAAATTTAAATTATCAAAAGAAGACATTCTTCTTAATGTTTTCATTTTTAGTTTTCTCTTCTTTCTCTCTTCTTCTCTTGTGAGCTCAGCCTTGTAAAAGAGAGAAATATTTTATTTAGAAAAATACTAAGAGAGCTCCTGTGTAAAAGTGGTTCAAAATCTTACCTCTTGAGCGAAAAAAAAGATTAAGCTTCATTAGAGGAGAGGTGTGCCTTACCTCTCAAAGCGAAGAAAAGGCGATGGTGTAAAGGGTTTTTTCTTCCTTGCCCCATTTGTAACAAAGGTAGAGATCTAGTGAAATCTCCGATGGTCTCGAGGTCGAGAAGTCGGAGCGAGGACATAGGCCAAGGTGTGGTCGAACCTCATCAACAACCATTGTATTTATTTGTGTTTGAATTTTTTTATCTCTCCCTCTCACATTATGTTTATGATTTGAATTGTAAATATTTTAAGAATCAATTTTAAACTTCCGCGATGATTTTCGTAAAATTGATATTTTCGGTTGAACACCAATTCACCCCCTCTTGGTGCCAGGATTCTACAATTGGTATCAGAGCGGGTTGCTCTTGTTTTAATATCAAATCATTTTAAGATTTAATTATTTCAATATTTGATCATCTTGTTTTAAGATTTAACAATCTTTAAGAGACATGTCATCAAGTGAAATTAGTTTTGCCGAAGGGCAATCAATTAGTCATCCTCCCTTTTTAAATGCATCAAAATTTGCATATTGGAAAATTAGAATTCAAGCATATATTTGTTCTATTGATATCGACATGTGAGACATAATTGAAAAATGTTATTATGTTCATGAAAAGTTACTTAGTGATTTTAAAGAAAAAGAAAAGATTTTTTTCAAAACTTGATTGGAAAGCCAAAAATATATTCCATTCTGCTTTGGATTCAACGGAGTTTAATCGGATTTCAAGTTGTGAAACTGCAGCCGAGATTTGGGAAAAGCTCATCACTACTTATGAAGAAACCGACAAAATTAAAAAATATAAATTGAACATTTTAAACTATCAATATGATTCTTTCAAAATGCATGATAATGAATCCATAAATGATATGGTAGCTTGGTTTAATGATATATGAATGGCTTAGCCTCATTGGGCGAACCAAGAACTAATCCCCAAAAAGTGAAAAATATTCTCAGGTCTCTCTCTTCCAAATGGCATATGAAGATGACCGTGATCGAAGAAAAAGATCTAAACGAATTGGATTTTGATGATCTAATTGGTTCACTTCTAACCTATAAGATCTCAATTCAAGAAGATCAAGAAGAAAAAATTTCCAAGAAGAAAACATTGGCACTAAAAGCAAATCCAAAAGAAAAAGACTCAAGTGAAGAAGAAGTGGACGAAATGAGACTCGCCTGCTATACAAGAAAACTAGATAAGTATCTCAAGTTGGTGAAGAAGAAAGAAAAGAATGAGAAGCCTACCCGAAGATCATACAAAAATCACAAAGAAGAGACATCACGAAAAGGTAAAAAGAAAAAAAATATGAAGAGTCAAGTGAAACAAGTGACTCGTCAAGTCCTTCCAGTGATGAAGCATACTTATGCTTAATGGCACATGACGATGAGGTAACTTCTAATCCTTCAAATAATGACTCATCGAGCTTTTTAGAAGAAAATATTTCTTTATATATAAATAAAGAACTTTCCTCCCTTATAAAAAAGATCTTACTCATTTAAAGAGGAAAATGAGAAATTACGGCATGAAATTAAAAATTTAAAAGAAGAAATGAATATAGTTTTTATGGAGAATGAAAACCTACAAAATGAAATTAAAACTCTGGAAATTACACATGCGTGTGAAATTATAAAACTAACATGTTCTTTAGAAAAAGTAAAGAAGGAAAATGATCTTTTAAAAAACTTACAAAATAATGATAAAGCTAGTTCTTATGTAAAGAAAGATAATTCTACGAAATACTTTGGACATGAAAATTCTTATTGGAAGTCATATATTACATATTTTGCATGTGGATTTTATGACCATTATGCTTATCAATCTAAAGTAAGAAAATCTTCAAAACATAGGATAATATGGGTTCCAAAAGGAACTTTGATAAAATTGGACCCAAAGAAGTTTGGGTACCAAAGTTTAAATGATTGTTTTTCATGTGTGCTTCACATGTAAAGAAAAGGAGGAATTAAAAATGTGAAGGCACAAAGGTTATGGTAAAAATATCATCTATCTTTGATTTCACTCAAAAATTTAAAATTACTATTTTTTTTAAAAAGAGAAAACGTCTAAAATTGGTAATAGTGATAGGGGGAGCATACAAAACTTTATTTTGATATATCATGGATATCATTATTGTATCAAAGTTTTATGACATATTTTGATTATTGATATATATATATATATATTGCTTTAATCAAATTGTTTCCATTTCTTTATTATAAAATAGTCATAAATTTAGGGGGAGTTATTTCTTACGTACTAACTCTTTTTGATGCAATATTTTACATATTTCTAATATGAAAAAGGGAAAATAATTTTTTTTTCAAAGATGGGATGATTAAAGAGGAGTTACATATGATTTTCTATATGCTTCATATACAAATTATTCTTTTTGATGAAACAAAAGGGGGAGAAATATAGGAGAAATATGATCTGAATATCACTTTATATAAAGAGTTCCTTACAATTTATACTTATGTGAATATCTATGATTGTAAGAAAAGTTGAGTGTTAGGGGGAGTAAAATTGATTTTACAACTTATTTTATAACATTTTCGCAACTTATACATTTTTCATATTTATCGATTTGTCTTCATCAAAAAGGGGAAGATTGTTGGATCTAAGTTTTAATGATACATAAAATTATATTTTGATGATACCTCGAAAGATTAAAGTTAAAATGCTGAAAAAAATTTTTTAAAAAAGGGATAACTTTATGCATTAAAATTTTATTAAATAATTAACTATGATCCTATTATATTTTGGATTAATCATAAATATTAAAGTTGTAGAGAATTCTACTAGATTTTCATAAAATAAAAAATCATCTCATTTGGATAACTGTGCAAAAAGTTATGCTTAAAATAGTGTAGGACGGTCGAGTTGGCGGCTGCAAAATAGGTCGAACAGTTAGGAACACAGGTCGACTGGTTCAGAATATTGGTCGATTGGTCTAGAACACAAGTCGACCGGTCCAAAACATAGGTCGACCGTTCCAGAACACAGGTTGACCAGTCAGTGCAAAAAATGTCCAACTTTAAGAAGTAAAATGTCGAGACTATACTGGCCGAGGTACCGATCGACCAGTCCGGAATATAGGTCGATCGGACAGTGCAGAATTCGTCAACGATCATATTTTCATAAAAGAAAGTATACCTGTCGGCCGGTCCATATGTGCGATCGACCGGCCTCCGAGTCAAATGAACAGTAATGGTCAAATTTAAAGGAGAAAATTATGGAATAATTTTTGGACGACTTGTTCACTTGCAGAAGTCTATAAAAAGAGTGTCAAAGCCGGAAGGAAGAGTACTCATCAAAGCCTTGAAGAAAAACTTTAAGTTATCAAAAGAAGACATTCTTCTTGAAGTTTTCATTTTTAGTTTTCTCTTCTTTCTCTTTTTTTCTTTTGTGAGCTTAGCCTTGTAAAATACAGAAACATTTTATTTAGAAAAATACTGAGAGAGCTCTTGTGTAAAAGTTGTTAAAATCTTACCTCTTAAGCGAGAGAAAATATTAAGCTTCATTAGAGGAGAGGTGTGCCTCACCTCTCGAAGTAGAGAAAATGCGGTGGTGTAAAAGATTTTTTTCTTCCTTGCCTCATTTGGATCAAAGGTAGAGATTCTAGTGGAATCTCCGATGGTCTCGAGTCGAGAAGTCGGAGCGGGGACATAGGTCAAGGTGTGACCGAACCTTGTTAACAACAATCGTGTTTATTTGTGTTTGATTTTCTCTCTCTCCCTCTCACAATATGTTTATGATTTGAATTGTAAAAGTTTTAAGAATCGATTTTAAGCTTCCGCGATGATTTTCGTAAAATATATATTTTCGGTTGAACACCAATTCACCCTTCTTGGTGCCCTTTGGAATCCTACATGTATGATATGTTTTGTTCTTCCTTTAATATCCATAAAAGTGTTGAAGATGTTGTCAAATACATTCTTCTCAACATGCATGATATCCAAGTTATATCGTACTAAGTTTGAAGACTAATAAGGTAGCTCCCAGAAAATACTTATTTTCCAATTATGTTCACTTCAAACCCAATTTGCTTATAAGAATCAATCTTCAAACCGAATGAGACTTCATTAAGTTTGTTGACATGCTCTAGCACTTCTTGTCTTGTGAAACAAGTAGGAGGCAATGTGTACTCAGTTGCATTCTTTTTAAATGAGTTTCGATCATGACACATTGAATTCTTCATTAACAAAAACATCCCATGACAATCAAACCAACATACTTTTCTACTATTTTTCAAGTAAAATAATTTCATATTCTTGCCGCACATGGGACAAGCAAATTTACCTTTTGTGCTTCAACCACTTAGCATTTGATATGCTGAAAAATCACTTATGATCCACATTAATGTCGCTCTCATAACAAAATTTTTCTTCTTACATTTGTCATAAGTAAGCACACCATTCTCCCACAACATGTTGAGTTCATCAATAAAAGGTATTAAGTAAAAAATCTAAACTTTTGCTTGGGGATCGAGGACCTAGGATCGTATAGATAAGTAATATGTTCTCTCTTCTCATACACATGCTTGGAGGTAAATTATAATGTGTGACAAAAATTGATCAATATGAATAAACAACGTTTGATAAGCCAAATGGGTTGAACCCATTATTACAAAGTCCTAATGTAACATTGCATGATTCAGCTGCAAAAGTCGGATGAAGCACATCAAATAGTTTCCATGTCTCGGCGTCTGAAGGATGTGTAATGGAATTCGGATCATCACGTACCTCCTCTTTGTGCCACCTATGAATGACGCAGTTTTCTCAGAAAGAAATAGCCGTTGCAATCTTGAAACTACGTGAAAGTATTTGAACATTGAACTTGCCACATTCTTCTTCGCAATTTAAGAACAACTGATAAGTGAGTTATTTTCCTTATAATATAGCATACAATGGTTCTAACATTATTTGTATGGAGCAACGATTGAAATATTTACTAACCACAAAAGTTTTAAATACTTGTTTTCACAGAAGGAATTAGATATAGGATAGAGAAGATGGATGGATTTGCTCTATGACTGCTCTATTCAATATCATCCGGGAAAGGCGAACATAGTAGCAGATGCATTGAGTAGAAAATCAGCCTTCTTAGCTCATATGCTAGTTAGCTAGTGGAAGCTTTTGGAAGAACTAAAGGATTCGACTTTTAAATTTATAGAGAAGACTCCTAATGAAATTTTAGCTACAATGAAGGTGGAACCCATATTGATACAAAGGATCAAAGAAGTTCAGCAAAAGGATCCTAAGTTGTTAGCACTTCAAACCACAAGGAAACGAGAACAAAATTCAGATGCATGAAGATGGGATACTAAGGTGTGGGAATAGGATTTGCGTTCCTGATAATGTTGAGTTGTGAAGAATGATTTTAGAAGAGGCACATTGAACACCTTACAATGTGCATCCAGGCAATACTAAAATGTACCAGAACCTGAAGAAGCATTATTGATGGAGTGACATGATGAAGGACGTCACTGAATTTGTATCGAAAAGTTTGACATGTCAACAAATCAAAGCAGAGCATAAGAAACCTGGAGGTACATTACAACTACTTCCTATTCCTTAGTGGAAATGGGAAGATGTAAACATGGATTTTATCCAAGGATTACCAAGGACTAGTAAAGGGCACAATGCAATACAGATTATAGTGGATCGATTAACAAAATTGGCTCACTTTGTATCTATTAGGATGGATTATTCCTTGCACAAGTTGGCACAAATTTATATTCAAGAGATTGTTCGACTACATGGAGTTCTAACTAGTATTACTTCTGACCGGGATCCTCATTTCACGTCACGATTTTGGATGGCATTACAAGTAGCTTTGGGCACAAGGTTGCAGTGTAGTTCTTCCTTTCATCCTCAGACGGATGGACAACTAGAAAGGACTATTCATACACTCGAAGGTATGCTTCATCCATGCGTTTTATATTTTGTTGGAAATTGGGATGGTCATATAGCTCTTGCAGAATTCGCTTATGACAATAACTATTATAGTAGTATCGAAATGGCATCATATGAGGCATTATATGGAAGAAGTTACGGGTCTCCTATTTGTTGGGATGAAATTGGTGAGAAATAACTAATAGGTCCAGTGTTGGTTCAAACCATTACCGAGAAGATTAAGGTTGTCCAAGAAAAGCTTAAAAAGACACAGAACAGACAAAAGAGTTATGCTGATAATCGTAGAAGGCGTCTTGAGTTTCAGCAAGGAAATCATGTTTTCTTAAAGGTATTTCCATCAAAAGGTGTCACAAGGTTCGGAAAGAAAGGAAAACTAAGTCCGCGATACATAAGACCATTCGAAATACTCGAGCGAGTTGGATTGATTGCTTATCGTTTGGCCCTACCTCCTCATATGGAAAACGTGCATGATGTATTTCATGTGTCTATGCTACGGAGATATGAGCCAGATCCGTCACATCTAATCGAATATGAGCCCATTGATTGGAAGGAATACATGTCATATATCGAACAACCGATACATATTTTGAATCTAAAGGAACAAGCGCTATGGTCTAAAAGAATCCGTTTGGTGAAAGTCTTGTGGCAACACCATAATGTTGAGGAAGCCACATGGGAGACTGAACAAGATATGTGTGAGCGATATCCATATTTGTTTGATCATTAAGGTACGATAAATTTCGAGGACGAAATTTTCTTTTAAAGGGGTAGAATGTAATATCCCTAACTTAATCATGTGTGATTAGATGTATGAATGTGATACTATATTGTGTTATTGACAGGTATTAGAATGTGATGTTAAGACTTACACTTCAATGCCAACTATTGGAGTTCGAAAGCGATAGGCATGAAAATGTGATTTTTGAAAAAGTGAAAATTTGAAAAATAAAATTTTCGATAATTGTTCCTATATATATGAAAGAATTATAAAAGTGATTTTAACAATTTTTAGGAGATGTGTGAGTTAGGTAAGACACAAAATCGCAAAATCTGTGAAATCGCGATTTTTGTTCTTTGAACAAAAATTTAGATTTCGATTCGTTAATTATTTATTTTTATAAATATTTTATTTAAATCCAAATGAGACAGTTCATTATTTACATGTATTATCATAAGTAAATAAATAAATAAATAATTGGAAAAAACTCAAACCATTTACTTAAATGGTATTGCATGTGAATAAGACATGCATCAAGGGTAATTGATGCATGCAAAATATAACATATTTTAAATTATTATTTTAGTTAATTTTTTTGTAATTTGATCATGGCATGCATCATTTTTTAGTCACTTTTAGTCATAATTCCGAATTTATCAAATTTAATTATTAATTTTATGAATATTTTAATTGTGGATGGATTAATTAAATTGTGATTATTATTTTGCAGGAAAGACCGAATACACAATTATCCAAAGGATTATTAAATTATCGGCCGAAATTCAAACTACAATGTGATGTATCGGTCGAGATTCAGAAACTCTTTTATTGTTTTGGCTGAGATTTGATAAAAGATTCAACGTTTTGGCCGAGATTTGAAGGGGGTAAAGATAAGAATGTTTATCTTTTTGGCCGATAATTCAAGAAGGAAGATAAAATTATGTTATCTTTTTGGGCGTAATGGCAAAGAATTCTTTGTTACGGCCGAGATTCGAAGGGAGTAAAAGTGTTTATCTCTTTGGGCGTAAAGATAAAAGAATTTCGTTTTGGCCGAGATTCAAAGGGGGTAAAGATAAAAGGATTTATCTTTTGGACGTAATAGTTAGAAGAATTATCGTTTTTGGCCGAGATTTATCCCGTGAATTTAAATTCGGCCGTACATCGTGATCAAATTGAAGGCCGTTCACACCCTATAAATACGTGAAGAATCCGTCGTTCCAAGGTGTGCTCTGAAGTTCAGGTTTCTTCCACAGTTGAGTCGTGAGCTCTACAGGCTACGACCAAGAGAAGAGAGGTGCGACGATTGGAAGTTGATCGCGACTCTGATCAAGTCGACTATTTGCTCAGATCTGAGGATCCTATTTTATTCTTGGTATAATTCTTTCGATTATTATTATTTTGTTATCATCTCTCAACAATTCTAGGATGAACTCCATGTTCTTAAGTATTTTATTTTAGGAGATTATTATTGAAGGGAAATTCTATGAACCCTTACTTTATTGTTATTGAATTTCTTTTGATCAATTTTTAATGGTGTTTAGTGCTTTTGATTTAATTATTTAAATTTTTGAGTTAAGTAATTACCAGTTTGTGGACTACTTAATTTTAGATTTTATTTAGTTAAATTAAATGATTTATTGTGAAATTAAAAATTGACATAGGTCTAATAACTAGTGTGTGAAAAATTAGATCTGTGTGGTCTGTTAATCTATACCAGTTTGTGAAGTGATTAATAGTTTAGAATTTTCATATTAATGCATCTTAATTTTAATCTCATCTGACGAATACCAGTTTGTGGGACTTCAGGTCTGGTTAAATTTAAGATAGTTTGATTTACCGGATTAAATAGCAGAATTATCAGTTTGTGGACTCTGTGATATTAATCTTGTAAATTAATAACTTGGGAATATTCCTAATCCATCTTAAGAATTTTAATTTTAATTAATAACATGTGAACCAAAATTAATAAATAAAATTGATAAATCTAGAATTATGACTAAAAGTGACTAAAATATGATGCATGCCATGATCAAATTACAGAAAAATTAACTAAAATAATAATATAAAATATGTTATATTTTGTATGCATCAAACTCCCCCAAACTTAAAGTCTTGCTTGTCCTCAAGCAAAAATTCAAAGTAAAGCTCAAGAACAAGAGTTCCATCATAACTTCCATATTATCAACTAACTAAAATTTTTTACACATTTCTTCTACACACCTACTACTCAGCGTCTTATCATTTTCCATGCACTTAGCTTCATAGAGGTTCTGAATGCTACACAAATATAAACAATCTCAAATTCAGTCTTGTAGAAAAAATAAATTGTCTGTCAAATAATAGCATTAATATTGAACACATAAGTACTAATTGAGCTTAAAACTTTTTCTTCTCTCTTTTTTTTTCTTTTTCAACTTTACTTTCAATCATTTTAAAAGTTCTAATCTTCAAATAAGATTGCACAAGAAAGTTCATGTAGCGGACTTTAGACTGATGACTCCTAGACCAGATGGCCTTAGGGCAACAGGTGATAAGGCACCCTCGAGTTTACTTACCCGAACAACCAAGGTTCTGAATGAAGAGTTCGAATTTAGCCATGATTCATTACTCCTGTACTTCTCCATATTCCACAAGATGGTCCATGTAGCGGGCTTTCGATCGACGGATCCCAAAGTAGTTACCCTTAGGTCGTCAGGCATGAATCCCTATGGATCTAATTACCCGAACACACCTCGGTTCCGGATAACACTTTTGTACTTGCACATAACTTTATTCCTCTTTTTTTTTCACATTCTATTTTTTTAAGCTCAAGGAGTACTTAATATGGTCAATAAAAAGGCTACTACTATCAAGACTTAAAAGAGATAAATACAAAAGGCATGAATATGATTATGTCGTCTAGTCATTCATAATTCTATTTAGCATAGGCACACAGTCCATAAGTTTGATACTAAAATAGCAAGTGATAAGAACGAAAAGCATTCAAATTTCATCAGTTAATGATATGTCTTTGGACTTTTACTTAAAGATAATTAAAATAGTAAGACGAAAGTTAGTAAGATGGTAGCAAATATAAATGCATGCAATGGTATTTTTGGGAAATTTTTCAATTTTTTTTAGAAATACATGCAAACATAAGCAAATAAAAAGAAAACTAAGGAAAAATGCAATGCATGAAATGCAAACTCCCCCAAGCTTGAACCAGACACTGTCCCCAGTGTTAAGCCAGCAAGGGAAAGTGATACATACTCAATAAAAGGAAAAATAAAGAAATGAAAAATAAAGAAAAGGGAAAAGACACAACCGGATTTACTGTCTATGGGGTGGCGATGGTGGATGGTAGCCGAGATTTCCTTGGCGCATATGATACTCATGGATGCGCCTTGTCATGCGCACATGCTGATTCTGAAGGGATTCGAAATGACCCTGACGATCATCCATATTTCTAAAATCGGCTCGGATGTTGGTCAACTCTTGGGCTTGTCTAAGTTGCTCTTCCTGAATAGTGTGCAACTGCCCTGTCTGACGAAGTTGCTCTTCTTGAAAAGTGTGAAACTCCCCTGCCTGACGAAGTTGCTCATCATACATTGATTCCCATAAGTTTTGCATGGAAGCATAGTCAGGCTGAGGTGGTGGGGGTGGATAGTAAGTCTACTCTAGGGCTGAAGTGAAAGTAGGTTCTGGTGCTATATAGTGATTCTGCACAGGTTCCTGTAAAGGGGCAGATACTTCCATCGAGTTGCGTTCCTCATCAGGAGTAGCAGGTATGAACGAGGAATTAGAAGAGCTCTCTTGTGCTGGAGATGGAATCGGAGAAGGCACCGGCATATAAGGTGAATGGGCGGATGTGGCATATTGGGAAGCTGTCGGTGATGCAGCCTGGAATCCCTATGGCTGTTGAAGGTAGGGTTGGGCTGTCGCATAATCAGTAGAATCAAATCAAGAGAAAGGCTCATCCTGGTGTGGCTGATCAACCGGGATAGATGGTCCTGCAGGTTAGATTAATGGAGCCGCGACCTGCCTAAAAAGGAGCCAATTATTTGGATTAATTAGTGTAAAAGCATCTCGATCTGAGCAAGGCACCTCTTGATTATGGCCTTTAAAAATAAAAACTTTGGTCCCTAAGTAGTTGGTCTTCATGAGACTCATAGCATGAATAGTCCTTCGAGTGAGGTGGGTGTTTCCCGCACAGCTTCAAGATCATCCAAGTCAAGTTGCAAATGTTGAGCAGTAGGCGTGAGAAGGGCGCCCATATTAATGCTACCGCCACGATGAGTAGTGCGATGCTAGAATCGACGAATGATGAAGGCACCCACATTAACAGGAGTTCTGTGGAGCATGTTGTGGATGAGATATAGCTCTCCCTTTGAGACGATACCATCATTATCACTGCGTCCACTTAAGGTGTTGGTTAGCATGCGATGGACGTAGCGCAGAACAGGATTCTGAATTGAGCTATCTTTAGCTGTGTTCCAAACCAATCGGTCTTCTTCTGTTATCTATTTCCAAAAAGTTTCAGCATCAAAGTCAGCAGGTACAGAAGGAGATCCATGGTTGGGGAACCCATAGATATTATTAATCTCTCCTAGAGTGAGAGTAAAGGGTCGCTCATAAAGTTGGAATAAAATGCGGGGCTGATCATAATTCCTGCCATCTAAATTAAAGATCTCCAAGGATGAGAGAAATTCCATAATCAGTACTTCATAAGTTGTTCACCAAGAATGCACAAAGTCAGAGAGTCCAATCTGAGAAAATAATAGATGAATATCTGCAAGTAAATTATACTCCCTCAGCAATTTAGTATCTGAAAATCTGGTGGCATGAATTCGAATCTCAGACATCCGTTCATATCGAGCTTGATACTCTGGCTTGGTCCAATAATAATCTCCGGGGTAGGAGATTAGTTGTGAGGGCTGTGGGGCCGGCTGAGCATTCGGATGTCATCGTTCGCCACGTCCCCTCCATATATTAGCAAATCGCCTCATGCTAGATTGGAATAGAGATCAGCAAACAAAAGGTAACGGTTCGGTCAAAAGAACGATTGCAGCTCGGTTGTTGAAGTTTCGGCCGAAGTCGGAATGTCGGCAGATAGGGGATCTCGGCCGTAAAGTATCTATGCTAGAGTGTCGGCCGATTCAATGAACAGCTTAGCTAGATGACTCGGCCGTAAAGAGATGTCGTCGGTGAAATTGGCGGTTGAGTCTCGGCCATAATATGTGTCGGCCGTAAGGAGGGAGGATCTCGGCCGTAATTGATGTAGTTGATGAAGAACTTCGGCCATAATTGATGAAGTTGATGAAGAACTTCGGCCGTAGTTGATGAAGTTCGGTCGTAAGGAACAAGCTGCGGTGCGCTTTTGGGAGTAAGGGAGCAGTGGTGACGTCGGTGAGACTTCGGCCGTAAGGAACAGAATGGAACAGAGGCTCAGACGTAATGCACAGGGGGCGTAAGGGAGCGGAGGTGACGGCGTCGGCTCTCCTCCGACTTCGGTCGTAAGGAGGTAAGGGCGGCGTGGCGGTGCAGTTGTCAAAGGGCATAAGGGAGCAGCGGAGACTTTTGCCGTAAGAAACAGGTGGAACCGGCGATGAGACTTCGGCCGTAAGGGCTTTTGGACGGAGAAGCGTTGAAACTTCGGCCGTAATATGTCTCGGCTGTAAGGAAGAAGGCTCGGCCGGAGTCGAGTGGAGTTTGGTCGTAAGGAACTGGCGTGGCGCTTTTGGGCGTAAAGAGCGGCGGTGCGCGGAGTGGAAGCTCGGCCGATGGTGGTGCTTGATCTGCAAGGATGTGGAAGGGATAAGAATTTAAAGACGAAAGTTGGGCGAAACCTTACCTGTTCCCACGTTATGGCATGCAGTGAGGAGTCTTATCGTTAGAGCTTGGCCGATTTCCAAGGCAATTCGTCCGTCCGTGGTCAACTGGGGTGATGTGACAGCTCGGTCGTAACGGGAATTGGTGGCATGGCGTAATAGTGTGGCAATAATCATCTCGCCTTGTCCGGGTCATGTGGTGGCCGGTGTGGCATCTCGGCCGTAACGGGAACGGGGCTGTGGTGGCAGGGCGTAATGAGGGTGGCAGCTCGTCTTGGCATGTCCATTGGAGTCTTTACGCGTGGTCATCGAGGTGATGCTCGGCCGTAACGAGGTGGCAGTGTCTTCTCGTTTCACCTTTTCTCAGGTCTTACGCCCCTGTCTTTTTTTGTGTGTGTATGTTGTTCAAAATGAATGCGCATGCATGCCACGTAATATGATTCAAGTTTCGATGCATGCATCTGCCTCGTTGGTGTGTCCGCATTTCTCCCCTAGCACAAAATGAAATATTAATTAGATGACTCCAAACATAAAATAAATAAAAATCACCCAAACTAATTTAAGGTAATTAAGATATTAATCAATAACTAATTTAAAGAAAAGCGTAGAAATAGTTCTGAATTTATAGTCTTCAGCTCGACTTAGTCCTGATGAAGATCAAGGTCTATTTTGCTCTTCTCCTCTTGGATTTTTCTCTATGTTGCTTGGGAGAGAGCCCGGTGTACGTGCAGTCAGTTGTGTCGCCATATGACCCAATTGTCTTTCCAAATTCCAAATTGATGCATCCTGACTTGTGACTCTAGATTCCATATTCTTTTGCAATGATTGCATGGTGTCTATGATCTGTGCCATAATCTCCTGCATGTGATTTGATGATTGATATTGGGGAGCATCAGGTTGCCTTTTCAAAATATAATCTTTTGATGGACCAGAAAATTGACTTTGATTCTGATTATAGGCAAACTTCAGATTGTGTCTCCAACCATAATCGTTGCTCCTGAAAAATGGGTTGGAAATAAAGTTAGCATTTTCAATTTGATTTAAATCTGAAGTGTTACCTGTAGGGCTATAATTTTTGAATTTTCCATCAATGACATCATCTGCTCGAATTTTTGATTAAGTGACTCCAGCTGAGCCACTATTTCCGAAGATTGTATTTCTTGTGCAGCATGTACATCCTGAGTTCGGCGAGATGGTCTCCTTTCTTGGCTTGACTTGAGGGCTACAGCTTCAATTATATCCTGTATCTCACTAGGGCGTTTAGATCCCAGCACTGTCCCTCCTGCTGATTGGTCGAGCTTATCTTGATCCGCAGCTCGCAATCCATGGTAGAAATCTTCCATCACTTGCCACTTTGGAATTCTATTGTCAGGAACTCTGGCCAGCAGTTCTTTATATCGTTCCCAGGCTTCATATAATGTTTCGTTATCGTCTTGAACAAATGCTCTTAATTCTCTTCGATATTTGCCTGCTTTTTGTGGTGGGCAATATTTTCCAACAAATTTTCTATCAGCTCCAACCATGAGTGAATCAATCTTGCAGACAAAGTTTTAAACCAAGTGGAAGCTTTGTCACGTAAAGATTGTGGAAATAATAAAAGACGAATAATTTCAGAAGAAACATTATTATTTCTAAAAGTGCTCAGAGTAGCAAGAAATTTGTCAAGATGATCGTGAGGGTCTTGATGAAATCCTCCTTCAAATTGGGATGCTTATATCATCCTCACGATTGACGGATTGATCTCAAAATTATTTGCATTGATTTCAGGCAGCACAATGCATGATTCTCGTTCATTATATCTGACAGAGACATATTCTCTCATAGAGAGTTCCTCTTCATCTTCTCGTCGATTAGTATGTGGCGGAACTAGTTTAATTTGTTGCTCCAGTCTCTAATTGTTGCATGCTTGTTCAGCCATTTTTTTGATATTTATTCTCAATCGGCGAGAAGTTCTTTCGATTTCAGGATCAAATTCCAAAATTGGATTTGAATCAGAAGATTCCATGATTGGTTGTGATCAAATTTTCAACAGTACGGCCGTAATACAGAAGATTAGAACTCAGAATTGATATTGCGATGCCGTAAAACCAGTTAAGCCGACAAAGTATATCACGGTCGTAAAACAATAAGTCGACGGTGTAATCCGAAAAATTCAATTAGCGTATGAATTTAAGCCGAAAGTCAACAAATTTTAAAAAATGTCGTGACCTTTACCTGCAAAAGAAAAATATTAGATTATTCACAAAAAAAATAATTACACTAAATAGTACATATTTACAAAGAATTATTTACAATTTATTTACATCTCCTAATAATTCATAAAAATCAAAAATTAATTAATAAAATATTCCCTGGCAACGACGCCAAAAACTTGATGCGTAAAATGATGTAGCAAAATAAAATTGCTAGCAAGTGCACTAGTCGCTCAAGTAATATAGTAAAAAGGAGTAAGAGTGTCCAACCCACGAGGATTATTATTAATTCAATATCTGAATCTTTAAATTAATAAGAGAGAAAAAATATGGATTTTGAAAATGAGTTCTATAAAATAAAATAAATAAAATAAAATAAATATAAGATAGTGGTGTTGAAGTTAGTCTTAGGATGATAATAAATTAAGAATAAACATGTGAACCAAAAAAGATAAATTAAAATTCTTAAGATGGATTAGGAATTTTTCCAAGTTATTAATTTACAAGATTAACATCACAGAGTCCACAAGCTGATAATTCTGTAATTTAATCCAGTAAATCAAACTATCTTAAATTTAACCAGACCTGAAGTCCCACAAACTAGTATTCGTCATATGAGATTAAAATTAAGATGCATTAATATGAAAATTCTAGACTATTAATCACTCCACAAATTAGTATAGATTAACAGACCACACAGATCTAATTCTCCACACACTAGTTATTAGACCTATGTCAATTTTTAATTTCACAATAAATCATTTAATTTAACTAAATAAAATTTAAAATTAAGTAGTCCACAAATTGGTAATTACTTAACTTAGAAATTTAAATAATTAAATCAAGAGCACTAAACACCATTAAAAATTGATCAAAAGAAATTCAATAACAATAAAGTAAGGGTTCATAGAATTTCCCTTCAATAATAATCTCCTAAAATAAAATACTTAAGAACATGAAGTTCATCCTAGAATTGCAGAGAGATGATAACAAAATAATAATAATTGAAAGAATTACACCAAGAATAAAATATGATCCTCAGATCTGGGCAGACAATCGGGCAGCCTCTCGGACTTGATCAGAGTCGCGATCAATTTTCAGCCGTCGCACCTCTCTCCTCTTGGTCGTAGCCTGCAGAGCTCACGACTCAACTGTGGAAGAAACCTGAACTTCAGAGCACACCTTGGAACGACGAATTCTTCACGTATTTATAGGGTGTGAACGACCTTCAATTTGATCATGATGTACGGCCGAATTTAAATTCACGGGATAAATCTCGGCCAGAAATGATAATTCTTCTAACTATTACGCCCAAAAGATAAATCCTTTTATCTTTACCCCCTTTGAATTTCGGCCAAAACGAAATTCTTTTATCTTTATGCCCAAAGAGATAAACCCTTTTACTCCCTTCGAATCTCGGCCGTAACAAAGAATTCTTTGCCACTACGCCCAAAAAAATAACATAATTTTATCTTCCTTCTTGATTTTTCGGCCAAAAAGATAAACATTCTTATCTTTACCCCCTTCAAATCTCGGCCAAAACATTGAATCTTTTATCAAATCTCGGCCAAAACGATAAAAGAGTTTCTGAATCTCGGCCGATACATCACATTGCAGTTTGAATTTCGGTCGATAATTTAATAATCCTTCAAATAATTGTGTATTCGGCCTTTCCTGCAAAATAATAATCACAATTTAATTAATCCATCCACAATTAAAATATTCAGAAAATTAATAATTAAAATTAATAAATTCGGAATTATGACTAAAAGTGACTAAAAAATGATGCATTTCATGATCAAATTACAGAAAAATTAACTAAAATAATAATCTAAAATATGTTATATTTTGCATGCATTAGTAATTTTGGAAGGGACCTCTACAGCGGCTGGTCGGTTTCCCCCTCCCTTCTAATACTTATTCTTTTACCTTCTACTATCTTCCTCTTCCCTTTTCACCACCTTTGGTCGAATACTTAAGGAAAGAGCAAAAATCAATACTTATTGAAGGAAATTGGAGGAAGAGAATGGGAAACTAGGGTTTTAGATTTTGATAAGTTCCTACTTCATTCTCTTTTGATTTTAAATACATGATTCCTAATTAGAATTTCTCTAAACTTTTCTCATCTATTCATTTTCGGATTTTAGTTGATTATGGGGCAAAACTCATGTTGTTCATGAGCAAGATTAATCCTAGTCATGTTCAATTGGTTTCCAAATTTTTAGTTACATATTTCAATACTTTAGGGTGGTCCAAAAATTATGAAATTTATTATAATTGCTCCCCTCTGAGTCTAATTTCATTGAGCTTTGGAATCAAGTTAATATGATGTCTGTAGAGAAAATTATATTCTTGTCTTTAAGGTACTATCACTTTGTCCGTCGAAACTATTATCGGAATTTGTAAATTATGTATTTAATCTATTATGTCATGAAATTATTTGATAATTTAGGGTCTTAAATATACAGTTAGGTTTCATTTACAATTGGAATCACTAAAAAATTATGTGTAGTGAAAGTTATAAATGTTTTACCGAGCTTTACTCAGTCTGTCAAGATGGAACTTAGAGCATATTATGCTAGTATTTGTTAAATTCATTGTACTAATTTAAGATAGATATAAACCAAGTAATTTTATGAGTTTCATCCTAGAAAGTCTACTACTAAATAAAATTAAAAGTACCAAAACATGGAATGTTTATTGTTTTATATAAATAATAAAAGTAAGGTCACTCAATTTGTCAGAACATAGAAACAACATAAAAGTTAGGCTAAATGTTGATTTTCATAAGAAAACCATAATGGAATAAGATCTGAAACTTTTATAAATTAATGGATGTGTAATATGGAACTAATGAAAATTGGAATGATGCTATTTAGCTATGTATACTAGAAGATACATATTTATCTTTACTATGTGTGCAATGTGTCATAATATTAGGCTAATAATTATGCTAAATAGTTGCTTGATTTATAAGAGTTAATGCATGAGTACCGTGTAACATTTTCAATTATTTATGTATCATGTATGATATCATAATGTTTATATCATAGTAGTAATGTATTCTTTATCATTGTTGTATAGGAGTAGAAGAGTAAGGTAGTAAGAAAGGAAAGGAAGTAAGAAAGGAAAGGAAAAACTTTTGTTAACACTTATAAGTAAATTGATTTCTCTTAGTATTCACCACTTTTGAATTCGGTGTGACATTGATCGTTATATGTATTGAATGTGTATTTTGACAAGTTTATATGAAAAGTGTGTTGAAATGATTGATCAATTGATCGTGAATTAAAAAGCATATATGGTATGTTATAGATTGATTTCATGAAATACAACCTTATTCTTTTTGAATGAGTGATATGATTCATTTTCTAGTATTTGAGTTATAAGATATGATTCATCTTTTGATAATTTATATGAAATTGTTATGTGATGAATCATGCATTGCATATGCTTGCATCAGATGGTTGGAACTAAGTGTTACATCGCTGGTCACGACGGGAGCCACCTCTAGAGGTCAATTCATCATTTTGTTTCCAGTAATGGAATGAGATAGGCTAGAGCTAAGTGTCATGCAGAGTTAAGTGCTACATCGTGAGAAATCATGGTGGGAGCCACCTGTAGAATTCGTAGAGGCCACCTCTATAGTTCACATATTGTTATATGATATGTTCCCTGAAAGAGATGAGGTAGAATGGAGTTAAGTTCTATATCGCTGATCACGATGGGAGCCACCTCACCTACCGATCATTGGTCAGTTGGTGATCATGCATTCATATGAGAATGCTGCATTTTGCATTCATCCATTTGAGATTTGTTATATGATTGTAAATGTGAAGTGAATGTAATGTACTTTTCATATGATTATAAAAGTTTTTGTTATGTATGCCATTAGTTATGTCTTACTATTCATTGTCTTTTCGAATTTATTAAATGGTAACACATAGTTTATGAGTTATCAGCTTACTGAGCTATTATTTGCTAACAATGTTGTTGTACACTTTTTCAGATCAGTAGAACTTTTGGGATAATGAGAGTCCAGTCTTATCAAGGTGTGGATCTTTTTTGCTGCTAAGGCATCGAGAAGTCATGTGCCCCAACGCGATTACTAGGTAGAAGACTTGTAGCTATCATATCCTTTGTTGGGATATTGAAAGAATTTGATATGTTTTATCTACAAAACGTAAATTTGTACCCTATAAAATGTAAATATTTTACGACTAAGTAGTTGTGTAAATCCTAGGGTTGTTACATGCTCTGAATGATCAATATAAACAGCGTGGTTTGATTATATGTATTATCACTTTCTTGTATTATCTAGAGGAGTTATACACATTTCTTTTTGAAAAAAAAATTTATTTGATCGGCCGTAATCAGTCGTGAGCTTTGATTTAAATCACGATTGAAATTGAGGTCGTGACATTATAAGTTTATATTTAAATAGGTTTTTTATATTATAAGTTTATATTATATATGTATATACATAATGTATGTGTGTATGTATGTAAGGTCTATATATATAAACTATAAGTGTATATTCATATATATACATATACTTATAATATATATATATATTTGTGTGTGTATGTGTGTGTTATCATTTTCTTGTATTATCTAGAGAAGTTATGCATAATTTTTTTTGAAAAAAAAGAAAATTATTTTATCATTCGTAATCGCTTGCGAGCTTTGATTTAAATCACGATTTAAATTGAGGTCGTGACATTATAAGTTCATATTATTATATTATAAGTTTATATTCAAATAGGTTTTGTTATATTATAAGTTTATATTATATATGTATATATATAATGTATGTATGTACGTTAGGTCTATGTATATTTATATGTAGATGAACTATAAGTCTATATGAATATATGTATATGTATATGTACATGTGCCTAGTTAAGTAGGAAAAAACAAAGGAAGTCGACCAACTAAACTAGCTACGACATGTTGCGTCGCTATTTTGACGCTAGAGTGTGGCTAAGAGTTGCAGCAACTAATTCACGTCGCAACCACGTATCTATATTGAGATGCCAATGTCATGTCAGCGGACGTCAGTGGTGTACTAAAGTGACGCTACTGTGCATATTGGGACATTATACCAACGTCATTGCATCTATACACTGGCGCTAAATCATGTCACTTAATTTAACCCACATAATTCCATGAATAAGGATATAAAAATAATTTATCTATAATACATATATATATAACATATGGAATACATATGTGGGTAATACATATAATGTAGCTAACATATATACGTAAGGAATGCATATGTAGGTAAGTATAGGAATACATACGTAGGTAACATATATATTTAATTAGGAATATTTAATCTGTCGGGCGTCTACTTAGCGTGTACCTAGTGTCGTAGAGACTGTGACGCTAAGTAGCGTCACAATCGTCGACACCAACACAACATAAGTATTCGGCGCTCATATCGACTCTGTCGTGAGCGTCGAGATAGAATCGCATAGGCGGTGACGCTAATTTAGGTTACAATCTACTGCACATTTTCTCATCCTCGCGCGTAATAATGGCGACAAAATAACGTCTCCATAGCGTCGTACTCCATAGCGTCGACATTCTCTAACACTAATGTGACGGTAATGTCTTCTTAAGGTGACACAATGTCGTCGTTATTTGGCAATTTTCTTGTAGAGTATTTTCATGATAATTAGTTAATGTCCTCAATATTATTTATGATGGTAAAACAATAAATTATATTTATTATCATACTGAAAGTAAGAAAAATAATGTATTAGAATATTTAAGCAATGGATCATGAAATATATTCTCCTAAGTCCTAATGATATTAATAAATGAAATTGTACAATTTAAGCTAATAATGATTAAAGATAATTATTAAAGATATTATTCTATTTTATTATGCAATCCTATAATACCCTACAAAAAATATAATAAGGATAAAACATAATTTAATAGAGAAATAATATTTGTATAAGTATTAATATAATTTGTTATATGTTATTATTTATATGGTAATAAAATAAATTGTATTACTATTAAATTAAAAGGAAAAAGTGTTTTTACAATTTGAACCCTAACCTCCCGCAGCAACTTCACGCATTGGATCATCAAGGTAATTACTGAAATGTATAAAAATGCTACTCCTGAAATTGTCTTTACAGTGGGTGCACGTGGATCCACCGGTACTGATGCGTAGTTTTCCAACGACTACAACCAGCGTAACTTTTGAGAATTTCTTTGTGTCGGTCGAAAAATACTTTATGACGGGCATTTTTCTAACTGTGCTTTCTCGTCGAAAATTTGAATTTCGTGTTAGAAAAATTAAACCCTCAAAGTAGAAAATTTGGATCCCTTTTTGTGTGGCCAACAGCACTTGGTGTTAGAAAAATTAACACGTGTTATTCTCCAAGCATGTTAGTGAGTTGGATTAACTATTCAATCAAGGTAATAACTACACATAAGAATTTTAAATAGTGAATATTGATTATTATCTTTAATTAACATAAAAAGTTATCCCTTCTCTTTATTTCTAATTTATTACTCAATTCTATGTTATTTATATATCATCCAAATGCAGCAATTTTTTTTCATTTTAATGTAGGACAAAACATAATAAAACTACGTGAATAAGAATTCTTATCTTATGAATAATAATTCACCTTCCAAACACCCCTAGCATCATTAGCATGCAGGAGGGGCAGTCACTTAGCTAGTGTTTCTAAAATCAAACCGGGCGAATTCGTTTAATCATTGGACTGGGAAGCTGTGGACAGATCCAATTGGATCAAATCACAATGGATCAAACAAGACCTTGCGATCAGATTTTTTTAACTTTTGAAAAAAAACCAATAAACTCAATAAAAAAAGACAAACGAAAATATAAAATAGGAAAACAAGAATGGATTAAATGTCATGCAGAACGCTGGTAGGAAAAAAAGAAAGAAAAAGATGTCAATAATGGAATAGACAAAAACATTATATAATAAGGAAAGCAACATAAATACAAAGGAAAATCAAATAAATTGGAATATGTTTGATTAATAAGAGATAGTATAAGAAAATGATGGAAATAGAAATATAGTATATCAAGAAAATTATTTGAATAACATCATAATGGGAGGACAAAAATTAAAGGGATTGGGATAGAAAATAAATTTAAATGGTTTAAATGGTAATATTTATAATAAAATCATTAGAAAATTAAAATTATTATATAATGTTGAAATATATTATTTAGTTTTAAGTTTCTAAATTTCATATTTTATCTTTAGAATTGTACTAAATTATATTATCTTTGTAAAATCTACATAAAACCACTATAAATGGTTGTACTAGTCAAACAATGAATTAGTTGTTGTATCGGACCTCCGATTTTAAAAGCATTTTGCTTGCTCATTGTTGGCGTAGAGTATCACACTCCCTCCCTATCCCATAAATTCAATGGTGATAGATAATTTCCATTTCAATACTTACTCAGCTATACTAAAAAAAGAAAACTAATCCAAGGTTATTGAAAAAAAATTATGATGCAACAATTCTAAATAATAAGTTATGTTGATCAATATTAAGTAAGATTTAATGGAGCTTCTACCCACTCAGTCAATCGTCCGATCTGATTGGACGACTGAGATTTTTAGGCGTGGTCCACTACTACACTCTCTCAGCTGTGATTGAACCAATCGGTCTTGAACTGATTGCTTGGTGACAAACAGTGAGATGATGAGTCGAGGAGGGGACGTAAGCGGTGATGACCAGGCGAGCAAGAGACGGCGACATAGGAGGACGAAGGCGACGGCGATGGTGACCATGCGGAGAGCAGGAGGCAGCGATGTTCGTGGCGACGATTGTGGCGATCAGGCTGCAAGCACGACGACAGTGGCGATAGGAAACAACAAGAGGCGACGGCAGTGGTGACCAGAAGACAAGCAAGAGGCGACGATGGTGACCAGATGATCGCAGCGGCGAGTAGTCAATGATGGCGGTGGCGACCAAGCAATGATGGCGGAGGCGACCAAGTGGCATCTAGGACGGGGATGACGATTGAGGGGAGGGGTGGAGTGAGGGGAGAGAGCTGCGGCGAGCAATCAGTGATAGCGGTGACAACCAGACGGTGATGATGATGGCGACCAAGCATGAGCAATCGCGACGGGGACAACGACCAAGAGGAGGGTTCTGAAGGAGGGGAAAGAGCCACATCGAGCGATCAGTGATGGCGGTGCACTACAAGAAATAGGGGAATTACAGACGGTCGAAACCGTATGTAATTTCCCCTAAAACCGTCAGAAATGTCGTTTCCGACGGTTTTTTCGACGGAATCGAAAACATCCAAAAAATGCTCGTTGCAAATTATTTCCGACGGTTTGGAAAGAACCGCCGAAAATTTTGACGGATTTTCGACGGTCACGACCGCCGATATTTCCGACGGTCTACGAAACCGTCGATAATTCGGCGGTGGTCGTGACCGTCGAAGTTTTTGACGGTTTCGTCGATCGCTGCAAATATCAACGGTTGCTAACGTCGAAACTTTCGACGGTTGTCCGGCGACCACCGAAGTTTCAGCGGTCAAAACCATCGCAAAGAATTTTTATAATATAAAAAAATTAGTCGGCCGGCAGCCGGCCAACGCCAAGATCTCGATCGCCAGCCGGCCGCGGCCGGATCCGGCCGCTGGGGCCGGATCCAACCGCCAGGCACCCCGCGGCCGGATCCGAATGCCCGCGGCCGCATCCGGCCGCCAGAGGCCGGATCCGACCGCCTGGCGGTCCGGGCCGGAGAGAGAGAGAGAAACGCCAGCGCGAGAGAGAGTCGCCGGCGGTCGATGACGTCCGGTCAGAGGCTCGTCGGCCGGGAGAGGGGAAATGGGGTTATATATATATGTATGTGTATAGGAAAGATGAGAAAGTGGAAAAACGAAAAAAAAGTGGGATAACAGAATTTTAATTACCGACGACTCTGACCGTCGGAAAAATAAATATTAATTATTTTTAAAGTTACCGACAGTTGTGACCATCGAAAATTATTTAATTTATATTTAGTTATATATACTATTTATTTTTTATTTTACCGACGGTTTGAACAGTCGTTAATTATTACCGACGATTGGAACCGTCGAAAATTGTGACGGTTTGGACTGTCATAAATTATATTAATAAAATAATCTTCATATTATATTATTATACATTTATCGACGGTTACGACCGTCGGAAATTACGACGAATTTTGCAACGGATTGATATCCGTCAGAAATATCGACGTTCCTAATCGTCAAAAAATAAAATAATAATATAATAAATTACATAATTTATTATTTTCATTTCCGACGGTCACGACCGTCAAAAAATCCGTCGGAAATTATGACGGATGGGTATCTGTCGGAAATATCGATGTTCCTAATCATCGAAAAATAAAATAATAGTATAAAAAATTACATAATTTAGTATTTTCTTTTCCTACGGTCATGACCGTCGAAAAATCCGTTGAAAATTGCGACCGATGGGTATCCGTCGGAAATATTGACGTTCCTAATCATCATAAAATAAAATAATAATATAATAAATTATATAATTTAGTATTTTCATTTCCGACGATCACGATCGTCGGAAAATCCATCGGAAATTGTGACGGATGGGTATCTGTCGGAAATATTGATGTTCCTAATCATCGAAAAATAAAATAATAATATAATAAATTACATAATTTAGTATTTTCTTTTCCGGTCGGAAAATCCGTTGAAAATTGCGACGGATGGGTATCCGTCGGAAATATCGACGTTCCTAATCGTCGTAAAATAAAATAATAATATAACAAATTACATAATTTATTATTTTCATTTTTGACGGTCGTAACCGACGAAAAATCAGTCGGAAACATTTCCATCGCAAAATCCGTCGCAAATTGCGACGGATTACTTTCCGTCGGAAATTTTTCGTCGGAAAATGGCAATTTTCTTGTAGTGGTGACGACTAACAATCAGCGACAGGGATGATAGCCGAGAGGAGGGTAGGAGGGAAATGATGATGCTACTGAAGGATCGGTGTTCGGATTAGGGCATCGAGATGGGACGATAGCATAGCACACACGTTTCGGTTAGGGCATTGTTGGTCCGGTTCAATCCTAGTTGGTTCACATCCGATCTAAAGGACTTTAAGTTGTGAATCACGTCTAAAAATCTCAGCCATGCGATCAGATTGGACGATTGAGAGAGTGGGTAGGAGGCTTCTACCTACTTGAGTGGGTAGGAGCTCCATTAAATCTTATTAAGTATATGAAAGCACATAAGATAGTTTTCTTGCTCAGAGAAAATAAAATATGTTTATTAGTGAATTAAAATATTATTAAAAAAATAAAATGTGCTTAAGAGGGTTTGGTATTGATAAAATGAGTAGCATTTTTCTATAATTACTTAAAAAAGATATTTCATCTTCTCATGTTTTATATTATTAAAATTAAAAAGGTGTAATGGATAATCTACCTCTAATAACTTGAGCAAGGTAGTCAAGATCGAGATGGGTTAGTGAAATGATCATAATATCTTACCTGTATATTAAAAATTAATTTAATAATAAAATTATATTAAATTTTGATATGGAAAAATTATATATACTTTTTATTTATATTCAACATGCATTAATATCATGTTTTGATATATTTTTATGTTCGAACACATACTTTATTGTTGAAATGCAGCTTTTATGATTTCTCCACACCTATCTTATGGTAATTTGCATTCCTGAAATATTATTATTGAAATGCAGCTTTTATTATTTTTTTATGCAGAAATCTCAACTGACAATATATGGGGGCAAGCAAGTGTATGCCCTCACTTACACACTGCATAAGGCATACAGATGGATACCCCCAAACTAGATACTTAGACGAATTCGAAAGAAGATGACACGATTCAAAAAGACAACCTGCCCAAAGCAACAAACAACTTGAGGAAGACACTTTCCACGTGTAGATTCCCTTGTATATGAAGAAGGAAGCTTTCTCTATACTTTATGAGTAGATGTGGACAAAAGAGTAGCTAAAAAAGTTGGACAAGTGGCAACTGTAAAGGTGGCAGCCAAGGAGGGACCACAAGATTCCTTTAGCTAGAAAAGTGAGCACAACAAGATAAAGAAATAGCTACAAAAGCTGGAGAGGTGGCACAAACCTCTTGAAGTATAAAAGAAAGCTTTAGTCGCTGAGGAGTGATTGGCTGATTCCCTTAGCAGCTTTTGAAGGAAAAGGTGTCGATCTGTCTTTAGTGTATTTGGCCCAAACAACAAATAACACCAAGCTTGGAGTGGACCAGTTGACAAATTGCTCCATACATGGCAGGAAGGAAGCTTCGTCTGGGTATTTGGAGGCGCTAAAGGACAAAGATGCAACTGGCAGTAGGCAAGAGGATCATAAAAGAGAAAGGTGGCTTCCCAAGAGAGAGGGTCTGAATTTGGCTGAATCTCCAACCCATTGTTGTTGCTGAAGGAGGTTGGAGGAGGCGGTTGCAGCAGTAACTTCTCTTCTCGCTTTCTCTTGCTTTTCCCTTTCTTCTTTTCTTGTTTTCCTAATGTGTAATTAAACTAGCTACCTAGTGGCCGGAGGATGTTGAACTTGTGATTTCTTTATCTTTGTTCTATCTCTGATTTTTACGCAATGAAAACATGATCGATTTCTTTACTTTGTTTTGATGCTGCATGATTGATTCACCGCAATGAGCTAGGGATGTTGATTGAGCTATAGGACTTGTTTCAATTACATCCCGAGACGGAAATCTCATCCTCTGTTCAGCTGCATACTAAGGGGTAGCAAGTTGAACAGAGTTGTCATTCTGCAATTCAAATGAGTCATGTTGATGCAATGTTTGTGCTTTTGTGATGATGTTTTATAATCCTTTGTTCAGGCAACGTGTGTTCACTGATTTCTAGTGAACCACTCATAGAGGTCACCAAGGGTCACAATCTTCATTTCTAGTGAGGATTTTGTTGGCTTGAACACAATTGATTTCACGCAATCTCTAGCCATAGAGGTTTCTCACTCGAGAGGGTTATCTTAAATGATGGGAGTCCAATTCGGTCCGAGAGGTTGGTTGTAGCTTCCATCTTCGTTTTGAGAATCTATGAGGCAGCGAGTGCATGAGGCAAAAGATCAATCTTTTGAGAGAAACTGATTCATTGATTTACTCTATGTACAGGAGAGGGTTCGTTGAGTTGAATAGTTGACTTTTCTGACACGTGTGAGCTCGATTATTAATGTATGCGAGAGCATCATTTGATGAACCAGGTGTTGTTTGCCATAAAAAATATTTTTGCATAAGTCGGAAGGTCGACTGTCACTTTATTTATAATTTAATGTTCGAAGAACGTTGATCCTAAGCGAAAACATCCCCTAAACCCGTATTTATCTACACTAATCTTTCGTCTACTTTTGCATTAAAAATTAGTGTAGTTTTATTTGCTATAATTTCTATTTTGTAGCATTCCACTTTCTCACTTAAACAACACCTATAGACTTAATTTTTTTCTTCTAAACAGTTTCAATCAAGCGTGAACTTTTCAAACTTTGTCCTTATGAATCGACCCTCGAGCAATTGTCATATACTTGCGATTCTCGTAGTGATTGTGTTGAGGAATTATAAATTTTAAAATTTAATTCGATATTTTTTTGTCAAGTAAGAGTATGTACTTGTGTGGGAGTAAACAAATGTTTAGGGGTAATTTCTCTTAATAAGTAACTCTTTAATATGAAGCATATTGTTTTCTGTCATTTCGTGCCCTTCACAACATAAATCTTCGAGGTTATCAAGTTTTAAATAAATTTATATTGTTTTAGTTTATAGATAATATTAACTTTACTATTATCCTATTAAGGTTTCCTCCACATGTATACATATATTTGATTACTAGCTGATCACTATAGGTTTTTATTCTATTTTAGATGCATTTCACCCCTATCGAATCCCTAAATTGCTCAACTTTTGGTCAATTATATTTGAAACGCATAGATTGTGATAACTAGTTGATATTCCTCATTTTATACTTAATTCTATGTGCATAGAGGTTCTAAAATGCTAAAATCCATAAATATTTCAATTCTATGTCAAGTTATCATTTTTAGGACAAGTTATTACTCCAATAAGCCAAGTTATCATTATTTTGAGTGAACTGATTTTCAATTATTTTCTTGTCATAAATTCATTATTATCATGAATGAATCATATTTGAATGATCATATCTCAACTTGTGCAAAATTTTAAATCTATTTGAACAAATTATCATTTTTCCAATGCCAAGTTATCGTTAAAGGATAAAATTGTCATTTCAACATGCAAAACTATCAAATCTGCACAAAGGCATTAAGCAATCATTATATTATTGTCCTAACTCATTGTTGTTCAAATTTGATCACATTTGGATAGCCACAATAAAAGTTATGACAAGTTATCATTTTTAAGGCAATCGAGTTATCGTTTTGGCACCCAAGTTATCATTCCTATGAAATCTTATTCATATTTGATTTCTGACTTCACTCACTTGCCACCCTAATCCATTTGATACCTTCAATGCTATGAACCACCCATATTTGGACATTTTCCAAGATATATTCAAAGTTATCTTTTCGGGCATTTATAAGATATCATTTTTAATCATTGATTTGCAACTCTGCACAACACTAATTCCTACTTGACATTTGAGCTGATCCTGGTTGCTTTTCCTATCCTTATTTGTTCATTTCCTATTTGAGGACTTTGATGCTTGGTGTTCTATCTTTTGTAGCAGGAAAAATAGATTGTAAAAAGGTGGAAAAGTAGAGGGGCACTGATTTGGTGGTCCAAAAAGCTGCAGCAGCTAGAGTTTTCATGGTCATTTGGACAGGTGACTTACATCAAGGTTATGGAATATTTAGATGCTGATCTAAGGGTGAGGAGAGGCCAGATATAAGCTGCAGAAACCCTGGAAATGGGAGGAGGTCGGCCAGATTGCAGGAGGAGGAGAAAGCAGCAAGGGTTTGGAGCTGGAGCTGAAGTGCTGAGGGATTTTTGTGGACAACTCCTAGCACAAGATGAATTCCTCCTGTTCTTCACTTTATTTTGTGTCTATGCTTGTAAACATGAGGAGCTAAACTCCATGTCCCCTAGGATAGGGTAATAGTCTAAGTTAATTTTGGATGGATGTAGACAAGACTGAATTCCTGCATTGATATCAAACTTGATTTCTGATTTTCTATTTCATATGAACCTGATTTTGTCTTTGTAAAGTCATGATTGCATATACCACTAAGAAGTTGTCATTTGACCTAATCTTGTTCATAAATGAATCAAGAATCAATGCCAAATGTTCAAGTTCTAATCCAATTGAGATTGCTGATTTCTTGAAAATTTGATTTATGTTTTTCCTGATTTCTGAACTTTTCAATTTCAGATTTCCCTGAGCTGTTTAAATCTGAATTGTCATTGGGAATTTGATTAATTGAACAACTGAGAAGTTATCATATGTCACACTCTTGTTCAGAAATGGATTAAGAAACTTTGACATTTCATGATTCAATTCTCTAATTACCATGACCTTTTCTGATTTTAATGAGTTACTGAATTCTGTTTTCCTAAATTCAGGAAATCTGATTTTCCATTGTTAAGCCCCACTTTAATCCACCATTGAGAGATGGTTTTAAGGCCTTCCGTGAGATTCAGAGATGAGCCAAGGAGCAATGACAATTTTTGATTTCTCAACTTGTGATTCTATGCATTTTGGTTCCAATTAATTAGTGTAAAGTGTGAATTTCATTTTTAATTGCAGCCGAGAAGTTGAATCAAGGTCCTCTTGTAGTTTAGAGATAAATCAAGGAACACTAGCACTATTATTGGATAAGTTTCATTCCTACCAAGCTAATTGAAGTGATTTCATTATTTTGTGATCATACCTTGAAGTTATCATTTCAGAATTTATTGAAATTGTCAAAAAATCAGCAGGTGTCTTGAATTGAACTTAATGATAACTTGGTTTTCAATGAGGATCCTTTTCTAATTCAATTTGGCTAACAATCATATGATAATATATTATTTAGTTCTGGTCTAATTGAGCTGTGAAAACAACCATATTGAAAGTTGAATTAGATTTGACTAAAAAGTGATAACTTGTTCATTTCCATCCATAATTAAATTAGATGAACCCCAATTCCTAGGAGGACCTCCCTCATTGATAGATAAACGCTTTTAGCCTCTAGATTAACAATTATAACTCAATTTAGTTAACTTTTCAGCACTCTACAACAAGTTATCATTCTGCATTCCTAAAAGAAAAAAAAATATGTTTTCACTTCCTTTAAAAATCTGTTTTGGCCACTTTAAATAGGGTTAGTCTAAATTATTTTTAGGTAGCCTAGGACTTCAAATCACTGTGGATACGACATTTAGAGTTACTACAATTGACCTGTGCACTACAGTAGAGAGTGAGTTAGGGAGTTGAAACAAAAATTGAAAAATTTGACTTTTGACCCAAAAACCAGCAAGTTATCACTAAACCCCCAAATATCACTACCAATATTACTTATGCAATAATAGTTTAATATGAATTGACAGGAAAATGTAATAATATGATTAATATGATGCGCAATTATATAAAATAGCTTTCAATATACATATATATATTACATTTATTTTGTTAAAAGAACTTTAAAATAAAATATGATTTTATATTTATTTTCTTAAAAAATAACTTCAAATTTTAATTATAACAAATCATCAAATTCTTCTTAATTTTATTTCTTCAAAAATCATGTTGCACAATTGGTCAAAATTTAAAAAAAATGGGAAAAATGTAAAATAAATGAAACAATATTGGTAGGATCTCAAATGTGAAATCAAGATAATAGATCTTTGGTATGAACCATGGGTGTGTCTATTTGGATTGGTTGCCAAAAAAATGGATTTTTAAAAAAAATATTATTTTAATATTTTATATGTAGAAGTAGTGAATATTTTATTTGAAAAATTAAATTTTTATACTAACCTATTAATAAACATTTAGTAATGCAAGTTACTATAGTATATGAAATATTAGTATTGAAAAAAATTTATTGTATCAAAATGCAATCTAAATTGTTTAAATAATCTTTTTTTTCATTTTTATTTTATTTTTCATTTACAATCAATTTCCGATTGTTTCTTTTTTTCTATTTTCTTAGTTCTTTCTCATTTATTAATTTTTAATTAGATATTGTACTTTCCATTTTACTTCTTTCTCTTTTATTGCATTATGGCTATGCCTTGTCCTTACCCTCGTATCAAATTTTGACCTAGTTACAACATTCTAAATCAATTTCTACTTTCATGAACTTAATGAAAACTCAAAGGGATTAGAACCTCCTAGTCTAGACCACATGTTGGGTGGTCCCTCTCTCCAGATTCATTCACAAGTCAATGGAATGGTTTAAAACCCATCAGTTTATATAAACCAATCAAGACAATCAAAACCAATAAGCACAACACAATATAGTATGGAACAATAAAGAAAAAAACGCTTTAGATGTACTTAACATTCACAAACCAAACCAACCAGTTAATTCAACTTTCAAAATCTAAACTAATTTAGATAGGGAAGATAGACACTGAAGTACAACACAATCATCAAAGCTAATACATATTCCACCATCGAATTAGAACCCGAATGAAAAGCTAGAAAATAAAGGATGAAAAACAATCTTGAAAAGTATGATGTTTTTTTCTTCTTTGTCAATTATGTAGCTCCTCCATGTGGGCTAAACTTTAGTTACTATTGAGATACAGAATTCCTTTATTATGTCATGAAAAAATTTCCAATCTGTCTATGCAACTTTTGGGGGAAAAAAGAATATAAAATTTTGGAATTTTTGTTGGGTTTTGCAAAGATCACCTTAGTGGTCATTTTTTTCAGTCATTAAAATGCGTATGAATTTATCTTTCTAGTATAACAAGCAAAGAGTTACAACAAAGAGCACAATGATAAAATATCTTTTTTATTCCAAGGTGTATGCATGCTACATGTTTACATAAAAATGACAAAACATCAATGCTTCCACTGGTACATGAATTCATATTGCTCAGTTTCTTCGTTAAAAAAGTAGGCTCCATCAGTTTGGATGTTCCACCAGCACATTCCATCACATCTGTAGAGATCCCTCTCCTCATCGTAAATGTTGAAAGATCCGGAGACATCTTTCCATTCCATGTAGCACTAAAATAAAGTTGGATATTGAATAAAAAAGTTGGGTTTAAACATCCAGCTAAATGGCGTTTGGAAGTCTAAGTCATGTTGACCAAGATCATCATCTTTGGATTGACAATGGATGTGCAAGGAAATTCCATCACCAAAAAATGACTAAGGATATTTTAATGGCCATTATGACTATTTAATGACCAATATTTTTTCCTATCCTACAATTAATAACAATTTAGTGCACAATATTCATTAATCCCAATGATTCATTAATGCAAATTAATCCAATTTAGTGCATAATATTTCTTTCCAACTACATTATTCACGAAATTAATAGCATGCTTGATTCATTTAACAGAATAAACAATGACATTGTTTTATTTTTTTTTTTAATTAGCCTTGACCTTTTATGATGCATGCATGATGTAACATAATTTTAATGTTTTGTTTTAATTATTTTTATAAACTTTTGGCAATATATACATTAATTTTAGGCTTTATTTGTTTCATTTTATTTGATTTAGTGAAATACACAAAAATCATATTGAAAGAAGAAATTTAGAGATATTATTTATAATAACTTTACAGATCTATACATAATCAATATTATATATTGCGTAAAAAGTTAGTTGTAACCTATAATACATAATAAAATATAATAAATAAATGTTAATTAAAGTTCATAAAAAAAAGTTTGAAATAACATTTATATAAGTAATAATATAATGTGATCCATGTTATTATTTATATAGTAATAAAATAAATTGTATTTACTATTAAATCAAAAGGAAAAAAATATTCTTACAATTAAGTACAAGATTTGAACCCTAACCTACAGCAACAACTTCTCGCATTGGACCATCAAGGTGGACACTGAAATGTATAAAAATGCTACCACTCACTTTGATTTCCGGCAAGTCATAACTTTTGAGAATTTCTTTGTGCCCGTGAAAATACTTTGTGACGGACATCTTTCTAACGGTGCTTTCCTATCGAAAATTTGAATTTCCTTTCTAGTGATAAATGACATCTTTCTTTTCTCCATAAGAATATTTTTTTGTACTAATATTTTTTAAAATTTTATTAATTATAACCATAATATCTATAGTAATTCTTATTCCAACCAAACTTCCTTGTATCATTAAGTTTCAAATTGCATAAGAATAATATTATTCAACACATTACTTCCAATTGAACCCAATACCACCATTTATTTCATCTGAAATGTTGGATGAATTTATCGATCTTTTCCATTTTTTTCAAAAATTAAGATGAAAAAAATACCTCACCTAGCTCCTTCCACTTAGGGATGTTAGTAAAATTAAACCCGAAAAAATTAAACCCTGAAAGTAGAAAATATGATCCCTCTTTGTGTGGCCAACAGCACTTGGTGTTAGAAAAATAGTGTGTTATTCTCCAAACAGATTAGTGAGTTGATTAACTATTCAATCAAGGTAATAACTACACATAAGAATTTTAAAAAAGTGAATTGATTATTATCTTTAATTAACATAAAAATAATCATTCCTTCTCTTTATTTATAATTTATTACCCATTTCTATGTTATTATATATCATCCAAATGCATCAATTTTTTTCATTTTAATATAGGGCAAAAAATTATGAAAGTACGTGAATAAGAATTCTTATCTTACGAATAAAAGAATTCACCTTCCAAACACCCTTAGCACCATTAGCATGCAAGAGAGGAAGCCACTTTGCTAGTGTTTTTAAAATCAAATCCGACGAATTCGTTTAATCATTTTGATTGGGAGGCTACATACAGTTCCAATGGGATCAAATCACAATTGATCAACACAAGACCTTGCGATCAGATTTTTTAACTTTTGGAAAAAAAAACAAGAAACTCAATAAAAAAATACTAAAATGAAAATATAAAATAGGACAACAAGAATGGATTAAATGTCATCCAGAATGACAGGAGAAAAGAAAGAAAAAGATGGCAATAATGGAATAGACGTAAACATTATATAATAAGGAAAGCAAAATAAATACAAAGAAAAATAAAATACATCGGAATATGTTTTAAAAGCATCGCTTGCTCATTGTTGGGGTAGAGTATCACCCTCACTCCCTCCCTCCCTATCCCATAAATTCAATGGTGATAGATAATTTACATTTCAATACTTACTCAGCTATACTAAAAAAAGAATAAGTAATATAAGTTTATTTGGTTATTGAAAAAAATGATGATGAAAAATTTATGAAGAATAAGTTATATTGATCAATAGTAAGTAGGATTTATTGGAGTTCCTACGCACTCTCTCAGCCGTCCGATATGATCAGACTGAGATTTTTAGGCATGGTTCGCTGCTCCACTCTCTGAGCCATGATTGAACCATATTGAACTTATTGCTCAGCGACAAACAACGAGTCCCGATGAGTCGAGGAGGGTACGATAGGCAGTGGCGACCAAGAGAGCAGGAGGCGGCGACTCAGGAGGACGAAGGCAACGATGGTGGGTGGAGACCATGTGGCGAGCAGGAGGCGGCAGTGATGGTGGTGGAAATGGTTGTGGGGACCAGGCTACGAGCAGGAGGCGAAGACTGTGGTGACTAGGCAGCAACATGAGGCAATGGCTGTGGTGACAAGGACGCGATGACCGATCGCAGCGGCGAGTAGTTAGTGATGGCGGTGGCAACCAATCGGCGATGGCGGAGGCGACCAAGCGGCGAACAATCAGCGATGGGGACGATGACCGAAAGGAGGGTCGGAAGGGAGGGAGAGAGCTACGACGAGAAGTCAGTGATGGCAGTGACAACCAGACGGCGATGATGATGGCGACCAAGCGTGAAGAATCATCGTCGAGGAAGGCGACCAAGAGGAGGGTTCGGAGGAAGGAGAGAGCCACGATGAGTAATCGGTGATGACCAAGCGGAAAGCAACACTACGAGAAAAGTGAGATTTTCCGACGGACAATTTCCGTGGGACAGGAATCCTTCGCAAATTGTGAAGGATTTTGTGATGGATAGGGATCCGTCGGAAATTTCGACGGTCGGAACCGTCAGAAATTAAAAAAATAAATTATGAAATATATTATATTATTATTTTATTTTCCAACAATAAGGAACGTTGAAATTTCCGATGGATACATATTTGTCTAAACTTTAGACGGTCTGACCCGTCGATAAGTAAAAAATAATTTAATATTATATAATATATAATATAATTAGTATTTTATTATTATAATTACTAATGGCTCAGACCGTCGAAAGTTTTGATGGTCTGAAGTCGGTAATTGTAAAATTAATTATATTATATAATATATAATATAATTAATATTTTATTATTATAATTATCGACAGGTCGAAAGTTTCGACGGTCGGACCATCGGAAGTTTCAACAGTCTAAACCATTGGTAACTGTAAAATTAATTAAATATTATATAATATATAATATAATTAGTATTTTATTATTATAAATACCGACAGTTCAGACCATCGATAATTGTAAAAATAATTTAATATTATATAATATATAATATAATTAGTATTTTATTATCAGACTGTCGATAATTGAAAAATAATTAAATAGTATAATCATATATATCATAATATATAATATGTATTATTATTAAAATTTCTGACGGTCGGGACCTCCATCCTGGAACGGCCGCCTGCGGTGGATCGGTCGTCTGGTGGCATGATCCGGCCGCGCACAGCCTGGATCGGCTGCCTTGCGGCTTGATCCGACCGCGTGCGGCCTGGATCAGCTGCCCGGTCTATTGGCGGCTTGATCCAACCGCTCGCGGCTTGGAACGATGGATCCTCTCTCTGTCTCGCCCGTGGTCGGAACGGCCGCCTCACGACAATTTTTTTATTACTTTATACCTTATCTCTGACGGCTTAGGCCGTCGAAAATATTGACAACCATCAAAACTTCCGATGGTCGCCGCCGTCAGAATCTTTCGGCGGCTGCCTCCGTCGAAATCTTCTGACGGGTGCAACTATCAGAAATCTTCTAGCAAGGTCAACCGTCGAAATCTTCAGGTGGGTGCGGCCGTCGGAATCTTTCGACGGGTGCAACCATCGGAATCTTTTGGCAGTTGCAGCCATCTGAACCTTTCGATGGCTGCACCCTTTAGAACTTCCGATGGTTGCACCCATCAAAAGTTTCGACAAATATTTCTTCTTGTCGGAAGTTCTTTTGTGACAAGCATTCTTTCGACAGGTCGTATCTATAGAAAAAATCATCGAAAACTTCATTTTTCGACGAATTTCTCAAGATTTTCGATGGTCGCGACCATCGAAAAAGTCAATTTTTCTTGTTGTGCAACCAGCTACAAATATGACGACCGAGAGGAAGGTCAGAGGGAGACGATGATGTGACTGAGCAGGCGTCGACAAGCATCGGTGATCGGGTTAGGGCATCGTGATGTGAAGAAAGCACACGTTTGGGTTAGGGCATTGACGAACCGGTTCAATCCTAATCAGTTCACATTCAGTCTAAAGGAATTTTAGTTGTGAATCTCGCCTAAAAATCCCAGCCATCCGACGGACGATTGAGATATTGGGCAGGAGGCTGGTACCTACTTGAGTGGGTAGAGCTCCATTAAATCTTATTAAGTATGTGAAACCACATGATATATTTTTCTTGCTCAAAGAAAATAAAATATGTTTATTAGTAAATTAAAATATTATTTAAAAATATGATTAAAGGATTTTGGTATTGATAAAATGAGTAGCATATTATTTTATAATTACTTAAAAAGGATATTTCATCTTCTCATATTTTATATTAAAAATAAAAAGGTGTAGTGGATAATCCACTTCTAATAACTTGAGCAAGATAGTCAAGATGGAGATGACTTCGTGTCGTAATATCATACATACATATTAAAAATTAATTTAATACATAAAATTATATCAATTTTTTAAATAAATTTATATTGTTTTAGTTTATAGATAATATTAACTTTACTATTATCCTATTAAAGTTTGCTATTACTTATGCAATAATAGTTTAATATGAATTGACAAGAAAATCATATTAGTATGATTAATATGAAGTACAATTAAATAAAAATAGTTTTAATATATTTTTATGTTACATTTATATTGTTAAAAATAACTTTAAAATATATTATTTTATTTTGTTTAAAAATAACTTTAAATTTTTAGTTATAATAAATCTCAACTTCTTCTTAATTTTATTTCTCCAAAAATCATGTTGCACTTGATCAAAAATTAAAAAAAAGGGAAAATGCAATAGAAATGAAACAATATTGGTAAGATCATGGATTCTACGATCTAGATCTTACAATCCCATCCATTGTACAAAAATGTTTTCAAATGTGAGCGATCAAAATTTGGTAACCATTAGTGTGTCTATTTGGATCGGTTGTCAAAAATGGATTTTTAGAAATAATATTATTTTAATATTTTAAGTGTACAAGTAGCTAATACTTATTTTAAAAAATTAAATTATTATACTAACTTATTAATAAGCATTTAGTAACGAAGGTTACTATAGTTCATGAACAATTACTATTGAAAAGAATTATTGTATCAAAATACAAACTATATTGTTTAAATAATATTTTTATTTCATTTTTCCTTTACACTAGATTTCCTATTGTTTCTTTTTTTCTATTTTCGTATTTCTTTCTCATTTATTAATTAAATATTGTACTTTCCATTTTACTTCTTTCTCTTTTATTACATAATGGCTATGCCGTGACCTTACTCTCGTCAAATTTTGACCTTGTTACAACATTCTAAATCAATTTCCACTTTCATTAACTTAATGAAAACCCAAAGGGATTAGAACCTCAGTCTAGACCACAATGTTGGGTGGTCCCTCTCTCAAGATGCATTCACCGTAAGAAATCATCTAAAATACACAACTCAATGGAATGATTTAAAACCAGTCAGTTAATATAAACCAATCTAGATGATCAAAACCAATAAGCACAACACAATATAATATGGAACAATAAAGACAAAACACTTTAGATGTACTTATTATTCAGAAACCAAAATAAACTCCAACCAGTTAATTCAACTTTCAAAGTCTAAAATAATTTAGATAGAGAAGATAGATACTGAAGTACAACACAATCATCAAAGTTAATACATATTTCATCTGGAATTACAATCCAAATGAAAAGCTAAAAAAGAAAGGACGAAAACAACCTTGAAAAGTACGATGTTTTTTCTTCTTTCTAAGTTATGGGATAAATTCCCCTAAATGCTCTCCAACTTTGATATTTATTTAACGTTATCCTTCAACTTTACTTTCTAATTAGACTACTCTTCATCTTTTAACTTATTTCATCAATTATCATTTCGACCTTTGATCGGCAATTTTTCGATTGAACCATCGACGGGACATTTTTCTCTCTCCATCATCCAAGCAATCGTCCGACGTGACATCAATAAAAAATAAAATAATATTAAAAATAATAATAAATAAATAAAATGAAGGTCGGAACCAATCTAGGGAAAGAGACTTTACATGACCCCCCCACCCCACACACACCTTTCCCTACGCCAGAGAGCGCGGGGAAGGGGGGGAGGGAAGGATGGTCACTACCCCTTTTGCGACCTCCGGTGAGTCCCCCTTCTTCCCTACGCTTGTCGTCACAGGGAAAAGGGAAGGGGGGGTGCCCTCTCCACTGCGACCTCCGGCAAGTCGCTCTGAGGTCGCAAGCCCCCTCCACTATGATCTCTGGTGAGTCGCCCGGAGGTCGCATGCCCCCACCCCTTTTCCCTGCCCTGAAGAGGCAGTCTCCCCTGATTGTTGGCGATGACGGCAAACAGCCATCGATTGGGAGATTCGACAACTTTCGCCCCCTCGACGAAGTAGCCCGCTCATGGAGGTCACAAGGCGGTGATGCCGCCAAGGTGGAGAAGGTTGAAGTGCACAGGATGAATGGTTGGAATGCCATGTTCTCTCGATCATGTCTTCGGTTGGTGGGCGGCGAGTCGTCATTGTTGTGACGGTACAAGCGGGAAAAGGGGGGTCGCCTGAGTGCCGGCGGCCGAAGTGAGAAGAGGTGGGGGCGGCCGCCCCCACCCCACTGCCCCCATGGGAAGAGGAGGGAGCGCTGCCCCTTCCTCGTCTCCCCTCCGGCGATGGAGATGTTGGGTCAAAGTTTCAATGACATATGAAATTCTATTTTGATGAAACAAACCTCGAAAGATTAAAATGCTGAAAAAGTCCAAGAAAAAGAGATAACTTTGTGCACAATTTTGATTACATAACTGACTATGAAATGATTAGATTTTGGATGAATATTCCGGTGAATTTGTAGAGAATTCTATTAGCTTTCCATGTACTCCAAGATCATCTAATTTGGATAACTGTGAAGAAAGTTATGATTAAAAGAGTGCAGGTCGGTCAACCTGTCGGTCGACAGTCCGGTCGATCAAATGAAGATGTCGGTTGACCGATCCAGAACCGGTTGACGTCAAAACTATACCGATCGACAGTCCGGTCGAAGCACCGGTCGACCGATCAGCTCAACGGCTATAAATTAAAACTGCGAGACTGTACCGGTCGAGACATTGGTCGATAGTCCGGTCGATCGACCAGCTGCGGTAACTGGAGAAATGGCGCAACGATCACATAGACCGATCGACCGGTCCAGAATTTCGGTCGACCGGCCTCCGAGTCAAATGAACAATAACGGTCAAATTTGAAGGAGGAATTTGTGGAATAATTTTTGGACGAATTTTTCACACATTGAAGGCTATAAAAGGAGTGTCAAAGTCAAAGGCAAAGACACCCATTCACTCATTGAAGAAAAGCTTCAAGTTATCAAAGAGAGACCATTTCTTGAAGTTTTCATTTTATAGCTTTCTCATTATTTCTCTTTTCTTCTCTTGTGAGCTTAGAATTGTAAAAGAGAGAAACATTATTGTTCAAAAAAATTAGAGAGAGCTCCTGTGTAAAAGAGGTTCAAAATCTTACCTCTTGAGCGAGAGAAATAGATTAGCTTCTTAGGAGGATAGATTGTCTTGCCTCTCGAAGCGAAGAAAAAGGCGATGGTGTAAAGGGCTTTCTTCCTTGCCCCATTTGGAACAAAGGAAGTGCTAGTGGAATCTCCGACGATCTCGAGGTCGAGAAGTCGGAGCGGGGACGTAGGTCAATGTGTGGCCGAACCTCGTCAACAAATCACCGTGTCCATTTGAGTTTGTTTTTTTCTCTCTCTCTCCCCCCATTCATGTTGAATTTATGATCTGAACTATAAAGGATTTAAGAATCGGTTTTGTGCTTCCGCGACAGTTTGTGTGAAATTGATATTTTTAATTGAACACCAATTCACCCCTCCTCTTGATGCCCTTTGGAATCCTATAGGAGAAGAGAGGGGGGAAGGGGGCGGACGTTCGCACGCCGGTGATTGGCAAATTGGGGGGGAGAGGTGACTCGCCGAGGCTTCTCCGTCTCCCCTCCGGCGACGGAGAAGAGAGGGGGGAAGGGGGCGGACATTCGCACGCCGGTGATTGGCAAATTGGGGGGGGGAGGAGAGAGGTGGCTCGCCCTGATTTGGCAACCTCCGACTAGCCGAGGTGGGGGGCACATTCCTTTTTTTTATCATACTAGTGTGATGCCCGTGAGATGCACAAAGAATATAAAAAAGTATTCATATCTAAAATAAATTATTAATTTATTTTCTAATGGAAAAGTGTAATGTATGCTTATATTTTCTAAAATTTAAAGAATAATATTAAATAAGTAAAAGTATCAACAAATAGTGTACTGTAAACAATAATTTATTATTAACTTATAAATAACAGAAATGATTTTGTGCCATTGTACCATTGATTTACTCGCACTTCCCTCCTCTCTGGAAAATAGAATTCATTTGAAATATTTATACTCGAGTTGTTTCTATTCCACAAAATATAAATAATAAAGAAAAAATAAGAGAAAAATACTATTCCCTTTGAGTCACTTATTTATAGAAACTTTTTTACACATTTTTGTCTACTCGTTTAAAAACAAAGAAATAATATGGCACAACGGATTCGAACTGTTAAACTATTTATATTTCAAAATTGTTATATATAATAAGGCATACATTTCTTCCTGTTTTATCTTACTATTGTATATAGAACTGAGATATTAAAGTTTCTTTCCTTGCTTAAATCATCTTGGTGTCATCATGGATTAGGAAAAAAAAATCCATGACACACTAATATATGGCTTAATATTTAAAACAAAAAGAATACTTTAATTTAGAAAAAAATATAAAGCTTATTATGAACAAATTAAGTAAAATAATTGAATATGAATCCTTTTTTTCTCAATTTGCTCGTCAATAAACATGGCACTATAAACACATGGTAGCATATAATTATGCTAGATGTCTTTTCAGTGTCATTATTTTTTTAATAACTAACCAATAATCATTATCTCCTTATATTCTTAAATAATTTCAAATTTTAAGTATCTTTTTACTATTTTCGTGGTAATAGTTATTATAATTAAATAAAATAAATTTCTAAAATAAGGAAAATGAGGAATTTATATAAATATTTTTTTGAGATATCATGATAATGATATCTTATAACTATTCCTCAAAATTAATCATTTAATATTTTTTATTACTAACAAACAATTCATAGATTATTATCTAAATTTATTTTAACATGTTGGAGAACACGTAACAGTCAATCCATGTACCAGTTATTCTTTACGGATATCCTCTTTTTAATATAGAACTAGTGTGATGGTAAGCGCAATGTGCGGATGATGCAAAATTAAATGAATCATAGGTTTATAAAATAAGTAAATTTTATCTTGATATATTTTATTATTACTTAAGGAATATGATAATTATAATTTTAGAATAATAATTTATTGGTATATCTAATATCATTTGTGTCCCATTTATTTTCCTCTCTTCTTAGAAAATAACATTCTTATTTAATTTTGGAATATCAATTTGTTAGTCTATTTCATTTTTATATGAGTTTCATGATATATCTCATATATAGTTTGTTTCCTCCTCAGCATTTATATGTTGTCAAAGGAAGACAGTAACTTAGCTACTAATCTTTCGGTAAAAATTATGATTTATTAATTTCTAATTAGTTATGCAATGTTAACTAATTTTAGTTCTAATTATCTGTAAGCGATAGATTTTAATTGAAATATTTGCGTTAAAAATTATTATGGTTTAGTCACCTCACTTAATAATATGGTAACATCTCCATGTCCCAAAATTTATAATTATATAATAAAGTGATTTCTATTTTTTAAAATATGGCATCATTTAGATAATCTGATATCTAATTTATTAAATGTATTGTACCAAATTAATTCAAATATCGTACAGTTATAGTATTCTATAACTGATTTCATAAATGAATGCTAAATAGTCTTTTCATTTATAACATATAAAATAATTCTAATTAGTTATTTATAACTGACTTAGAAATAACTGTCAGATAATTTTTTCCCTAAATAAGTTTGTGAATAATATGCATATATAAATTATTCTCCAATTAAATATAAATTCTTAACACTTGGCAAAATTATTGTTATGGTATACTAATATTTTCTTGGCAAACACTACCATTTGAAATAAAATATATTTAAATTATTGCATATGTCATGTAAAGATTAGGCACCGTTTGACATGACAAAAAGTAGAGTATTTACTAGCGGATAGCGTTTCGTTACATTCAAAATGCTACTATAAGTATTTGGTAAATATTTTTTCTGAGTAGCGTTTAGAGGTTTGAGCACAAAATGCTATAAGCTACTCCTACTAGCTTATAGAGTATAGAGGTAGCGTTTTCATATTTTTTCTTATTCTACCCTTATTTTTAAAATAAAAATAATTTAATTATTAAACGCCATATATTAATTTTATTTTATATATCACATCTTAATTTTACTTACAACCCAAATAAGATTTTTATTTTGAACTAATCAATGTTTTTATATTAAAATAATATTCTAAAAAATATCAATATTCAAAATAAAATACTTTTAATTAAATTTTATGAATATGATGCATATAAAAATGATCACAAATTATATCTTATGTCTATTTTTGTCATTTTATATAATACGCTAATTTAACCGCTATATTTATCAAACAGATTTTATTAAATTTATAAACAAATCACTATCCGTTATCCGCTAATAGTTAACCGCTATACTCTAGTCAAATCGCTATTCTCTAGTCGAACCATTATCCTCTAATAAAATCGTTAGCTTTGCCAAACAGAGCCTAAACAAAAGTCGTCTTAGAATAGTGAACACCACCATAGTTAAGCCATAAGTCTCCTTATGGAATAATAAGCATATATTCTTATTTTGAATAATTACATTAATAGTTATAATTAGTTTACAAAAACATGATGAGTAACTCATAGTTTTATCGTAATTAGTTATCATTACTATCTCTTTTGTGATATGGTGTGGCTATCCTTCCAGAAAGTTACCAAGATAAGTAATTCATAAAAGAGCTTCACCCGCCATCATGTGGTTAATGTTAGATGTCATAAATCATATCACTCATTATCCTTTATTCAAGTAATTAAAAATTACCATCAATAATATATTAATTCACTATATATTAAAATAATATATTTACAATTTTTGACGGTTACCATCATCGAGATGCTACCTTCTCAATTAACATATTTTTATAAAGAATGGAATAAAATAACTGAAATATAATTCAAAAAAATAGCTAGTAACAAAATTGATAACCATTCGCCACCATCTCTTATCATGTATATTCTTTTTTATAAAAACTAACCTTCAATAATATATTATTCTCCATAACTCTAGAGGAAAATAACATAGAGAGAGAAAGAATGGGCATGAAGTGAAGTTTGTTTCCACCTTATCTTGTTAATGAGGGCAATCAAATATTGATAAAATTTAGAAAAAGCTTTTAACCTAGATATATAATATCTTACCACTACAACCGTATGCAGGTGTTAAAATTCTCTATTAACAACTAAATCTGAATTCAAAATGATTATGATGTGAATTCATTGATCTTTATTCTCGTGTTAATGTAATTTGAAAACTTTTAATATTAAAAATATTTATTTCCTAATATTAAATATCTTCTAATATTTATATAAATTTTAATACACTTATTAATTAACCTTGATTATTTAAATTTAGGTATTTTAAATTCTTTAAACTTATTTGGCAATTTGAATTTTAGTATATTTTTTAAACTGGTTCAAAAATTAATAGTCCTTTAGAAAAACTAAAGAGAAACCTAAAATCATTAAAAATAAAAAAAAACCTCTAGTGAATTGATCTTTTGGATGATTTTTTTTCGTACCCTCGCTTTAATACCATAATATTTTCGAAAATTAAATACATTTAATATTATATTATATATTATATAATTTACTGCATGTGATGGTACGATATTTTAGGAAGAAATAAAATTACTATTAACTAATCATCAATTAAAAAATATAGAAATTGATTCATATTTTAATTAATTTTAAATTGCTATGCGCGGTTACTAATTAATCATTCAAATTACTAACTAATCATCAATTCATAAAAATATTTAAATTACTTTGTACACATGGATAATTTATCTACAACTGTAATAAAATTATATTGTAACTAATTCTAATAATTAATCATTTTAAAAATAAATTCCAAATCTATATCCTAATTAGAAGACATGCATGTGGCATTCCATGGTTGTGTCAAATGTCATTCTCTCATTCCATATTATCTTCCTTATAATATAGTACTAGTATGATGATCCGCCCGATGCGCGGAGGACACAAAAACTTATATATGTAAAAATTTTGATTATAAAATAAGAAATTTTATTTTGATATAAATTTTATAGACTATCTAATCATTTTCTCGCCTTTCAAATTTATATATGGATATATGTTATAATAAATTAAATTTATTTGAAATTATTTTTTAAAATTTATTACCTTTCCATTTAATTATGTATGCATATATATATATATATATATATATATATATATATATATATATATATGTATGTATGTATGTATATGTATATGTATAGAGAGAGAGATTGATGATGAAATGACAAAGATGATGATGATATGTAAATTATTTTATTACTTATATCTTTTTATTATTTGTAGTTAATTATATATTGTTGATTATTTTTTAGAAAATGTCCATCACAATGCATTCACTTTTTAATTAAGTATATTTTATAATGATTTAGTTTAGAATATATACTTAATAGTTATAACTTTCTTTCAATAATCTATATAAATAATTATATTTTTCATTCTTAAAAATTAAATAATATTATTTTGTTATCATACATGATGTAACTTTAAAAAATCAGTTATCTAGATCATATTACATGGCTTCATGATAGGGTTACATCCAACTTTTAGCTCTATTTAAGGTGTGTGTATATTTGCATGTTATGTATGTATTAGATATAAATAATGTTTGAAGTTAAATATTTTATTTAATATAACTAAAAGTGTATATTTGGTGTTGATAGCATTTATTTTAATAAGAAATATAAGTAATATATATTTAATATTATTATTTGAGCACGAATGGAAAATTTTTAAGTTGATCATAAGTTAATTCCATGTAAATCATCACCTTGGTTGTACTTTTTTATAATATTTTACTTTTTAGTGTTTGATAATATTTACATGAGGAACTAAAAGAATATATTATATATTTACATAATTAATATTTAATTTATTCATGTTGTCATTATACATATACATAACATAGTATTTAAAAGTAATTTTAAAAATATTATTTTGTGTGTGCCAGTAGCATTTATCCCTTCCCTTTCTTCTTTTATTCGTCATCTGGGTTGCTCTGAGTATATTTTATTCTTTATAATACAATATAGATATGAAATATGATTGTGATATTAGCCCATTATGATTTATTACTTTAAATTAATAAAAATATACATCAAGTAGTGGTTAAACTTTTAGGATAATAATCTAATGAGACTTAATGTGTGTATCCCTCCTTGTCCCCTCTTCTTATTCATCAGATCAAAAATTTACGAATCAGATTTAAAGTGTTTAAATGGAAATGAAAAAATAAGATCCATAGATTTCTAATCCAATGAATAGAAACATAGGAGATATGGTGTCTCTCATTTAAATAGGAGACACCTTTATTTTACTTATATCTCCTTAATATATATATATATATATATATATATATATATATATAATCACATAGATATATATAATATTCTATTTAAGAATATATTAAAAATATTTAATTTGAATATAATATGTTACTTCATTGTCTTAATACGACTAAAATTATATATTTAATGTTGATAACATTCAATTCAATAGTTAAAACAAATAATTGATTAAAACTTGTTTTAATATTGTCATTAAATCAGTCATAAAACATTCTTAATCAAATTCTTACATTAGATGTGTTCTCCTTTAAAAGCATTTTTTAATTTAGCAAGTTTTGAATGTGGGACTAAAAATTTTGATTCAATGATTCATATTGATTGTGTCGTCATATCAAAATAATGTCAATTTGTTTGTCTACAATGTGCAATTTTATATTGTGATTGCACCATAAATTAACTCATAGTATAATATGTAAAAATATTTTTTTTATGCATCATTCAAAAAAGATATGAAATATAAATTATAATATGTGAATAGTTTATGTTCCTTCTAATACAATCTAGATATGAAATATATCATTATATTTAGCTTATATATACCTGAGTATTAAAACTTATTTACGTTTTATTTTATTATCAACCACGTGTCTCCGACTTAAGTTCTAATTATTGAATTAATACAAATATATAACTACCATATTTGTAAATCTACACTTTTTTATAGTATATTCCATCTCTTTTCATATTATAAGCTTTAAATGTGGGACTAAATTAAACAACTCCAATTACCCTTATTCAAGTTATAATTAATTTTGAACCAATTACGTTTCATTGTTTATTTTAATAATATACATCATTATTCATCATATCAAAACTAATTTCAAAAGAAAAGATCATGAGGGAGTGACATATATCACCATCTATCCTTTCTTTTAATAGTATACATATAATATTATTAACTATAGCCAAAATATTATTAATCATTAATGAAATATTTTTAACATGAATCAACCTAATCAATTTCACATGGTTTTTTATAAATCTATTTAATTGTTTTCATGCAATTAATATAAAATGTAAAATTAAATTAGAATGTATATTATTAAAATTTAGAATATTTATAAATTTATAACTTAAAATATAAATAACCAACATTATATATTTTCATAATTAAAATTTTAATATCATGATTCTATTTTAACAATTCCAACAAAAAATATGTATCAAATTTTATTCATATTATATCTTAACATTCGTTTATATATAAGATATAGATATAAATTATCATAATAATATAATTTAAAAATTAATTCATATTTATATTAATCACGAATAAATATCATCATCATTATATCATCGAAAAAATAAATAGCATAATTAGGATAGGGAGATGCAAGTTTTTAACTCTAGATATATCTGAGAACCTAATTTTTTAAATATATCATTATATATATTATAACATTTAATATTTTTATTAGATAGAGAGAAATTATATATGTGTATGTTATTTTATCATATACAAATTTATATTTATAAGTTTGCACGTACTCTTTCCTCTCAAAGAAAGCGTCGAGTATGTTAATGGGAACTGAAAGCCCCCTGTTTATAATCACAAATATATTATTTTAAAATTTTGGATAAATAAAAATATTTGTTTTAATAACTAACTTTTGAGCATTTATATATTTAAAATATTATCATTTTATACTTGAATTCATGAGAGCTCTACATGCGACACTTTCTACTCATTATAACAAATATAATTTAACCTTTTATCATTTTAAACTATAATAATAGGTGAATTTGTGAGAGTTGTCATTTGACAAATTTTAACTTTGCTTTTATATAAATATATATAATCTTGTTAATTACACTTAAAATATTAATATGATGTATATATATTAATCATTATTATAAATTAGTTTATTTATTATTATTTGTCATAGTTAACATATTTTACTATTTTCATTTAAAAACTAATTTTCATGACACATAATTTAATGAGAGAGTGATACTCGTATATTCTACATTTTCTTTTATATAGATATATGAATGTGGATATAAATGAATTACCTATGTGTTAACTTTAACAAAAAATTGTTAGCATTAAATGATGTTATACTTGTTTTATTAAACTATTATTTTAATGAATATTAGTTCACTATAATTGTTATCATAATATTATAATTAAAATGTTGATGATTCTTTTATTAATTGTATATATATATATATATATATATATATAATCAAATGCAAGCTTTTGACTCAGTCGTTTTTATATATGATAGTTTTTAAATAATGTGTTATTAGTTTATTAGAATATCTCAATCAATTAATAAACTATTAATAATAATAACAAAATGATCAGGTTTGGTTTAATATTTTATTTTTAACTTATTGCGTATCTTATATCGATTTATAACAAACTATTCAATAAAATGATTGATATATGTAAATCTTTTATTTCATTGATAGAATAACAACTTGAAAAAAAAACTATATATAACTAAAACTTATTAATATAAATAATATATTATTATAAATATTATAGCCACAAAAAATATATATGTAAACAAACATATAGATATACTTATCATAACAAATTTTTAATAATAATAGCAAAATTATTAAGTTTGTTTGACTATTTTGTTATTAGGTGATTACATATTCGATATCAATTTTATAGCGAACTATGACATATAAATATACATATAATAAATTAACAAACTGTTAATAATAATAACATAATGATTAAGTTTGATTTATTAGTTTGTTGCATATCTTATATGGGTTTATAACAAATTATTCAATAATACTAAAATACTTAAGAATCATAGTTGTTAAATGATTAATATAGATAAGTATTCTATCTCCTTCGTAGAATAAAAATATTAAAACAATAAAAAATAACTATATACAACTAAAACTTATTAGTAGAAATAATATATGTTTATGAATATTATTAACACAATATTTTTTTATATACATATAATAATAAAATAATTATTAATAGTAATAATGAAATGATTACGTTTTGTTGACTATTTTATTATTAGGTGATTACGTATTTATAAGAAACTATGAATATAGACAAACATATAATAATAAATTAACAAAATATTAATAATAATAGTATAATGATTAAGGTTGGTTGATTATTTTATTATAGTTAATTACATATCCTATATCGGTTTATAACAAACTATCCAATATAAAATATTTGATATATGTAAACTTTCTATTCCCTTGACACAAATAATAACATGAATACAACAAAAAATAACTATATACAACTAAAAAAATTATTAGTGAAAATAATATATGATTATAAATAACATAAAAAGTATATCATTTATTTCATATATTATTTCTTATAGAAAAATGCTTAATTTATAGTAATTGAATAATGTCTTTAACTTGTGTTTATATTCATTAGAATATGAAATGCATGTTGTTAACTCCAACTTCATATAATAACTAATATTTTGATTTGCACATACTCTTTGCCTTCAAAGAGAACGTTGAAAACTGAAAATCCCTCATGTCATTTAACATTTTTTCTTAGATAGAAATAACTTACATATAAATAATTTTTCCTATAACATTTTTTGGACGAAAAGAAATTATATATAAGTAAATTTTTTCATCATGCACAGACCTGTATTTATAGGTTCGCACGTATTCTTTGCTTTCAAAGAAGGCGTTGAGTATGCAAATGAACATTAAAAATCTCTCTATTTATAGTTACAAATATAGAATTTTAAATTATAAATAATAACATTGTAGATTTTTAATAACTAATTTTTAAGTATCCATATTTATATAATAAAAATATTATCATTTTATATATTCAATTTATGAGAGCTTAACACGTGGCACTTTCGACCTCTGCTTTTATATATAGATAGATATCGATATACAAATGGTTAATATTATCATTTTATATTGTTTTCAATTAGGTGATATAGAGGAAGGAGAAGGTAGGTAAACAATATATACAACTGGGAAAAAGTTAATCTTTTAGAGATAAGATATTAAAATAGTTTTAAATACTTACCAAAGGGCACATGATGTATTCTGACAAAAGAAGAGGAAAAAATAGTTGTTTATCTGTCATGAGTAACACAATACATAAACAAAGAAATTTTTTTTATAAAATTAAAGTCATATGAAGATTGAAAAATGCCTTTTGACCATATAATATTATTTTCAAGAAGATTGTATTATTAGAATGTTCACCTGAATACATTTGCACCACACATACTTTAGTATTCTACTATTGCATATTTTAATGCATTTCAAATAATTCATCTCATTGCGAAAGAAGTAAGAAAGGAAAAACATATTACCTATTGGTCAAAACATCCACAATATTTTCTTCTTACTCGATCATTTTTTTTTTCAATAAGTTTGTTCGGTTGGCATCTCTTTATAATGAGTGGTATTGACCACAATAATTTATTGTGATTGAATGAGGGTGAATGGTTACTCTCATCCTTTATATTTATGAGATGGTTAATTGAGGGTGAGCAGTTACGTATCTCTATAGAAGAGTGAGACTAAGGCTCTGTTTGGTTGAAACATTATTTTGTCTATTTGGTTGCACACATAATCAAGTAGAGTTTAACGTTTTGAAGGGAAAAAAAATTGAAAAGCTACTTCCATTACAGTTTAGCTTTTAGCATGTAGAGGTTCATATTTCTTTTCTGATTTTATCCTTATTCAAATGTATTATTTCTTTTTTAATTTATCTTATTATTTTTAAATTTTTATTTTATCACCATTCAATATTATTCCTTTTATATCATACTTAATTGATTACAAAATATTTATTTATTAACATTGGATATAAAAATTAATTTAATAATTAGTATTTTTAAATCATGTATGAACTATATAAAATGTATTATAAATATATTTTAATAAAAAATTCACTTGTGAAATTTTATTTTATTTCATTGAGATATTAATTATTTACTTATTAAATTTTAATAAATTTTGTATAGCGATTGAATTGAATAATTTATTGTATGTCCAATTATGTCATTTTATATTCATCTGCTAGTTCCACCACTAAGTTTATGAAATGTTTATTTTATTGGGTAATCTTTCGTCAAACGAGTTAGAAGATGGAGGGCAATTATGTTACAAAGTAAAATTTGAGGATAGCGCTACAAAAAGTGTCAAAATTGAAGGGTATTTAATGTAATTTACCCAGTTATGTAGTTATTTCTGCTGCCTCCTCCTTGTGGGCATAAACTTTTATTATTATTGACATACAACTCCTTTATTATGTCATAAAAATATTTTCAATCTGCCTATGTAAGTTTTGGGGGAAAAATGAAGATAAACTTTGGAACTTTTGATAGTTTCTAGAACTATCACTTTTGTGGTCATTTTTCTTCGATCAATAAAATACAAGATCGGACTATGAATTTATCTTTATAGTATAACAAGCAAAGAGTTATAACAAAGAGCATAATGATAAAATATCTTTTTTATTCCAAGGTGTATGCATGCTATATGTTTACATAACAAATGACAAAACATCAATGCTTCCACTGATACATGAGTTCATATTGCTCAATTTCTTCGTTAAAAAAGTAGGCTCCATCAGTTTGGATGTTCCACCAACACATTCCATCACATCTATAGAGATCCATCTCCTCGTCGTAAACATCGAAAGATCGGGAGACATCTTTCCATTCCATGGAGCACCAAAATAAAGTTGGATATTGAATAAAAAAGTTGGGTTTAAACGTTCAGCTAAATGATGTTTGGAAGTCTAAGTCATGTTGACCAAGATCATCATCTTTGGATTGATAATGGATGTGCAAGGGAATTCCATCACCCAAAAAGTTTGTGATGTTCATGTGGACCCTTTTGAAGCCTATGGGATGACGGCCATACGAGACCACGAAAAGAGAAGAAAACACTATGAGTGCGAAAAGGCAAAGCCTAGTTGAGGTATGAAATGCCATTATTATTTTTCTCAACACAAAGAAAGAGCTTTTCTAAATTTTGTTTATGCCCCCTCAAAAAATCATCACCTATATATATATATATATATATATATATATATATATATATATTCATGAAGCTAACAGAAAATGATTAAGGATATTTTAATGGCCATTATGACTATTTAATGACCAATGTTTTTCCTATGCTACAATTAATAACATGCTCAATGATTCATTAATGCCCATTAATACAATTTAGTGGACAAAATTTCTTTCCAACTACATTATTCACAAAATTAATAGCATGCTTGATTCATTTAACAGAATACACAATGACATTGTTTTATTTTTTTTAATTAGCCTTGATCTTTTATGATGCATGCATGATGTAACATAATTTTAATGTTTTGTTTTAATTATTTTTATAAACTTTTGACACTATATAAATTAATTTTAGGCTTTATTTGTTTCATTTATTTGATTTAGTGAAATACACAAAAATCATTTTGAAAGAAGAAATTTACAGTTAATCGGGGAAATTCAAGGTGCTAACTTGGGGGACTTATGATGGCATCATAAAATAATGCCATATTTAAGTCTCCAACAAGGGTGGCATCATTTATTATGACATCAATGCAACATATAGTAACTTGCATTAGTTTAATACTTATCTACTATTAAGTATTAAAGATGAAAATTTCTATGACTTCAAATAAACTTGTCACAAAGTAGTAGTGATCAATGTTTTAATAACTGCACCGGCCATCTAATCGATCAATTGTGCTTGGACCGATTTGATCGAATTCAATCAAAGTTTTTTAAAACCCGTTAGTAGACATGCATCATAATTCAGTGGAATGGTTTAAAACCCATCGGTTAATACAAACCAATCTAGACAATCAAAACCAATAAGCACAACACAATATAGTATGGAAAAATAAAGAAAAGACACTTTCGATGTACTTAACATCCAAAATAAACTCGAGCCAGTTAATTCAACTTTCAAAGTCTAAACTAATTTAGATAGGGAAGATAGCCACTGAAGTACAACACAATCATCAAACCTAATACATATTTCATCATCGAATTATAACCCGAATAAAAAGCTAGAAAAGAAAGGACGAAAAACAATCTTGAAAAGTTGATGTTTTTTTCTTCTTTCTCAATTATGTAGTCATTTCTACTTCCTCCTCCCTTTGGGCTAAACTTTAGTTACTATTGAGATACAGAATTCATTTATTAGGTCATGAAAAGATTTTCAATCTGTGCAACTTTTTGGGCAAAAAAGAAGATAAACTTTTGGATTTTTTTTTGTTTTTACAAAGATCACTTTAGTGGTCATTTTTCTTCAATCATTAAAATAAAAGATCCGATTATGAACTTATCATTATAGTATAACAAGCAAATAGTTATAACAAAGAGCATAATGATAAAATATCTTTTTTATTCCAAGGTGAATGTATGCTACATGTTTACATAACAAATGACAAAACATCAATGCTTCCACTGATACATGAGTTCATATTGCTCAGTTTCTTCATTAAAAAAGTAGGCTCCATCAGTTTGGATGTTCCACCAACACATTCCATCACATCTGTAGAGATCCCTCTCCTCGTCATAAACATCGAAAGATCCGGAGACATCTTTCCATTCCATGGAGCACCAAAATAAAGTTGGATATTGAATAAAAAAGTTGGGTTTAAACGTCCAGCTAAATGACGTTTGGAAGTCTAAGTCATGTTGACCAAGATCATCATCTTTGGATTGACAATGGATGTGCAAGGGAATTCCATCACCCAAAAAGTTTGTGATGTTCATGTGGACCCTTTTAAAGCCTATGGGATGACGGCCATACGAGACCATGAAAAGAGAAGAAAACACTATGAGTGCGAAAAGGCAAAGCCTAGTTGAGGTATGAAATGCCATTATTATTTTTCTCAACACAAAGAAAGAGTTTTTCTAAATTTTGTTTATGCCCCCTCAAAAAATCATCACCTATATATATATCCATGAAGCTAACAAAAATGACCAAGGATATTTTAATGGCCATTATGACTATTTAATGACCAATTTTTTTTCATATGCTACAATTAGTAACATGCCCAATGATTCATTAATGCCCATTAATACAATTTAGTGCAAAAAATTTCTTTCCAACTACATTATTTACAAAATTAATAACATGCTTGATTCATTTAACAGAATAAACAATGACATTGTTTTATTTTTTTAATTAGCCTTGACTTTTATGATGCATGCATGATGTATCATAATTTTAATGTTTTGTTTTAATTATTTTTATAAACTTTCGGCACTATATACATTAATTTTAGGCTTTATTGTTTCATTTATTTGATTTAGTGAAATACACAAAAATCATATTGAAAGAAGAAATTTATAGTTAATTGGGGGAAAAATCGAGGTGATGACTTGGGGGACTTATGATGGCATCATAAAAAAATGCCATCTTTAAGTCTCCAACAAGGGTGACATCATGCATTATGACATCAATGCAACATATAGTAACTTGCATTAGTTTAATACTTATCTACTAGTAAGTATTAAAGATGAAAATTTCTATGACTTCAAATAAACTTGTCACAAAGTAGTAGTGATCAATGTTTTAATAATTACACCGGCCATCTAATCGATCAATTGTGCTTGGACCGATTTGATCGAATTCAATCAAAGTTTTTTTATAACCCATTAGTAGACATGTATCATAATTCAGTGGAATGGTTTAAAACCCATCGGTTAATACAAACCAATCTAGACAATCAAAATCAATAAGCACAACACAATATAGTATGGAACAATAAAGAAAAAACACTTTCGATGTACTTAACATCCAAAATAAACTCGAGCCAGTTAATTCAACTTTCAAAGTCTAAACTAATTTAGATAGGGAAGATAGCCACTGAAGTACAACACAATCATCAAACCTAATACATATTTCATCATCGAATTATAACCCGAATAAAATGCTAGAAAAGAAAGGACGAAAAACAATCTTGAAAAGTCGATGTTTTTTCTTCTTTCTCAATTATGTAGTCATTTCTACTTCCTCCTCCCTGTGGGCTAAACTTTAGTTACTATTGAGATACAGAATTCCTTTATTATGTCATGAAAAGATTTTCAATCTGTGCAACTTTTGGGGGAAAAAAGAAGATAAACTTTTGGATTTTTTTTGTTTTTGCAAAGATCACTTTAGTGATCATTTTTCTTCAATCATTAAAATACAAGATCTGATTATGAATTTATCTTTATAGTATAACAAGCAAATTGTTATAACAAAGAGCATAGTGATAAAATAACTTTTTTATTCCAAGGTGAATGTATGCTACATGTTTACATAACAAATGACAAAACATCAATGCTTCCACTGATACATGAGTTCATATTGCTCAGTTTCTTCATTAAAAAAGTAGGCTCCATCAGTTTGGATGTTCCACCAACACATTCCATCACATCTGTAGAGATCCCTCTCCTCGTCATAAACATCAAAAGATCCGGAGACATCTTTCCATTCCATGGAGCACCAAAATAAAGTTGGATATTGAATAAAAAAGTTGGGTTTAAACGTCCAGCTAAATGACGTTTGGAAGTCTAAGTCATGTTGACCAAGATCATCATCTTTGGATTGACAATGGATGTGCAAGGGAATTCCATCACCCAAAAAGTTTGTGATGTTCATGTGGACCCTTTTAAAGCCTATGGGATGACGGCCATACGAGACCATGAAAAGAGAAGAAAACACTATGAGTGCGAAAAGGCAAAGCCTAGTTGAGGTATGAAATGCCATTATTATTTTTCACAACACAAAGAAAGAGTTTTTCTAAATTTTGTTTATGCCCCCTCAAAAAATCATCACCTATATATATATATCCATGAAGCTAACAAAAATGCCTAGGGATATTTTAATGGCCATTATGACTATTTAATGATCAATTTTTTTTCATATGCTACAATTAATAACATGCCCAATGATTCATTAATGCCCATTAATACAATTTAGTGCACAAAATTTCTTTCCACCCACATTATTCACAAAATTAATAACATGCTTGATTCATTTAACAGAATAAACAATGACATTATTTTATTTTTTTTAATTAGCCTTGACTTTTATGATGCATGCATGATGTATCATAATTTTAATGTTTTGTTTTAATTATTTTTATAAACTTTTGGCACTATATACATTAATTTTAGGCTTTATTGTTTCATTTATTTGATTTAGTGAAATACAAAAAAAATCATATTGAAAGAAGAAATTTATAGTTAATTGGGGAAAAATCAAGGTGATGAGTTGGGGGACTTATGATGGTGATGCGTTGTATTTGTAACAATAAAATTTGCTAGCAAGTGCACTAGTCGCTCAAGTAATATAGTAATAAGGAGTAAGAGTGTCGAACCCACGAGGAATATTATTAATTCAATATCTGAAATTATAAATTAATAAGAGAGGAAAAACATGGATTTTTGGAAAGAGGTTTTATGAAAATAAAATAAATAAAATAAGATAAAAATAAGATAGTGGTGTTGAAGTTAGGCCTTAGGATGAAAATAGATCAGGATAAATGTTTGAACCATAAAAGATAAACTTAATCTTTTAGGATGGATTAGGAATTTTCTCAAGTTATTAATTTACAAAATTAACATCACAGAGTCCACAAACTGGTAATTCTGCTATTTAATCCGGTAAATCAAACTATCTTAAATTTAATCAAACCTAAAGTCCCACAAACTGGTATTCGTCAGATAAGATTAAAATTAAGATGCATTAATATGAAAATCCTAGACTATTAATCACTCCACAAACTGGTTAGATTAACAGACCACATAAACTTGATTCTCCACACACTAGTTATCAAATTTATGTCAATTATTAATTTCACATAAAATCAATTAATTTAATTAATGAATTCTGAAATTAAATAATCCACAAACTGGTAAGTACTCAACTCAGAAATCCAAATAATTAAATTAAAAGCATTAAGCACAATTAATTAATTGATCAGAAAAGATTAAAACAAATAATATAGGGTCAAATAGTTTCCCTTCAATAATAATCTCCTAAAATGAAATAAATAAAAATATGGAGTTCATCCTAGAAATTCTAGAGAGATAATAACAAAGTAATAATAATTGGAAGAATTACACCCAAACAAACAAAAGTCGAAGCTTCGGATCACGGGCAGACAGTCGGGCAGCCTCTCGGACTTTATCAGGGTCGCGATCAACTTCCAGCCGTCGCACCTCTCTCCTCTTGGTCGTAGCCTGCAGAGCTCACGACTCGCCGTGGAAGAAACCTGAACTTCATAGCACCCCTTGAAACGATGGATTCTTCACGTATTTATAGGGTGCGGACGACTTCAATTTGATCTCGGCCGTAACATCGTACGGTTGACTTTAAAATTATGAGATAAACTCGGCCAAAGATAAATTATTTTATCATTACGCCCAAAGATAAATCCTTTTTATCTTTACTCCTTAGAGTCTCGCCCGTAAGGAAAATATTTTATCTTTACTCCTTTCCATTACTCCCAAAGGATAAAAAACCTTTTATCTTTACGCCTTCAAATGTCTTGTTACGCCCAAAGATAAACTCATTTTTATCTTGTTACGCCCTTCATCTTCATGCCATTACGCCCTCCGAATTTCGGCCGTAACATCTTTATCTTCATGCCATTACGCCCAAAAGATAAAATCATTTATCTTTACGCCTTCAAATGTTAGCCGTAACAAAGAATTAAATCTTGTTACTCCTTTTGAATCTCGGCCGTAACGACTTGGGTGTAAAGCCAAATCTCGGCCGTAAGAAATAATTTCTTTAAATTTCGGCCGAGATTCGAATTTTCCTGCAAATAATTATCAAAATATAGTTAATCCATCCACGATTAAAATATTTAGAGAATTTAATAATTAAAATTGATAAATCCGGAATTATGATTAGAAGTGACTAAAAATGATGCATGCCATGATCAAATTATAGAAAATTTCAGTAAAATAATTAACTAAAATATGTTATATTTTGCATGCATCAAACTCCCCCAAGCTTAAAATCTTGCTTGTCCTCAAGCAAAAATTCAAAGCAAGGCTCAAGAAAGTTCCATCATAGCCGCCACATTGTCAACTGATTAATTTTCTCATACAATTCTTCTGCACACCTACTACTTAGTATCTTATCATTTTCCATGCACTTAGCTTCATAGAGGTTCTGAATGCTACACAAATTTAAACAATCTCAAATCCAGCCTTGTGAAAAAATAAATTGTCTATCAAATAATAGCATTAATATTGAACACATAAGTACTAATTGAGCTTAAAACTTCTTTTTCTTTTCATTTTTCAACTTTATTTTTAATCATTTAAAAGTTCTAATCTTCAAGCAGGATTGCACAAGGAAGTCCATGTAGCGGGCTTTGGACTGATGACTCCCAAACCAGATGGCCTTAGGGCACCAGGTGATAAAGCACCCCTCGAGTTTACTTGCCCGAACAACCAAGGTTCTGAATGAAGAGTTCGAACTTAGTCATGATTCAGTACTCCTGTGCTTCTCCATATTCCACAAGATGGTCCATGTAGCAGGTTTTCGATCGACGGATCCCAGAGCAGTTGCCCTTAGGTCGCCAGGCATGAACCCCTACGGATCTAATTACCCGAACACACCTTGGTTCCGGATAACACTTTTGTACCTACACAACTTTATTCAACTTCTTCTTCTTTTTTTTCTTTTTTTTCTTTTTTTTTATTATTATTATTTGTTGGGGTTTAACTAACCCTTCTTTTTTATAAGCTCAAAAAGTACTTGATATGGTCAATAATAAGTCTACCATTATCAAGACTTAAAAGAAATAAAAAGGCATGAATATGATTTTGTCGTCTAGTCATTCATAATTCTACTTAGCATAGGCACATAGTCCATAAGTTTGATACTAAAATAGCAAGTGATAAGAAAGAAAAGTATTCAAATTTCATCAATTAACGACATGTCTTTGAACTTTTACTTAAAGATAATTAAAACAGTAAGACAAGAGTTTGTTAGATGGTAGCAAAAATAAATGCATGCAATGATATTTTTTAGAAAATTTTCAAATTTTTCAATTTTTTAGATTTTTATAAATAGATGCAAACATAAGCAAATAGAAAGATATATGCAATGCATGAAATGCAAACTCCCCCAAGCTTGAACCAGACACTGTCCTCAGTGTTAAGCCAGCAAGGGAAAGTGATACATACTCAATAAAAAGGAAAATTTAAAGAAACAAAAATAAAGAAAAGGGAAAAGACACAACCGGATTTATTGTCTGCGGGGTGGCGATGGTGGATAGTAGCTGAGATTTCCTTGTCGCATAGGATACTCATGGATGCGTCTCGTCATGCGCGCATGTTGATTCTGAAGGGATTCGAAGCGACCCTGACGATCATCCATATTTCTAAAATCAGCTCGAATGTTGGTCAGCTCTTGTGCTTGTCGAAGTTGCTCTTCCTGAATAGCGTGCAACTGCCCTGACTGACGAAGTTGCTCTTCTTGAAAAGTGTGAAACTCCCCTGCTTGACGAAGTTGTTCATCATACATTGATTCCCATAAGTTTTGCATGGAAGCATAGTCAGGCTGAGGTGGCGGAGGTGGATAGTAAGTCTGCTCTGGGGCTGAAGTAAAAGTGGGCTCTGGTGCTATATAGCGATTCTGCACAGGTTCTTGTAAAGGGGCAGATACTTCCATCGAATCGCGTTCCTCATAAGGAGTAGAAGGTATGAACGAGGAATCAGAAGAGCTCTCTTGTGCTGGAGATAGAATCGGAGAAGGTACCGGCATATAAGGCGAATGGACGGATGTGGCATATTGGGAAGCTGCCGGTGATGCAGCCTGGAATCCTTGTTGCTGTTGAAGGTAAGGTTGGGCTGCCGCATAATCAGTAGAATCAAACCAGGAGAAAGGTTCATCCTGGTGTAGCTGTCCGACAGAGGTAGATGGTCCTGCAGGTGGAATTACTGGAGCTATGACCTGCCTAAAAAGGAGCCAATTATTTGGATTAATCGGCGTAAAAGCATCTCGATCTGAGCAGGGCACCTCCTGATGGTGGCCTTTAAAAATAAAAACTTTGATCCCTGAGTTGTTGGTTTTCACGAGACCCATAGCTTGAATGGTCCTACGAGTGAGGTGAGTGTTTCCTGGCACAGCTTCGAGATCATCCAAGTCAAGTTGTAGGTGATGAGCGATAGGTGTGAGAAGGGCACCCATATTAATGCTACCGCCACGATGAGTAGTGCGGCGCTGAAATCGACGAATGAGGAAGGCACCCACATTAACGGGAGTTCTGTGAAGCATGCTGTGGATGAGATATAACTCTCCTTCTGAGACGGCACCATCATTATCACTGCGTCCACTTATGGTGTTGCTTAGCATGCGATGGACGTAGCGCAGAACAGGATTTTGAATTGAGCTATCTTTAGCGGTGTTCCAAACCAATCGATCTTCTTCTGTTATCTGTTTCCAAAAAGTTTCAGCCTCAAAGTCAGCAGGTACAAAAAGAGATCCATGGTTGGGAAATCCATAGATATTATTAATCTCTCCTAGAGTGAGAGTAAATGGTCGTCCATAAAGTTGGAATGAAATGCGGGGCTGATCATAGTTCCTGCCATCTAAATTAAAGATTTCCAGAGATGAGAGGAATTCCATAATTAGTACTTCATAAGTTGGCCACCAAGAATGCACAAAGTCAGATAGTCCAATTTGAGAAAATAATAGATGAGTATCTGCAAGTAAATTATACTCCCTCAGCAATTCAGTATCTGAAAATCTGGTGGCATGAATTCGAATATCACACATCCGTTCATATCGAGCTTGATACTCCGGCTTAGTCCAATAATAATCTCCGGGGTAGGAGATTAATTGTGAGGGCTGTGGAGCCGGCTGAGCATTCGGATGTCGTCGTTCATTACGTCCCCTCCATATATTAGCAAATCGCCTCATCTTGATCTGGACAAAAATAAACAAAGAAAAGATACCGGCTCGGTGGAAGCGACTAAGGTTTCGACCGTAGTATTTGATGAAGAACCGGCTGAAGGTCGGAGGTGACGAAGAACTTCGGCCGTAATTGATGAAGCTCGGCCGGAGATTGGAGTTTGGCCGTAAGAAGTTGGAGGCGTGACTCGGAACTCGGCCGTAAGGAGTTGATGAACCTGTAGATTTCGGCCGTAAGGAATGGCTGTGTGGTTTCGGCCGTAAAGTGAAAAACTCGCCCGGAGTTTGGCCGTAAAACGAAATCGGCGTGGAAGCTTGGCCGTAACGCACAGGGCGTAATGGTGAGACTTCGGCCGTAGAGAGAAGAGGCTCGGCCGTAATAAATGTCGGTGTGGTGGAAGACCGGCCGTAACGCTGGAACTTCGGCCGTAAGGAGTTGCTCGGCCGTAATGTACAGAGGGCGGCGCGGTGTTGAAGCTCCGGAACTTCGGCCGTAATTGATATTTTTCCAAGGTATGTCCGTGATTTGCTGATGTGACATCTCGGCCGTAATGGAATGGTGGCAGGGCGTAATAGGAACCCGCAGCTCTTGTCATGTCTTCGGCCGTAAAGAGCATCGTAGTGCGTGATCTTCGGCCGTAACGATGTGGCGTCTTGTCATGTCTGTTGGAATCTTTACGGCGTGGTCAACGAGGTCATTCTCGGCCGTAACGAGGAATGGTGGCAGCTTGTCTTGTCATGTCCGAGCTTGATGCATGTGCGACAACTCGGCCGTAATGCACACGTAATGTGTGTGGTAGGGCGTAACGAGAGTGGCAGGGCGTAATGACGATGGCAGCTTGTCTTTTCTTCGGTTGCTTCGGCCGTAACGGAAACGGTGGGTGGCAGGGCGTAATGTCCAAGCTTCGGCCGTAGAGAGAATCAATTCTTGAAATTTACGCCCCTGAGTTTATCTCCCCTTACAAAACATTAAATATTAATTAAATTAAATGACTCCATAATAAAATAAATGTCTAATTAAAAATAAAACTATCACCGAAACTAAGATATTAACAACTAATTAGACTAATTAAAAAAAATAAAAAATAAAAAGGATAGAAATAGTTCTGATTTATAGTCGTCAGCTTGACTTAGTTCTGATGAAAATCAAGGCCTATTTTGCTCTTCTCCTCTTGGATTTTTTTCTGTGTTACTTGGGAGAGAGCCCGGTGTACGTCCAGTTAGTTGTGCCGCCATCTGGCCCAGTTGTCTTTCCAGATTTCGAATTGATGCATCCTGACTCGTGGCTCTAGATTCCATATTCTTCTGCAATGCTTGCATTGTGTCTATGATCTGTGCCATCATCTCCTGCATATGATTTGATGATTGATGTTGGGAAGTGTCAGATTGCCTTTTCAGTATATAATCTTTTGATGGACCAGAAGATTGGCCTTGGTTCTGATTATAGGCGAACTTCGGATTATGTCTCCATCCATAATCGTTGTTCCTGTAAAATGGATTGGAAATAAAGTTAGCATTTTCAATTTGATTTGAATCTGAAGTGTTACCTGTAGGGCTATAATTGCTAGAATTTCCCATTAGTGACATCATCTGCTCGAATTTTTGATTAAGTGACTCCAGCTGAGCCACTATTTCTGAAGATTGTATTCCTTGTGTAGCATGTACATCATGAGTTCGGCGAGATGGTCTCCTTTCTTGGCTCGACTTGAGGGCTACAGCTTCAATTATATCTTGTATCTCACTAGGACGTTTAGATCCCAGTACTGTCCCTCCTGCTGATTGATCGAGTTTGTCTTGATATGCAGGTCGTAATCCATGATAGAAATCTTCCATCACTTGCCACTTTGGAATTCTATTATCAGGAACTCTGGCCAGCAGTTCCTTATATCGTTCCCAGGCTTCATATAACGTCTCGTTATCGTCTTGAACAAATGCCCTCAGCTCCCTTCGATATTTGCCTGCCTTTTGTGGTGGACAATATTTTTCAACAAATTTTTCTACCAGCTCCAACCAAGAATGAATCGATCCTGCAGGCAAAGTTTTAAACCAGGTGGAAGCTTTGTCACGTAAAGATTGAGGAAATAATAATAAACGAATAACTTCAGAAGAAACATTATTATTTCTAAAGGTGCTCAGAGTGGCAAAAAATTTATCAAGGTGATCGTGAGGGTCTTCATGAAATCCTCCACCAAATTGGGATGCTTGTATCATCCTCACGATTGCGGGATTTATCTCAAAATTATTTGCATTAATATCAGGCAGCACGATGCATGATTCTCGGTCACTGTATCTGGCCGAGACATATTCTCTCATAGAAAGTTCTGCTTCATCTTCTCGCCGATTATTATATGGTGGAATCAGTTCATTCTGTTGCTCCAGTCTCTGATTGTCGCGTGCTTGTTCCGCCATTTTTCTTATATTTCTTCGTAATCGACGATAGGTTCTTTCAATCTCAGGATCAAATTCCAACAGTGGATTTGAACTTCTAGTGCGCTTATCAGAAGATTCCAGGATTGGTTGTGGTTTAATTTTCAATTAGTACCTGCAACAACCAATTTTCAGTAAGATAAAAGAATAAAATAAAATATATACAAGAAGAAAGAAATTCAGATAATAAGTCACGAAAAATGAGTTTTTTACTAATAAAGTCTTTCGGCACGATAGAATTTGAAAATTCGTCATTAAAATTAATTTTCAGAAACTTTATTAAATTATAATCAGAAATAATCAAAAATTATTTTCAGAGAAGAAATAAGATTAATATACTGAAAAGAAATAAGATTGATCGGCCGTAATACAGAAATAGATTTACGGCCGAAATTAGATTAGTAATTAATCCGAGGCTCGTTCGTCCGTAAAAATATTGAAACAGTGTCAAAAGGATTCAACGTGAAGGCGTAAAAATTAGCATGGTGATGAATTATCTCGGCCGAAAAAAATTGAATGAAATGTTGCCAAATGAATCATTACGGCCGACAAAGATTATAGTTCATATCGGCCGTAAAACAATGAGAGGTAAAACATCAACACATATAAATCGGCCGAAAAGGAGTAAAATCCATGGATGATCCATTACGGCCGAGACAACTAAATCGCTTCGTCCAAAAACAAAGTCAAATCAAAAGTTCAAACTACTATCTTTATCCATTACGGCCGAAAATAAAAAAAATCACAAATCAATTGGGTCGGAAGATGGCGTAAAAAACGAATGTTCAGAAATTTTACGGCCGTAAAAAGAAAACATGAGATCAATTCTCGGCCGTAAGATTAAATTGTCAATTAAGATGAGGTCACATCGGCCGAGATAACACGAGGCCGTAAAAAAAAAAGGGTTTCGGCCGAAATAAAAATTGAATCATTACGGCCGAAAGTGAATTAAGTCAATTCCTTACGGTCGTAAAACAACGAAATCAGATCAAATAAAATGTTACGGCCGAGAATGAAAACTGATTCGAATAGGGCGTAAAAAATTTAAACCATCGATAAACCGGGCGTAACAAGTCAAATCAATATCCATTACTCATGGCGTAAAAACAACGTTCGGATAAAAATATTACGGCCGTAAAGATTGAAAGTTTAGAATTCAGAAATTATTCATTGCGAGGCCGTAAAATTAATAAAGCCGACACATCAAATTAAAGTCATAAATCCATAAGTCGACAGTGTAATTTGGAAAAATCCAATCGGCGTCGGATTTTAAACCGAAAGAAGATAAATTAAAAAATGTTGTGACCTTTATCTGCAAAAGAAAAAAAATGTTAGTTTATTCACAAAAATAATTAAAACAATTAATACATATTTATAAAGAATTATTTACAATTTATTTACATCTCCTAATAATTCATAAAAATCAGAAATTAATTAATAAAATATTCCCCGGCAACGGCGCCAAAAACTTGATGCGTTGTATTTGTAACAATAAAATTTGCTAGCAAGTGCACTAGTCGCTCAAGTAATATAGTAATAAGGAGTAAGAGTGTCGAACCCACGAGGAATATTATTAATTCAATATCTGAAATTATAAATTAATAAGAGAGGAAAAATATGGATTTTTGGAAAGAGGTTTTATGAAAATAAAATAAATAAAATAAGATAAAAATAAGATAGTGGTGTTGAAGTTAGGCCTTAGGATGAAAATAGATCAGGATAAATGTTTGAACCATAAAAGATAAACTTAATCTTTTAGGATGGATTAGGAATTTTCTCAAGTTATTAATTTACAAAATTAACATCACAGAGTCCACAAACTGGTAATTCTGCTATTTAATCCGGTAAATCAAACTATCTTAAATTTAATCAAACCTAAAGTCCCACAAACTGGTATTCGTCAGATAAGATTAAAATTAAGATGCATTAATATGAAAATCCTAGACTATTAATCACTCCACAAACTGGTTAGATTAACAGACCACATAAACTTGATTCTCCACACACTAGTTATCAAATTTATGTCAATTATTAATTTCACATAAAATCAATTAATTTAATTAATGAATTCTGAAATTAAATAATCCACAAACTGGTAAGTACTCAACTCAGAAATCCAAATAATTAAATTAAAAGCATTAAGCACAATTAATTAATTGATCAGAAAAGATTAAAACAAATAATATAGGGTCAAATAGTTTCCCTTCAATAATAATCTCCTAAAATGAAATAAATAAAAATATGGAGTTCATCCTAGAAATTCTAGAGAGATAATAACAAAGTAATAATAATTGGAAGAATTACACCCAAACAGACAAAAGTCGAAGCTTCGGATCACGGGCAGACAGTCGGGCAGCCTCTCGGACTTTATCAGGGTCGCGATCAACTTCCAGCCGTCGCACCTCTCTCCTCTTGGTCGTAGCCTGCAGAGCTCACGACTCGCCGTGGAAGAAACCTGAACTTCAGAGCACCCCTTGAAACGATGGATTCTTCACGTATTTATAGGGTGCGGACGACTTCAATTTGATCTCGGCCGTAACATCGTACGGTTGACTTTAAAATTATGAGATAAACTCGGCCAAAGATAAATTCTTTTATCATTACGCCCAAAGATAAATCTTTTTTATCTTTACTCCTTAGAGTCTCGCCCGTAAGGAAAATATTTTATCTTTACTCCTTTCCATTACTCCCAAAGGATAAAAATCCTTTTATCTTTACGCCTTCAAATGTCTTGTTACGCCCAAAGATAAACTCATTTTTATCTTGTTACGCCCTTCATCTTCATGCCATTACGCCCTCCAAATTTCGGTCGTAACATCTTTATCTTCATGCCATTACGCCCAAAAGATAAAATCATTTATCTTTACGCCTTCAAATGTTAGCCGTAACAAAGAATTAAATCTTGTTACTCCTTTTGAATCTCGGCCGTAACGACTTGGGTGTAAAGCCAAATCTCGGCCGTAAGAAATAATTTCTTTGAATTTCGGCCGAGATTCGAATTTTCCTGCAAATAATTATCAAAATATAGTTAATCCATCCATGATTAAAATATTTAGAGAATTTAATAATTAAAATTGATAAATCCGGAATTATGATTAGAAGTGACTAAAAATGATGCATGCCATGATCAAATTATAGAAAATTTCAGTAAAATAATTAACTAAAATATGTTATATTTTGCATGCATCAAACTCCCCCAAGCTTAAAATCTTGCTTGTCCTCAAGCAAAAATTCAAAGCAAGGCTCAAGAAAGTTCCATCATAGCCGCCACATTGTCAACTGATTAATTTTCTCATACAATTCTTCTGCACACCTACTACTTAGTATCTTATCATTTTCCATGCACTTAGCTTCATAGAGGTTCTGAATGCTACACAAATTTAAACAATCTCAAATCCAGCCTTGTGAAAAAATAAATTGTTCTTCACGTATTTATAGGGTGCGGACGACTTCAATTTGATCTCGGCCGTAACATCGTACGGTTGACTTTAAAATTATGAGATAAACTCGGCCAAAGATAAATTCTTTTATCATTACGCCCAAAGATAAATCCTTTTTATCTTTACTCCTTAGAGTCTCGCCCGTAAGGAAAATATTTTATCTTTACTCCTTTCCATTACTCCCAAAGGATAAAAATCCTTTTATCTTTACGCCTTCAAATGTCTTGTTACGCCCAAAGATAAACTCATTTTTATCTTGTTACGCCCTTCATCTTCATGCCATTACGCCCTCCGAATTTCGGCCGTAACATCTTTATCTTCATGCCATTACGCCCAAAAGATAAAATCATTTATCTTTACGCCTTCAAATGTTAGCCGTAACAAAGAATTAAATCTTGTTACTCCTTTTGAATCTCGGCCGTAACGACTTGGGTGTAAAGCCAAATCTCGGCCGTAAGAAATAATTTCTTTGAATTTCGGCCGAGATTCGAATTTTCCTGCAAATAATTATCAAAATATAGTTAATCCATCCACGATTAAAATATTTAGAGAATTTAATAATTAAAATTGATAAATCCGGAATTATGATTAGAAGTGACTAAAAATGATGCATGCCATGATCAAATTATAGAAAATTTCAGTAAAATAATTAACTAAAATATGTTATATTTTGCATGCATCAGATGGCATCATCAAAAAAATGCCATCTTTAAGTCTCCAACAAGGGTGACATCATGCATTATGACATCAATGCAACATATAGTAACTTGCGTTAGTTTAATACTTATCTACTATTAAGTATTAAAGATGAAAATTTCTATGACTTCAAATAAACTTGTCAAAAAGTAGTAATGATCAATGTTTTAATAACTACACCGACCATCGAATCGATCGATTGTGATTGGACCAATTTGATCGAATTCGATCAAAGTTTTTTAATACCCACCCATTACTATTTTAAAAATTAATTATATTTTATATTTTTATAATGAGAATACAAAATACATTTATTTCAGCCAATAAAATTTTCCTCCACAACCTATTATTGTTTGTATCACCGGAGAGGCCACAAAAGAGATGTGTTTTTCTTCTACTTTGGTCTTCCTCTACTGTTATTTTCCTTTTTTTTGTCTTCTCTGTTCTCCTCTACTCCTCTATCCTCTTTTTTTTTTCTTTTATGTTCTATATGTTTCTGTTTTCCACACTTCTTCCTTTCGCCGTCGACGGTCGTGTCCCTGCGCGAGAGGCGGCCACTGATGCTCGAGAGGCAGCCTCCGCGAGTCCTCTACGTGCAAGAGTCGCCACTGTAGTCGCCTTTCGGTCAAGGGAGACCGCCGGAGTCTCCATAGCACGACAAGCAGCTCGGCGGCCGCCCCTTGTGCAGGGCGGCCGCTGCGGATTGTCTCCGCGCGTGATGCTGCTCGGCAGCTGCCTCTCGCGCAAGGACAAACTACAGCGGCCACCCCTGTCCGAGAGGTAGTCGTCCCTGATCCAGAGGTGGCTGCCACGGGTTGCCTACGCACAAGAGGCACCTCGGCCGTCGCCTCTAGCACAGGGGCAGCAACCGCGGATCTCTGCTATGCGACAGGCGCCTCAGCGGACGCCTATGGTGTAACGCCCCCAAAATCAGCCCTCCTGCCACGTAGGCAGTCAGGTTGACTGTGAGGGCGCTACACTTTCTATTGCTTTCTTGACTTTGACCGGTCAACATATGAGACACGTAGCAATGAAAATAATAGCGAAACAAGTGAAAGAAGGGATTTGCGGAAGAATTCATCGGAAACCACAGGAAATCAATATTTAATGAAATCATTCGAGGAAAAAAAAGGAAGTTCACATATTTCAAATAATTCGAGTAATTGGTCACATGTGCGACATTAAAAGAGAGAGTCATAATATTCTTCGAATACATAAACTGGAAATTCAAATAATGAAATAAAAGGCTGAAATGCTATGGCATTGGACGAGTCATGTGCAGCTATCCTTGAACTCTGCGCTCTCCATCACCTCTGTAGGTAGGGTGCTCACCTGCAAAATTCCAATACAAGGGCATAGAATACTCATGAGCTAAACACCCAGTACACATCGAAGCATAGACGATAAAAATGAAAATCAGATTATGATCAACAATAATAAATAAGGATCAATAGAACACTTGCTTTTAAACAATGATCTCAATGCCTTAATCACTGGTCTCAATACATTGATCTCTGTAAGCTATGAACCGTATTAGTCCATATCTATCCTTTGTTCCTTACTATAACAATACCTTGTTCTGTACTTTACTTTGTTGTACCTTACCATGCTTTGCTTTGTTCTGTGTAATGCTACGTTTTTTACGTTACTATAAAGTCCTTGAAATTTGTTATCCTATGTGAGCTCGACTTGATTAGGTTGGAAAGTTAGAGGTCCCTCTATGCATCTGTGTGGCCAGGATGCCCATGAAAGGGAAGGTGTATGATATGCATACCCTTTTCGGAATACAAGTGGGAGAGGACTTGTACCCCAGGAATAGTGGTCATTTAAGACTCATAGTTCACTGTCTCCTCAGCTAACCTATCTACCCCTCTGGTGCTATACTTTGTATTTCATATATTGGCCCTGTGGTACAGGAGCAGTGGTTGTTAGGACCTGTAAGTGCAATATCTCCTCAGTGCAGCTACATGCCCCCTCTATACCATACATTGATATCTGCTTTGTACTTTGGGCGGCACATAGCTATCCCGTTATTTCGTCTTTGCTTTACTTATCATATTTATCATCTGTGAAGTTTGGAATCATAAATCAGAAAAAGGATAAGATCAGATCCTCTTTTCTGTGGAAGAAATGCCCATTACATGACTTACTATATAGGACATGGCTCCAAGTGGGCCTGTCGAGGTTTGGGCCTGACTAAGGACGTTTGGGCCATAACGGTACTTTCGTCTTTTATATCGGGGTCCAAAATCCCTCCTGCCTTTAAATTGATCGGCCGTTCCTATATGACCGGTCGACCGTTACTATTAGACCGGTCGACCGATATGAAGGTCAGTCGATCATTTTGTCGCGCCGAACCGATCGATCGGTCATCTTGAATCGGTCGACCGACCACTAAAGCGCGTCGGTGCATTGCTGGATCGGTTGACCGTTCAGCTAGAATTGGTCGATCGATCATATGCGAGCGGCTTCGACAGCTCTCGCCGGATCGGTCGACCGATCATAAGGCCGACATCAATCTATGCGGATCGGTCGATCGCTCTCTCGGAACTAGCAGACCGATTCCCGCGAATGAAATAGAGTGCCGGTCGTCTTTCTCATTTCCGGCCAACTTTCGGCCGTTGGATCTTGACGATTACAATATGAAAAATATTTCTAAGGGTCTCTAGGTCACGATGGAATCATAACATGCCACAAATGATCAACATTTTATCGCCAAGGGGATTTATAAGTATATGGAACCTTTTCGGTCGTCGTTTGGTCGTGGCGGTGGTCAAGGTCGTCTCCGCCTTCGATCATCTCTGTCCGACGAGGGAATGTGAGCTAATCCACGTCCGCGTCGAGGGAGAACCGCGGGTTGCTGGATCGTTCTTACATGTGCGCTGCTCGTCGTCGTTCGTCGTCTGATCATCGTTCGCCGGAGGAGAGGGAGAAGAGTTGTGCGGCGGCTGAGGGGGAGTCCAAAAGGTGCGAGAGTTCACTTCACTCCCCCCTTATAACCTCTGCCGCCCCTCTCTCTTGGGACGAAGTCGTGGGGGAGTGGGGGAGCGAATCGGGGGGAGAGGAGGTTACTCCCCCCCCCCCCCCACACACACACACGATTCTCTCGTTCTCTCTTTTTTCTTCAATTCGAATTCGAATTTCGAATTCTCTTTTTATTTTCTTTTTGAATTGTTTTTAGCCGGTCGTTACATATGGAGCAGGGGAGGTCGTCTCTCGCGCTACAGAGGCGGCCTCCATGCATTGCCTACATGCAAAAGGTGCCTCGGCAGGTGCCTCTTGCGCAGGGGCGGCTGCCGTGGGTCTCCGCCGTGCGACAACGGCTCAGCGGCCACCGTGGGTCTCCGCCATGCGATAGCGGACGTCGATAGCGCCTCAGCGGCTGCGATGGGTCTACGCCGTGCGCCAACGGACGATGACAGCGGCTCAGCGGCCGTCATGGGTCTCCGCCATGCGATAGCGGACGTCAACAGCGGTCGTCGCGGGTCTCCACCGTGCAACAGCGGATGGCGACAGTGGCTCAGCAGCTGCCGCGGGTCTCTGCTGTGCGATAGCGGACGTCGGCAGCAGCTCAGCGGCCGCCACAGGTCTCCACCATGCGATAGCGGACGTCCACAGTGGCTCGGCGGCCGTCGCGGGTCTCCGCCGTACGACAATAGTTCAGCGGCCGCCTCTGGAGCAGGGGAGAAATTTTCATGTGGATTTCATCGTAGATTTAGTGTAATTTGATAGATGGAGAGCTATAAAATCATTCATTCTTCTTGGACTGCGATTTCTAGTTCAGTTAGCATTGACATTGGGAGTAGAACAATTACATTTGCATAGAACTGCATTCTTTTCGATTTAATGTTTTTTGGACGAAAGTTCCCTTTGCATTTTTTTCGGTTTACTGCCTTAGTTTGTATACAAGTTGTATTCAAGTAGGAGCATAATATTTCCTTGTCATTGCAGCTTGACATTGAGAATAGCATAATCTTTTTTATTTGAAAATGTTATTTCTGATTTTCTTATTATCACCTATGTTGATCACATTGTCTAACTTTCTATGCTTATCCCTAGATGTCATCAATAATTTATTGAATGAGATGATATTTCTTTTAAAATCTATAAAATATCATTTTAATTTTTTTTAAAAATGTAACTAAAAATTATTTTATGGTGAATGCACTTAATTATTCAATTAAATATGATACTTCCAAAATTATTAATCTTTCTTTTGTATTATTATGTTTACTTTTTTGTAGAAAGAGAAGATGGGTAGAAACCCAAATGAATACGAGTCATTTGAATATGTTCACAAGCGTCAAGGAAAGGATGGTAATAATGAGTATGTCAACAAAAAAATTAAAAGAGTTTGTGTAAGTTAAGATGAACTTTAAATTAAAAAATAGTGTAGTCGTCATGCTTATTTGTAAGTTTTTGACTAATTATTGTACAATGAATTATTTGATTTAGGTGGATTATTTCTCTTCTCTTGATAACAAGTATGGATTAGATCATTCATCTCAGCCAAATTTTTTATCCCGATTCATGGATTGATGCATCTGGAGTTCTGGCAAAAGGAAGAGTTTACGGATTTGGAACAAGAAAATATGCTATGTCTATTATGAAAAATTCAAGTTCCACTGTTTCACAATATTCAAATGATTCTACGACAAATATAACATCTCAAAATGACTTACAACGCTTATGAGAAGAAGTACATGAAGAACTCCATCAAGAAGTACAACAAGAAAGAGAAGAAAAGCAACAAAAAAATGCAATAAAAGATGGATGAACGGATACAAATCATGAGATCAGAAATGCAAGAGCAAGTTCATGTTGTTGCACTTTACACGACATGAAAATTGTAACACCCCAAGATTTCATCAAGGGCAATATAGTAAGTTTCATAAGTTAATTAGAATCCTTGATGAATTCAAGATGATCAAAAGGAGAATTTGAGAAGGAAAAAGAATATAATTGAAAATGAAATATGAATCGAAGGAAAAAGTACTCCTACTTGGAGAAGGAATTAGAATTAAAGTATGATTAAAAGTATGATTAGAAAGAAAAAAAGGAAAAGAAAGAAAGTTAAATCCTAATGGGAGTAGGAATTGTAATTAGATTGAGATTAGGGTTTTTAATTTTGATTTGAGATCCAAAAGATTTATTAATGGACATAGGACTCCCACATAGGATAGGATTGAGAGTTTTATGGCTTAAAAATATTTCAGCCATTAAAATAATATTTATTATTATTTAATCCGAAAATTAGATGATAAATTACTATGGAATTAAATAATTCCAAAAATTGGAGAAAAGGAAGAAATGAAAAGATAAAATAAAGATATAGTTTGGTTAACATAAGTTATTAATAAAAGATGGAGATAGAGTTTGATTGAGAGAAGTTATGGAGGAGATAAAAAGGAATTTGAGTAGAGATGAATTTTTTATAAGTACGGTTATGGAATAATTAGTGAAATTCGAATTTAATTAAATCTGAATATTTAAGAGATGATAACTAATGTGGATGGTCATGATTGATGGAGAAATAGCCCAAGGTCCAATATAAGTAAAAAAAAACTCTATTTGAGAGCTATAAATAGGGCCTAAAGGGTGACTAGAAAGTATGATTTGCCTCTACAAAAATTCTGCACAAGAGCCGTTATTTCTCCTTTGTTTTCTCACAAACCGAGACACCTGAGAGCGCGTGCGATATATCGTTTCAAAGCCCCGACAGAGGAGAACAAGATTCAATTGGTAGCTGAAGGATTCTGAACGTCAATAGGGAGGAATCGTCGGCCAAAATTATGATGTACGTGTTGTTCACAAATAATAGGAACATAGTTGGTTTTTCAACCGACTTAAGGTACGTAGGAGGATCCCCATGGCGTGGGTTTTCCGAGACATGGACCCTAAACTCTTCTCCGTTTTTTTAGAGATTACATTGTATATTGTTTGCATATATTAGATATTGTATGGCATAGATAGGATGACCGAAAGTTGTTGGAAACACAATTTCCTAATAGCGATAAAATTCGACTCGAGTTCTGTTCTGCCCGGCCCGAGTTCAACAGAATTCGGACCGAATCATAGTAGGAACCAGACCAAGTTTCATGAACTCGGCTCGAGTTCCCATAGGCATGACCCGAGTTTCCTTACTCGGGTGCGACACGAGATTAGATCAGTACAACCGGACCAGGGGTTCCGAGGACTGACTGACAATGGATTGAAACCGAGCCAATATGGTCCGGGTTCTGATATAGAAATTGAAAAAAGTGAAATAGATGAACCGGCCCGAGTTTGTCCTAGTGCGGGATGAATTCAAAGGACTTAAAATATATTGTTAAATAATTATTTAAGTTTAATTGCATTGATTGCTCATGACCATGCATTGATATGTATTGTTCAAGCGATTGTGATTGTTATGTTAATTAATGTTAATAAACTATAATTGTAATATGCTAATTGATAATAATTGATTATGGATTCATGACACATTGTTCAATTGGCATAAATTGATTACTAATGGGATTATTTGTGCATCATCCAAGTGACGATATGAAAATTTACTACAATTGAATTGTTAAATTGATAATTGAGATCTTCATGGTCGATGAAGGCCGTTATGGTCGATGGAGGCCCTCGTGGTCGATAGAGATCTTTGTGATCGATTGAGGCCCATTGGATCGATAGAAGCTCATGGAGTCGATTGTTGATGCATCATGGAAGCCCTTGTGGTCGATTGAAGCCTTTATGATCGATGGAGACTCATGGAATCGATGATTAATGCATAATAGTTAATGGAGACCCTTGTGGTCGATCGAGACATTTATGGTCGATGGAGACCCTCGTGGTCGATTGAGGCCTTTATGGTTGATGGAGGCCCTCGTGGTCGATGGAGATCTTTGTGATCGATGGAGGCCCATTGTGATCGATGGAGACCGTTATGGTCGATGGATGTGTTCGTAATTGAATTGAATTGAATTGCACCCTAGTGGCTAATTGGTAATTGAATTACTCCATAATGGATGATGGAAAATTGAATAGATAAATTGTTAATAGAAATAATAATTGATAATTATTTATTGTGGCTTTCACCTACTTATGGTCAATTGATAATTGATTTAAGATAATTGAATCGAATTGATTAGATATCAGTCATCAATAATTGATGATATGGATAGTTACTATGATTGGTCAAATTATTTATGTCTTATTGATTATCGTTAAATGTTATTTATTCCGACCAATTATATATTATTATGGATAATTGTGGTAGTATTGATATTGATATTGACCATGGTTCATATAGTTATTTTTATGGGTGACTCTATGTACTGAGTTATCTCATTGGACTTTGCCCTTGTATTTGGATCCATACAGGTGATGTTGATGGCGATGGTGAGACGGTTGGTGGCTCCTCTGTCGAGTGACATGCACATGGATATAGAGTCCATTATTGTATAGACGTGGGTCCTAACCCACATATTATTGGATATGATATAAATAGCTTCGTATATTGTAATAGAATATTATAAATTAGTCTTCCGCTTATATAAGCCAATTTGTTGACTGATCAAAGTCAAGGTATAGAATTGAGCGGCGTCGCCGAGATAGCCTTCTGGGCAGGCAAAAGAAAAAAAAATCTCGGGGCGTTACAAAAATAATTTATGCCATTCAGAAACTTAATCTTTGTCTGAGTAAGGTAATGAAACAGATATTATACATATAAGCCATAAAATATTAATTGAAGTCTTTTAAATTGATTGAAAAATACAATGTTCAATTATGTCAATATCATATATTCAATTATGATTTTTTTTTCTATTTTTTATTTCTTAATTGCTTCCTTTATTAATATAAAGTATTTTTATTGTTCATAGGACAAGATTATTCTTTTATATGAAAAACTTTTGTTGTGTGAATATTCAATGCAATATTGGATATGATATAAATAGCTTCCGCATATTGTAATAGAATGTTATAAATTAGTCTTCCGCTTATGTAAGTCAGTTTGTTGACCGGTCAAAGTCAAGGTATAGAATTGAGCGGCGTCATCGAGATAGCCTTCTGGGCAGACAAAATAAAAAAAATCTCGGGGCGTTACAAAAATAATTTATGCCATTCAGAAACTTAATCTTTGTCTGAGTAAGGTAGTGAAACAGATATTATACATATAAGCCATAAAATATTAATTAAAGTATTTTAAATTGATTGAAAAATACAATGTTCAATTATGTCAATATCATATATTCAATTATGATTTTTTTTCTATTTTTTATTTCTTACTTGCTTCCTTTATTAATAGAAATTATTTTTATTGTTCATAGGACAAGATTATTCTTTTATATGAAAAACTTTTGTTGTGTGAATATTCAATGCAATCTCTTTTAGAATTTGTTATATGAATGTTACTTGTTAGTATAAATTTCATATTTATGTTATTTTTATTTTAAAATTATGTTAGGTTACATTTATTATTTGATCTATTTTGTAGTTATCTTGGAAGCAATTAGCATGGAGTAATTGAGAAGAACCAAATTCTTTTTATTTGTTTTTTTTTCCAAAAAGCTGTTGTTGGAAACTCAATGTTTTTTTTAATTTGCTCTCGAATAATGTTGTGACAATGCACTATCATTTTAGTGTTTTTTGGACAAATTATAGAATTGCTTTGTGAATACTTTGTGTTTGTCAAATTTTTTTGGAAATTTTATTGTTGAACTTATTGTCCTTCCAAATTATATTGAGATTAAAAAAAAATCAACCATTCAGAAATTATACAAAATTATATTAATTAAAAAAATTAAAAAGTTTTCTCACAAAGTCGTCACATTCATGTAATCACATATAATGTCACAAATTTTCTCTCACAACATTGGTCACGAAGATGTCACAAATAGTTTCATCATAATTCTGATATAATTGTCACTAATTCTATCACAATTACTGTCACATTTTAATTCCGTCACAAATATTTCTATCACTATTCAGTTATAAATCTCTCACAACTGGTGACGGAAATGCCTTTATAAATTAGTTTTTTATTTTAATTATGATGGATTTTTTTTCCTTTTATGATGAACAATCCATCACATAAGGTTTGTGACGGAATTTTTTTCCATCACAATACTATTTGTGACTTGATCAAATGTGACGGAAATATGTTGACATAAGTCTGTCATAAATAGTTATACATGACGAACTTCACTCCTTTTATTTTCTTGTAGTGATCCACTGATATATGAGTTCGTATTGCTCAGTTTCTTCGTTAAAAAAGTAAGCTCCATCATTTTGGATGTTCCACCAACTCATTTCATCACATCTATAAAGATCTCTCTCCTCGTTGTAAACGTCGAAAGATCCGGAGACATCTATCCATTAGATGGAGCACCAAAATAAAGTTGGATACTGAATAAAAAAAGTTGGGTTTAAACGTCCAGCTATATATATATATATATATATATTCATGAAGCTAACAAATGACTAAGGATATTTTAATGACCGTTATGACTATTTAACGACCAATATTTTTTCCTATGCAATTATTAATAGCATGCCCAATTATTCATTAATACCCATTAATACAATTTAGTGCATAATATTTCTTTCCAACTACATTATTCACAAAATTAATAGCATGCATGATTCATTTAACGGAATAAACAATGACATTTTTTATTTTTTTAATTAGCCTTGACCTTTTATGATGTATGCATGATGTAAATAACCTTAATGTTTTGTTTCAATTATTTTTATAAACTTCTGACACTATATACATTAATTTTAGACTTTATTTGTTTCATTTATTTGATTTAGCAAAATACCCAAAAATCATATTGAAAGAAGAAATTTACAATTAATTGTTGAATGAAGAAATACCCAAAACTCGATGTGATGAATGAGAGTTCTTGTCTGTCTTTGCAGTCTAATAATTCTTTTATGCTTTCTTTGGCTCCTCTTTATTTCTGCCATTCATATCAATTAATTATTTTATCTCTTATGAGAGAGTAACTTGATTACTGCTGTTCTCATTATCTTGGTTGATAATTTTAGCCAATCTCCTTTAATAATTTGTTACATTGGAAATAAACTTTGTCAGACAGTCTAGAAGCAATCCAATACCTCCAGTCCAAGGCCTGTCGCCAAGGATTAGTACGTTGGTTAGAGATATCAGTGATCCAATTCTCTCCACTGGCATCTGTGTCTCTTTCAACTTCAAGATTGTGCAGGGTAACATAAAAGTGAAGCTCTCAACTGATAGCAAATCCTTATAGGGGCTGCTGATAACTTTAGTTAAGATTCGAGGCAGACATTAATTTGGCTATTCCTGTTTTCTGAATTCTGATACAGGCCTTGTTTTGCTTTTGGGTAGTTATTTTTTGACATTTATTCCTAATAAATGTTTTTTATCATAAACGATTGGGGATGTAGCTCAAATGGTAGAGCGCTCGCTTTGCGAGAGGCACGGGGTTCGATCCTCCCGCATCTCCATGTTATTTTTAAACTTTATCTTAAAAGCATTTTCACATTTTACTATTTTTGTTTTCACTTTTTTTTCTTCTTTTACGATTTTCCTCAAATAATAACTTGTCTTTTCTTGTAATAAAAGAGAAATAATTTCGATAACAACGAGGTTTAAGATATAACTTGTCTTTATTTTTTATTACTATTATTGAGGGACTATTTTTTTCCGAAAGCGACATCCAGTCACGCAACGCTGAAGAGCGCATCGATCACATGAGGTTGAAGTCTCAGCTCACCATCGAGCTCGACTAACCTCAGACAACATGCTTGATTATGATGGGTGCGCATCTCCATGTTATTTTTAAACTTTATCTTAAAAGCATTTTCACATTTTACTATTTTTGTTTTCACTTTTTTTTCTTCTTTTACGATTTTCCTCAAATAATAACTTGTCTTTTCTTGTAATAAAAGAGAAATAATTTCGTTAACAACGAGGTTTAAGATATAACTTGTCTTTATTTTTTTATTACTATTATTGAGGGACTATTTTTTTCCGAAAGCGACATCCAGTCACGCAACGCTGAAGAGCGCATCGATCACATGAGGTTGAAGTCTCAGCTCACCATCGAGCTCGACTAACCTCAGACAACATGCTTGATTATGATGGGTGCGCATCTCCATGTTATTTTTAAACTTTATCCTAAAAGCGTTTTCACATTTTACTATTTTTGTTTTCACTTTTTTTTCTTCTTTTACGATTTTTCTCAAATAATAACTTGTCTTTTCTTGTAATAAAAGAGAAATAATTTTGTTAACAACGAGGTTTAAGATATAACTTGTCTTTATTTTTTTATTACTATTATTGAGGGACTACTTTTTTTCCGAAAGCGACATCCAGTCACGCAATGCTGAAGAGCGCATCGATCACATGAGGTTGAAGTTTCAGCCCACCATCGAGCTCGACTAACCTAAGACAACATGCTTGATTATGATGGGTGCACATCTCCATGTTATTTTTAAACTTTATCCTAAAAGCGTTTTCACATTTTACTATTTTTGTTTTCACTTTTTTTTCTTCTTTTACGATTTTCCTCACGTAATAACTTGTCTTTTCTTGTAATAAAAGAGAAATAATTTCGTTAACAACCAGGTTTAAGATATAACTTGTCTTTATTTTTTATTACTATTATTGAGAGACTACTTTTTTTCGAAAGCGACATCCAGTCATTATTTTTTATTACTATTATTGAGGGACTACTTTTTTTTCGAAAGCGACATCCAGTCACGCAACGCTGAAGAGTGCATCGATCACATGAGGTTAAAGTCTCAGCCCACCATCGAGCTCGACTAACCTCAGATAATATGCTTGATTATGATGGGTGAGACTCTCAACAAAAATTTTTTACATCCACACAAATTCATACTCGAAATCTTTATTTAAGCGGTAATGAGCTAGTATCCGCTCCATACAATTGGAGACATTCATCACGTTTGTTAACGGAATCAAGTTCACCTAAACATTAGACTACAAATTTAGTATTCTTATTATTGTCGCTGTTGTTAAATAAATCTCCAAGATGGAGCACGAAGAACAAGACATGTCGAGAGCAAAATTATATTGTCTTGCAAATGTTTCGATTAAGTTAGCGGTCTCGCATTGCTAGCACTACTATATTAATCTTTTCGGAAATATAATTAATGATCAGACACACACCCACACATCAAAATTCATAAAGAACAAAACAAAATCTTTATGTGATTTCTAGTAGCCAAAAAAAAGAGGTACACCAAATAAGTCGTATAATAATGAATAAAAAAATTGAAAACAAAAAATAGAAGCAGCCTCCTCCGTCTTCGCTTCACCTCACTCCCCCGCCCATGTCATCTGGCATGCGCCGCCAGCGGTATCAGCTCCGACAGCGGCGTGGCCATGGGCGTGACGGCCGGCGTAGCGGACGCCGACGGCACCGGCGAGCTCCTGCAGAGGGGGCACGTCGCGCTCACGCGCAGCCACTCGCCCACGCACCCGGCGTGGAAGCAGTGCCCGCAGTCCGGCGCCCGCCGCAGCGTCTCCCTGTCCTCGTACTCGCCGAGGCATATCGGGCAAGGCCCCGCCGGGGCGTCGGCGCCGCCCCCGTAGGAGAACTTGGGGTAGAACGCCTCGATGGCGGGCGCCTCGAGGCCGAGCATCACCGCCGCGTGAGGGAGGGCGGGGGAATCGGCGGCGGCTGCGCCGGGGATCGGGTCCCTGGAGACCGGCAGCGAAGGGGAGGGCATGGGGCGGCGGGGGTGGCCGCCCTTGACGCGGACGCAGACGTAGGAGGCGAGCATGATGGTGGAGACGAGGACGAGGATGCCGACGGCGATGGCTATGCCGTAGCCGAGTCCGACGCCGGCGGAGGGAGAGGGGGAGGGTTCCGGTAAGGCTGCTTGGTAGGAGGAGGAGGACATGGAAAGGTGTAGAGATTGACAGAGGAGAGTGACAGGGGGAAGCAGCTGGAAGGGAAGAAAATTTATGGCGATGTGGTTGGAGATCATTAAATATATGGAGGTGGAGATGGTGGTAGTGAGCAAATGCATGTAGTTTCTTTTTTTGTCTCTGGTGTTTGCTGATTAATTGCATTTGGTGCAAATTTGTGATTATGTTTTTTTTTTCTTCCAATCAGAAGTGAGGACCAGGGAATATAGAAAAACTCTTATGATGAAATTTTAAGTTATATATTTTCTTTTATTAACTAACTTACATGTGATTACGACGAATGAAATTCTCAACAAAAATATATGTATCATTTAAAATTTTGCTCAAATGAGCATAATCGACTTAACCTTAATCTTTGTTGGTTAAAGTTATTAGCATATGACTAATATATGAGATTTGTGTGTGTTTAGATAAAATAACCTATGTTACTTTAATAAGCATTTCTTCATTTCAAGCAAGTTTGTGAACTATTACCATAGTGATTGTATCAATTATATATGATTAATTTATATCACCTTATTGTCCTTTAATTATTGCGAATTAGATTCTTAATGGAAATGTTGTATATGCATGATTTCGAATTTATGATTTGCTTTCATTGACAAAGTACTTGACCCAATCTTCATGGATAAAAGGTATTAATATGTGACAAATAAAATAACTTCCATCAGGGTTCTATCTTAATAATCATTTCTTGTAATCAAATCAAAGTCTCTTTGATATATAAATGGAGAGAAGATGCATATAGTAACCGTACTTAGAAGTTGGGTAGGTTTTTCATTTTATCAAACAAGCTTGAACTATTAGCACATATAGTTATCTTGTTAAGTATAATATGAGGTTGGCTTACGCCTTATTTGAACATTTTGAATGTAGAATTATGGGTTTTCGAGATTAGAGCTTGTAACATTCTATTATTGAACGTCAGTGTGCTACAAGTTACCAACCAGCTACTTAGTAGCATATGCATAGGGTTATTATAACTAAATGGTCACTCTATTGCCACTCCAAAAGGTCATTCTTTTTTTTATTAATTTTGAATATTCTTATCTTTATTTAAAAAATAAAGTGGTAATAATATATTTTAAAATGACAATAATAATATCAAGATCGGGATCTTATATAAAATTAAAAATAGGACATATGATTGGTGATTGTAAAATCGAATTGAGAATTATAAGATTCTACATATTAATATATAAATATATGTTTTAAAAATAAAAAAATTGACCAACTTGTCACACTTAGATCTTAAATTATATCTCATTAAGTCATTTTTTTATTGAATCTTAAGCTAAATTGCATCAAAATATATTAAAAATAAAGAGAATATATTAAACTTTATTTAAATTTAATATTATATTAAATCTTACATAAAATAAAATCGATATCAGTAAGGGATAATAGAATCGTAAAATCTTCAAATCTAAATCGAGACGTTGACAGCTGTTTTAACTAAATTAGATAAACGCTGATGATGTGAATACTAATAAAATGTTTAAAGCAGTAGCATTGGCAGCCAATCAGATGCCTTAAAATATCTCTCTATAAGGGCTCATGAAAAAAAAACATATTTACTCTGTTTTTGTTATATGCACATGGGTGAATTAGTTGACATAAAATATTATTTGCGATGTACTTATAGATAGTGTTTGGATAGATGAGAATTCAAAAACTTTAGTTCTCGGAAGTTCTAAGATGTGACATGAAAGTTCTTTTTCATGTTTGGACAAAATTTCGATTGTAGCAGAACTTAAGTTGGTGACAATACGTGTTAGTTCTGAATAGTTCTCACCTGTGTTTGGTTGAGTGCATTAGAACTTTTAGGAAATGTGAGAGAAGCGAGGGAGAGAAAAAAAAGAGACAAAGTGTGAGAGCGGGAGTAAAAAGAGACAGCGTGAGCATCGAGGAAATCCGGACGACTGTGCTGGATTTCTCGAGTTCTCGGCGGAACTTTTTCGCGAGAACTTTGACGAATATATCAGTTTGACCGGAATCAAAGTTTTTGTGAGTCTTATGGGAACTTTTCGCTCGTCATGATTCATGTCATTTTTTTTAATTGTGAGTTCTCCAATTTTCATTATTCTCTCCATATTTTTTCCTTTTTTATTTTTTTCTAAAACTATAAAAAAAATGACATAATCACAAGTAAATGTGATGATTGATTGATATTCATATGAAATTTAAAGAAGATCATATTTTGGTAATTTGGTAAGGTGTCATCTCCTTTCAGTATTCTCTCTGTCTATTTTCTCACCATTTGTTTTAATATTGTCCTGGCAGCATTCACATGATCAGTGTGAAGTGTTTACTTGTTTCGGAGACACTTGTTCTCGGTGCTTGGAATTGGCAACATTGTGTGTGTGTGTGTGTTTCATATGTGTATGGCAAAATCCAAGTGGAGGTATTTAATGTTCCTGGGACGTCCGGCAACTAGGGCAGATTATGAGTGGGATTATGACCTCTAACTATTTAATGGTTACTCCAATCTTTATTTTCCCAGTTTAGATTGTTCTTTATATAGAATTATTAGCATTTAACTAATTAACTTAATTTTATTCGCTTAGTTCGCCCGTTAATTAATTGAGCCAACTAATTGATGTGCATCCGATGGAGAAAATAATTTTGGTAACTCATGATTAATTACATGGGTCCTAAATCAAAATTGAATTTGTATTCAAGTTTTTGGAATTTTTTTCCATTTTCCGCCTCCAAATTATACTATATGTTAGTATCACCCCCTAAACTTTAGTATTAACCTCTTACCACCCCTCAATTTCTCAAATACTTTCACTGAACCCCCAAATGCCTAAATTATATTCACTTTTAATCAAACATTTGCCTTTTAATCATATAAAATTTTAGATACTTATTTTTGTAAATGAAAAATTAAATGGGATCATGTCAAAGACGAAGTTAGGGTGTGAGTCCCATTTAATTATTCATTTTTTAAATTAAATGTAAATGTGTGGATAAAAATAAATATATTTTAAGCATTTGGGATTAAGTGAGAATTTTTTGAAAAGTTTGAGGGAGGAAAGTGGATAATTTAAAAGTTTAGAGGATAAACTGAAAATACTTTATAGTTTGAAGGTAGAAAATAATAAATAACCCTTAAGAAGTTTTACAAAAACGACCCTGGAGCATATTAATGAGGTCACCTTCAAAAGTGAAGAAGCAAGAACTACGCCACAATTTAAGGACAAAGGAAACCCATCACATGGACCTTATCAGTACTATGAATTCAGTAGATCGAATTAGTTCTATTATTTATTGTGTATTAGCCATGTTGTACTACATAATTTATTCTCATGACTTCAATCATTTTAGTGAGATTATGATCTTGCTTGCAATCTTGGTAAATCAGCTTTGTCATTGGAAGAATGTCTAAATGACTATTTAAAACAAAAATAAAAAGCTTCACATAGTTAACTTCTGATAACTTAATTTTTTTTAGTCAGGCTCGATGTTTGGGAAGTAGACTTGGCGGTTCAGTTCGCACAACGTTAACGTTTATACGCATTATCCATATATTAGAAGTCAATTCATTATAGAGCCTAATTAATTTGATAAGATCGTCCCACGTGTGTTTAACAATAACTAGCGAACAAAATTTTTTATATTTAGATAAATCGAGCTCGAGAGTCCGCTTAAGCGAAAAGGAGTCAACCCACTCCACCCTTCTGGTTCTAATAGCCTTTTTTTCGTGGCCAACCCCCGGTGTTTGAGAAACGGAACCGATGCTTCAACTCACCCAATGGTAAAGAGCGTACCGTCCACATGTTGGAGGCCGACTCATCATTGAGTCCAATTAATTCAGTTGGTCGTCCCACGTTGCGTACCTGGCATTGATATGTGAGGCTCCCATAAAAAGTTTTCTGCATCCATATGAACTCGAATTCAAGACTTGCTTAAGAGAGAAGAAGCCGCTTACCTCTCCATCCAACCCAACCCTTATTAGTTAATAATAGCTTAATTTGACAACAAAAGAAAACTAAGATAATCGTACGAGGACAATTTGATGGTCTAACATTAACTGTCAAGTGACAACTCAATAAATAATTGTACTATGCAGGACTAGAGAAAACTTTCACTGCACACCTCACTGCATCCATGAAAGCTAAACAACAAAAACAGTCCATTGCACACCGACTTTATAGCCCTTGGAGGAGGAGGAGGGTAAATATTAAAAAACTAAGCACAGGCATCAATAATGCAAGAAAAAAGGGGGCATGTAAACACCGTTCCTTAGCTCAAGGATCTCTTGAGTAATTTTCACATCAGCCTGCAAAGACAGCTCACTGGATCATGGCTTCAGATATTTTTAATTACTTATGGCAAGATACGAATCATGTGCACATGCCAAATGCTTAATTGACCTATACTTCACTCAATTACTAGGAAGAATGAATAGGACTTGCATAATGCACATAATCTATAGGCATTGAGAAAGTATCAGATGAATTATTCTTCATAATTGGCAGGCAGCTGGTGCATAAGTGCTTTGTGAATGTCAAATTGTCATCTGTGAAGATCAAGAATTGTCACCAGCAAATGGCACAAATGGTCACTGTGTGTTCTATCACTCAATGACATAATAAAAATAACCTGCATATTTGAAATCCAAAAAAAAGTTAACCTGAATATTCATATAGTTTGATTTCACCCGGGTCAGATACAATGTTCTTCATAAACAACTGTCTGAAATTTTGGAAGGAGAAAACAACAGATCATCGAGAGAAAAAAAAATCTGATGAAACCTCATAACACTATGCCACACCAGCTAATAAATCTAGAAATCTCTATTTTTTTTTCTATAAAACCTTTGCATTTTGTATGAAGTCACAATTTATCTTACCGTGGAAGGATCAATATCTGTGGCGTATACCGGAATAGAAAAGAAAGAACTAACTGGTATCTTCCTCCAGCTTCATTAAAAGCTTTAGGGGGGGTTGGGGTTTCATAAACAATCGTTTCTTGAAAAATTTCAATCAGCTTCTGGAGGCACGAAGACAATCAACAAGCACATATCTACTGACCATATCCAAGCAGAACATAAAACAGAAATTGCATATGAATAATTTTTCTGGTGGAAAAGAAGATTCACACAAAATCATGTTACATGATCTAAAACATGGATAAATGACCTCTCAGAACTCAAAACTCTGATGAACTGTTATGGTCATTTCATCTTTAGGAAATGTTATGCTCGTTTTCCGCTGCTTGGATTTGACTTGGTGCAAAGAACTTTTCTTCCCTTCGCACGTCTTCGCTTCAAAACTGCTCTCCCAGTTGTTGTTCTCATTCTTCTACGGAATCCATGTGTTCGAGCAAGAGATTTCCGAGATCTTGACCTCTTAGTCATGCAAAGTGCAGCCTTCCCTGCCCTCACTTGAAGACCACGATATCTCTCTTTCACCACTCCATTATATCCCAAATCAATGCCCAGGGACAAACCTTGAAGATAAGTTTTAATATTAATGCCATCATATTGAAAAAAGTAGCTTAGCAATGACAATACAGTTTGAAGATGAAATACCATAGTGGAATCATATTTCTAGCTAAACATGTATTTCCACAATGTTTATATATATTTGAGCAAGAAACTGCATGAAGGACATCTCATATAACTATTAGTAAAAAAATGACTCACAGGAGAGTCTCCTGAATAAATTAGGAGCAACTACTATTAAGACATAGTATATATAATAAACTTTAAAAGAGGTGTAAATAAAATTATAGGTCAATCAAAGCATCCAATCATTTCAATGAGATCTCACGTTTTCTTTCCAAAATTAAAATTTCTACTTACGTTAAATTTGATTTTGACAGTTGGACGACTCATGTAAATCAAAAAGTGATTTACATATTCATTCAACCCCATATTGTACACACACAGAGACAAGAAAATGTGTAGTATATGTAACCACCAACAGATTGAGTTCAGCAGCTGTCAACAATTTATCAAAACAACTGAAGAAGCAATTGGATAGGTAAAATTTGCCACCTATCCTTGTTTGAATGCCACAAAGAAGAAGAATCTTTCAAATAAACAAGATCTAGAAAATGAGATTGTAGAAAACAATGCAGAAAACTAAAAAACAACAGAAGTGATGAGGAGGATGCACTAGATAACTCCCAGAAGCTTGATGGTGAACTTGATAACAGATGAATGAATATCCGAAACAGTAAAATGATCAATTCAATTAAGTGAAAATTAGTCAAAATATTTTTTTCTTGGGGTCGTGGGTATACAGGAATTGTGTTTATCTCGTTAAAGAACTAGTAAAGAGGAGAAAACTTTGATGGTGGCAAGCTATCACATCTGACCTAGTATTCTGTTCAAGTATCTTATCAGAGGAAGAAATGATGGCCAACTCATTAATTCTTATTATAATGCACATTTGATTATTCTAACATTCATCTTAACTCTGATGTGTTACTCGAAAACAAAGAGGCCAATCCTGTAGTATTTTAAAATTAGTGTAGTAGCTAAAGCTCCTTACAACAAACATGAGTATAATATTTTAAGGGGTAGCACCATCATACCTCTATTAATGACCGTCCGATTCATGATGGATAGTGGATTAAAAAATTATCCGATTAATCAATCCACCATCCATTATGAATCGTATGGTGATTAATAGGGGTAGCACAAACATTAAACATAGAAAAAATCAAGCTTCACAATATGTAGAGTCAAGACCACTAAACATGGGAAATCAATTTAAGAAACAAAAGTAGAAGAAAATAAAGATGATTAAAAGGGTTAAACTTCTCTCCTCCATCATCAACCCACTAATAGTTAGTTCTGCAAATCCTTATCAGGCAATGCCACAAGGTGTCCAAAATTTCTTTAATTTCATATTCCATGGGGCAAATAGATTACAACTTAAGCTCAAAAGGCATTTTCTAGCAGTCTAATAAAGGATCCAACTCCTACACGATCCATCTCAATATCAGAATTAGACTATGGGGAGAATTGTTGTGGCAACATCTGCATATTAACTTAGCATATCATGGTGAAAAAAAATAGTTAAAAAGTGATATCAAGTGACAGATATGATCTCCCATAAATACAAGAGGGTGATGGTGCGTTACACAAAAGATAGTCTCCACGTACACTAAAACAAATTGAGGCAAATAAAATTGGTGTATCTAAGAGATAACTATCCTAGATAATAATAGCCTCTCATATAAGCTTTAGCCTTTAGATGAAAGAAAAAGGATTGGCCTCATGATCCCATATAAGTAAAGCCCATATGTTATTCATAACATAACCTACGAGGATACTTCCTAGTCAATTAAAGTTTGTCTGAGTATCATAACATGATATTTGACATTAGTTCAGCATACTTCGGCATGCACTGATGCTGCTTAATAGTTTTCATTAACTTCCAGACCATCACATGCCCTCGGCATTGAGAAATTATATGTTGAACAAGCATGAATTTTATAATGCAAGATATTCTAAATGAGAAATATACACAATAAACAGGAAAAAAAAAGAGAACACAGTAGTATTAACATCTTCAATGTACTTCTTTGCAATATTCCAGTACCTAAAATTTAGTAGTTTAGACCTTCCAAAGAGAGTATTCCTTATCACTTTCTAAACTCGTGCACTCCAACAATTTCTAAAAAAGCATTCTGAAATTTCCATCTGAATTTGTTGAAAAAAGTACATATATTTTCTTAATTAGCACTTCAGGCGACCAAGTGAGCAACAAAAAAAAAAGAGGGTCATTTTTTCCAATAGCTCAACAAAAAAAAATGAGTTTCTTTTCTTTTTCCGACACGAATTCTTTCAGCGATGTGACTATGCAAAAAAATGGAGCAAATTACAATGGCATTCCTCAAATAATTGAAAGAGGAGAAGAGAGTGTTCGGATCACCAGAGAAGGAAGAAGGGAAGGACGACAAAGGGGAGGAGAGGAAAGAGCTGTGGAGTAGCGAGCTCGCGCGCGCCGCCGGAGAAGTGGGACGGAGTGCGAGGGAGTTCCGGCCGAGGGCACCGGAGCTTCGGCCGGTGAGCAGGGAGAGTGAGGCAACGGGAGCCATTGCCGAGGCCGACGCCATCGATATCGCAGACATGCTTTTTTCCTCCCTCCACTGCGTTATCTCGCTACCTTATCGTATTGGTTTCTCTTATCCGCCTTCCTAACGACTGGAACAGTTAAATATGGGCCTCGGCCCATTAGTAAGAAGGCTATCAAGATTTCAACTATAATTTCATTTATTTCCTTTCAAATGTTTTTTCGACGTCTATTTCGTGAAGAAAAAAAAATACAACGAGTTTTGAGATAATTCTTGAAGGACTTAATGGATATAATACGCCCTTGAAAGTATAGCACCATCATATACTCTTTCAGAAGCGTCTTATAGCGCATCAATAGTGGATTTCGAAAAGCGATTAAGCCCATTGTCTTTGCGGTCTGTCACACCGTGCTCGGAGATGGAAGAGGATAAGAAGAAGGATATCATCGATCCATCAATTTGTGATGAAATCAGAGAGGAAATTCATCTTGAGTTTCGACGTACCATGTGGACCCTTTTGAAATCGACATTCCGGGTTGGGGGGGGGGGGGGGGGGGGGGGGGGGCTCGTAAAGCAAGCGGAGTCATGACGTCGACGGTGGTTCGTGCTTGTTAATAATGTCTTGAATCTGAATTTGGATCCTCCTACGGGAGTTGCAAGGGAACGGAGTCCCCTGGGTGAAAATTTTTAGGGATATTTTGTATTTGATTCAGATTTGATTTATTTCATTATCACAAGATAGGTGTCCTATTTTCAAGAAATTTATTTAGAATCACAGTCCGTATGTAATTCCTATCATTTGTCAAAATGAGTGTCTATATAAACTCCCTAGGGGTCTAGACATTGTAATCATCGTTATTCCATAACAAAAAGTCGTCGCCATTTTTCTTTCGTGTTCTTCTGTGTTCGTGCGATCTCTTTCCCTCTTTTCATAACAGTGCCCGTGCTAAAGCATGGCAAACTCTTCTGCTTCAAAGACTCCCACATCACTCGTGCCTTCGTCCCCTAGACATCATCCACGTCTCCTCCTACTTCACCATCAAGGGCGCTAAGGATGTCATCAACAGTCCCAAAGCCTTCGAGTTCTCCAACGACATCGACTTCATGTACTTCGTCGCGGACAACGAGAAGAAAAAAGAAGACCGGATCATAGCGTCTCAACATCTCATAACATTTATACTCGAGAAAATAAGTTTTTCTTTCAATCACAACTACGAGCCAAAGTTCATGTTCGTGAACTATCTCATCATGATCGTATTCACGGTGCTGAGCAAGTGTTCTTCAATCGCTGCATTTAAAAACAAAATCGTGATTTCTCTTAAGTTATTGGTGAATATTTGAATTGACAGATTATGTGTGTTTGGATGAAGCGGAATATAGAATTAAAGAGCTGATGTGATAGATGAATTTTGAATTAAAGATGATTATTATAATTATAAAGTATAATTTTATTATTAATTAAGATAAAATTATAAAATAATAAAATTTATGGAAATATTTTTTTATAAATCTATTATTTAAATATAAAATTCATTTTTAAATTAAATATAATTAATAAAATATTAAATTTTTAATAAAATAATAAGTAATAAATAATATTATATTAATCTTTTATTAAATTTATTTTACATTTAATTGACGGCCAACTACAGTACCTCTGTTCAAAAAAATTCAAAAAAAGAAATTGACGGCCAACTACAGTACCTCTGTTCGAGGTCACTGGAATTAGATCACATGATGATTTATTCTAATTTGAATCGGACTCTGAGACTGTCATGCGGAATAAGGTTCCAGAATCATGCCAAACCAACATACGCAACCTCACGATCATGATACAAATCATGCCGAGCGTTTCGTTCAGCTTTTATACTTAGCGTGCTATGGGCATGACTTGAGCGTCACGCCCTTGAAGTCACGTCATCATGGCCGTGAAGAACGATTTGACAGGCATGAGCAGAGATGATCTTTTCCTCGGTTCTTGCAGCAGTTCGCCCACGATCATGATCCCATGAAGGCACATTACCGAAAGCCCTCAGCTATCTCTCACAGCCGTGAACCTGGAGTTCACACTCATAACATGAAGGCATCATGGCATAATGACATAAAAACAAGGACATCATAACTCACACAATAGTTTAAGGATTTCCCCCAAATTAATTTTAGAAACACTAGATCCAAGGCATAATCAAAATTAAAGATGAGAACATGTTATCTTCATGCTTCTCAATTCAAATAATACATCATTAAAAATTCTCTTTACATTTTTTTAGTTTAAATTTTTTTTAGATAAATAGCAAATTACCCTTTAAGGAAAAAAGTTACGTTATATTCAAATAGGCCAATATTTTTTGTCAATTAATTAGAAATAAAATAACCAAATTTTGCTTTAATTAAAAACTCGAATAGTCAAATTTAACGAGACCAAGTCTGCCAACGTCGCGGATAAGAATTAAGAACGCGCGCCACCAGGACCTCAAAACCTCTTCCGACTTCTCACCTCATCTCTCATCATGGCCACCGCCACTCGACCGGCGCCGTGCCCCCCTTCTCCTCTCCCCGCCGCCACATCCCGGACGCCGTCCACCCCCGCCCCCGACGCTCTTCCCATCGCCAATGCCTCCCGGAGCAGCTCCTCCTCGGGTCGCTGCATCACTGCGCCCCCGGTCGCACGCCTGGGGAGGAGGGACTTGGTCGCCGCCGGAATCGCCTTGGCTCCGCTGCTTTGCTACTCGTGGAAGGAGCCGCCCGCCGCGGAGGCCCGCGAGGTGGAGGTCGGGGCGTACCTCCCGCCGTCGCCCTCCGACCCCTCCTTCGTCCTCTTCAAGGCCACTTCCAAAGACACGCCCGCGCTACGTGCAGGTAATGAATTCAAAGTTTGAGCTTTTCTCGATTAAGAAATTGGGCATGCGTTTAGTGCCGCAGACGCTGCATTCTTCGGTTGTTTTCAGACGATCTTTTGGTGGTAGAATTGTGTTCTAATATTGTGGATAATCTAACTCGAGATTTTAGTACCGTTTTCCTTTAGACCTTCAGATGCATTTATAAGTACGTCTCTAATACTTCGAGATAAATGCCCACATTTATTTAATTTAATAGAAATAAAACTTCAAACCCCTATGGTTGTTCCCTATGTTTAAGTAGGCATTGTGATATTTGTTATATAAACCTGGTAACACAAATGGGAAACATATTTCAGTTTATCATAATCAACTAATCTCACATTTCCGTGCTAAAAGAACAGTGATAAAACTTAACTGTAAGTGATAGATAGTCCATTTAGCTTTGGAAATGTAGAACAAACATCAATGTGACAGTGAAATGCAGTGATGGAAGTTATAAATCAGCTAGCTCTCTAAGATTTCGCCAAGCTAGACCCTTGTAACGCGTATGAAATATATTATTGTTTTCATATACTTCAGACTGTCATAGAAATCTGAATTCCCTTTCAGATTGATCATTCTTTGATCTCAGCAATCTTGGAGGATGATGTTTAATAGATCACTGAGGTAGACCTCCACTGTTTGGAATGTGAGCAACAACAAAGATAGCAGTCTTTCTTAAACATCCAGAAATGATAACCAAAGAATGCATTCCAGCAAATAGTAACTTATTGTGAAATGCAAAAGGGGTAATATAAACAACGCTGGGCTCTTTGAAGAATGGAGTTTTTCATCTTGGATTTTACATTTCCATGGAAAAGAAAAGGTTAAAACTCTTGATTTGGCTTATATGCCTAAGTTTCCCATTTCAACCTAAAAAATAGTTCTGAATATATTTGACGCGTTGATAGAAAAAAAGTTGAGGATTGTTTTATAATTGATATTTTTTCCAGAAGTACGGAGAGCTTTTCCGGAATATTATACATTATCAAACTGCTATTTAAGAAACCCCTTTTATGTAAGGAAATGAAAGCACATTTGATAGTCAAAAGATCGTTGGCAAGAAGCCAAGCTATAAAGGATCATCCCATACCACCATTACAATGAATCTTATCACAAAATACTTCAAGAAAATATTCTGATGACGCACTTCTTATATTAACCTGAAAAAAATGTTTCTTTTGTCTGAGTTATGTATCAGTCAAGATCATTTGTATTCGTTATATTTGATGGACTAACCTTTTTGCAACATTTCCTTTTATATTAAATCATACCCTGTTACTTTTTTGCTGAAATATTACCTTTTTGGTTTCTTGTGTTTGTCATGGTACATTTGTGACTTTAGTATGTTTCTGTAGGCAATGTGCAACCGTATGAATTTATACTCCCACGAACGTGGAAGCAAACAAGGGTTGCCAACATTCTTTCAGGGAACTATTGCCAGCCAAAATGTGCTGAACCATGGGTTGAGGTAAAATTTGAAGATGAAAAGCAAGGCAAAGTTCAGGTGGTCGCGTCTCCGTTGATACGTCTTACCAACAAACCAAATGCCACAATTGAAGACATTGGGAGCCCGGAGAAGGTGATTGCTTCTCTTGGACCTTTTGTCACAGGGAACACATTCGATTCTGATGAGCTTCTTGAGACATCTGTCGAGAAACGTGGAGATCAAACGGTAAAGTTCCAAAATGATATCTTTTCTGTTTCTTTTTCTCTTTGTTTTTCAATGCTGAAGCAAGTTTGTGATAATGTTCAAATCATTCTTAGCAGCTCAAAATTAGATGGTTGATTAATGGTCATTTAACTATTGAAACATGATATAGTCATTTTTATAGTGATCAGATTTTTGAGCTCAAAGTCACTGCAGAGGCATTAGCTCAAATGTCAATGTGTTTTCGATAAGTTTTTGCTGGTTCTTTCCTGAGGTAGAACATAACTATGTGCGCAGAGCATAACTTCCTAGGGTTCTCTTTTTTGCAAAAAATGAAATATCGAAGACATCTAATAAACATTGATCTTACTACTCTAAGAGGCCACCTAAGCATCCTGAGTTAGATTATTGTTGCCAGGAAAGATTTTTATTCCACTTGTTATTTATTTTTGAGCAAGTGGGCTTTTGGATGTAAGGTCATCTGTAGGTTACCAAATTATGATGGAGTTTTTTTTTTATATCACTGCTGTTGTTATAGTTCCCGGGTGTATATCATTTGACATCCATATACTTTGCAAGTTCATTCTATCTCCTAAACTTATCAAATTTCAATAAAATCAATTATCTTGAGTCTCTCATTGTACTTAAATTCTTATTGGGAAGTGCAGTACTACACATATGTGCTTGAGACACCTTTTGCCTTGACGGGCAGCCACAATCTAGCGAAGGCAACCGCTAAGGGGAACACAGTCATCTTGTTTGTAGCAAGTGCAAATGACAAACAATGGCCCTCATCCGAGAAGACTCTCAAAGCAATGTTGGATTCGTTTTTGGTGTAACCAAAAGTTGAGAAAGAAGGCATTTCTAGTAGAACTATAGTGTATTTATTGCCACTGTTCTTTTACCATTTTGTGTGGGAAATCATAACTAAAGAAGTGGTGCAGTAATATTTACTTCTGTAATTACCTTCTATAGAGAATGTACACACAATTCTCCATGTATAGAGCTGGCCTCTGCGCAGTTATCGGATCATGATATATATTCATACATTCAGTCAACCAAACTCAAAGCCTAATTATTGAAGGGCTAAGTTGAAAGTTAGTAGAGCTCCTTTGTTAAGTGTTAATTAATCCTTTTTTTTAATAAAGATCCCTTGGCATCTATATTTACTGTCATCATGCAAGAATACTGTCAAACCTTAGAACTAAGTCTGTCCCAGCAAACCACTGAGGAGCTGTGTGCTAGTGTCCCCGGGGCTTCTCCCCGGGGCACGTCGAGTTATCTTACCATGTATTTTTCTTTTTAACCCACTTTTGTACTTAGTTTATTTTCTAAGTGTGGTGATGACAGTTTTGTAATTTGCACTCCAGAAAAGTGCACCCCTGGAGATGGTCCTCCACACCACACGTCGCAAACTTACCACCCGAAACGGTGGTATAGTAGGGGAGACCCGCTAGTCCTCCCTCGAAGCGTTGTAATCATCCTTATTTACTCAACAAAGATTTCAAGCTTCCCTAAATCTAGCATCGTGCCTCAAGCGTGGAGTGGCAACCAACAAAAGAGCGTCACAAAGCGTCCCAAAGAGATCGAGCGTCCCGCCGAGGTGCCCGTTCGTTTACGAACGCCTCCACCGAAGAAGCGGCCGCTCGGGACCGTGTCCCAAAGACTGTGGCAATCGAAAAGTGGCAAAAGCAAGCTTCCGCAAAGCATTCAAAAGAGCTTGCCTAGATGTTGGGCACGACTAGGCGTCGCACGGGTCATCGAGCGAAAAAATGACCCCGTGACAAGTTGGTATCAAAGCAACATTTCTGGGACCGCTCAAGTTGGCGTTCGACGATCAAGGAGAAATGTCGTCGAATTCAGAAATGACGAATGAACCCGTCGCACCGGAGAAGGGCCGCCCCGAGCGAGGGCGCGCCCGCTCGAAGGACGCCTTGTCCGCCTTCGAGCAACGCCTCGGCCAATTCCAATTGGACGTGGGCGAAATGCAAGACCAACTCGTAACGCACGAGCAGGAGTTGGAGAACACCGTGGATCTCGCAATGGTGCGGGACGAGATGGCGCCGTTGTATACGCGGCTAGAGTCCATGGAGGCGACGATCATGGATATGCGGGAGACATTGGACAATGGTCTCTCCAACATGCAGTTCGAGATGGAGCAAGAGTTCAAGACCATGCGGGAAGAACTCAAGCGACGCTACGGAGATGGGCGGCGTCCCGAGACGCCCGCCCCGCATGAGGCAAGGATTGATGTGCCGAAGTCGTGACCCTACAAAGGCGAGCGGTCGACGAAGGAGATCAGTGACTTCCTGTGGAACATTCGAAAGTACATGGAGGCCTTGGGATGTGACGTCCGAAGCGATGATGGTGAAGACCGCATCCTTCTACTTGCAAGATGCGGCGAGTCTATGGTGGCGGTGTCATTGCGATGACGTGGAACGTGGCAACGTCGAGCCCATTGAGAGGTGGGACGACTTCAAGGGGCAGCTGACGAATTACTTCTGCCCCGCCAAATCGGGATTGGAGGCCAAGATTGCGTTGTTCAATATTTGCCAGAAGGGCACGTTGAAGGAGTACGTGAAAGAGTTCACCGAGCTCCGCCTACAGAACTCCCAAGTGGACGAAGACACGTTGTTTGCGGTCTTCGTGAAGGGTTTGAAGCGATGGGCTAGGACGGAGTTGGAGGGACGAGATTGCCCCAGCCTCCGCTTGTTAGTCGCTGCTGCTGAGTCGCTTGTGGAGTATGCCAAAACGAGCGCTCCACCACCAAAGCCCTCGGACAAGGGCTGTGGTGGGGGAGAGAAGCCAAAGTCGCAAGGAGGCAAGCCGCACTATCCGGACAAAGGAAAGGGACACCAAGACAGGAGGCCCAACAATGATAGATTCAAGAGGGACGAAAAGTCGCCAAAGCCATGCTACATTTGCAAGGGTCCACATTAGACGAGCGATTGTCCGCAAAAGGCGACGGTCAACGCCATGTATTGCCCCGACGAGAAGGAGAAGGAGGAGGCGTGTCTCAGTTCGATGCACGCCCTCAGCGCCATCAACGCCTCGAAGGGTCCTTCATCGGTCGCTCGACTTTATGCGGACATCGAGTTGAACGGGCAAGTCTTCAACGCCCTCATCGACACGGGAGCATCGGAGTTGTTCGTGTCAGAAGTGGCCGCCAAGAAGCTGAAGTTGCCACTACAGAAGACCAACGCTACATTCAAGGCGGTAAACGCGAAGTCTATCTCGACCACAGGGATTTCTCCTGGAGTGAAGGTTCGCATCGGCAAGTGGTCGGGAAGCTTCGACGTGACGGTGGCACCGTTGGACGACTACGAAGTGGTGGCGGCCATCTCTTTTTTGCGACACATTGCTGCATGTGTCATCCCGCTCACCAACTCAATGGTCATCTTCGATCCACAAGGGACCATATAACATTCCCGTGAGGTCGGGAGGTGATCTCAGGCAGAAGACCCTCTCCGCCATGCAAGTGGCGAAGGGGTTGCGCAGATAGGAGCACACCTTCCTGGCGACCGCCATATTGGAAGATCCGGGGCCCTCTACTCCAACACCTCCCAAAGTCCTTGAAACTCTTAAGGACTATGCGGACGTCATGCCCCCGGAGCTCCCAAAGCGGCTGCCTCCGAAGCGTGAAATGGACCATGTCATCGACTTGGTCCCAGGATCGAAGCCCCCTCATGGAGTCCTCTATCGGCTAGCCCCTCCGGAACCCGTAGAACTCCGTAAGTAACTCACCGAACTATTGGATGCAGGTACATTCGGCCCTCGAAGTCTCCATATAGTGTCCCGGTACTCTTTCAGAAGAAGCATGATGGTTCCCTTCGGATGTGCATCGACTACCGGGCGCTCAACAAGCTTACGGTGAAGAACAAGTACCCCATCCCCTTGGTGGCGGATTTGTTCGACCAACTTGGCGGTGCAAGATGGTTTACCAAGTTGAATTTTTGTTCGGGCTATTGGCAAGTCCGAATCGCGAAAGATGATGTGCAGAAGATGGCGTGCGTCACAAGATACGGCTCCTACGAGTTCTTCGTGATGCCCTTCGGCCTCACCAACGCCCCAGCGACCTTCTGCACTCTCATGAACAAGGTATTGCAACCATTCCTTGACAGGTTCGTGGTTGTATACCTCGACGACATCATGATCTACAACTGCACTTTGGAGGAGCATATTGAGCACATTCGGCAAGTATTCGAGGTATTGCGGCAGAACGAGCTATACGTCAAGCGGGAGAAGTGTGCCTTCGCTCAACCGGAAGTGCACTTCTTGGGACATGTCGTCGGATGTGGCAAGCTGAAGATGGATAGCGCGAAGATTCGAGCCATCATGGAGTGGGAGCCGCCCAAGCGGGTTCCCGACATGCGTTCGTTCCTTGGCCTAACGAACTACTATAGGCGGTTCGTCAAGGGGTATTCACATGTGACGACTTCTTTGACGAATCTCCTCCGGAAGAATGTGAAGTGGGAGTGGACGTCGACATGCCAGGAAGCGTTCGACACCCTCAAGAGGGTCATGACGGAGGAACCGATGCTCGTCCTGCCAGACCACACCAAGCCCTACGAGGTACAGACAGATGCTTCTGACTATACCATTGGAGGAGTTCTTATGCAGGAGGGGCATCCCGTGGCGTTCGAGAGTCGAAAACTCAACGATACGGAGCGGCGTTACGTCGTTCAGGAGAAGGAGATGACCGCGGTGATTCACTACCTTAGGACATGGCGGCACTACCTTCTCGGGTCGCAATTTCACATCAAGACGGACAATGTCGCGACAAGTTACTTCGAGACGCAGAAGAAGCTCTCGCCGAAGCAAGCAAGGCGGTAAGATTTTATGACGGAGTTCGACTATATTCTAGAGTACAAGCCCGGCAAGACGAATGTCGTTGCCGACGCCCTCAGCCGACGCGCGGAATTGGCGGCCATGAGCTCCTCTCAGGCCGACATGATCGAGAGGATCAATAAGGGACTCGAGTCGGATCCCACGGCAAAGAACCTATTTGAACAAGCAAATGAGGGAAAGACACGTCGCTTTTGGTGGAAGATGGGCTGATCTTCACCAAGGAATGTCGCATCTACGTTCCTCTGTTCGACAACTTACGATGTACCATCATGCAGGAGTGCCATGACTCCAAGTGGGCGGGACATCCGGGCATCCGCCGCACTTTGGCACTCATCGAAGACAACTATTTCTAGCCAAGGATGGAGGATGATGTTGAAGCTTTCGTGAAGACATGCCTTGTTTGCCAGCAAGACAAGAATATCAACCAAGCGCCTGGCGGACTTCTGGAACCCCTGCCTATTCCAGAGCGTCCATGGAAGGATGTTTCCATGGACTTCATCACAGGCCTGCCTAAGTCTGAAAGGGCAGGTACCATCATGGTGATCGTCGATCGATTCTCCAAGTATGCCATCTTCACCGTCGGCTCCGTGAGATGTCCTGCTACTGAAGCTGCGGAGTTATTCATGAAGCATGTAGTGAAGTATTGGGGCCTACCAAAAAGCATCGTCAGCGATCGGGATGGTCGATTCGTTGGCAACTTCTAGAAGGAACTGTTCAAGATGATGGGCTCCAACCTGCATTTCTCGACATCACTTCATCCTCAAACTGACGGCCAAACTGAGAGGGTGAATTGTATCTTGGAGATCTACTTGCGGCACTATATGAGCACAATTTTCTTACAATTTGCAGCGGAGCGAGTCGACCAATCGAAGTCTCTTCGAGATAGTGATGGGCCAGCAACCTCTGACGCTCCAGGCCGTCGCCACATCCTATGGTGGCAAAGTCTCTGCCGTTCACCGCATGGCGAGGGAATAGCATGAGCAGAACGACATGGCGAGAGCATGTTTGCACAAAGCGTCGAAGCGCATGAAGAAGTGGGCGGACACCGCCCGACGGGACGTCAATTTTGAAGTCGGAGACTTGATCCTTGTGAAGCTGGTCTAACATCTTCGACTAAGTGGGAAGAATCTGCACAAGGGCCTCGTTAGGCGTTACGAGGGTCCCTTCAAGATCCTGAAGAAGGTAGGCAAGGTGGCCTACAAGTTGGAGCTCCCGCCTCAGATGCAGCAACACCCCGTCTTCCATGTCAGCCTGCTCAAGCCTTTCATAGAAGACACTGAAGATCCCGAGCGTGGCGTTTTAGACCGCGCCCCGCCGGTCATCCGTCAGCAGTTTACTGATCAAGTTGAAGAAGTACTCGCCGTCCGCACGAAGAATCGAAACGAGTATCTTGTTCGATGGAGCGGAAGACTGGACGCTGACACAAGTTGGGAGACAGCCGAAGACCTGTGGCAGTTCAAGCAGAAAATTGAAGAATTCCAAGCTGCAGCTCCAGGGACGTCGCTGAATTGAGTGAGGGAGAATGTCTCGAGGGCTTCTCCCCGAGGCACGTCGAGTTATCTTACCATGTATTTTCTTTTTCAACCCATTTTTGTACTTAGTTTATTTTCTAAGTGTGGTGGTGGCAGTTTTATAATTTGCACTCCAGAAAAGTGCACCCCCGGATATGGTCCTCCACACCACACGTCGCAAACCTATCACCCGAAACGGTGGTATAGTAGGAGAGATCCGCTAGTCCTCCTTCGAAGCATTGTAATCATCCTTATTTACTCAACAAAAATTTCAAACTTCCCTAAATTTAGCATCGTGCCTCAAGCGTGGGGTGGCAACTCACAAAAAAGTGTCCCAAAGAGATCGAGCGTCCCGTCGAGGTGCCCGTTCGTTTATGAACGCCTCCATCGAAGAAGCGGCCGCTCGAGACCGAGTGTCCCAAAGACTGTGGCAATCGAAAAGTGGCAAAAGCAAACTTTCGCAAAGCATTCAAAAGAGCTTGCCTAAACGTTGGGCATGTCTAAGCGCCGCAAGGGTCATCGAGCGAAAAAACGACCCCGTGACACTAGCAGGTTAAATGGTAGAATATTTCGGTATTCTTAGGTGACTGTTTGGTTGACGAATGAATGATCGAATATCTCAATGTTCTGAGAATCCAATCAAATATTGTCAAGAATAAAATTAATATCACTTTATGCTTACTTTATTATATTGTTTAATCTGAATTATTTTATTAGTGTTGTAAGACCCGATCCGACCATCGATCCGGATTGTCTAACGGGTTAGGTCAGACCAGTTGCACTAGGTTGAACCGAATGGTCGGACCGGGTAATATAAATTAATAAAAAAATAAAATAAAGTCAAGTGACTATTATAATATTATTAATATGTAATATATTATTTAGCAAAAATATATGTAATATAATAAAATAATTCATATTAAATAATATAATAAAGTAAGCATAAATTAAATCATCAATTGAATATTTTCTAAATAAAAAGTATTGTGAGTAATTATAAAAAAATAAAGATATTAATGAATTTTTATATATGTGATAAAGAAGAATATTGAAACATAAATTCAAGTGTATATATATGATATTCTTAAAAAAATTAATAATTTTTGTACATTTTATTTTTTTACATTTTACAATTTGACCCGGCTGGGTCGGCCAAATCCGTCGGGTCGGCCGGTTGAACCCTGGTTTTGATCGGGTTTGATCGAGTCAAAGCGGATCAACTTCATGACCGAATTTTAAATGACCCATAGGCCGTTTTAGTGCTCGGACACCGATCCGACCAGCCGGACCGGGCCCGGTCTTACAACATATCATATCCTATCAACGAAATATGAGATATTCCATCTTTAAGTTCAAAGGGCAGTGGAGTAAGTTTACTATAGATGCACATTGATCCACATCTCATCGCTATAGGAAGCTGTTGATGAGGTAAATGGTACGCCAATCATTTTATTAAATTTATTCCTCTATTTTTTTCTTTCAAACCAAACACAACCGATAATAATTTTCATCACTACTAAAATAATGTCTTAACAACCAAAAGAAATAAGACTAACTAAAAAGAATATCATATTATTTAGAATACGCCACACTTATTTATTTCATCAATATTCTCAAACCAAAAAAAAGTCTCAAGAGTATGCTACACCCACTATGGTGGGTCAGTGGTTTGGTTGGGGAATAAAATTAAATGGAATAAAACAAATTTGAGTTAATAAATTTAAGATGAATAAAATGATAGAATATTGTTTTTTAAAAAATTTGATTATATTCTTATTTTATCTTTCAAAAGAATAAAAGGTAAAATCTTCGTATTTTATAAACAAAATATTTTATTTTAAATAGTCAAAATATAAAAATAATAATATATGGTTAAAAATGAAAAACATAAAATACGATAGAAAAAATTGGAACACAAATATTTTAACTGTTTAGAATAATCGTTAGTAGCATAGAAACGACAGTTATCATTTTTGAGGTGGTTTTATGTTTTCCGACATTTGACCACAACAATCCATTTCTAATCGACGTCTTGCTATATTTTTGAAATATCGAGATTTTCTAATACTTATTCATGAAACAAAATGAAACATTGAATAGCGTGCATAAGAAACAGGGGCCTTCATGAATGACTCGACCTATGAGGTTGGGTGATTCAACCAGCCCAACTCGACTATGTCAAATTTTTTCTTTTATTTGCATTATTTTAAGGACAATATTTAATAATCATTTTAAAGTATAAAACAAGTTTTTTAAATATTTCAATGTCATTTTTTCGACTAAACCATTTATTTTAATATGTTTTAAATTCTAAGTCAAATATAAACATGAAATTAAATAAAAAATAAACAATTTAAAAAATATAAAAAGATTTGAGTAATTCATCATGTACTCCCTTAGGAGATAAAGGTAAAGATGCTAAATACTCAAATTTGATTCATATTGCCACCTACTCAAACATTGTGCCAAAACTCACTAGTAATCATCAATGAATAGAAAGCAAATACACACAATAAGACATCATTAAATAATGCCCCACAACAACGATGCCTTCGACACCATTATAGAATTTTTCCTCAGCAGAAACTCCATGGATATCATCTAATTGCCTAGGTTTTCTCGCAATCTAAATATGTCATCATTGCTAAAGAAGCCAACAAACAATTAAAGGCATCAAAAGGAGACGAAGCCTACACTGCAGCTGAAGTAGCTATAGTAAATAGTTTATTGCAAAAATCATTATGCAAGATACTCCAGAAAAATAATAATATTTCTTCTTCGACACATTAATGGAAGATCATGCATGTCAAAGATTGCTGGTATTAGTTACTTCAATTATGAATCTTAAAGTCCTGAATTAATTAACTTGAGTATGTGTGCTGCATATGTTATCTAATCACAAACTTAAAATATGAAGACCTAATAAGTCTAACCATGATTTAATAAGTAATGCTTCCAGTTACAAGTCATATTAGCTACAATGAACTGAGATCTGGAGGTTCTTGTCCTGGCATAAGCTGCTGAATAAGCCAGTCAATCTTCTTGTCCTGACGTCTTATTTGGGTCATGGCATTGTCTAATTTTTCTTCTGTTGCAGCTAGTTTTTGCTTTGTTATGTCCAGACTTTTCTTCATTGTGTCTAGTTCTTTCTTTGTAGCGTCTAGCTCATCCTGCAAAGTAGCATATCCACCCTGTGATGTATCATCACTTTGAAGATGGAGTTCAGGGCCAGAAATGCATTGAGGATTATATCCAAATCTTGTGCCTAGTACTTCTCTACATAGTTGATAATCAGTTGACGTAATGTTTTTGTCAACAGTTGGCTTAGATTGTAGAGCTAACATTTGCTCCTACAAATACAAGGGCAAAGTTGATGTCATCAACTTAATATGTACATAACAAGTAATGTTGAATACAACAACAACAACAACAAAGCCTTATCCCACAACAAGTAATGTTGAATATTATGTGGAAATATATTTTGACTCACATATCTCGCTTTTGCCTCTTCATGGACCCATCCATTGTTTCCGCAATAAGTGTGTTTGTAAAGTTCAACTTGGTCACATCCCTAAAGTTAAGAACAAATATGATTATACCAAGAGTACATTTTTTTATTATGTGAAATAATCAAAAGATTTTTTGTTTATTGAGGGGTAAAAGGAAAGTCAAAAGAAATTACCAATTTCTCTTGTGCTGCAACAAATGTTTGGCTGCCTCTCCTATGAACAAATTTTTGCTTGCTTCTATTTTTTGCACCCGCCTTCATTCGAATCTGTGTTTAAACAACAACACTGACTAAAACTAGAGTTCCTTTTGTACGTGTTTACATGAAAGATTTAGCAAGATATTTGCTATCCCAATGCATCTATTTTATTTGAAGGATCATCCGAAGTGTCTTTAGCTATACATATGTATGAAATATACTTACTTGGAAATTTTCACTCAAAAAATAATCACACAACCAATTCCACTCTTCAGTTCGGCCAACGAGGTCTTTGGGTGGGGTTCTTCGTGCTGCCTCTCCGCCTCCAGCATCTTTAAATGCTTTATGCAGTCGACATCGAAATTTCTTATAACAATCTTGGGCAATTTCATCAACACATTTTATAACATGTGGCAAGTCCCATTGCAAGTCAAGTTTTTCCTGAGAAAAAAAAAAGAACATGTTTTACAATGAAAATTACTCACATATAAAGGAACAATTTCATAAGTAACATATATCTATACCTTCACCCGATCGTTAATAGAAGCTTTAATCTCATCACTGATTTTTGTCCAACCAGTCACCATAAGGGGTGCAAATTGTCTTACGACCCTACCAATTTCCCTCGACAACTTCTCACAATGTGGACCCACTGGCCTATTTTTCCCCTCAGGTATATAGATTTTCAACTTTCCATTTCTACGGTAATATTTGTTTAGACCAAGTCCTTGATTTTTTCCACGAACATTCTTAAAACTTGACAAATCTGGTAGGAGTTTAATAACTAGCATGATTCACAAATAACTTTAGTAAATCTTGTAAATGTGAAATTAATACGTACCAGAACCCTGGGTAGAATTTTTTTGTGAGAGAAAAGAACCTTCGGTAGGGCTACCAGAACTAGTAGGCACAAAATCTGATACCGATGGTGATACATTATTGGGCTCAACTATGGCTAAAGAAGGTTTTGGCGTGCCAGGTCTTCTAGGAGCCATGTAGATGCAGAATCAAGGTGCTGTATAATACAAATAATATCATCAATATATATATATATATATATATATAAGAAAGAAGATATAGAAGTGAATCCATAATGCTTACTCTTTATCTATATAGTATTAGATTATATAATCCTTTTTATATATCATTAACATCATTTAATAATTCCATATCACAAAATATTAATGGTTAAATGAATCAGTGTCTAATCGCTTGGAGAAAGGGAAAAAAACAGCATTCAGCAGCCATCAGAGCTGATTTGTTGAGGTCAATCTTATTATTCAAATACATATAAAATGTTGTACATCTGAGACTGAAAACCATTAGCAAACATTCTGATGTCTGCTCCTCGCTGTGAGGAATGTGAATATGTACTAGGGGAGCAGCATCCGAGGTGCCTAGGTGGACATTATTTAGTTTTTCTTTATGTGATTATCCCAATGAACAAATATTTAGTTATTTAATATTTGAACAGGATTTTGTGTCCCTATTCTTGAACAATACATGAGAGAAATAAATCTTATCATCCTTTAAGAATTTTGCATACAACAGTTTTTGAATGAAGGAAAGAACTTTTTTCCAGCTTTTGCAGTATGCTTCAAATTGTCTTTAGCCTTTTATGGCATTTTCCATCATGTTTCTGTCAGAATTTTTCTCAAAAGAAAAAAAATTGTTTTTGTTAGACATAGGTGACTGTATTTTAAAAAGCATAACAACTGGTCTTTCTAAAATTTGTTATACTTCACAAAACAAGGTCTTGATTTTTCATATATAAGTTAGGAATACTAATGTAGTCAATTTTGTCAGTTAAAATTCAGGCCTTTAGTTTGAGTAGAACTCTTGTAAATCTCTATACAAGAGTTCTAGACTTTGATTGTTTTCTCCTGAATTGACCTTCATATGATTTCATCATGCGGAGTCAAGATAACATTGATGGATTTCAGAAACCTCCGATAAATTCCAGAGCAAATATTTTCTTTATCAAATTGAAGCAGTTAGTTGCAAGTCAACATTGTTGATGAATTTCGGAAGTTCCATATGAATTCTGTCGATGAATTTCGGAATTCTTTATTCGCCATTTGCTCTGCCACATTGCCATATTCTCCATGCATATGCAATGTCTTCTGTAACAATGTGATTTCTTTTACCATTTTTCATCAAAAAAATTTCTTTCTTGACCTCTTTGGTTCTCTCCTATATCTACTGACAGTCGGAATAAATCTAAATCTCTTTACGCAAGTCTTTTTGAAGGACATAATTTTCAGAAACTCGTATTCTCTTAGTCTTGTGCCAGTTTAAGTGGTTCTCAATTTTCCGAAAGCAATGGGCGACGGAGAAATGTGAATCAAATGTTGCCAGAATTAAATTCTTTATATATAGACATAATATTCCTGCATTATGCAATTTGTAATCATCGGACTTAGCTGGTAGCATCAACTGGCGAAAAGAAATCAAGTAAAATAAATAAAATAAATGAACAATGGGAAAGGCAGAACAATCTGTACACTGAAGCCAAAGGAAAAAAGAATAAAAAATGCAATCTCCGCCATCATCGCAAGCATGTAATCAAAATTGGAGGAAGAATTGAAAAAGAAAAACAGGAAGAAATCAGGATAGTGGGACTACCTGCAACTGAAGATACAGATCCGCACTCCAAGCTTCTGCTGGCTACCGTGGCCTCCAGCTGAATCGCCTGCTGGTCACCGACGCCGCCCTGGTGAAGATATTAGGGGTCTCCGTCTGCTGGCCTGCGCCGCCGAGGCGGATAAATCAAAGGCTTCACAGCGGCGAGGAGGAGGATGCGACGTTAAGCGGAGATCAGGAATCGCGAGTGCGGTGTTAAGGCTCGGTAGAAAAGAAAAGAAAAAAAGACGAATATTTTTCTGTTCCTTGAAAAAAATACTTTTTTTACCATTTTTTTAAAAAAACTGGTTATAAGTTTTTTTCATAGGAAGATGACACTTTTTGGTATGTCAATAACATTAATAATTAAATCAATAACAAAAAGTCAAAAAGATAGAGAGAATTCATGGAATTATAAAGTTCAGATAGAAAATGGGGGTTCGGTCTCCTTTGTGGAAAACTATTTTTTTCGGACCAAGTAAATTTCAATCAAATTTCTTGAGGCCAGCAAGAGAGACCAACCTCCTCAATCTCTTAAGAATCTTACATATAAGAGTTTAAGATCTTAATTTTCATGATCTTACAATTTTATTCGATCATATACGAACATATAATTATTTTAAAAATAAAAAAATTATAATACATAAATTAATATATTTTTGTCATTCTTATTAAATTTTGATATAATTTAATTTAAAAATTAATATAAGTATAACTTACAAAAAATTATTATTATGTCCTTCACTTACAACGTGTATCTCCTCTCCCCTTTTCTATTCGATCAACGGCGACAACAATGAGGGAAGCTGCAACGACAGCGAGAGTGGCCAACCTAGAGGCCGCGGCGTCGGCGATTGACGACGAGGGCGGCCGATTGCAAGGGATCAAGCGAGGCGAGGGTCGCAACGGCGATAGGCGAGGATTGCGAGGCGAGGGTCGCAACGGCCAATGAGGCAATCTCTCCCTCTCTCTCGAAGAGATGAATGTGAGGGCTGGCACGGGTCCGATCAAGTGAAATGATCCTCAACCAAGACTTAATATGGGTCATCCTATATGATCTGATTCAAATGTCACTTCACACGGTGTTGAACTGAAAGGTGCTTACCACATTCATTTTACGATATATATATATATATATTCTTAATTTGATTTTATGATATTCGATTTGATGACCCCATCTCACGTATGATCTCAATGTTGATCAGTTTGCAATCTCGTAGAAAATTTATGTTATAAAATAAAAGATAGTTTTTAACTGAAGGGTGATGAGCATGCTTAATATAACTTTAGATCAGATAAATTAAAAGAATGAAGATGTGACGACTAACCTCGACGATCAGCCATCACGAGGGCAACATAATAATAATTATTTATCTTAAAATTCAAATAGAAATATGGCGCGAAAGTTGTGATTCAAAGAGAATTTAGTCATAAATTTTTCAAAAAAAAATTCGACATGACCTCTGCATACAGAGGATAGTAGCCCAAAATGGCAACATGTACATACAACATATCAATATCAAGATATGGTTTGTCATATGACAAAAAGGGACAAATGCCCATACCATGGCACTAAAGCATAGGAGCATTCCAGCTCAACATCCAGGATAATAAATGGGATATGAGCCCCACAAGCACATTCTCGTCAAACGGCATATAATATCAACACTTTATAATCAATCATCAACTATGAATGAATAACATTATCTATTTCACAATAAGAAATTTGAGATGGAAATGATATAAGGATGCTAGCATAGCATATCAGTAATTGAGAACTACATACATAGCACGTCCTTGACTCTCTCAATCTAATCCCACCCATCATCATATCATAAAATTGAACTACCAAATTCAGCACCTGCAAAAAAATTAGGGATTGAGGGGTGAGCACTAATAGCTCAATGAGTGGAGGGCACACAAATATAAACAAAACATGAAAACCGAGCTCACATGCAATTCGATAAAATCATAAGAAAATTCATGTATGACATGCCATGATTAACATATTTGCCCTCTTTGATTACAAAGGAAGTAATGCAAAGAGAGGAAACCTCACTTAGGCCAAATCATCGTTTGACTACTAAGTAAGTTATAGTGCGGACTAAAAGGGTTGCCACCATCTACGGACTTAATGTTTGCCAAATCGATATTACTATATACTTTGGTCTTAATGTTTTGCCGTCATGGAATGGTCTTAATTATTGTCACACCACTCGGAGTTGATCAAGCTCCGATGAAATAAACATCGTACGAAGTGATTTTTGCATGATGTGCTATGATGTATGAATGCACATGCATTTGAATATATAAGATTAGTATAAATTCAAAATTTATATCCAATGAAACTTCATAAAATCACGTAAAGATCATAAAACCCTTGGAAACACCATAAAGCCATAAGATCAATCTTATCTATCAATAATATGTCAAATAATTTGCAAGTGAACCACATAGCACACGAACACTCATTTCATATGATGCAAATTCATTCACATGAATCATAATTCATATCAGAAAAACATGTCTTACCTCAACGTAAGACTATGTATAGCTACTAGGAGCTTACTTAATATTATTGTGTAAATCCACTCACCTCGGATTATGGGGTCCAAATTATCTCCTCGCCATAATTTGAATGCCAACTAAGAATTTCAATCACCTCCGCACTAGATTAACCTAATCTTATTTCTTGTAGAGTTTGTTCCTTCCACCATGAACCCGGCAGCGATCATCCCCACCATAGTTCAGCGTCTAATAATAGCTTCCGATGATTTGTACGTGGAGTTCAAATGAAGAACGAGATCATCCCTCATAAAAATCAATTATAAATCCTTAGGAGCTCATTTCGGCCATCCAACTTTGGATGACAATTTCTCTCTCCACAGAACACAAAACACTGTAAAATTAATGTCAATCGTTTTGTCACATCAATAGCTACGCGATGGTATATAATTTGTGGGTCTTCGGAGCTCAGATGACGGACAACCATGAGACAATGACCGCAGTGTGGAATTGTGTCTTCTCCTGCTTGTGTGTATAGGACGATAGGAGGTGGGAGAAAGAGAGTAGCTGCTGCTCTGATGTGCCCACTTTCTGTTGTAGTCGGCTGTTTCTTGGAGGGTGGGAGTGTGAGTGAGGTGAGTGGGAGGTTAGGTGGAAGAAAAAGGATTTGGGGCTTAGAGTGGGTTTTGACGAGTTGGGCTGCTGTTGGATTTATTTTATTTATTTATTTATTTATTTTAGCAGGGCGTGACAATTACAACATCGATAAAAATAATTTCGTCCTCGAAATTTATACTCATATAATGGTTAATAAGTAAGGATAACCTTATGGAGCCATTTCCACATGTTCTCTTTTTCACCATTCTTACACCATTTTTTCCCTTTTTTTTTGCCACATATCTACATAGCTATCTTTTATCACGTCCCACAGTCTACATTCAATTCTCATAAGAGGTTATACTGAGTTATACTTCCATTTAACTCATGAATGTACTTTAACTTGTTCAAGTAAAACAGATTTCGTAAGTATAGTGATGTGATGCACATCATTTGTTCTTTGTCTTAACTAATCATGGATCAGATAATATATTATGGATCTTGCTCACCCAAATAACTCTGAGAATCCGATAATTATTAAACTTGATATGTTTTTTTTACTATCATTTGATATATATATATATATATATATATATATATATATATATATATATATATATATATATATCATTTTGCTCAACCATCTGATTATCCATCAATATTAGAAGTATTTACAATTCTCCTCTCAGTAAAACCCTCTCTATTGACCATCTTCAGGCACTAACGAACAAAATTTGTAATCTTCTATTTTCTCTTCCACCTTAAATCATAAAACCCTCTCCATTGACCATCTTCAGGCACTAATGAACAAAATTCGTAATCTTCTATTTTCTCTTCCATCTTAAATCATAAATTGATTAAACTCTCAACTTAAAAGTAACTACAAAAACAAATCCTCATCCACCAACTATGATGAGATGACGTGTCGATTCAAGCTTATGATTGAGGATCGGATGGCGTCCCATTCCAATTGCTCTCCCAATAAACTTTTAGCCAACACATCATATATAACGTAATCTACGGCTAGGTTCGAGTTTCGATCGGTGACTAGAGGGCATCCCACTCTAATCAATCTTTCGAAAAACTCTAACCCAACATACTCTAGATGATAATCAACCACATTGATATGATCAATCAATTAACTTAAGATGGATTAAATAAATCGTATGATTTTAAACTTATATCGTTCTCCATTCATTCTCAATTTAGTCTGAAACATTACCATCCATCCTCAATGTAATCGTACAAATTTAATTCAACAAATCCTTTCCACATCACTTCTTGTACTCTTTTATTTTTACTCAAAACTCCAAATACAACATCTATAGAAACATACTTGTTTCAAAATTAAATAAATCACTTTATTAAAGACCTCTATCCATTTAGATTTTCATTCCAAATTTTGTACTCAGTCTTAAGTTACCATAATTAGTCTCATCAAAATTCTCCTTATCAATATATAATTTCCCTCCCATCTCTTTTTTTTTTACAAGTTCATGTCCCTTCTTTTTTTCTACAGTATTTTCTCTCCAATTAAATCCATCATAATACTTATGCTCACATAAGCATTAGATTTGCATTTATTACATTGTATCGTTATTATTTTATTTCTTATCTCCTAGATGCTTATAACGGTGATAAAAATTTCAATGATAAATCTAGACTTCTTCTATTCTTTCATTACCCTTTCGATCAAGAATCGGAAGGCCACTCCAATTGCTCTTTCGACAAGCTTCTATCCGACATCATATTAGCTCACAATGTCAATGTATTGGTTTGAGTTCTCGATTAAGGATTGCAAGGCCAATCGGATCGCCTCTTCGATGAACTTTTTATCAAGCTGTTGTAGGTAACATTGTGAATTGATTTGAGTTCTTGATCAATGACCAGAGGTGCATTTCTTTGATCAATCATTCAGTTAGCTTCCAACCACTTCACCTAAAATATCTAGGTCAAACATATTGAACTCAATGACGATTATTAATACCCATGATAATTTGAAAATAGAAAATAATCATTCGTTCATCTACACTGAAGTATAAGTTATGATGGGAAGTGGACAACATTTCAATTGTGATTTGGAAAAAAATGTGAGGAGCTAGGATCAATGACAAAGAAACATGAATCTATGACTATTCTTTAGTCAACAAGATAACTCGGGATCAGTGGCAAACTCTTGATAAAGATGACAACTCCAATGATGGGCATTGATGAACTAGGAATATTCAACAATTTCTATATTGATCACCTATGAAACTAGTGTTAGAAAACAGGAATAATAGTATGCCCTAAACTCAATTGAACGGTCTCGATCAAATGTGTTGATCTCGTACGATAATGATCGGATGAATCTAGACCGTTGGATGTTCAATTATTATATGATAATAGGCTTAAATAGCGAACATAATGGTCTTGTCCCCTATTTGTAACCTACTCTCCTCCTTCATGAATGAGAAAATTATAAGGGAAAAGAAGTTACACAATTCTTCTCCCCATTCATTATATAATAATGTATTAGTCATTATATGAGTGTGGCTCTCTCTCTCCCATTGTTCATTTCAACTCTTCATCTTCTTCTCCATAATAGTTGTGGTGTTAGATGTGTGCAAATCTTCTTGATGTCTTGGCGTAGATACCGTTAGAGGGATGACACTTGCGATCCTCTCCAACGAACTTTCTCTCCGTTGGATAGCATTTACATGGAACGGATCCTTACTAATATTATTATAATCTTAATTTCATATTTACTTATAACGGTATCAGAGCAGTAAGAAAGAATACGATTATTAATCAAAATTAGATTAAAATAAGATTTTAATATTTTTTCTATTTTAATCTGACGAAAATAGATGATGTCATATTTTTACGTTAAATATATTCTATTAACTATTTTAATTGGATTAAAATAGTAATATCATATATATATATTGTTATATATACATTTTTGTTAATATGTGAAATTTAAAAAAAATGGACGAAGCCATGGCCTGCGTGACCTGCCGGACTGTGCCGTCACTGCGCGACAGTCGTGCATGCGAGCGGCGCAGGCATGAAAGATCGGGGGCCGTCGCCATCGGATGATGATCGTTGTCGCCGCTGTTGCGCGAGTGTTGTGCAAGTGCGACCGCCACTGCCTCCGTCGTCGCCTAAAATGACCTTGAGAACGCCCCACGGCCAGGCCGGCGACGACTCCGCAATCGTCGCGCGGACAGGCTGACGCTGGCCGTGCGATTGTCTGGCGGCCAGGCATGAGATGGCGGCGCGATCTTCGCGCGGCCACACCGGCGAGGACTGCACGATCGTCGATTAGCCCCAGGCTGGTTTTGGCATCGCCGCGTCGCTCGCCTGGCGCCACTCGATCGTCGGGCGCCATAGGCCGACGATTGTCACCGAACGGCGATCATCGCGCTCGCAGACACCGCCGCCGAGAGACCAGGCGATGAATGCCGCCGCCGCCGCACGATGTTCGCGCGGCTGATCCTGGCCCGCGATCGTCGCCGTGGGCATGCTGGTCTCTGCCGTCGTCGCCTCGCACGGACCATCGATGCTTCGGACAACCGTCGTCGCCTCGCCGTTGTCGCATCGCACAGACCATTGCCGTGGATGTCGAAGCACGATCGTAGCCGAAGGCCGCCGTTTATCCGTCCGCCGCCGCCTTCGCCGCGCAGGTGAAGCGCGATCATCGCGCTCGCAGGCGAAGGCACGACACCGTAGTGGTGGCCAGGCGAAATGGAGTTAAGGCAATATATTTGACGTTGCCCTAATCCAGTTCGTCCGGTTTGGATTAGACCGAACCTCAATTCGGTTAGACCGAACCGGACATGATTTAAATTAAAAAAACTAATGGGCCTACTGTAGATCCATTAGATGGGCCGCACGGTGAACCCATTTAGAATGGGGATTTTCATTTTTTTTTTTGCTGTTTTGACAACATTTAAAGTTTATTTATTTTTGGAAAATAAATAATTATTTCAGAAAGTCTGAAGTAATTTTTTTTTATAACAGATTAACAAAATTTGTGAATAATTTAAATTGTTTAAGATTATTCATTTTTATTTAGGATATATTTATTAATAATTTTTGAAAGGTTCAATTTTATTAGTTAAATATTCTAAATTAAATAATAATTTGGAAAGTCCAAATTATATTTTTTTTAACAGAATTATTTTTGGATATTTTGAATGGTTCAAAATTTTACTATGGAATTAAAATAATATTTTTTGAGAAAGTATTATTTCAGAATGATTAGTAGTTTTAAATTGTTTAGAATTACTCATATTTATTTAGATAAATTTAAAATGCCAATTTATGAATGGTTCAAAATTATTAGATGAATATCATTTATGCATGATATTGGTATTTGGACAAAGGGTCTGTGATGTGCTATGAAACGTTGTAAAATTAAAAGAGGAGATTGCATGCTCTCTATTTTTTTTATTTGATAAATGTAAGCTTCATCATTGATGTAATTTTAGTATAATTTACACATGGAGCAAGGAGGACATGGAGATGACTTCGAGAAGTCAAAATTGCATGTGATGTAAATCCTAAGTCCAAATACCAATATGTTTATTATTGCTTTTATCTTATTTATGATTTATGCAATTTCATTTATATGCATATGATGTGTAGCATAAATTAGATGTTTTTGTTATTATGTATATGATGTGTAGTATAAAATTAGATACTTTTGTTATCGATGAGATCAAATTAATTTCCTTTTGATTTTGAGTTATGAATCCTAAAAGAATATACTACCATCAATAGGAATTGATTAAATTTTTAAATAAATGTGAGATTTTTTCATGTTTGAAAAATCATCCTTTTATTAAAAATTATAAATCTTTTCTTCTAAAACATTTGATGTGAATATATCACATGTGGCTTTGCTCATATTATTGAGGGTCAATGTGTTATATTAGATTGATGTGTATATGAGTTTTATGAACTCGAAAAATATAATTCATCATTAGAAAATTATGAGATTTTCTTAAGCATTTAATGCAAAATTAATAATACATATGTTTGACTTTGCTCATATTATTGGGGGTCGATATATTGTATTAATATTGATGAATATAACTTAAAATATATTATCAATATTGAGTTCAAAGCGTGAGAGATTGTGAATCTTGAACGTAGCCTTCCATCAATAGGAAATGATAAGATTGTTTAACATATGTGACTATTTTTGCTAATATTATTGGGGATTAGTCCTTACGTGACACAATTTGAAGTTTTCGTAAAACATTTGATGTGACAATGTGAGACATCATATATATCTTTGCTCATAATATTGAGGGTTCATGTGATTCAATCTCATACTTGTCAGATTGATGGGTGCAACTCAAACGATTTATATCATTAGATCCTGTTAGGGTACGGGATATACATCGGAGGATAAAGTATAATTAGGAATCCTAAATACATAGGATTGGAAAGGAAATGTATCCCCTACCATTGAGGTCATGTACTTAGATCATGTTAGGGTGCGGTAAATGGCTAAAAGTGATCCTAATTCTCACTAAAAAAGAAAGTCTTTCATCATTTTTTCTGAGGAAATTAGCAAAGTATTAAATTAGTGGGAGACATCATTAAATAAAAGACCAAAGTTTAATGGTGATTTAGTGTAAACATGATTGTATTTATTTTGAATTATTATAACTTCTTTATATCTGTTTTGCCATAATGTGTTACTACTTGATGAATAGTTGATTGAATCAAAACATTTGGTGTTGATAAGAGATATCAAAAATTTGATTTTTGAAATTTATTTTGATGTAATCAATAGAACACTATACATGCTCAAATGGATTTTGAGAATGAGGATAAAAGGCTTTATATATGATCCAAAATAAGATCATTGATCCAAAATAAGATTATTGAACTTATTTTGATATCATCATTATGCATTTACAAAAGTTGTAGTGCAAAATCTTATTTTTAAATAAAGTTCATCTAAAATAATATAATTCATTTGATTGAATAATTAAATTATTTTGGAAAGACTTATATAATTGTTATATTTTTCATATTCATAATATTCTCAATATGTTGAGAATAGAAAAGCGTATGAAAAATGATTCAAAGCCTTATGTCAAAAAGAATGACTTTGTGAAAGTTGAAATGTCAAAATAAAAATTATTGATTTTCATTTACAAAAGAGATATAATCAATGAAGATGATGATCTTCATAAAAGCAATTGTATATGCATAATTAATATTCGAATATTAAATTATGTGTTTAAAATTGCACTAATATCGTCAAAATAGTTGACTCTTCTTAGCATACTATTTTGAGTATTAAATTTGTAATAAACTTATGCAAATTGTTGCATTAATAAGTTATTTAAATCTAATAAAGGATATAGTTTTAGTTTCCGCTGCGTATGGCTCCATATGAGATGATGAAGTCATCACAACTTATCCTTAAATAAAAATAGTAAATCAATAACATATGTTTAGAACATATTATTCATTCAAATTGATATGAGTCATTTTGAAAGAACAATGATATTATTGCTAATGTCATGTGATGTTATTGATTTTGAGAAGAATTATAAAGGCTAGTGGGAGAATATTAGATAATATTATAAAAGTATTGACACTAATTTATGATAATTAGTAAAATATTATTATAATATTTCATGTCAATCATAATCATATTGTGAATATGATTATAGAGACATAGTCAAATATACAAAGGTTAAGAATGTAAATTTTGCTTCTTATTTGAAATCTTTTGAAATGTTCAAAGATATAAAAAATAATGAAGTCAAATTTATGAGTTTTCTGTCATAATAAGTGTTAATTCACTTCGTATATTTGATAATCAATTGTTGATTATTTATCAAGTAAGACTTGACATTCAAAGACTATACAAATATTCTTTTACCATGTGAGAAAATATTTTAGAACTTCATTCTTATCACATTAATACATATGAGATATGAAACAATGTGACATTATTCTTAATTACGTTAAGGTGTTCAATTTTTTGTAAAAAAAAAATTAAAATCAATGAATGAACTTGTGAAATATTAAAATCAACTTAATGATATCATAATGCAACAAATGTTGTTATATAAGAATAATGTCTTCTATACTCAAGCAATTATTTGTAATGCAAGAGGATAGTGGGAGCATATATTGATGAAAATCACAAGTTAAATTTCAAATCACTATGGTAGTGATGATCTCGATTCAATTGTTTAAAACATTCATAACAAGATCTTATTGTTTGGAATAAATTCAATTATTTTGAATTATAAAATTAATGTACGATCATTAATTTTATTTTAAGCATAGAAGATGCAAATCACACTATTTATTTTGTGTAGTTGATTCTTCTTAAGATAATACACAATTTCAGTGTGAGAAAAATAATTCTTAACGTTGTTTATGAAATAATACATAAATGATTCAATCAACTAAAGTATGAATGTCATACACATAAATCCTCTGCTCTAAATATAAGAGAAGTTCAATTGAACATCAACATCTATGGTGATAGGTTTTGATATTCGATATATTCTCTTCATAAATGTACAACTCATTACTAAAGTTATTTAGTATATGATGACACATTATTGACAAGTTCAATATTAGTAAATAGTTTACTAAAATTAGATTTCAAATGATGAGATATAAATGTTTATCTCAATTCAAGTATGACAACACATTCATCCTTCATAGTGGAGTCATTTTTTAATAACATGGTATGTTGTATTAGAATCCATAAGTCATTATATCGATAATGACCCATATGAAAGCTTAAATGTCTAGCTAAGATCTCATTAGAAAATTACATTATGAATTTTAAATATACAACTTATGACTGTGAGTATTGAATATACTAATGCCACTTCACTTAAGAAAATTGAGATGTTTTGACACTAGCGACATGTAAAACATTTCAGGCGATTGTCGCATTACATCTAAAGCAGATTCTAGCACTAAACTTTCATATAAAATACATCTTTAAAAGATGAATTTTTTGAAACTATGAAAGATTATGTTTAGTGCAAGTGGGAGATATTTGAAATTTACCATAATGTGTATTTGAAACTTATTAGATATTAGATATCTATATAAGGTTTGTAGGACGTATATGCCCTAAACATAATCAAATACTCGAAGTTATATTAAAATAGTGAGTAACATGATATGATCATTAGAAAAGCTATGCTTTGATGAATCTAAATTCATTCTATTTTATGATATGATCATAATGATAATTTAAAATTATCAAATTTATACAATTATTGGCATTATTCTCATAATATGTCAGAATATTAAATTCATGACATTGTCCATGAAGTAGCAATATGAAAAATGTGATATGATATGATCATAACATGAGACATATTATGTCTACTTCAAAAGTTTGTTCGTCACCTGAAGGATTGATGATAGGACAGCTTCAATCCAGTTAGGTGATTGTGTAGTTCGTTGATCAAAATGTTTGATGATATTAGTTCTCATTACGCATCATAACGAATATAGGTGATTGTTAGAGAACAAGTTCACTGAACTGATCCACATGGAAAACTTGTTGGTTGGACTTTTAACAAGTTCTTTCATTACGATTATACACATGGTCCTTTGACCTGAGATACTTTTGATATCTTATGTGTTTATGAATATTCTTTGATAATGTTAAAAGATCATTGAAAAATAAATATCTAATGACATTTATTGAGTATATTCAAAATACATGAAGATATATGAGTATTCAAAATGGAATCTATGACTCTTATAAAGAGAGATGTCCAGTGTAATAAATAAGATTGATAAACAAAGTTTGTGACCACAGTAATATGAGAATGAGTTCTCAATGTTCTTTGAACAAAATGTTTATCAATATAATTATGCATTGAGATTAGGGATCTAACATTTCACCATGTCCTATTAATCTCAATCAGGACATAGAAAATGTAGAAGGACTATACGTATATGTATATCATATTATAGGTTCACTAATATTCGTACTACTGTATGGGCCAAGACATACTGCTAGGTGTCACTCTTGGTCTATAAGAGTTCACACAATTTGTTTGGGAATATTTATAAATTGTATTATCAAATATTGTGTGATGAATTTGATTCATATTGAACACTTATGGTTATAGTAATATGAACCTAATGGGTCACACGCAAACAAGATTAATTAAGAAGATTTTGAATTATTTGATTTCAAGTTGATCAAACTTATTAGGTGTGTAGCAATGCCTAACTTGATCATGTTGCACACTAATAATGGAAGATTGATTGATTAGATCAATAAAAGTAAATGTGTATTAAAAGTTAATACATACATATGCACTAACTAAATCACTATTTTATCTTGAGAAGATGAATGAGTATATGCACTGAAAGTGTATTGAGTTTAGTGCAAGTGAGAGCTATTAGACAATAGGAATAATAGTATGCCCTAAACTCAATCGAACTATCTCGATCGAATGTGTTGATCGATCGACTAGATCGTACGATAATGATCGGATGAATCTAGACCGTTGGATGTTTATATTATTATATGATAATAGGTTTAAATAGGAAACATAATGGTCTTGTCCTCTATTTGTAACATACTCTCCTCCTTCATAATTGAGGAGATTATGAGGGAGAAGAAGTTACATAATTCTTCTCCCCATTCATTATATAATAATGTATTAGTCATTATATGAGTGTGGCTCTCTCTCTCCCATTGTTCCTTTCAACTCTTCATCTTCTTCTCCACAATAGTTGTGGTGTTAGATGTGTGTGCAAGTATTCTTAATGTCTTGGCGTGGATATCGTTAGAGGGATGGCACTTGCGATCCTCTCCAGCGAACTTTCTCTCCGTTGGATAGCGTTTACGAGGTAATGGAACTGATCCTTACTAATTTTACAACTAGAACCAAGAATGATTCCAAAATTAATAATGATGAAGAAGGAACCAATACTGATTCTAAAATTACTACCAACAACTTAGGAAACGATGGTGATAAGAAAAGTTTGAGCATGAATTTTACATTTGACCATAAAAAAATAAAAATTGACTCAATGGTGATGAATAAAGATCGGACCAAGGGTGGCAAGGTCTCATTGGTTGACACAATGGATCATGTCATTGACTCTTCAATTTGTAGCTCAAAATGTTAGAGGAATAACAATGACCACTTGATAATTATGAATCATGAATTCTTGCTAAATAGATATGGCATTTTTGTAGATTAAAAATGTCAATGCGATAAGAATTATTGCAAAGAAAATCTGCTTTGATAAATTTAACATAGAAAGTTACCAACCGATATCACCTTATCACTAAGGACAAATTTGGACAAAAATCCATAATAAAGTCAAGGTTAATAGAACATTCTAATAGTCACCATGACTGTGTGACAGATCATACAAGAAATTAGGGGATTATCACTTGACAATAAAAATACAACATTTGTGAAGTTTTTTTCTCTCTTTTTTTTCCTTTCCATTCAATGACTAATCACAACTGCATGAAGTACATAATGACACACCATTTATCCTTAGTAATAAATCAAGAGTTATGTTGAGAAGAATAAGAGTCAATGGAACATGCTTGACTTGCTTGTCTCTCTCCACATTCTTAGATCATTGTGTTAGTCCACATTTGTTACAATAAGGTGATCTTACCTGCTCCCTTGAAAGTAAGGGTAAAGTATCTTATCAAACCTATGAGTGACAATTATGTATCAGCCACAACTCTTTATCGCAATTAACTAGCAACCAATGTTTTTTTTAGAATAGGAAAAGCATTTATTTATAGCACTTGGTATCATTTGAAGGTAACCCAAATGGGTATCGCCAAATCTAAGGAAAGAAACTTAGTAATCTCATATTGGGGACAAGCATATGGAACAAAGGATCAAATCCCATTATCACATTCCATAAGGATAGTAACACATCTTTGAAAAATTAAGAATGAAATCTTATGAAAATCTTCATGCTAGTGATAGACACCTAATTATGCTTTAGATCTTCAGCCATTCAACCCTAGTTCACAATTTTTTTTTACATATTGACTTCCAGTCCCACAGGCCACAAGACATTTGTGAACTTATTTGCTCTCATTAAGCAAAATGCACATGGTGCTCTCCTATCTACCTATTGTCGAATTGTAACACTGGTTGATTGACCATCTCATACCTCAATATGAAATATATAATAAATATTATCGATCGATCTGATGTTACTTCCACCCTCTTGAAAGTTATCATACATACCACAAGAATCCCTATCACTATTGTGTTCCCCAGCGAGCGCTCTAGTGTTTAAGCTAATTTTCATCACAATCATGACAATTATACAGTTTATTTACTTCTATTGGTGTTGAAACTACTTTTACCTTTATCAAATTTTTTCGTGATTAGCCTATCTTTGTCGTTCCTCAAATGAACTCTTAGCCTTGAGGGCTACATCTTTTGCCCCATAAGTGGCACAGACCACTACACCCATTTGGTTATGGGTACAAAAAAAATTAATTCTTATATAGATATATATATTATTTTATTGAAAAGAAAAAATGTGCCAATAAAGTGTTGACACAAATCCTAAAACTTACTAGTGAAAATTAACACTAAGTTGTTCCGTACTCCAAGTGTTATAAACATCTCTACTATTCTCAAATGGTTAAAATGATAACGTAAACATTAGTGAAGCTATACTTCAATTTAGACTAGGTCTAAGTTACACATGCATTATTCACTCATTAAATCAAATTGATGTCAGCCAACGAGGCCTCACTTATTTTCTTATGATATTTTCCACATTTGTCAATGTCATTATTCATCTCAAGCGCATCAAATCAACACTCCCAATCGAGACTATTTAATAAATACTCAAACACTAGGGTAGAATTAAATTAGCAATCTTGGCCTTATCATTAGCTTTACTCCTGCAAAGGAAGCTTGTGTTTCCACTTGACTCACATAATCAATCAACTCTCATGAGTTCTTTATTATGTGGCTATTTTTTTCGCAAGAAAGGGGATAATTAACTATGAATGTTGCCCATCCAAGGCTTTTTACTAAAACTTTTGTTAGAGTACTATGGGCGAAAATAGTATGTTACCTGGTTAATAGAAGATGCATAAATATTACTTCCCAAAGGATTACTCCCTAAACATAGATTTTGTGTGCTTTAGAATATGTTCAATGCAACTGCGACCAAAGTATCACATCTAATATCATTCCAATATTAACACACAGCAAAATTTATAGGCCATTCAAATAATAAACAACATGATCTTATATATCCATGCCCAATGCATATCATATAAATATTTGACTACCAGTCCATTTTTTCGTCCCAATCATCTCACCTTGCATCAACATGCACGAAAGCATAAAAAATTTTGCATCTTTTGACAGCGTAAAAAATTTTGCGTCTTTTGAACTTCTTGGCTAAAAACACTAATAAAAGGCACGCGCTCGAATTTTCGCACCCCCGAAAAGTTTTTGCCCGAGTCTATTTTTTCGTCCCAATCATCTCACCTTGCATCAACATGCACAAAAGCATGAAAAATTTCACATCTTTTGACAGCATAAAAAATTTTGCGTCTTTTGACATTCTTGGCTGAAAACACGAGTCAAAGGCGCTAAAAGGCGCGCGAGCGAATTTTCGCTCCCCCCGAAAAATTTTCACCCGAGTCCATTTTTTTCATCCCAATCATCTCACCATGCATCAACATCCACGAAAGCATAAAAAATTTTGCATCTTTTGACAGCGTCAAAAATTTTGCGTCTTTTGACCTTCTTGGCTGAAAAAACTATAAGCTCATTCAAAAGAATACATAATGCAACATATCAAAATGAAGCCTTCACACATCCCAATCCTACCCACACTTCGTGAATTGGATCTCAAACCTAGGCTCTGATACCATAACTTGTGACGACTAACCTCGATGATCAGCCATCACGAGGGTAACATAATAATAATTCTTTATCTTAAAATTCAAATAGAAATATGGCACGGAAGTTGTGTTTCAAAAAGAACTTAGTCATAAATTTTTCAAAAAAAATTTCAGCATGACCTCTGCATACAGAGGATAGTGACCCAAAATAGCAACATGTACATACAATGTATTATCAAGATATGGTTCGTCATATGACAAAAAGGGACAAAATGACCATACCATGGCAATAAAGCATAGGAGCATTCCAGCTCAACATCAAGGATATTAAATGGGATATGAGCCCCACAAGCACATTCACATTCTCGTCAGAACGACATATAATATCAACTCTTAATAATCAATCACAACTATGAATGAATAACATTATCTATTTCACAATAAGAATTTTGAGATGGAAATGATATAAGGATGCTAGCATAGCATATCAGTAATTGAGAACTACATATATAGCACATCCTCGACTCTCTCAATCTAATCCCACCCATCATCATATCATAAAATTGAACTACCAAATTCAGCACTTGCAAAAAAAAGTAGGGATTGAGGGGTGAGCACTAATAGCTCAGTGAGTGGAAGGCACACAAATATAAACAAAACATGAAAATCGAGCCCACATGCAATTCGATAAAATCATAAGAAAATTCATGTATGACATGCCATGGTTAAAATATTTGCCCTCTTTGATTACAAAGGAAGTAATGCAAAGAGAGGAAAACCTCACTTAGGCCAAATCGTCCTTTGGCTACTAAATAAGTTATAGTGCGGACTAAAAGGGTTGCCACCATCTACGGACTTAATGTTTGCCAAATCGATATTATACTTTGGTCTTAATGTTTTGCCGTCATGGAATGGTCTTAATTATTGCCACACCCACTCGGAGTTGATCGAGCTCCGATGAAATAAATATCGCTATGAAGCGATTTTTGCATGATGTGCTATGATGTATGAATACACATGCATTTGAATATATAAGCTTAGTATAAATTCAAAATTTTTATCCAATGAAAACTTCATAAAATCACATAAAGCTCATAAAACCCTTGGAAAAACCATAAAGCCATAAGATCGATCTTGTCCATCAATAATATGTCAAATAATTTGCAAGTGAACCACATAGCACACGAACACTCATTTCATATGATGTAAATCCATTCACATGAATCATAATCCATATCAGAAAAACATGTCTTACTTAATATTATTGTGTAAATCCACTCACCTCGGATTATGGGGTCCAAATTATCTCCTCGCCATAATTTGAATGCCAACTAAGAATTTCAATCACCTCCGCACTAGATTAACCTAATTTTATTTCTTGTAGAGTTTGTTCCTTCCACCATGAACTCGACGGCGATCATCCCCACCATAGTTCAGCGTCTTATAATGGCTTCCGATGATTTGTACGTGGAGTTCAAATGAAGAAGGAGATCATCCCTCATAAAAATCAATTATAAATTCCTAAGAGCTCATTTCGGACATCCAAATTTGGATGACAATTTCTCTTTCCACAGAACACGAAACACTATGAAATCAATGCCAATCGTTTCGTCATATCAATAGATACGTGATGATATATAATTTGTGAGTCTTCGGAGCTCAGATGACGAATAACCAGGAGACAACGACTGTAGTGTGGAACGATGTCTTCTCCTGCTTGTGTGTGTATAGGACAATAGGAGGGGGGAGAAAGAGAGTAGCTGCTGCCCACTTGCTGTTGTAGTCGGCTGTTAGGTGAGTGAGGTGAGTGGGAGGTTAGGCGGAAGAAAAAGGATTTGGGGCTTAGAGTGTGGGCTTTGACGAATTGGGCTGTTGTTGGATTTATTTTATTTTATTTATTTATTTATGTTGGCAGGGCGTGACAAAAGGATTACATGATAAAAATTGAATCAAATATTTCATAATTTCTTAATTGAATACTCGATATTGATGCAATCACGATTAAATGAATACTGAAGGTGTTAAAACAAGAAAAGATTTAATGTTGGTAAATATAATTTAATATTTATAAGTTTTAGCATAATATAATACTCGACCTCAAAAATGACTAAAAATAATTATATAACATGTATTTTTATTAAATAAATATAATTTTTAGTTAATGGTCATTTGTATTTTAATTATAATTTTGACTCGATATAAAATCTATTCACTATTTTAAACCTTTCTTTTTTAATGTGTCAAACTATTACTAAGATTATTTTATAAATAATTAATCATTATTATTAGCTACTTTTAAACACATTTTAATTTTATGGAGTCTCATTTGGCACTTACGATTGTATTATATTTAATATATAAGATATTAGTTTGATTGCATTAATCCTATGTTTTAAAACAATATATTGACTATTCGTAATACATATTTTTTATCTACTATAAAAAATATATTTATGATCAACATAAATAAAAATGTTTTATGGAAAATAAAGTTTATTTACATAATATTTGTATTTTTAAGATTAAATTTATTAGTCAATCAATATAAAATATAAGACAATATTATTGTCACGTCAAAAATATTATTGTTACTATATTTTAAAAAAAAATATCTACAACTCACATGAAGAAGTGGCTTTCAGAGTGACAATAATGTTACCCAAAATATAAATGCATGTTTAATGCATTATTGTGATTGTGCTGACAAGCTCGGTCCTTTCACATTTTAATATATAAAAAATTGAAATTAAAATTTATTTACATCAAAATTACATTTCTAAAATCAACCATTTATATGTTTCTTTAAGGCATTATCATGACTTTAATTATATTTTATATTTCATGACATTTTAAAATTCAATAAATTATTTAATAAAAAAAGTAAATGTGAATTCTGTTGAATCACTTAGTACTAAGAGAAGATGAATTTTTCTATTAAAAACATAAGCATTGATCAAAGTAATTAAGTGCAAATAAGGGAGTAAATGAGAAACAAAGACAAACTCAAAAGTCCACTGAGTTTTAACTCAACCCATTGGCCTATAAGTCGAGATCATTCACTACAAGAAAAAGTAGAATTTTCGACGATTACTTTTCGACGGGCTAAAATCTGTCTAAAGTACCGAAGAATTTTTTCGAAGGATCCAAATATCCGTTGTAATTATGGTCGGACAAATTTTCGTCTGTTGTAGCCGTCTAAGCTTATGATGGTTTATAAATTGGATGAATATCCGTCGAAAGTTTCGATGCTCGTAATCGTCGAAGAATCGTGAATGAGGGCGATTAGTTTTCCATGTGATGTTTCGATGGCTCCAACCGTCAAAAGTTTCGATGGGTAAAGTTTCGACGGTTGTGTACCCATCAAAACTTTCAGTGGTTTTAACCATCAAAATATGTTAATAGTAATATTACTTATTACTTTATTTATTTTTTATATACCGACGGTTCCGACCGATAAAAGTTGTGAGGATTTGTAGAACCGTCAAAACTTTCAGCGGTTAGAACCGTCGGAATTTGAAATTGATATATATATTTGAAACGTAACATATATTACGCTATACATCTAATAGTAATATTTCAATTGATATATAATTTTTTATTCGAGGGTTCTGAGAACTTTCGACGGTTTGGACCGTCGAAATTTGAATTAATATTTTATATTATTTAGCTATGTTTTGACGGTTCCGACCGTCGAAAATGGATGAACCCTCCTCTATAAGTAGCCGACCCTTGTGTTACGATTCTGGTTTCCCTCCCATTCATATCGCCGACCGATCTGTCGTTGTCGTTGCTGCTGCTTCGCTCCGCCGACGAGTGCCGCCTTTCGCGCTCCGCCTCTGCCTATGAGACCCGCCACCGCTGCAATTACGTCAATCCGCCACTGCAATCATTCGGCTCTGGCGCAGGTACATTACCCCGACCCTCTGGATGCTCTCCTCCGCCCTTGCCCACGCCGCTGTTCGATCTGCCTGATCAGATCCTGCCGCGGCGGCCAAATCAGCTCCGGCTGCTGCGGGGCATGACTTTGTGCTGTTTATTTTTTTCTCTCATGTATGTTGATGTACTTGCATTTTTCGTACAGGACTTTGTTTTCTTGCTTGATAAGCATTGTGAGGTTTCTCCTTTCGACAAGTGTAAGAATGCAAAAATTGAGTGTTACACATTGTGAGGTTGATTGATATGCATATTATATTTTTTGTTGTCATATGTTTCATTTTCATGCAGGTTATTGGAATTATTTCATTATCTCTATCATTCTAAAAGACGTAAGTTATTTATTTTTAAGTCATTACTACTTGTATGTTTTGACAAGGAAATATGAATTCTATTTATTTTAGTAATTATGAAATACGTAATATTTTTAAAATCTCTATTTTAGATTTCATTCATTAGTTCTAATTTCTTATTTTAGAGCAAATATAATTACTTTGTGTTTATGATGTTTCATTGCTATTTTATTTAGAACATTTCTTAGTGATATTTAATATGTGAACCATTGTAGCGATTGTTTATTTAAATTTATTTTACACCCCAATCCCCATTCTTCGTATCTCTAAATTGAAAAAAGTGTCATGTTTAAATAATGATATGCCTCTTACTCCAAAATTTTAAAAATTAATTAGTATAACTACAAATGATGCAGAAATTATGTCATATCTGAACGATCGTCGAGGGATGTACAATAAAAATAATTTTGGCCATAGAAGTTTGACACAAGAATTCATCGATGGCGTTGAATATTACACTAGTCTAGCTTGTCAATCTATGCAATTTCAACGGGAAGGAACAATTAGAGACAGTTTGAAATGTGTTAGCAAAAAGTTGCAAACGTTAGAGACAGTTAAAGTTCATTTGTATAGAAAGGGATTCAAACCAAATTATTGGCAATGGGATGATTTTGATGAAGGAGCACCATCAACAAGCGTGCCAAATCAAGAATTTCATTCGGTTGATCCTCGTGAAGGATTTACATCGCGATATGAACAATTAGTTTATGACGATGCTGCAATTGAATATGGTAACATAGGATTTGAACATGATGAAGACACACCAAATCTAGAAGCAAAAGATTTTTTGAGTTGCTAAACCCTTGGAGCCAACCCTTATGGCCCAGGTGTGAAAGTCGTTCTGAACTATCATTTGCTATTAGAATGTTAAATCTGAAAGCATATCACAATATTTTACAAGCATATTTTGATGCATTTATAGATATTTTAAAAGAGGTCACACCAATCGGAGCTCGCATTCCTGGAAATTATTATAGGACAAAACTTTTTAAACTTGGTCTTGGTTCAACTAAAATATATTATTGTCGCAATGGTTGTATGTTATATTATGGTGACGACGTCAATATCAATGAATGCAAATTTTGTGAGGCCGAACGATATAGAGTAACGAACTAAGTCTCAAGTAGCTGCAAAGAGAATGCATTACTTGCCTCTTATTCCAAGACTTAAAATATTGTAGTCATCTCTAGGGTCAGCGTCACAAATGAAGTGACATGCACAACATAATACTTCTGAATGTGTAATGATGCTTCACCCATCGGATGGTGAAGCGTGGATCGTATGCATCTAGATTTTGCAAGTGAAGAAAGAAACATAAGGCTCGGATTATGCGGTGATGGTTTTACACCATACGGTCAAAATTCAATTCCTTATTCTTGTTGGCTGGTCATAGTAACTCCATATAATTTGCCTCCTGAAATTTGTATGTCTGCACCTTATATGATTTGACATGCATTATTCCTGATCCTCACAATCCTAAACAGAAGATAGACGTATATTTATAGTCTCTAATTGACGAATTAAAAGAATTATGGATGGTATCGTCGCTTATGATGTGTCGACTAAACAAAACTTCATCTTGAAAGATGCATTATTGTGGACAATTAATTATTTCCTGCCTGTGAGATTAATGAAAAATTGATTAACCTATAGTTTCATATGTAGTGTTTTAATTCTCGATTTTTATCCCCATGCTAGTTTTCTTGCAGTCATCAGGGAAATCATTAATTGTCCACAATAATGCAGCTTTCAAGATAAAGTTTTGTTTAGTCGACACATCATAAGCGATGATACCATCTCATAATTCTTTTAACTCGTCAACTAGATACTGTAAATATACGTCTATCTTCTATTTAGGACTGTGAGAATTAGGAATAATGCATGTCAAAATCATATAAGGTGCGTACATACAAATTTCAGGAGGCAAATTATATGGTGTTACTATGACGAGCCAACATGAATAAGGAACCGAATTTTGACCGTATGGTGTAAAACCATCCGCGCCACATGTTTCTTTCTTCACTTGCAAAATTTGGATGCATACGATCAAAATGTTTCTACGCTTCACCATCCGATGGGTGAAGCATGACACCTTCAGAAGTATTATGCTGCGCATGCCACTTCATTTGTGATGCTGACCCTAAAGACGACTACAATATTTTAAGTCTTGGAATATTATGATGGGCAAGTAATGCATTCTCTTTGCAACTACTTGAGACTTAGTTAGTCACTCTATATCGTTCGGCCCCACAAAATTTGCATTCATTAATATTGACGTCGTCACCATAATATAACATACAATCATTGCGACAACAATATATTTTAGTTGAACCGAGACCAAGTTTAGAAAGTTTTGTCCTATAATAATTTTCAGGAATGCGAGCCCCGGTTGGTGTGACCTCTTTTAAAATATCTATAAATGCATCAAAATATGCTTTCATATTCAACTTTCTAACAGCAAGTTATAGTTCAGGATGACTTTCACACCCAGACCATAAGGGTTGGCTCGAAGCGTTTAGCAACTCAAAAAAATCTTTTGCTTCTGGAGTTGGTGTCTCTTAATCATGTTAAATCCTATGTTACCATACTCAGTTGCAGTAACGTCATAAACTAATTATTCGTATCGCGGCGTAAATCCTTCATGAATGCGAGCCTCGATTGGTGTGACCTTTTTAAAATATATATAAATGCATCAAAATATACTTGTGAAATATTGTGATATGCTTTCAGATTCAACTTTCTAACAGTAAGTGATAGTTCAAAATGACTTTCACACTCGGGTCATAAGGGTTGGCTCGAAGCGTTTAGCAACTCAAAAAAATCTTTTGCTTCTAGAGTTGGTGTCTTTCCATTATGTTCAAGTCCTATGTTATCATACTCAGTTGCACTAGCGTCATAAACTAATTGTTCGTATCGCGGCATAAATCTGTCATGAGGATCAACAGAATGAAATTCTTGATTTGGCACGCTTGTTGATGGTGTTCCTTCACATTTGCTAAATAATTTGGTTTAAATCCCTTTCTATACAAATGAACCTTAATTGTCTCTAACGTTTGCAACTTTGTGCTAACACATTTCAAACAAGGACACCTAATTGTTCCTTCCCGTTGAAATTGCACAGAATGACAAGCTCTAATATTCAATGCCATCTATGAATTCTTGTGTCAAACATCTACGGCCGAAATTATTTCTGTTGTACATCCATCGACGATCGTTCAGATATGACATAATTTCTACTTCATTTGTAGGTTATACTAATTAATTCTTAAAATTTTGGAATAAGAGGCATATCATTATTTAAACATGATACTTTTTCAATTTGGAGATACGAAGAATGGGGATTGGGGTGTAAAACAAATTTAAATAAACAATCACTAAGAAATGTTCTAAATAAAATAGCAATGAAACATCATCATAAACACAAAGTAATTATATTTGCACTCTAAAATAAGAAATTAGAACTAATGAATGAAATCTAAAATAGAGATTATAAAAATATTATGTATTTCATAATTATTACAATAAATAGAATTCATATTTCCTCGTCAAAACATACACGTAGTAATGACTTAAAAGTAAATAACTTACGTCTTTTGGAATGATAGAGACAATAAAAAAATTCCAATAACCTGCATGAAAATGAAACATAAGACAACAAAAAATATAATCTCCAAATTATGTAACACTCAATTTACGCATTCTTACACTTTTGAAATTGTCGAAAGAAGAAACCTCAAGCAAGAAAACAAAGTCTTGTACGAAAAATGCAAGTACATCAACATACATGAGAGAAAAAATAATTAGCACATTTTCGTGTCCAGTCGGAAGTCTTCGCCGGCCGAATTCGACTACTGCGAAAATGAACAGCCGGATCTGGCCGCAGCGGCCGGATCTGATTTGGCCGTCGTAGCTGAAAATGGCCGCCGCGGCCGGATTTGGCACCGCAGCCAGATCTGATCGGGCCATCGCGGCTGGATTTGATCGGGCTGATCAAACGACGGCATGGGCAAGGGCGGAGGGGAGAATCGAAGGACGGCATGGGCTGAATGGTTGCAGTGGCGGATCGACGCGGTTGCAGCGGCGGCGGGTCTCGCAAGCATTGGTGGAGCTCGGAGGGTGGGGTTGTAGAGGCCGAATCGAACGTCGTCGGCGGAGCGAAGTGGCGTCAGCGGCAGATCGGTCGACAATATAGTGGGAGGGAAATCAGAACCGTAACACAAGGGTCGGGTACTTGTAGAGATGGGTTCGTCCATTTTTTATGGTCGGAACCGTTGAAACGTAGGTAAATAAAAAATATTAATTCAAAGTTTGACGGCCCAAATCGTCGAAAGTTTCGACGGTTCTCAGAACCCTCGAAACTTTAACCCTCAAAACTTTTGACGGTTTCAACCGTCGAAACATAAAAAATTATATATCAATTGAAATTCCGTTACATATAAAAAATTATATGTTACATTTCGATGGTCCAAACCGTCGAAACAAATATATATATTTCAAATTCCGACGGTTCTAACCACTAAAAGTTTCGACGGTTCTGCAAACCCTCGCAAGTTTCGTCGGTCGGAATCGTCGTTAACATATTTCAACGGTTAAAACCGTTGAAACTTTCGACGGTCGGAGCCGTCAAAATATCACATGGAAAACTAATCGCCCTCGTTCACGATTCTTTGACGGTTACGAGCGTCGAAACTTTCGACGGTTCTAACCGTCGAAAGTTTTGACAATTTGTAAATCGTCCACTGAAAGTTTCGACGATTCTGCAAACCCTCGCAAGTTTCGTCGGTCGGAATCGTCGTTAACATATTTCGACGGTTAAAACCGTTGAAATTTTCGACGGTCGGAGCCGTCAAAATATCACATGGAAAACTAATCGCCCTCGTTCACGATTCTTTGACGGTTACGAGCGTCGAAACTTTCGACGGTTCTAACCGTCGAAAGTTTCGACAATTTGTAAATCGTCGTAAGTTTAGACGGCTACAATTGTCGAAAATTTGTTCGACCATAATTACAACAGATATTTGGATCCTTCGGTACTTTAGACAGATACCCGTCGAAAATTAACCGTCGCAAATTCTGCTTTTTCTTGTAATTACATGACAGGGGCAACTTAAATCTTCATTAGAGTTGATCAAGAAAAAACCAATATTTTCTTAAACTTTGGAAGACATCATGCGTTCAAATATTCTTAAACTTTGTTTTAACTTTGTCCCCTAACATTTCGTCTTGCTTTTACCTCTGGATTCCTGTGACATCCAACTTTTATCTACTGAGTAGAACTTTCATATTGTTCAATTAGTTTTTACTTTGTCCCAAGAAAAGAAACTGTATAATCAATGTGGAAAAAATACTGCACATATGAAACTGACTGTGTAAATTTGAACATAAAATCTTCATCAATATAATCAGATGTCAAGGGCACTGAAGCTGTACGAAGTATAACATGGATGAGTTCATCTCAACTGATCCATAGATGCGCACTCTTGATCCAAGAAAGATGCTTTGAAGATACATCTCCATCAATTCAGGACAACTAAAAATTCACGCGTTATATTCACACACGATGAAGTCAGAGCTAATACTAAAATACTCCTGAGTGGAGGAGTACAACCTTGGAAAAAACAAGAAAAAAACAACGAGATAGAGAAACTTCTGTATGAGAGAGTGTTACTGTTGCGGACAGTTAGTGATCATATCAACTTTCTCGACTCCTTCACGTCCTTCAGGACTTGAGTTGCCGGTGGATGCAGCGCCACAAATCCAAATTGCATACTGGAATACTTCTTCTGCACGACCCTTAACTTACTCTCTGGAGCAGCAGAGTGAGAATTGACAAGGATTTCTGCACAGTCGCTGCATGCAATAACATCCAGTAAGATAAAAGAGGTTAGCACAACTTCTCCCAAGAACGAATCAATACAAGAAGAAAGACATACAGCAGTTGCTCCTCAGAGAATCCGGTGTGGCATTTCAGTGTTTCCGTCCAGAGAGGGCTCTTCTTCAGAGTGCAGCGGGCAGCATAGACAGCAGATGCAGCAATCATTGACGGACAGTACATTATCAGGGAGTATTGCATCAGGCCCAACTCGGCAAAGAAGAAAACCATGTGTTCCATCTGCATTTGGATCAACCGGAAATTGTCAACCATGGTGGAGATTAGGTAAAAAAATGACTTGTGGATGTGACGACCAGGATATTGTTCTCCTAGTGTGCTCACCTCTTTGTCACTTATAGCAGCCTTCAGAAATCTCACAAGAAACACGTAGGGGGTCGGAATAGTCAAGTACCACTCGAGCTTGTTAAGGATGCCCTTTTCCATGCCCAATATCTGCTCTCTGGAATAGGCACTGTCTGATATGCATATGAAGTCATTGACCTGCACCACATTCCAATTCAGTTAGACATAAATACATTGCAAATCCTAGAACCATGTAGTAAAAGACTGACTGATATGTACCTCTGGAGCCCAAATTTCCTCGTACTTGCTGGCTATGAGCATGGCGGCAACTCCCACCAGCTGCAGTTCTCTCCTCAAGACCGTCTCCATTGAAAGGTAACGGTCGACTATGTATAACGTTAAGTAGAGGGTCTCAGGCATCAGCTCAAATTTATGGTGCACTTCGATCAACCAGTCAGCCAGTATGGCTCTCATCTTAGGGTTTATCTCTATTTGGGCGTCCATGTAGTCATGAGGCCTGCTAGAGTGCTGCATCACCAGATCAAATGAGTTTCAAGCAAAGATTCTGGAAAGAAGCAAATTTTGCACATTCTGAGTTGACAGTTTAGTAGTTTACCTCAGCAAGTTTGTAGAACTTGTAAATGTCCTCAATGTAATCCACGACGGCCAGTTCATCCTCCGCATCTGCTGAGTCAATGTCATGAGTTAGATCCTTGGGTTTGTCAGCGATTCCACAAGCAACCTGAAACGCAAGGAAACGGAAGACATTGTTAACAGACATTACATACGGAGTGTAAATATCACGATCGATTACTGATCTTATCACAGCTTCTTATCACCTTGCTTCGAGCTGTGAGTACAGAGGTAAGCGTGTGAACTTTCTTCTTCAAAGATTTGTTGCTGGAGAGATTCTTTGCAGAGTCGTCCTTTGAAGAATCTTCATCAGCGCCATGGTTTACTTCAACAACTTTTTCAGTTGAGACCTTTTTCTCCTCCTTAATGGCGTCTCTCGCATCGGCTTTTACAGGAATGTTCGCAGGTTTCTGTAGTTAAACCAAAGCTCGTTTAGCCAAAAAAAAAAAAAAAAAGAAACACAAGTGCAGCTATGCGCGTTATAAAACCATAAAAGAAGTAAACTGCATGCGAACATGATGTACCTTGTTCGCGATAGGTGCTGCTGCTGTTGCTTGTGAATTACCAAGGAGCTGAGCGCAAAAACTTCTTGTGATTGGACGATTGATCTGTGCCTTCCCGTCCAGTCGGACGTCCACTAGATTGCCAATGTCCCCAAGCGCGCGCCTATTTTTCCCTTGTGCTCCAGCACCAACCACCTTTTGCTTGCCCGCAGGCCCACCATCAGCTGCAGTTTGAATGGAACTTAGCGCATTAACAATTTATCAGCTATAAGAATGAGCGCCGGTTCAAGGCGACAGAAACCGTCTGAAGAATCACGACTTGGCAATGGGAGAAGAACATAGTTCTGTGACTATATAACGAATTCATCATGTCGGGGAAAACATAGGTGTTCCTTGTGAAATCAACATCAAGCAGGAACTGAATCTTAAAATAGAGAACTTCCCTGGAAGAGCCTCTCCTAAGAAACAAAACAAAACGTTCAAAAGAATAAAGGGAGCCCAAACAACGACCCAGATTCGATATATATAGTATAGAAAGTGGCATGTGAATCTGAAATAAAGATTAACAAAAAGATTGGGCATTAAAAAAACACATGAAAAAACATTCGAGATAGCTGAACATAACAATCACAAACACAGCAAAAGATGGGCATGAAGCATCAAAATTCACCCAGAGTGCGTGCCAAAAGAGCGATCTTTATACCTCGTTGCTGCTGCTGCTGCTGCTGCTGCTGTTGTTGTTGTTGAGAAACGACAGCAACGACGGGATTTCTTGACGCCATGTCTACGATTCCTTCTTCTCGCTGCTGACGCTGGCCCTCCCACTCGGCTTCTTCTTCTGCGCTCTGCCTGAAGAGAGTAGAGAACACCGAGGAGAGGAACGCGTGCAAACGAGCTCCTCTCGACTCCCCCCTCTCTCCCCTTCCGCCGATCGCCGCCACCGTCTCCGGTCAAAACGTCTCCTCGCGTCCTGCTACTTCACTCCGTCTTCCTCTTTTACTCTTGCTCTCCAGGTCAAAACGCGCGGCACAGAGGAGGTGAAGTAATGAAGGAGATTGGGGTTAAAACGGAGAGGCGGCTCCGAGCGCGGAGCGCCTGGTGGCTCCAACGGTCGAGTAATTTCGAAATCGCAACGGTCGGTCCCGGGTGGATCCGACGGCTCGCGGTGGGGAAATGGGGGAGCGTGGTCCGAAAGAGTAGCCGTTATGGAGCGCGTATATTAACATTTAACATTAATGAAAGACAACATGGGTGCACGTGCATATCAATTAATTTACTAATTAAAACAAAAGTTTCTTTTTTCCTTTAACTTCCATCGACTACGAATTTTTTCCGTGTCTACTAATAATTTTCAAATATTTTACAGATCTTCTTTGAACTATGTCATTTTTTCACTTAGGTCCATCATCAATGTCTATAAATTCTTTCATTATTTTTCATTTTTTGAATTATGAAATGATCAAAATAACCTCATAAAATTTAGATAAGTGAGCTTATAATAAAAAAATTGACCCCTCTCGTGATCTCGTCGGCGCTCGCAAAGACATCGCTAGTGACCTCTCCCTCCATTTTTTTAAGCACACTTATCTAAACTTCACGAGAATATTTTGATCATTTCATAATTTAAAAAATAAAAAATAATGAAAAAGTTAAGTGACATTGACGAATTGACCTAAATGGAAATAACAACATAGTTTAGGAGAGATTCGCAGAACATTTAAAAGTCGAGATAGCTAATTCGGACCAGGTTCTAGAAGGGTCCCAAGCAGAAGAAGAGTGCTCTTATCCTTTCGTTATCTTCTTTCTTTTCTTTTTCTTTTGATAAACGTGAAAAAGTTCGTCAGTCGATGTTAGAGACAATTAGAAAAATGGAAAATGGGATTATTGGAAATATCTGCTTCGGAGATGAAAACTTAATGCTCCAACATATCAATATAAGTGCGGTAGTTTTTCTTTAATTAAAACAAATATCTGTTATTTTTCGAGTGGTCTAAATTTTGTTCTCGAGACTTTATAAAATTTTTTTGTTATATTAATATTAAATAATATTTTCCTACATAAGTTGAAAGGAATTCTTTAGTATAGTCATTTGTATACATAATGTGTATGTAATTAAGCAATTATGTATTTATATGTGCCAAAATGCAAACTATATTTGTTTGCAGCCCTAACTATTTTTAATTAGTTTGGGCTTCATTGAATTCATCGGATGTCACGTAGATTTATTTCAATTTAATTAACTTCGGATGCCACTCTATATCGGCCGGCCAGGATTTTAAGCTCGGTTATTTTTCTTACACACCTGTCAATTTTTTCTTGATATATAAAAGTATCTTGTTAATTTGAAGAAACTTGGTTTTTGACATAACATACTTACACATAGACTTATCAATTATAATAGTATAACAATTAGAGGACAATGCGGAAGCTAAAAGGGAAAATACGACAAACTGTCTCGATATAAAACATAGTACGGAAGCACAAAGATACGTCCCATAGTCTCATGTCTGAAGTAGTAAAGGTAAAAGTGTGAGTACTAAACATAAAACACTTACGGTCGACCATGACCTGATAAGACCCATCCAGATAGATATACTATCTAATATAACGGATAAACATACGACTCATACTACACATGATCATAACCATATGCATATGCCACCCAAAGCGAAGTCTCCGCGCACACACCATCACGTCACGAGCAATCATCATATACCTGTGGGAATCACATAGGGGAGCAAGTTCAACCGTTAGCATAAAGCTAAATATGAGTTCATATAGGTCATACGATAATTCCATAAGAATAAGCATGAAGGAAAACATATAAATCATGTTATGATGGAAATGGATCAATATGAAGGATCAATCAAGCATCATGAGCACTTTTTCGTCATTCATATTCTTTCGTTCATTTTGGGATCATTCGTTCATTCATACTTTCATTCTTTCTTTCATTCGTTCGTTCAGTCATTCTTTCTTTCTTTCTTTCTTTCTTTCTTTCGTTCTTTTTTTCTTTTTTTAAAAGAGCTCTTCATTTTTTTAGGAAATACCATTGTCGGCACTCTAGGTACAACTATCTAGATCATCATGGGCCAGTGAGTGATCAGTGCCACGGCCAGTCCCGTCAGACTGGGATGATCTCGCGTAAGGCAGAAACATCCGTAAAGGTAGAAACTTCCATCTAGATAAGACAAATGGTAACCCGTGAGGAAGTGCCTTGCTCAGGGCTCGCTTAACTTCCCCATCATAGTAGACCTCTCTTTCAATCCGAAGATCGATCAAGGCCGTAGGGACCTCTTTTTCAATCCGTCGATCGATCAAGGTCATATGGAGTAAAGCTTCGAATCATGTGGACCTATCTTCCAATCCGTAGATTGGTCAAGGCCGTATGGAGCAAAGCTCCAAATCTTCTTTAAGTTCATTCCATTCTTTAACAAATCAGATGGACAGAAGTTTTATAAATCAGAGGAGTTCGATTTGAGTCATGTTCTCTTCTGTCCACATAACAATCGACCATTATAGAAATGGTCGCCCGTTATAGGTCACATTCAGCGGTCGTCCGATAAAAGGAAATGGACGCCCGTTTATCAATCTTTCGGTCGACCGAAAAGATAACGGCCGACCGTTTGATGTTCATTCATCATTCATTTTATAATCATACTTTCGGTCGACCTTGAGGAGATTCAATCGTCCGTTATGAACAGTGTCATCTTCTCCGTCGACTATCGGACGGATTTCTCCATTGATGGTCGAAAGTCATTCCGGTGAGAAGACCCAGAATGGTCAATAGTTTATGGTATTGATCGTCCAATTGGTCATGTCGCCATTGTCGAGTCTCGACATTTTCCAGTTCGGTCGTTCGAAAGGATTTTGAGCTTCTGTTCTGATCTATAATGGCCGACCGTTAGAAACGGTTGCCCGTTATAGCTATCACTGCACTCTTGCCGAACTAAATCGGACGTACGAAATGATATCGGTCGACCATTTTTATTCGACAAAATATTGAATCCTTAAGTTTTCAATCAATTTTCACTACAAACAATCATAAACTTGGACCAACATGATTCCTAACATTTATAATGCTTCAGGAACATATTCTAATCATAAATCTCATACTTAACATTTCATTCATACCATTTCTTCTTCGCATGAAACATCCGATTTTCTAGTCTTTATCATGCAATGATTTTCAGGTTGTTCTAAGTTCCAATCAACATAACTATCATCTGATAAGCATGCATCAGATCATTCACTACTACTTAAATCATACTTTCGCAAAATGGGCCATTCATCATATGCTCAAGTCATAACATCACGAAATCATTCGGTAATATCATGGGATCATAAAGGAACTAATCATCATCATTATTCTAACTACATAGCGTGATTTCTAACCATTCTATCATGGATCCTAAGCTAAATCAAGTCCTTAAAGCATGCAAATCCCTCTGGAATCAACCCATGACCCGGATCCTGAACAACACACCTTAATGCTTACGAAATTGGGGTTCGTCCTCGCAGTGTGGTTCCTCGATTGCCTGCTGCCGCCCGTCGCTATCTCTTGCATCATCCACGCCGGAGATGCTTGCCGGAAAGCCTTCCTCTGCTGCTGCTCAGTGCGTCGTCGAAGAGGAGAAACAGAGAGTGAGAGAGAGACGAAGGGAAAATAGGAAGGAGGTCAGGAGGGGGTTTTAAGGTGATGGAACTGGCCCTTGCTCTCCCCATGTCTCTCCATTTCTGCAACCGATAGGGGAACTGCAGAGGGGAGAGGAAGAGAGAAGGTGACAATGAAGAAGAGGGAGAGGGAAGGGGTTCGGCCCTTTCCTCTTCACTTTCTCTTTTTTTTTCTGAACAGAGAGGCGTTACAAGAGTGGGGGAAGATCAAGAGAGAGAGCAGGAAGGGTAAAATCTTGCGGTCATCTGATTTCATTTGGATCATTCAAATTGTTGGACCGCATCTGGACGATTGAGATTTTATTTCACATGATGTGAAGCAAATGCCGCTTCACAAATTTATTTTACCCTATAGTTTATAGGTTTCTAAATTATGGTAAATCCTTTTGTTGCAAGTGCACTTGTGGGAGTGTTTGGATCCTGTCAAGTGCAATACTATAGAAAGAGGAACTATATATATACACTACGTAATTTGAATGGAACAATATATAATTATGTGATTCTCATATTTCATATGTTTATATATTTGTGTTTATATAAAGTATACCAAATCTTTTTCAATGATTTAAAATTTGCTAATTCTTGTTGCAAATAAAATTAAACATATAATCTGACTATAAGATTGGCCTTGCCCATGTAGCTTACCTTTGTTTGAATGGAAGATTTAGGAGAAATGTACTAAGTTTAATCGGGGTGGATTGTGTTTTAAAAAAAACTTGTATTTGAATACTATTTTCAAAATATATCTAAGGTTAGGTTGGTGATTATAAGTTCAATATATGACTCAAAATTAAACTCAACAAATTGATAACTTTTTTAGGGTTAAAAATAATTCTTCTCACTCTGCTCTTTATCTCTTCTCATTCAAATTAGAAACAACATAATCATTTAAAATATAATAAAAATATTTACATGACTAAATCTTCCCTCACACATGCATTAAAATTTATATCCATAAAATAATTGATCAAATTAACTCAACCCATCACATATATATTTATATCTAAACATGACTTATACACTCACCACACTCAATCTCACCAACCTTACCTCACCATTCTAACACATCCCTCCATTATTAAATTATCAAACAAACCCTAAGGCATTGTTTGGTTGCAGAATAATTAATCCATGAGAAGAGTTATGTGTGCATTTTCTTTAATCCAACAAAACTGAAGAATACAATAACCTGTAAAATATCCGCCCAACAAGATTAAACATTCATCGTGAATCGTACGACACTTATCTCCTCTTAATCCTAATCCACCTCGCGTTTGGCAATATTTCGACGATTAAAGCCTTATTCCATCTGTTGATCCGTAACCAAACAGCGCCTAAAAGAACCATTTAAGATAATATCCTAATAGTTCAAGGGAGGCACATTTAATGAAAAAAAGAGAAGAAAAATGTGTTTATTGAAGTGGACATGAAAAATGTTTTTGATACATTTCTTGTCTAGTTGTTTTGAATTAAAAGTTATGAACCACCCCCTCCTGCCACCCACAATTCACTTCATCCTATTTTTGTGTTGTATTAATGGCTCACTCACACAACCCTTTAAGGGTAACAGACGGATTAAGGAGATCCACTCTCAAATTATTTTTTATCATAACGTTTCAAGTGTTTTACCTCTTTTGTAAATAAAAAAGTATCCTTAGCCAACTTAATTATACCCTTAGAAATATTGTTTATATTAAGTCACTATTATTTGATGATGACTAACTTATATCAATGGCAATCCTAGATTATGAAATGCATTTCTTTATCTTACTTTTCATGTTATATTAATGATGCACTCACATGACCCTTTAAGAATAACAAAGGGATTAGGAAAGAACTAAACTCCACTCTCACATTATTTAGTTATCCTAATGTCTCAAGTCTTTACTTTTATCATGAATAAAGAAGTATGATCCAGCCAACTTATGCCTTTCAAGATAAAACTTATTTGTATTAAGGCACTTATTATTCATTGATGACATGCTTATATAAATGACAACAAAGATTTCAATTTGCAAAAAAAACAAATCCTAAACATATTCATATTATATGGCATGTTTATTAATTAGAATATCAATTACTCCCTCCAAAAACTCAATGGCAACAAGAGAAATCACAATTGAGGAGCCTTTAAAGTGACAATAAGCGCATACCCATTCATGTTAATCTCTTTTAACTTTTTTTTTAAAATATCATTTGGACTATTTGACTTAAAAAAGAAATGTCTTAATCAAGATGATTGAATTACATTAGTTAGGTCTATCTTGTAAGCTCCATCTAATGGAATTATAGGATCTTTAAAAAATGTAGTCTAGAATTTTTTTTCTAATCATGCAAGGGACAAAAGGAGTGTCCATCTTATTAATTTGGCATAACACAATTGTCAGAGAGTAAGGGTACTTGACATAAAAAAATGTCTACCTAATTAGATCATCTTTGTTGGTAAAGAGAGTGCTACAACATGCACCGTGTTAATCAAGAACAAATACCAACACAAACATCCATGGAAGAAAAACATGGATCTAAACAATATTCCCTTGACTAGAAAATGATCATATAAACTATGGTAGATATCATATCAAGAATAAAAAAATATATTGATAATAGAGTGTCGACAAACATCCTAGTAGATCAATGGATTTCTTGACTATTTTTATAAATGTTTATGCTCCTCTACATTTCTTTATCTATGAATAGACAAAATTGAAATGCCCATCCACTCAACATGTACTTTAGTAGTATTATTGACAAAATTATATTTATTTATGTACTTGAAGAACCCAAGGATGACTAGTGGATAGAGGTAGAGAAACGTGATGCACGACCTGACATGACACTGACACATCCCTCTGATGTCTCGGCCTGGGCCAACGATATTCGTGCCGAGGCCAAATCATGTTGGGCACGACCTGAACCGGGCACAATAAACTCGAACCCGTGCTCGTCCCAACATGATTTAGCATGTTTTTTTTTTTAATTTTTTGTGTCATGGACAAGAGTCACGCATCCTTGAGCGGGCCTCGTGATTTTGACAGTTCACGTCTTCGAGATGACACTTAAAAAAAGAGAGATTTGCGAGAGAGTGTGAGTCGTGAAATATCGAGTAACTAAGACAATACTACATATATATAATATATTATATATGTATTTGTGTATATCTACTCGTGCACTCATGGTCGTATGCCTCCTCACTAGTCACTCATCGGTGAGTGTTGAGTGAAATTGACTAGACGAGTGACGATACTACATATAATATAATATAATATATACACAGTTCATTGTTCCTGCTTTAAAAGAAGAACTTGATTATGAATTGACTATATGAGTTTACTTGATAGGTTTATGACTTGACAGTGTAAAAAATTGTGGTTTCATGCTTGACAAATGACATTTGAGAGTTGACGATACCGTGTAAAAAAGAAATACTCTCTCGGACAAAAAGGCAAAAAGTCTTGGATGGGCCCATCTCGGCTCTAGCCTAGCTCGGCCTGAGCTTTGTGATTGGCCAAGGCGGTAAAAGGGCAAAAAAAATGGATGCCTGGCCCGACATGATCAGGCCGTGCCGAACTGGCCAAATGCCGGGTTGGCACGACACGATACAATTTTACATTGGGGTGTACTGGCTGCCCGATAAAATCCGATTTGACCAACCCAATCCCTGACACAACATGTTGATAATGCCTTGAATTTGAATCTAGTTGTAACCCTTTGTGGTCCCCCTGTATAGTCTGGCGCTTCAACAGCTTTTCCCTACGAGGGTCTCACGAGATAGGTGTCATATTTTGGAGGATTAATTCATAGTCTCAATTGATCTGTAATTCCTATCGTATGTAAAAGGGAGTGCCTATATAAACCCCATGACGACTAGATTATTTTGTATCCAAAAAGCCATCGCTCGATGACGTAATTTGATTTAGGGTGAACCTCATAAATCTCTATGTTCGTGTGATCTCTCTCCCTCTTTTTTGTAACATAACCCGACAAGAATGTCCATCTCTACTAGTAGATATGGTAAAATGATACTCACGACAATGCCACTGCTAAGTTTGTGTCTCAATTTCTCGTACTCATACATCTCATAGCAATGGTTGAACCAACTGGAGCCCTACGTGGGATATTGAAGACTAGAATAATGACATTGACCCATCCATAAAACCCTCTACATATCCTTTGTGGACGACATATTGAAACAAATTGTCACCTTTTTCTATTATTGCCAAACAAATCTTCAAGTTTGAACTTTATTCTAGAACAAGTGGTCTTATAATTTCATCCATTTTGCATCTTGATTAGTTGATAATTGATACTAACGGGTGATGGTCTCACTATCTATTTGAAGAAATTTATGTTGTCTCAAATCATATTATGTCTTTGGGTTTATGCAAAATTCAAATGAATTCATTTTATATCTAGGCAGTCCACCATTTCCATTGGAGTATAATATACCCTTGTAATTTAATCGAAGACTATGGGAGTTTCTTTCTCTAAGTTGGGTTATGCTCCACATTGATGGCTCTTTTACGAGCTTGAGAGGAAGTGGATGTGGGCTACCTTCTAGAATCATCTAATGGTGAGTTTATATGGGTAAGGGAAAGCCCTAAATGCTTTCCAACTATTATACTTACTAAAGCATGGGTGTTATATTGTTGACTCCTCGAGTGTCACCAATTGATGTTAAGAATATTTTGGGTTGATAGAGACCCCTGAAACTTGATTTTCATCATCAAGAAGAAGTTAATCGTCCAAGGAGTCTCATACTTGATAGTTGAAATGTAATAGAATAACTAGATCGTTTTATTGCTAAGCACGACTTTTTTAAGATGCCACATTTTTTTACAAACCTAGGCAGTTTTTCTTTGCATCTTTTTTTGTGGAGAGATCTACTTAAGACTTCAAGACTTTTTATATCAAGACCTTTCTGAATTCTTTGTTAATAAATTAATCAAGTTCTTAAAATAAGAATAAATTGATATTTACATCATAAATATTCTTATTGCATTTCTTTCCACAAGCCATTATTAAGAAGTCATTAGTGAGTTTCACTTTTCATTGTGAAAAATATTGTAGTACCTCTTACTATCAAATTTCCATACATAAGAATATTGGATGCATATTAGGAAGTATCATTCACATATTTATGTGTCAATAGAGATCTAAGTGACTTTGCAAACAACATCGATCACTCGTGTCATTAACATGACAAATAGAATAATATTTCATTTTGAAAATGCCAAAATCATCAAGCATATGTATAATGCAAACCATTCTCTATTTAGATGTCCCAAGTAAAGCTAGTGTGATCAAATCAGGAAATTTCAATATATGTTTCTGTCGTGCATATATACATGCACATAATTTTATGCTTCATAAAGCATTTATGTCCTATTTTAGTATATCTTTCAAGTTAAATTCTTACTTCTACATACACAAATGTGATATCTCTTATTGAATACCTTGTAGCCTCCGAATTTGTCACTTTTCATATCTTTTAAAACCAAATGATATTTGACTATATGCATTTTCTTTCGGAACCATCATGTTTTACCATTTTATCCCCTGATTTTATCTTGTTGTCTATAATTTTTCGATAACAATGGAATTCATTTATTTTAGAGCTAAATCTTTCAAGTTTCTTTATATCTCAAATGAGCTAAATCTACTTTATTTTAGAGCTATTGTGGCTCATCATTTGTGTGATTTGAGCATTTTGACTATTAATCTTTTATGCTAGCACTTTGATTTTTTTATTCAATCATCACTTTATATTTAATGTAACATTATGAGTTTATTTGCGTTATTGTTTGATTTGAGAAATTGATAAATTGTCTTCTTACATATTTGATCTATATTATCAATAAATTATCGCATTAAGAGAGAACTAATCTAATCGGATTTAGACTAAGAGATCATTTATTTCTTAGTATCATTTGATGATTGTGTTTCTCAGAATTACATTACATGTGCACTAACTTGAAAGAAGTTTGTGATCTTTGATTGTTGTGTTTAATGTGAGATTCTTGGGATGAGAGGACTAAGAGGAGCTTTTCTCCTTATATAGAGTCATTTCTAGCTATCATGGTAGTCAAAATAATGTTCTTTGTCATATTGTTTATAGTGAGAACTGAATAACAAAATAGATGTGTGAATGTTGTAATCTTAGCATGATATTTTTACCTACAAATTCACACACATGAATGTCACCAACAAAAATAGCACCGAAATTGATTTTCTATTTGTATTTATGTTTCTATTAGTTGTTTTTTTATGAAGCTCTTTTACTCAACATATAAAAAACACAATACACTTTAAATTACAATTTCATAGTTTCTATCATTTTTCGTTAACTAGTTAGTTATTATAATTTAGGATATTTAGCTCTTTTCTAGTGACGACATTTTTCCTCCTTAATTGTGAATTCGATATTCTATAAGTACTACAATTGCTACGATGGCCACCTTGAGATTAATTTTATTAGTATATGATTTTTAAAACTCTAAAGTGTATTGTCCTGACTATAATTGATTTTAGATTTCACATCATTGCACACGAATTTTCACATTGCTCATATTCAATTATTTACTTTTCTTAGCATGATAAGTATCATTAGCCATATTACATAAGACATCATCTCAATAATAAGTTCTTGTTGAATAGTAGTAATATTACAATCTTTGTTACTTTTTATTTTTATAATATAATTTATTTAGTATTTAGTATTTTTTGATTTTTTTGTCAATTTTATTACTATATTTATAATATTTAATTTTAAATATTATGCAATTAATCTAAATGGTTTGTTCTAAGGTTTTTATATAATGATTAATATTTTGTTATGTATATAGTTTTACGTATATTTACATATTGCATTATCTAATTAATGTTTGTGCCTGCACGTCAACTTCAATCAGGGGTATTCACCGATTCAGGTCGACTCACGAACTCGATGACCCGACCCGACCCGACCCGAACTGATTTGGGTCGGATCGAACCTGACCCGACCCGAACTCAACCCGCACAGGGGTCAGGTCGGGTACGGGTTGAATTTTTCCAACCTAAGTCAACCCGACCCGATCAACTCATTTTTTTTATTTTTTTATTCAAATTTAAGCTTATATTTGATTTAAATTTTTTAAAAATTGAAACAAAATATTTTAAGTACAAAAATAATATGAAATAATTAGAAAACTTATTTTATGCTTTTAAATAATATTTTTTTATATTAAATAAAATATAAAAAAGAAAAAAATTGAATGATTAGGTAACCTAACCATTCGACAGGAATCGAATCGAGTTAAGTCGAATCCAGCCCCTTTGATCAAACCCGACCTGATCTGATCAAAATTGATGAGGTCGGGTAGAATTTGTTCAACCTAACTTCAGTACCAAGCCACATTAAATTACCATGTCACAGTGGCACTGCCAAAGCCACTAGTTGGTCCAATTGAGGGCTGATGAGCCGTCTAAGGAAGATGCAAATATGAATAGGGAAAGGAGTTGGCGTATGGCTGGGGAAAAAATTAAGTAAAAAAAAAAGATGGAAGAAAGAAAAATAGAAAACATGGGAGTGATTGCGGGTAAAGATTGAATTGTGACAATAATAATATGAATTTTTATAAAGTTATAAATATAATTTTAATGTCGATCTTTTACTACTATTATGTTGTCATTAAAGCTTTCTTATTCGCTGATTAATTATAATGTTATATGCATTTTAATTCTGAAATTACTATAAATAATATTGTAGCAAAATAATTTATAGTTTAGTAGAACTATAAATGGAACAATTTCTTCTACTCTTATTTTTGTAATTATAAAAGAGGGTTGTTGAATATTGACAATGCATTATAGAAAAATCAACTAAATAAGCATGAACAACCCAACATTAAAAAAATTGATTAATATATAAAGATATATACTCACTTCACCAATCAGGTCTGTATTCTCAGTCTCAAATTGTTATGGTTTATTATTATTATAATGTTAAAAAAAATATGACACTTCAAGCAAATCCACGTGGAGTCCAACATCACTTGATCATCCCTTGATCCATCACCATCTTGTTGTCGTGGGCGCCATCGATATCAATATGTGCACCACCACCAACGGCTGCATCTTTCTTGTTATATAACTAGTCGTTGCAAAGTCATGTAGTAGTTTATTCCCAAGTTCCCTTTGAAGGATCCATGTCCCTGTGGACCAAGTCTTACAAAAGAATACAAGAATGAGAGACCTCAAACTATGATCAGCTCCAAACTCAGCAATCTCTTTCTCCCTCTCTCTCCCATAATATCTTTTCACAACTAATAAGATGTCATTGCCAGGTGTTGCACCTACTTTATAAAAGTGATTCTCTCTCTATACACACATATATACATATGTATATAGTTTTCTTGGTATTTATGGCTTTTGGAGGCCACGGTTGGTTGATCATCCAAACCTGCCTAAGGCCCCCTCCAACTGTGGATGATGCACTGCTACTGTATATTTCTTTCTTTATACATATGCAATGTTGATGAACGATACATGATCTGCTTGATATATAATTAGGTCTGCTAAATGAGTCATGAACAGCAGGAGATTATCATCATATCTGAATATATCTGCAAGCAATGAATGATAGACAAATCTCATAGCATGCAAATTAAAGATAAACAAAGGCTTGTGTACATACATGCTTCATCAATGTGCTTTGCATGTTGGACACTTGGACCAGTGGACCTTTTGATTCCACACAGCAGCTGCTATCAAACTTACCTAGTTGGTTTACTTGTTTGTACACCTAACAACTGGATTTGAGGGATCCCTGCTTCCAGCTTGTGTTGCTGCTTGCCACATCGACCTGCTGTGGTGGCAAACCACAACAATGATAGTTTATCATGATATGTGTGCTGGATGGATGAGGACATACATACATACATATATATAACATTAACTTTTTATTTTGTTTTTTGTTTATCTCATTTTTTTGGACTTAGACCCCTAGATAGATTTCTCTTCACCATTAAGCATTCAATGATGGCTAATGATCACATATGGCTTTCCACGCATTCCAGGATCAGTGGAATTCTTAGGTTTCAGTACTGGGCACCAAGCTATGAGAGTAGTCTGTAATTAGATTAATAGGTTCATCATTGCAGAAGGTAAATGAAATTAATAACTTAGATATATATTTTTTTCTTTTTACAAATGTGACGCTACTAGTAAAATGACAATTTTTTTCCTTTTCCCAATAAATAATCATAGGGTTTCAGAGACATTTATGATCATTTCTAAGACTGAAATATTTCTAATCCTACGACGTTTTTTTTTTGTATTGACACTTTTGCTTTGGTTTTCATTTGAGGGGAAAAAACGCATTTGGAAATTAAAAAAATTTTTAAAAAACATTTAGAAACCACCTCTTTTTTTTATTTTTTAAAGTATACTATTATATACAGAAAAATAGTAAAAATGAGAGTATTGAACTGGATAAGTAACAAAAAAAAAAGTTTAACATGAACTCACAGTCCAGTAAAATATAAAATTTTGAGAATAAAAGTCTTTTGATGGTTTAAAAGAGATAAAATGAAATATCTAGTTTGAAGGTTGAAGTGATAATATTTTCTACGTTCCAAATTAATTAATGTGCTCTCACCGAAAGCTAATTAATTAATATGCTAATTTTTGTTAAGGGATGCACATTAATTGTGACGTGTACTTAATTGTAATCGAATATGTATTTGTTGTTCAAGTAACCAAACCACTTAGAACTTAATTAACAAACTATAATTCCGATAAACCTTAGCCTTGCTGACAAATGAGAAGTTATTAATTTGTTTTATATGAATAGTAACAAAAGTTCTTTAATGAATTTATGAAGCATTTATAGTTAATGATATGAAAAGTTTTAGACGCAGGAAAAAAAATTAACGTGTCCCTTCCTTGTAATTTTGGAGAGCTTTAATTATGCGGAAAATTTATATTGTAGGATGAAAATGTATGATATAAATTCGTAAACGATGAACATAAACTATTGTTAAAGATATTTTTAAATGCAACCATATACTCACGATTTATTTCGCTATTAATAATTATGAGCATTATTAATATATTGAAGGTTGACTCATTATCCAACTTTAATTAATTTGGTAAATATAATCGTCCTACCTCACACATATTTAAGAGGAGAGGCTCGAATAAAAATATTTTATATTCACAAAATATTTTATTTAAGCTATAATGAACAGCTTGTTACTCTACCATAAGACATAATAATAGTATAATAGTCAAATTGAAATAAATAGATAGAGGCATCACGTCACCTCCTTTAAATCGATTTGGATTGGTGGGTGAAAGAAAGAGGAAGGGATCATTTATATCTGAATAATTCATTTTATAAGCACATTATCATGCTTGGAAAATATTAATGGTCAGTTGTCATCCTTCATATATCTTTCCTAAAGAATGGAGAAGAAATCATTTCTACGAAAATGGTTGAAAAAAAATTATGAAAAATATTCACGAAGATATGACAAGGTCCTAGTTGTCTTTCTTAATTAGATGACAAAGAAAGAGATCTTGATTTATTTCCTTATTCCCAAATATCACCAACCAAATTAATGGTAATATATTTTGGTCTTATCAATTTATATATTATGGAGGGTCCTGTGCAAAAGGGGTTATTATTATTATATATTCATCATTATTCAAATCAATATTTAATTTCAGCAAATAAATATAATTTATTTTGTAACTCTTTAACTACCCTAATAAACGAAACATATAAGGGTCAACAGGCGGACAAAATTGCACTGTTACATTCTTGTACCAAAACGTAACTATTTATTCCATCTAGAAAATGGAATACTTAAAATTAGTTTAGTACTTCCCTCAATTTTCACGTGTTCTTGGCATCCAATATGAACAAAAATAATATGTTAAAAAAACTGCAGAAATATAATTAATATTTTTTTCCTAATTGAATAAAAAAAGAAATAACAGAAAGGGAAGAAAAAAAAGAAATACAGCTAATACTTTTTTCCTAATGAAGTTTTTGCTTTATAGAAAAATATCTATTTGATTGAGAAATAAGAAAGAGAGGATAAAAGGGATCCTTAATGCCAAAGGCATCCTAGATTCAGGGACTCCCCACCTTATGATCACATTTGAAATCTTCTCCATTTTTTACTCTCTTCCCCTCCCCCAATTTCAACCCAACACCCTCCATCTCATTTTCAATTTTGATGATACAGAAGAGAGAGAGAGAACGGAAAAGGTTGTCTCTGTCTGTCTGTCACTTGACCCTGCTCGTCCTCCCTGCTCGTCCCCCCTGCTCGTCCCCCCTGTCATTGGGCAAAAACTCATCCCAGTGTTCCCTGTCATCAATCACCCAAAGGAGCCAACTTTTCCTTTTCTTTCTCTCTCCAATTCGAAAAGAATAAACTATTCGTCCTCCTTTCCCTTGTTCACATTTGCTTTTTGAACTCTTCTTCTCCTCTTCGCCTTCTTCCTTCTCCCCTCCTCTGCCGTTTCTCCACTTTTCGGCTACAGCAAGAGTAAAAACAAGCGGAAGCAAAAGGACGCTGAAGTGGAAGAAGTTCTGATACTTCGTTACCCTTAGTCCTCTGCAGCCCTTGATTTTGCAAGTTGGAAACTTCGATCGAACGAGTTGGCTCTCTCCGTTTCCGCGTTTGTTTTTCTTCTGGTAACTTGAATTTGAGTTGTTTTCGAAGTTTTCGTGGCGAAAGTTAGCAACTTTTTTTTTCTAGTTCTACTTGGACATAATCTGTGACCAGGCGGTGGCGCTTCTTTACCATGGTTTCATGTTTTAATTTTTTGGTTGACCTAGTGGAATTTGATTGATCTTAAAGCTTCTGTCTCTGCAATTTTTTTTAAGACAAAAGGAAGTGACTTGTATGCATTATTTTTGTTAATTTTGATATAGCTTCCGTAGGTTCCACATTTTTACTTTTTGTTCATATTCAGTATCACTTATTGTTTTAGGGGTGTTGCATAAGTCCTCTTGTATTCAGTGAATTTACTGATTCTGAAGGAATGAAGAAGCCAACTTTTGGTTATATTGCTGACATCTTCTGGTCCATGACATATCCATCCAGGTTTGACAGCGAAGTATACTCTCATCCGAGGAGAAAGAACATTTTCAAACTTGTTCGTCAAGTATCTTGATATATCTATAGAGCATGAGAATTTTACAATCATGACAAGGGCAGTGTGCGATTTTGATGACTCAATGCAAAAAGAGAGCTCTGCTTTGGTGTCGTCTGATGTCAATTTTGGTTCCAAACGGTTTCCACAATATCACATAGGTTCCAACAATATAATAATCGAGGTGAAGGAGAAACCTGATGAAGCTCCTCTTAAAGAAATTGTTGCAAAAGAGACTTTGCAGCTGATAGAGCAGCAGAGGCGTCTCTCTGTTCGTGACCTTGCAAAGAAATTCGAAGAGGGTTTGTGTGCTGCTACCAAATTTTCAGATGAGGTGTTATTCTATTACATAATCTTCTCAATACATGCTTATTTTTAATGACTCACATCTGCTTTCTTTCAAATTCCTATCATTTCTATACTTGAATACCTGTACTATGTCATTTACAAATTCGACTTCTCAGGCAAAATGGAGAGAAGTGGCTTCACTTGATAGGCATGTTCTCTTGAAGAAACTCAGAGATGTTCTGGATTCGCTTAGAGGCCGTGTAGCTGGTCGAAACAAGGATGATGCTGATGAAGCCATATCCATGGTCAGCATTTTAGTGTCATGTTCTTTTGTAATAATAACGTTATCTTACTCAAGAAAAAAATGGCGTCATCCAATTGTGGCCCTTTGAATAAACATACTTTATGAACATTTAATTTTAGCTATCTGATCAGTTTGACATTTACTGGTTAACTATGGGAAGAATTTATGTCATCGCCTCAAAACAAATTGCTTTACCTGATGAAATTTTGTAATTCCTTATGTAAAGCCAACATGAGCTGTTGAGGGCTCAAAGTATTTTCTGCTGCATCTATTGCTTTTTCCATCATGATATTGGAATCTAAAGAAAAAAGTGAAGAAGGCTTCACTACTCAGCTGAAGAGAGAAACATAATAGCTAAGGTTATGACTTATGAAAACACTGAAAAGCTATAGCTTGGTGATGCATAAGTGAGTGTCTGAATTGAAATCAGTGGAATATGTTCCAGATATGTTAAGCTTAGGATCATAAGGTGTACCTATGCTAAGATGTTTACAATATTCAGTTTAGACTTGTGTCTTAAAATTATCTTAGCCTTGTGTCAAACTCTATTTGTTTAATTAACAGATTTGTCTGTCTTTTTCAGTAGAACAGTAGGAGCAGTTAGTCTTCTGTAATATTATTCGTAGAAGAACCTGTTATGACTATAATACTGGTTATGTGGAGCTTACATTTTGTGTCATGATAACTTTGTGTATGTTTAACATTACAGTTTCAAGTATTTCTTTCTTAATAAACCAAGTATAACATATAAGTTGGCATCTTATTTGGGTGCTAGGAACCTTAGAAAAATGCTAATTTGAAAAAAGCATTTTGTCAGCATGTGTAAGGGAATTTTGATAGTATGTCTTGCAAGTTTAAATTCCTTTAGCTTCCTGCTTTTATCTTCATCTTTATTGTATGCTGCACATTTTTGGATGTAATATTGTTTTACATTCATATCTTGATTGTAGGTGCTAGATTACTTTAATAATGATAATCATGCCCTGAAAATGAAAGGGGAGTTACCAACATTTGTGAAGTTGAGGACCCAACCATCAACTAACATACCTTTTTTTTTTTGCCAGCCATTTGAAAATTTGAATGAATTATTTCCTTTAATTGCCGAAAAAGTATTTTTTTAGAAGAATTGCCGAAAAAGTATGTCTTTGAAATGGAAAAAAGGTACTAGCTTTATGATATGCTTCAACTGATCATGAAGCTTTTCAAGTTAGACAAATATGTGTCGCATGATTAAGTCGGTAGATGTAAGGTCTAGGCAAATCATGGAATCAGATATGTGAGGTTGATGCAAGTTATGACAAGGATGTCGAACATGGCATAAAACTGCTGGATAAAATTTATCTGGACTGTAAGTAAGTGCATGCAATTTGGTGTTCGTTTGGAAGCTAATTTAGCAAATGTTGTATTCTTAAAAATTTTTTTATGTTTCACAAGTAGTGTCAGGTTCATGTGATGCCAGGAAATTTACTTATTTCGTGCTATTTCCCATATTTGACCACTATGTAAAATATTCCTAAAGAAATGTTAACATGTAAAATATGAGTCATCTGTCCTATTAACCATTGTTTACCCTTTCTATACAATACAATTCTGGTGCGCTGAGGATAATATTTTTTATTTGACTGGCCTACATATATGCTTCTTGCAGGTTGAAGCCTTAGCAGTCCAATTAACTCAAAGAGAAGGGGAGCTACTTCATGAGAAAGCTGAAGTGAAAAAGCTATCAAGCTTCCTCAAGCAGGTAGTGAATCTGTTTGTACTGGAAACTTATGGTTACTTCTTCAGTTTTAATTTCTGTTATTTGAAATTTCCATATATTAAGAGGTTTATATTTGCTAGTAGATTTTGTGTAAATTCTGAATGTTTATTCCTAGGTTAGTGGAGTCGTTGGATGGACTCGTGCAATCATTTCTTCATGGTGTCATGTCAAACTATATTGTTGGTGATTTCCTGAGATGTTAGAGATTTTGTTCATTGTACATGATTTTTCTTTTAAATTTTCTTGTGTTATCTTCTGTTTTAACTGAATCTTACATTGTTGTTTAGGTAAAACGAAATTGTAGATTTATTGTACGAATATTTCTCACTCTGAAGATTTGTTTCAAGGTTGATGTGGTTTATTTTGTTTACTTATTGCATCTCCAATCCAAGTTCTCCTAAAGGTTCCTCTGGGCCTGTCATAGCTCAGGGCTTGTAACTTATTTTATGACTGATATACTCAGATACATGCCAATTCTTCTTTCTCTTTTATAAATAATTTTTGCTTGGTGAACTCTAAATAAATAGATGTGTGTTTACTAATCAAATCTGTCAGTATAGACTGAATAAATTATTAGGATGCATATTGTTTTGAATAAGTTGAAGCCACCAGGTTTACAGTCACCAAGTTGTAGATCAAGCTGGCCAATATCTTCAGTGCTCCTTCCTTAAGATTAAATCCATAGTTTTATGAACCTGATTAGGTTGTTTGGTTGATTGGTTCCAGGCTATTGAGGATGCTAAAAAGGCAGTTCAAGAAGAAAGGTCTCTTGCTCGAGCAGAAATTGAGAGTGCCAAAGCAGCAGTAGAGAGAGTTGAAAAAGTTCTTCAGGAACAAGAACTGATCTCCAGGACAACAGAGAAGCAGGTGACTTCAATTTCTTCTTCCAAAACTTCTAGTTACCTGCGATGTTTAATGAATCATTTTTGGTTAGATACGATATGACTACTTATTCACATGATTTCATTTGTCTGCTACTCATAATCAAATTCTACGGTCGTATCATCATCCTGCATAACTCCGCCTATGTTTTATAGCCGGTCCCAAGCCCGGATAAAGGAGGAGGGTTGTGTTAGGCCCGACAGCCAGCGTAAAACCCTGTTGAATCGCATGAACATGGATCAACGAATAGCGTCGTATGATCTATGTAGCCGACCCCACCTAGTGGGATAAGGTTTTGTTGTTGTTGTTGTATCATCATCTTGCATATTCTGGATAGAATTAAATTCTGAAGCAAAGTTGTTGGGGAAGGTTTAGGCATATGAAAATGGAGAGACAACTTATTAGTGATATGAAAAGACAAGTTATTAGTGGTATGAAATTTTCATTCAACTTGGGGGAAGTACGCAATTCATATATTCCTTTTTTAATGCAACTTAGGGTAAGATAAGGGTACTATTGGGATCCCCTACTGGAAGACGTCTTTTTTTTTTCTTATCTTCATTATATTTAGGAGACAGAATCTTTGGACAAAGAGAAATGGAAAGAAGAATAACTGGACAAAAGGTTAAGTGATGCACAATTTCTTGATGCCTCAGCTACATGCACGAAGCATCATTTGTATTTCAAAACTATATAATAACACACGAGGAAAGTGTCTGAAAGTCCTTCATCTTCAAATATCATAAGATATAATTGGATAAACTATCCTCTCAATTTCTGGGTCCACTATCTATTTGGAGAAATTAATAAGAGAAAGGTTATGCTACAATATTTTGTTGTAATTACATAATGCTTTAGTCTTTAAATGTTCCATTATAATTTTCGAAATTTATGCACTATTGGATTTACTTGACCTTAACACCTTTCACCATCTTTAAAACATCATTGAGAAGTTCAAGGAGAATGTATGCGAAGCCTTCAGACAACTGCTAAATTTTCTAGTAATCGCTGTTACATTTCTTCAGTTGGATATGCTCGTTCATGTTATCGAATTGCATATGGTTGTCCCTTATCAACTGTTTACTTCTGATTCCTTTGTTTAACTTTTGCCATTTTTATAAACAAAGGAGCTGGAAGAGTTGAAGAAGGAAGTCCAGGAGGCAAGAAGAATCAAAATGCTACATCAACCAAGCAGAGTAAGTTTAACAAAAAGTTTTAATTCGTGTGACGTACTGAATTGGAAGTTTAACACAGTCTTTAATTGTATCATTATCAAGAAAGTTTTTGTTGCTTATTCTTTTTGTATTTGCTTCTTTCCATAGTTTATATTTATTCTTTTTTTTTTGTTGCCACCACCGAGTGGTTGGATAAAGATCCAAATCTACTATCACCCGACTAATCTATGTTGCCCGAATCGCATGCTTGGCTATGGCAAGTAAGGCTCCCAGCGGGAATATATGCAGAATATTCCCGCTGGGAGCCTTACCTGCCATAACGAGGTAGGCAACCCAGACGATACAGATTAGTCGGGTGACAGTGGATTTGGATCTTTATCCGAACACTCCAGATACTGTGGTGGAAGCCGAAAAAAAGTTTTGTTGGTAGCGGAGATGTTTTGTTTTTTGAGAGAGAGAAACAGAAATGTATTTTCACAATCTTTCTATGCATTTAGGGATTAAGGCATAATTTTATCTGTTTTTTGTTTTTTGCCACTAGTGAAAATAATGAAGGTCCTTTATAGGTGATGGACATGGAACATGAGCTTCAAGCCTTGAGGATTCAGCTTTCGGAAAAGTCTTTGCAGTGTATTCAGCTTAGAAAAGAGGTCGTTTTAAGACCTCCATCCATACTGCCATAACAGCAAATAACCATTCTAATTTGATAGAAATTTTGACACATTAAGAAAAAGATTCTATTCAGGAGTTCCATCCATATTATTATTACATGAATCATATCTTCGTAGGATCAATAGAATATGTAGATGTGCAATCACCTATGCATTTTTGTTTATTAAAGTTTTACTTATTTTCATTTATATTTCTGTAATTAAAGAAATTGCTAGTCTAGGCATTCAAATATTCCTCTTTGTTTATTTAAACATTTAAGATTGCACGTACTGCAGTTAAATGTCTTATTAAGAATGAATTTTTTTTAGAATGAAATCCTCCAATGTCAAGTGCAGATGTTTATGCATTTGTAATTTATTTTATGCTTCTTAGAGTGAGCCTTGGACAATGGTTAAGTCGCTTCTTTGAGAACTTAGGTCACTGGTCTGAGCTATGCAAATGCCCTCCTCGCCGACAACCAAGAGTTAATGTTTGTGGTGTGACCTTGAACTTGTTTGGGTAACTATTAGTCAAGGTTCATGTAAACAGAATATTCCTGAAATGACCTAAATTCTTCTTTGACCATGCTCACTTCCCTTTATTGGTTGCTATAATAACATATTTAAGAAGTAAAATTAACACATTTGATAGACGTTGAAAGATATTGTCAGCATTTTTTGTCAATTCCTTTTACATGTGCCATTTTTTGTTGTCTTGCCAGAAAAAAAAAACTTACTTGTTTTCCAGTGTAAGTTGAGTTATGATATTCCTAGGTTGTAGAATGTCTAACTAATAGATCCATTAATTATGTAATAGTCAAGAGGGAAATTACTTTTGATATGTGAATGTTGGTTATTGTTATCCGAGTTTGCAAGATTACCTTATGTTGCCATGTTCTCACCAGCTGTTCATTTCTTGTGTCTGGTGACTTGATTGTGTTGAAATTATTGATGTCAACAAATTATGTTGAAATGATGAGAAACTGATATAATACAACTTCATCTTTCCAGCTGGCCCTGATCAGAAGGCATGAAGACAGGGTTTTCGATTTGTTTGAGCTTCAGGGTTCTGAAAGTTTGGGCTCATGTTTGCGGATTGTTCCTCGCATAAATTCTGCGCTGGATATTTCCGGTTGTTCCATTAAATGGTATCGCATAGCGCCAGAAGGAAATAAAAAAGAATTGATTTCAGGTATCTTCATTTTGCATTCTGTTATTCTTGCATTCTACTTCAATGGAGTATTCTATAGCATGTTCTCATTGCGGAATTATGGTCGATAAATCATTTTAATTTTTTTCTTACTTATTGATGATGAAGCATCATGTTCTATCAATGTTGTCAACTCGTAAAACAGACACAGCACGGAAGAAAACATGTATGTTTGATTCCACCAGATTGTTTTTTACGGTATATTTATTAATGTATAAGAAAATATATGAACCCATAATATTGGTGCTTATAAGTACAAAATGAACTATCACGTGTATGCAAAGGTTGTTAATATCGCGAGTCAAACTCTTAAACTCGTAAGAGTTTAAAAGTTTACAGTGCAAAATCGAGTCAACTCTTATCAGAATCGGGAATAGAAGTAAACTCGGGTTGACTCGCGAATTAACTCTTTAAAGTCGTTAAACTCGGTTAACTCTTAAGAGTCTACTTGTAGAATCTTAGAGTCTATGTTCCATGTGAGAAAATGATAAAAGTAGGCTTGGATTAAAATATATTAATTGATAAATATGAATATGATTGCTTCTCTCCTAAATATTATTTCTATCATAATAATTGAATTTCTTCAATCCTCTAATCACGAAAAATTATTGTTATTATTAAGAATTAATTTTTTTTTTGAAACTACTTCAATCTTATAATTGCTTCATCTTTTGTCTCACTACAAGTAATTCAACGTTATACTTGCTTATTGTATTAATTCTCCCTTATTTGATCATCTATAGCTTCATGAGCTTGCCTTATCAATGGTAATCTCCTAGTCGGATTTTCTCCTTTTGTAACTTACTTTATTTTCATAAATCTCAATTCCACTATTATGTTCTTTTTCTTTTTCATTTACTGAGTCTTTCCTTCAAAATTGTCATGCAATCCAAGTTAATAATTTTTTTGGTAAGATAGGTATAATCACAACTTAGGATATTCATTCTTTTATTTCTAATCTATATTTCTGCGATACAAAATTTATTTATTTGTTAGCTCAAATAACTCTTATTTTTAGCAAAAATTATTATCATGTATTTCACGAGCATCACATATTTTGTAATAGAATATATAGTTCAAATTGTTAAAATTTATTGCTTGTCATTTTTTTTGTTATATTATCCTATAATCTACATTGGCAATACTATATGCTATAAGTTTTTTTAACAAATAACGTTAACATGCTCACCATGACTAATTATCATATAGCATATGTGTAAATATGGTTATGTTATTGACAATATTATAATTTTTTTAATTAAATATATTTGGAACATAGACTCTACGAATCTACGATACGAATTCACGATACAAATTTACGAGACCCAAAACGAGCTTAGTTAGACTCTCGATATTGACAACCTTGCGTGTATGCAATTCTATTTTTATCATTTCCTATTTTAAATGATCTTAAAAAGATTAATTGATGAAAAATCAACACATCAATAAATTTATATAATAACAGCAATTAGTAATTGTGTTTTCTTAAAAAAACCATTAACAATAGCAGAACTAAAAAACATGTTTTTAGTTTATAACATAAAAAATAAAAAGGGAGCCCTAATGTCCTCTTTTGGGGTGGATCGTGAAAGAAAAATATCTTGCTCAAGAGCCCTTAGGGCTCCTGCTCGTGCGCACAGATACAGAGAGGGAGAGGGAGAAAGAGAGATGAGAGGCAGTGGCGGCAGCTGGATGACGGTGGCAGAGATGAGCAGCAGGGCAGCGGTGGCAAGAGGTCAGGGGCAGCAGGAGATGACAAGCGCAGGAGCAGCAGGACAGCAACAGGAGATGAGCAGCACAGCGGCAGCAGGACAGAAGCAGGAGATGAGCAGCAGAGGTGGCAGGAGGATAGCAAACAAAAGGGAGAGGAGATGAGTGTTGTGACTTATAAGAAGGTAAAAGAAAATTGGTGCGTGCGGAGACGTGCCTCTCCACTGATCTTAAGGGCCAGGATGTGCTAGGATGATTCAAGGTGGAATCGAGCACAAAAGCCAGAGGTGAAAATGTAAAATAATCCGCTTTTATGTCTCAGGACACGATATGAGATGGACGGTCTTGATGAATGCGCGCTGGTTCGAATGGTTCATGCCTCCGGTTCGTGTGTCGCTGTCCGGTTTGGAGGTTGCAGGGTCCGCCACGTGTGAGTCTCCCCCCTCTCTGCACGAGAACACACCCATCTCTGTGCGAGACCCGTGGGCAAAGTCTCCGATCTCCAGCCCTCGCAGGTAGCCCAATGTCGGAGCTCCATCACCGAGGTTTTCTTTTCTATGCAACGGACGAGATGGGCGATGTTGATGCGGGATCTTGGCGATTTTTATGTCGCAGATTGATCGTCGGCACGGGATCTAGATGGACGAGATGGGCGAGACGTGCAGATCGATCGCCGCCATCGCCAGCCTCCGCCGTTCTGCCCTCTGCTCAGATTGATACACGCAGATCGATCTCATCGCCGGCCTCTTGCCGCGAGCCCTCTGTCCTACGCCCTTCGCTCGCCGCCGCCCTCTACCCTCCATTCGCCGCTCGCAACATCGTCGTCGCCATCCGCTTGCAGCTCGCCATTGTCGCCATCCTCTCGCCGTCATCGCCCTCCGCCATCTGCTCGTCGTCGTCGCCCTCCACCATCTGCTCGCTGCCGCCCTCTTTGAGCCACAGATCGGGCAAGATCGTGAACCGCGCAAATCGCGAACCGCACAAGATCGTGCAAACTGAACCGCTCAAGATCGAATCTCATCCGTCAATCTCGAATCTTATGGTCCTGGAAGCGCGGACACACAGATGTGGTGTCACACTAATATTCCTCTATATATATATATATATATATATATATATGTTTCATGTGTGCCTTTTTATAAAACAATTCAAAAGATACACTCTAAAAAAAAGTCAAAAGATAATGGCTTTTAACCTGATTGATATGTATTGAAAAAGTTATGCATTTCACTCAGTATCACTAATATTAATTGTCTATTAATGATTCTACTGGAGTAATTTTAGTTTCTGTAACGCGAATTGTTATCCCAGCAATATAAATTTACAATCTTTTCCCTTAACATTCAGGGGCAACAAAAGCATCATATGCACCAGAACCTTTTGATGTTGGGCGAGTATTGCAAGCAGAAGTTCTTTCAGATGATCTTAAAGTTTTAGTGACAACAAGTGGACCTATAGATCCTGGTTTGGCTCTTTTTCTCTGTTATTTCAGTATGATGCATCATGAAAAGGAATGATTTTCATAGCGTATATCTTGTGAAATAGGGTTTAATGAAGAAACCTAGCAATCTGAGGTTAATGTATCTTGATGATGTCTTTTGTTACTGATTCTGCTTCCAAGGTTATGCGATTCTTTGAGAATGGGTAATCACCTTCTTGATTTCCTTTCAGGTCTGGTAGATTGAAGTTACTTCTCATGTTTTCTGTAGCTTTTTATGGTTTTAATGATGTAATAATATTCCTTTTATTTTCTATTGGAATGACTAGATGTATTGGGCTTTGGTTGGATGCATTAATTCACTATGAAACTTCTTCAATACATTGTTCAATATCAACTGCTATCAAACAGTTATTTCTTTTAAGATTTTTTCTTAAATGACACCCTGTCTAATATCTTTTCATTGGATACCCATGTGAACTTCATTTATCAAGATAGAGTTGTTCATCATTCTTCTGTTCAATTTTCATGAGAGTTCTCTCTCTCTCTATATATATACCAATTTCTTGAAATCTTCATTTCATAAAGTTGATCGAATATTTATGTGATAAATCTGAACAGCTCCGGGTTTGGGTAGCTATGTGGAGGCACTTTCAAGAAAGCCTGAATCTGAATTCAATGTATGACTCCTGTGCATCCAAACTCAAATTTTATGATATTGACAGGCGTACCTGATCCATGCAATATTTTTTTGTTCTCCAACGTGAATGGCTGTTTGTTCTGTTAACTGACAATAATAGTTTATTTTCTGTTAAAGATTTGTTTACAATGTTTCTTACTCTCATTTTTTTCTGTCACCAGTTAGGTTTGCTAAAATGCAACCCTCCAAATAAAAATGCATGCTAAAATGCTGTCCTTCTATACAAATCATCTCTCACTGAAATGCGTTATTTATTTATCTGTAGACAATTTGATGCGATCAACAAATGATTATCATCTTTCGCAAACTTTCTTTTAGATCCTAGTGGCTTCAAACAATGACAGCTTCACGTGCCTTTAGAAGTACTTAATATCTCACTTTCTTATGTCACCATTGTCAGGCTTGCTTGGGACTTCCTTCTTTTTCATTTTCTTTTGTTTTTTTAATACCCTATTCTCCTTCACTATTACAACTTTTCCTCAAATGTTTGATAATGATAGTTCAAATACAATGGCCAGTAGAATCTTATGTTTCTCTCACTTTCATCAATTAAGATGAAAGGTCATATACAGATTTTAATTTTTAAATGAGACTAACTGGTTTATTCCATATGTAGGTAGTTGTCATCCAAACGGATGGCCATGATTATCAATCGACATCTATCCACACATTTCATGTCGGGAGGGTGGCAATAAAACTATGTAAAGGCAAGAGTACAAAAGCAAAGGAATCATACTCCTCCTCAATGCAGGTATTTTTTTTTCTCGACTTTACTGTGAAGTTGAGTTATGAAAGCCAAATACAATTTACTGTGAAGTTGAGTTATGAAAGCCAAATACAATTTACTGTGAAGTTGAGTTATGAAAGCCAAATACATACAGAAGCGTTAAAACCTATGTTTAATGGCTATTGGAAACCTGATAACTCGAGTCATGCACTGATAACACAAGTTGTGTGTTTTGTTCAAAAGACGGACATTTTTGTTGAACTACTTCTCATTATCAGTCAGATATCTTCATAAGTTCCATATGATTTGACGTCTGTCGATATCCCTGTCCATAATCCAGCTATGTGGTGTTAGAGGTGGAGGCAATGCCGCAGCTCAAACACTCTTTTGGCAAGCAAGAAGAGGCCTTTCATTTGCTTTAGCGTTTGAATCTGAGAGACAAAGAAATGCAGCAATAATGCTTGCTCGAAGATTTGCATTTGACTGTAATGTAAGTTGTATGCTCTACCAATTTATGTTCTTCAGTATTTCGTCATGACATACCCATGAACTTTTTTCTTAGCATAATTTGGATTAAGATCGGTCTCTTCTTTATTTTCCAATCATATTTCTCACATGTTCATTCTTTATGCCAGATCATACTTGCTGGACCGATTGATAGATCTCAAGGTGAAACCTAATGGTTTCAGTATAAACTAAAACTAGTGAGTGTATTGAGGTCTTTTTTCGTTTTTTTTTTCGGGGTAAGAATTATATTGAGGATTCTGTTTTAGAAAAAAGGAAAAAATTGAAACATTACAGGAAGTTCCGAATTCTGAGGTTTTTATCTGATGTCAATACGAGGCAAACCTTTTTATTTGCCTCTACATCAGACTGTAACTATTTTTGTTACATTACTGATCTTTTAATGGCTTTGTTCTGCTTCTTTGATAAATTGATCTGCTATGTTAATTTTGATCTGTTCTAACTGTTATATTTGTCTTAGATTTACTTTCGGAGAGGACTTCACAATCCATTCATCCCTTCCATATGGTGAGATGAGTATGGCATCCAGTGTTGAGAAAAGCCCAAGTGAACTGCCTTTTAAAATTCATATAAAAAAATAGAGCAAATCCCAAAGGTCTCGTTTGGTTGAGGAATAAGGTCAGGATTAAGGTCTTATTCCCATGTTTTAAGTTTTAACCAAACAAGTTTTTTTGTAATTAAGTGGAGCCCATCTCATTTAGTGCCGTAGGAACAAAAAATTGGGAGCAACAGGTTATTGACCTCGAAGACTTGCTCCTGTTGGATTAAGAGGCTGAGAGCAATTTATGGAACACAAAATCCTATTCTTATAGGCATCCAGACGGGCTAAAGAGAAATTAATTAAGTCAAAAGTATTTTTTGGACAACGAATGATTTTCGATTTTCATTGTTTGGTCATTAAAGAACAATTCCAAAAATAACTTCGGGTCTAGTGTTTTATTTTTTAAAACCAATATAATGGTTCGAAGGATTGAATCCGGAGTTATTAGCACCGATAATTTATTTCGCTATCAGTTGAGTTCTTTATACTTTTTAGTTGGTTTATTTTTATATTTTTTAGTACTTGTGATTTCACTAGTTCCTTAGAAAAAATCTTCCAAGTTAAACTTTTCGGTGTGTTTGGACACAATCGGTTAGATAAAAATTGATTTGATATTTGGATGAAAAATGTAATGAAAGGAAATTTGAAAGTTGATTAGATGAATAAATTTTAATAAATATTTGGATAAAAAGTAAGAACGAAGATAATTTATTATTTTATTTGATAAAACAGATTTAAAAATATTATGTTGAATAAATAATATATCTAATTATAATTTTTTTCTCCTTGTATTCTTTATTAAGATTGTCTTTTTCTTTTCATTATCAATTTATCCTAAGTTCACTACTCCTATTCCATTAGGGATTGTTTGAGAAGTGGAACCGGGTGGAATAAGCCTCCGGTTCCACCCGGTTCCCCAAACATCCCTATGAGCCTCGGTTCCAAGGTGGAACCAAACATCTTTTTTGTCTCATTTTTTTTACTTACGTTTTTTGTCATTTGATGTTTTTTTTTCCTTTTCAACCTTTTTTTTTCTTTTATCATATTCCTTTTCTTCACCTTTCCTATATAAAAGTAATTAATTTATTATATATAAAATATTAATTATAAAGGATTAATATAATATTATTTATCATTTTCTTTTTAAAAAAATAATATTTCAATTAATATAAATTATTAAAAATGGTTTTTTATATTTAACAAAAATTTTTTAACATAAATTTATTTTTAACTTTTTTAACATATTTTAACTTTATATTTATAATATATATATTTTTAATTCAAACATCCACTAAAATTAATCCATCACATCTATTTTTCCTATGACATCAATCATCTTATTCCACATCATCAAATTTCATTTCATCTAAATACACATCGAATTAAAATGTCAACTCAAACTATTCACAAAAATTTAGTGAAACTCCCGTTTCAAATACCAAATGGAAGAAACATTTCACTTCCCACATTTGATCTTAAAATATTTTTTCCTTAAAGGCTAAAAATAAGGTGATTATAAAGTGTGTAAAGTATAATTATATTCCTCATAAAATAACTTATATATGAATGATAAACCTTTTTAAATGAAATTTTCAAATAATTTAATGACTGAGATTTTTATCCATATATAAACAAAGAAATCTTACTCTTCTACTTGAACTCTTGTGGAGTAATTATTTTCCAAAGTTTTACTTGTAGTAACTTTGAAGGCGACAAAAAAGAAATTAAAGAGACCTCTCACAGCCGCCGTCGCCTTCATTTCGGGGCCACATCGAACTCGTCTCCTCCAATCAGATGACTTTATTTATTCCCTCCCTCCACTTCGATGTCGGTTTCCGACAACGATCTAGCAGCAGTTGCAGCTGCAGCCTGCAGGCGGAGATCGCCGCCGTTTCGGCAGTCGACGTGGAAAGAAGGGGTGCCAGAGGGTTATGGCGATGCAGCCGACGACCGACGAGGCGATCGGCCGGCTCTACCGGATCCGGCGGACGGTGATGCAGATGCTGAAGGACAGGGGGTACTTGGTCGTCGACTACGAGATCAACATGACCAGGCGCGACTTCCTCCACAAGTTCGGCGAGAACGTCAAGCGCGAGGACCTCCTCATTAACAAGTCCAAGAAGAACGCCCCCGCGGATCAGGTCTCCTTTCTCCTGTCCTTTGCTTTCTGCTGTTTCTTTGTATTCGGTCTATTTCTTCTTTACGAGAGAAAGATGAGTTAAGCAGTCATCAGCTTGTGGTTTCAGTTCAGATGGTTTCGTCTGTTCGTTGAATATGTTTGAGCTAAATTTTGGATATTTGCATTAGATTTCGTCGAATTCTCCTCTGGTTTACCGAAATTTGCGATGAAGCTTGGATCTTTCGGCGCTTTCGATGGAGATTTGTTCCGTTTCATTGTTTTTTCCCATCTGGTTGGTTTTGAAGTCGCCATAAGTTTGGCACATTTATCTATGACATATGAGCTCAAGGCGTTAAAAGTTGAGTTTTTTTAGTAATCTTTTTAATGAATGTCCTCTGGACTTCGTCTGTGGGCCTTTGCTGGTAGATCTGTGAAGCTGTTTTCTGCTTTTCTGAGTTTCCTATTTGCTTCTTCAAGCTATTTGTTGCAAGGGGCAGACGATGCAAAGTTTGGTTTTTTACTCGAAAAAAGAAATCCTCGATTTGATTGGAGCTTCCTTCTCAAGGACGCATATATGACCAAACAAAACAGCTTGGATTTTTATCCTAAGTTTCGTCCTTTTTTTGGGTTCAATTGGCCTATAGGTGTCATTGATTAATCCCTCCTTCTGGCAAGTCTACCTTTTTTTGTTGTTCTGCAGACTGCAGTACAGATCCTAACACTATTCCTAGATTTTTTTTTCTTGCTGGTTGTTTTTACAATTTTTTTTGTTGATATTGGCGTTTTATGCATGGGAATTGCATGTTCAGACAAATGTATAGAAGAGTTTTATGTCCACGAATGAGTAATTGAGTTAAATGCATGCATATGTAAAGGAAAAATATATGAAGTTTGACACTAATTTATGCACTTTGGAACTCATCTAGTTCCTTGGTTCTTCGCTTTATACATGCTGCAGATATACGTCTTCTTTCCCAATGACGATAAGGTCGGCATGAAGCACATCAAAAAGTATGTCGAGTTGATGAAAGCAGAGAGCGTTCCAACAGCAATCTTAGTTCTTCAGCAGAATCTGACTCCATTTGCCAAAACATACCTTCAAGAACTGTCTCCAAAATATCATTTGGAGGTTTTCCAAGTAAGATTCAGAAATCGCATTCTCTCGCAAAAAAAGAAAATCAGAAATCGTAAAAACTGTGTCAGGATTTGGGAAGTTCTTGAAGTCGCATTATTTCCTATCTTATTCTTTCCCATTGTTGCTGGAATATTCTTAAGATCAAACATTGTAGATTCGATGACTTCATTTATATCTACCTGCTAACTGCAGGAGGCAGAGTTGCTGATCAACATCAAAGAGCATGTCCTTGTTCCGGAGCATCAGTTGCTCACGAATGAGGAAAAGAAGACGTTGTTAGAACGCTATACCCTAAAAGAAACTCAGGTGATTTTTCTGATACAACTAAAATGGGTATCATACCAGACTATCTATACTTAAGAACTCCTTTTTCTACTGTAGTTTATCTTAGACCTCAAGTTCTCATCTCATCTTGGTTTTCCAAATTTTTAGTTTCAAATATTTATGTCGCAATTAGGAACTTTTATCTGATACGAGTTCTAATTCGTGCATTTTTCAGCTTCCACGAATTCAAGTGACTGATCCCATTGCGAGATACTATGGCCTCAAACGTGGGCATGTTGTGAAGATCATACGACCTAGTGAAACTGCTGGGAGATACGTTACCTATCGATACGTCGTCTAAGATGTCGATGGAGATTGCTAATGCGGAACCTTCCTCATTACTTAAGAATAATTTCTGCCTGACATTACTCGTGAATGTGATGCAAGAAAGCTGCATGCATGCTTGTGAAATTTTATCAAATAAAGCAAAGCACATTCTTGTGTCAAAATATCATGTCACTTGTTCCTTGGACCAAGAAATCATTGTATCAAAAACCTCGTGTGTTATTAATTAATAAATTGTGTGCAAAGAATAGTAATTTTGTCAAGTTCCGGACTATTTCGCAATTTGTACCAGTTGTGTTTGAAGTTGGAAAGCTAGAGAAAAGAACTGCACCATAGTTTCTCTTTTATCAGCAGAACTCAAGAGCAGGATCTTCAAGCTACACATGTACAGTTATGGAGCTTTCCACAGTAAAAGATCAGCATAATTATGCTAATCACGGTATATATGAATGTGGACGATACAAGCTTACCATGTTACATATTATATACAAATTGCATCTGAGCAGTGCATCGCGAGAAATCATTGGTTGTTACCACGTCTCCAAGCTCTTTAGTCCGAGCTAATAGTGTTTTTAGATTTAGCATCAAAAGTAATCTCAAGATGTGTTGTATCAGAGGAATGATGGTTTCCTAATGTTTTTTTTTTCTTCTTTCTGCTCATCTTTGAGCTCAGTCTCTCTGCGTATGACTAGTCTTTTGTAACTTGTCACTTCATCAAATGTCAGTACAAATTGAACTCGTCATGGGACATCGATGGACCAACTTCTATCATCTCCATCATTTCCAAGAGATGAAAAGTTATGTATGATTCCTATTGCAGCAGGTGGCATGGAAATTAACCAAATGTCAAATTAATACTCATAGTGAAGTATCACATGATCACGTATGATAGCTACAACAATACTCACCGGAAGAAGTATCAATCCTATCTGCATCCATATATGACAATCATATCTCTTGACTCATTTTGAAAACTTGGTCTCGACAAAATGTTGGCATCTTGATTTTGAACAGTGGAGCACACCGGTCTTTCTTGATAGGTAATAGTTCACCTGAAAAAAGGCTGTGCACAATCCAGCTGGCTGGCTGTTGTGCAAATTTATATTTAAGAAAAGAAATAATCATATTAAGTACCATGCATCCGAATTAACAATGAAGTATCGTGGGCACATTATAATATATGTTCTAGATAAAAGAAGAAAGCACCCTAGAATATTTCACCACGGAGTAGAGTATTTCAGAGAGCATGTGGAATGGTCGCTACAGCCTATTAATTGCCGTATTCTGGCTTGAATGGAATATCGGGATCAAGAAAATTTTTTAAAAGATTGCAACTTCAGACAAATTGATAGAGAAACTAGACCTATCATATATAAGTGTTATATTCTCAAACAACTGAAGACTTCAATAAAGTTTACGAATTATATACATTACATGTATAATCACTAGATTTCATATCTATCAGGAACATATGCTAGATGTACTGTTTTTTGAAGTCATCTCATTGCATACTTGGCTTGATAAACATGCTCACATAAGTTGCATATTTAGAGAGAACAGAACTAACCATCATTTGTACGTTGTGCTCTAAGGCACAATGCTTGAGGTGCCGTGAAACAATAGCCTCATTCTCAAAAACAATTGCACCGATCATATTTTCTTTGTCATTCAAGCTTTGCACCAGTTTTTGCAAAGATTTGAACACTTGACCACCTCCATGCTACAACGTGAGATATATCAAAATCAGAACAGAGTACCAAATAGCAGAAGACACAAAGATTAATAAAGGTTGAAGTTAAGAAATATTTCAGCAACATACTTAAATACAAATGTCAAAAATATAAGATGCTCTACTTATTTATGTGTTTCTTTATGGAACACAAATTGCAAGAGTGGAGTTCTAAACTGCTATCTTGTGGAGGTCGTCTTGTCCTATTGGGAGCAGTCATTTCATCACTTTCATATACTATATGTCAATACTAAGGATACCAGCGTTGGTAGTGTGATGCATAGACATTCTGCGGAACAAGTTTTTTGGGCAAAGATGTGGGGAAGAAGGGTAGCATGACAGGACATTTGCCACCCTACTTCAGATGGAGGACTAGGTGTCCAAGATCTCATTCAAACTAATACTAATCAAACCCTCGCGAAATGAGTCGGGCGGATTACGGAGGTTGGTGGATACATTTGGTGTAGGGTCTTTTTTGCATTTACAAACGAAACTTATTTTGGGCTCCTCTACACACCAAATCTGCAGAGTATCATCATTTGACGAGAAATTTTGATGTACGACACGAGTAAGAATTATGTTAGTTTTAATTTAGTTAGAATATTGTTTCCCTTGTATATATTGTAAACTTTTAGCTTGAGCCTAATAGTTGATTGTATAAGCCTATAAATAAGCCTATACACTTTCATTAGTAGGGAGTTCATTTATACTTCATTATCCAGAAACCTGCATGATTTTCTTCTTCAGTGGATTCCGAGTCCATGCCCGATGGTGGTATAAACCATTAAATCCAACTAGTGGTGGTTCTTTAAACCATTGACCTCCTTTGGGACTCGCCTAAAATTGGTAATCTCCTCCATCTCCCATTGCCTCAAGTGTTAATTGATGTAGGATAGATGAGTTAGAATTTCGTTAATTTTATAACTAAATATTAGTTAGAATATTATCGCATTTTTTTATTATATATTTGACTTTAAGTTTGAGTCAAATAGTTGGTTATAAAATCTATAAATAAGTCTACACTTTCACCATTTAGGAGTTCATTAACACGTAATTTATCCAAATCCCTGTGTGATTTTCTTTGGTGGATTTCAAGTCCATACCCAATGCTATAAACCATCAAATTAAGCTATAAGTGGTGTTTTGAACCATAAACCTCCTTGGGACTCGCTTGAAGGTTATAATCTCCTCCACTTGTGACCTCTAGTCAAGTTTTCATCGTCCTCCCTCTAGCTACGCCCATGTTCATCCCATCCTCAGTTTAGGTGTAGAGTTCTTATTATGGGAGCAAGTGGACACCAGGAACGTTGGCTAACTCGTTCCTCATACAAGCGGTTCTTGACCTGACGGACATTAGTCTCTGGTAGGCAATGTGACAGGCAGTGAGGAGTTTGGCTTTTGCACACCCATGCTTCACCAAGTCCTTTCAAACCGGGTGTTTCACGGAGCTTCTAGCCTTGTTGGATTGAAAATTGATATCACTCGAATGGCACCAAAATAGATGGTTGAGTGAGGATTATGCCTCCTGCTTCCTGGGGCATTGCAGCAGAGACAATCAAAGCATACAGTCAATGCATTTGGAGATTGTTGCTTCCGGAGGCGTTGCCGCAAAGACAATCAAAGCATACTGCTGACGTATTAGGAGATTGTGTTTACTTCTCAAGGTCAAAATCTTTTTTTGGCTTATGAGACATGACAAGTCTCTTACTAGAGTTTATATGGCGAGGGAAGCCCAGTTCACATCTCCTGCGCACTATGTGAGGGGGAAGCCCAGTTCATATCTCCTGCAGACTATGTGGAGTGTCAGTCCACATGATATTTGAGTGCCCCATTGCTACAGTGGCATAGAGACGTGTGCAGCGCACAACGTTGGACCCATCGAGTGGATGCTTGTTTGGAGGACACATGTTATTATGCTTGTTTGTAACAAATGAGAAGCAATGCATCTAATAGTAACAATCATTCTAGTAAAATTTCAGTCAATTAACAAGAGGTAAGGACTTACCTTTATTATTTTGGAAAATTTATTGCAGAAGCAAACATTTCCATAAAGCATCAGCCCCGCTTTGTCAAATATTGAAAAATAATTCATCGAGGAAAGTGGCTCTTCAACTTTTAAATTCCTCGGCTGGAGTCGAATTGGTCGTGTCATGTACCTTAGTGAAGGGAACATATCAGAAACGTAATGATGAGAAACTTTGCAGACAATTGCAACCTGCATATGCATGAATTGTTTCCTGCAAGTGAACAAAATGCAGGAACACTTACCTCCAAGGTGGAGGTAATGAACCAGCTTGAATTGCATCAGTGACCCAGCCGCCTTTCAATGTCCAAGTGTTAATTGCACAACCAAAAAGAAATTTAGTTGTGTGTACCTGTAAGAGTAGTACAAAAGAAAGTAAATTTCTGAAATTACTAATGGCCTTCAATTTTTTTTAGAAGACTAATGACCTTTATATTGTATCGTAGTTCTCAAATATACTTCATTAGTGACATATCAAGTGTAAACAATTACTCAAGTAACTCAACATTAGAAACTATGAAGATAGCATTTCTGAATGCTTATATCAAAAATAGCTTGTATCAAAAGTGTTATGGTGTGTGCTTATTGCCATCACATAACTATTTTACATGTTCAAGAAGTAATCTCACAGCTAAAACTTTCTCATATATAGGTGTGAGCTTATTTTATCATATAAGTTATTACATGTCCGCCAGGGTCTTGCACATTTCAAAACTGTGTGACGCTGGCGACCTTTTCGGCCGGTTCCTAGGCCATTTGGCTCAAGCGTAACTGGTCAATTTTTGTGGGGAGTGATGTCAGGTTGAGAGCATTGTACACCATCTCTTTTCTTCTTCGGGTGTGGGGTTTTAGCTAGGAATTATACATCTCTCCTTTTTGCTGCTCTCTTCTTGAGAGCTCTTTTTTATACATGACATCCATTTCACAAAGATATATATACATAACATGGATGACAACCACAACTTTGATGATCATCCTTTTTCTTCTCAAAAAATAAAGTTACCACATACATTCTATTAAATTGTTAAAAAATAGATGAAATGAAGATAACTAAGTAAACAAGATGCAAGCAAGAAGAAACTTGCACATAAAAAAGTAGCATTGGTCATGTTCATGAGAAGATGTATCCAAATTATCAAGATATGTGGTAATTGGACCATTGGTGCATTAAAACAGGTATAGGACCATTGCATTTAGCATTAGGTTGTTATATTCAGCAAGTCTGAAAAATAAACTGATTTTCATTTCAAGTCATTCTAGTCCTCTAGTTCCGAAGAGCTATGTTTTGGAACATCAAATTATTTCTCGATACTATATACAAACCTTTTTTGGAGACAGCACAATTGGTGGGTTCCTGCTTGACGATTCCACTCCCCAGCTTCCTTTTAATGATGGTGCATATGATGGTATTCTAGTTAGAAGACAACCACCATGGTGCCGGATTAACTCCTCAAGTTCCTTATTCTTTTTACTAGAAAAGCCAGTAAGCAGAAACTCTAAACCATAAAATAGCATTTCTTTTCTCTCTGTTGTGCATCTTTTTCCAGCATTATGGATTTCCTTTGGGGTATTAGGTTTGCATGAAGTGCCATCATTCTTTTCTGCGACATAGGTCTTATGATGTATGTCTACAAGAAAAGATTTTAGTTAAATGAAATGTCACTAAAAAGCTATGGCATAAATTATGCAAAGATGAGGAAACTGAAACTCTTGCTTGATAATTACCACAGGCCGAAGATTCTAATTGAAGCTTCTCACCACTCTCAATCTGATCAAAAACATGTGTAGGTTCCTCAAAACGAACTCTCTTATTTCCACGGACATATTTATTTATAAGATTACAATGCCATGCAGATTGCATAGGTATGTCAGATTTAGTAGATTTGTTAGTTCCATGTAATGGCTGTTTTGAGGGAAAGTTTGCTTTATGTTTTCTTGTCATCAATGCAAAAGTTCTTTTGGAACTTCCGTTCTGACTCTTACTACGTGGCCGATAACATTGCTTCACATTATCCAGAGGAGGTATTAACTTGTTGTCACGCTCATGCTTCGAAAGTATAAATTCTTCCACCTCAAATATGGGGATATGACTAGTATTTTGTTCAGACAAACTTCTCAAAGTTTGACTACTGTTTGATCGACCAGAAGTCGTTGTATGCACTTCCCCATCATCACTATTGGGAACAAGGATACCAGTATGGCGATTGGTCAAATAGGGGTCTGTACCACTTTTGATAATGCCAAGTGCAGGGACCAAGTCATTGTTGAATATCATATGCTTTGATGCGCTCAAGGTGGGCATCATCATGCTATAAGGCTTCAGTGAATTCAGATGCTTCCTTCTAGGTATGCCAGTACTTGTAATGTTGTACCTCGAAGAATCAGAAAATTCTCCTTGATCTAAATCTTTGTGTGATGGTAAATCCTTCTGGAGCTTTGGCACTTCAGGAATTTCATCACATAATAAGCCGCCGAAAGCTACAGGAGAAATTATTATTTTTTCAGCATCAGGTTCAGCTTCCACGTTGCTGCATTTCACAGTATTAGGGACATCCTCTGAGCCAATGCTACATGGTACAATGGAACAAAGGTGATCTGGTTGGGATAAGTTGGATGATCTTATCACATTTTGAGAGCATACTCTCCCTTGATCACAGCTGCTTTCCTTAGAAGTATACAAATGTGGTCCAATAGGTGTACCACATGATGCAATTACCTCATCGCCTGCTTGTGGATTCTGTTCCAATTGATACTCATCCATAAGGTTCATTGATTCTGAAATGAAGCTAGTCTCCCCACAAAACATTCCTTTTACATGTTTCCAAGCAGATGGTTTGCCTTTCTTGTTGATCTTGCAGTCCTTCAGCATAAGAAAGAGAAATTACTTACTTTTTGGTTATGATATCATTATAATAACTAATACATACAGCAAATTTCTTCCAGTGATACATGCTAAAAAAGTCTTAGTATATGTAGAGAGATTCTATTTCAATGTTTTTATTCTTTGCTTAGCCAATGCATTGAGAATGACTTGCTTAGTCTTTAAAAGGTCACAGATAAAAGTCATAAAACTAAGGTGCAATACCCCTCAAAAAGAAAAAAAAAAACTAAGGTGCAATAATAAGGTGGTTTCTTCTGATATCCCAAAATTTTGTCGTGTCAACACCATAATTCTCCAGTGCCATGTCCTTATAATATAAATATGACACTCAAAAAGAATTTACCGATAGTCCATGGGTAAAGAGCATGGTTGAAAGGCAAAATGGACTTTCATACCTTAATATGATCTTCTACAGGATATGTCTTGAATTCAATCATGATTTGTGGATTCTTCACTTCCTCTGCTTGAACTGCAGATATATTTAATGAATTCGAACAGTCAGGATATGGACATAAGTCCATAGAAGGCTTGCTTTGTCCAATAGAGATAGGTTCAGATGGTGAAGTTTTTGAATCCTCTGCAAATGCATCATCGGTCTTCTTGTCATCAGTATCTTGATGTTGATTTTTTTTGTCCTGGTCTCTCTCATAATCAATGTATGTTCCCAAAATCTTTGACCCAGGGCTACATGAAGAATTTGACTGTGCAAATTGATGTTTTTCTATATTGATGCTGCAATTAACTTTAGAAGATCCATTTTCTTCATCTGAATTAACAGAAGATCCAACAAGTTGGGTCATGCATAGACCAACATCATCAAACACATCTTCCATAACTTTGTCATCCAAATCAGTAAGTTCATCATCCTCGTCAAGATCATTATTTGAAGTAGAAATGCCTGCCATGTCTAGGTAGCATACATTTCGTGCTTGTTTAACACGAAGAGCAATTTCCAAAATAGAAGCAATGGTCACATTTTCAGATTCAAAGTCAGAGGCTACCTCTGAAATGATCAATGCCTCTGATGCAGCAATGCAGAGCTCGACTGCATCATTTAAGTCAGTTCGTCTGAGATCCTCAGCATCAAGGATTTCCTGTAATTCCAGTTGATTGATTTGATCAACTTCCTCAAAGGATTTCCCACATTGTTCTTGGCACTTGTTTAGTTTGTTTTCTAATGGTAATATAACATGTTCACATTTTCCAATATCCATTTTCTGCTGACCATCAGTAACTGGAATTTCCGTAATGATGTCAAGTAATCTACCTTCATGCCCCACATTCTTTCCTAGACTACTTTGGAAGGGTGCTGAATCTCCGGAGGAAAGATGTAGATGAAAATTAAGTGCCTGTAAAACCAAGGAAATGTCAACAATGCACAACAAAACATTTAGACAAAACCAAGCCTCAGCTACAGATGAAAATATAGATCAAAGATGAAGACATTTAAATCTCTGCAAGTAACTACCATCATGTGATGACAGGTTCATCCTACAGTATGCGGATACAGCAGTTTTATAATTAAATTAGTCGATGGAACTAGAAATGCCTTCAAAAGTACAACAAAATCTGACATGTCTATGAAAATGGACAACTTTCACTTCAAGAATGGAAGAGATGAATTAATTCAAGAAAATTGTTTACAATCAGGAATATAAATACTCGGGATTTGAATCTCAAAAACTCAACTCTCTTAAATTATGTATGAGTTCATGTAAAAGACTAAGTAAATAGATAAGACATTTTTTTTAACGAAGATAAGACAGTTTTTTTATGTAAACCCTATTATTCAGAATGCTACTAACCCCTGACAAATCCAATTCGAATCCATGAGCATAAAGGTTCGAACCTCTCCAATTACTGTTGGTTCTGGGATTTATAAAAATGTTTTTTTTTTGTAGTAAGTAATATTGGTAATTAATTCATATAGTCTTTTTATGCGAAAGTGGGGGGAGAAGGATAGTTTCTCTTTGTGGGGATCCCTTCCCACATCTTTCTTTTTCCTTTTATTTTAACTGGGCTTTTTACAGACACTTGTAAAGTTCCCACTTTTATAGTTTTAATATAAAGTAGATGATTAATTAAGCTTGGTAATCATCCTTTCACTTTTTCAAAAGCTATTTGGTGATTAACCAAGACGTGGCTGGTTTGAACATTGTTAACCCTCGTCCAACATCTGAAATTTGAACAAATGAACAAAAGGGAGGAAATATTAAATCCAGTGACCGAAAATGCGACTCATCTATAAGATTTAAACTTATAAATGAGGCAGACTTTCTTATATATTGACTATAGCCATTTCCAAACATATCATTGTTGTGTTCATAATGAAATTCAAGAAAAAAACCATAATTGATCGGAAATTAGGAAAACTACACAAGATCATCAGATTATGCTTGTAAATCCATGATTAATATCAGAAATGAATCTTTGTTCATTTGGGACATATCAAGAAATTTCGACAGTCATGGTAATTCAACTACTTCTCAGTTGAATTAGACACAAACTTTAACTTTGGGAACTTGCAACTTTGATTTTATCAGTTACTTTATAAGATTCTGAACGATGTCAACTTGATCAAGGTTCACCAGACAAAATTTTGTCGGTTTTTTTTATTTCTTTAGAGGGATAAGGATGACAACCGAGTTGTTGTAAGTCAATCTGCAAATGCCTTAATTGTTACTACACAATTTTCATTCACCATTCTTCTCAAAAACAATTTTCATTCACCATGAAAATTATGTACTACAAATTTTACAGTTAACATAGATACATACTAAGGCAGGAACCTGTCAAAGTGCCTAGACATGCTAACAGGGTTATTCCTGCATGAGTAAAGCTCCAAATTCCAGGAAGCCTTGATGTAGTAGAGCAGTATAACTGGTATATGGAGTTGCCAGCTGAATTCTGGAGCCTTCTATTAGCAGTCACGTAACTCACGTTTATGTTGTTTCATATTGTTTTTAATTATCGATGCACTATGCAAAACAATAGATGGAAAGCAGCCGAAAAAAAAATAATGTTGAATGGCAAAAGACATACATTATGAGAAGATGTTATGCTTCCAGCAGGGGTCTCTTCGTCTCCAGATAAGTGCAACTGGAACCTTCTATGATTTTCATTTTCATGTGAAAACTGAACAAATGCTTCATCCTGACCATTTTGAGCGTACATTCATACTCCATGAGTCCACGTTAAAACAGCTAATCAAATGAATTTGATAAAAAATTTCAGACATATAAACAGAAATGACACGACTGTTTTTCCAGTAATTAGAACTGAGATAATTTTTGTTGTTACTTATCAGGATACACTTATACAATTGCGTGAAATTAGTTACTGCTGGTATCTGGTGCAGAAAAGCAGAACTGATTGGCACTTCAACTAGACATAATCAAAACATTACTCAAGACCGGAAAGAACCAACCTAAAAGAATTTCAGTCAGCCGCCAGTATCACATGCTTTTGCTATTATAATGAATTATTTTCCTTGAAATGTACAAAAGAATACAAAGATACTAAAAGAAAATTAAGAATGCTTGGAGAATTTTATATCTTTGGAGCCCTAATATCATACTGTCAGATTTGAAATTTGGTTACCTGATAAAGAGACTAGGAGAATTAAGGTATATAACAAACTGGTAGACGTTTTACCATGAGAAATTATAAAAACGAAAATACCAAGTAAAACTGTTTTGGTAGAAAACATAGCCTCCTTCGTTGTAGTAAGATTTCAACCATATTATTTTGTATCAAACATAAGCATGGGGATGTTGCAACTTTGACGGCATATGAATGTTCAATGCAAATCCATAACATAGTATTGATCATAGTTCTAGAATTGATGATCATAGTAAGTTATCAGTAATTCATGATAATAACTATGATACAAAATATGATAGTTCTAGAATTGACGATCATAGAATTTTTAATTATCCATAAACGTTTATGTTATTTTTATCATAGTTCTATCAGTCTACTAGAAACTTACTGATGATCTTCGAAGTTAAAGGCCTCAAACCAGTAAATTGCAAATACACACCTCACATCCCATCATTGAAAAGCTCCCTCTCCCATCATCCCTGGCGCAACTAGCAGATGCAGGCGGTCCATGAGGCTGAAGCCATGGTGGCAGCCAAGCGACATCCTGAAAGGTTATAAAACACTCTTCGAATGAAAATAGTGCTATAAATTTCAAGAACCCTTTCAAGAAAAACAAACACCATCATCACATTCAATCATACAACCGGAAGCTTGGAACCATAAATGCAAAATCAATTAGCGCCGCAAAGGAATAAAACTGGGAACAAGGTTATTGATACCCAAATGACTACAGTAATCCCAAGTACCATCAACAGACTAGTTAAAAAAGAGATCATGGACACCAGTAGAAATGTAGAATCAACTGCGAAAAGAAAAGGCTCCACAAAAGTAGATCGTCTGATCGCTCGAAGCAATACTGAAAGTCCCCACTGACCTCTGAGAACTGAGGGGAGTGATAGCCGAAACTGGCCATGGCGGCCAAGCGGTGGAGCGCCTGGACGAGGTATTGTTGTAGTGGTAATTTCGTTTTTTGCCGGGAACTGATGAGGATTGGCGCGAAGAGGGTTTCGTTCCTTTTAATGGTGAGGAAAGAGTTGGGCGGGTTCGGGAACATCCGAACCGGATTATTTCGCCTTGGATTGGGCCGGTTTATAATAGTTTGTTTTTTATATATTTTTATTTGATTTTTAACCTTTTGTAAGCATTCGCTGGTCGTTGTTTTTTTCAGATATATTTTAATGAAAAAACTTTTGTGTGAGTATAGTGAAATTTAATTGTAAACGCAGTAACTGTAATCCAGAAATAAATAAAAGATATTTTAAATAATTATTTGGATTTGGCAATTTATTATTTAATTTTCTGAAATTATATAATTCTGAAATTGATGGAAATTATAAGAGAAGTTGGAAAAATAAGATAGAGTTTGAAAATGGATGAATTTGTTATGGAGATATTTATGATACTATTAAGTTAATTTGGATTTAATCAAATTTGAATAATTATGGGGTGATTAAATAGTGATGGGTGGCTATGATTGATTGTGAAAACTCAAACCTACATCTATAAATAGACATTAAAGAGTGTTTAGAAACTCCTTTTCAGCCAAATAAAAATTTTACACGTTCTTCATTTTTCATGCAAATCGAGACATTCCAAAGGGCATCTGGTGGTTGTGAAGGCCCGACATTGGAGATCTTATTGCTAATAGATCTGACCTCATTATACTTTTTAGATTTGAAGTTGAGATTATTGATATATCGTTCCATCTGATCATGTGATTTATCATAGTATTGATCAAGTAATTTTTCTCTAATTGGGTCCTTATTTAATCTAAATTGAATTATTAAATATAGGTTCATTAGGTAAACAAGATAAAAAATGAAAATTGTTGGGTCTCTATGTTATCTGATTGTCTTTAAGTTTCATGTGTCATATTGTTATCGTATTGTATAGGACAGATAGTGTATCTAGAGGTTTGAGACGTCATTCTTAGAGGTCGTTTGGTTCGATAATACAAAGAAAAGGAATAAGTGATGATATTCTATTGAATATGGTATTCTTTGTAGTTATTTTTATTTATGTTTGGTTGTTAAAATGTTATTGTGATATTGTAAGTAGTGTTTGATTTATTTTAAAAGATAAAAATAAATGTTATAAAATTATAAAAATAAAATAAATGTTAAAAACTAAAAATAAGTTATAAAAATAAAAATCTATTCAAGATAGTCAATATAAAAAATTATATAAAAATCATTATGTATAGCTATAGTAAAATGACCTTTTTGCCCTTCAATCTTAGATGGAGTAACTTATATTCCATTATATTGTTGGAATATTATAATCCAACAGACATCATCCGACAAGAATAGACATAATTGGAATATGTGCATATAAATTGTGATATTAATCTTATTCTTCTTAGTGTTTGGCATTTTTTGTAAAAATATGTCTTATTCTCATCACTAATTCTCTTCCAAACAGCCCTTAGAGAAGCTATGGCCACAATCCTCCGTCATCACGAATTATTATTTAGCGTTATTATTGGAGGGCGGCTTACCGTGGTTTAATCCTCCACTGGTCTACATGAAAGAGACATGGAGTTTTTCATAATTAACCAAGCGCTCCTTATTGTATTGGATAATTTTAAAGATTGAATTGAATTGAAGAATGAAAATTGAATTGAAACATAGTCATTCGGATATTGACGTTGACTAGCATTGCCTCCACCCATTAAATTGAATGAAAATTATTATTAGCCAATGACCATTGATATTGATATTGAATCAAAAATTATTAAATTGGATAGTGTCATAGTGATCAAACATAATTGATTATTGTTAATTGTTAATTGACATTGCTTGATCTTTTGACCTCTTTCATTGTCTTCTTCATCAATTTATGCCTATATTGATTTATTCTTATATCGATTATTGAGCTTCTATCGTATTGATCCATCCGGTGCTATATTGATTATTGTATCGTATTATTATCCCCATTATTGAGCATTATTGATTTATTATTTATTGTTATGGTTAGACTTTATGTACTGAGTATTTTTATATTCATGAGTTTTCTCCTGCATCTAAATTCATGCAGATGAGTTGATAATAGAATATGGTGATGCAGGTGGTCAGGCTCAGTGACATAGATATTGCACATGATGTAGGATTATGTCATACTAGATTCATATATTAGTTATTACTTTTCTGCATTTTTAGTATTATGGAGTTATGGACATTCCGGCTCATATTATGGATTTGTAGATATTCATATTATCATTTTCGCATTTTATAGTATATGTTTTTGTAAACTTAGTTTATAGAAGATTGTGTAGCGTCTCTGAGACAATTCTAAGTACGTGAAAGTCAAGTAAGTCTCGGGATATTTTAAAAGGTATCAGAGCCTAAGGAGAGATACTTCTTAGTTGTCTCTAATAGATAAAATTGAGTCCATATACAATTATCACGAACAACCACTACAGCAATCAAGTAGGGTCAAGCAAATATGATATTGTGATATGGATTATGGATTATGGAGGTCAAACTAATAGAATTCTATTGTTATTATTGTATGGGAATGACAGCTATATAAAATGGTCATTCCGAATCATATCCCACGAGATCTCATGAACGTATTGCCAATGTTATTAAAATCGGACCGGCCATCCGACCGGACGACCAACTGAGTCGTGGTTGGACCGATTTGATCGGGTTCAATCAGATTTTATTAAATTAATAATTTTTAAAATAATTATATATAATAATAAATATTACATAATGCTTATAATTCATAATAAAATATAATAAACAAATATTTTATTAAATATTAATATTCATAAAAAGAGTTTAATTTTTTATTATTAATATAGTATATTAATTCTTTTATTTTATTCTTCAATACTATTTTAAGGTGATAATATATTAATTAATTTTGACATATATGACTCTTGTGTTTATTTTATTTCTTTACTTTCATTTTAATATTTCTATTTTTATTTCCATTAATTTCTCTCTCCCCATTAATTCCCATATTTAATTACTTTTTTAATAAAAATATATTAGAAATTTTAATATTCATAAAAAAACTTTAAATTATTATTATTGATATACTATATTAATTCTTTTATTTTATTCTTTGATACTATTTTGTGATGATAATAAATTAATTTAATGTAATTTTTCATACATCACACTTACTTCCTTTTATTTTCTTCTCTATTTTTATTTTAATACTTTCCTTTTTTATTTCCATTAATTCCTCTCCCATACTGATTTTTCCACATTTATTTCCTTTTTAATTTTTACCAAGTCTAATTCAAATACTTTCTCATTTTTACCTTCCTTTCTAACTTTTTATTTCCTATTTTTTTCACTTTAAATGTTGAATCGTGTTTTTTCGATTTAGTGGTTGAACCGGTTTTTACTGATTGAACCGGTTTTTGGCCGGTTCAACTTCAATTCCATTTTTTATATTAATTCAGACCGGACCAGCAGCCGGTTCATGGTTGAACTGGTTGAACCGGCCGGTCCAGTCCGGTTTTAATAACCATGCATATTGCAGCAAGCTCTTCATCAGGCTCACAGGCTAATGAGCAGCAGACCCAGAGCCCAATGAAAAATCGACATCTGAGGCAGGGGTCTTTAGCTCATGGATTCCACTCAACTCATACTGAGAACTCCCATATCATGAGTCTCGCATGGCAGCTTAGCTAGGATCGTAAAAACACTATAGAGAGGTTACTTGCATCCCTCTCAGTTCAACGGGAAGGACGACTTCAGGGACGCTGAATGATGGATCGAGAGGCTAAGTAGATCTTCCTCGAGACAGATTGCGACGAGAACCACAAACTGATCTATGTCAATCATAAGTTGAATGGTGAAGCTAGAGATTGGTGGAAGACCGCTAATCTTACAGTGTTCTCATGCCAGATCATGTCATTTGATAGGAATTCAAAAAGGCCTTCCAAGACGAGTACATCCCGCCTATGAGAGGGGCATGAAGCAAAAGAGTACCTTACACTGCATCAGGGGCAGCATGACTACAAAGCAATACTTGGCCAAGTTCTAAGCTTGGAAAAGTACTCGATCCTATAATAGACAATATTGGATCGTGTGAAGTGTTTGGTTGATGGCCCAAAGCCCAGCCTTAGAGAAATGGTTAAATGAGGGAATTGTTAGACTCTTCAGTTTGTTGAAGAGTTTGCCATATATATGGAAGATGATGACCAGGCAAGAGCCATACAAATCAGCAACGACGCCAGAATTACTATAGAGATCGCAAGCATGGCGACAGACGTAAAAACCATCGTCGTAATGATTGAAATAAAGGCAGACCCTATCCGGTTGAAGTGGAAGGCAAGGACTTTTAGGCAGAGCTCTTCGCTATTCTGACCAGGGATTATGACTTGACTTGATGTTGGGTTGTCCTACCATGACGTCTACCACATTGTCAAGTGAAGAAGATATTGATCGGAACCCCACGAGAACCTCAAATTGTCATCAGAGGCACACCACTAGAGCAAAGCAAGGTTCTCGTGTCAGTTATCAAAACTCAAAAGCTACTGAAAAAAGGATGTCGGAGATTCTTGGCAAGTGTGATCAAGACAGACTGAATTGAAATAGATCGAGATAGCACTCTAGTGGTGAAGAAGTTTTTGGATGTCTTTTCATATGATGTTTCATGATTGCCACCATGACGGGAGATTGACTTTCGCATTGACTTGGTACCGGGCACGACACCCATTTCGAAGGCACCATACAAAATGGCTCCAACGGATATGTTGGAATTGAAGACCCAAATCCAAGAGTGGTTGGATAAAGTGTTCATCCGCCCGAGTGTCTTCCCATAGGGCGCTCCTATATTATTTGTGAAAAAGAAGGACGAGTCTATGGGACTATGCTTAAACTATCCGATGTTGAACAAGGTCATGATAAATAATAAGTATCTAGTGCCAAGGATCAATGACCTATTCGACCAATTGTCTTCGACAAAAGTGTTCTCCAAAATTAACTTGAGAAGTGGCTACCATCAACAGCGGATAGTTGATGATGACATTTCAAAGATGGCTTTTAGAACTAGATATGGCAACTACGAATTTCTAGTGATGCCATTTGGGATGACCAATGCTCCAACGGTCTTTATGGATTTGATGAACTGAGTGTTCAGGTCATACCTGGACAAATTCATGATTATTTTCGTCGACGACATTTTCATTTATTCGTCGAGCCTAAAGGAACACGAGGAGCATCTGCAGGTCATGTTATAGACCCTACGAGAGCACTAGTTATACATCAAATTCTCGAAGTGTGAATTTTGGCTGCAGAAGATTATGTTCCTCTCATATAATCAGCAAAGATGGAATATTAGTGGATCCTGCAAAAGTGGAAGTGGTTGCCAACTGGGAGCAACCAAAGAACATATCAGATTAGGAGCTTCCTCGGACTTGCGTCACCGCTGACTAATCTCACAAAGAAGGGTGTCAAGTATGATTGGCCATAGAAGTGTGAAAATAGCTTTCAAGAGTTAAAGAAAAGATTGACGACAATGCACATTCTGACCATACATTCAATAGTTAAAGGAAAGATTGGTCATCGCCTACGCATCAGGATAATTGAAGAAATATGAGAACTAAATGACCCACCATCTCAAATTAGCAGTGGTGGTCTTCGTCCTTAAGATATGGAGGCACTATCTCTATGACGAAGAATTTGAAATTTTCACGGATCACAAGAGTTTGAAGTACATCTTCTCTCAGCGTGATCTGAATATGCGTCAAAGAAGATAAATCGAGTTTTTAAAGGATTATAAGTTTGTCATCAGTTACCATTCGAGAAAGGCAAACTCAGTCGCTGATGCACTTAGCAAAAAGTGGGTAGATCACTCGGCTCGAGAGTGAGTTGCTAAAATTTGATCGATTGCATTATACAGGTTATTCTAGTGACCAACAGTGATGGTGCACGAATTATAGCACAGCCTGAGCTACTATTGAAGATCAACAGGGCACAATCGAATGGCGATGAGTACAACCACCTATTCGAGTTGTGCGAAAAGATTTCTGTTGGCTTTTCTATCACCCATGGAGTGATCAGATACATGGACATTTGTGGATCCCTGAAAATGAAGAATTAAGAAGACGAGTGCTAGATGGATGCCACAAATTGAAATTAGTCATTCATCCCAAAAGTACGACTTGCAACGAACCTTCTGGTGGAATAATATGAAGGACATAGCGAAGTATGTTACAAAGTGCATTGTATGTCAGCAAGTGAAAGTTGAGGATTAGAGGTCATATGGAGAATTGTAAGAATTTGGAATTCCACAATAGAAATGAGAAAAGAAAACAATGAATTTCATTATAGGGATTCCAAGAACCGAGCAGGGCCATGATGCAATATGGGTAGTGACGGACCGATTTCAAAAAAGTGGCCCACTTCATCTTCATCAAATGAAAGCGGTCTATCGAAATCCTAATGGACAAACGGTCATGTCGTGCCGTGCATGGGCCGATTAACCCATATTTCATTATGTCGTGTCGTGCCACATGGTCCGTTTTCGACCTCAACACGACCTGACTCCGCTGGGCTTTCAATTTGAACTTTTATTATTTTTAATTTACTTCTAAAATTATTATATAATATAAATATTATTATTAATTATTCTATAATATATGACTTAGCGAGTAGTGACTACTTTAATTATTATTATATAATAAATATATAGTTAAATTTTCGAATACATTAAGTCATTAATTCGTAATTATTAAGCAAATAAATTTGTGAAATGAATAAAGTAATAACTAATAAGTTATAACCTTATACATAAAATTAATTGGTAAGTATTTAATAAATATATATTAGTAGTATACTAGTATAGATAGTTAAGTACTAATTTACTATATAATAAGTTATAACTAGATTATACTAAGTAAATTAGTATTTAACTATCTTATAACAAAGTTAATATATATTATATATTAAGTTATAACTAAACGAAGTTATACTAAGTAAATTGGTACTTAACTATCTTATAACTTAGGGACTTATTGGCGTATTACCGATTTAATTTAGATAACAACTTAGATAGATTTTCACTATTTAAATTACCGATAATATTACATTATAGTGTTTGGTAAGTACTCGTAATATGAATAATAGTAAAAAACATATAATGAAAAAAATTACCAAAAGACCCTTAAAAATTATTTCATATTTTATAAATAAACAAAGGAAAAAATAGAAAAGCGAATATATGTACATAAAAGATGAGACAAAATTAAGAGTTATTTGTAAAAAATTCCAAATAATAAAGAAGATAAAGTTGAATGATATTTATTTATTAATAAAATATTTAAAATACTAAATTAATTGAATGGATATTTTCGTCAAAATGCATTCTCACCAACTAGTAATATGTAAGCAACCCTGCTATCTAAATTACTAGTGATGTGGTAATCAAGATTACTAGAGTAATTAAAATTATCGATAATGAATTGTAGCCAAATGAGATAGTGTGGTGGGCCCTGTGAATTTTAAATAAAATATGATAATCTATTTAGATTATCTCGTATCAAGTGGCCCGTAGTTATAACTTATGTAGTAATTTACTATATACTAAGTTATAACTAATTAATTAGCACTAAACTTAGAATTAAATTAAACGTATTCTTTAAAGTTCAAACTTTAAATCCGTACTAAAGTTAAAAATCAAAGGTGACTTTTGAAGTTCAAACTTTATAATTTTCAATTTATATTTTATATAATATAATTAGTATTATTCTATAATTTATAATATATGACTTTAGTGACTACTTTAATTATTATTGTATTATTATATTATAATTATATAGTTAAAATTCCAAATACATTAGCCATTAAGTCATTAATTCATAATTATTAAGCAAATAAATTAGTATAAGACCATAATATTAGTAGTATACTAGTATAGATATAGTTAAGTTATAAGATAAATTTATGATCTTGTATTCGAGTATCTGCATCAAACTAATCTATAAGATTCTATAATGAATCATGAATTTAAGAATTAAGATTTTCAAACTCTCATTGAGTAATACGATGGCATACTCATGACAACCGCTATTTAGACCAATTTCAAGAGAAAAAAATATTATCACTCGAAATGGGTTAAGAGTGACTATTATCTTAATTATTTAATGAGAGAGAGAGGGATGTAGCCATGTAAGGGAGAGAGGGAGAGAGAGAGAGAGAGAGAGAGATGAGGAGGAAAAGAATAAGAGTGAGCAAGTGTGAAAATGGAGGAGGGAGTTCGGTTGCATTTTATAGACGGCGGAGGGAGTTCGACATGGCTCGCATTATTTTAAACACGGACCATGTTATACTTTTAACGTGTCCATGAATCATCTATGTTCGTATTGTCAAATCGAAATAATACGGGCCGTGTATTTCAGCGCGGGCCGTGTTTATGCGCCATGCACGGTCCTTGTCGGTGCGTGAAAAAAATAACCCATACCAAAAGAGGCCCTGTCGTGCTGGATCCGTGTTCACCGTGCTTAGATCGTGTCGTGCTCACAGTGTGGATGGTGGACCCAACACAGAATGGCACGACATGATTCATTTTCTCATACACGGGCCATGTCCATGCCAGGTCGGACCGGCATGACTTTTGGGTGGGCCGGCGGCATGCAGGGTCGTGCGGCCCGCCCTAAATTCCATCTTTAGTTGGAGATCCTCATTCTAATCTTGCACATTTGATGTTTCAAACTATCTTAATATTAATTACTTTTGTTTAAAACAAAAAGAAAAAGAACACTTGTTTTTTTACCATTCAATTAATTTATAATTAAGTTAATCATATATTTTTTAGATGAAGTAATATATATTTATCGGAGTAATTTGTTAATAAAAATATATGACATAAGACTAAATAAATTATAATTATTAAATTAGTTGCATTTGTTAAAATAATTTGATGGTGATGATCGAATAATTGTATGATAATGACTTTATCAAATTTACTTATTAACTAATAAATAATTAATATATAATTATTTCCTTCGTTTAATAAATAAAATTAGTATTTTACACTCGTTTTTCTTTTTTTAATGCTAGATACGTTGCATGAATTATGTGTGTAGTTGCACCTATATATTTCTCAACTTCAATGTCATATTACCACATTTGCTTTAGATTCAGTAGTAATTTGCCCTCGTATTGGTTAGAAATTCACTAAAATTTAGATATGAGGTTAATTTAACATTATTAGAATGAACTAATTGCAACTAAAATAATTTTAAATAAAGAAGTTGAGCTGAAAAATCTTAATCTACTATTCATTCAATGGTTAACCATGAATTAGCTTATGCTTGTATGTTAAATTGAAAATGAAGTTGAGACAAACTTAACATCTAAATATTCTTAATGCAAAAGTTGAGTTAACATTGATAAGCATGAGCAATTGTTGAGTACAAATATAATATCCCAAATTTTAATAAAGGATTATTACAATAATTTTACTAAAATAACTCTTATGATATACTGCTATAAAAGTTTTATTCCTCGCCCTAAATACTCTTTTTGATCTCGAGATGGCAACATTTTGCTTAGATATTGAAGAAGTATAAACGAAAGAACGAGGAAAAGAGAACGATGATGAAAGAAGAGAAGACGAATATCAAATAATTGAAAGAAATATGTAAATAGGATTTAACTCGTATCTTCCCAAGAGCATAAATATATTCTTATTGAGAATTGTGATGAAGACTACATCTATTTGGATTTCTCTTATGTTTTTGTTTATCCGATGCTTTGAGGGAAGAATTCCTAAACTATGTTATGCATGTTTAAATTTCTTATGAATGGTCTCTATATGCTTAGCTACTTGTATATCATCCACGAAGTGATCCCTCGGTATTTTCCTCCATAAGTTTCCTACATCAAAATTCCTTAAAATCACAAATGAAAACCTACATCTTTGATGTTTCTTGGGTGTGAACCCTGAATAATGACAATAATGAGTAGATGGGAGTTCTAGATTAAAGTTACTAGCCACTCATAATCACAAAATCCCCTGGCACCTCACGAATGTGACCTTCTCGTCATGACCATGAGTGAGTAGACAAAAATAAGAAAAACCACTAAGTTTTGTTCTTGATCGTAAAATGTAGTTTCACGATCATAATGCAAACTAGTCACTTCCTTTTCATGACCACGAGCAAATGGGTATAAGTCAAAACTAAAGATGATTCTGAAGAAGATCTTCACAATCGTAAAGCATTGAATTCATTGATGAAATGCCCGTGAATATTAGAAGTGTCCTTTCATGTGAAATGTTATATTTTGGTGTGTAAATGCTACTTATGATTTATTGTGTATTATATGATCATGAATGCTTATGATGCACACCTAAATGACACCATGTATGCACTATCATAAATAGACATCATGCATATACTTTGATTGAGAAAAGTTAATGATTGATGTATTCTAAAGAATAATATAACCGCATGAACAATGTGTTTCTGTCATCCATTAAAGTAAAGTTGAAAAAGTAAATTTCTTACACTTTATGCATATATTTTTCAATATCAAAGTTTTCAAATCAAATTATATGTGTTCTTAAGGTACTCACTAGTGGGGCATGGATAGGGGCAGACCCACATGTACTCCAGGGGTCTCATCCCCTTGATTTTTAAAAAGTTTTAATTATATATGTATTGACATAATAAATTTTTAATTAAAATTTGATTAGATTAAGAACAAGAATATCATTAAATAAAAATGATTTCAATAGAATTAATTTAAAATTACTCTGTGATAAATAATATAAAGATAAGAAAGTTAGATTAAAAAATTATGTCTAAAGTGTTATAACCATGATGCTACTAAGAACAACACAAATCTTGTAAAGATGGATAACCATGATGATTTTTATCTATGTTCTTATGTGTAATGATTGAACAATATTCATGTTTTCATCCTCATGTTAATATATGATATACTTTTATATATCATATAGAGGATCATGCTAGTCATGTCATTCATGCATTATGTTATAGTCATATAATGATATATATGTGTATATCCTACAATACCATATCATAGGATATTACATGATCATTTACATGCTCTAATTAAACAATGCTACATCAGGAAACACCATGGTAGCACTACTCACAAAATTTGAATTTCGTGTGCGTCAGTCGACCCCGCACCCGGTCCGCACGAAATTTTACCAAGCCATCCTGACTTGGCACGAGCACAATCGTTGGATCAGGCTTGGGCTATTGTGTCGACTTGCACAATAGGATGCTGAGCACAACTCGACAAGCACGAGCCCGACCAACATAGTAAAACTTTGGCATTTTATTAAATAAATATTTAATCATATATTATACATCACATTTTTGTTATATTATTATTATTATTATTATTTGTTACTCCAAACCTTAGGGCAAGCATAAAAATGGACGCAAGACCCAACAAGCTCGGCTGTGTACGATAGAAATGTTTGGTATATATGAGAATATGTCCATAATTAAGCATGATGCATTTTGATAAAATCGTACGAGTCAAGGTTCAGAGCGAATAATATTATGCGCTAACCATTGAGTTCCCTAAGAGACGAAGGATGCAAAATATGTCTTTGATTAGTTCCACATGCATATTTTGATAAAATTGTGTGGGTCAAGGTTGAGAGCGAATGATATTATGTGTTGACCGTTGAGTTCCCTAAGCAAGAAAGGATGCAAGACATGCTTTTGAATTAGTCTCACATGCATAAGTCACGTTAAATATATATAAGACAATCACCTTAAGTATATGTGACAAGTTTTGATAAAATCGTGTCGACCAAGATCCATAATAGACAATATTATGCATTGGTCAAACATGTTACACTAGGCTATGAATTGATACCAAAAGAGAAGACTTAAGTTACACAATATATGTTTCATTTTATTATTAGTATTTTTATAACTTACATTCAAATATTCTTAATTTAAAATTAATTTAACTATTTAATACTAAGAAGTAAAATAATATAAGGATAAATTACGCCGAATGTCCTCCAACTTTGATGTTTCCTTAGTGGTACTGATGACATGGATTTATTAGTCATTGTTGTTAGAATAGAATGATGATTTTCTAGATTTATGATGCAATTAAATAACACAAAATCTATATTTTTAACATTTTCCTGATATATCAAATCTCCATGTCATCTTCGCCCTTTTTCTGAAAACATAGATAAAATATTTTAAATTTATATACTTTTTTCTTTCAACAGGTACCCGTAGTTGCATGGGGGTATCCGATAGTTAAGTTAAAAGAGTCCCTACATGGGGGTATTTGGCATTGTTAAGACCAGAAGCTGAGCTGGAAAAAGAGGATAAAATGATAGCTATTGGTGAAGAGAAGACGAATCGTAATAATGGTCTTTACTTTCTTATGTAAAACGAATCGAGAGAGAGAGAGAGTTTCTACGAACTTCTAATATGATATCACCTATTGGTGAAGTGTCTTGGTTCAAATACTAGAGTAGAAGAACCAAATGTTATCTTTTATGAGAATGAAAAATACCACTAAGTATCATCATCCGAATACAATATTAAAATAAGCAATATCTATTCGCTGAGTTCCCCCATAAGAATGATTCCTTGTGCCTCTATTTTATATACTGTTGCAGCAATGACACTTATTCTAGATTTTACTCTACTCGAGTTTTCTAGTTAAACATGAAAACAACAAACAAATTACAAAATATAAAACATAAAAATACACACTTACTTCTCTTACTATCAAAACCAGATTCTCTTCTCTCATTGCTATATAAGACTATGAACAAATACAACTTCTCTCTCTGTGGTTCGACCTCAATCTATAGATCGACGACGATTGTATACTTGCAATCTGAGAAGTGTAGTTAGAATTATAAATTTAAAACATATTTATATTTCTGCAAAAGGGAATTCGATCTTTACGTACTTGCATCTAGCATGCGAATACTGCTTCCCATACTTACATAGATTTCTCGTACCCTAAAACTTCACTTTGTAACACAATTATCGTCCATCTTTAAACTCGTTTCAACTGGTGCCCTCGTTACCTATGATTGTCTCGTCGATGTGACGCCCACACGACTATTTCCTCTCTCTTTCATGCAAGTAGCCCTTCCACGTGACAACTTTTTCTATCTCCTATCTCACATTGACGATTAGGAGGGGGCGACCGAAGGTTAGAGCGGACGAGGCCGCCCCCCTCCCGCCGATCAAGAGGAATGGGGACGGGGTCATCTCCTACCTCCCATGCCCATGAGCGTAGGGAAGGGGGGTCGACCCCCCGCGAGGGATCGACCCTGCACCGTGCCGGTGAACGCAAGGGGAGGGGGTCGTCCCCACCTCACCCACGTCGACGAGCGGGGGGGGGGGGGGGGGGGGGGGGGGGGGGGGGGGAGGGAGGGAGGTGTAGGGTGACCCCGCTCCCCCTTCCCCAATGTTTGCCGACGCGGTGCAAAACGGGGGGCGACCCCCCTTCCCTACGCCACGTAGGGGAGGTGGGGGCTCTTTGCATTGTGCCAACAAGCATAAGGAGGTGTGGGTGTGTGTGAAGGGTGGGGGGTTCACTCGACCCCTCCCCCCTCCCTATTCCTCTTCGTCGGTGGGAGGAGGGTGGTAGGGCTCAGCACGAGTCAACTCGGATCGACTTGAATCTCACGACTAGGGAAATAATTTGACCCAGATTGGATCCGGTCCAAGACCGGGTCCAGTAAGAAGAAAACTCATCCGGTCTTGTCGCCGCATAGAAATTCGACCAAGACCCAGCCCGGATTATGTACAATATATAATTTATAAATCTGACCAATTTGCCACCCGCGTCCGATGACCCGAACCCATTAACCGTGTGATGAAAAGAAAAGTGATTGGATGAACAATGAATGATGAATCCCAAATTCTGGTCCCGCTGTCTGCCGTCGCTGCTGCCAATGTGTTGCTGTGTGTTTGCCGCCGCTACGTTGCAGTTGCCGCTGCCACTATGTTGCCGTCGTTGTTGCCGGTGTGCTATCGACGTCAGAGGTTCTCTTTCCCTCTCCTTTGCTATTTCTTTTTCTCATCTTCTCCCTCTTTTCCCCTCTCTTTGCGTGAGAACGCACTACAAGAAAATTGGCAATTAGCGACTCACGATCGGAGACGCTAGGGAGGCGCTATTACGTCTCTGTTGTCAAGAGCGTCTCCTTCGCGTCTAACCAGCGCCGCAAAATTGAGACGCTGGAACTCGGTGGCTAGTGGCGTCGCACTAGAGTCAAAGATGTTGAGATGCAACTAGCACCACATATTGACGCTATATTGACGGTATTAAGACGCGATATTTGCGGCTGCGCGGAGCAGGACCGCGTCGCTAAGTCGACGCGCAAGGGGCGGTAGACGTGAAGCGCTATTCCGGCACCCACGTGTGGCTAATGTAGATGCTAGTAAGGCGCTATATTGACGCAAATATGATCGTGCTTGTGTCCCCAATGAGACGCTAAGATGACGCTAAGTGCGATATATTTAAATTAGCATCGGCATGCGTTTAGACGCCAATGAGACGCTACGGTGTCACTACATGCACATTTTTTTTACTCGCCCCAGGCTCATTTTTTTTCCTTCCCACGCCATACAATTTATAATGCATCTCAAAATGCATTGATATTCATCACAGGCAATATAAAAGCATCACAAGCAATATAAAATCATCACAGGCAATATAAAACTATCACAGGCAATATAAAATCATCACAGACATAATATATAACATAAGAATACGAAAACTACTAAATCGAACTAACAAACTATATGTATGTTTAAGTCTATAAGTAACAAATGCATAGTTTATTTTCTATCCTACGTTTGGGAGTTACTGTTATTATTCCGGATGTTCGACTCAGACGTGCTCGGTCCATGGCCTCGCGGGGATGAATTCTGCGTCGGGATCAATCCCTGAATCACCTGTAATAGAGGACCCAATTGCTGCGATAACTGCTGTGACACCTGCTACGACAACTGCTGCGACACCGGCTGCGATATCTGCTCCGATAATTGCCGTGATAGCTGCGTCAGATCAGGTGCGGCGGATGAGCTCGGAGCAGATGCACTTCCTGCATATCCTCCGATCCTCCTAGGTATCTGAGTGACTGTGCCGAGGCCACGCAAGTATCCCCCTCGTGTCGTGCCGGCCACCTCTTCCCAAACAGTAGGGTCCTCTACGAAATAGAAAAATTATAAAATCATATAATATATAAAGTATATATCAAGAATCACGTAAATTAAAAATATGACTAAACCAACGAAGAAACATTACCTGGTGGCTGAGTACTCGGATCATCTCCATACTTTTTAGCCATTTTTGTATTATACTCATCCTAAAAAAATTAAACGTTGTGTATTTCAAAAATATTGCACTAACGGCAACAACCAAATGACCATATCATGAGACTTACCAGAAGCCTACGAGCAGTGGGTGTGACTAATTCGTTTGTCTTCCGGTTCTTATGTGTGGCCTCATAGACCACACGAAAGTCTACGGGACCGTCTTCTTTCTCATCCTACGATAAAGTTTCAAATTTGATAACATAAGTATAAGTCAAAAGTTTGATTAATGGAAATTATAGGTAAATTACCATGCGCCGTCGATGCTCGTCAAATCGCATCGATCCCCCTGTGTGGATGTGGGCCTTGGGCTTCGAAAGACGGTTAACTCTTGCCTTTTCTGACTTCCTTTGCCATCGTTCATCCATCCTTTGTGAACATCAAATACTTAGACTTTCAAAAAATTATAATTTTCATAAAAATAATGTAAAAGTATACATACTTACTACTTCCTACAAATGGACTCCCAAACCGAGCGCCTAATATGTCTTGGGCATCTTTGTATGCCTTGCTCCAAAGTGAGGTCGGCGGACGTGACGACCTTGCGAAACTTGTATAATTGATTTCGGAGGCGTTTCGCAGCGACCTCCTCAAAAGCTCTCCGGATCGTCCCTAAACTAAGATCCGGATGAAACTGATTTGCCTCATACAAATAGAACATTAAAACTTAGTAATTTTAAAATAAATATAAATCGAATTATGTAACCCAAATAGAAGATCGTACCGTAAAGGCTCGAAAGATGTCCTCTCGCACTTGAATTGGGACATCTTTCCAAGATCCTATCCCTTCCGGCAAGTGGAAAAGAACGAGAGCACTGACATCCCGCACGGTACTAGCGGGTAAGAAAGTGGTCCTATCAATCACAAAGAAGAATTAATTTTCAATGATAACCAAAACTATAACAAAATTTTACAACTTATTTAACTTACGATCAAGCAATATTATTCACAGTGACCACCCTATTATCCTATAATCCATCTTCATCACTCGAAGAGGAATCATCATCCGGTACTAGCGGGGTAGTCTGTGAAGGTCCGGCATCAGCTATGGGACCTAATACATAATAAATTATTAGTGTCATACCAAATTAAAATTGTGATAATTGATAGATGTACAGTAATGTTCTCACCTCGATTGATGTGTATCGCATGATCAGTATCAGTCCGCTCGTCTGAATGAATTGAGTCAGGTGCTTGTGCTACCGGTTGCGTAGCAACTGATATTATTAAAAAATAATTAATATAATTAATTGAGAAATGTCAATAATAATAAATATATCACCTGGCGTAAGATGTCGCTCGCCAACGCTAGATTGTGGTGAAGCGTCTGACATTCTCGGCGGAGGTGGTGGGGTAGCAACTGCCATCGCAAGAAAATACATAAAATTTGGCTCCTACATAAAATTAAGTAATATACAAAATAACCTGGTGTGACATGACAATCATGGTCGTGCGATCGAGATGTACCGACTATGTTCCCCGTCGACGGTGGAGCAATTGTCACAAAAGCAAAATATTTAAAAAACTCTATCTCCTACTGCCTATTGCCTACAATGTGTCACGTACCTAGAGTGATACGGTCAGCAGACCCACCAATGGATCGCCTACTATGTGACGATCCGGCTACGTGCCCCGTCGGTAGCGGAGGAACTGATATTATTAAAAAAGAAATTTAACTATTATAATCAACTATAAATAAGTAGCTCACAATAAATATATTACCTGGTGGTTGTGATGGCTGACTCATCTGGAGTGAACGCCTGGAAGAGCGAGACCCAGATGCTCGACCCCTAGTAACCATGACTGAAAAAAAGAAAGAAACTTTTCTTATTATCGGTAACCATAATCATCTTCATCATCGTCGCTATAATCTTGGTTTGAGTCATCATCAATGAAATTATCGAAGTTCACATCCAAGATGTCATTTGAATTGAACTCTTCCATTGGCTCAGCGTCATCGACCAATTGAAAATTCTCAACTCCATCGGCCACATCAATCATCTCATTCACTCTATCTTCTTGATAGTAATCATCCATTGGCACATCGTTGTGTACGGATGATGTTTCATTCTCATCTACCATTGTTTCTGCTAAGAATAGTCTACTCCTCACCTTGCATGACGCCCAACATTCATCCTTGGTTCTTTTCGATGGATACTTAGTGTAGTACACTTGTTGTGCTTGTTCCGCCAATAAGAATGGATCGTATGACTGAAGTCTCGATCGAGGGTTAATATCCACCAATTTAAACTTTTGATCGATCCGAACTCCTTTCTCTGAATCGAACCAACGATATTTTAGCACCATGACTTTGTTAGATTTTCCCAAATAAGATAATTCTAGGATGTCTTCTATAACACCGTAGTAATCAAAGTTGTCATCCTCATACATGCTTCCTAGAACACATATGCCGCTATTAATAGTTGAACGTTGTCGGTTATATTCTTCTGTATGGAACCGATATCCATTGACTATGACGCCGCAGTAGCTAAGAACTTGTTTCTTTGGGCCATGACCGAGATCTCGTATTTTGTTCTCTATGACTGAGCCATTAATAACCTACAAAAAAATAACTAAAAATTTTATTAAAAGTTACGAACTTATAACAATTAAGAACAAGTGGAAAGATTTCTTACTTCACATCTCAACTAATCGCAAAATGTTCGTCTCGTAGTTTCAATAACTCATCGTTTGAAACTAACGGATTGATTTCTCGTTGTAATTCTTCGAATTTCCTGAATTCATAGTTTTCAATTAATACAATCATATAACAACAATTAGCTTTAAATTATATAAGAAATTAGAACAAATTGCCTTACTCGAGATACGTTGTTACTTCGCTACAATTTGCAAAAACATAATTCTCAATGGCGGTGAGATCTCTGTCATTCAAGATAACTTTGCGTCCTGCACCAAGAAATCGATATGGGTATTTGAAGATGGATAGAATATTCATGTCAACTTCTCCTTCATCACCATCATCGTTTTTTGGAAGTTGGGTGTGTCGTGATTGTAGTGCGGCTCAAAGTATTTTGAAGTGAAGTTTGACACATCCTCAATAAAATATGCTTCACATATGGAGCTTTCAATTTTTGCCTTATTCTTCGCCTTCCTTTTCAAATATAACATGCACCTTTCAAAAGAATACATCCATCGATATTGAACCGGACCAACAATTTTTGTTTCATATGGAAGATGTACAATCAAATGTTCCATCACATCAAAGAAAGAAGGTGGAAATATCTTCTCAGCCTTGCACACAGTAATCACAATAGAAATCTCTAACCGAGATATGTCTTCTTTTCGAACGATGGATGCACAAAGCTCTTTAAAGAACATAGAGAATTCTGTTAAAACCTCCCAGATGGCCTTTGGCAAAAGTTCTTTAAAGACAATTGGAAGCAGCCTTTGCATAAAAATATGACAATCATGACTCTTCATCCCGTGTATCTTCCCATTGTCCAAGTTAAAACAACGAGATATGTTTGATACATATCCATCGGAGAATTTCAATTGCTTTACCCATTCGAAAACCATTTTTCTTTGATCATTGCTCAAGACATAAGTAGTTTTCTCCCAATTATGTTCACTTCCAAACCCAATTTGCTTATAACTACCGGTCTTCAGTCCGAATGAGACTTCACTAAGTTATTTTACTTGCTCTAGCAATTCTTCTCCTGTCAAATGAGTTGGACACAAAGTGTTCTCGGATGTATTTTTTTAAATAAGTTTCGATCATGGCGCATCGAATTCTCTAATGGCAGAAACATCCTATGACAATCAAACCAGCAAACTTTCCTACAATTTTTCAAATAAAAGGATTTCGTATTCTTTCTACATATGGGATAAGCAAGTTTTCCTTTTGTACTCCAACCACTCAACATTTCATATGCCGGAAAATCACTTATGGTCCAAATTAATGCGGCTCTCATAATGAAATTTTGCTTTTTAGATTTGTCATAAGTAACCACGCCATCCTCCCACAACATCTTGAGTTCGTCAATCAAAGATCTTAAGTAAACATCTAAACTTTTACCAGGAGATCGAGGACCCGGGATGATACAGGTAAGCAATATATTCTCTCGTTTAATACACATGCTTGGAGGCAAATTATACAGTGTCACAAAAATAGGACAACATGAATAAGCAGTACTCGATGAGCCAAATGGGTTGAAGCCATCAATACAAATTCATAATCTAACATTGCGTGATTCTGCAGAAAAATCCGGATGAAGTGCATCAAATCGTCTCCATGCCTCCGCATTCGAAGGATGTGTAATTGAATTTGGATCTTCACGTGCCCCTTCTTTGTGCAACCTCATAAATGATGCAGTTTTTTCATAAAGAAATAGTCGTTGTAATCTTGGAACAATCGGAAAGTATCTAAATATTGCATTTGCCACATTTTTTCAAACTTTAGAGTATTCTTTTTCGGCTTGAATCTGGGCTCGGGGCTCGGCACAAATAGAACAACTCATAAGTGAGTTGTTTTCCTTGTGGTACAACATGCAATGATTGCAGCATGCATCAATCTTCTGATATTCCAACCCTAAATCTCTCATCAACCGTTTGCACTTGTAAAAATTTCACGGTAATTTCTCAGAAACTAAAAGCATACTCTTAATAATGGCAAGCATCCGGTCAAAACAACTTTCACTCATATTAAATTCTGATTTCAAATTCATTAGTTGTGCCACTACAGAAAGTGTAGTTTGCTTCACGCATCCATCCCATAAAGGTTCATCTGCCTCTTCGAGAAGATTATAAAACTTAGAAGCCGAAGGATTCGGGTCTTCTTCAATCGATGTTTTGCCAATATTTTCTCCTAACATTGCATCTCGTGTCATGTCCCTGTACGTATTGCTCGAGTCGCCCACAACGATATCTACATTACTTATTTCTTTAGCCCATCTTTCTTCGCCATGAAAGAACCAATTGGTGTATGTAAGTAAGAAACTATTGTAATATAAATTCTTTTGCACATCATATCTTACTTTCCACTGATAATATTTGCACTTCCGGCATGGACATAAGATTTCGCCATACGAAGAAGCAACACCTTCATTTTGATATGCCACATTAATGAATTCATCAACACCATCCTTATATTCTTCAGTTATGACGCCATGTTTATCCTTCCAACGACGAATCCAACTACGATCTGACTTTATCATTTCTGTAACGGAGAACATTAAGTCAAATAAGAAATTTCATGCACTTGAAACGTGTGATTTTGAACTTACGAATTAAGTCCAAAATCATATGTTTCAAGTACTTCATCGTCAAATCATAATCTCAATTTATCACCAAGAATGTGGAAGTACATTAATTAGTTCATAAGTTAACTTAACTTAAGTAATACTTAACTTAAGTAATACTTAACTTAAGTACCACTTAACTTAATTCATAACATGAATAAGTAATACTTAACTTAAGTACATGAATTAGTTCATAAGTTAACTTAACTTAAGTAATACTTAATAAGTAATACTAATTAACTTGATCCAAAGAGACGATAATTAACTTAAGTACTACTTAAGTTAATTCATAACATGAATAAGTAATACTTAACTTAAGTAATACTTAACTTAATTCCTAAGAGTTGATACTTAATATTATACTTAATAAGTAATACTAACTTGATCCAAAGAGATGATAATTCACTTAAGTACTACTTAATTTAACATGATAATAACATGAATAAGTAATACTTAACATGAATAATTAACTTAATTTAACTTCATGCACTAATAATTAACTTAATTTACATGGTGGCAGGCTAGTACCTTCGGCGAAGGGCGGAGGGCGGCCGAGACGGCAGTGGAAGCGGTGGGCAGTGGCGGCGGAGGAGGACGTCGGCGGCGGTGGAGGGAGGATGCGGCGGAGGGCGGACGAGGCTGCGGTGGATGCGACAGGCGGCGGTGGAGGCGGAGGGCGGCGGAGGCGAAGAGCGGAGGGTGGAGGACGCGACGGACGGCGATGAAGGAGGAGGCGGCGAACCGTCGGGGAGGGCGGAGGAGGAGGACGTAGGCGGCGGTGGAGGACGTCGGCGGCGGAGGAGGGAGGACGCGGCGGAGGGCGGAAGAGGCGGCGGTGGAAGCGACGGGCGGCGGTGGAGGCGGAGGGCGGCGGAGGCGAGGAGCGGAGGGCGGACGAGGCGGCGGAGGACGCGACGGACGGCGGTGGAGGAGGAGGCGGCGAACCGTCGGGGAGGGCGGAGGAGGCGGCGAAGGGCGGCCGCGAATGCAGAGGGCGGCGGAGGCGAAGGGCGGCGGCGACGGTGGAGGGCGGTCGTCAAGCATCGGACGTCGGGCGAAGACCGGAGGCGGCAGTGGAGGGCGTCGGAGGTCGGGCGTCGGGCGACGGGCGTCGGAGGTCGGGCGCCGGGCGCCGGAGGTCGGGCGTCGGGGCGCATCGGGCATCGAGCGATGGTAAATGTTAAAGAGTAAAAGTGAAAATGAAGAAGAGGGGTTAGGGATTTAAGTAATCTTTAGCGTCGCAAAATAATGAGACGCTACGTAGACGCCATGTAGGCACCGAAACTGTCACAATTCGGCTAGCGCGGCGCTATAGAGAAGCTAATGTGTCGCTAAGACAATGTAGCGACACCATCGCGTCGTCGGGGCGTCGCAATTTTGTAGCGTCTCAATATCGCGATGCCATTGAGACGCTCAATAAAAGTTTTTTCAAATTTTTTTAGTATGTATGTAATTTTATTTATCAATGTAACGTCTCATCGCATTATGCTCTGTTCCAATTGTTTTATTTTCTTTCAATAATTTATCATGTATGTTTACAAAATTATAAATATGTATGTATATGTGTATATAACACAATTGTGTGTGTATATATATACATATGTCATATATGCGTACGTATATATATGTCTACGTGTGAGAGATTAAGTTACAACCATGTGTTTCGTCTATATGTATTATAAATATATATGTGTATGTATATGTATACGTATTCGAAGTGAATATATATATGTGTGTGTGTGTGTATTTGTTTATATGTGTCAGAGTAGGTTATAATAATATGTATATATGCACTTATTATATATAGGTATCAGCATATACGCGTATTTATATGTCTATATGTGCCCGATTGAGCGAGGGATAAAAAGTCGGTTTAGGAGGCACAATACAGACGCCATTGAGTCGCTAGATTCATTTAGCGACTCCGTAGCGCCGAACTAGCGTCTAAAACAATATGGTGTCTCGAACATGCGACGCTAGAGAAACGCCCATGGTGTCATCATAGCATCGACAATAGCTTCGGCGCTCGTTAAACGCTAGGTGGACGCTATTGTGTGTCTACTGTGACGCTAACATATCACTCACCTAATCAACCATCATATTCCCATGATTAAGTATATAATAATAATATATGCATAATTAAGATATTATATGTATACATAACACAAATCGTGTACTTAATGCTAATATAATATTTAATGAATTTATCGATTGACATATAGTATATATAATATAGTGTTTAAATATATACAGTAGCGTCTCATTAGCTTCTCCTTTGTTTGAGACGCCATATAGCGTCGCTTCACAGTCTTCAGACATTAGATGCTAGTGTCGCGTCTAAAGTGGTCGACGACAAAACGGCGCTAGGTGCTGCCGCGCATTAAAAATAGTGGCGCGAAATAATAGCGTCTACGTAGCATCTCGATTGCAGCGCTAGAGAGTTAACGTCAACCCGCTGAATAGCTAAGAAGACGTATAATTAAGATATATGCATAATAAAGATATTATATATATTATATGTATATATAACATAGATAATATAGAAAAAAATTTATATATTTAGGAACACTCTTATCATGTAAAAATACATATATATAATAGTGTAATTAATACATCTATATGTTGATATTATGTTATTGATAATATGTCGATAATCATGTAATTAATACTAATATAATATTTAATGAATTTATTGATTGACATATAGTATATATAATATTTAATGAATTTATTGATTGACATATAGTATATATAATATAGTGTTTAAATATATACCGTAGCGTCTCTTTCGATTGAGATGCCATGTAGCGTCGCTTTAGAGTCTTCATACAGGCGACGCTAGTTTTGCGTCTAACGTTGTCGACGCCATAATGGTGCTAGGTACTGCTGCACATTTACGGTTCCTGGCGGGAAATAATAACATCTACGTAGTGTCTCGATTGCGCTACTTTTAACGTCAACACTCTGAGTAGCTAGGAAGACGCTAATGAGACGCTATTGAGAGGCAAGTGGCGTCTGATTCTGGTGACGCTAAAGAAGCGCAATGGAGGCGCTAGTGGCGTCTTTATAGCGTCACACACTTTTGAGGCGCTACATGGCGTCGCTAATCGCCAATTTTCTTGTAGTGACGTGAGCACTCCGCACGTTTCTTTACTTTTATTTTTTGATGAGTCTCCCTCTTCCTCTTCCTCATGGCTCAGTCCATTGTGTTGAAGTACCACTCGATTGTGTCACCATCACTACTGCCGCTATGTTATCGTCATTGTCGCCATTGTGTTGCCGTCAGCCTTGATAAGTTTTCTAAGTTCTCTCTCCCTCTCCTTTTCTCTTTCTCTTTCTCATCTTCTCCCTATCTTCCCCTCTCTCTATGCATTGTCACGAGCACAGAGCACTGAGCATGGAGCTTAGAAGTTGTGCTCAACTGAACACTCAATTTTCAGGAACCTCTTCTTTATATTTTGTCAATGATTCAGGTGTTATGGTTTTACGAGAAGCTTAGATCTGAACCTCAGTTTAGATTTGAATTGTATTACTCTCAGTTTAGAACTGAACCTTATCAAATGTTAATTACACTCAATTGTAATTCAATTTCATGTATTATGTAATGTAATTTAGATCTATTTGTTTCTACTATAGCCTCTATTAGTAAAATGATTAATGTGTTTTCAAAATGATAGATTCCTGGTCCAAATTTGGTCTTATTCCCAGTTTGTCAGGTCAAACCCGGTCCCGGTACCAATAAAGTTTGGGAATGGTACTAAGTCAAAAATTTTTCTACCCCGATAGAAATTGGGTCGGGATCGGGTCCATTCGAACTCGGACCTGATCCCGGATTTGCTCAGCCCTAGGGGGACAGTGGCCTCGTCCGCTCTGACCTCGATCACCCCCTCCTGATCGTTGGCGCGAGAGAGGAGAGAGAGAAGTTTCCACATCGACGGCTAGTTGCATGGAGGAGAGAGAAAATAACTGTGTGGACGTCACGTCGAGGGGGCAACTGGGAGATGGTCAATCGCAGGTAAAGAGGGTACCGGGTGAAACAATTTCAGAGATGGAGGTCATTCATGTCACAAAGTGAAGTTGGAGGGTATCACTGAGCAAATATCAAAGTTAGAGAGTACTTGCTATATTAAGCATGCTGATTTTATTTTAAGTGACATTCTTTATACACACTTTATGCGAGTCATCAATCATAGAGGCTGTAATCATATATCCTTTTCAATAAATTATTTATTCTTATTCTTCAACCATAAAAGTTGCAGTTTAATATTTTATCGATGAATCATTTTTTTATTTTAGCTTCAACCATAAAGATTGCTTCAATCACAAGAACTTCTAAATACTTCAATCAGGAGAGTTGCTTCAACCATAAAGGATGCTCAATACTTCAACCACGATGATTATTTTAATCACAAAGGCTACTTCAACTATAAATATTACTCATTACTTCAACCACGAGGTCTGCTTCAACCACAATGGTTACTTCAATCATAAAGTCTACTCAATACTTCAACTACGAGGCCTACTTCAACCACAATGACTGCTTCAATCAATCATGATGACTACTTCAACTTTCATTCTTTAATTAACTTCAACCACGCAGGCTGCCATTAACAATTCAATTAGCTTTAGACAAATAGTATAGGTTGCTTTGAGAGTTCTCTTAATCTATAGGTGTAGGATCGAAAGAACTAAGAAGGGGGAGTGATGAATTAGTATATGAAAAATGAAATTGAAAAAGTCATAAAAATTGATTTTTTTAAAAAATACGATAACAAGCAAGTAAAGGATAAGTAAGAAGGGCAAGAGAAAATAAAGACGCAATATGTTGACGAGGTTTGGCCCAACTCCTTGGCCTACGTCCCCGCTCCAACTTTTCGACCCCAAGACCGTCGGAAATTCACTAACCTTCTCTTTTCTTGTAGGGAGAGAATAATTCTTTCTACACCATAATGTCTTCTTCTTCATTCAAGAGGTAAGACACACATCTTCTTACAAGGAGCTCTCGAAACTATCTAAATAAGAATACAAGAATTCCCTCCAATGCTCTCTTCTTACAAAGAATGTTCTCACTAAGAAATTAGAAGAGGGTATGGATGATTTGCAAACTTTAGGTCAAGAAAAATTCTTTGGATTTGAAGGAAGCTCGAGTGATTTGCCTTGCTTGAATAACCTTCCTTCAATTTTTTGAATCCCTTTTATAAGCTTCTATTGAAAATATGGTCGTTGTAAATCAATTCAAAAAATATTGTGCTTTTAGCTCTGAAACGATCGTCCATTTTAATATCGGTCATCCGTTTTGCACAATAACTAGCTGTTATCCCTTTTGTTACATATTCAATGGTCGCCCATTATGTTATTAGTCGTCCGTTTAGTAAAAAATTATATCCGTTGTTTTTATCTTTTCTTGTGCAGTTTTCCATTGATCGTAGTACGTAGAAGAATTATTAGTCAGTAGAAAAATTATAGTCGTTTAATTAATTCTTACTTCCATAACGGTCGCCCGAAAGAAAATCGCTCAATCGATTTAGAATTCCCGTGCTCTCTATAATCTGCAGTCATCATGCAGCGATTTCGATCGTCTGATTTCTATATTTTTATTCTTTGTTGCTCAGAACGGTCGACCATTATTGTTTCAGTCGTCCGATTTAGAAGTGTACGCGCTCTCTGTAATCTGCGGTCATTCATTCGCCAACTTTGGTCGTCCGATTTATACATTTTTTACCTTTACTGTCCAGAACGGTCGACTGTTAATATTTCAGTCGTCCGTTTTAGAAATGTCTGCGCTCTCTGAAATTAGCGGTCGTTCCAGCTCCTCTTTCGGTCGACTGTTTTGCTACAGAGAAATATTTTAACTCTTTTTCTTCGAAAAATATTCAACATGTTCACACTAACACTTCAAGCATAATTAGTACATCATCTTCCTTGTTTTCTATCATCAAAATACTTAGAATATGATCTTTGGACGAACAATCTCCCCCTTTTTTATGATGGCAAATAAGGTGACGAGGAGGTAAATAAATAACAAAATGTAAGTTCCTCCCCCTTAATTTATGCTTATATTGTGACATCAAAAGATATTATTTACTCCCCCTCAATGAAAGCATAATTTCTCTTTATAAGGCATAATGATATCAAAAGAGCAAAATCATAATGATACATACATTGTTAAGAACATGGTTAATGACAAATAAAAGTGAACAACATAATCAACACAACCAACATATCCATACATAAACATAGTCCATAAGCATAGTCTCCATCACATAAACAACACAAAGTCACATACACAGTGACATACATAATAGTCACAAATAACATAACACACATACACATACATAGTGTCCTCTGTCACGTACATCTTCTCTTCCTTTTGACATCATAAAAATAGGGAAAAAAAGGAATAAGTAAATAAGTAAAACTAAGCATTCGGAGCATCGTCAGGAGGAGGAGGCGCAACTTGCTCATAAGGTGAAGTGTTGAAGCCCTGAGATCTAAAATATGCAAATAAGTAGTCCTCACTGCGATGATAATCAAGCTCTAATGCTCCATTTGTGCAGTCATATCATCCAAGCACCTATCAATCCCGTCCATGTGTGTAACCATCTCATCCATGCGTGTGATCATCCCATCACAGTCATCATGTGAAGGAACTGTGGATGCACGTCAAGTACTCGTCGGCTCAGGTGGAGGACGTATGTATTGCTCCCAAAAAAGTCTAGTATCCTCCATAGGAACTCTCGTAGGAACCTCTGTGCCTGCTCCATCGTCAAAGTCCGAATGTTGCGTCTCTTGTCCTTTCTTTGAAAATACCCATTCGTTATTAACGAGGACAAGGCCCTTCCATTTTAATGTGACTTTCCCAATGATATTAGTCGGTCTCTCAAATAAGGATGGCTCAGTCTCAGGAATAGTAATGTCTTTCTGACAAAAGACCCGAGTAAGAAAAGAACCAAAGTGAAGAATCATATTGTGAGAGTGTTTGGAATCTATCTTCTATTTGGTGGAGATGAGGTGATAAATCATATAGGCTCCAAAGTTAACCGGAGGAAGATCATTTTGAAGAAGACAATAGAGAAGACGTAAATCATAGAAAGTTATATCAGTATAATGATCGGATCGAGGGAAGAGGATGTGACTGACTATATGATGTGCAACAAGAAGGGGATGTGTCAAATTTTTGAGAAGTCCTTTCATGGAAAAGTTATTTATTTCACCACGAAAGACAACTTCGAGGACTTTAGATATAGAAATATCGGAAGACCACCTATAAGTGGCAATGTTCGAGAGACCTCCTTTGGGAACATCAAAGGTCTCACAAACCAAAACTCAATGATCTTAATAGTACGCCAAAAGTGTGAGATGTCACATAAGACTTAGACTCAGGAAAGACATGTTTGCATAGAAAAGTCGAACCAATATAGGATAGACAAATTCGCGAACATTAAGAAGTGGAAGCCATCCTATGCCATCAAACAAGTCATGAATAAAATTCATGTTAAGAGAGGTCCAATCTACTCTCATGCCATGCGCTACTTCTCTAGAGGAATATAAATGTTCAAAATTTAATGCAATAGAGTTGTTGGCAAATAAAAAAGAATCGAATTCTTCAGGAGGTGTCAGTGGAGATTCTGACCGTGGGCGAGAAGAGGAACCTGGTTCCTTCCTCTTGCGAGGACTAGAACTTTGGAAGCATTGTTTACAAGATCAAATTTAAGAATAAAAGTGATAATCGATTAAGACAAAATTGGAAAAGAGGAAACGGTCGACCATTTTAGTCCAAGACAGAATAGGTTATCGGTTGATAAATCGATTTCAAAATCAATTTTTATAGTCATACATTCACATAGCATATAATCAACACGAGAATGACGATTGTGTGTGGATCGCGATCGAAAGAAGAGTTTTGAGAGAGAAAGGCGATATCATGATTGAATCACATCTGAAGGTACCTACAATTCGAATTCATGGCGTTTGAAAATGTTAGAATTTGAATAAAACCGGAGAAGGAAATCAATTCGTGTGTCTCACGAGAAGGATTTGCCGGAAGAAGATCGAGAAGGATCGTCGAAATCAAATTCCGAAATTGAATTCGCCGGAGTCGATGGTCGTTCGAAGTGGCGGTGGCGGCATCTTCCGAGCAGCGACGTCGGTGATGATGACGGATGAGATGTTGAGGTGGCGCTCACGATCGCCCGACAACTCGCGAACATGTCCGACGCGTGATGGGGAAGGCAGTGGCGACGACGGGGTGCGGCTCTTCGGCGTGCGCCTCACGAATCAACTATAGTCGACAACGAAGAAGAAGAGCGCCCTAGCCGAGGTAGTCGACGATAATGAAGAATGCTAGCCGAGGACTATCATCGTCGAAATCAAACTCATCGGAATCAATTTTGCCGTTGATGGAGCGACTGAAACCTCCTTTGACTGCCGGAAGAACTCGCCGACGGGGATCGATTGTTGTCGAGGAGGATTGCCGGAGAGATTGAGGATGATTGTTGGAAGTGTCAGTCGAGAGAAGTCATCGAAAAAATGGATTTTCCGACGGCGTCGAAGAAAGGTCGACCGATTTCACGATTTGGGGGAAAATTGGGAAACATTTTTCAACGGTCCTTTTTATATCACGTTGAAAATGGTCGACCGATAATATGTCGGACAACCATTATTCCTTGGACATCATATTCGATTTGTTACATTTTCTAACGATCGTCCGAAATATATTCGGATGACCATTTTGGAAGTGTGTACGTAGTAAACAAAAATTGATCGATTGGTAACAATCGATCATCCGGTCAAATCCTATAACGGTCGACTGTTATGATAATGGTAGACCAGTCTGAATGTATGTATTATGCAACACAATTTTATATTCAATTCGATTCACAAATGATACTTGCATAACCAAGTCACTCATAAGTTGAATTAAGAGGCAATCATGTTCCTAACATTCTAAGTTCACATCTAAGCATACAAAAACTCTCCTCACTTAGAGGTTTTGTGAAAATATCCGTAAGTTGAATTTCAGTGGACATATGTTCAATAGTAATGTCCTTGAGTGTCACATGTTCTCTAATGAAATGATAGCGCAAATCAATATGCTTAGTTCTAAAATGTTGAATTGGGTTTTTAGTCATTTTTATTACACTTGTGCTATCACATTTCATGGATACACTTGAACAATTTATATCATAATCTAGTATTATTTTACCCACAATATTTGTGCATACAACTATCGACCGCAATATATCCGGCCTCTACGGTAGAGAATGCGATGGAATTTTGCTTTTTGCTAGTCCAAGAAATAACAGAGCTATCAAGAAAGTAACACATTCCACTAATGCTTTTCCTATCAACTTTACATCGGACAAAATCCGCATCGGTGTAGGCATTTAAATCAAAAGATGAGTTCCTATCATACCAAATGCCTAAATCACAAGTATGTTTTCTTTTAACAGCAAGTAAGTGTAATTCCTTAGGTGCGGATTGAAATATTGCACACAAGCATACACTAAATATTATATTCGACCTAGATGCGTCAAATAAAGTAAACTACCAATCATACCTATGTACCTCTTTTGATCAATGGCTTTGTCTTTCTCATTTTTATCTAATTTAGTTGTAATTCTCATGGGATTTGAACTTGGCTTGCATTCATTCATTCCAAATCTCTTTAGCAACTCTCTTGTATACTTCTCTTGATTAAGAAATATTTCATTTTTATTTTGCTTGACTTCTAATCGTAAGTAAAATGTGAGTTCACTTACAAGACTCATCTCAAACTCTTTTTACATAAGAGATTCAAACTCTTTGCACAAACATTCATTAGTAGCACCATAAACAATGTCATCAACATAAATATTAACTTTTAAAATATATCTTTTAAATGCTTAAAAAATAATGTAGTATCAACTTTTCCTTTTTGAAAACCATTTTCAATAAAAAAAGTACTTAATCTTTCATACCAAGCTTTATGAGCTTGTTTAAGTACATAAAGAGCTTTAGAAAGTTTAAATACATAATTAAGAAAATTCAAATTTTCAAAACCTTGAGTTTGTTCAACATAGACTTCTTCATTTATAAAATCATTTAGAAAAAGTCGATTTTACATTCATTTGAAAAATTTTGAATCCTTTAAAACAAGTAAAAACTAAGAGCATTCTAATAGTCTAAATACTAGCAACGGGAGCAAAAGTTATTTCAAAATCAACTCTTCTATTTATGAATAATCTTTTACTACAAGTCTTGCCTTATTTCTTATTATGATGTCATTTTCATCTAGTTTGTTTCTAAAAACCTATTTAGTACCAATTATTGGATAATCTTTTAGACTTTCTACAAGTTTCCAAACTTAATTCATTTCAAAATTATTTAATTCTTCATGCGTGATATTTATCAAATTTGAATCATTCAAAGGTTCATCAATGTTATTAGATTCAAATTGTGCAAGAAATGTCGAAAAAATCACACAAGTTTTTCAAAGAATTTCTAGTCTTTATACCTTCATTTATGTTACCTATAACTTGATCAAGTAGATGCGACGATGCATGTTTCCAATTCCTTGGAATAATTTGATTATCTTCTACTTGTGGCTCTTCTATTTGTTCCAGATTTGAGATATCGATTCTCTTTTATTCCAAGACTTCATTTTGGATTTGCACGTCTTCAAAATATCTTTCCACTTCAACTATTTCTTCCTCATCATCATTCACTTGCTTGCTCACCAAAAAATGATTAGTTTCATTAAATTTAACATTAATAAATTCTTCAACAACTAATGTTCTTTTATTATATACTCTATATGCTTTACTTGTACTAGAGTATTCAAGAAACACACCATCATCACATTTTACACCAAATTTGTCTAATTGATGCGTAAAATGATGTAGCAAAATAAGATCGCTAGCAAGTGCACTAGTCGCTCAAGTAATATAGTAAAAAGGAGTAAGAGTGTCGAACCCACGAGGAATATTATTAATTCAATATCTAATTTTATAAACTAATAAGAGAAAAGAAAAACATGGATTTTGGAAAAGTTTTGTAATTGTGAAATAAAATAAAGAAAATAAAGATAATAAAGGTAAAATAATGGTGTTGAAGTTGGTCTTAGGATGATAATAAATTAAGGATAAAATGTGAACTAGAAAAGATAAATTAAAATTCTTAAGATGGATTAGGAATTTTCTCAAATTATTAATTTATAAGATTAACATCACAGAGTCCACAAACTAGTAATTCTGCTATTTAATCCGGTAAATCAAATTATCTTAAATTTAACCAGACCTGAAGTCCCACAAACTAGTATTTGTCATATGAGATTAAAATTAAGATGCATTAATATGAAAATCCTAAACTGTTAATCACTCCACAAACTGGTATAGATTAACAGACCACACAGATCTAATTCTTCATACACTAGTTATTAGACCTATGTCAATTTTTAATTTCTCAATAAATCATTTAATTTAATTAAATAAAATATGAAATCAAGTAGTCCACAAACTGGTAATTACTTAACTCAGAAATTTAAGTAATTAAATCAAAGCACTAAACACAATTAAAAATTGATCAAAAGAAATTTAATAACAATAAAACAAGGGTTCACAAAATTTCCATTCAATAATAATCTCCTAAAAATAAAATCACTAAAATATGGAGTTCATCATAGAATTGCAGAGAGATAATAATAAAATAACAATAATAATTGGAAGAATTACACCAAGAAATAAAATCAGGATCATTGGATGTCGTCGGAGCGTCTGGAATAGTCGTTCGATCAAATCTCTCTCGTCGAAGCCCGCGAAGCTCACGACTTGCCGTGGAAGAAAACAAACTTCAAAGCACACGTTGGGACGATGGCTTCTTCAAGTATTTATAGGGTGCGGACGACCTTTAATTCGATCACGGTCGTAACATCGTACGACTAGATTTAAATTTACGGGATAAACTCGGCCAAAATGATAAATCCTTTTAACTATTACGCCCAAAAGATAACTTTTTATCTCTAACCCCTTCAAATCTCGGTCGAAACACAAATTCTTTTATCTTTACGCCCAAAGAGATAAACCCTTTTACTCCCTTCGAATCTCGGCCGTAAGGAAGACTTCTTATCATTACCCCCTCCAAATCTCGGACAAAAACGAAGGAGTCATCTATCATTACGCCCAAAACGATAAGTCCTTTATGCAAATCTCGGCCAAAACGTCTTGGGGGTAATGCCAACTCTCGGCCGTAAGGAATAAATTCTTTTGAATTTTGGCCGATACGTTGGTATTCTCGGATAGTCACGTGTTCAATTTTTCCTGCAAAATAATTATCAAAATTTAGTTAATCCATCCACAATTAAAATATTCATAGAATTAAAATTGATAAATCCGGAATTACGACTAAAAGTGACTAAAAATGATGCATGCCATGATCAAATTACAGAAAAATTAACTATGATAACAATATAAAATATGTTGTATTCAGCATTATAGAAACATAAATTGTCTGTCAAATAATAGCATTAATATTGAACACATAAGTACTAATTGAGCTTAAAACTTTTTCTTTTTCTTTTTCTTTTCACTTTTATTTTCAATCATTTTAAAAGTTCTAATCTTCAAGCAGGATTGCACAAAGAAGTCCATGTAGCGGGCTTTGGACTGATGACTACCAGACCAGATGGCCTTGGGGCAACAGGTGATAAGGCACCCCTCGAGTTTACTTGCCCGAACAACCAAGATTCTGAATGAAGAGTTTGAACTTAGCCATGATCAAGTACTTATGTGCTTCTCCATATTCCACAAGATGGTCCTTGTAGCAAGCTTTCGATCGGCGGATCCCAGAGCAGTTGTCCTTAGGTCGTCAGGCATAAACCCCTACGGATCTAATTACCCGAACACATCTTGATTCCGGATAACACTTTTGTACCTACACATAACTTTATTCTTTTTGTTCACTATTTTTTTCACTATTTTTTTTACACATTGTCTTTTTTAAGCTAAAGGAATACTTAATATGGTCAATAAAAAGACTACTATTATCAAGACTTAAAAGAAATAAATAAAAATGCATGAATATGATTTTATCGTCTAGTCATTCATAATTCTACTTAGCATAGGCACACAGTCCATATGTTTGATACTAAAATAGCAAGTGATAAGAAAGAAAAGCATTTAAATTTCATCAGTTAACGACATGTCTTTGAACTTTTACTTAAAGATAATTAAAACAATAAGACAAAATTTAGTAAGATTGTAGCAAAAATAAATGCATGAAATGGTATTTTTGGGAAATTTTTTAATTTTTCAATTTTTTTTCAGAAATACATGCAAACATAAGCAAATAAAAAGAAAGAAATATGCAATGCATGAAATGCAAATTCCCCCAAGCTTGAACTAGACATTGTCCTCAGTGTTAAGCCAGTAAGGAAAAGTGATACATACTTAATAAAAAGGAAAAATAAAGAAATGAAAAATAATGAAAAGGGAAAAGACAACCAGATTTACTGTCTGTGTGGTGGCGATGGTAGTCGAGATTTCCTTGGCGCGTATGATACTCATGGATGCGCCTCATCATGCTCACATACTGATTCTGAAAGGATTCGAAGCGACCTTGACGATCATCCATATTTCTAAAATCGGCTCGGATGTTGGTCAACTCTTGGGCTTGTCTAAGTTGCTCTTCCTGAATAGCATGCAACTGCCTTGTCTGACGAAGTTGCTCTTCTTGAAAAGTGTGAAACTCCCCTGCCTGACGAAGTTGCTTATCATACATTGATTCCCATAAGTTTTGCATGGAAGCATAGTCAGGTTGAGGTGGCGAAGGTGGATAGTAAGTCTGCTCTGGGACTGAAGTGAAAGTAGGTTCTGGTGCTATATAGTAATTCTACACAGGTTCCTATAAAGGGGCAGATACTTCCATCGAGTCGCGTTCCTCATAAAGAGTAGCAGGTATGAACGAGGAATCAGAAGAGCTCTCTTGTGCTGGAGATAGAATCGAAGAAGGCACCGGCATATAGGGTGAAAGGGCAGATGCCTCATGTCGGAAAGCTGCCAATGATATAGCCTGGAAGACTTGTGGCTGCTGAAAGTACTGTTGAGCCGCCGCATAATCAGTAGAATCAAATCAGGAGAAGGCTTCATCCTGGTGTGGTTCAATTGGGACAGATGGTCCTGCAGGTGAGATTAATGGAGCCACGTCCTGTCTAAAAAGGAGCCAATTATTTGGATTAATTGGCGTAAAAGCATCTCGATCTGAGCAAGGCACCTCCTGATTGTAACCTTTAAAAATAAAAACTTTGATCCCTGAGTTGTTGGTCTTCACGAGACCCATAGCATGAATGGTCCTTCAAGTGAGGTGAGGTTTCCTGGCACAACTTCGAGATCATCCAAGTCAAGTTGTAAATGCTGAGCAATAGGTGTGAAAAGGACGCCCATATTAATGCTACCGCCATGATGAGTAGTGCGGCGCTGAAATTGACGAATGATGAAAGCACCCACATTAGCAGGAGTTCTGTGAAGCATGCTGTGGATAAGATATAACTCTCCCTCTGAGACGGCACCATCATTATCATTGCGTCCGCTTAAGGTGTTGCTTAGCATGCGATGGACGTAACGCAGAACAGGATTCTGAATTGAGCTATCTTTAGCTGTGTTCCAAACCAATCGATCTTCTTCTGTTATCTGTTTTAAAAAAGTTTCAGCATCAAAGTCAGTAGGTACAGAAGGAGATCCATTGTTGGGAAACCCATAGATATTATTAATCTCTCCTAGAGTGAGAGTAAAGGGCCGAAATGCGGGGCTGATCATAGTTCCTGCCATCTAAATTAAAGACTTTCAAGGATGAGAGAAATTCCATAATTAGTACTTCATAAGTTGGCTACCGGGAATGCACAAAGTCAGAGAGTCCAATTTGAGAAAATAGTAGATGAATATCTGCAAGTAAATTATACTCCCTGAGCAATTCGGTATCCGAAAATCTAGTGGCATGAATTCGAATCTCAGACATCCGTTCATATCGAGCTTGATACTCTGGCTTGGTCCAATAATAATCTCCGGGGTAGGAGATTAGTTGTGAGGGTTGTGGAGCCGGCTGAGCATTCGGATGTCGTCGTTCGCCACGTTCCCTCCATATATTAGCAAATCACCTCATGCTAGATTGGAATAGAGATCAGCAAACAAGTAACGGCTCGGTCAAAAGAACGGTTGCGGCTCGGTCGCTGAAGTTTCGGCCAAAGTCGGAATGTCGGCAGAGAGGGGATCTTGGCCGTAAAGTATCTATGCTAGCGGTCGATTCAATGAAGAGCTCAGCTAGATGACTCGGCCGTAAAGAGATGTCGTCGGTGAAATTGGCGGCTGAATCTCGGCCATAAGGAGGTAATTGATGAAGAACTTCGTCCGTAAGGATGAAGTTGATAAAGAACTTCGGTCGTAGTTGATGAAGCTCGGCCATAGTGTTGGCGGTGGGCGGTGCGTGTGGGCGTAAGGAAGCGGAGGTGACGGCGTCGGCGGCGTAAGAGAGCAGCGGAGACTTCGACTGTAAGAAACAGGTGGAACCAGCGATGAGACTTCAGCCGTAAGGACTTTTGCGCGGAGAAGCATTGAAACTTCGGCCGTAAGGAAGAAGGCTCAGCCGGAGTCGAGTGGAGTTTGGCCGTAAGGAACTGGCGTGGCGCTTTTGGGCGTAAGGGCCGGTCCGCGATGTGGAAGCTCGGCCGTAAGGAACAAGGGAAGCGCTAGAACTTCGGCCGAGATCGGGACGCTCAAGAAAGGGCGAGACGACGATGATTTATCTGCAAAACACGAGAAGGGGGTAAGATTTTATGGACGAAACTTCGGGCGTAATTACATGTTCCCACGTGATGGCGCGCAGTGAAGGGTCACGTCGTTAGAGCATGGCCGATTTCCAAGGCAATTCGTCCGTGGTCAGTTGGGGCGATGTGATTGTCTGATTTCCACATGAGTCATCTGTTTCACCCTGCCATGTCCGAGCTTGATGCTTGTCCGTGTGACAGCTTGGCCGTAATGCACAGGTGGCATTTACAAGGGTGGCAGGGCGTAATAGCTACCCTTGTCCGGTCATGTCGAGTTTGGCGCTCTGCTATGCATCTCGCTCGTCTTGCCTTGTCCGAGGTCAGGTGGCGGCCGGTGTGGCAACTCGACCATAATGGGAACAGGCTATGGTGGTAGGGCGTAATGAGGGTGGCAGCTCATCTTGTCATGTCCGTTGGAGTCTTTACGGCGTGGTCATCGAGGTGATGCTCGACCGTAACGAGGTGGCAATGTCTTCTCGTTTCGCCCTTTTTTTTTGTCTGAATGTGCATGCATGCCATGTAACATGATTCAAATTTTGATGCATGCATGTGTCTCGTTGGCGTGTCCGCATTTCTCCCCTAGCACAAAATGAAATATTAATTAGATGACTCCAAACATAAAATAAAAATCACCCAAACTAATTTAAAATAATTAATCAATAACTAATTTAAAGAAAAGGGTAGAAATAGTTCTGAATTTATAGTCTTCAGCTCGACTTAGTCCTGATGAATATCAAGGCATATTTTGCTCTTCTCAACTTGGATTTTTCTCTGTGTTGCTTGGGAGAGAGCCCGGTGTACGTCCAGTCAGTTGTGTCGCCATCTGACCCAATTGTCTTTCCAAATTTTGAATTGATGCATCCTGACTCGTGGCTCTAGACTCCATATTCTTTTGCAATGATTGCATGGTGTCTATGATATGTGCCATCATCTCCTGCATGTGATTTGATGATTGATATTGGGGAGCATCAGGTTGTCTTTTCATAATATAATCTTTCGATGGACTAGAAGATTGACCAAGATTCTGATTATAGGCAAACTTCGGATTGTGTCTCCAACCATAATCGTTGCTCCTGAAAAATGGGTTGGAAATAAAGTTAGCATTTTCAATTTGATTTAAATATGAAGTGTTACCTGTAGGGCTATAATTGTTTGAATTTCCCATCAGTGATATCTGCTCGAATTTTTGATTAAGTGACTCCAGCTGAGCCATTTCCGAAGATTGTATTCCTTGTGCAGCATGTACATCCTGAGTTCGGCGAGATGGTCTCCTTTCTTAGCTTGACTTGAGGGCTACAACTTCAATTATATCATGTATCTCATTAGAGCGTTTAGATCCCAGCATTGTCCCTCCTGCTGATTGGTCGAACTTATCTTGATCTGCAGCTCGCAATCCATGGTAGAAATCTTCCATCACTTGCCATTTTGGAATCCTATTATCAGGAACTCTGGCTAACAGTTCCTTATATCGTTCCCAGACTTCATATAATGTTTCGTTATCGTCTTGAACAAATGCCCTTAACTCTCTTCGATATTTGCCTGCTTTTTGTGGTGGGCAATATTTTCCAACAAACTTTTCTACCAGCTCCAACCATGAGTGAATCGATCCTGCAGGTAAAGTTTTAAACCAAGTGGAAGCTTTGTCACGTAAAGATCGTGGAAATAATAAAAGACGAATAATTTCAGAAGAAACATTATTATTTCTAAAAGTGCTCAGAGTAGCAAGAAATTTGTCAAGGTGATCGTGAGGGTCTTCATGAAATCCTCCTTCAAATTGGGATGCTTGTATCATCCTCACGATTGCCGGATTGATCTCAAAATTATTTGCATTGATTTTAGCCAGTACAATGCATGATTCTCGATTATTATATCTGGCAAAGACATATTCTCTCATAGAGAGTTCCTCTTCATCTTCCCGTCGATTATTATGTGGCGGAACTAGTTCATTTTGTTGCTCCAGTCTCTGATTGTTGCATGCTTGTTCAGTCATTTTTCTGATATTTTTTCTCAATCGACGAGAAGTTCTTTCGATTTCAGGATCAAATTCCAAAATTGGATTTGAACTCCTTGTGCGCTTATCAGAAGATTCCAGTATTGGTTGTGATCAAATTTTTAACAGTACCTGCAACAACCAATTGTCAGTAAAAAGAAAGATAAAAAATATATACAAAAATAAATAAAAAGAAATACAGATAATAGGTCACGAAGAAATAAGATTTAAATCGATAAAAATCTTTCAGAATTATAGAGTTGAAAATTCATCATTAAAATTAATTTCCGAGAGCAATTTATCAAAAAACTAATTACGGTGTTCTTCAACCCAATTCAAATACCAAATAACTCGACCAAAAGTAAATCAAATAGATAATCATAAAAATTATGCACTCGTTCGGGCATAAAACATTACGGTCGCAAAAGTAATAATTAGCAAAAATAGTTTTAGAGAGGTTAATGAACAATCTCGGTCGAAATTAGTTGAGAAATAGAATAACTCGAGGCTCGTTCAGCCGTAAAAACCATATAATAGTGTCGAAAGTGATTAATCAACGTGAAGGCGTAAAACTTGTTGGATTATGGCCGAAACAAAAGCGTAAAAGTTAACACGACGATGAATTATCTCGGCCGAAAAAGAATTAAATTGACTCTTGACGTAAAGAAGCGAAGTCGACGTGATTCAATTGGCCGTAACATAGAAAGCTATCCACGTCTCGATCGAGACACAAATTGTATCAGAAAATTGAAATACGAATCCAACCGACAAATAAACATTACGGCTGAAAAAAATTAAGAGATCAATTCTCGGCCGAGATGAAAATTCAAACCATAAAAGGAATAATAACACGAAATCATGCGCTTAATCCATCCAATACGAAAGAGAATTAAATCATCATTAATAAAGTCAAATTTCGGCCTTAAACGCAATGAAGAAAACAATTCTCGGCCGTTAAGAGAGAAATCAATTCGATCATATAGATAAAGTGAATATCGACCGTAAAGATAAAAATTGTCAATTAAGCCGAAACGAGGTCACATCAATCAGAAATATATTACGGCTGAAAAGAAGTCAACACGATTGGCCGTAAAGAAAAATAGGATTTCGGTCGAAACAAAAAATAGAATTAAACTTATTCTTATGTTGACAGAAGAATCGTTACGGTCGAGAAGGAGTAAAATTCATGTCGAATGATCCATTACGGTCGAGAAAGAATAAATCGCTTTGGCCAAAATAAGGTCAAATCAATATGCATTACTCATGGCGTAAAACAACGTTCGGGTAAACATTACGGCCGTAAAATACAAAATTAGAAACTCAGAATCGATATTGCGAGGCCGTAAAACTAGTCAAACCGACAAAATAAATCACAGTGGTAAAACCATAAGTCGGCGTCAGAATTTTAAGCCGAAAGTCGACAATTTAAAAAAAATTGTCGTGACCTTTATCTGCAAAAGAAAAATGTTAGTTTATTCACAAAAAATAATTAAAACAAATAGTACATATTTACAAAGAATTATTTACAATTTATTTACATCTCCTAATAATTCATAAAAATCAGAAATTAATTAATAAAATATTCCTCGGCAACGGCGCCAAAAACTTGATGCGTAAAATGATGTAGCAAAATAAGATCGCTAGCAAGTGCACTAGTCGCTCAAGTAATATAGTAAAAAGGAGTAAGAGTGTCGAACCCACGAGGAATATTATTAATTCAATATCTAATTTTATAAACTAATAAGAGAAAAGAAAAACATGGATTTTGGAAAAGTTTTGTAATTGTGAAATAAAATAAAGATAATAAAGATAATAAAGATAAGATAATGGTGTTGAAGTTGGTCTTAGGATGATAATAAATTAAGGATAAAATGTGAACTAGAAAAGATAAATTAAAATTCTTAAGATGGATTAGGAATTTTCTCAAATTATTAATTTATAAGATTAACATCACAGAGTCCACAAACTAGTAATTCTGCTATTTAATCCGGTAAATCAAATTATCTTAAATTTAACCAGACCTGAAGTCCCACAAACTAGTATTTGTCATATGAGATTAAAATTAAGATGCATTAATATGAAAATCCTAAACTATTAATCACTCCACAAACTGGTATAGATTAACAGACCACACAGATCTAATTCTTCATACACTAGTTATTAGACCTATGTCAATTTTTAATTTCTCAATAAATCATTTAATTTAATTAAATAAAATATAAAATCAAGTAGTCCACAAACTGGTAATTACTTAACTCAGAAATTTAAGTAATTAAATCAAAGCACTAAACACAATTAAAAATTGATCAAAAGAAATTTAATAACAATAAAGCAAGGGTTCACAAAATTTCCATTCAATAATAATCTCCTAAAAATAAAATCACTAAAATATGGAGTTCATCCTAGAATTGCAGAGAGATAATAATAAAATAATAATAATAATTGGAAGAATTACACCAAGAAATAAAATCAGGATCCTTGGATATCATCGGAGCGTCTGGAACAATCGTCCGATCGAATATCTCTCGTCGAAGCCCGCGAAGCTCACGACTTGCCGTGGAAGAAAACCAAACTTCAAAGCACATGTTGAGACGATGGCTTCTTCAAGTATTTATAGGGTGCAGACGGCCTTTAATTCGATCACGGTCATAACATCGTACGACTGAATTTAAATTTACGGGATAAACTCGGCCAAAATGATAAATCCTTTTAACTATTACGCCCAAAAGATAACTTTTTATCTCTAACCCCTTCAAATCTCGGCCAAAATACAAATTCTTTTATCTTTACGCCCAAAGAGATAAACCCTTTTACTCCCTTCGAATATCAGCCGTAAGGAAGATTTCTTATCATTACCCCCTCCAAATCTCGGCCAAAAATGAAGTAGTCATCTATCATTACGCCCAAAACGATAAGTCCTTTATGCAAATCTCGGCCAAAACGTCTTGGGGGTAATGCCAACTCTCGACCGTAAGAAATAAATTCTTTTGAATTTCGACCGATACGTTGGTGTTCTCGGATAGTCACGTGTTCTATTTTTCTTGCAAAATAATTATTAAAATTTAGTTAATCCATCCACAGTTAAAATATTCATGGAATTAAAATTGATAAATCCGGAATTACGACTAAAAGTGACTAAAAATGATGCATGCCATGATCAAATTACAGAAAAATTAACTATAATAATAATTTAAAATATGTTGTATTTTGCATGCATCACTAATTTATCTTTAATATTCAATATATAACATTTACAATCAAACACTTTGAAATATGAAACATTTGGCCTTTTTTCATATAAAACTTTAAAACATGTTTTCTTTTCAAAATGTCTAAATAAGATTCTATTTAAAACATAACTTTGAAAGAGCTTTTCATTTGTTTATTTTTAAGACATGAATTACAAACATTATTTTTCTCAAATCTAATTTTAGGTAAGCCTCTAACTAATTCATGACATGAAAGAATATATAACAACTTAAAGTTTACATGTACTAATCTTCTATGCCAAAGATTTATATCATCATGCATAACACTAATACATTTTTCACTTTTCAAATTTTCAAAATCAATCTTATATACATTATTATATTTAAAATACATATGTAGAACTTCCTTGTTTCATTTAGAATCAAGCATTTGTCATTTTCAAATACTAAGTAGTTTTTATCACACAATTAACTTATACTAATCAAGTTATGTTTTAAGTTTTCAACTAGTCAAATATTTTTCAAGTATACTTTGTCATTCTTATCAATATTACCTATACCAATTATTCTTCCTTTGTTATTATATTCAAAGGTGATTTTTCCTCAAATTTTCTTTTCTAATGTAATGAAGTTTGATGGGTCACCGGTCATATGTCTTGAGCATCCACTATCCAGATATCATTTGCTTTTATTATTCTTTGGAGTTCCCTACAAGAAAGACATTAAGATTCTCATCTTTTTTATACTCAAACTTGCTTGGCTCCAATTTGGTTAGTGATGGTCATTTTAGGGACCAAAATTTTCTTCATACCATTATTTAATTTTATTCTAACTTTACATTCATAAAAGTAATGTCCTTCATATCCACAATGAAAATAAGTGATATGTAATTTTGCATGAAGATTTTATGATGCTTTAACAAATAGAATTTTTTTATCCTTCTTAATATCAAATGAGCTAAAGTCAAGTCCATTTTTGTTAAAAAGTTTTCTTTATTTTGATAGCATTGCATCTAACATTCTTCCAGCATTTGCAAATTTTTCAAGTTTACCTTTTAAAATAATATCCTCAATTTTTAATATTTCAACACTACAAATTTGTTTTTCACAAGATAATTTTAATGTATTGTTTTCCATTTTCAAAGCTTCAATAATAAATTCTAAACTAGAGTTCTCATTATCTAGTAAATTACAATTTCCACAAACTTTAGAATCATATTCATTTTTCAAATTTTCAAATTCTATTTTCAAATCATCATATTTCTTTTTAAGACATTTATATTTATCTATAAGAATTCTAAACTCATCATGCATATCAAAAGATTCGCTATCACTATATTCAGATGAGTTAAATAATACTTCATGACTATTTGTCATTAGACATATGCCGACTTCTTCATCATCACTTGAGGAGGTATTAGAGTCATTTTCTTGATCTTCACTTCCGTTCCAAGTAGCTTGAAGAACTTTCTTTTTCTTCTTCAAATTTTCTTCCTCATTTTCTTTCTTAGCTAGATTTGGGCACTAATTCTTGTAGTGTCCAACTTTTTTGCATTCAAAATAAGTCACTTGATTTTTGCTTGTTGATGATCTTCTTTTGAAGAAGCCTCCTTTTTTCTTTTGCTTGACAAATCTAAGATATTTGTCAAACTTTTTTGGCATATAAGACGAGTTTCTTTTCATTTAGATCTTCGTCTTCTTCACTTGTTTCACTTTCATCCATCTTTGTTTTCAAAGTCAAAGTCTTCCTTTTGGAAATATTTGTTTCTTCATCTTCCTTAATTCTAATCTCATATGTGAAGAGGGATCATATGAGATCATAAAAATCTATCTTGTTCAAGTCCTTCTCTTCGATCATGATTCTCTTTGTATGTCAATTGGAAGAAAGGGACGTAAGAAATTTCTTCACCTTTCAAGAGTTAGTCCGTAGCTCGCCTAAGGAGGCTAAGTCATTCACAATATCATTAAAACACACAATTATTTCATTTATAGACTCATTTTCATGCATATTAAAAGAGTCATTGATAAGTCTAGACTCTTTAACCTTATTGGTATCTTCATGTGTAATGATAAGTTTCCTCCAAATTTCATAAGCACTTTAACAATTAGAAACACGATTAAATTTTGTTACATTTAAAACACCAAAAAAATTTTTTTTGCTTTCCAATCTAATTTCATAAGTAATTTTCACCTTCGGTGTATTCCAAAGGCGACTTTCCATGCAAATCAAAACATTTTCAATTATATCTCAAATATCAATATCAGTAGATCATACATAAGCTTGCATTCTAATTTTTCAATAAGTAAAATTTGAAGCATTAAAAAGTGGAGGACGATTCGTGGATTGACTTTCACTCAAAATAAAATCATTTGATGTCATAGCTCAAAAGATGTTTAAACCTTTAAAACAAAAGCAACTTTGATCTGATACCAATTGCAGTGTCGAAAACACCAAGAGGAGGGGGGTGAATTGATGTATAAAAAATGAAATCGAAAAGTCATAAAAGTTGGTTTTTAGAAAATGCGATCACAAGCAAGTAAAGGATAAGTAAGAAGAGCAAGAGAAGAGCAAGAAAAAAAATACGCAATATGTTGACGAGGTTCGGCCTAACTCTTTGGCCTACGTCTCCACTCCGACTTTCCAACCTCGAGACCATCAGAGATCCATTAGTCTTCTATTTTTTTGTAGGGAGAGAATAATCCTTTCTACACCACAATGTATTCTTCTTCGCTCAAGAGGTAATGCACACATCTTTTTATAAGGAGCTCTCAAAACTATCTAAATAAGAATACTCTCCAATGCTCTCTTCTTACAAAGAACGTTCTCACTAAGAAACTAGAAGAGGGAAGGGATGATTTGCTAGCTCAAAAAAAATGCTTAGGACTTGAATGGAGCTCTAGAGTGATTTGCCTTACTTGAATAACCTTCTTTAAATCTTTTGAATCCCTTTTATGGGCTTCTCTTAAAAATATGACCGTTGTAAATTAATTCAAAAATGTTGTGCTGTCAGCTCTAAAAGGTCGTCTGTTTTGCATAGTAATTAGCCATTATCTCTTTTGTCGCATATTCAACGGTCGCCCATTATGTTATCGGTGGTCCATTTAATAAAAAATTATATCCATTATTTTTATCTTTTCTGTGCAATTTTTCGTTGATCGTAATCTATAGAAGAATTATAGTTATTTAATTAATTCTTGCTTCCATAATGGTCGCTTGAAAGGACATCGGTCGACCGATTTAGAATTTTCGTGCTCTCTCTAATCTGCGATCATTCATGCAACGATTTTGATCGTCCGATTTCCATATTTTTATTTTTTATTGCCCATAACGGTCGACCGTTATTATTTCGGTCATCCAATTTAGAAGTGTCCACGCTCTCTGTAATATACGATCGTTCATTCACCAACTTCGATCGTTTGATTTATACATTTTTTTACCTTTACTGCCTAGAACGGTCGACCGTTAATATTTCGATCATCCGTTTTAGAAATGTCTGCGCTATCTGGAATTAGCGATCATTCTAGTTCCTATTTGGTCGTCCATTTTAAGTCAAAACGGTCGCCCATTTAACCTTTCGGTCGACCATTTCGCTGTAGAGAAATATTTCGACTCTTTTTCTTCGAAAAATATTCAACCTGTTCACACTAACACTTCAAGCATAATTAGTACATCACCTTTCTTGTTTTCTATCAACAGAATACTTAGAATATGATCTTTGTACCAACAATAGGTACCTCACATCTTTTATTTTCTTTGACTTATGCGGTCCATCTTTATTTCCAATTTATCTTAGATGTCCAAGGAATTAATCAATATATCATGGTCATAGGATCACAATGATGTTAATATCATATTATATCAGACATAATCAATAGCGTAAATATCACAATTAAACTTAATCAATAACTTAAAACATACTCTTCTATCTTAAGAATCCAGGTCGAGTGGAGTGGAACTCAGACCGATTCTTATAACCAATCATACCCAACTATCTTATATAATCCGGACTGATACCTCGGGTGTCAACTCTTATTTCAATTCAATCAATGTAATCCGGACTGGGTGGGACGAAACTCGAGTCGGATTGGCCGATTTGAATTCGTGATCTCCATCTTCGGCAGAACTTGGGTCAGGTCCTACATAACCGGGCTAATTCGATTCCATTAAATCTAATAACGTCTTCATCATGGAACTCGGGTTATTCGAAACTCGGTATGATTCTTATTAATTTTATTGTCTATCCATTAACATCAACGAACTCGGGATGAGCTAGTCAAAATTCGGTCCGAATTCTTCATAATTTCATCATGTTGCTCCCGGGTTACTCAACTCGGACCACACATCTTTAAACTCGGCTCGGGTTCTTACGAAACCTAATTCGATCTATCAAAGCCTTGCTCGGATTCTACCAAACTCGGGCCGAGTACCACCGAATTCGTATCGAGTTCTGTAAACCTTCGTAGAGTCACATTTTTTGCATGACTTTCTAGCCCTGTTTCAATGCGATAAACAATTCAATTATATTTACAACTCATGCATACAATAAACAAGGGTTCTGAGTCTATACTAACGAAAATCGTCGATATAGGAATCCCTACGTGCCTTAAGTTAGGTGAAAAATCAACTAGAATTCCTCTAATTTGTTGATTGCATGAACGTCGATATTTTGGTCGATGATTTCTCCGTAATGAGACTTTGAAACTTGCGCCTATCACTTTAATCTTGGTCTTCTATATCGGGCTTCGAAATGATATGTTGGTCGTCCTCTCATGTGTCTCAATTTGTGAGAAAATAAAGGAGAAAAAAAGATGACTCTTGTGCATAAATTTTGTAGAGGCTAACGAGAGTTTCTAGCCATTTTAAACTCTATTTATAGTTATTAGGGTTTTGACTCCATTGGACTTTTGATTATTTGTCTATCAATCACGAACATTCATCATTAATTACACTATGTTAAATATTATGACTTAATTAAATTCAAATTTTGCTAATTATTCTATAATCATACTTATCAAAAGTCCATCTCTACTCAAATTTTTTTATCTCTTCTATAACTTCTCTCAATCAAACTCTACTTTTATTTTATCCTTATATTTCTTTCTTTTCTCTAATTTTCATAATTATTTAATATGATAATATTTTATCATCTATTTTTCAAAAAATATTTAATACCATAACATTCTATCACTTAATTTTTGGATTAAAATAATAATAAATATTATTTTAATTACTATAATATATGAAAGCCGTAAGACTATGAATCATATCCTATTTGGAAGTCCTACATCTATTAAACATTCTTCTGAGTCTCAAATCAAATTAAAATTCATAATCTCAATCTAATTATAATTCCTACACCAATGAGATTTAACTTTTTTATTTTTATTTTTCCTTTCTAACCATATGTTTAATCCTACTCTAAGTCTAATTCCTTCTCCAAGTATAATTAACTTTTCTTTCTACTCATATTCCTTTTCCAAATATATTTCTATTCATTCTCAAATTCCCCATCAATAATCTTTAACCCACTAAAATTTGTATTTAATTTCGCAAATTACTTTATTACCCTTTGTGAAATTCTCGGGTGTTATATAAAAAAATATGTGAACAAGTTATAAATCAAAATACCGGCAAAGTCCTATATATGTGGTAACATTGAGTGAGAAGAAAAAAATATTAAGACATAAAAAGAGTTAAATTTGTTTCAGAACACATCATTTGTATGCATTTCTACTTCAAATTTACACTTCAGACAATATTTTTTCCTTACCTGTTGGGGTCTACATGGTCGAGTTTAACATAAAGGAGTTCGACTTGTATTGGTTTGGTAATTTTGTTTCATTAATAAAACTTAAGCTTTTAATCAACAAGAGAATGATTTAATTGAATTGATTACTTGGTAGTAGACTCACCTCTAATTATCAGGGGCATTTGCCCGGATAAAGACTAGAAAATTCTGATATTTTTGAGAATACAGTAAATACGATGCAAAATGAGATTAACTTGATGAACTTCGTTTTCTTAAAAATTACCTAGAAAAATATGAAATCATCATTTTTTAACTCCAAACGAAGAATACTTGAATTCTTATAAAATAGTATAATACAAATAAATTTTTTCCATTTTTTCACTATTTTTATTATTTAACTATAGACAATTATATTATAATTTTTATAATAATAGTAAAGGTAAACTATTTATAATAAAATATTTTCATTATAAAATATTAATTTGATCATATTTTAACAATTTAGCTAAACAAAAGGTAAAAATAAGAGTATAAGTATTTCTTTTAAGAATACTATATTATTCATAATAAAATTTATTATTATCTATATTATATTAAAGAGAGAGTACTTTGAAGGAGAGAATGACACTTGATATCAATGTGAGTTGACTAGTGTCCTTAGAAATAGTAATTATAACTTATATCAGTTAAAGTTATACAATATGATAATTATAGAAACTAATATTAAATTATTCTTTTAAATGATAATTAAGTATTTATTGTGATAGAGTCATAAGTAATTAATATTCTATAAATCATACTCACATAATTGCTATAAGAATCTAATAAGTTAAAAATAATAAAAAATAGTTGTTATTGAATTATCTTTATCTATATAGAAGAGAATGGCATTCCGTATAATCTTGTGTTGATGTTCAAGTAAAATTTTTTGTTATGATTATCTTGATTAATTATTTTCTTTTTTATCGTAATCTTAAATTGTTATTTCAAATGATAGTTAAGTATTTATTGTGATAGAGTCATAGCTAATTAATATTCTATAACATATTAATATAATAAAGTATACTCACATAAATACTATAGGCATCTAATAAGTTAAAATAATTTAAAAAATTATTAGTTATTGTATTAGTGGTTGATAACAATTCATAACCGATAACATAACTTTTATAAAATTAAATAAGTTTCACAAAAAATGTTAATTCAAGATGTTATTTATATGTTGATTTAACAGTTAACTAAAATAAGAAATAATTTATTATGAGAAATATGTAAGGAGAGAATGCCATGCGACAGAGACATAATGTACACATAAAATTAAATGTTATATTATAATTTATTTGAACATTAATATGTATGTAATAACCTTCGGACGAAATAATTGTACCCATTATGTACTGGCAAGTGAATGAGTATATAATATATTTTAAATGATTTCTTTTGTGAATGTAAATAATATTTTTAACCGCAAGTTAAGAAATAAATATACCGCAGTTATGTTATGAAACACGATAAAAATAACTAACTTTGTAAGTTATGAAAATGTTAATAACAAAACATGTTATCAATTGTTGCGTGGTTGGTAAATGGTAATTAATTCATAACTGTCCACCATTAAACACACATTAAAATCAATAATAAAATATGTCATTAGACTTAGTGGTTCATTAGCAACTGTCTCATGACGACCTATAAATACTATCAAGCACAAGCCTCTACCACATCCATTAGTGTATTAGACTTAATCATTAGACCTCGAATGATGCATGGAGGACACGGCGTTGTGTTATGCACCCGAGGTGTCCTGGTATGGTTCATGGATTTTACTTTATGCGCATTCACCTGTTGATCAACGTCCACAATTATAAATTCCTTTTTAGTTATTTTTTAAGAGAATCATTTTATTTTGCCTCTGCAGCTTTGTAATATCTATTAATGTTGCTTCTTCTATGAATTAATTCATTATCAAAGAACAATTATAATATATTATAGAGCACTTCTATAACTCTTTAAGTTCTTTAAATATAAGAATTTTTTTGTCTTTAAGCATTATCATATGCATATATCATTTTAATATGATTATATTTGTTCTTAAAATATTTATTTGTGTGCGTGTGTAATAATTTTTATAGTATTTGTTATTTATTTACTACTATATTTGTGCCATCAATTTTTCATAAATGAATTATTTTATATTAAAAAATATTAAATATATCATTTCATGTCTCTATATAGATCTTTCTATGCAGAAATATGCAACTCACATGGCTGATGGCTCGATAGGAAGGCATGCAATTTTAACATGTTGCCCTTACTTGGTAAGTTGTATACAAGTATATTAGCATTTCAAACCCATTTCAAATGTTGAGTGCAAGTGCTTAAAAGAAAAAAAAATCAAGACTTGCAAGAAGCGGATATGTGCTACCATTTTGGTGTTTTAATTTTGATGAATAATTATTTAAACAAATTATGAAAAGAGTTATTTTTAAATTTTAATTATTTTTTTAAACAGTAACTCATATAGAAAGCTTCTAAAAACGAGTATAGATTGTCTTGAATAATAATTCGTCATTGTGAAACTGTTGTTTTACAAGTTAATTTTTTTTGTTATGTATTTGTTTATTTTTAATAATTAACATTATGTGTATCACTATATTAACATTATGTGCAAGCTTTTTTACTCAAATGAGGTCTCTATTATTGAAATTATTCATTTTGTATAATTTGTTTGTTTAAATCAATTACTTTTTTCTTATCTGTATTCTCAATGTATTATTTGTGTACAAGTGAAATAGTTTTTGTAGTATATTTTGTATTTCTTTACTATTATATTCTTCCAACTTTCTTATAAGCTCTTGAAGTATTATATAATTATGAAATGTGTCACCCCTTTTTTCTATCTAAGGATATGCATTAAACGGGCCATTCAAACTCATATGGCACAGAAGGAACGCAAGCATTTCTAACATGTTGCATTAATTATATGATAGTTTTTATTATGGCAAGTCACTTGAATCCACACTCATATTTGAGTTCCATTTCAAGTGTTAAGTGTTTATAAGAGAAAAAATGGCAAAGAACCTCATCCGAGGAGGGCATTCCTTAATTGCTATTTATTTTTTAAATGAATACATTTCTATTTAACAACATAGAATCTTATTACGATTTTTCTAAAAAAAATTTATTTATTATTTTGTATTATTTAACTTTAATTTACAACTTTATAAAGAATGGTCTATTATTAAAATTTATATAGATTATATAGAAAATTTTAATATATAATTTTGAAATTTCAAGAAACATGAACAATTTTGAAATATATAATTTGTATATAACGTAGAACCATCTATGTTATCTTGAACACAAAATAATATATAAGGAGTGATAAAAAAATGAGGATAATCTAACATTTGCATGAATCTATTGTCAAGTATTCATTATGCAATTAAAATTTAACATGTTTCCATATCATTAGATTAGTGATAGGAACAATATAATATATTATTATATGTATCATGAAATTCATATATATATATAAAATAGACTAACAAATTAATATTTTAGAATATTATTTTCTAAAAAAAATGGAACACAAATGGATGAAATAGACTAATAAACTATTTTTCTATTTTATCATTATCATATTCTTTAACTAATATTAAAATATATCAAACTAATATTTACTTAATTTATAAATATATGATTAATCTAATTTCACCGGTCCTTAGTCTTTCAAGTCTCAAGTGTAAGAACGAAATTTAGAACGATGGCTGAATAATTCGCGTGTGTGTTTCTGGGTGTAAAATGATGTATCGAAGTTTGACACGATGACCTCGATTGCGAGCCCTATGGAGGTACGTGCTTTTACTTGTGCATCAAGTCGGTCGCTAACTCGAGCCTCGAAATAAAAAGTCGGTCTCCATCTTTTTCGGTTTTTCCCTTTCGCTCGACGTCCTTCCTTTCTACCGGAGTGAAAAATGGCGGACTCCTCGAGTGTTTCTTCCTCGTCTCAGTCGCCGTCGACCGCGTCGGCGGCGGAGACATCCGACGTGGAGCGGGAGGAGATGCTCGACCGAATGCTCACCCGTCTCGCTCTAGCCGACGACGACAAGCTCGAGCCGTTGCTCTCCCGGATCCTCCCTTACTCCATTTCCTCCCTCGCCTCCTCCTCGCCTTCCGTCCGCAAGCTGGTGAAGCACCTCTCCCTCTTTCTCATCTTTCTGATCTCACTCTTCGTCTGAATACTGTTTTTTTTTTGTTTCGGCCTTCGTAATGTCGTATCTGTGATCCTTGATTGTGTGCCGTTGTCAAACTTCTCCGCTCAAGTTCGGGAAGCAGTAGATATTTTTTCTTGTTTTAGCTTTCGTTTGCTGTGTTCTCGAAAAGAAAAGAGAGAAGAATATCTCATCAGAATTTGGTCGCCTGGTTGCACTTTTCCCTTTACACTTGGAAGCTAGGGCTTTAAAATTTTCAGTAAAGAATCAATAGCTAAACCTGGAGGTTATTGCGTTAATTGGAAAGTGAGGCCCAGGGAATTGCTTATGTTAATTCCCTCTGTTTGTTGGTTACACTGGTTGCCAAGATTATTCCTGCATGAGTCCCTGTTATTCCCTTTGATGTCATGGAAATAGGTTATGGAGATTCTTTCCCATGTGAACAAGCGAGTGAAGCATCAGCTGGACATTGGTTTGCCAACACTGGAACTGTGGAAGATTTATAAGGAACCAAATGCTGCGCTGATGGTCAGAAGCTTTTGTATTGTATATCTGGAGATGTCGTTTGAGCGTTTGACTAAAGAGGTTGTTGCTTTCATTCATGCGTTGATATATATACACATATATTTTTCATTTCTGAACTAAATGGAATCCACAACCAATGCAGGATAAGGCAGCTTTGGCACCTGATCTTTTAGTTGGCATCGGGAAATTTCCTCCTCAGCATCAAGGAATTATCTTGAGGATTGTTGCCAAGGTCAGATAGAGATGTATAATTGCTAAATGTATCCTATTGATGTTATCTTACTGCATGCAAACTTGAGAATTTGAGCCTTAGATTTGTATAGTGTAAAGATTACAAATCAGAATGTGTTTAATCAAGAGTGGACAATAAGCCTCTTTATTATGCTTGTTTCTTTCGTCTATGCACATGAAAGATCAAACCAATACCATGCTTATTGTCACATGGGGGGCCTTAGTTCTAGAAATGGGCCCATTACAAAATCTACAATTAGAAGGCACATCTATCACATGTGCAGCAAAATTACAGATGAATGCCATGACAATTCACATTAAAGAATTGTATGTGAAATTTTACGTCATTGTAACATGAAGATATTTGTATGGAAGATCTTTTACCACAATTAGACATTATCTTTCAATATAATATAGTTGGATCCTTCTAAGAAAAAAGTTGGATCTCTACTTAAACAACACAATCATCCTCACAATTCCTAGACAAAGGTGGAGATAAAGCCCTCCTTGTTAGATGTTCTTTTACTATAAAAATGACATGATCGCATCTTCCTACATGGTTGGATACAGATTAACCTGTCCCTACCTGCACGGCAGCTTGAATATCCTTTTGATGCCCTTTCTTTTCTGAAATGAGAAAGGACGACGAGCAAGGAGGGAGGTAGTTGTCCAGAGTTTCATTAATTTTGGGAAATATTACAAAGTACTAAAAGGAGCCTTTTGATGCCCTTTCTTATATGTTTCTTTCATTCCTTGTAATCACTGGTTACCCTACCGTCAACAAGGGAACTCAATAGAGCACTTAGCAGTGAGCACCATTAGTTGTGCCAGCCACCCAAACAAGATTAACTTGATTGCTGAATTTGCTTTCATTTTGGGTGCTACAATAGCTATCAATATCTTGAATATGTTTTCTTTGTTTGATATCCAATTGCTCTCTCCTTTTGAGTTCATAGTGGAAACTTCTGTCTTCACTGGTATTTTTGAAACTATATTCTGAATTTGTGATATCACATGTCTTCAGACTTGGGAGGACTTGGAAACAATCATATCTGATTCACTTAAAGTTATTTCTGTTTCTCGTAGGTAATCGGTGAATGCCACTCAAGCCAAGTTGCTGAAAGTATTGGCATGAAATACAAATCTCTCGGCGATGGAAAAGATTCTGAAATATTTATTGAATTTTGTTTCCATACCATGTTGTATCAGCCACCACCACCTGGGTATGGCATTGGGCTTCGTATACTTGAAAGTTTCTAGGTTTTATAATTTCTTTTTATAAGTAATGTTGTTATCCACTATTGCTAGCATTGGATGCCCGGCAGGGCTCTCAGTTTCCCAATCAGACCGTGTTAGTGGAAAGGTTCCGTTACAAGGTGACAATCTTATGTCAAGAAAGGTGAGTATACAACTAACAGAAATTTACATAAGTTTATAGGTGCTGGATATTGCTTCTGGCACTAAAAATAATAATTTCTCCACAGCTTGGAATTCTGAATGTTGTAGAAGCTATGGAGCTAGCACCTGAGCTTGTATATCCTGTTTACCTAACTGCTTCTTCAGACAGGTACAATTATATCTCATAAATCTTCAGTGCTTTGCTATCTTTTGTAACATTATTGGAGTTTCCTGACATGTTCTTGGAAATTTCTAGTCGAGAGCCTGTTGTCAAGCGAGGGGAGGACCTATTAAAACGCAGGGCTGCAGGAGTAGATTTAGAAAACTCTGAAATGATAAAGAGATTATTTATACTATTCAATGGTATGCAGCTTAGGCAACACTTCAACAATTATGGCTGATCATAACTTTTGGTAGAGTAACTTTATCTTGTGTAAATATAACTATTGTAGCTTAGAATACCATAACAGGTAAATCATTTAAAACTTCAACTTTGAAGCATTGTGGAAAATAGAATTAGAATCTTTTAAAGAACAATGCATTTATGTTTTTTTTATGTCCTGTAGCATATAACCTGAAACATAGACAAGTGATGTAGAAAAAATATTGAATACTACGAAATTAATTTGCAACGTGCCATGAAAATTAAATCAAGATGGAGTTTATTTTTCCTTTTGTTGTTACGTTCAATTATCATTTAAACCACATTTGCTATTGTCATTGATAGGAAAGGATGACTACTAAGCTTGGATAGTCATCCTGTTTTGTATTTAAGTTTTAAACCATGGAGATATACAAGTGTTTACTGAAGGCAAATACAAGAAAGAACATAAATAAACCTCAGTAGGTGTGATGCCACAAAACACGACTATCTCACGTCCAACTCCCAATAAAAAAAAGAATGTGTGTAAAGTATTATCTACATAGCATCTATATTATCCCCCATTGTCATTTATACTTGAGTTTGGTTTTGAAAGCTTTATGCGATTTCCTGTTGGAAGAGATCGAGGAATGGTTTTTTATTATCACACTTCACTTAATTAGGCAGTACCGGATCTGAAAGTACAGCTGTGGAATCCAGGGTCACTCCAGCAAGTATTGCATTGCGCATAAGGCTCATGACTGTTTTCTGTCGATCAATCACTGCAGCAAACACTTTTCCTTCAACATTGCAGTGCATCTTTGGCTGCATTTTTGGTATATAACTGTACACATCTGATCAATATGTTTTGGTTTTCCAGTCTTATAGAAAGTACTATATTTTCTCTTTTTTTTTTGAAACGATATAATTTCTCTTTTGAGTCCTTTAGATTTCTCTTCCTATTCAATCTCAGATGTTACAAGTTCTTAACTGATTTTGTATTACATTATTGAATTTCTTTTGGTTAAGTGCTGGAATGATGTATTCAATGGGTTCATCCTTTCGTTACGAATGTGGTATTACATTACAAATTCATACTTTTGTACATTGTGAGTCCATTAATCTGCTCTTTGTCTTTGTTACGAATGTCAAGCGAAGAAGGATTATCACAGCAAGTGAGGAAACACAAGGTTTATGAGGTTTACCCCTAATTGGACTACAGGCAAACTACCCATGAGCCCTCTTCTATGGAGGGTCATCATGGATCCTATCAAGATCCTCCCCGAGCTCTTGGATAGATGGACTTGCCAAAGCCACTCCAGATGGGGTGCATACGATAGACCATGAGGTACCTGAGTAGAATCTCCCTCCGACAAGTCAGGATTATTTGGAGGATTACGTGATGGAATCGTAGAGAGTGGTTCATCATCAAGTTCAGGTGGAGGTTGCTGAGTAGGTCGGCGGCTATAAACTTTTAAGGGTGGTACAGGCGATGGAGGAGGAGACTGTGGTTGTTGTGGTGGTAGATCCGGTGATGGGTCAGGAATTGGAATTAGATGACTCTCATGGTTATTCGTAGAGTTCTGAAAGTAAGGTGTCTCTTCGAAAAAGGTAACATCAGCACTAACATAGGGCCTATGAGAAATAGGGTCATAGCACTTGTAAACTTTTTGAGTTCGCGAGTATCCTAAAAAGATGCACTTGATTGCTCTAGGAGCTAACTTACCAGTTTGAAAGAGGTGAACGAAACATTGACACCCGAAAACACGAGGTGGGACAGGAAACAAAGATTTTCCTAAGAATAGTAGATGGAATGGAATTTGTGCATTGAGAACCAATGAGGAAACTCGGTTAATGAGATAACTAGCGGTGAGAATGACATCTGGCCAATAGGTGGAGGGTATTTTCATATGGAAGAGGCAAGTGGCGAAGTTTGATGAATGACACCACATATTTAAAAAATGATGAAAGATAAGAATTTGCAAACTCAAATCCATTGTCACTATGAAAGATTTTAATTGAGGTAGAGAATTGGTTTTTTATTTCTGCAAAAAATTCTCGAATAATAAGAGGAGTTTCTGTCTTATTTTGCAACATATAAACCCAAGTAACTCTAGAAAAGTCATCTACTAAAATAAAAAAAATATTTGTAATGCCTATTGTTGGAAACGCGACAAGGACCCCACAAATCAGCATGCACAAGTGAAAATGGACTTTTCTCTCGTTTGTCAAAGTGAGGTGCAAAAGAAGTATTCCTATTTGACAAGCCTCACACTCGAGAACCTCAGTACTTGAAATGTTGGGAAATTGTCGACGAACAACAACCAAACTAGGATGACATAAGCGATGATGGAGCTGTAGGGAAATGTTGGTAGTGTAGGATTTTGGGATTTTGGGTGGATGACCGGAGATAATAATCTGCCTCATCGTTTGGAGATCCTGCAGAACGAAAAAGAGTCATAAAAAAGTGCTCGACAATTTAAGGACTTTGTCAGTTGACTGATCGAAAGAAGGCTTATAGCAAACTTTGGAGCATACATAACATTATCAAGGGAGAGGTTTAACGAATACTGTGCCAAGGCCGGTGATTGGAGAGAGAGAACCATCAACAACTTTAACATTAAGAGGATTCGATAGAGATTTGAGGGATGGGAAGAAAGAGGCATCACCTGGTATGTGTGAGGAGGCACCCGAGTCCGCAATCCAGTCAGATAGAGAAGTAGTAGAGAGAGAGCAAGAGTACCCGAATGATGCGTTACAGCAGCACAAGTTGGAGATGCAGATTTAGTAATGGATAGAGAACGAAGACGGTCATATTCTTCTTTTGATATTAGAATATCCGACTCGTTAGTAGTGGCAGCATGAAACTTTGGGTGATCAGTAGGATATCTAAATTTTCCCAGCAGCGATAAGAGAGATGATTGGATCGATGACAGTGGTCACAAAAGAATTTACCACGTCCTCCATAGTCATTCCCTCTGCCTTTGTCAGGAAAAAATCCTCTTCCTCTTCCACACGTAGCAAGTGCAAATGCATCCGCGTGAGGAGAGAAATCCTCTTTCTCTTCCACATTTAGCTTTCTGATCTGCCATAGTTGAGCACGACGGGTTCCACGGAAAAAAAAGTTAAGCCCCGATTTTGAGAACTATGGACATAGTGCGGAAAGGAGGAGAGGAGAAGGATGAGGAGGAAGGGGAGAAAAATAGTGACTAGATCGTTACCGCTCTGATACCATGTTGAGAAACATGTTTTCTCTTATTATTCACCAAACACTAGCGCCTCCTATTTATAATCAAGGTAGGCAATATAAGAAGGGAGAATATGCTAAAATATTACTTCAGAAAATCAGGGATATTATCCCAAAATATCTGGGATATTATCTCAGGAAATCTGGGATACTAATCTCGAAGAATATTACAAAGATATGCGAAGATATGAAAAGATATGCAAATCATATCTCAACAAGTATCCTCAGCGCCAAGCAAAGTGTATGCCTCTCGAACAGAGAAATCCCATTCTGCCATTGCCAACCATCATCCTTATTTATTATTGGGGAGAGGTGGGAAATCCCCCCTAGCAGCAGCAGCAGTTCATCAAAGCGTTGATCCAAGAGATGAAGAGAGAAGGTTGGCGACCACATCCCCTGCCCGCTGTTTGCCACGTAATGCCTCGCCAGAATGAGGACGCGCCTCTAATCGAAATGGCTCTTGAATCCCAATTTAAGTTGCGGCCATAAGAAATGTTGAGAATGTCCGATCGAAATGGCTCTTGAATCCCAATTTAAGTTGCGGCCATAAGAAATGTTGAGAATGTCCGACAAAATTCCTTGATAGGGGCCCATAATCCGAATGAACCACTTGCTGGAGTCTTGCAAGAGGATCTAATTATTATACGCTGGAAGCATGTAATTTACTTAAGTAGCTCTTTACCATGGTTTTTGGACAATCTACAACAACAACAACAAAGCCTTATCCCAGTAGGTGGGGTCGGCTACATGGATCATACGGCGCTTCGTTGATTCATGTTCATGAGATTCGACAGGGTTTTACGCTGGCTGTCGGGGCCTAACACAACCCTCCTCCTTTATCCGGGCTTGGGACCGGCTATAAAACATAGACGGAGTTTTGGACAATCTACACATCATATAAATTTTGTACTGTTGTTTAACTTTTATTTTGTTTTGCTCAAATATTATTTGGTTCAAATGATAGGAAATGGAACTACTTTGCGGCTGAAGCAGATGGGTATGGAATTCACTGTTTGGGTATTCAAACATGTACGAATTCTGTTGTGTTCTCACTATGTGATTAATATAAGCCTAGCACAATCCTTATATACGTATTGACAATCCCTCAACAAAAAAATGTGTTAGGGTGATGTTTTGAATATTATTTATCCAAATTATTTTATTTACATATCATAGTTTCGAAGTGGCTGAATAATCACTAAATGCCTAGCAGATGATAATGCTTCCAAGGTGTTGAAGTTTGAGGGTAGACTTGCTTTTAGGTGTCTGACCAAACTTTGCTGAGATTAGATTGTACTTTGGTACTATATATTGGATTTGAGCATTAATAGTGTTACCCTTGGGTCATGTACTTGAGTTGTCAAGTTTAGTAATGGAATCCTGATATTAGTCTATACAATGTTTTCCATGTGTACCCTAGAGATTCAATGATCAATATATTTTTTAAAAATAATCTAGAATGCTTAAAATATGGTTATATGAGACAGTGCGTCAAGGTTATTGAATATATATGTTGTGGAAGCCACCTTCTGGATATCCTTGATTTGGACCACACCATTCCTTATAAAGGCTAAAATTCCTTACTCTTCGTGCCAAATATACTACAAAAATAGTCTTGCCGAGGTGCTCCAAGTATATGTTCCAGATGGGGCATGGAATTTGTAAAATTTATTGAATATTTAATTAGTGTATGGTTATGTTCTATCCATCCATAAGGCCTCAAGGATCAGTCCCTTTTAGATGTGTACCAGATGTTTCTAGCTCGTTTTAAGGCATAGTGTCACACCATTTTGTAGACTAGTAAAACTGCTATTCCCAAGACCTTTTGCTAGTTTTGCTAATGATTATTAGGGACTAGGTTTTGCTTGATATTATTTTCCTTTTTGTTATCTAGGCAAGAACGGATCAGTTGAAGCTTATGGGACCTGTCATTTTAAGTGGAATTTTACGATCCCTTGATAGCTCCAACACAGAATCAGGTTAATGCAATTCCTTCTGTGTTTCTAATTTGTTAATAATTTGTTGGAAGCCACCTTAATGTCACTGTTTCACTATTCCATGACCTATATTTTTATTGTTTGATTGATATTAATTTCCAGAGACTATTACTAAGGATGTCAAAATGTTTGCCTACCAAGCAATTGGTTTGCTTGCATCAAGAATGCCACATCTTTTCAGGTGAGGTCATGCATTGTGATTTGTTCATTTGTGCATGTACTTGCTTTGCAAAATATTGCGGGAAGTTCCTTATGCATAATGATCAACGCTAACATTTCTTTGTGCCAGGGAAAAAATTGATATGGTTGTCCGACTCTTTAGTGCTTTAAAGTTTGAAGATCAATTTTTACGTCTCACAATTCAGGATTCAATCACTTCTCTTGCTGGGGCCTATAAGGTATTGTAATTCAGAATTCATGTGTATTGCACTATGTTCTACTTAATCAGTCGAAATCCTCTTGTGGTCCATCATATCATCCTTCTTGGATACTGGTGCACCTTCTTCGCCAACAATTCACCTCCACCACCAGCCCACAACCAACAGATCACTTCCTTCGCTGCTGATTCTGACCCCTTTGTCTTTTTCTTTCTTCCCACCTCCATATTCCTTCTTTGCTTTCTTTTACCTTCTTGTTTTGCTAATGATATAGTGGTCTCTTAAAGCAATAGATGCTATATGTCTTGGGACTTGGGGCTCGGGATTTGGGAGAAGGGAAAAACTGGGAGGAGTCTGTCCTTGTTGGGAGTTGTGATATTAGAGGAGGGTGGAGGGGGAATACAAAGAATTTTCGGACCAAATTGGTGAATACTGAGTAAGGGGATGGGCATGTGGTGAAACGATTTAACTGAAATATATTATATAAGATATTCTACTTTAATATATACTTTATATGCCCACAACAAATGCTACAGAAACTTATTTAAGCTAAACAAACAGGAGTCTGAGCAACCAACAAATAACTAAAATATAATGGAATATTTTAACTTAGTTATCGATGCTATAACCGAGAGTATCACAGAGGAGGTACCTAAGTGCATGCTATTTGCGGATGATATAGTACTTTTAGCGGATTCAAGAGAAGAGATTAATACAAAATTGAAAATATGGAGAAATACGTTGGAGTCAAAGGGTTTTCGTTTAAGTAGGAATAAAACAGAATATATGCATAGCAATTTCACAAATAAACAACTTAGAGACGATTTGAAAGTTAGGCTAGGGGAGGATATAATTCCTCAAGTGACAAAGTTTAAATATTTAGGATCAATTGTAAGACAAGATGGTGAGATTGATGACGATGTTAATCATAGAATTCAAGCTGGTTGGTGTAAGTGGAGGAAAGCCACTGGAGTTCTTTGTGATAGAAAAGTACCCAATAAAGTTAAAGGAAAATTCTATCGTACTGCTGTAAGGCTGTTATATGGTAGTGAATGTTGGGCTATGAAGGGACAACATGAACGTAAAGTGGGGGTAGCCGAAATGAGGATGTTGAGATGGATGTGTGGTCATACAAGATTAGATAAGATTAGGAATGACCATATACGTGAACGAGTCGGAGTGGCTCCTATTAGTGAGAAAATGGTAGAGAATCGTTTGAGATGGTTTAGTCATGTTCAGAGAAGACCATTAGATGCGCCAGTAAGAAGAGTAGATCAAATAATCTGAAGTCCGATTAAAAGAGGGAGAGGGAGGCCAAGACGGACACTTGGCGAACTAATAGAGCAAGATCTATTGGTGAATAATATACCGAAAGGTTTGGTTACTAATAGAGCGGAATGACGTCGTATGATTCATGTAGCCGACCCCACCTAGTGGGATAAGGCTTTGTTGTTGTTGTTGTTATTGTTGTATAATGGAATATTAAGTGGTTTCTGAATGCAGTTGCTAGGAAAGTGGCAAGGTGGGTGGTTGCAATAGGAAGAATTAATAACCCATTTTCTCGTTTCAAAAATAACCCATTTTCTGAATCTAATAATTGTTTTGAGTGTGACATGCTGCCACATTTTTTAGATTCTTGCTATGGATAATTAGAACTCTATCAACTGCTAGGGTTTCATAATGTCAATATTTGAGAAATTATGAAGATGCCTATACGCTATAATTACATGTATTTATTTTATAGAAATTATCAAAAGGCCACTACTAGTTTCCTGGTTACAATGAAGGTTTTTGGCGTAGTACATAGAATAAGTAAGAAATCAATGGGAAAAAAGTTATATAGTAAGGACTCGAACCTCAAATCATTTTGTCCACATGTGATGGTGTTAGCTTGTGAACTCCGCCTATGTTTTATAGCCGGTCCCAAGCCCGGATAAAGGAGGAGGGTTGTGTTAGGCCCCGACAGCCAGCGTAAAATCCTGTCGAATCTCATGAACATGGATCAACGGCGTCGTTTGATCCATGTAGCCGACCCCACCTAGTGGGATAAGGCTTTGTTGTTGTTGTTGTGATGGTGTTAGCTCTCCACAAATATGTCCCCACATAAAAACCATTTTGATTAAACAAATTATATTCAGCATTAAAAAATGAACTATTCTCTCATTACAAAGTATTGTCACTTTATGTTTATCCCTCGATTTTTATCATATCAGTTATTTGATTCTAGCGTCCTCTGAATTTCTAATGAACTGGTGAAATATTGAAAACAGGGAGCTACAGAGGCTGTTTTGACTGATATCGAGGCTCTTCTACTTGAAAATGCTCAAGTTGTGAGTTTCACCTCCTTATTCTCTTAATATTATTCTATCATTAATATTTATATTATTCAATCTTGTTATAATATTTGCGTTAATAAAATTGAATATCTACGATCGCTGTACGCGCCTCAGTTTTCTTCCTGAAAAACTATTATAATACACATAATTGTTCTTTTCTCTATTTTTCTTAAAGGTTTCTTTTTTAATCATAAGCAACACTTTCTTTCATAGGAATTATATGGTTAATATAATTTCATTCAAGCTTTTCTAAATTTTGCTACTCAGATTCTTTATGCATAATATTTGTATATAACAAGGGTTGATAATGAGTTAGCTGCTACACTTTTCCATCTTTTGTTGCTCTCTTTTCGAGAGCTCACACTTGTACATGAGTTCCACTTCATAGCTTATATATATATGGATGACAATCACAAACTCTGATGGTCATCCTTTTTCTCCTAAAAAAAAAAGGGTTGATAATGGTAGCAGAGATTTGCCTCTTATGTTATGAATAATCTTTTTTTTTTTTTGAAATATATGTTATGAATAATCTTATATGCATGTTGCCTACCAAGTTTTAGCTGCACCTTTCATTTTCTCTTTCGGCTTTGCCTTGACTTTCTATACACACTTGTAAATCTATACATTTGTAGTTTTAGTTTTAATACAAATCGGATGACTACTAAAACTTTTTGATTATATTCACTGCTCATTTTTTTTGAGGAGGCAAAGGATGACAACCAGAATTTTCTGTTGTCATCCAAGTATATATATATATATATCAAAATGAGTGATCAGCATGTACAAGTAAGGTACTCTCCAAAAGAGAGTGGCCAGAATGAAGGAGAAAATGCTACCCAAACCCAACTCCCCCCCGCGACACACACACGCCAAAAAAAAAAAGACCCGGTTGCGCTGGAGCCAAATGGCCCTGGCGCCGGCCAAGAAAATCACCAAAGAGAGCCTCCATCTCTAACTCCGTCTCCCAAGAGTCCGAAAAAGCTGCCAAAATGTCTTTGACGATGATTGGAAGCTGTCTAGGAAACTCGTTCACGACTCTTTGAAAGACAAGTTATTTTCAATTCAGGTTCCATCCTTCATCCAAGGCACAGCAACCCACTTTAGCTCAAGAAAATGTTGCCTTGTCTACCTTAGTGGTTAGAAAATAATGCAAATATTAAACTGCTCTTTTATTTTTCTAAAATGAGAGTAATTTTTTTAAGATCCCGGGAGAAAATACATTTTAATATTGGGGCGCGACAGCGATGCTATCAAAGCGGATGAACACGTTTTTTTTTCCTTGAGAAGAAAAAGGATGACTGCCAAGGTTTGTGGTTGTCATTCATGTATATATATATCACTATAAAAGCGAATGAACACTTGCAATATCAAAAAGATGTACAAAAGAGATTAGAATGCCAACATACCATATAGGAGAGGTGGGACTAAGGATACTTACCTAGAGAATATTGGTTTTTAAGGGGTAAAATGATAACTGTATGAAGACTTGTCATCCATTCATCCATAACCTTAGGAGATCTAGACGTGATGTAAGGGTAAAATTTGCGTGGGCTGACAATTTCTTTTCCGACTCCCTAGCCAAAAGGCGGATGTGATGTACAATATTAATGTAATTCTCTCTCTGTAAAAAATGTGCTGCCATGCTGCAAGGTTGTCAAGATCTCGACTGAGATCGTATGATCTTACGATTTTACGTCCTACCCCTTATCGACTCGATCTTATCTCGATGATCTTATGTGTAAGATCTTAATACGATCTTGATTTTGGTCGCACGATTTGATCTTATCTGATCCTATACGATCTCATATGATTAATACATTTATTAAATATTAATTAACAATATATTTATTATAATAAAAATTAATTTAGATGATGTTTAATAGATTTTCTTCATTTTTAATATATTTTGACAATTTTGCTTAAGAATCGAGAAAAAAATATTTTAGGGAGGTGCAATTTAATATTTAAATGCGGCAAATTTATAAAAAAACATATTTATTATTATTAAAATATTTTTTTATTAATAGCTAAGATCTTACGATCCTCGATATGATCTTACGATCCTCAATCTTGTGATCCCCTTCGATCTTATGTAAGATCCCGATCTTAACTACCTTGCTATGCTGCAACTACATCTCCCAAAACACCACAAAAGGTAGGCATGTGTGTGTGTGTGTGACAGGCCCCACATCCCGATGGCTCTGTAGGTATCCCAAAAAGAGGCTGATGAGTAGGGGTCCAAGTCTGCCTATCAGCCTAACCTCTTTACATCTTGATCTCCGTATCTTCTAAGTAAATTGTCATTTTATTACTACTTGTAATAGTTGTCTTTTTCAAACATCAATGCTGCTCTTGATGTTATCTCGCTCATGTTTTCTAGGAACATAGTGAAGTGCGGTTTTGTGCTGTAAGATGGGCTACTTCTTTGTTCAAGCTGAATCATTGCCCTAGCCGTTACATTTGCATGCTGGGTGCTGCAGACCCGAAGCTTGACATCAGGTGGAGTCACCAGTTTGTAGTCATTTGCTTTGTTTTTTTTTTTGTTTACTTTCTCCCATTCTTGTTCTGGTTTTGACCAGTATTTTGTTTAGTCGACTCAGACATAATCTGTTTCTACCATGATATGTATAGCTGTGCCAAGGTCTAACATGTTGATTTGCAAAGTAAAACTGTACTACGCTAAATTTAAACATGATATGAAGATTGGGGACCTAAGAAATAACCAAATAGAGCCCAACCGATGTCGGCACTTCCTGCCGGCGGCGCCACCTCCGTTGCCAGCATCCCCTGCTGGCGGTGCCAACTCCATTGCCGACATTCCCTGTTAGTGGTACCACCACTGGTGACAACAACTGTTCCCTGCCCTCAAAGACACTTTTCCCTTGTCTCCTTCCTCCCCTGCTCTGCTTGCAGCGTCCTTTCTTGCCACCATGCCTCCCCGGCGACTGCCTCTGTCCGGTCCGCCTGCAGGTACCAGAGACGTGATGTGTTTCCGCTGCCATGGCCATGGCTCCAGCGAGACTGCAGGGAGCCGATGCGTTGTCTTCAGGGGGCTTCGGGCATAGACGTGCCTCCTGTTCTATGCTGCGGCGCCATCCAGTTTGGAGGCATGACCAGGTGTTTCCACACCTACTGCAATCAATACGGAGGCGCTGCGACCACATTTGGTGACGGCTCCTTGGGGCCCTGATGCTGCAGCCACCGCAGATTTCCTTTCCCAATGCTTGATTGGGACGCTGCCTTCATAAAAAATTTAACTGAACAAGCTTCAGTGTGCCATCGAACAGCACATTCGGGGCCCTCTCCGCCTTTTGCCATCTCGGTTTTGCTCTGTGCAGCATCCCTCTGTGGCTCTGTTCCAAGGAGCAACGAAGCGACTGTTGACATGCCCTGTGTTGCTGGATGAAGCAATTGCGATCCGCTGGTCGCCCTGGTCGGCCGAATTCGGGGGCAGGAGATCTGAATCGCGCCAGATACGCCCGATCTCCCTAGTCCCTCTTCACCTTCGATATGCTGAGGTTCTCTCAACCATCTGTCGTCCATTTGTGATCCTGCGAGATGCTATCGCGCTGGCTGTTGGCTCTATGGATCTCCTGCATCCATGCGTGTAGAATTGCATCAGCAGTCACGGATCCCTGCCTCCATCAAGTTAACTGTGGATGGCCGGATGTTTGCTATTTCAGTGGACACGACGACGGTGGACTCCCGGCAACGCTCATGGGCTGACGTTGTTGCGGGGGGTGGTCCTTGGCCGCTGACGGCGACACGCTGGGAATGGCGCCTGCGCCTGACCAGCTGTCCACGTGTCGCCCTGCCTGGGTCTGAATTGCATGCGACACCAGCTACCGCTGATCATGCCTGGGATGCCACGCATGCTGCTACTCGGCGTGCATGCGTGGAGGTTGATGCGGTGACACAGAAATGAAGCACCATTATCATACATAATCTTTATGTGAGCTGTGTCCTCTTCCAAGACCCGCGGTACAGGAATTGTGCTGCCTGCCCTCGAGCAGCGTAAAACTGGTGAGACACAATATGCCGTGGTTGCCTCAGGTCGAATCACGCTTCTGCCATCCGATCCCTTGCTGCTAACGGTACAGTGTCCCATGGAAGCTCTGATCTGGCCACTCCACCTCCTAGGGATGTTGATGTGGATCACAATGCTTTCCTGTCTGGGTCTATTTCACACCTGGAAGATGAACAGTCAGAGGAGATTATTAGTGGAAATGTGACTAATCAGGACCCACGTGGTACAGACACTGCAGGCAACCCTTCCACATGTGCTGAGACTGGTATTATTCTGCACAAAACTGGGATGTTGCCACACTGGTAGCTCATGCATGCGGGGCCAGAAGGAAGCCAAACAGGAACCCGACAACGACGCGTCCACAGAATTCTGCAGTGGGGATCTCTTAAAAAAAAAAAAAAAAAACTGCAGTGGGGAACCAAACCTTTAATCCATGAACATCCTATCCTGGAATGTCCGTGGCCTGGAGGACTCTACGCGCCACTGATCCCTTGCCAATTATGTCCGATGCTGGAGGTCAGATGCGGCCTTTTTTCAAGAATCCAAGCTCTGCTCCTGTGACTCAATCACCTGGGCGTAGATTGGTGGTTCTTACATGTCTGGTGTCCTGTTCCTGAATTCTAACGACCATTCTGGCGGCTGCCTTCTGGGATGGAAAGATGACCTTCTGGAGCTTTTGGGTAGCCATCTGGGACAACATTCTCTGTCTGCTCTGCTGAGGAGGAAGTGCGACAACATGGTACTGCTGGTCTCGTGTCTACGGCCCACAAACCGCTGAAGGTCGTTTGGCATTATGTGAAGAGTTGGGGCATGCGACGACTACTTTGGTTGCAGATGCGTGGATTTTGGGTGGCCATTTTAATGCCACTCTCAGCATTGAAGATCGCTCTGGGGATTCTACTGGCCATGATACCAGCTCGGCTGATTTTCGTGATTTTCTTGATCGCTATGGCCTTGTCGATTACCCAGATCTTAACTGTAGATTCACTTGTCGGAGCGCCGCAGGGGTTATGTCACGGCTTGATAGATTTCTGGCCTCCATGGAAGATGCTGAAAAATTTCACCTCGCGGAGGTTCTGGCACTCGACCACCTTTTCTCTGACCACACACTGATACTCTGGAAATCCATGGAGGACAAGCCTGGTGAAATGTACTTCAAGTTTGAGTGAGCCTGGCTGCTGGAACTGTGTTTTTGTCAGGAGGTGATTTCGCAGTGGCAATCTTATCCAGCTCTTGGCTCAGCCACAACGACTCTTGCTGGTCGCCTGGATATGCTGCGGGCTCTTTTACGGGATTTCAGAAGGAAAACAAGTGAAAGCCGTGAGCGGCGGCGATCTGCAGCACTCAAGATTATCCATGAGCTTGACAGAAATGAGGAGAGCAGGAGTCTCTCTCCTGCTGAAGTGAATAAGAGAAAAGAACAGCTGCAAATTGTGCAAGAGGAAGACAAAAAGAATGAAATCGCCTGGCGGCAATGTTCTCGCCAGACTTGGCTGAAAGAGGGAGATAATAACACATGTTTCTTTCACATGTGGGCAGGGGTGGAGTTCACTGGCCATGAGCAGATAGGTGCAGCAGTGGCTGGACATTTCAAGGCGTTCACTCACTGCTGACTTGGCGGGCTTTGGGAATGGACTGACAGAGATGTTCCGATGCTGATGGCAGAACAATGTGACTCCCTGACTGCCCCCTTCACTGAAGGCAAGATCCGTCAGGGCCTTAGGGACCTAAACGCTGAAGGCGCACCTGGCCAGGACTGCTTCCCCATTCTTTTCTATTGGGCTTTTTGGCAGGTGGTGAATGATGACGTCGTTGCTGCTGCTCAGGACTTCGCCTTTGGAAATGCAGGTTTTGAACGACTCAACCGCTTTTTCATCTTCCTCATCCCAAAAGTTTCTGGAGTTGCCTGCATTGAGGAATTCTGGCCCATTGCCCTGTCCAATGGCACCTACCTGATCATCGCCAGGGTGCCGGCCAACAGACTACGGTCTGTGCTTCCTAACGGTCGTGTCCGTTCTGCAGTACACGGATGATGCCCTCTTTTTCATTGAGGGCTCAGTTCAAGCTGCACATCGACTTTTCAGCCTTGTGGAGATTTTCTGTGATATTTCGGGCCTCAGCATTAACTACTCTAAATCCACCTTCATTGGTTTTGGGACGGATGTGGCAACCATTCAGGAATGCTTTTGTATTATCTTGGGCTGCCACTGAGTGATAGGCGGATCTTCTCTCGGGACTGGGCACCAGTAATTAGATGTGTGGAGCAGTGTCTGGCTAGCTGGAGTTCTAGATTGTTATTCCGTGCAGGCAGACTCGTTCTGCTGTGCCATGTGTTGTCTGCCCTCCCGATCTACTTTATGTCAGTATTGAGAATTCCAAAACAGGTGGAGAGCCAGATTGATTCTTTGAGACTGCGTTTCTTTTGGCAGACTGGTTCTCCCTCTTCGAGGGGCATCCACCTGGCTTCCTCGCAACTCATGTGCAGCCAACTGCTGAAGGGGGCCTTAGTGCCCTTAATCTTTGCAGAATGAACACTGCCCTCCTCGCGAAGTGGGTCATTCGGATCATGGAACCCTCTCAGGGGATCTGGTCAGAAATCTTCAACATTTTTGCTATGGCCGCAACCTAAATTGGTACTCAAGAGTAACATTGATTAGAGGCGCTTCCTCCTTTTGGGTGAGGTATTACTGAAATCATGCCGCTGGTCAAGCATTTGTTTGCCCCTTCTCCCGGATCTGGCTCCATCTTCTACTTCTGGAAGGACAACTGGTCGGGCTTGGGCCCTGCTCAGCTGAGCTTTCCTCGCCTGTTCCAGCTGGCTGCAAACAAGGAGGCAAGGATGACGGAGTGCTGGGCACCCTTGGCAAATAACGAGCACGGATGTGGTCTCCAAACTTCTCACTTCACCTCTCGGATCAAAGATTTGATGGGCTTGTTGCTAAGAGGGATATCCCATCTGTCCCCGATGGAGAATGCGGTTGATGGCTGGCAGTGGCAGAATGGGATTTTCTCTGTTCGTGAGGCATACACTTTGCTCGGCGCCGAAGATATTAGCCAATGTGATGAGGTTTTGATGGCCTGCAGATTGCTGTGGCGGACTTAGGTTCCCTCAAAATGAAATTTTTTTCGTGGCTGCTGCTGAGACGACGTCTCAACAAAAATGTACAGGACTCGGTGGCTCAGTGATTCTGATACCATTTGTGTCCACTGCAGTGTGGTTGATGAAGATACTACCCACCTCTTCTTTGGTGCCTTCTGGCGAACTTTCTGTTATGGCAACAGAAGGATCTTTATAACAACAGAAGGATGCAGGGTCGTGTTTATAGATCCTGGAGACAAAGGGCCCTCCCCATGGCATACATCTGGCTATTCGGCTACAAAGAAATGACACTCTATTTCGTAGGGGGTGTGTTTACACTGAGAATATCAGGAATCATGTGTGGGCCATTTTTGGAGAGTGGAAGATGTGCTGAAGTGGATTGTCATTTCTGTTTTTCTTGAATTTTGATGCTGGGTTTTACTAGATTTGTTACTACTAGTTCTTTGTAATATTTCCTAAAATTAATGAAACTCTGGACGACTACCACCTTGCTGGTCCTCCTTTCTCATTTAAAGAAAAATTGTACTAAGCTATGCCATTTTTCTTAGATATTAGGGTAATTACGCGAATTGTCCCTTAACTTTATGACAATATTTTAACAGTCCCTCAACTCTAATTTGTAACTAGATTGTTACCGAACTGTATTTCTTTTACATGCATCGTCCTCCTGATCGTCTATAGCCAGTTTCCTAGTTACACTAGTGACGCAACGCAAGGAAAAAATAAAATAACATAAAAAATAAAATAACATAAAAATAAAATAAAATAATGTTAAAAATAATAAAAATTAAAAGTTGTAAAAATAAAAAAGAGCAGCAGCCGTGAGGCTGTCACCCCTCGCCGGCGAGCTCGCACATAGGGGGGCCGATGACCCACTTCTCTCTTGCGTGAGCTCGTCGGGGCGCGCGAGGGGACCCCCTCTGTGTGGCGAGCTTGCATGGGGGGCCGACACCCCCTTCTCTCATGCAAGCTCGCTAGCGTGCGCGAGATAGAAGTTGGGCGTCAGCCCACCTCTATCGGGCCGGCGAAGGGGGGCGTTGGCCCCCCTTTGCGCGGCAAGCTCGCACAGGGGGGTGACACCCCCTTTCTCTCTCACATGAGCTCGCCGGCGTGCGTGAGAGAGAAGGGTGGCGTTGGCCCCCCTCTCTCGCGCGTAGTTGACACCCCTCATGCGCCGGCGAAGGGGGGGCTGATGCCCCCTTCTCTCTCGCGTGAGCTCGTCGACGCGCGCGCGAGAGAAGGGGGTGTCGGCCCCACTCTGTCTTGCCGGTGAAAGGAGGCATGCCCGCCTGTGTGCGAGCTCACTGACGCTGTGAGCTCGCACACGGGGGCGGATGCCCCCTTCTTTCTCGCGTGAGCTCGTAGGCGCACACGAGAGAAAGGGGGTGACGACCCCTGTAAGCTCGCTGGCTGGTGCCCCTTTACTATGGCAAGGACTTTTTTTATTATTAATTTTTAATATTTTGTTATATGTTATTTTATTATTTTTTCTTGCGCCATGTCAGCACTGTGACCGGAAACTAGCTATTGCTAGTCAGGAGGACGATGCGTGCAATAAAACTAAAGGTTGAGAAAATTTCGGTTACAAATTGAAGTTGGGGGATCAAGTAGTTACCGACCCAAAGTTGGGGGAGGATCCATGTAATTTACCCCAGATATTGACAAGTTACAACTTCCTATATGTAAACATGAAGTCAAAGCAGTATGAATCTGTTTTGCCTGTTAAGTCGAGGAACTTAATTTGTGTTGTCTCTTTTTTGCATATCTAATTCATTTGTACCTTTTCATATATGGACTGATGTGCAGCCATTCCTATCTTGTCAAATTTGTATAAGAGTGATCGTATTTCGTGTCTGCTTCTAGTGACTCAAAAGTCACCTAGCTCCTCTAAAGTCTAAAAGGAATGTCAAGTAACTCTTATTGTGTACTATGTATTTATTCTATTGCTACTAAGAAGGTTTCTTTGTGGTTGAGCAACATGCTGCCTCACTAGCCTACTTGTAAATTGGGGATATGTGCCCCAAAATTAAGCAGATTGATTGCAAAAGATACTCTTTTTTTTCAGAGCTCTGGGTAGCTTATAGTTCTTTTTTCTAAGGTAGATAACTGATTCATTCATTTACTTTTCATCCATTATGTATTACGTGAATTTTGATGTCACATTACACTTAATAGGGAAATGGCACTTGAAGGTTTAAATCTGATAAAAGAACAAGATGAGATGTCTGAAGTAAATGCTGACTTCACGTATCCTGATTTGACAGTGATGCTGCATTACATCACTAACCAGCAACCGAAGTTACTAGATTCTACTGAGTTAGTGGAAGGAAAGCTCCTTTTTCCTTCAAAAACATATGTTGTCATGATCAAGTTTTTAATGAAATGTTTTGAGGCAGATTTTAGATCATCTAAGCTCAGTTTTGTTGAAACTGAGACTTCATGGACTTCAGTTGTTACATTATCTTCCCTTTTGGAACATGCTATGGCTTTTGAAGGAACTGTTGAACTCCATGCTACTGCCTCTAAGGCATTGGTGGATATTGGTGCTCGTCTGCCCCAGGTTGACTCTCTTTCCCTAACACTTCTCAGTTTCTGTAGATCAATTATCTTTTTTGGAAGGAAATCCTTTTTTTCCAACATGTTCAATCTTGTTGACTTAATCGTTTCTCTCATCCGGACTTTATTTAACACTTATTCCATTACAGTTGGTAGCCACACGTTATGCTGATCGTCTCTCTTGGTTAAAGCCTTTGCTAAGTCATATTGATCCTGACACTCGGGTATCTGCGTCACGCTTGTTTGGAGTGGCATGTTCTGCCTTACCAAGCTCAGCAATTTGTGCTCTCATATCTGAGATTTCTTCCTCTATTAGCAACATGAATACGTTGAGGTAGTAAACTTTAAACATTATGACATATTGCTCCATTATGACATTATGAAATCCTTCTTAAATTTGCACATTCTTGGCCTCTTTCAGATTTGAAAATCATCATGGTTCAATATGTGCGATAGGATACATAGTTGCAGAGTATGCTAACAAGCCCTCTAATGTGAGTCTTCATTTGTCTACTTGTACATTATATTGACCTTCTTTCTCTTATTTCATCTATTGCACAGTTTGTACCTTGTGAATAGTGTTCTTCTAATTTTCTTCTTTTTTTTCAAGAAATACCTTTGAGTTGGTTACTATTCCATTTGAATTGTTTATATTTTCATTGAGAAGTATTGGACGGTGATCAAATAGCATCTAGGTTTGAAATTTTGATCACTTTTCCTTGTCAGTGATTAATGTAAATGTGTTCGTGTTGACATTGTTGTATTTTCTGGTCTCAAGGTGGTAATGTTGCAACAAACTTTTTCATTGTTTTGTGCAATAACCTGATGATGTTTGTTGAGAAATATGTTTTCTCTTATTATTCACCAAACACTAGTGCCTCCTATTTATAATCAAGGTAGGCAATACAAGAAGGGAGAATATGCTAAAATATTACTCTAGAAAAACAGGGATATTATCCCAAGAAATCTGGGATACTAATCCTAACTAATCTTACAAAGATACGCCTAGATATGAAAGGATATGCAAAGATATGAAAAGTTATGCAAATTATACCTCAACACTCCTCAAGCTGGAGCATAAATATCATTTAGGCTCAACTTGGAACATATAACTTGGAGTTTCTTCTTGGGAAGTGCTTTAGTAAAGATGTTAGCTAGTTGATCTTCAGTGACCAAGTGGAGTGGATATCTTCTTAGTTGTAATAGCATCACGAATGAAGTGACAATCCACTTCTATGTGTTTAGTCCTCTCATGGAACACATGACTGTTTGCAATAAATATTGCAGCTTTATTATCACAATACATAGGTACTGGAGAGGTAACGAAAATTCCAAAATCGCGTAGAAGAGAGATCACCCATAAGAGTTCACACGTAGTATGAGCCATTGCCCTAGCTAGAGCGTGAGACCATGTCTTGTTTCTTGTTGCGCCACGTTACAAGGTTTCCACCAACATAAGTACAATAACTTCTATCTTCATGAACCCCGGTATAATCTGCATCAGAATAACCCTACATTTTTAAATGCCCATGATTTTTTAAGTGGTCCTTTTCCTGAAGAGGCTTTTAGATATCGTAAAACTTGACATACACTTGCCCAATGTACTTCACGTGATTCTTGCATAAATTGGTTTAGGCGACCAACAACATAAGAAATATCATGACGAGTTACAGTGAGATACAAAAGTTTACCAACCATAGCTCTATATCTAGTAACATCTTTTAGAATAGGACTGCTCAAATCAGCTAGAGGTAGTTGTGGATCCATAGGAATGGTGGCTATTTTACAACTCACCATACCGGTTTCTTTTAATAGGTTCAAGACATTTTATTTGAGAGAGAATGAGTCCATGATCAAATTGATTTACTCCAATGCCTAAGAAGTATTTTATTAGACCAAGATCTTTGGTCACAAACTGTGATTGAAGAAAGTTCTTTGCTTCCAAAATACCGTCAGTCACTACTAGATATTAAAATATCATCTACATAAAGTATGAGGATGACTGAACCTTTAGAATTATGTAAAGAGAATGCTGAATGGTCTGAAGAGGATCGACTAAAGCCATATTCTTCAATAGTTCTGTTGAATTTTTTAAACCATGCTCTTGGACTCTTTTTGAGTCAATAGATTGCTTTCTTCAACTTGCAAACCTTTGAACACTTCCCCTGAGTAATATACCCAGGGGGTTGTTCCATGTAAACTTCTTCAGTGAGATCACCATATAAGAAAACATTTTTAACATCAAGCTGGTGAACTTGCCACCCAGAGTTGACAGCAATAGAAAGTAAAATTCGAACCGAATTAAGGCGAGCAACTAGAGAGAGTTTCGAAATAATCTACTCCATAAGTCTAGGTGTAATCTTTGGCTACTAAACGAGCCTTATAACGGTCAACTGTCCCATCAGGAAGATACTTTAGGGTGAACACCCATCGACAACCAACCAATGTTACATCAAGTTCCCAAGTCTTTCTAGATTGTAAAGCGGAGATCTCATCCATAGTAGTTTTCCGGCACAAATGGTGGAATGCTTCAGAATGGTTGCGGAGGATAAAATGACTATCAAGAGAAGCTGAAAAAACTTTGGCAGCATGAGACAAATAATCAAAAGTCATAAAATTAGATAGAGGATATTTCACACAAGACCTGGTGCCCTTGCGATGTGCTATAGGAACATCTAGATGATGAGTTACTTGGGGAGGATCTCCTTCCGACAAGTCAGGATTGTTTGGAGGATTGCGTGATGGAATCGTGGAGAGTGGTTCAAAGGTCAGGTGGAGGTTGATGAGTATGTCGGCGCCTATAAACTTTTAGGGGTGGTATAGGCTATGGAGGAGGAGATTGCGGTTGTTGTGGCGGTAGATCCTGTGATGGGTCAGAAATTGAAATTAGATGACTCTCATGTTATTCGTAGAGTCCGAAAAGTAAGGTTTGTCTTCAAAAAATGTAACATCATCACTAACATAGGACCTGCGAGAAGTAGGATCATAGCACATTTAACCTTTTTGAGTTCGCAACTACTCCAAAAAGATGCACTTGATTGCTTTAGAAGCTAACTAATCAGTGTGAAAGAGGTGAACAAAACATTGACATCTAAAAACACGAGGAGGGACAGGAAACAAAGTTTCCTGGGAATAGGAGATGGAATGGAATTTGTCCATTGAGAACCAATTATGAAACTCGTTTAATGAGATAACCCGTGGTGAGAACGACATCAGGCCAATAGGTGGAGGGTAGTTTTATATGGAAGAGGAGGGTGCGAGCAACATCCAGCAAGTGGCGAAGTTTTCGTTCAACAACGCCATTTTGCTGAGATGTTTTTACACGGGAAGTTTGATGAATTACACCAACAGATTTAAAAAATGATGAAAGATTAGAATTTGCAAACTCAAGTCCATTGTCGTTGTGAAAGGTTTTTATAGAGGTAGAGAACTAGGTTTTTATTTCTGTAAAAAAATTTCAAATAATTTGAGGAGTTTCTATCTTATTTTGCAACATATAAACCCAAGTGACTCTAGAAAAATCATCTACTAAAACCAAGAAACATTTGAAATGCCTATTGTTGGAAACCCGACAAGGACCCACAAATCAACATGCACTAGTGAAAATGGACTTTTCTCTCGTTTGTGAAGACGAAGGGGAAAAAGTGTACGATGGAACATCAGTACTTGAAATGTTAGGAAATTGTCGACGAAGAACAGTCAAACTGGGATGACTTAGGTGGTGGCGATGGAGTTGTAGGGAAATGCTGGTAGTGTAGGCTCTTCAATTGTGGGTAGATGGTTGGAGATAATAGAGTCCATTATGTTCAAATCCTCCACCAATCTGCCTCATCGTTTGGATCCTGCAGAATGAAGAAAGAGTCATTAAAAAGTACTTGACAATTTAAGGATTTTGTCAATTGACTGATCGAAAGAAGGCTAACAGAAAACTTTGGAGCATACATAACATTATCAAGGGAGAGGTCACAATTAACAGAAACTATGCCAAGGCCAGTGACCGGAGAGAGAGAACCATGAGCCACTTTAACATTAAGAGGATTCGATAGAGATTTGAGGGATGAGAAGAAAGAGGCATCACTTGTTATGTGTGAGGAGGCACCGGAATCTGCAATCTAGTCGGATTGAGAACCAGTAGAGAGAGCAAGAGTACCTGATGCATTACAATAGCATCAATTGACGGAGATGCAGATTAAGTGATAGACAGAGATCAAAGGCGATCATATTCTTCTTTTGATATTAGAATATCCGACTCATTAGTAGTGGCAGCGTAAACCTTTAGGTGATCAGGATATCCAAACTTTTCCCAGCTGCGATCATAGGGATGATTGGATCGATGACAGTAGTCACAAAAGAATTTACAACGTCCTCCAGAGTCGTTCTCTCGTCCACGTCCGGGGCGTTTGCCTTTAGGAAAAATTCCTCTTCCTTTTCCATGTGTAGCAAGTGCAGATACATCCGTATGAGGAAAGAAATCATCAAGACGAGAGAGCCGAGCATAGATTTCTTCAAGGGTCGGAATAGTTTCCTGTGTCATCAACTGATCCTTGACCGATTTATATTCAGGACCAAGACCAGAGAGAAATTGAACGGATCTAATTTGATCACGTTGTTCTGCCAACGCTTTTGTATTAGTAGAAAAAGGTTGATTGATATCCTGCTCATTCCAGAGGTTAGTTAATGTCGTAAAATAATTTGCTAAATTTTTCTTGCATGATTGGATTTCTTCAAGGACCTTGTAAAGGCGAGATATATTGCTTTTATGAGAGTGAAGGTTTTGAAGTACTTCCCACATAGTCTTGGCTAACTTATAAGCCATGACCTGTTTGGCAACAGATTCGGTCATGCTATTGAGCATGGCAGAAGCAACCTAATCATTGTCAGCATCCTAATCTTCTGTTCGTTCTTCAGATTTGGTGAGGATATGTTTCTTCCTGTGGGACCTTTCATAGCGCTCAAATGCTGTGGACCAGAGAAGATAGTTGGTACCATCAAGTTTGATATTGATATCGAGTGGAGTGCCGATGGTGGATTTAACACCAGAGTTGGTAGATTCAGCTTTCTGATCGGCCATGGATGAGCACGACAGGTTCCACAGAAAAAATTCTTTAGAACTATGGACATTGATCTAGTGCGGTAAGGGAAGTAGGAAAAAAAAGGGGCGGAAAGGAGGAGAGAAGAAGGATGAGGAGGAATGGGAGAAGAACAGTGATTACTGCTCTGATACCATGTTGAGAAACATGTTTTTTCTTATTATTCACTAAACACTAATGCCTTCTATTTATAATCAAGGTAGGCAATACAAGAAGGGAGAATACAACAACAAAGCTTTATTCCACTAGGTGGGGTCGGCTGCAAGAAGGGAGAATATGCTAAAATATCACTTCAAAAAATCAGGGATGTTATCCAAAATATCTGAGATATTATTCCAAGAAATCTGGGATACTAATCCTAACTAATATTACAAAGATATGCCTAGATATGAAAGGATATGCACAGATATGAAAAGATATACAAATCATATCTCAACAATGTTTTTTTCTAAATCTAGAATGAAGTTCCTGGTGTATATCATGTTTAATGAGGTTTGATTATCAAACATATATTTTATACACAAACATTTCCATCATAACAACTTTCAAGGCATTCCTTTAGATCTATGGGGTATTAGTTATCCATGTTTAGCTGATGTTGCCAATGCAGTTAAGTTCTGAGAGTCCATATAAACTCTGTGGATTGTCCATAAATTGAAAAGGTAAGATCGATTTGTAAATATATTATGGCAATTGAGCGATGTATTTACTCACATAGATGGAGGGATTTTGGAAGGTCAATTTATGACCAACTCAGAATTTCTTGTGGTCCTTGTGAATTATTGGATTTCAAAGCACAAAATCGAACACACCGACACACAAATTGGCCAGTCACGGATGTCACCAAATGCATGAAATAATCACAGATCCACAAAAGAAACATAAATTTAGATATATAGGAAAAAATGACTAAAGAATGTCACGGCATAAGTGCATAATACCTTTCATTGGAGATGGTTGCCGAGAAACTTGCTAGTAGAGACATATGGCCAATAGGAGAAGTCAACTATTTACAAAATGAACTGCAGAATGAAATAAAACATTGAAGATCAAGGAGGAAGTAATAGAGAAGGAGATGACTACATTTTCGAAAATTATTTTCATCAGAGCCTCGAAGGTGGTCGTAGGTTGCAGATCATCTCAGCTGCTTCTCTTCTTCACAACCTAGAAGAGTTCGACTCATCAATTGGGAAAAATTAGGGCATCAGGAGACAGGCTTTTGTAGTAAGAGATAAAATGAGTATTTTTTATAAGTCAAACATGAATATGTCGAATCCAAGAGTTTTAACGCACGAGTCATCGACTCCATGCGTTTAATGATTCCATGTGCGAATCCACCAAGACCAGGCCAATTTGCATTTCAGCTGTGGATTGATGTGCTTTTAGGCACAATCTCGTAACTCAGATGAGTTTAGAAGTCATTTCGTGAGTCTAACAACCTTGGATATTGCAAGTTGCTAGTTCGCCTTTCTTTAGACATCCATGTATGATAATATACTATTCAATGAGAAAATGCTATTTAAAGAGGCGGATATGTTATGTTGTTACGGTGGACAATACTTGCACGAGAATGATTGGAGGAGCTGTTGGAACCAATTTTTTTTTCTGAGAAAAAGGATGACTGGCAGGTTGTGTTGTCATCCATGTATGTATCACTGTGGAATGGAAAGTGTGGGTTCTTGGCGAGAACCTGGAGGAGCTGTTGGAACCAAATTCGATCTGTATATCATGTAGTCTAGGGAGTACGGGAATTCTTGATAAGTTTTCCTTGTTTCTGGTTATATCTAACTTGTGCTAATGATGAATGTTTATACAGATCTCTGACGGAATCCTTGATAGCTCCGTGAATCTTCTCGTACATGTGATTGAGTCTGAGAGCTCTGCATTGGCCTCTACAGGAATGGAAGCTCTTGGTCATATAGGTGTACGCCGTCCACTGCCATTGCTTAATCGGAATTCTGTTCCAGGTAGTGTCTGGATAAACTGTGAAGGTGTTTCTCTAGGAATTTAAAGTGTTTCCTTATAATATAGTCTGTATATTTGTGTAACTTGTTACAGGTGGTGTTCTGGTACTGCTACAAGAAAGATTGAGCAAGCTACTTTCTGGAGAAGATAGTAAAGCTACTCAAAAGATTTTAATTTCTTTGGGGCATATTTCTGTGAAGGAAACTTCACTTCAACATCTAAGCATTGCTCTTGACTTGATTTTTGGTCTTAGCCGCTCAAAGGTGCATAATGTTGCTGTGTTTTTTGCTTCACCAGTTCTATTGAATTTCCTGAATTTTGTGTTACATCTTTTTCGGTCTTCAGGTGGAGGAAGTACTTTTTGCTGCTGGGGAGGCTCTAACTTTTATATGGGGAGGCCTTCCTGTGCCTGCAGATGTAATACTCAAATCCAACTATATCTCACTTTCCCAGAGTTCCAAGTATCTTAGTGGAGAAATGTCATCATCATCAGTAATTAGAACTTATTTATCTGAAAATAATGCTGAGAATGAAGCACGCGTGGCAGCTCAGGAAGTCATTAGAAAAAAACTCTTTGATAATCTTCTATTCAGTAGCAGAAAGGAGGAACGCTGTGCTGGTACAGTCTGCTTGGTGTCACTAATTATGTATTGTGGATATCATCCAAAAATTCAGCAGCTTCTCCCAGAAATTCAGGTTTATTTCTGCTTTTTCATCCTCATGTCTAATTCAGGTTTACTTTCACTTGGCTCAGCCAATTCTGTTCCATGAATATCAAATAGGCTCAACCTATTGACTGAAGAGGTTTTGACTTGAGGTTATAAACGTAGTGTTACTAGTTTTTTTTAGGAGAAAAAGGATGACCACCAAGATTGTGGTTGTCATCCAAATATATATATCTATAAAATGAGGATCATGTACAGTGTAAGCTCTCTAGGAGAGCAAAAAAAAAAAAAAGAAAAGAGAGATGTGCAAATATCTATCCAAAACCCCATTCCCGAAGAAGAAAAGGGATGTGGTGTACAATGCTCTCAACCTGACATTGCTCCCTATAAAAAATGATTCGGTTGCGTTAAAGTCAGATGACCTAAGAATAGGCCAGAAAGGTCATCAATGTCCCCTGCCGGGTGTCGGGTGTCTGCCAAAAGGACTCCAGTGCTGTTGGAAAGATACAAGCGATTGTAGTCTGCTGCCAAACCTCGCGTGATACGGGGCACTTGAAAAAAAGATGAGTGATGTCCTCCGCATCGCCCCGCAGGGTGCATAATGTATCAGTGTGAGGTGCCCATCTCGCCCTATATACTCTAGTGAGAAATCTGTCTCGTCACATAAGCCAAGCAAAGATTTTGACTTTCAGCTGCACTCGAGAATGCTAAATGAATCTGCAATCTGACTTGAGCTCTTCCGGGGTTGTGAAGGTTGAAAGAAAATGGAGATAGAGGCTACAAGCAGAGAAGGACTCCGACAGTCGAATCCAACCGTCCGATTGTGCTTGGAGATCTCCATGTACTCGAAGAATCTCTCAACATCACCCAGCTAGTCGAGGAAGTCTTCGATGTGAAGTTGGCCATTGAGATTTGGTTGTCGTGTTACACAATGCTGAACTGGCGGGTCCCTAGCATCACCATCACCATCAGCAAGGCTATGAAGGGCTTGGGACCGACGAGGGGGTCTTCTATTTTCACGATTGCGCAAGAATAACTCAAGAGATTCATGGAGGCATTGCAGAGTCTCCTTCATCTCATTGAACTCAGCACGAGTAGGTTTGTCTTTCATGATTTTCAATGCTCTGATACTAGTTGGCACAACATCAGGATCCGATGAGAATAAAGAAGACAAAATATATGAGGATAGACCGAAGTACTATCCAAGATGACACCTGACAGGATTCTGGTCCTTGAAAACTAGGGAATCCACGATAAAAGTGTTTATTTTTGAAGCAAAGATGAGATATCCTTTTCTTTATTCACTAGCTTCTTTTATTGATGCATTACAACAGTCTCTAATTTAGGAAATAAAAAAGGGAACAAGAAATAATGAAAATAACTAATGAGCCATCAAATCAGCAAGCTAATTAGTGTCATTATTATGATATGATTTCTTGATAATCAGCAATAACCAAAGTTGTGCCAAGATTTGTGGGACATCCTACATCAGTCTCCCCTTCAAAAGAGTTCGACCTCGAACCTTGGCAGTTAAATCCGGAGGACCATGTTTCAGATCTTTCAATGGTCTTGTCTTCTTTCTCAACTTCTTTTTTTTTTTTGAGAAGGGAAAGGATGACAGCAACAAAAGTAAGACCCAAAGGTGCTAGTCAAAGCCTCAATCTCGAAGAAGAGAAAACATGTGATGTACAATCTTATCCACCTGACATCTCTCCCCACAAAAAATGACACGGTTGCGCTGAAGCCAAATGACCCAAACATCGGCCAAAAAAATCGCCACCGGGGGTCTCCAATCCAGTCTCTGTCTGTCCCCTCATAGACTGCCAAAAATCCTCTATTGACAAGGGCACGCCGCCCATGCAGCTCGTCCTGGACCAAACCTCTCGTGAAACTCGGCAACTGAAAAAGAGGTGGGTGACATCCTCCTCTAACTCCCCACACAAAACACGAGGTATCCACCTGCGGCCCCACTGCGCCCTGTAAACTCTGGTGAGAATCCGCTCCTGCCGCAGCAGGCAAAAACCTTGACTTTCAGCAGCAAATGGGATTGCCAGTTGAGTCTACAATCTGCTCTGAAATCCTTTGAGATGGTGGTGGGTGGAAGAAAATGGAGGTAGATGCTGCGTGCTGAGAAGGAGCCTGAAACCCATATCCAGCCGTCCGTCTGCATCGGATGTGGGCGAAAAGGAGCAATCCTCTGATGAAGTGCAAGTAGGTCAGAAATCCGCTGATCGGAGAGTGGAGACCCGAAAAGGGGGGTCCATGAGCCAGTCCCCGAGCCCCCCATCTGAGACCAACACTCAGCTACAGATGCGCCAGGATGAGCTGCCAGAGCATATAATCGTGGAAAGGAGTCCACAAGAGGGCCCCCGGGTAGCCAATCGTCTCGCCAGAATGAGAATGTCTCCCCTGAGCCAAGCGATGGAGACATAAGAGGCCGCACCTGTGGGAACATGTTTATTAATGAAACCAAGCATATTGTAGAGTACTACCAAATAATAGGAGATTGTCCTTAAAACTTGATTTGAAAATGCAATACAACAACAACAAAGCCTTATCCCACTAGGTGGGGTCGGCTACATGGATCATACGACGTCATTCCGCTCTATTAGTAACCAAACCTTTCGGTATATTATTCACCAATAGATCTTGCTTTATTAGTTCGCCAAGTGTCCGCCTTGGCCTCCCTCTCCCTCTTTTAATCGGACTCCGGATTATTTGATCTACTCTTCTTACTAGAGCATCTAATGGTCTTCTCTGAACATGACCAAACCATCTCAAACGATTCTCTACCATTTTCTCACTAATAGGAGCCACTCCGACTCGTTCACGTATATGGTCATTCCTAATCTTATCTAATCTTGTATGACCACACATCCATCTCAACATCCTCATTTCGGCTACCCCCACTTTACGTTCATGTTGTCCCTTCATAGTCCAACATTCGCTACCATATAATACTGCCGGTCTTATAGCAGTACGATAGAATTTCCCTTTATTGATCCATGTTCATGAGATTCGACAGGATTTTACGCTGGCTGTCGGGGCCTAACACAACCCTCCTCCTTTATCCGGGCTTGGGACCGGCTATAAAACATAGGGGGAGTTAATTTGAAAATGCAATATGTAGAAAAAATAGAACTTTTAGTGTCGACGAAAACTTTCACGCCTTTCACATCAACTTGGAGTATTTGAAGTAATTCTCTTTTGTTAGTTGACGAAGTTAACCTCAAATTTTCATCCACCTCTTTAATAAATGTCTTCTTTTTGCTTAGAAAGAAAGTTCATAGTTGCTACTTCTTCAATGTTTGGATTGATCATAATATCTTCAGTTGAATCCAAAACTTCATCTTCACAAGATGGCACAAATTCTGATATCACAATCTTCACATGCTCAAGGTGTTTAACAACTATTTCTTCATCACAATATTCTACATCAACATCAATTTAAGAAGTGATTTGATCAGCCTCATTAGTTTGACTAAGATAAATAGGGGCTTGCTGTACATTCATCGGAACAATGAGCTGCTTGGCAGCAATGACATCAAATCACTTGATGAAGTTTAGAATATTCAGAAGTTCTTGTGATTGTTGCTCCACTTGGTTTGTTGATGGTGGATAAAGAAGTGTTTAAACTTTGACGAGGAGTTGCATTCTCTTGTGTAGGTTGTAGAATAGGTTTGGAATCAGCAGGATTAGTAGATTCAAAACCTTGATAGTTGGATATGGAGCCCCTTTCAAGTTGTCGTTCCACCTTCTCAGCAAGGGTGATAGTGTTAGATAGGGTCTAAGTGGTTTGCATATCGACCCGATCACGGATTATAAGGTGTAATCCGCGAATGAAACACACAATCTGCTGCGGTTCAGATTTGAGCAGATTACTTTTGGAGAGAAGCTTGCAATATTCAGTGGTTTAGGCGCTCACCATGTGATTACCTTGCTTGCATTACCACAATTGATGGAATAAAATTTGGTCATAGTCAGGAGGAATGTATTGTGCTCACAACAACTTTTTCATTTTTGGTCAAGACTGCACACATGCATGTGAGTTGACTGAAGCACCTCCCTTCAAGCGATAGCAACAAACTTTTCTTGTTTATGCTCAGGGATCTCCATGTACTCGAAGAATCTCTCAACTTCAGTGAGCCAGTCGAGTAAGTCTTCGATGTGAAGTTAGTCATTTAAAGATGTAATATCCATCCTCATTTTGAAATTTGGTTGGCGTGCTGCACCGCTGAGCCGGTGGGCCCTCGGCATCATCATCACTTCACCATTGTTAGCTAGGCGACTAAGGGCTTGGGCCCGACGAGGGGGTCTTTGCTCTTCACGGTTGGACAAGTGTAACTCAAAGAGATTCATGGAGGCATTGTAGAGTCTCCTTCATCTTGTTGAACTCAGCATGAGTAGCGTTGTCTTCCATGATTCCCAATGCTCTAATAACAATTGGCACAACACTAGGATCCAATGAGAATAAAAAAGATAAAATATACGAGGATATATCGAAGTATTATCCAAGACGACATTGGACAGAATTTTGGTGCTTGAAAACTAGTGAATCCACGCTATAAAAGTGTTTATTTCTGAAGCAAAGATGAGATGTCCTTTTCTTTATTCATTGGCTCCTTTTGTGGACGAAGTACAACTGTCTCTAATTTAGGAAATAAAAAAAGGAAACAAAAATTAAGGAAATATTAAAAATAACTAATAAGCCATCAAATCAGCCAACTAAATAGCTCCAACTAATTAGTGTCATTATTACGATATGATTTCTTAATAATTAGTAAGTGCCAAGATCTGTGGATCATCCTACATCAGTCCACATCCGGGACCTGATGTGGCGATTAGAGAGGAAGACAGATACGTGGTCGGCAGTTTGCTGATCGGAGTGTGAAGCCTAGTCGCACATCAAGTTGCATCCTCCGTGGATGATTTGGCATGGTTAATCTGGTGACTGGATGTTGCATCAAAAAGCTCCATGAGGATGGCCACCATTCTGGTGAATGAGAAATACACTATCATCAGCATATTGAAGAAGGGGAAATGGCAAAGTCGCTGAAAAGATCGGGTGCATGTCGCCTTCGCGCATTTGGCTATGTCATCAACCGCCAACACGAAAAGCATAGGGGCCAATGGGCAGCCTTGTCGAACCCCCCTTTACGTCTGCACCCAGCTGCTCGACCTTGCCCCATTGACGAGGACCGAGAAATAAGTGATAGTGATATAACGCTTCATCCAAGTGATCCATGTCTCAAGGAAGCTTCTGACCTGCAATGAATGCCAAAGAAAGGGCCATGAGAGTGTGTGCTTTGGAGAAGTTCACCTTTCATAGGAAGTCTTGGCAGCTGGTCATCCGCCATCGAGCAATGATTTTCGAGCTATGGTGTAGCTATCGCGGTCCTGAATGAAAGCCGACTGTCGGATCGGTGAGCTCCGACAACACCTTCCATAGCTGGTTAGTCAGTATCCGAGTCACCAAAAGATAGATGGCATTGGATAAGGCTATCATCCTGAATTGCTCCACGCACTCTACCGGGGTGCGCTTCAGTAGCATGAAAAGTAAGAACCGGCTCAAGCGTTCAAAGTCCCGGTTCCCTCTAGTGAACTATATGACTGCCATGACATCCTCTCACACTTCGTCCAGAACTACTTATAAAAGAAGACTGAAAGCTGTTCGGGCCAGGGGAGGCCTCGCTGTTGAGGTCCCGAAGTGACTGGGAGACCTCATCGTCGGTGATGCCCTTGTATCAACAAAGAAGACTGAAAGTCAATGAGTCGAGAAATGTCCTAGGGGGACCATCTCCATGGGCCCGCCGGGGTCTGCAGCCGAGATGCCTCTTGGTAGAAAGGCGATAGCTGACCCGGTGCTGTGGTGGCCAGGCAGCTGCTAACCCTGCACCTCAATCTGTTCGTCCTTCGGCGCGAGATCGCTTAAAGGTGGAAGAACGAGTGTTGACATCTTCCTCCTAAGCTAAGTTTGTCGGGAGTGCTGTCTCCTCTTGATCTCTACCTTCCTATCATAAATTTGAATGACCTTTTGAGCTCGTTTGCGCTCTGTCGTCTCTGCAACTGTGAGGTGTCGTGGGTCCTCCAATCGATCAATCTAGGCTATCACTCCTGGGGCATCCGTTCGTCGCCGCTCCCGATCCGCCTTGGCTGTTGTCAGTGAAGCCAAAGGAAAGATCGGGGGCTGTCTAGGAAGGTGTGTCTGATCCTCTGCCAGTATGCTGCTACCAAGTCGCGGAAGCCATCCTCCAAGGCTCATAGCGGAAGAACGAGTGTTTGTGCATACCGTCTTTGGAGGGTGTGGTCCGAGAACTGTCAGTCAAGTGCATCTGCCAAATGGTGAGCCTCCGCAAGCTCTAGGGACCCCGAGAATTAATCAATTCTCGCTCTGGCGGTCGGGGCCGTCGTACTCTGCCATGTGAATATGTAGTACGTGGCCAGGAAATCAACCAATCTATGAGTGCTCCCGCATCCCTTCGTCTGGGCGATCATCCATGTCCAAGGTGACATTGAAGTCGCCCCCAATCAACCGTCGGGCATTAGGGAGATGGGTTCGTGCACCTCTAAGATCCTCCCACATAATGGCCGGCAGGGAAGCTGAGCAGGGGACATGATCTGTCCCACCCACTGGGCCATTAAAGCCCAGTTGGTGAGGCGAATGTCGCGAATGCTTGATGTGGGCCTACAGATATTGTGCCAAGCCACGAAATGAACTCTCCGATCCGGGCTTGTCCTTGCCAGAAAAATCTACTCCAATCTGGCTCACAATCTGATTAGGCATCTCGAAAATTGACATGTGGTATATTCGGGAGTGCAGAAAGAACAAAACGAAGCAAGATGAGGCGTCCGCCATGTGATAAAAGCCTCGAACACCAACCTTAAAGTCTGTGCTCCAGCCGAGGCATGATGTGCTGGTCAGACGGGAGGAGGCTCAAATAGGTGATCGGCAAAGCGTCCACGATAATATCAAGATCAACCAACCCATCTATCGACATCCTCTGTTCACGCTAAAAGGGATGAAAGAAGACTTGATCAGAAGCCTCTCCAAAAAGCTCAACCAAGGCTCCTCCTGATTCAAGCCCTCAACCAAAAATATAGTGTCATCCACGTACTATAACATAGGAACAGTCGTCCGACAAAGCCACCAAACAAACCAGTCTGGCAAGACGCCTGAGTACATCTGACAAGCCATCAATTGCAATCACAAACAACATAGAAGTGAGAGGATAGTCCTGGCGAACACCCTTCTGAGGTTGCACCCAATCCCCACGTTCCATTGGCCAAGACCAAGAGATGCAACGCTTCATCCAAGCGATCCAAATCTTCGGAAACCTCAGGAAGTCCCATGAGTGTGTTAATGGTACAAACTGAAAATACAACTACAAATATGACTGAAAATAAAAAAATAACTATTATGAGTAGTAAAAGTGCAAGAATTTTAAACACAATCTCTACTAATAACTTGTCAATTAGAGGTGACAAATCTCCATAAGTCCGTATGGAGTGGACCGAACTCCAATTACATAATTGATAAACACATTTCAAAAGGTTACCCCAAGTATAAAACTCATACATGTATTTATAGCATGTAAAGGTAGTTACAATAACTATAACTAAACTACAAATAAAATTACCCACTACTTTTTTAATTAACCCACTAATTAAGACAAAGTGGTATCATATTAGACACCCCTCCTAGAATTATGCCTTGTCCTCAAGGCGGAGAAAAGAAAATTAGTAATAATATTGCGCAGTTGCAGTTGAAGCCTCCAAACTTGATTAGCTGCATCTTTGGGCCAAGAGAAATTTTTAAACCAATATGAACTTACAACTTTTCCTTCATATAAACCAATTTTCCTTTGTGTTTTGTAAAGCTGATTTCTTCTTGATGAATGTTGCTTTTTTGAGGCTTTGATAGCAATTGATACAAATTGGAAATACACTACAAATATAATTGAAAATAATAATATGATAACTATTATTAGTAGTAAAAGTGCAAGAATCTTAAACATAGCCACTACTAATAACTTGTCAATTCGAGATGACAAATTATCCATATGGACTGGACCATGTTCCAATTAGATAACTGATAAACACATTTCCAAGGTAATTTCAATAAGTACAACTAAACTACAAATAAAATCATCCACTACTTTTTTAACTAATCCACTAACTAAAACAAAGTGGTATTTTGTTAGTGCACCCTCCTAAAATTTTACCTTGTCCTCAAGGCGGAGAAAAGAAAATTAGTAATAATATTCTGCACGTGTAGTTGAAGTCTCCAAACTTGATTAACTCCATCGTTGGGCCAAGAGAAATTTTTTAACCAATATGAACTTTTTGCTTTTCCTTCTTATAAAATGAATGTTCCTTTGTGATTTGTAAAGCTGATTTCTTTCGAATGAATACCTCTTCTATGAGGCTCTAATACCAATTGATACAAACTGAAAATGCAACTACAAATATGACCGAAAATAAAAATAGGATAACTATTAGTAGTAGTGAAAGTGCAAGAATCTTAAACATAATCACTACTAATAACTTGTCAATTGGAGATGACAAATCTCCGTAAGTTCACATCCAAGCTCCAATTACATAACTGATAAACACATTTCAAAAGGCTACCTTAAATCTAAAACTTATACATGTATTTATAACATGCAAAGGTAGTTACCATAATACTAAAGTGAATTTGTTATTTTCTATTTTTTAATGTAAGACTCCTTCCTCTTACCTTCCTCTCTCTCCAACCTCTCCCCTTGTGCCTCCTCCGGATTTTTTTTCCCTTTTTGTTGTATTTTTTTTTGTGTGCGTCTTCTTGACTGGAAAGAGGAAGAACAGTGGTTCTAAGAGAGTTGCAGTTTTCAGAGATGTTATTATTTGTGTTGTTATCATTTTGTGTGCGTAACTCTTTCTAACACCAGCGCAAAGACTTTGCATACATAAAAAAAGAGGACTTTTTTCTTTTTTTAATCCTTGAAATTTCCTCTTCTCTATTTGTTTTCCCTTTCTCCCTTTTAATTTTTGGCTGAGGATTTCAGAAGGGGAAAGAGGGGAGGAGGTTGTTGAGATGGTAAAGAGTGGACCTTGCCACCATTGTGGAGTAACAAGTGAGATCCTGTTCTTATTTCTGCAACTCCGTTCTCTAAGATTTGATTTTTTTTGTGTCGTTGCCTTCTTCATTGACAAATTGAGATCCTCATTTCCATGCTCATTCGTCAATTAACTTCCATTTTGTTCAATTTATCCTGCTCTTCTGTATTGGAGTGTTTGGTTGCTTTCCAATTGAATTGTGATAATAATGTGGAAGCTGTAGTGAGAAGCGGTAGTGCAGATGCTCGTCGAAGTTTTTTTTTGGAACTAACGCCTTATGGAAGTCTGGGATATTTGTTGTTGTTGGTTTGTGCCTTCTCAAATTGAAGTCTGGCAGACAAACTAATCTGGGAAGCAGTCGCAAAATTGAAGCATGCAGATTCATGCTAATCTGTTACCACTAGTTTTGAACATGAAGAACGATAAGTGATTTCAGTCTTCAAATTTCTATTATGGAAATTTCTTGTAAGAACAGGCTATTAGTATGTGTGGAAACCGGAAAGGGTTATTTTCGTTGAACAAAGGAATTCAAAAGCACAAGTCAAATGGACTATTTCTTGGAAATTAAAACTGGTTTCAGCAACAGTTTGTGTGATACCAGTTTATTGAGGAGAAGCACACTTTCTCATGACAGCATCCTTAGTCTGCTTAATGATAACTTTATCTTCAAATGAATGTTTTGTGCTGAAATTTAATTCACAAGCAAAAAATCCACACTTCATTTTGGATCAGAAATGCTTGTATATGTTTCAGTTGGGCAGCATGGCCTCCAACTGTGTGAGCTAGTCAGTTACAGGCGGAAATCGGAATGCAGCTAGAAACGCTTGAACTATCTGCTTTGCAGTATTTTCCAAGTTGTCATGCTTGATATATCATCATATTGAAATCTATCCTCTCCGAAAAAAAAAAGAAATCTATCCGAAGTGGATAAGATATACTTGACTCTCAAATAGTATTATGTTGCTCTAAGAATATTTTGAAATAGTTAAGGATCTTCTTTACTCCAGTTTTCCTTATATTTAGTGAAAAAAAACTTCATCTTTCTTGCTTGCTGCTCTTCTTAACTTGAAAGGTTTTTACTTGGAAAACTGATTCTTTCCTTGGCATTTGCACAACCATTTGTAACTGTTTTCTTTTTCCCATTTATTTATCAAATTCGATTTGTACATGAGGCTCTATTTCAACAACAACAACAAAGCCTTATCCCACTAGGTGGGGTCGGCTACATGGATCATACGACGCCATTCCGCTCTATTAGTAACCATTAACACAATATATTCGTTGATCCATGTTCATAAGATTCGACATGATTTTATGTTGGCTGTCGGGGCCTAACACAACCCTCCTCCTTTATCCGGGCTTGGGACCGGCTATAAAATATAGGCGGAGTTACCGGCTATAAAATATAGGCGGAGTTCCTACATGAGGCTCTATTTCAATGAGAAAATATTCCTACTGATAGAAATGTGATCCTTGATGACTTGCATATATCATTCCACCTTTATGGAAATAACCCTTATTTTATTTGTCAATGAAAATCTAAAAATTGAGTTATTTCCATGTTTTATAGCCGGTCCCAAGCCCGGATAAAGGAGGAGGGTTGTGTTAGGCCCCGACAGCCAGCGTAAAACCCTGTCGAATCTCATGAACATGGATCAACGAATGCGTCGTATGATCCATGTAGCCGACCCCACCTAGTGGGATAAGGTTTTGTTGTTGTTGTTGTAATTTAAGAAAAGACTAAAATGCCTTTCCATGACCTCTATTTTAATGTTTAAAAAGAATAAAATAATAAATAAATAAAAACTAAAAATACCAAAAAAGGGTCTTTGACATTGTCGATTTGTCAAAATATTTTATTCTATTTTATTTTTAAACATTAAAAGGAGGACAGTTCGTGGAAGGGCATTTTAGTCTTTCATAAATAGAAAAAATGAAAATAGCAGAAAAGTTAACAGAATCAAACTGAAGGACTCAAGTGAAAATCGTGGTAAAATTTAGGCGAAAAATCGCTATACTTCAGGCGAAAAATTGCTAACTGATTTATTGAACTCCAAGCACGGAATGCAAAAGATTAAGGTTTAGGCGTAGACCTTTCAGAACTGGAAACTAACTAAGGTCTAAGCGTAGATTATGAACAAATAGAAACTAAATAAGGTCTAGGCGTAGACTATGCACTCCTCACTTCATTGAACTGCAATTGCACAGATCGGAGTATTAGACTCGAATGTCGTATTCACAGTGATTTGAAACTTAAGATTCACTAACTAATCTAAATTAATCCTAAACTAAGTTAATTCTTTTTGGTGATATAAATGATAACTAACAAATAATAAAGGGTTCTCTTAGGAATGTGGTTCATCTAATATTTTGCTATGGATGGATTAGAACAATTTAACAATATAAATCATTCTAGATTCAATCTATAAAAATTGCTCTCACAGTACATTAAAGTTAAAACTAGGTATCATATGAAAATTCATATGAATATTAGTTAGGTTGATTTAGGAAGGGTTTCAACTGTTATTAGATTATCATAAAATTAGACATCTACTAGTGTGCTAACATTCCTTTCTGATGTAAGCATAAGAAGTAAAGTCAGAAATCATAAGTAACAGATGAAAGCAAATACAGAAACTAATTGCTAATGCTCTTGGTTCATTCCTGAATAAGGGAATATAAAATCAGCCTCTCAGCTGCCATTTCAATATGAGATTCACATTAACAAGAAGTTGAAGGATGCATTCACATCTGGGCATGGGTTAGAACCAAAAGACGTGCTAATGTTCTTCACTCATTTCTGAGAAAAAAAGAATCAAACTTCAACTTCTCGGTTGCCATTCTAAAACATGATTCATATCAACAAAAAATTGATTAAAAAACATTTAAAAATTCACTAATATCAATGACAAAAGTGTTGTTCTATCATCCATCCATAAATAGAAATTAGACTACTATTCTATCCTAAGAGAGCTAAGATCTAGCTTCTCATAAATGTTGAAATCAATACAAAACAAATGAGGAACATAATAAAAAACATCCTAAAACATAAATATAAAAGAATCAGCCCTCAAGAGCAACCTCCAGCAAGAAAACCCCAGCCTCCAGCCAAATGGCGGAAGAGGAAGAGAGCCCTCATTGCTCCTCAATCTCCACCTTTTATATCACATTATCATCACCATTTGATCATCATCAGAAGCTTCTATTCCTTATAATTTTGCCACCTGTCCTTTGGTCTCCTCTTCTTTCAAAAAGATTCCTTTCTGCATGCTTTTTGGCAGCTGCAAAGAGTGGTCCCCTCCTTTTCCAGTAGGAATATTTGTCTTTTGTGCTTGTTTTTTATCCTGCAACAATATGAACAGCAAGCAACAATTCTTTAAAGTAAAATTAGACAAATCAGAACTAAATCAGTATATTATCCAGCTCAAATGTGCAAATGTGAAATAAGGTTATGCCGAGAAGATAAATGCATGTAGATGAAGCATAATTATCGAAATATGATGATTTCAGAGCTTATTTGCGCATGAATTAAGATGAAAAATTTTAGTATGATCAGCTAATGATCAGGTTTAAGGAAATAACTCATTTTTTAGAAGGGTAATCTTTTCTATGATATTTTATGACAACAGAAGTTCTGACCTTTTAAAATAGTAGCTTTACTCTTTTTGTACATAGCACATATTAGCCATGAGTTTATGATCCTTCATATTGCTTATCTTACATTTCATCTTGCATCTTACTGAACTCTATAATGTAATTATATCTCGCGGCATTGCGATGTAGTTACATAGTATCCCTTTCAAAGAACGGAGTACCCTTGGTGTTACTTCAGAAGCAGTGGGACTGCTAAAACATTCTTTTTCTATGGTGACAGGAAACCTTTTCTCATCTTCTTGGTGAAAGTAATGATCTAACACAGGAGTTGGCTTCCCAAGGAATGAGTATAGTGTATGAACTAGGTGATTCCTCTACGAAGGACAGCCTTGTAACTGCCCTTGTAAGCACGTTGACTGGTTCAGCAAAGAGAAAAAGAGCTATCAAGGTAATTGTGTCTGTTTTCTGCTTAATAATTCATTAAAAAAGTTACATGTTATTTTAGAAGCTTATTTCACAATAATTCCTTTCCACCAGTTGATGGATGATTCTGAAGTTTTTCAAGAAGGTAGTATTGGTGAAAGTGCTTCTGGAGGAAAGCTAAGCACTTATAAGGAATTATGTAACTTGGCTAATGAAATGGGAAAGCCTGACTTGATATATAAGTTCATGGATCTAGCCAACTATCAAGCAGCACTGAATTCGAAGAGAGGTGCTGCATTCGGATTTTCAAAGATAGCAAAACAAGCTGGGGATGCACTTCAGCCACATTTGTGTACATTAATTCCAAGGCTTATAAGATACCAGTATGACCCTGACAAGAATGTCCAGGTAATGAACATTGACATCAAAATTTGATATGACTTCCAAGTTCCTAATTAGGCTTAATCTACTTTATTTGACCTTTCTTGTCTAGTATGGTACTGGTTTTCATGCTGAATAAAATATGGACACCTTCTGATATTCTATACAAGATGCTTGTTTCGTCATATGAAGTTCTCCTTTACAAGTCATGCTAATACCTCAATTGTGGTAATTGACATTTCTAATGTGCTGTGTTTCTTCTAGTAGAAATGTTCACCTTCATATATTGTGAAAGACTCAAATCTGATTAGCAATATGGAGGTTTGATCCATGAAACCTTTGGTGTTCAAAGTCTAACACATTTAGGGATGACAAAATTTCTTGAAGAATCGGGATCCCAACCAATGTTGTCAAGTTGGAGAGTTCGAGTAAACTCGTTTTTTGTCCCGTAAACTCGTATCGTAGAATCGAATCGTGAATTTGAAGAGTTTATGTACCAAATATGTTTAATTATTTAAGTAATTAATATGCACTTACAAACACTTGTGATATATAAATCACAAGCAACTAATATATTTTATTAATATCAAATAAATGTGAAAGTAATTACTATTATTACAACTAATAAATGCTAACTAACTATCAATTATTATGTTTATTAAGATAGAAAACTTATAAAAAAAAATAAGTAAAACGGTTGCACTAAATTTTCTAATTACATTCCCTCAAAAAAAAAATTCTAATCACAATACTAATTTCACTCTCAATCATAAATACATCAATCAAATAAAATATTTAAGATTTTATCAGCTTTTTTATTGTACAAAAGAAATGATTATATGCAATCTTATAGAATCGTATAAAGTCATGTAGAATCGTATAAACTCTATAAGTGTTTATATGACTTTATGAAAATTTTTAAAAAGTATTTGTGTAAAATATGAGAGTCTATTTTATTTAAGAGTTTATGTCGATTTGATTCGTTTTACTCCCGTAAACTCTTGAACTTGTAAGAGTTTGATTCGAGAATTTAACAACATTGATCTCCATTGGAATTGCTTGTTGAGGCCCCAACCTTGGGGAATTTATTCCTCACAAGAACTGGGAGAGATGTCCCGTCGACATGGTCAGGGTGGGGGAACTCTCCCGCCCTACTGGGACCCACCCCTGCCATAAAGTTTTTTATTTCGTTATTTATTGAATGAATATATATTAGTTAATGATTTCTTTTGTTATTAAGCAAAATGCTATATTTTTAATAATTAACTGCTATTATATGAATAATTAAAAGGCATATAAGGCTTTGTTGAATGAATAATTATATTAACTGCTATTATAGCCGACCCCACCTAGTGGGATAAGGCTTTGTTGTTGTAATTAAAAGGCATTAGTATTTTTGGGGATTCAAGGCTTTCGGGAGGGGGGATTGAATTATCCCCACCCCAGTTTGGGGCTGCCCCCCACCCTGACCCCATCGGGTGCCATCCCTAAATGCACTTGCTTAAATATAGTAATTAGCCACTTAGTGGTTTACGTTACTTGCTTTGTTAGATCTTATAAAAATATAGTTTCTTTTGTTACGAACTGGCATATTTTGGATTCCTTGTTTCTTATTCCTCATCTTTAATAGGATGCTATGGGACACATTTGGAAATCAATTGTTGCTGATCCCAAAGCCACAGTTGATGAGTATTTTGATTCCATTGTTGATGATTTGTTGTTGCAATCTGGATCAAGACTCTGGAGATCACGTGAAGCTTCTTGTCTTGCCCTTGCTGATATTATCCAAGGCCGTAAGTTTAGTCAGGTATATCTTTATTCCTACATGATCATAGTGATGCCACATATGAACCACTGGTACCTTGATTTCCTTACATATATCTCTTCTGGATGTGCATCAGACTGCAGTACCCCTTGTATACATTTAGCTGCACCTTAATTGCATAACAAATACTGTTAATGAAAAATCCTGAAAGCTCGATCCATTCATGTCCAAATTGTATAAATAGCATCAATTAGTTTTACTCATATTTGGAGATTGAGCACTGTGAGATGTATATATTTTGTCATCTTGAGCAAATTGTCAAGATTATGATAAAACAATTGTTTTTTATTATTTATAGGATCTCTAATTTTTCAACAGTTATCTATGTAAAATATATTTTTGATAATATTGGTATAACTCCGCCTATATTTTATAGCCGGTCCCAAGCCCGGATAAAGGAGGAGGATTGTGTTAGGCCCCGACAGCCAGCATAAAATCCTGTCGAATCTTATGAACATGGATCAACGAATGGCGTCGTATGATCCATGTAGCCGACCCCACCTAGTGGGATAAGGCTTTGTTGTTGTTGTTGTTGTTGTTGGTTTGGTACATGGATGGCTAGCCTTCTTCCCTTATAAATAGAGGATAAATAAGGTGGAGCCAAACTCTACCTGTGCAGATAGACTCAAAAGGGAATAGGAAGTGAGTCCTATGATCATGCAATACCCTTGTTTTCTGTTTGCGCCAAAAGTTCGGCTCCACTTCACATGGACGGTTAGGCTTTTCTTATACCCTTATATGTAGAGGATAATTAAAGTGGAGTCAAAGGCTACCCGTGCAGACAATCGCAAAAGGGGGACATAGGTCTCACTTCCCATGTGAGAGAAACAATATTTTAAGTAAACAAAAGACTTTGGGTCATTGGATGATCAAGCAATGACACAAATATTATGTTTGCACAGTCTAACCAAAAGTTTTGGCTCCACTTGTTTTCATATATGTGCGTATATATATGTTGACATATTTGTATTCTAGATATGGAATATGTACCTGATACTCATATGAGTACAATGTGCTATGCCAATGATCCTAGTACTCTACTTAATAGCATCTACACAAAAATATCACATTATACTATGTGAACCCAAGATTTGAACTTCTGTTGCTTTTATTTTAATGATCTGGCATTACATTTGAACATTGATTTTGGTGAGCTTATCCTTCAAGTAAACCATCCAGGTATCTAAATATTTAAGCAGAATATGGACAGCAGCATTTCGTGCAATGGATGACATAAAGGAAACTGTAAGGAATTCGGGTGATAGTTTGTGCCGTGCTGTCAGCTCATTAACAGTTAGGCTATGTGACACTTCCTTAACTTCAGCCTTGGATGCTAGTCAAACAATGAATATTGTTTTGCCATTCTTGCTTGTTGAAGGCATTGTGAGTAAAGTTTCCAGTGTACAAAAGGCTTCTACAACCATTGTTATGAAACTTGCAAAGGTAAGCCATATCAGGCATGGATTGCATTTTAGTTTATAATAAAGTTTGTGTACAGAAAGCTATCATGGCAGTAGTTATGAAACTTGCAAAAGGTGTACCATGACAAACATGTACAACAGTTCTTTTACTCTGAAATTTTTACTTGTATCCGGCTATCAATAATTAACTTACAAATCATTGTTAGAACTCTTAAATTGAGTTGACATTCAAGATATTACTGATGTAGGAATAAGTCCTATTAGTCGAATCTTAGTTGTTAGAATTGTTATTTATTTATTTCCCCCTCTTATCTTTATTACATTTGTGTGAAATTATATTAGGGTAATTAAGTTTCCAGTAATGACAGATGGAGGTCTTGGTTGCTGGTGGCAGTGAGACTGCATCACTGCTGGTGAGAAAGGAGGCTTTGGCATGTGCCTTCAAACGTGATTGTTCATAATGTGTGTTGATGATATATGTCATGCAATAGATATGATTGATGAGGTGATGACTCAAATCTCACCGACGATCTGCCATAAGTTGTGGAAGATGGAGTTCATTGATGTGCAAACCGACGATATTGATGGCATGTGTTGCTGGTGGCTACAAGCTGCAGTGAAAACAAAAGATGCCAGAAATGTAACAATGGAAAAAGGCACAATTGCATGGAGATTGTAGAAAATAAGGATTCTGTCTCTCATCAACAAAAGAAACCTTATGGTCTCTTATATAGTGGAGACCAAAGGAGGAATAACATAAAAGGAAAGTACATATTAGGAAAGTAGAAAAAAATCATATGCTGAAAATCAGTTCTCAACACCCCCCCCCCCCCCCCCCCCCCTCCCTCAAGCTGGAGCATAAATATCTATCATGCTCAACTTGGAAACACATTTATCAAACTTTCCCTTAGGAAGTGGCTTAGTGAGGACATCGGCCGTTTGATCACCTGTGACAATAATTTTTTTCTTAATCATGTCTCTGGTGTAGTGGCAATCAACTTCAACACGTTTCGTCCTTTCATGAAAAATAGGATTATTGGCTATGAACAAAGCTGCATGAATATCACATTTTAATTGCATTGGGAGAGGCACCTCCATTAGAACATCAATCATGACAGATTTCACCCATACTATTTCAGTAGTTGCTTGAGCCATGGCCCTGTACTCACTCTGCACTGAATCTAGCAACCACATCCTATTTCTTACTTCTCCAAGTGACCAGATTAGTTCCCATAAAGACACAAAAACCAATGGTAGAGTTTCTATCATTTGGACATCCAGCATAATCTGCATCAGCATAAACAGTGATATCTAGGCTCTTCCCACTAAGAAAAAACATTCCCTTTCCAGGCGCTGTTTTTAAATATCTAAGTATCATCATTGCTGCATCCCAATGCACCTTCTTAGGCTTGTCCATAAATTGACTAATCCTGCGTACAACAAGAGAAATGTCTGGACGTGTAACAGTGGCATATAAGAGTTTTCCAACAACACTCCTATATTTCTTAGCATCAACATCTTTTGTATCATCGTCATAAAGCCGAATGTTAGGATCCATTGGCACAGCAGCAGGGCGTGATCCCAACATTCCCGTCTCTTTCAGCAAGTCAGTGACATATTTCCTTTGGCACATAACTAAGCCTCTATGATTTCTAGCAAACTCTATACCAAGAAAATAGCGAAGATCACCAAGATCTTTTGTAACAAAATGTTTTCCAAGCAATGCTTTGGTATAAGAGATGCCCTGCAAGTCATCACTAGTAACAATAATGTCATCAACATATACGAGAAGCACGACTCTACCACATGAGGTTTTTTTTACAAAAAGTGAATGATCAGCGATGGAACGGATGAACCCTCCTTGTTCTACTTTCTCTGATAATTTTTGGAACCAAACTCTCGGGCTTTGCTTCAAGCCATAAATAGCCTTGTGTTGTTTGCAAACTTTGTAAAACTCCCCCTCAGCCGTGAAACCGGGAGGTTGTTTCATGTAAACCTCCTGTAAATCACCATAAAGAAATGCATTCTTCACATCCAACTGAAAAAGTGGCCAGTCCTTGCTGATTGCGATAGAAAGAAGAATACGAACTGTGGCCAATCTAGCCACGGGAGAGAAGGTGTCGAAGTAGTCAACACCATAAGTTTGTGTATATCCTTGAGTCACTAAACGAGCCTTGTAGTGCCCAACGGATCCGTCGGACCGATGTTTGATTGTAAACACCCACCTGCAGCCCACCACTGTGGCACCACTAGGAGGTGTTACAAGAGTCCAAGTGCCTCTGGACTGAAGAGCTGACATCTCCTCTTGCATAGCTACCTTCCACCTATCATCATGAAGAGCTTCTTGGTAAGTTCGAGGTACATCCACAGTAGAAACCCCGAAAATGAATTGTTGATAGGAAGGAGTGAGTCTCTCCATGGAGAGATGACTAGAGATACAATATGTAGATTTGCAAAAACGCTTGCCCTTCCTCATAGCTATGGGAACATCTAAATCATTGACGGTTTCATCAGGAGCAGTACCAGTGGGAGCAAGAGTAGAGTCATCAATCTGACTATGTAAATTTGTCTCTTTGATTTCATCACTTGTAGACACATCAACTGTAGTGCTATCAATAAGAACTTTGCGTTCATGATTTACCTCAGGGGTGACGAGTGATGGCATAGGCGCAGGAGCAGGGTTAGTACAAGAAACAATTTTAGGGCGACGACTATAGGTTTGCTGAAATCTCTGGATAGGCACCTCCATGGTAGGAATATGAGGAGGTGCGTGAAGATACACCTCAGTGTGAAGATGTGGGACGAGATCCAGATGAAGTGAAGTAACCTACCGACTCAAAGAAAGTGACATCAGCACTGACATAATATCTCCTATTGGAGGGATCATGGCACCTATAGCCCTTTTTTGTACAAGAATACCCCACAAAGATACACTTGACAGTCCTAGGAGACAACTTATCTCGACCAGGGGTTAGGATATGAACAAAGGTTGTGCACCAAAAAACTTTGGGAGAAATAGAAAAGAGGTCTTTATCAGGAAATAGAATAGAATAAGGGACTTGCTGAGGGCATTCGGTTAATAAGGTAACACGCAGTAAGGACTGCGTCACCCCAATAGGCATGAGGAGCCTGGCTGTGAATAAGAAGAGTTCGGGACACATCGAGAATATGACGGTGTTTTCTTTCTGCAACTCCATTTTGTTGAGAGGTATATACGCATGATGTTTGGTGGATAATGCCAAGCTCAGCAAAGAAAGAAGACAAAAGATTAGTGCAAAATTCCAATGCATTATCAGAACGCACAATTTTGACATTGCCAGAAAATTGAGTTTTTATTTCATGAATAAAAGATTTGATCACATTGCCAACGTCAGATTTATTTTTCAACCAAGATAGACGACTAAAGTCATCGACAATAACAAGATAAAAACAGTGTCTCCGTAGATCAGGAACACGACTCGGATCCCAAACATCTGAGTGAAGAATCTCAAAGACTGCATTACTACTCCGACCTTGTCGACTTGGGAAGGAACTACGATGGTGTTTTCCAAGTTGACAAGCATCACACTGGAAAGAAGACTGCAAAGGGATATGTGGAATGACTCTACGAAGCTTTTGAAGTGGCAAGTGACCAAAACGGAGATGCCATAATAAGGTAGGAGTTCCCGAGGGCACTGATGTACTACCAGCGTATGGATATTGCTCAAGTTTATAGAAGTCATTCTGCTCATGGCCACAACCAATCACTCTGCCCGTCAATATATCCTGAAACACAAAAGAGATAGCATAAAAAATAACACGACAATTGAGTTGTTTGCATATTTGATTGACGGATAATAAACTAAGAGGAAAGGCAAGAGCATGTAGCACATCCTTCAACCGTATAGAAGAAGTGAGTTGAACCTCTCCAAGTCCATTAATTGGAGAGTGACTCCCATCTGCCAGAGTAACAGATCTCCCTGGAGTTACATTACTAATGAAAGTAAACTGATTTCTATTGCCACAAAGGCGCCTGGAAGCGCCTGAATCAACAATCCACCCTGTGGATGCATCAGATGATATCTGATGGTATAAGCAAATGGTATACTGAAGGACCAGCAGTTGCAGCAGTTGTGTCAATTTCAGCACTGGGAGCTGAGGATGAAGAATTATTCGATACCAGATGCTTCAATTGTGAGAGAAGGTCCGCGTATTTGATGTCTTGGGATGATGAGGCATCTTTAGCCACATTGTTTGCAGAGGAAGGGCGCCTATGCTTCTGCCAACAAGTTTCTTCTGTGTGTCCCAACCTATTGCAATAGTTGCATTGCGGTCGGCTTGCACGTCCACCTCCACGACCTCTACCAGTGTCACGAGCACGACCAACATTAGATCCACCACGACCACGTGTGGCAGCAAAGGCTGAGGGAGTCTCAGAACTTTGAGTTGCAGGAACAACTATCCGGCTGAAACGACTGAAACACTCCTCAATAGGTGGGATTTTTGCACCAGTCAACAATTGATTTCTCGCATACTCGTAGACTGGATCAAGTCCAGCAAGAAAGACACCTACCATTAGCATATCCCTATATGCCTTCTGATCTTCACACTTACAGACTGGAAAATAACTATGAAGCTTCTCAAACATTGCATATAGAGATGTGTAATAAATGTGGAGAGGACGCCCATTTTGTCTGGTCTGATGGATATCATAATGCAATTGAAGAATTTTTGTCTCGTTCTTTGCTTCGAGAGTATGTGGCAGCAAGAGAATCCCACGAAGCCTTTGGTGTGGGTTTGTGTAGGACATCATTTGCTATCTCCAAAGATGATGTCCCTGTTAGCCAGACTTTGGCAAGGGCGTTGTCTTTTTTTCAGGAAGTATATTTCCCAGATTTGATTGCGGGCTCGAACTCCATCAGAATATGCTCCTTATCATGAGACTCCATGGCACTCATGAACTGCATGGACCACAACTCAAAGTTGGATCCATTCATCTTGACAATCGGGCCCAGGTGTTTGATCTCCCCCTGAATAGTCATCCCGTTGTCTTTGTTATTAATTTGATCTGCCATCTTGGATGGAGGAAGCGAGCCTTTGAGAGGATAGCAAGCAGCCAAGAGGATCCTTCTGCAACAGCAACGTGCCCAAAAGAAGATGCAACAACCTCCCGAAGCACACAACAATGAGGTAAAGAGAGTGGATCTGAAGCACCTGCTGAAGCGTGAAGGAGACGACGGCTAGGGTTTTTTTTTGTGGAAGACGGCTAGGGTTTTTTGTGGAAGACGGCCGGCTCTGATACCATGTAGAAAATAAGGATTCTGTCTCTCTCATCAACAAAAGAAACCTTATGGTCTCTTATATAGTGGAGACCAAAGGAGGAATAACATAAAAGGAAAGTACATATTAGGAAAGTAGGAAAAAATCATATGCTGAAAATCAGCTCTCAACAGAGATTGGTGGCGATGATGCATGGAGAGTTGCAGTAATAGGGGTTGTGAATTAGGGTCCATGGATTTGGTGGATGTTGACAAAGACAATGCTATTGACCCTTGGGATAACTGAAGCACCGACTATAGTTGTTGCCGGTGGATGTCGGAGGTTGAAATGACCAAGGTGAGGCTATCATCTATGGTGTTGATGAGGACGATTGCTATAACTATGCCATCGGAAGTCATGGTGCGGAGTGGATGGGTGGTGGCTTGTAACAACTTGGCAACATGAAGTATTTGCAGACAGCTGCAGCAGAGTGGACTTTCGCAATTTGTAGTGGCAAAGTAGTTTTCTTTCTTTCTCTTTCTTTTTTTTTTTGTGGTGGTGGGGGCAGTGTGGGGGTGGATGAGATGCTGAAGTTTTTGTTATACAAAAAGGGGATATAATTGGTTTTTTTTGGTGGATGAGATGAATAGTGTTCCTTAGATAAAAAGGGGATTCGGTTCAACCACTACCACTCAGAAGCTAGCAATCTCTTGGATATGTTCCAAAAGTAAAGATGCAGTGGCTTTTGTTCGCCACACCCCATACCATAATCTTGTTAATCCTATTCACCCTTCATCAACAGCTAGCATAGAGCTGGAAGAATTTAGTGTTAATATTGCCTCATAGAACCACTACTGTCGAGTTGCCTTCTCAAAAAAAAAAAAATACTGTTGAGTTGCCGCTACTCGTCCTCACTTTTCGATATTCCAACTAGATTAGTTCCTGGTTTTGCCATCTCCAGGTGATCTCTATTGCAATGTGGTCATAGTCCTCTTCCATGTCATGATTGGCGATAGTAGAGAGAACATTTGCATGGAGTTGCTCCACATTTCCCAATCTGTCTCCAGTGTCTCTGTCCGAGGTCGCTTAAGTTTGAGATGCGAGCGGCCAAATTCCTGGCAGTCAAATCAGCCATTTCCAGTTTGCCACACTATGCTAATCATTAGAAGGTCCCTGAACCCATCTTCTAGTAGCTAGAAAAGGTTGAGTGTAAAGTGTGGTATAGTGGATTACCTTTCTTGGACCTTCACACAAGGGTAATGTAGTCTGATAATGGTGTCTCAATGAAATGAACATCCGCCATGTGACGAACCTTGGTTATCTCTAAAGACCCAAGGAATTCATCAAGGCATGATCAAGTTGAAGGGGTTACGCTTTGCTACATGAATGGCTGGGAAGTCGACAAGAATGCATGCCTCTGAAATTCCTAGTAGTCCACTGAACTTGAATCTCTTTCCCTTCTAGTCACGGGACAGTACTCCATTTCTGAGACAGTCTCTCCCAATTAGAGCTTTAATGTCTTGCATTCAATGTTAAGCTGGCACTTTGAGGATTCTTTTCTCTTTTATCTACATTGTGATATATATATATATATATATATATATATATATATATATATATATATATATAGGCACTTTGAGGATTCTTTTCTCTTTTATCTACATTGTGATATATATATATATATATATATAGGCACTTTGAGGATTCTTTTCTCTTTTATCTACATTGTGATATATATATATATATATATATATATTCTTTTGACTATAAAATGCATTTGATGAACTGATGTTAAAATATGGTTCACACTCAACATTAGTTATGTTTTGTTTAATTGGGCAGACATGAGACTGACCTTTCACAATAAAGATAACCAGCCTACATCTTTAGTCTCTACTTTTAGTATTCATTTATTTCCTGTACCTGCATTATAATGTAATGTATTTTTGTTATACCTTGCACACTTCTAACTATTGTTATAACATTGGATCACACAAAATGAGATGGTTTATGTTTCATCAGTACTCATTGTTTCCTCATTTCCTTGTCAAGGAATTAAATATGATTAAAAACCACATTTTTATTTCCAGAATGCTGGGATTGCACTACGACCTCATTTACCTGATCTTGTCTCCTGCATGCTGGAGTGTTTGTCAAGTTTGGAAGATCAAAGGCTTAATTATGTGGAGGTTTGGCAGCACAGTTCTTGCACATTTTCTTTTGATGGAGAAAATTCTGTTTCTTTTTGAGCTTAAGATGTATAGAATGAGTATGCCTCTTCACAGAATATTTTTTCTTCATTCTCTACTAATTATCTTCCTTCTTTATGAATGTGTAGATGCATGCAATTAATGTGGGTATCCAAGCTGAGAAACTTGACAATTTGCGAATTGCTGTTGCCAAAGACTCTCCTATGTGGGAAACTCTTGATCTCTGTTTGAATGTTGTCGATACACATTCCTTGGACTCATTAGTACCTCGCCTATCCCAGCTGGTTAGATCTGGTGTTGGACTCAATACGAGGTATGTTTGTGTCACTAAGGTTGAATGATATGTTAAGTTTGATATCATGGTTTCTTCATTAGATAAAGAACTACCTACATCCTCTCTTCACTAAGGAAATTATGTATACATTGAGTTGTTATTTATGGTAGTGTATTAAGTCCTTGTTTAGTAAGAATTTTTATCTATTGAATTCTTATAAACAAGTTGTTTAGAAACTAATTTGTAATGAATGTGGCCTCGTCAGCAATTGTTTGAGTCAAGACTCCAAATTTGTTCACATGCAATTTGTCAATTTTTGGTCGTCATTCTTTTATACTCTTCCATGTTGACATGACAAGCTATTATGAGTTCATAGGAACTATATTTTTCTCAAAGCATTCCAAACTCTTCAATATAATTTTCAATTCTCTCTTCACTGTGTGGTGAATCTCTTGAGAATGGGGTTTGATAAAGGATTTCTCTTCATGTGGAACCCATGATACGTGAATTATCTATCCTCCCTACAATTTCTGTCCTGTGAATGAAAAATATTAAAGCAGGTTTTATGAGTTATCAATTTGGTAAATGTAGGCCCTAAGTGATGAGGAAACAGCAGTGGAATTAATTCCTGTGGGTCACCGTCAAAACTAGCATGCGAAGAAAACAGATGTGACACAAAGGTGTCAAGAAAACATAGCACGAGACGAATATGCACTGCAACTTGGAAAACACCAAGAGAAAGAAACAATTGATTTTTGAAAAGTCTGAATAATAAATCACTTAATAGCTCAGTCATCCCCTTTTATAGGATTCAACAATACAAATTTTACCCTAATTAGGACTCTCAATAGACTAGATAAGGAAATATTGACTAAACAAAAATTAAAAACCAACAACAACTAAATACCAGAAACTAAATGCTAACAACTAAATATCTAAAATAACTCACATTCAACTCCTAAAATAACTCAAACTTGAACTCCAAGTAATCTCATGTCTTGTAATCTCCAACTCCATCTCCTATATCAGAACCCCCATCTTGAAAAGAGCTCGACCTCGAGCGAGTAATATCGGCATCCTCTGGAACATACATAGGCATTGTCATTGCTTTTGTGAATAATTTTGAAATGTTGAATGAAGAAGAAATTTCAAAACTATCTAGCAAGTCCACAACATAGGCATTGTCATTGCTTTTGTGAATAATTTTGCAAGGACCATTGTCCAATTTGTTGTAAGTGCCAATTGGGAATCGCTCTCGTCGGGGAAAAAACATGACCAAATCTCCAACCTTGAAACACTTAGACCGTTGGACATGCAAAACGAGCCTTTGCAGCTGCCTGTTTGTACTCTATTTGTGACTCCAGATTTATGTCGAATCACATAGGTAAACCGTTGTAGAAAAATAACCCATCTGCCGTGCATACGATTAACACTTGATTGGGAGGCAATGTGTTTTAAAGCTTCATGATCAGTGAACAAAACAAACTCTCGCTGTATGAAATAATGTTCCCAATGTTTTACAACTCGAATTATTGCATAATATTCTTGCTCATATGTGCTCCATCTGCGTCATGTTTCATTGAACTTCTCGCTATGAAAAGCAATAGGATGTTAGGCCTGGGATAGGACTGCTCCAATTCCAATCCCGGAAGCATCACATTCTACCTGAAGTACCTTTTTGAAGTTTGGCAATGCAAGCACTGGCACCGAGGCCAACTTGGTTTTGATAACTTCAAAGCTTTGTGTTGCCTCTGCTCCCCGCGGAAAATTATTTTTCTTGAGGCAAGAGGTGACATGAGCCATGGTTGTGCTGAAGTCATGAATAAAGCGCTGATAGCAAGATGCTAGACCATGGAAAATTCACACTTTTGCAATATTCTTTGGTGTCGGCCACTCAAAGATAGCTTGCACTTTGGTTGAGTCAACTTTTATGCCATCAGCTCCAACCAAGAACCCCAAAAACAGCAGTTGTGACTGCATGTAGCAACATTTACAGGGATTAAGATATAATTTGTGAACGTGAAGTGTTTGGAGTATCTCTCGGAGATACTGAAAATGCTCGGTTATTGATCGACTATAGATGAGAATATCATCAAAATATGCCACTAGGAATGGCCTGAGGACTTGGTTCATGAGACACATGAAGGTTCTTGGTGCCTTTGAGAGACTGAGGAGCATAACAAGCCACTCATAGATGCCGTCTTTCATCTTAAAGGTTGTCTTCCATTCATCTCCTCGAATTCTAATATGATGGTACCCACTCCTTAAATCAAGCTTAAGGAAAATAGTAGCTCCACACAACATATCAAGCATATTCTTCAATCGCGGAATTGGGAATCTGTATTTAATAGTGATTTTGTTAATGGCTCTACTGTCCATACACATCCGCCAACTTCCATCCTTCTTAGGTACTAACAATGCAGGTACAGTTCACGGGCTAATGCTCTCTTGTACATAATCTCTTGCAATCAACTCTGAAATTATCTCCTGCAGGGCAGCATGCTCTTTAGGGCTCATTCGATAGTGAGCGAGGTTCGGATTCTCTTAATGGTGGTAAACCAGGTGATAGTTCTTCTGGTACGACATCTTTAAATTCATCTAACAGATGTTGCAGTGAGCCAAGGGTGTCGGAAGAGCTAAAGTTGTCAAAAGAGTTAGAACTCTTTGGCTTCACTAGAACAACAAACAACTTCTGAGCAGATCAAACTTCTACACGAAATTCTTTAGGTTCAACTATCATACATGTGCAACTTTTGGGTTTAGGTTTTGACTGAATTCATTCGGTGAGAGGAGCTAATGTGATATGGTGTCCATCCCTTTGGAAAGAATAGGAATTAATACGACCATTGTGAGTAACACTACAGTCAAATTGCCAAGGTTGCCCAAGAATCAATTGACACATGTCCATAGCCACTACGTCATAGACAAGTTCATCTTTGTATCTTTTACCAATAGAAAATGCTACTTTTCACGTAGCGAAAATTTTAATTTCAGTATTCTTTCAAATCCACCCAATCTTATAAGGGGAGGGTTGAGGTTCTGTCTCCAACTTCAAATGGTCTACCATCAATTGTGATACTATGTTGTCCAAGCTTCTGCTGTCAATAATTATATCACAGAGTTTTCCATTGATAGCACCTCGTGTTCGAAAAATATTGTCTTTGTATGTCATCCTCTTTCTTTGGTGTGAGCATGAGGCGTTGGATTACAAAGGCCACATGTTCACCTTCCTCGTCTGCATACTCAACATCATCAGCATTCTCATCTTCATCTTCTTCACTATTTGTTGTTGTTTCTCCTTCTGTTTGTTTCACAGCAGGACATTGGGGAGATTCATTAGACCGATGTCTAGGACGAGGACATCTATAACATGTGATGGTATTTTGCTGAGTATAAGGATTGCTCGCTCTTCTTTCCATTGAAGTGTTGGCTGCCATGTTACTAGCAGGTTACAGAAGTTGAACCTTTCAATGCAGTCTTAGTTGGTGTAGTATCAACTTTAGAATTTCGTTGCAGCGAAGTCTGCTGGATAAGGATGCAGCACATGTTCCTCGTCCAATTTGGCGCTCCTTTCAGCAAGATAGATGGTATCAAATAATGTATAGGTGAGTATAGGTGATCTGCCCTTTAACACGATCACGAACATTGGAAGATAGACCAGTGACAAATCAAGCAATTTGTTATTGATCACTTCCCATCAGGTCATTATGAGCAATTAGGTGAAAGAACTCAGTTGTATAATCAGCCACAGTTCGAGATCCTTGGCGGTAATTTCAGAGTTGTTGGTATAAAATCTACTGATTTTCAGGTGGAAGAAATTGTGCTTTAGTCAACTTCTACATCTTGTCCCAAGATTGAATAGGTTGCTTTTGTTTCCGAAGACGCATTATTTGCACTTGATCCCACCATGCTGAGGCTCCAACTTTTAGTTTGAAGGCTACCATCTTGGCTTGTTTATGTTCTCGAACATAAATATTGTCAAAGAATCTGTCAACTCCTGAGAGCCGGTCCAAAAAAGCCCTCCATATGAAATTGTCCATTGAAGGTGAGTATTTCTATCTTCGTATGGTAACTTTGTCTGCCCTGCACAAAGTGGCCATCATCTTCGTCTTCTTGTTCCGCACCATGAACAGGTTGGAACCGACGATTTCGAAGTGGCTGTCTCCGTTGCTATTGAGGAGGAACATGTTCATGGGGAGGTAATCGATCCTGAAGCAACGTCATCATCTCAGTAAATCGTTCATTGAGTTGACGGAGCTCATCTTTCACTTCGTCAAACTCTCAGCACGGGTAGGAGCATCACCCATGGTGTAGATGATGAAGAGCAGTGGTTGCGTAGAGCGGCGGCTGTTGATACCAATGGAAACCTTGCAAAACTAGGGTTACAGTAGCGGCACTGTAGCACGATTACTGTAGACGGTTGGTTGATGGCAAAATTAGGATTTGGGATGAGGGTGAATCTTGATTGGCTCTGATACCAACTGATGAGGGAACAATAGTGACACAATTTGTGTGGGTCTCCGTAGCAACCTGATACAAAGGTGACACAAAGGTGTCAAGAAAATACAACACAAGACGAATTTGCACTGCAACTTGGAGAACACCAAGAGAAAGAAACAATTGATCTTTGAAAAGTCTGAATAATAAATCACCAAATAACTCGGCTGTCCCCTTTTATAGGATTCAACAATACAAGCTTTACTCTAATTAGGACTCTCAGTAGACTAGATAAGGAAATATTGACTAAACAGAAATTAACAGCAATTAAATACTAGAAACTAAATACTAACAGCAACTAAATATCTAAAATTACTCAGACTCAACTCCTAAAATAACTCAAACTTGGACTCCAAGTAATCTTATGTCTTCCAATCTCCAACTCCATCTCTTACATCACTAAGTTGTAAGCCTAAATTAGTCTCTGGATTGTTTTTCTTCTTTTTGTTTGATTGTCCATTGATTGTTTGTGTTGTTGTACAGAAATCTTGGAAAAAAATTGTGAGAATTCTCTTTTCTTCATAAAGTTTGTTAGTGCTATTGGAGGATGTTCTGATTTTTGCATACAGTTGGGTTTTTCGATGGTTGTCCATCAGGATGCTTGTATTCAAAACTCACAACTTTCTAACTTACTTTTTATGAGAAATGGGTAAATATCGTCAATTTTCTACTTTAGGTTCTATAAGCAAAACTCCACTATTTTGATGTGATTCCAATATATGATGCCGACCCTGTGGGTTGAATGGGATCTCATTGGTGGGAGGAAAAAAGTTAGGATTGGCTAGTTGGACATGATTTTTTTTTTTGAGAAGGTAAAGGATGATTGTGTTGTATGATCATCCACTTTTATCTCTGAGCTGCTATATTACATGTTGAGGTTACAAAGAATTTATCATATTATAATCCCTCTTGATCTCTCATGAAATTAGACCCTCTGAATATTTTCAATATATCACCTTTCTCGTTTAAAAATACACTCATTCTGTTGAAGGCAAATGGACCATAGAAAAGCAAACGAAACAGCTTGATGTCATCTAGATTAATATAACTGACTATTGGGATCTTGTCGACCATATCTGAAGGATCTCCAGAGGTCTTCCATTGATCTCACATCAGCCCATCAGCAACCTGAACCCTGCCAAGCCTCTCTTCGACACCAAGCAATAGAAAATACAGTGGAAAGGAAACGAACAAGAAAGAAAAAACAAAGATATTGGAGATAAAAGTTGTCTTCATACTCTCATGTCACTTTGATATGGACTGATACATGAACCATCTATTGATACAGGGCTGCTGCATTTTCACTTATTTTCAATATTACGGTACACACGCATGACTTCATTTTTCTTACCAGGAACAGTAAATACATCCATAGACCATAGTCAATTGTTGCACTTTATATTCCACCAGGAATGCTCACTGAGCTTCCTGTAATAGCATGCAGTAAAATGTTTTCACATAAAATAAGTTGATATAACTACACTTCTTGAATAATGTGTCTTGTGCTGTAGTAGATCTCATGTTGCAATACCGTAGCATCTTACATAAATTATTTGTGAATATTATCATACAATTCAGCTCATTTTGGTAGCTTCAGATGCTGCTATGCACTTAATTTTGGTTGTTTTACAGAGTAGGCGTTGCCAACTTCATTACATTGTTGGTTCAGAAGGTATCAACTGACATTAAACCATTTACGGGCATGTTGCTAAGGCTAGCCTATCATGCTGTCCTTCAAGAAAAGAGTGGGCATGCAAAACGAGCCTTTGCAGCTGCCTGTGCTGTTATTCTGAAGCATGCAAGCACATCTCAGGCTCAAAAGTTAATTGAAGATACTTCCGCATTACAAACTGGCGATAGAAATTCTCAGATGTCCTGTGCAGTACTCATTAAAGCATATTCCAATCTTGCACCAGACGTTCTTCATGGATACCATGCCATAATCATTCCGGTCAATTTTATCTCAAGGTTTGTGTTGATATTCCTAAAATGTGAATATTAGTTAGATGACTTTTATTCTGTTATTGTTGCTATTCCTCCAAAACAAATGATAACTTTTTTTAACGAGAAAGGGATATTACTGATTTACGGTAGGCATCCAACTTCCAAGTAATATTATGTGTTGTGGTTTAAAAAATATGTACACATATGAGAAGAAATAAAAAAACCCTCGTAGTTAGGGCCATGAAGTAACTACCCCAAACCCCACTCACGGATCAAAAAAGGGACAACAACAACAACAACAACAAAGCCTTATCCCACTAGATGGGGTCGGCTACATGGATCATACGACGCCATTCATATTCGTTGATCCATGTTCATGTGATTCGACAGAGTTTTACGCTGGCTATCGGGGCCTAACACAACCCTCCTCCTTTATTCGGGCTTGGGACCGGATCAAAAAAGGGACATGGTGTACAATTTTTTTCAATGTGGTATCTCTCACCCCAAAAAAAGTGCAGTTGTGCTGAAGTTAGCTGGCCCATATGACTGCTAAAAATTTGGCCAGTTATACTCTCCATCACTGGCTGCCCCAGTGTCACCCAATGTCCGTAATGACCTCCAAAAAGTATCTGGCGATGAGAGGTCCACCTTGGGGATGTCATTCGACCTCCAAACCTCAAGGGTAACAAGACATGAAAAAATTAAGTGGGTGATTTCCTCCTCACCTGTGCCGCACAAAATACACGTGTTCATGGTGGGGTTGCCCAATGTGCACGGTATGCCCTAGTGAGAATCCTCACCCATCGTAGGAGTCAAACGAAAATCCGGACTTTAAGGGGTGTGCGAGACATCTCTATCATCCGGGCATCAATACATCCGGCACCTTATGCATCCTTTCCTTGTCGTATCCGCCTCCTTGCTGACTGGAAAACATACTGGATCTCATTGAACTCAGTTGCCAACTCGGGGCCTCACAGATCCTGGCTGGAGGTCGTCGCCGGCCATGGACCGACTCTGCTGGCAACCATGCGTTGGGTGTGGCAAAGGAAGATACCCTTTTGAAATCCGCAGAATCGTCTGGGAACATGCACCTGAGATCCAGAACTGGTGATGTTGTTGAGCCTGCTTTGCACACGTGTCCACCACCTGGATCCCGGCGACGGTCCACCTCCCTCCAATGTGCTGAGGGGGTCTTCGCTGGCTGCAAATATCCACACGGCATCATCTGGAGAGGCGACAAACCCGGAGGCTGACACGTCATCTGATTTGCAGAGAGAATATTGGGATGGAAACGGACAACTTCATGGATGCAGCGCCTCCCGTGCTGGGCGCCACATATGCTGTGAATGCGCCAGCACCTGTTAGTGATGTGCTACCTCACTCGGCTCCTCATGGGGCCCGGGGTGGAGTTGTATGCGGTGTTACAGAATTACTGATGCCATGTGCCACTGATGTGGCTGTCTCAATTGCTGCCTGCCTGCCACGACCAACACAGGGACCAAGGAGACGGGAAACATTGTGAGGAACACAACCGGGTGTGGACAACCAGATTTTCCTCGTCTCATGGGAAAAATCACTCGAGAGATGTATCGATGACCAATGAAGTTGAAGCTGCTTTCATGCTGCAGTCCACACCCCTTGTCTCGAACGAGCAGAACTTGGAAGAGGGCGAGATATGCCTGGTGGGCCCAGCTGTATCCACTGTTATCTGCTCTGGCAGCAGCCAACTGGAGGGCATGGTGATTAATCAGTGTGGCGGTGGGCCGGGAGGCACCTTCCTCTCATTGACACATCCCAGCTCTGCGACTGAACTGGAGGGCTCTCGTGGTGTGGACAAGGGTGCCGAACAGGAGGAGCAGGTTTCTGGCGTGGAGTGGGATCCAGAGGTCGTGGCATTAATTGCGCAGGCTTGTAGAATCTGGAGGAAGCGGGTTCGTAATTCATCGGCGCTGGTACTATCAGTCAGGAGTAACACGTCTTATCAATGAATACATCCTTTCCTGGAATGTTCGTGGGCTGGGGGATGCCGAATGCTGTAGGTCCCTTGGCAGATATGTTTGACGGTGGTGTGCTGATGTGGCATTACTGCAGGATTCCAAGTTGTCCGGTTGTGAGCAGCATATCTGGGAGCAGATTGGTGGTTCGTGGCTGTCCCGTTTTGTGGCTCTGGATTCCAGTGGCAGATACGGTGGGTGTCTTGTGGGGTGGCGCGAGGAACTGCTGGAAATGATGGACGTTAGACATGTGATTTCTGTTCTACCGAGGAGGAAGAGTGACAACCTCATCATCCTAATATCGCGTGTTTATGGCCCACAAAGTTTGGAGGGTCAGCTGATTCTTTGGGAGGAGCTGAACAACTTGAGATCTGATTTTGTGGAGGTGGCCTGGCTTATTGGTGGTGACTTTAACGCCACCCTCAGCAATGATGACCGATCTGGCGATGGCCCGGTAGAGATACCAGCTTGGCGGAGTTTAGGAACTTTGTGGAACAACATGGCCTGTTTGATTACCCTATCCTCAACTGCAATTATACTTGGCGAGGTGCGCCAGGTGTGCTGTCTAGACTGGACAGATTTCTTGCTTCAGTCAAAAATGTCGAGAAATTCCATCTTGCTCAGGTGCGGGCACTTGATCGCCCATTTTCTGACCATACGCCAATTATGTGGTGCTCCACAGAGGTTCGACCGAGCAGCACATACTTCAAATTTGAGTGGGTGTGACTGATGGAGCCTGGCTTCAGGCGGGAGGTCCAGGAGCAGTGGCAGAGTTTTCCTGTCTTTGGCTCTGCTATTGCCACGTTTGCTGGCCACTTTGAACTACTAAGAACTTTCCTCCGCGGCTACAAGAAGAAAATAAGGGAAGATAGAGATCAGCGTCGTGTGTTGGATCTCTGGAAAATTCGTGAGCTGGATGTGACTGAGGAGCATCATGTTCTGACCCCTGAGGAGGTAAGGCTGAGATGGGAGCAGATTGAAATTGTTGCTGTGGAAGATAAAAAGGAGGAAATCGCGCGGTGGCAGTGGGTCTCGTCAGACATGGCTAAAGGAAGGGGATAATAATGCCCGCTTCTTCCATTTGTGGGCAACAACAACAATAAAGCCTTATCCCACTAGGTGGGGTCGGCTACATGGATCATACGACGCCATTCCGTTCTATTAGAATATATTCATTGATCCATGTTCATGAGATTCGACAGGGTTTTACGCTGACTGTCGGGACCTAACACAACCCTCCTCCTTTATCCGGGCTTGGGACCGGCTATAAAACATAGGCGGAGTTTCCATTTGTGGGCAAGCGAAAGGAAATTTAACTAGATCAATAAGATTACTATTCAGGGTGTGGAGGTCTCGGAGCAGGAGCTGATTGGGGAGGCGGTTGCTGGCCATTTAAGGCATTTACTAGGCGGCAAGGTGGGGGCAGTTGGGAGTCGTCTGGCGCTGATGTTCCCACAATTGATGATGGCCAGCAGGAGATGCTGATTGGGAACTCTTTGAGGCAGAGATTCATGGGGCTATTTCGCGATCTCAACGCTGAGGGTGCGCCAGGTCCGGATGGGTTTCCTATCATCTTTTACCGTGTGTTTTGGCAGCTGATGAAGACGGATCTTATGGCGGCTATTCAGGAATTCGCTTCTGGGAATGCTGGTTTTGAACGTCTCAACAGATTTTACTTGTTCCTATTTGCAACGAACATTGACGACTTCAGGCCCATCACATTGTCAAATGGCACTTATTTGATCATTGTCCGGGTTTTGGCTGCCTTATTCTTTTCTGCCCTTGTCCTAAAACATGCTGTAACCTTTATGATCTTAATGAAATCTCTGGATGACTACCATCAAGCTAGTCGTCCTTTTTCATCTCAAAAAAAATAAAGAACAAAAATGAGGATTTGATATGGTTGATCGGAAGTCTAGGATTGCCTCCAATAGCTCCACCAAGATAGCTGTCCTACATGCCTTCGTAGTAGAACCCCCAATTAAGAAGAATGTAGTGCCTTCGTAGTAGAACCCTCAACGAAGAAGAGTGTATCATCGGTATCTTGAATTAAGCACTCTGCGTTTTAAGGAGATGAGAAGCCTGCGATGGCCCCCGCCTGGCAGGCAGTGAAAGTGCAACTGGAAAGAGCGTCAGTTGGTAGTAGTGCAAGGGAGCAGTCTTGTCGGACCCCTCTCTGAGGTTGCACCCATCCGCCTATGGGAGCCCCATTGACAAGGACCACAAATAAGGCTATGGATATGCATCATCTGATCCAAGAAATCCAGACCAACGGGATTCCTCTGACCTGAAAGGAATGCCAAAGAAAAGGCCAGGAAATAGTGTCATATGCTTTCAAAAAGTTCACCTTCTGTAGAAAGTCGTGATGGCTAGATCGCCTTCAATGAGATATGATCTTCAAGGCAATGGTGTAGCTGTCACTGTACCAGATGGATGAGCTCAGGTCGAACATCTCTCAATCGATTTGTGAGAACCCTTGCCATCAACATTTAGATGGTGTTGTATAAGGCTATGGTGTGCTTTTAGACAACATGAAGAGAAGGAAACGGTTTAGGCGTTTGAAGCCCTAGTTCCAATTGGAAAATTCATGAATGACTGCATCACATCATCATGCACCACCATCTAGAACTCCTTGTAGAAGAAAACACAAAAAACATTTGGTCTAGGGGAGCCCTCACTATTGAGGTCTCGTAGACCTTGGACCATCTCGTATTCTATGGAATCCTGTGATAAGAAAGAAGAGTGTTCATTTGATAATTGTGGGACGCCCCTGACCGTCCACTGCCATGGCATGGTGGGAAACTCGTCGAGGCCTCAAATACGAAGTGGCTGCTCTGATCTGATGGCTGGCGACTCTCCGATCATGTGGCTCAGACCGGTCAATTCGATTCATCTTCTTGCGTGAGCTCGCGAACAGGTGAAAGAACCTCATGTTGGCATCGCCTTTGTGGAGTCAAGTCTGGCGGGAGCTTCCTCCACTGGATCTCCACCTTGTGATCACACTCGATCGCCCGTGTCATGAGAGGAAGCCGGTCGTGGTGTCCCAGTCGGTCATCCTTTGTGTTGCCTTCTCTCCTTCCTGTGGCTGCCCGCGCACGAGAGGAACCTGCCGCCAAAGATAGCTGTCGGAGCCACTGTCACTTGGTCCACGCAACTGAGTCATCTTCCTGTGCCATTCTTCAGCCGATGGACAGCGCCGCAATCCTTGTCCGGACTTCCCAACTTTGTCTCTGCCTCTCGCCGTCTCGGAGAAACTCTCCCTCATGGAGCCTGAGGCTCAACTCATCCCCCTCGGGATCCAAGGCAGAGGAGGCAAAGCAAACGTCCGGCAGCTCCAAGTAGACATTTTTTTGCTTCTTGGTCATGCAAGTATTCTCTGGATTGCTTTCTCCTCCTCTTGTATGCAGCGCCCGAGGACTCGTTGGCGCCTGAGCTGCCTCCATCAGCATCTTTTTGTCTCCAGGAGATCCTCATGCTTTAGCGTTTCAAGGCGCTTCTCGGTGATTGCTCTGCCGCAGCCAGGGGCACCTCCTCCTCCGGGTGCAATCCGCGGCCAACGATTTCCACGAGCTGACGAGTGAGCTCTCAACACTGCTGAACATCCTTCCCCTGGCAAACCTCCTGATCACCGAAGACGTCTGCAACCTCGTGCACCTCTTGCTGTGGCAGTGCCAATGATCTCTCCAGCTATCGAGCCCTTGGAAGATGCTCTCTGCAGGATCTCAGCCTCGACGATGCACATGGATGCCACGACAAGATTAGGGCACGGCGTCGCCGGCCGATGAAAAACGAGCGACTGCCAGCTATCGAGAAATGGGTGTCATCGGTTGTTCTGTGTCTTGTTCGGCATAGGCTAGGCGCACGGGCCCGGGTCGGCCCAGGGCAATAAAAAAAACAGCCAGGCGCTTGCCCGGCCCAGCCAGGTCCAGGCCTTGCCAGGCTAGCCTGGTGCCGGGCTGGCATGGCATGACCCGACCCGCGGAGATGTGGGCTTATGGCTGGGGAGATGTGGGCTTCCAGGAGTAAATTTCTTAAACGGTCACCCAATTGTACTTTCCCAAATTGGTCAACAAATTTTTAAACTCACTGCCCCTATGTGGAAGCAACGCAAATGAGTTCTTTCTCCGCCACATCAACCCTCATTATTAAAATATTTTTTCTCTCCACCATGTCATCTTATAAATTAACACCTTAAAGAAACTTATAACTTAATAATTAAATGTTAAAAAGAAAGGCGAACCTTGCGGGGCTGCTGGGGTTAAAAAATGAAACTGTTACCAAGGCGCATTGCAGTTATTTCTCATAGTGGAGAGGGGAAGGGGCTGGCTCTCACTCACTGCTCAAGCGCTCTCACGGGGAAAAGAGGGGAACAGAGAGAAACTCAGCTATGTGGCTTCTGCGGTAATTGGAAGACCGGCGATTACAGGTCATGACCATGCATGCAAGAGCTTAAAAGTTTGATAGCCGTCCGTTTACAAATCAAAGTTTTTTGACCAAGTTGGTAAAGTTAGTATAGTTGGGTGACCATCCTGGAACTGTACTTGGGCTTCTATTGATATTGGGTGAGCGACTCGATGTCAGCTTAGTTGGTTGGGGTAGGGCAGGGTGGAGGGGGTTATCCTATGAGGAAAATATGTTGAATCATGCAAAGCACTTGTAATATGAGGGCTTCTTGTGATGTTATATAACATTAGGCGTGATTAGTGATTATTGTCGTCAAACGGTAGTAAATGAAGTTGGATGACTACTGGTCTCAAAGAGGCATCCTTTCTGAGCTTATAAGAAAAAAGTATTCCTCTTGTCATGCAAGGTTGCTCTTATGCTGCAAATATATCACCTTTTCATTCATTCTCTGTAAATTCTTATTAGCTGAGGATATTATGATGAATCGTGCAATTTTTTTTTCGACTGGAATCGGAAGAGCACTTTTGATCTTACATTACACTATGCATGATTTCGACATCAAACAGTATAATTAAATGAAGTTCTTGGATGAGTATATTGATTGCAAATAGCCATCCCTTTCTCAGCCCAAAAGACAAGCAATCCCTTCTGTTATGCGAAGTTGATCTTTATTCTTCAAATATATCACTTTGGTGTTCATCTCTGTGAATTTTTATTTGGTTTCCATCTATATGGTAGTCAACTGAATTTAAACCTGTTCCTGGTTTCTTTTAAGAAGCACCTACTCAACTGACTTATTACTGGCTGATCTTCTTTGATTCATTGAATATTCAGATTTGAGGATGATGAGGACATCAGTTCACTATTTGAGGAGCTATGGGAAGAGAACTCGACCAGTGAAAGAATTACGCTTCAGTTGTACTTAGCAGAGATCATTACCCTGATTTGTGACTGCATTGTCTCATCAACTTGGGCAAGTAAAAGAAAGGTACATATTTATGCATTAATTTGTCACCCCAGTTTTATTGTTCAATGCTCAAATTCATATTTCCATTATTACTTCATTATCTGCGGTTCTCTTTTGACATTTTATCCTAATTATATTTACAGTCTGCCAAGTCAATAAGGAAACTGAGTGAAATTCTTGGTGAAAGTCTTTCTCCATATGTTCAAAATCTGTTGAACATCCTTCTACAGGAGCTGTCAGGTCGGTTATGGGAGGTATGTTAATGTCAAAAATCTTGTGTTCCCTCTAAAAAAAAAAAGAGGAAGAAGTGACTAAATGGAACTGAAAAATTCTCTCCCCTTTCAACAGGATATGTAACTTTTTGGTTTTGCTTACTTTTGTTTGAGGCAGAAGACATTCTACTTTGGTTATTCTTCTTTTTTTGGTAGCCTACATGGACTTTTAGCACATTAATTCCCTTCCTGATATTGAGCCAAAGCAATATTACAGTGGACATATCATGAAATATGCTTTTTTAGAAGGAAAAGAAGGATTACCGGGTTTGGTTGTCATCCGTGTGTGTGTATATCACTGAAAAAAAGAACCATGTACATGTGGCACGCTCTCCAGTAGAGAGTGGCAACAGGAAAAATACAAGTACTAATCAAAACCCCACTCTCGAACAAGACAAAAGATGTGATGTACAATATTATCCACCTGACATCTCTTCCCATAAAAAATGACGCAGTTGCACCATATGGCCCAAACAACAGCCAAAAGGGTCGCCAATGGGACTCTTCTCCCCGCTGCCAGAAGTCCTCAGCTGCCGGAGGAACAAAACCCATAATGCTCGTCCAAGATCAAACCTCTGAGGACACTCGACATTCGAAGAATAAGTGGATGACATCCTCCATCTCCCCACATAATGCACAAGAAGCATCAGTGTGGGGCGCTCATCCTGCTCGGTATAATCTGGTGAGGATCCGCTCACGCAGAAGAAGCCAAGTAAAGATACTTTTAGTAATATTATCCACCTGACATCTCTCCCTAGAAAAGATGACAAAAAATGAGGCCAGAAATTTTCAGCTGCCAGACGAACAAAACTCATAATGCTCGTCTGAGGCCAAACCTCTTCGGACATCCGGCATTCGAAGAATAAGTGGATGACATCCTTCTTCATCTCCTCACATAATGCACAAGAAGCATTAGCGTGGGGCACCCATCTCGCCCTGTATACTTTAGTGAGGATCTGCTCACACCGCATAAATTAAGCAAAAATCTTGACTTGTAGCTATATCATCCACCTGACATCTCTCTCCACAAAAAGTGATGTGGTTGCGCTGAGTCAAGACGGCCAAAAAGGTCGCCAATGGGACTCTCTTGTCTGCCAAGTCCCCATAGAGCCTGCCAGAATTTCTCAGCTGCCAGAGGAACAAAACCCATAATGCTCGTCGGAGACCAAACCTCTCGAGACATCCGTCATCTGAAGAATAAGTGGATGACATGCATCTCCCCACATAATGCACAATAAGCATCAGCGTGGGGTGCCCATCTCGCCTTGTACACTCTAGTGAGGATCTGCTCGCGCCGGAGAAGCCAAGCAAAGATCATGAAATATGTTGTATAATGAATCATGGGGCATTCTGAATTATTCGGCCCCTCTAGTGCCTAACTGATACTTTAGTTCTGGAAGAATCAGCAGCAGAACATCAACAGATAATGGAAATACCAGTTTTTAATATGGCTACACGTATTTTCTTCATTTGACAATTTAAGTTCCATTTCATTATCGAACTTAGGGTTTTACATCAGATGCCATCATTTTTCTCTCCGTAGACTATGCAAATATTATTCATCTAAATATATTTTGTGTGTATATGGTAACATGTTTAATTTATTGCAACATTTTACAACTAAATATGCTTGTTCTACATTTTATGGAATCATTTTGAGTGTTGTTAGGACTCCGAGCAAACATAAGCATGTTTTGGTCAGTTATTAATTACCTTGATTCAGTCTTTTTTTTTTTTCTTTCTTGCAGGGAAAGGATGTTATTCTATATGCAATATCTTCATTATGCTCCTCTTGCCATGATGCCATATCTATGGCAGACCCCTCCCTTCCTCATGCAATTCTAACTGCTATGTCTTCTGCATGCTCAAAGAAAGTAAAATCCTACAGAGAAGCAGCTTTCTCTTGTCTGCAACAAGTAATCTTTCCTCCTGTTATTGAGCACTTCTGTCCATGTTTAAATAATGGTTTATTATACTTGTTATGATTATGTCCTTTTTTGCTTGTGATTTGTTTTTATTTCCATATCTGATTTTTTCTTGATCGAAACTTAGTTGCTATCACATCTTTAATTTTTGTGCTGATTTTATTCAATCTTCTAATTTGCGGAGTAAGAACTTTGCTAATTTCTTTCCTATTTCAGAAAAGAGAAAAAACTTTAATAAGTTGCTAGGGACAAAGACACTAAGAATGAATGAAAGTTTCAATTCTCCAGTTACATGATTGATGTTGAACATTCTAGTGTGGTTGGGCCAAACATCCATGCCAGCTGGGATCCCTTCAGCAAACATATATGTCAAAACTCTAATATATATACATACACATGTTGGAACTCCCTTTCACAAAAAGGTATATTTTTCAACTGATGTAGGCAAACAAAAATGAGTTGTTGATATGTTAAGGAGATGCATTCATGCTCCTGTGCTCTTTCAGTTGCTTGTAGAGTGCCAATCACATGCTTGAATTTGTCTACAGTGATATGATTGCTGTGGTGCAGCTCAAACTAAATTTTCAGAATGAAACTCACAAGAATGGTTCATGATCACCAATGCTGTTGAAATTGCTTGTTGACCCAGATTTGTGGTTTTACACATTTTATATAGATTTATCATGGACGATTTGACCAACTAATTGTTGCTGAGAACCAGGTTTGTGGTTTTACACATTTTATAGGAGAGTTGTTGAAGTGTGATTGGCATATTTATAACCTGGTTCTCGGTAGCAGGAATCAGAAAGCAATATCCATTTGGGAGTTCTGAAACGCAAATAGATTTCAACTGAACTGCAACAGCAAATGACAAATATAAATGGTGTATGCTTCAATGATCGAAGTAATTAAGTTATTTTTTTTTCTTTAGGGGATTATGTTACAATTTACTGTGCAATTGTAAAATAAGTTATAAGAAGACATCCTTCTGTTCTGTTTTGAAGAGAATATAAGAAGAAATATTAAATACAAAAGATGTAAAAACTTCAGTTGCTGAGTTTGCAATCACTGTCCTGGAAAACACCTGATAAAAGAGTCTAACAGAAAATATACTGAGAAAAAGAAAAAAAAAAGTGAAATCAAGATACACTGGATCTTCTAGCAGCCTCCCAAAGAATGGGTGAAGGCCTCAATGAATCGTCTTCTAGGGCACGCAGTTGCCTCCACAAGCTTTAAAATATCCAGTTAGTTACCGAGGAGAAATAAATGTGTATGCACCTTGTAACTTATTTCAGTGAAAAGTTAAAACTGGTTGCAGCTTTTGGGATTTAACCAACAACAAAACCTTATCCCACTAGGTGGAGTCGGCTACATGGATCATACGGCGCCATTCCGCTCTATTAGTAACCAAACCTTTCGGTATATTATTCACCAATAGATCTTGCTCTATTAGTTCGCCAAGTGTCCGCCTTGGCCTCCCTCTCCCTCTTTTAATCGGACTCCAGATTATTTGATCTACTCTTCTTACTGGCGCATCTAATGGTCTTCTCTGAACATGACCAAACCATCTCAAACGATTCTCTATCATTTTCTCACTAATAGGAGCCACTCCGACTCGTTCACGTATATGGTCATTCCTAATCTTATCTAATCTTGTATGACCACACATCCATCTCAACATCCTCATTTCGGCTACCCCCACTTTACGTTCATGTTGTCCCTTCATAGCCCAACATTCACTACCATATAACACTGCTGGTCTTATAGCAGTACGAGAGAATTTTCCTTTAACTTTATTGGGTACTTTTCTATCACAAAGAACTCCAGTGGCTTTAAACTTTATTGTGAACATCGTCATCAATCTCACCATCTTGTCTTACAATTTATTCTAAATATTTAAACTGTCACTTGAGGAATTATATCCTCCCCTAGCTTAACTTTCAAATCGTCTCTAAGTTGTTTATTTGTGAAATTGCTATGCATATATTCTGTTTTATTCCTACTTAAACGAAAACCCTTTGACTCCAACGTATTTCTCCATATTTTCAATTTTGTATTAATCTCTTCTCTTGAATCCGCTAAAAGTACTATATCATCCGCAAATAGCATGCACTTAGGTACCTCCTCTGTGATACTCTCGGTTATAGCATCGATAACTAAGTTAAATAGATACGGACTTAAAGTTGATCCTTGATGTAGGCCAATTCCTATAGGAAATTCATTTGTCTCACCTCCAGGTGTCCTAACCCTAGTCAATGCCCCATCGTACATATATTGTATTACTTTAATGTAGGCAACACTCACCCTCTTCTTTTGCAAGGCTTTCCAAAGTACATTCCTTGGTATCCGATCATACGCCTTCTCTAAGTCAATGAAAGCCATATGTAAGTCTCTTCTCCTACTTCGATACTTCTCCATCATCCCCCTTAGTAAATAAATCGCCTCTGTAGTGGATCGTCCTGGCATGAACCGAAATTGTCTCTTAGAAATATTAGTCTCCATTTTCAATCTATGCTCAATCACTTTTTCCCATAATTTTGTTGTGTGACTCATAAGTTTAATCCCTCTATAATTTGCACAATTCTGAATATCCCCTTTATTTTTTATAAATGGGAACTAATGTACTTAATCTCCAATCATCATGCATCTTTTTCGACCGTAAAATCTCATTAAATAGTTTACATAACCACAACACACATTTTTCTCCTAAACATTTCCAAACTTCAATCGGTATACCATCCGGTCCAACGGCTTTACCATTCTTCATTTTCTTAAGAGCTTCGCTAACCTCCGAGACTCTAATTCTACAATAAAATGACCTATTAAGCTCACATTCGCTAACTGTCAAATCCTCCAAATCACAACGGGAACCTTCACATCCATCATTAAATAGCTTATAGAAATACTCTTCCCATCTGTTCTTAATATCTCCTTCAGTAACTAAAACCTTGCCAACTTCATTTTTTATGCATCTTACTTGATCCAAATCTCTCGACTCCTCTTTATTCTTTGCAATCTTGTAAATCCTTTGTTCACCAGCCTTTGTCCCTAACTCCTTATAAAATCCCTCATATGCTTTAGCACGAGCATAACTAACTGCCTTCTTAGCCTCTCTTTTCGCCAAACGATACTTTTCCCAATTGTCCAAGTGTATCGCCTTGAAACAATTCTTCTTATTACGCACCTTTTCTTGGACATCCTCATTCCACCACCAAGTCTCCTTATCTCGTGGTCCAAAACCTTTTGATTCTCCTAAAATGGCTTTAGCAACTATTTCAACATTTTTTGTCACATTCTCCCACATCATACTAGCATCTCCTTCTAACTCCCACACACTTTCCTCTAATAACTTCTAAAAGTCTCTCGCTTCTCCTTCTTTAACTACCACCACTTGATCTTTCGATCAAAAACTGTTCGAGATTTTAGTTTTATACATTTCATTTGCATATCAAGAACTAACAATCTATGTTGTGTAGTCACCCCATGCCCAGGAATTACTTTGCAATTAGTACAGCGTCTTTTATCAGTATTTCTTGTCAAGAAAAAATCGATTTGAGACCTATGAGTTCCACTTTTGTATGTGATTAAATGTTCCTCTCTCTTCCTAAAACAAGTGTTGATAATCTTAAGGTCGTATGCTAAAGAAAAATCAATAATAGTTTGTCCTTCCTCATTCAACTCCCCAAAATCAAAACCACCATGAACCCTTGCATGTGGTCCTGCCTCTTTACCAACATGTCCATTAAGGTCTCCCCCAATATAAACTTTCTCGGTTGTTGGTATACTTTCAATCAAACCCTCCATATCTGTCCAAAACTTCTCCTTGAGATGTGATTCTGCTCCTACTTGGGGTGCATATGCACTAATAATGTTCAGTCTCCTTTCCAACAATTACTTTCACGGATATGATTCGATTCTCAATCCTTTTAACTTCCACAACATTCTTTCTCCATTCTGCATCCGCGATAATACCAACACCATTCCTTCCATTTGCCTTACCTGTGTACCAAAGTTTGGAACCATTTAACCTAATCTCTTTACTTCCTTCTCCTACACATCTAGTTTCTTGCAAGCATAAGATACTAATCTTACGCTGGTCCATTACTTGTGCCACCTCGAGGCGCTTCCCATTCAACGTCCCAATGTTCCAAGAACCTAATCTGACCTTAGTCTCATGAACTAACTTCTTTAACCGCCTCCGTCCATTAGAGTGCGGTAGCCCTTGCTCATTTAACACTGCATTTAGGCGAGGATGCAGCGGCTCTTGCTCTCTTATCACTGTACCCGAGTTGTACAATGCGTTACTTACGGGTAACGACCTAGCATTAACACAATATATTCGTTGATCCATGTTGATAAGATTCGACTGGATTTTACGCTGGCTGTGAGGGCCTAACACAACCCTCCTTTATCCGGGCTTGGGACCGGCTATAAAATATAGGCGGAGTTAGCTTTTGGGATTTAACCAAGGGAAAAATAAACTTCGCAGTTGTTGACCTATTTTTTGTAGTACTATGGTCGCCAAAACAGTATATATTCTCATTATTGCCCATGGAATAATATCACAACTTGTTTGGTTTGCTTTTATCAAGTTAATTTAGTTACATTTGTCGCAAATTCGTAGTTTCCCTGTTTTATAAAGCTCTGTGAAGTGGTAAGGATCCAAAACTCAAAACTCATCATTGTTTTTGTTTATAACTTCTAATTTTGGGGATAAAAGATGGCTGGCATGCATTGTGGCCATCCATTTTTATTGCTGCATCATCATATTGCATGCTGGAGGTATAAATAACCAGTGATTATTTTAACTTCAAATAAGATGGTGATGTTATGGCTAAAAACTGTGTTTTACTATTTAATGTCACCATATTTGATCATGTAATGGAAAAGACTGATTAGTAAGATCGGAATCACTTATATCAAAATCAATAAGACAATGTTTACTTATTTCTGATGTTTTGATCCAAAAATCGTGAAAAGATTGGAAGGAAATCAAATCTGTGGATTCATGCCATTGTATTCGACAAGTTTTAAATTGCACAAACTTGTATATTTATCTTATTGCATCGAATTACCATGTTTTTCTTGTTTGCTTGCCATCTTGACATCCAAGTTGAAGATTTTTTTTGTAATTGTCCCTTTTTTTTCATTCTCAGGTTGTCAGAGCATTTAAGAAACCGGAGTTTTTCAATGTTGTCTTTCCTATGCTATATGAGTTTTGTGGACAAGCTGCTGCTACCAAAACCACAAATAATAGCACTAATTCTGCTGTGCAGACAGGTATTTTACAAGATCCATAATAAAAAAATTCTGATTGTTCAATGGAACTAGGTCAGTGTGAGAGAGAGAGAGAGATATGTATCAATAATCCATTTAAGAGTAGGCTAACATTGGAGATCTGTATCAATAATCCATTAACCTTAGTGGTTGATTTCAAATTACAACAACAACAACAAAGCCTTATCCCACTAGGTGGGGTTGATTTCAAATTAATATCAATTTTTCATTTAAAAAAATAATATCAATTTCATTCAATTGCAAAACCATGTGATTTATAGTGGGGTTAAGCGAGGTTCATGTTCTTTTTGTTCTTATTGACCATAAAAAATATAGGATCCTCAAAAAAAATTTTGAGAGGGAAAGGGATGAAAACCGAATTTTGTGGTGTATGTATTAATAAAATATCTCATGTGTGTGGGCTCTTAAGGAAAGAGCAAGAGAAGAAAGAGGAGAAATGTAAGCCCCTCTCTGAACCTCCATTCTTGGAGGATGGAGAGATGGTGAGAGATGACAGGTTCCTCAATTTTTTACCAGTTGAATTCTAGTGAGTTATGAGCCCTTGATCTTTCCATCGATGTTGTATTCGCAAAACGAACAATATATTCATGCCTTCTTGTGTTTCCATCGTCACATGACCAAATTCCTTAAAAAAGGAGAGTCAGGTAATTTTTCAGCATTTTCACAAAGGCAAACACATTCCATTATCTTGATAAGTTGGACGTCGTAACTTTTGTGAACACTATTAAGCTCAACCTAGGTCTAAAAAATAAAACTTCAAGCAGGTTTAAAGTGCTATGAGTCTATCAACTTTTGAAAAATCATTGTTAGGTCATTCGATTTTAGTTTTCAATATACCCAAAAAATTTTGTTTTAGTTTTTAATATTTAAATCGCTTAAGTTTTGCAAAATCAAGATCTCAATAACTCAGATTTGGGATTTCAATTTTCAAGTCACTAAAGTTTTGTTCCTTCATTGTTTAGGTCACTCATTTTTAAACTTTTTTATTGTGCCACACAGTGCCATATCTCTGAATTAATTTGTTAGCACATCAATTTACAAGAAGAATTTTTCATAAGCTATATTTAAAATTATAATTTATTAGATAAAAAAGAAAATAATAGATTAAATGGTGTCATATGCCACATATGTTCCACTTGCATTTTGTTTTTTTGAAAGGGGTTCCACTTACATTATTAGCTTTATTGATGACTTGAATCTTGACAGAAGTGTTGAGTGGCTTATATAATGAAAATCTAATGAAAAGTTGTTCAAATTAAAACAGTTAAGTGACCTAAGATATGATTTTATAAAAGTTGAGTTATTCATATATGATTTTGCAAGTCTTCAGTGACCCCTGACACTTCAAACCCTTGTTTTTGGCTTGGTTCATCTATGCCAACTTGACAATTGGGTGAATAGAGGACGGGAAAGGATTATAAAACTGATATGTAATTATGGGGAGCAGAAAAAGATTCAGACTTCCGTCTGCCAGTGTTTCCAGAAGCCCTTGTAGGAAGGCTGCAGATAGACCTTTTTCTCCATCATTTTTTATATGATTCAATAGGTGCTTCATGTAGACATTGACTAATACGGTGAAGTCCATGCACAAAAGATGCAATACCATGGCTAGCTAGCAAATCAAAGTATCTTGAACTTATTTTTCAAACCCCAACACCTAGTGTAACATGAATAAGTAATGTTCATGCCATGTCTTTGTCCTTTGACTTCTTCTATCTTCTATCTTCTATTTCTTATTTAATCCTTGTAGTTTATAATCTCCCTGTTCTAATTAATCATTGTAGAAATATTTAGTTGGCATTTTGGTCATTTTTTCATCTGAATATATTCTAATGGAGATTTATTTTTGCAGGGGAGGATAATGCTGAAGATATTTCTGTACCTCTCGAGAAAGTTCTGGATTGTGTAGAATCTCTTATACAAGTAGGTCATGTGGAGGATATTTTGAACAATAGTGACAGCATAATAAACATTTTCAGAAATTCTCTTTCTCCTGGATTAAATTGGACAGGTATTGTTAATCTGTTATCACATATGAAGAATATGATCATACATTTAAGGCATGTGATGAGCCCACTTAATAAAGTAAAAACCTGTTTGGCAGTTAAAATGTCCGCTTTCTCATCAATTAAAGAGCTATGTTTAAAGCTCCAGCCTATGTCTGAAGGCAAAACCACTCACCCGCATGATATGAGTACTTACATCTCAGTGGTAAGATTAAATGTGGTTTGGTTACTTCAAACTTCTATTTGACCAACAGGCTTACTCTAACCATTTCTACTATGCAGTTATTCCATTCGGTGGCACCTCTTCTAGTTGATAACTTACTTGTGATCAAGATTTCTCAGGTACTTCATTTCCCTTCAAACGTTAAAAAGAGGTCATGTGCCCTTATGCCAATCAATATTCTAGTCTCCTTCCTTGTGTAGTTTGAAATTAATTAAATCTTTTAATTACTGAACCAGTGAGGTTAGAATTTATATATTAGTGAAATGAAGTGAATGTTTCTGGACATAAAATTTTGGTGATTGCAAGAAAGTAAAAGCTACAGCTGATAAATTGCAAGTTCAAGATGACAACGTATTTCATAGTGATGCCTCTGAGAGAGAAGGATGACAACTAAGGTGGATGAAATGTGCCAGTAACCCTGCATTACACTTTGAAAACCTGAAGCTTTTTTCAATGCAAAGAAGCTTGGAGCTTCTGTGTTCTGAATGCTCTGTTCAAGACTACTTCCAATTAGGTGCAGTTGATTAGCAGCTTTCTGTCCCTTAAAATTTTCGGGACTATGATAGAGCATTTTGCATGCACGTAGATTATGATGCATCATAATACATGTAAGTGAAATATGCATAAAACTATCAGAAAAAAAATTGAGATGGTTGTAATGGTGAATGATACAAGAATATTGCAAATATACCTGGATGATTCATAGTAAAATATTCTTGGATGATTCGTAGTAATGTTGACACCTAGATTCTCTAGGAAGTATGCTAGTGGGTCTGAACTTGTATGATTTTAGCATCCAAAAGCTCAAGTTAATTGTGTAGGCCAGTCTCTTTTTAATTAACTCTTCATCACGTGAGTTGGTTCCAAGTGGCCAGAGGGAAGCACACCATAAGATGATTAGATAGTAAGGATGGTTCCAAGCAGCTGGAGCTAAACACACCATAAGATGATCAGATAGTGAGGAACCCAAAAGGAAGGCTAGATATCTTGAAACTAAGAAAACTTCACCCTAATGTCATATTCAAGATTCCCTTGAAAAAAATGTCATATTAAAGAATTTTAATGTATAGAAAGATACTCCTTTCTCATGTCTACTGCTGCGGACTCTTGGATTACTGGCGATCCTTCATTATTTCTCTGCATAACATATTTGTGCTCTTGTTTTCTCCCTGTAAGGTACACATTACTGGTTCAGAATGCCTACTAGAGATGAGCAAGTTGTACAAAGATACTCCTTCCACACGTGGAAAAGTTATCATGTTCAAAGATGGGCTTATTCAGTTATTTGAAACTGAAAAGACTGAGCAAGCCAAAACAGCGCTTGGAAGATGCATTGATATCCTCCATGATCTTGAGAATCAATCTTCTGATATGGCATAACGTTGTGCTTTAATAGTCTCTGAATATTCCATGCTCACCAATTGCATGAGAACATATAGCTTGCATTGTATTTACCACTTCCATCTTCCGAATTCGTGAGTACACAAAGGTGAGGAAAAGGATGTTATGCTCATCTCTTATCCAGATCAATATATATAGCTCATTAATTTAAACACGCTTGTTCAGGTGGAAGCCGGTTCTTCATTCAGTTCGTGACAGCCAGAGCAGAATAGGAATACATGAAAATTGCAAAAAGCAAATAGTACATTTTCGCCCTGGCAGCATCATTTGGATGCTGGACCCCACGAAGAATCAAAAGAATCTGAATGTGGGAAAACTTGAAATGGGTTTTGGCTTTGTTTATACAAATATTCGACAAATGAACCAATGATTTTCTTAGAATGAGAGGCCTTACATGATGAAGAGAAAGAATATATATTCTTGAAGCATTATTCATCTGACTTCATATGTAGAAATGGTTCTTTAACAGTTGTTTTCTCGAGAATATGTGTATATTCCTGAGACATATCTTTGGGCAGGAACTGTTAAGCCCCCTTTTACATGTTTGCTCCATTTTCTGTCGTAAGATGCAGCTGAGAGGACGATAACGAGCGTTCATGATTGAAATTTCTTCAGTTCAAGACAGGTACTACGTATGCTACTGGTTAATACAAAAATATGTACAATAAAACTTTCATAGCACAGGTTACCTGAACTAAATTGTCAAATTAAAATATGCAATAGGACACCGACATGTTATTAACTAGAAATTATATTAAATTCAAAGTTGAGTAATGTGAAATCGAGGTTGGTTGGATCGTTGAGTGTTAATAGCTTCAAGTTCGATTATCAAAATCAGAGTTTATTATTTTGATCATAGTTTTCATATCATTTTCATTCGAATACCGGATGCTAGTAGTCTTGCTAGGTGGGTCTTGACCGAAAAAAGAGTAGCGTGAGTATACGTCTAACCCAGCTGGCATATGATAATTCATTCTAATCTAGAGTGGTGAAGTCTCACGTCTTTGAGTCTGTTCACAAAGGGGATTCATGGGGTAGTTCCTTTGTTTGAAGGCACAATGAAAGTAAAGATTGGTAAAAAAAAAAAATTCATTTCATTTTAAAGAACATGTCATATATTTCATATTAAATCAATAACATAATATTAATGCCCAAATCATATACTCACTTACATATCATATCATTATTTGGCCAGAGGTGGCGTTTCGGGGATATCAAATCATTCATTCTGAGATATTTGTTCATCTTGTAGAATAGTGGTTGTTAGATTATAGAGAGGACTTATATTGTGATTTTACAATTTAGTTCATACGGCAAATCCAACAATCTAAAGCTCTCCTGGAAACCTATAATAAATATATTATTCTTGCAAAAGTTTTAAAACTTACAAGGTTAATTAATTGTATGATGAGTGAAATGTAAATGCATGATCTTTTGATATTCATATCAAATCATGTAACATACAATTGTATATCATATTATGTAATATATAAATATAATTTAATTAGTTTTTTTAATACACAAGCACATAGTTCTATAATAACAAACACTTTGTTTCAGTTTTGAATATGTCAATTTGAGTAATGTACAATATAAAAATACATAACAATTAGAGTGGGAATCCTATTTATGTGAATTAGATTTTCCATGAAAGACGGTTTCATCAAGTGTCATTCATATGAAATTCATAATTGGATCATTAGCAAATAATCTTAAGAAATTATGAAATCAAACTTTCTGCTCCATTTCTGTACATTGACGGCTTAATTATGGTTTAGTATGACATTCATAAATATTAAAAAAAGACATATGAATACGGAGAATCCAATTTCTCCTTAAATTACACTTTTCTACTTTGCAACATAAACTTAATATTTTTTTCTCATCCGGTGTTAGTCTTAAAAAAATCTGGAAATGTTTTGTTCCACTGTTGAAACCGACAGACTACGTGTTATGCAATAGAAGGTTTATACTCTCAGTACACGTACTTTTTTATATAATTTCAGTTGCTATAGAAAAGTTGCACCTATTGTTTTATGTCCCTTAAATAACGAAATAAAACTTATAGATTCATTTTATCCCAGCTATATGATGGAATAGTATGAGAGACGCCTAACATCTTGTACATAACTTTTCATGTAGATATTCAATTATCCTAATTCCAAAAGCGATAAAATTAATTTAAACTTTGAAAGGAACTATTAGATTTTTCATAATTTTTAAAGATCCAGAAGCTATAAGAATATAAATTCAAGTTGCAGTTTCTAATTTTAATCTTAACTAGGGATTGTTCATTTAGAATTCAATCTTCATAAGTACATAAAGTAAAAAGGAGGTGCAACTCTCAAAAATAAGGAAGACTTGTTTTAATCAAATTTTATGTTGATAATTCATAAGAGAAGAGCTATTCACTTACATGGAAGAAAGTTCTAGAGATTTGCTTTCATTTTTTTTGTTAAATTTTCTTATTTTTCTTTTGTTTCCCTTACTTTTCTTGCCACATCATGTGCCAGATGACAAAAAGGGAAAGACATGAAATCTTATCAATCATTTTTTTTATCGAGACTGTTCATAGGTACTAACATGTTCAGACCGAACAAATCCTGATCAAAATGATAATTTTGAAAATCGAATGTAAGATTACAATTATTGTTATTAACTTTAAGGTCTGTTGGAAATAATATTCTGTTTGTAATTCATATTGTTTACATACAATATCATTGACGTAAATGGGATGATTTTTCAATTATTTATTTATTTAATACAGATGAGGAGGAGGAGGCTGAATTGGAATATGTTGAAGGCTATGGTGAAGAACTTGATGAAGTGGAAGATATGGAAGACTATTTTAATGATGATTATGCTTCTCATAACGTCAAAGGTGGTGCTTACATTTCTGTTAATATTTACATTATTTGTTATAACTAATTCAAATTAAGGCTAACTTTGAATCAATGGCCAGAGTTGAACTTGAATGGACATCTCCAATCTGCAATAAATTTTGGCACGTGGCTGATTTGATAACCTTTAACCTAATCATCTAGTTTTCTGACCTCTATTATGGGCTACTAAACTAGTGGCTTCTGACATGTTAGAAATTTAATAATTGGCGATGCTTTCCATCATCGGCCAATTGATAATAGTAGTCCGGATAAAGTGTAAACTCTGGTAAGGATCATGTCACGCTGCATAAGCCAAGCATCTCGTCTTTAAGCGGCACCAGAGAATGCCAAAAGAGTTTGTAGTCCGCCCTAAAGGTATCTGGAATCATGGTGGCAGGGAGAAGACAAAGATAGAGGCTGGGAGCAGTGAAAGTCTCTGAAAGAAGATAGAGGATAGTGTTAATTGTCTCGACCATTCTGGACATGCTGCTGAAATTGTCTGCGATCATTTATCATTGTTATCTTTTCTAAGGGGAGATTTCATGGATAGGCTAATTTTGTTATTATCCATTATGTGGACAATGATGAATGACTAGATTTTACTTAGACGTTTGTATCGATTTACTAAGTTTTGGTGTTCCTATTTTTTGTCCAATTGATAATAGTAGTAGAAAGAATTTAATTCAATATTTATCTTCTGATTTGAACTCCGCCTATATTTTATAGCCAGTCCCAAGCCCGGATAAAGGAGGAGGGTTGTGTTAGGCCCCGACAGCCAGCATAAAATTCTGTCGAATCTTATGAACATGGATCAACGAATGGCATCGTATGATCCATGTAGCCGACCCCACCTAGTGGGATAAGGCTTTGTTGTTGTTGTTGTTATTTATTTAATACATTACATATAATAGAACACTACTTTCATTTATATTCAAATAAAATATTTTAAAAAAATAAATTTCAAAAAAATCAAATTAAATATGAGTTTCTGATTGACAAGAGATTCCACGATTTTTATTTTTATTTTTGTACTATCATTTAACCTAACCAAACTTTATCTTGAAAATTAAATTCATACTTTAGCGTAGGGAAACAATTACGAGCACTTTTTTCGAAATTTCAAACATTTCAGAAATCATATTTTCATACCTCTAATGAAATTTCTCGATATTCGATCTACCCCTCAACAACCAAAGCTGAAATTTAAATCTTAGCACATATACCTTAATGCATATCAATCACCTAATACAGTGTTAACACATGTAATTTTATACGGATGGGTTAAGTTAGGAATATTACATTTTCTGCAAAAAAATATAGTTTATATATTTAGAGTTTGTTTATCGAAAACCATTGAAAATTGTTTTATATACTCAATTAAATATAAGAAAAACTGTTACTAGTATTATTATCACTTGAAACGAGAAAAAGACTCTCCTTCCATGGAGAATTTTTTTTTCCCCATCGCTTTTATAAAATCCTGGTCAGTCATAAAAAGTTGCCCACTTTTCTAATTACGTATGATGTTTTTTTTTAATTGAATGTATCATGGCTTACTCTTTCTTACGTTCTCATCCAGAACGTGGCTTACAGTTAAAACATCCAACAAAGTACGCTTATTGTAATAGAAGCAATACTATATATTATCTCGTTTATATAACTCCAGTACATATTATATATGCAGCGTTCTTGCGGTTGCACGTCCTTAATCAGAACTTGGCAAACACCACGCCACAATTATGCTACGCATAATAGATAGATACGTAGAGACATACATAGAGATAGAGTTTGCGCGCGTGGTCAGCAAGTTGCTTGAACCGCCAGCCTTCTTGCGGCGCCGTCGCCGCCGCAAGTGGTCTGGCCGAGCAGCGCCTCTCCGATCTCGATCGAGCACGACTGCTTCCCCACGCACACCTTGGCCACGGCGTCGAGGGCCTGGCTCGACTCGCACCCGCCCTTGGCGAACGCCCCGCATTCGCCCGTGGGGTCGCCGAAGCTGGCGAAGTCGATCTTGGAGATGGCGCCGGAGCCGCCGCGGCACGTCAGGGTCACGGTCTTCCCTTCTTCGGCGCTCGCGCACACTGTGCCGGTGACCACCGTCTGGAAGCTGACGTTGGTCGGGTCGCCGCCGGCCTCCTCGAACAAGACCAGCGTGTTCGGCTCGTTCGCCTTGAGGAACGACCGCGGTACGTGGTACCTGTACGTTGATTGCACAACGTGTTACGTTCATATGTTGTCAGATCATGGTTCTGCATGCATGCATGTATGGATCCAGTGCGTATATATATATATATATATATATATATATATATATATATATATATATATATATATAAGATTACCATCTCTGCGAAGGCTCCCCGCAGCCAGTCTCGCACTTGTCGGATTCGTATTTGCCCCTGTAGACGCACTTCTTGCAGCTGTCCTTGGGAGCGACGGCGCTCGGCCAGTAGCGTCCGAGGCTGTTGCCGTTCACCCACGCCTCTCCCTTGCCCAGTCCGGCCAAGTCCACCACCACAGGGTCCGAACCACAAGGAGTTTGGAAAGTGGCCTTCATGATGAACATAAACGACTTGATTAGAAACTTCTAAGTTAATTAATTAGTGAGATCGATGAAGATGTACAACGTACGCACCGCATGTAGTGATCAAAGATCCAAAATGATGTTAATACACACACAACACATATATATATACCTGGTACCAAGTGAGGGGCTTGTTGATGCGAGGTTTGGTCGTCCGGAACTTAACGGCCGGACTGCCGAGGCGGACTTTTCTCTGCTCGCCGTCGAGGCCGACCTGTTCAGAAATTAAACATCGCATGTGCCATTTTTTTCGTTAGTTGCAGACCCGGATTCCATATTAAACAATTACATGCATCGAACTGAATGAACAAAAAACGAGGGTCCCGTTTTTTTTTCCCAATCTTTTTGTGTACCTTGTAAGACCATAAATTCTTGGAAATATCGAATTTAGCGTTGGATCCGATCAGCTCGACCGGTCCGCCCACGATTCCGGCGGGATCCATCTCGTAAAAGGCTCCATAGTTCTATTCGTTTGCAGCATGAGATCAATCATTTAATTAGTCATTCTGTAGTATATACTTAGGAATACAGCGTATATAAATTTGGTATATGTTAAGAAGACTTCGAGTGCAAACTGCAAACACATTGAGCGAACCTTCAGGCCAACGGTTCCACTGAGCAACGAAATATGATTTGTTCCTTGTTTGAGGGTGACATTTCTCTCAAACACAAAGGCGTAGTTTCCATAGGGAGCATAATATGATCCTACACGGGTAAAATTTATTATTTAATGTATCACACGTAATAATAAAATATTTTACCTTCTGCTGTATATGTATATTAATTAATTGAGCATAAATCTTAAGTTTTACCTGTCCGTCGGTTATTGACGAAGGCATGGAGGACATGGCCCTTTGAATGGACACGAAGAGTTGCTTGTTGTTCACTGTCAACATCCAGACTGCGTGCATATGAACACCAGGTACACAAAATCAATTTCAATCAATCCAGAATATATCGCATGCATGTCATACATATTTTTTTAGTTTATGTACACATGCAAACATACCTGGTCATGTACCACAAGTAGTCGCTCTGATCAGCACCGACAATAATTTGATCTGAGAGTTCATTAGAGCTAAAAGAACCCCCCAAGCCTTTCAATGTTTTCTTCATGGTTTCGGGCCTCCATGACCATTGCAATGTCCCGGCAGTAACCTCTGTTGGCTTCTTCACCATGATAGAACTCTGAGCTGTGACCTGAACGTACCCATCAAATATATAATTAACGAGATGGAAAATTAACAGCATTGCATTAATTTAAAAGTTAGAAGCTTGATTAATCGTAGGACGTCGATATCAGGTGGAGTTTGTGAACGTACCTTGGCCGTGTTGTAGACTTCCTTTATGCAGTCTGGGAGAATGCTGACAGACCACGCAGGCAGATGATACTGGGCGCCTTCGAAGGTGATCGTTGCATCAGACGAACTGTTCTCGTTGCTGATGAAGCAACCAGGAGTTACGCCAATGCCAAAGTACTTTGTCAACTGCAAGATATATTCGTGTGCGAATTAATTAATCAAATAGTTGCGATTAAGTTCAAGAGCATATATTAATGCATGCATGTTTCTTCTTATCAAAGTTTTAGCTATACATATAGACGTATGGTGAGAACGCATTTAAATTTGAAGAAATTATGGATAATATATGTACCCAGACGCCATTGCCAAAGTTGATGCTGCCGGTTTGTCCCAGTGTGATAGGCTTCTCCATCAGTTTAATGGCGGCATGAAGCTCCTTCAAGTGACCCCATTTTGGCTCCCTCAAATTTCCTAATTAATTAATTAATTAAGAGAGTATATAAATGAAAAGAAAAAAAGCTGGTGTACATATTGCTATAATTTAAATTTAGATTTAAATTCTTATATAAGCTGTCATGATCAATCCAGTTTGTGTATGTTTTGGATACCATATTCATCAAGAGGGGCATCGTAGTCGTAGGATGTAGTCAAGTAAGGACCTCCTGACGTGCGTCCAAAGTTGGTGCCTCCATGATACTATATGTAATTAAGAGATCGAGTGCACAAAGTTAATTACATCTTTAATTAATATGCATTGCTGCCTGAACACTAAAGTGCATAATTTAAGTATTGACTTGACATTAATAATTATGCATGCCATAAAAATATGTATATATTGATAGATAGTCATATATGAAACTTTACCATATAATAGTTAACAAATGTGCCGTTCAATTGGATGAAACGAGCAACTGCGTAGGCTACGTCTTCTGCAGGTCTGTATGGTGTTGGTTTGCTCCAGCCCTTGAACCTGTACATATATATAATATGAACCCATGATTCTATATACTCTTTTAAGACTAATTAATGCTGATTATTAAATAGTGCATGCAACAAATTTAGAGAGAGAGAGAGAGACTGACCATCCAGTCCAGTTCTCTGTCCACATCTTTGGACTGCTTGGATTGTTGGGTACGAACCTGGTGCAGTAGAACCCATTGCAGGTGTTAATCTGGGAGAAATTAAGACAAGAAAAACATCAAGCTTAGTTATTTCATTAAATAATCAGTATCACAACTGAAATGAGCAAATTGATCGATCATATATATATATATATATATATATATGTATGTATGTATATGTACCATTGGCTGGGGAGCATCATCTTGCTGACACATGATCCATGGCACGCTAACGTTGAAGGATTCCGCCAATTTGGCACTCCACTTCACGTACTCTTTGCCTCCCTCATGATATGGCCCCATGACATTTCCATACTCGTTCTCAATCTGTAGGAGGAGATGTTTCAAACTACAAATTAACAAATATATATATATATGACAAATAACTAATGATATGTAAATATTATAATGTATGTGTTACAATTTTCACAGTGTAATATACGAATGGTAGTGAGAAGAGGGAGAGGCCTGAGCCACGATGATGGGTCCGCCCTGTGGTGCCAGAAGGCCTTCTTTCTTGACCATGTCCACTATCAAGGCGATGAAGGTTTGCATTTCGTCCTTGTTAATCGAGAATTATGATTTAAGTCAGAATGCAAAATTTATTAATTGCAAGATATAATCCAAAATTATTAATTAAATAATAAGACATGTATAATTTTTATTTATTTATTTATTTATTTATTTATTTATACTTTGAATGGCTGGTTGTTGGTCCTCATTTGCATTCCTGGAATTTGGCGGAGCCAAGCAGGAAGTCCCCTGTTCAAAATTCAAAACCATGCACAAAATTCAGTAACAATAATAAAAAATGTAGATAATAGTAAATATAAATGTAAATATATTTATTATAAATTAAATACCCGTAGGTCCATTCCGCACAAGCATATGGCCCTAGGCGAAGGATGGCGTATAATCCCGCTTTCTGGATTTCCTTTAGGAACCTAATTATATCGTAGTTCCCTTCGAAATTGTACTGTAATTTCCAAATTTTGCATACATTAATATATTTTTTTCGATGAGGTAATTAATTAAAACGACTTATATAACTTTCATCATCCATACATGTTGCATAACATTAATTTTAACATAATAACAAAAATAAATATATATATTAGTTAAAGTTACGACCTCACGGCGTCTGGGCTCGTGGCCGTTCCAGAAAAGGTAGGTCTCAATCGCGTCGAGACCTCCATCCTTGGCCTTTTGGATCAAGTCAGGCCACATCTACAAATTAACCAATGGATTAGTTAATCATCAAGATAAACAAGTGACTAATTCTATTATTTATCGTTGTTAGTTAATGGATTAACTAAGCACATGTATATATCATAGATATGTAATGCATGCATGGATGTATAGTAGACGTAATTAATTAAACACGCCAACAATATTTCCAAGCATGCGTACATGTGGGTTTAACTAAGGATTAATATATATATATATATATATATATATATATATATATATATACATATTGACGAGTACCTCGGGAGTGCTACGTGGATAGTGGATGGCGCCGGAGAAGAGAACCCTTCGCCGGCCGTCGATTGTGATCGCGCGGCCGTCATGGGAGACCTCAGTCGAGGTCGCTATACAACATAAACTAGAGACGACTGCTAAAGCTACGAAACAAGTATTGGAAGTGATCTCCATGGCGCTGTTGTACGTAGCGGCTTGCACCATGCAATTGCAATGTACCTGGTATAAATACGTACCAAGAGGAGGGAGGGAGAGAGAAGGGGGTGCCCTTAAACTTTGGAGGCAGAGACGGCCAGATTTATGTCCTGGTCTCAAGCTAAATTTAGTTTCACAACCACAGCTGTCGGGTTAGCAAATTTGCGTCTGCATTGGCTGGTCAAATCTATGGATTATTATTCTTAATTAATAAGTTGGATATTCAAACTTTATTTTACTGCAAATTACGATAACTTGATAGGATTTGTTATGGAATGCCCAGATATAGGGATATTGCTGAAATGAAACTGTTAGCGGCATAAGTTTCTTTATCTTTTTGTAAATATCTTATATCTAATAGAAAGAAAGAAGTAGAGGACTAAGTGGTTTTAGGAAAAAAATAACAAAAAATCTTCTCAAATTATAGAAAATTAATTTACAACAAAAGTGTGTTATATGAAATAACACATATCTGAAAATCAAAGAATATTAACAAGAAAATCGTAAATTCACTAAAACTAAAATAGGATTTTATTTAAATTGATTATATCTATTACGAAGGATCATAATGTGCATAAGTTTGTGAAGTTTTAAAAATGATAAATATAATTTGTTGATGATTTGAATCATATTTTTGTTATCATCAATAATTATTTTAAATTATTAATGAAGAAAGATATAAAAAATAAAGAAATGTATGTGCAAAGTCATTTGGCATGTGGTTCACACGAAAAATGTTTGACATGTACATTAAACCCATATATATTTATTTATTTATTTATGTGTGTGTGGGGAGTGGGGGGGGGGGGGGGGGGGGGGGGGGCACGCCTGCTACCAGCACACTATGCAAGTAAATTAGTGATATTTTCCACCTTCGATATTAATTAGTAGTTGATCTCGCCTTAGGGAATTTAGTTGTCGGTGATTTTCCTCCCATAGTGTCGTTCATCTCTAGAGAGGCAAGGAAAGAAACATGATGCTAGATCGAAAGCTATCTAGCTTCTTGTTGAAGCTTCGTTATTCTTTCTGTGTTAATTCCTTTATAGAGTTAGTCCTCGTCGATCTTCCGATGTTGATTCCTTTATCGAGCTATTTCCATTTTGATCTTCCAGTAGAAAGCCGTCCATTTCTCTCCTCACACATTAATCCCTTTTGCAATGACGATCTAATCATGAATTTTTCTTATGATTATTGCTATTGATCAATGTAGCAACTGAGAGTAGTTCAATATTATGAAAGAAGATACGAAATTTTTGTTCTTCAAAAAACTATAAAGAAAAGAACAAAAAAATCATCAAAACAAGGAACTAATCACTTAGAATGGATCAGTTACAGATAAACTCTAAGCGTCATTCACTACTGGTGAACCTCTCCCATTTATCTTCTCATATCACCCATCAATTAAGAAGACATGGTCTGAGCCAAAGCGTGACAATAGCGAGTCGATCTCCCAAAGAACAGCAACTCAAGATAGTGCATCATTACTATGGGAGTCGCAATGTGCTAATACTACTTTGAATCCAGAAAATATGGATGTATTGAATTCTCATTTATAGTTGCATTTACGTTTGTCTCATTTACTTCTTTGATTAGACACCTTATATATGAAAACTACAAAAAAAGTATAGGAGTTTTATGTTCCATTTGACAACTACAATTTATTGTTTTCTTTAATTTTTGTTAAGTATTTAGTCATGCATAATTTTAAATACTTAGTTCTGTATAGTGGTAACATTTTTCTCCATGTGAAAATGATACATCAAGTTACTACAAAATAATACACCGTGCACTTTAGGTTAAATTCAGTTGGTATACAACTTTTTAAACTTTGAATTGCATTACTATGATTAAAGTTTATCATAAATTTTACACCTTTGCACATAAATTCACACACATATATAGTGCACACATGTAAAAATAAATTTTTTTTATCACGATTAATTGTATACTTTATTTTAGTATGAATCATCATTAGTACATACACCTAGAATATACAAATGCCCTTGAATTTTATTTTATTCCATATCTTATTTTTATTCAACTCGCAAACATTTTAACACTATACCCAAGCCATTTCTCCGCGTAAATTGCTTCAGTGAGATCTCATATAAAAAGACAATTTTAATATTGACTTATAACTAATTTGTCAGTTATTGTAGAGAGAATTTGAGAGATTGTAACTTTATATAACTATGATAATGAGATTGTGGGATATTATAATTACCTTAAGTATGGAGTAGAACATAGGAGACAGTATTTGAACCACATAAATTTACATATCTTTCTTTGTATGATTACATGTTACTCTTCCACTTTTCTATTCTTCATTTCCACCCACCTATTGGTATCAGGGGATTGCTTGATACATTTTTTGCAATAATTGGTATTAGAGCTACGACAAGGAGTTCATGTGCATTGAAAGCGATGGCGACAGATGACGGAAATGTCAAGTTTGAAAAGTTTGATGATAAAGATTTTGACTTATGAAAAATGTAGATTGAATATTGTATCAAAAGAAATTACAGGAGCCTCTCTCTAAGGAGAAATTAGAGACAAAGAGCGATGTGAACTAGACATCTTGGACCGGCAAGCACTTAGTGTTATCAAATGTTGGTGTGGAACGTAGCATTTAACATCTTGAATGAGAAGAACACAAAATGTTTGATGAAGGCATTATCAAACATGTACAAGAAGTCATATGCATCGAATAAGATGGATTGCTGAGAAGGTTATTGAACATGAAGAAGTTTGAAGAGGCTTCAGTCGCGGATCACATCAACAAATTTAATGTCATCATACACAATTAAATACAGTGAGTATCACTTTTGATGATAAAGTGAAAGCTTTGATCTTGTTGTCCTTTTCATAAAAAAGTTCGAGTGTAACGGCGATCAACAGCTTGTAGTTCAACGAATTTGAAGCTCAATGATATTTGAGATTTGATTTTAAGTAAAGATGTTAGCAGGAGAGAATCAGGAGATGCCTCAAGTTTGACGTTGAGTGCAGAGAGTAGAGGAACAACACAATAATGAGGACAAAATCAAGTGAGATCCAAGTCAAGACGACAAAGTCAATTAAGATATGGTAAATTAGCATGTTGAAAGTGCAAGAAAAAATGTCATCCAAAAAAAATTGTAGAGTAACTAAGAAGAAAAATAAATGAGGAATCACTACAAGAAAAGCGACCATTAACGAAGGGATATATGGTCGTTAATAACTTTTTTCAGGTCGTTATATATCATTAATGACCAAAAATACCTGGTCGTCACCGGTCGCTAAAGACTCCGCAGTTAAAACCTAATGTCGACCGAGCGAAAGAAGTGGTCGTCAAAACTATTAAAAACCATAATCTATCCTGTCACTAAATATAATTTTGGGGACCAAGTTTCTGGTCCCTAATGTTATGTTTTACAACCGTCATGATGCAGGTCATTAATACTTATAGCGACAGTCCGTCATTGAAGGTTTTTAATGACCAATATAAATGTTGTCATGAAAAATGATAACAAGGACCAAGATGCTTGTCATTAAAAATATTGTAATAAGCAAGCATAAAATAAATAAGGATGAAAATACTGGTCGTTAAAGGTAAGAATAACATTGACCACACTAAAGGTGATTGAAGCTATGGTGTAAAAATTGAAATTTAATATGATTTAAAATTGTATCTAAAAATAAATAAATCGAGAACTAAAAGAAGCATCAATTTCCATGTCTCACTTTCAGCCATTTGACATTTATCTTTTTGTCACTTGTAAACATCCAACTTTTAACATTGATCCAACATTTAACTTTTCACAAAAAAAAACACATACATAGATGTTTCAGATATATCCAACTTTCTCATCTCATTGTTTCCCCCAAAAAAATCAACAAGTTAGACTTCTTTGTCTTCAAAACGCCATGATTAAGTCCCTAACTCCACGCCGTATCTTCAAGTCCTAAAATTATTAATATAAGTTATGTAAACAAATGTAAGACAATATATAGAAAATGTTAAATATATGATGGGAGTCTCATTTACAAAAAGAAACATATATCCACCATGCCCACATATCCAAGTTAAAGCGTTCAACAAAAGTTTCCTATCAAACAATAGAAAAGCTTGTCAATTGAATGAAAGTTGAAAAATATGAAAAAGAACATCACACTAGCAATTAACATTTGTTGTGATTTAAATATTATCATAGATAACTTAATACTTTAGTTTTCTTCATTCAATGGTGATGTTGGTGAAGACCTAACATTAGATTCCCCACAAAAGCAATGTTGCATGAGCTGTTGCATTTTTTCATCCATAGAATTTAAGCGAATTTTCAAACATTCATTTTCCTCCCAAATAATTTTATTTTCTTCCTGAGTGGCACGTAATTCATTTAGTAATGCACTCTTTGAAGAATTGGATCCTCTCATATCTTGAGCATTTATCCCACCTCCAAAGCCAAACACATGGTTTCGATTTTGAGATCCAAAACACCGCTCTACAACTTTTATACTTGTAAGTTTAGGTTCAGATTGTAATAGTTCTTGAAGTTCAGCCTACAAAATCAACATCATAATTATTGCACCATATTTAAAAAAAAAGACAAGTTGAGCATGCTTAGAAAGTTTATGCTTACATGTCTTTCAATTGTATCGGGTTCAACAAGGGCATTACCCTTTTTGCGTGTCTCAAAGAAGATGTGGGTTGCCATCTTTGCCTCCCTTCATATTAAAATTATGATATGAAATAAATCTTAATAAATTAAGTAAAAGGATTAAAAATTTCAGCTAGTTTATAAAGTAATCTACTAGCAATAACAAATTGAGTCTTTGAACCATTAAAATTCTGTCTATGTGCACTGTCAAAGAAAAATTGATGCTGGGATTTAGAAGATTCTAAGAAGAAAGCTAAAACGCCTTAATGGAGCCATTGGACAGATTAATAAATAGAATCTCATTAGATTTCTAGGTTCACATGCAAAGTGCATTTTCAAATCTAATTATTTAAGCCTCCAACCTTTTGAATTTTTTAGCACTTTGAAGCTGATTCATATAAGGATCATGGCATGATGCAATTTTTAACTTCATTAAACTAATTGTCTTAATACTAGACAAGCAAGAAAATCAAACAAGGACTATTATAAGCATTTGATCTGCTGTGTGTTTTTTAAAAAAGTTGAATATCATAACTTGAAGGCATATGCACTACAAGAAAATTGACAATTAGCGACTCAAGGTTGGAGACGCTAGGGAGGCGCTATTACGTCTCTATTGTGAAGAGCGTCTAACTAGCGTCGCAAAATTGAGACGCTGGTAATCGGTGGCTAATGGCGTCGCTCTAGAGTCAAAGATAATGAGACGCAACTAGCCCTACATGTTGACGCTATATCGACGTTATTAAGACGCGATGTTTGCGGCTGTGTGAAGCAGGACCGCGTCGCTAAGTCAACGCGCAAGGGGCAGTAGACATAAGGCGCTATTCCGACGCCCACGTGTGGCTAATGTAGGCGCTAGTAAGGCGCTATATTGACGAAAATATGATCGTGCTTGTGTCGCCAATGAGACGTTAAGATAGCGCTAAGTGTGATATATTTAAATTAACGTCGACATGCGTTGAGACGCCAATGAGACGCTATGGTGTCGCTATTTGCATATTTTTTTTTACTCGCCCCAGTCTCATTTTTTCCTTCCCGCATCATACAATTTATAATGCATCTCAAAATGCATTGATATTCATCACAGACAATATAAAAGCATCACATGCAATATAAAATCATCACAGGCAATATAAAACCATCACAGGCAATATAAAACCATCACAGGCATAATATATAACATAAGAATACGAAAACTACTAAACCGAACTAACAAACTATATGTATGTTTAAGTCTATAAGTAACAAATGCATAGTTTATTTTCTATCCTAGGTTGGGAGTTATTGTTATCATTCTGGACGTTCGACCCAGACGTGCTCGGTCCATGGCCTCGCGGAGTTGGATTCTGCGTCGAGATCAATCCCTGAATCGCCTGCAATAGAGGACCCAACTACTGCGACACCTGCTGCAATATCTGCGTCGATAACTGCTACGATAGCTGCGTCAGATCAGGTGCAGCGGATGAGCTCGGAGCAGATGCACCTCCTGCATTTTCTCCAATCATCCTAGGTATCTGAGCGACTGTACCGAGGCCACGCAAGTATCCCCTCGTGTCGTGCCGGCCACCTCCTCCCAAACAGTAGGGTCCTCTGCGAAATTGAAAAATTATACAATCATATAATATATAAATTATATATCAAGAAACACGTAAATTAAAAATATGACTAAACCAACGAAGAAACATTACCTGATGGCTGAGTACTCGGATCATCTCCATACTTTTCAGTCATTTTCGCATTATACTCATCCTATAAAATTTAAACATTATGTATTTCAAAAATAGTGCACTAATGACAACAACCAAATGACCATATCATGAGACTTACCAGAAGCCTACGAGCAGTGGGCGTGATTAAGTCGTTTGTCTTCCGGCTCTTATGCGTGGCCTCATAGACCACACGAAAGTCTACGGGACCACATTATTTCTCCTCCTATAATAAAGTTTCAAATTTGATAACATAAGTATAAGTCAAAAGTTTGATTAATTAAATTTATATGTAAATTATCATGTGTCGTCGATGCTCGTAAAATCGCATCGATCCCCCTGTGTGAATGTGAGCATCGGGCTTCGAAAGATGATTAATGTTAAATAATGTCTTGAATCCTACTTTAACTGAAAATCTGTTTGGATCCAAAGAAGTAATAGGGAGACTTCGAGAGATGCTTGGACAAGAAGTGCAGGGTCGGAAGGATTCCTACTCCTAGTAGGAATAGGAGTCGACCGGTTTTCGATGTCGAGAAGGACATGGCGGATTCTTGGAGAGCCAAGCTTCCTTCTTGGACCGAGGGGCACTTGAAGTCGAAGATCTACTCCTAGAAGGGCTGAAGATGTGAAGGGGCCATCTAGGACTTGTCCTAGTCTGAGTGGGACTAGGACTGCCATGGCGGGCACGTCTCGGGCGCGTCCGAGCTTGGCAGGGTGTCAGGCAGGAGGCCTGGCCGAATTGAACTTCAAGATAGACTTTGAAGGGGGCTGGATTCTTCATGGACTTCAAGAAGTCAGATTTCTACTCCTACTCCAAGGAGATTTTTTCAGAGAAGGGGCTTGCATGCCTAGTAGGATTAGGTCCTTAAGTTAGAGTATGAGTTGTTTCTCCAAGGCCCTATAAAAGGACATGTAATCAAGGCTTGTAAGACTATCCTGGACAATCTGAGTCATCTGATTTTGTGATCCTCTTCTATTTCTTCCATCTAATAAAATTCTGCGTCGCCTTAAATTTCTCGAATTTTCTCGCGATGCGTAATTTCTCTCGTGTAGAAATCCTAACAAACTGGTATCAGAGCGAGGCTTCATCACTGATCATCGGTCAGGCGTAGAGATGACATCGCACAACGTGAACATCGAGAAGTTTACGAGACGAAATAGTTTCAGTATCTGGCAGATCAAGATAAGGGCACTTCTGAAACAATAAGGAGTTTGGGCGCCGCTCGCGAACATGCCGAAGAACAAATCAAAGGAGGGAGACTCGATGGGCAAAGAAAAAGAGTCTGACCTCGCAAGTTAGACGACACGGGAAGAGAAGGCGCACTCTATAATCCTATTGTGTCTGGCGGACGAGGTGATTATCGAAGTCACTGATCAAGAAACGGCGGTTGGTCTGTAGTCGAAACTTGAGAGTCTCTACATGACCAAGTCTCTTACCAACAAGTTCCTGTTAAAGCAACGTTTGTTCGCCCTCCGCATGCAAGAAGGTACCCCTTTGAAAGATCATCTTGATCAGATGAATACTCTATTGATGAAATTACGAAATATAGATGTGAAGATTGAAGATGAAGATGCTACCCTACTTCTGTTGGTGTCTCTTCCTCTGTCGTACAAAAATTTCGTACAATCTGTTATTATTGAAAGAGACACAATTACTCTGGAAGAAATAAGATCGAGTCTACATACTCGTGAACTTCGTCATAGAGCGTCTGGCAAGGCTGTGGAAATTCAGGCCGCAGGGTTGGTAACAACCGCAAAGAAGACAAACCCTAAAAAGGGTAAGCCAAAGAAGAACATCAATCCGAAGGACATCTGCAACTACTGCAAAGAATCAGGTCATTGGAAGAAGGATTGCTCTAAGAAGAAGAAGAAAGATACGGTTGCTGCAGTAGCTCATCAAAATAGTGAATCTGATGATAATTTGGCTCTTATGGTATCTAATCAGAGATGTTCGGAAGATAATTGGATTCTCGACTCAGGATGTTCTTATCATATGACTCCGCACAGAGAGTGATTTTCAACTTATCAGAATATTGATGGCGAAAATGTCATCATGGGCAATGATACAGCCTGTAAAATAGTTGGAATCAGCTCAATTCAGATCAGAACTCATGACAATTGGGTGAGGACATTGATAGAGGTCCGTCATGTTCCGCAACTGAAGAAAAATCTAATATCATTAGGAGTTCTGAACTCCAAGGAATGTCGGATGGATGCCGCAGAAAATGTTCTCACGATCACCAAGGATGATGTTAAAGTCATAAGAGGAGTCAGGCAAAAGTCCTTGTATATACTAGAAGGCACAATAATTTTTGGCATGGCTGCAGTAGATAGTTTGTCCAAATCAGAATCAGAAGCATTCAATTTGTGGCACATGCGACTTGGACATATGAGTCAGAAAGAAATGAACATCCTCAACAAGCGCAATCTTTTAGATGGTCAAAAGATATCTGAAATCGGATTCTGCAAGAACTGTGTTTTTGGCAAACAAAAATGACCAATTCAGCAAAGTCGTGCACAAGACGAAGGCAACACTCGATTACATCCACGCTGACTATTGGGGACCCTCTTGTGTTCCATCTCTAGGAGGTTCTAAATACTTCCTAGCTGTGATAGATGATTACTCAAGGATGACATGAGTATTCATGATGAAGCACAAGAGCGAGGCATTTGAAGCTTTCAAACAATGGAAGACTCTGATGGAGAATCAGACATCGAGAAAAGTGAAACATTTTCGTACCGATAACGACTTGGAGTTCTATTCGTCTAAATTTGATCGATTCTGCAAGGATGAAGACATTGCTAGACATCACACCGTCAGAGATACACCACAGCAGAATGATGTAGCAGAACGCATGAACAGAACTCTTCTGGAGAGGGCACGGTGCATGCTCTCTAATTTCGGACTAAACAAGTCATTCTGGACTGAGGCTGTTAGCACAGCATGCTACCTTGTCAATCGAAGTCCTGCAACCGCGATCGATCTGAAGACTTTCATTGAGGTATGGTCAAGAAATCCCGTTGATTATACTAATCTGAAAGTGTTTGGTTGTCCAGCATATTATCACGTCAGCGAAGGAAAGATGGAACCAAGGGCCAAAAAAGAAGTCTTTGTGGGATATGGTGCAGGTGTAAAAGGCTTCAGAATTTGGTCTCCCTCAGAGCAGAAGGTTATTCACAATATTAATATATCATTTGATGAGATGTCTATGCTCAAGCAGAAATCAGATATTGACTCAGCAGAGGAGGGTGTCAACAAACAGGTGAAGTTTAGATTAACTCAAATTCAGAATGGATCAGAAGAATCTCATCAGGTTGAACAACCAAAGTCTGAGGAGCAAGCAGAAGAAGCAACGACAAGTCTAGCTACAGGACGTGCTCGCATGCAAGTAGGTCCTCCTAAGCATTATGACTTTGAGGACATGGTTACATATGCATTCCAAGTAATTGAAGGGGAATCGCCAGATCAAGCTACAAGGATGCTATCGCATGTGCAAAATCAGAACAGGGATTGGCAACGGCAGAGAGTGTTAGATGTCTGATTGTAGGATTCAATTCAAGGTGGAGATTTGTTAAATAATACCTTGAATCCTATTTTAACTGAAAATCTGTTTGGATCCAAAGAAATAATAGAGAGACTTCGAGAGATGCTTGGATGAGAAGTGCAGGGTCGGAAGGATTCCTACTTTTAGTATGAATAGGAGTCGACCGGTTTTCGATGTCGAGAAGGACATGATGGATTTTTGGAGAGCCAAGCTTCCTTCTTGGATCGAGGGGCACTTGGAGTCGAAGATCTACTCCTAAAAGGGCTGAAGATGTGAAGGGGTCATCTAGGACTTGTCCTAGTCCGAGTGGGACTAGGACTGCCCTGGCGGGCACGCCTCGGGCGCGTCCGAGCTTGGTAGGGTGCTAGACAGGAGGTCTGGCCGAATTGAACTTCAAGATGGACTTTGAAGGGGGCTGGATTCTTCAGGGACTTCAGGAAGTCAAATTTTTACTCCTACACCAAGGAGATTTTTCTAGAGAAGGGGTTTGCATGCCTAGTAGGATTAGGTCCTTAAGTTAGAGTAGGAGTTGTTTCTCTAAGGCCCTATAAAAGGACATGTAATCAAAGCTTGTAAGACTATCCTCGACAATCCTGGATCATCTGATCTTGTAATCATCTTCTGTTTCTTCCATCTAATAAAATTATGTGTTGCCTTAAATTTCTCGAGTTTTTTCGCGGTGCATAATTTCTCTCGTGCAGAAATCCTAGCAGTTAACTCTTGCCTTTTCCGACTTCCTTTGCCATCGTTCATCCGTCCTTCATGAACATCAAATACTTATACTTTTAAAAAAATTATAATTTTCATAAAAATAATGTAAAAGTATACATACTTACCACTTTCTACAAAGGGACTCCCAAACCGAGCACCTAATATGTCTTGGGCATCTTTGTATGTCCTGCTCCAAAGTGAGGCCGGCGGACATGACGACCTTGCGAAACTTGTATAATCGATTTCGTAGCGACCTCCTCAAAAGCTCTTCGGATCGTCCCTAAACTAAGATCCGGATGAAACCAATTTGCCTCCTACAAATAGAACGTTAAAACTTAGTAATTTTAAAATAAATATAAATCGAATTACCCAAATAGAAGATCGTACCGTAAAGACTCGAAAGATGTCATCTCGCACTTGAATTGGGACATCTTTTCAGGATCTTGCCCCTTTCGGCAAGTGGGAAAGAATGAGAGCACTGTCATCCCGCACGGTACAAACGGGTAAGAAAGTGATCCTGCCAATTACAAAGAATAATTAATTTTCAATAAAAACCAAAACTATAACAAAATTTGTACAACTTATTTAACTTACGGTCGAGCAATATTATTCACAGTGACCACCCCATTATCGTGTAACCCCTCTTCATCACTTGAAGATGAATCATCATCCAGTACAGCTGGGGTAGGCTGTGAAGGTCCGACATCAGCTACGAGCCCTAATACATAATAAATCATTAGTGTCATACCAAATTAAAATTGTGATAATTGATAGATGTATAATAATGTTCTCACCTTGATTGATGTGTACCGCATGATCAGTAGCAGTCCGCTCGTCTGAATGAATTGAGTCAGGTGCTTGTGCTATCAGCGACGTAACAACTGACATTATTAAAAAATAATTAATATAATTAATTGAGAAATGTCAATAACGATAAATATATCACCTGGTGTAAGATGTCGCTCGCCAACGCTAGATTGTGGTGAAGCGTCTGGTATTCTCGACGGTGGTGGTGGGGTAATAACTGCCATCACAAGAAAATACATAAAATTTGGCTCCTACATAAAATTAAGTAATATACAAAAAATAACCTAGTGTGACATGACGATCGTGGTCATGCGATCGAGACGTACCGACTATGTTCCTCGTCGACGGTGGAGCAATTGTCACAAAAGCAAAATATTTAAAAAAACTTTAACTCATACTATCTATTGCCTACAATGTGTTACGTACCTGGAGTGATACGCTCAGTAGACCCACCAATGGATCGCCTATTATGTGACGATCTGGCTACGTGCCCCGTCGACGACGGAGGAACTGATATTATTAAAAAAAGGAATTTAAATATTATAATCAACTATAAATAAGCAGCTCACAATAAATATATTACCCGGTGGTTGTGATGGCTGACTCATCTAGAGTGAACGCCTGGAAGAGCAAGATGACCCAGATGCTCGACCCTATTAACCATGACTGAAAAAAAAAAGAAAGAAACTTCTCTTATTACAAGTAACCATATATAACTTAAAAAAAAAGTAAAAAGCTTATGTCATTAGAATAACTACGGGATTCATTCATTTGTTTCGTATTCTGATTCATTTTCATCATCTTCATCATCGTCGCTATAATCTTGGTTCGAGTCATTATCAATGAAATTATCGAAGTTCACATTCAAGAGGACATTTGAATTGAACTCTTCCATTAGCTCAGCGGCATCGACCAATTGAAAATTCTCAACTCCATCGGCCACATCAATCATCTCATTCACTCTATCTTCTTAATAGTAATCATCCATGGGCACATCGTTGTGTACGGATGATGTTTCATTCTCATCTACCATTATTTCTGCTAAGAATAGTCTACACCTTGCATGACACCCACTGTTGTATATGAATGATATGAATGATATGCCATCTCATTCACCTTACTGTTGTATATGAATGATATGCTTATCAGAGATTCGGATATGGTGGAAATCAAAAGGCTTCAAAAAATAATTATCAAGTGTGTCTGAGATAAATGACTTGAGATATGCTAAGAAGATACATGAGATGGAGATTGTTCGAGACAAAAAAGTAGATACATTGAAGTTGACACAAGAAGTATATGTGGAAAAGGTGTTGGAAAGAATTTTTTATGTAAGATGTCAAGTCACTCTAGACACTCTGGGCAAGTCACTTGAAATTTTCTAAGGAGCAATCGCCCAAAACAAAAATAAAACATGCACACATGCAAAAGATTTCATATGCATCAACAGTTGGCAATTCCATGTATACTATGATTCGCATTTATATTGCTCATGTAGTGAGAGTTACGAGCAAGTATATGTGAGATCCAAGGAAGGAGCATAAATTGTGGAGTGTATTATTTTATCAAGCTATGTAAAAAATAATTATCCCTAATATAATAAGCATAAATGCATAACTTAAAGAGAAATAAATTTTAAAATGTAATATATATTTCTATTATGATAATATAAATAAATATTATTTCTATGAAATTATTAAAAATTAATTAAGACAAATATATTTATTATCAAATATAAGCATAAATGTACAACTTAAAAGTGACAAATAAAGTTTATTATAATTAATAAAATGTAATTTATATTTTCTATTATTATAATAAAAATAAATAGTATTCATGAAATTATAAAATTTAAAATAGGCAATTATAAAATACTATTCTATTTTCTATTATATAAAATTTATAAAATAAATGGTATGCTTATTATTGAAATAAAATAGGCAATTACATATTGTTAATAGTAAGGGATTCTAACTTGCACCCTATCTAAGATTCCTTAACACATCAAACCATAAGAGCAAATAGTTGGATGTCTCAAACTGCTAAAACTAAAATATTTATTCAATGGATGCACATGCACCCATAAGCATCCACCTGCCTCCGTCATTGGTCATATTCTTATTTGATATCAAAATATCACTCATTAGCAATGATAACATGAATTTCGAGTGATCAACAACATATCCAAACTTTTTTCAATAACATTTAAACAGGTGGTTGGAATGTTGCTCATAAAAGAATTTGTCGCATTACTTAGAGTATTGCCCTCATTTATGATCATGACTTCTGTCTTTATAAAAAAATTTGGCAACCCCTTCCACATGTAACAAGAGCAAAATCATATGTGGGAGAAGATAAATAATCAATAAAGCATAGATTTCTTTAGGGTTTGAAATAGTTTCATATGTCATTAGTTGATCGTTGATTGATTTATATGCAAGACCAAGATTGGAGAAAAAATGAATGGACCTAGTTGGTTCACATAGCTCATCAACGTCCTGGTATATATAAAGAGGTTGATAGATATACTAATATACTACTTATTTTAAATGTTATTCAAGGTCCCAAAATAATCTACTAAGCGTTGTTTTTTTTTTTTTGCATGAGTAGATGTCTTCAGAGGACCTTATAAAGATGAAATAGATTGTCTTATGATAGTAAAATCTTGGACCACCTCTCATATAATATTGGCTAACTTATAAGCTATGATTTATTTAGCGACAAAGTAACATGACAGAGATGATCTAGTCCTTGTCAACATTCCATTGTTCTTTTGGTTTGGTGAGGATATGCTTATTTTTTTATGGGACACTTCACGTTAAATGTTGTGAATCAAATGAGATAATCGTTATCATCAAGTTTGTTGTTAATATCAAATTATGTGCTAAGAATGGATTTAGCATCACTGCTAGATTAAGCTCTCTTATTGGTTCAGAAGTCATGCAGAAAAGAAAAAAAATCGAACTTCAATTTTGAGATCTAAGTGTAAAATTAGTTAGATTGGAATTTACACATAACCCATCTCGATCAAAGCAAAAAAAGAGAGCGGAGAATCGTACTACTTTAATATGTGTTAAGAAAAGTTGTAATTGCTTAATTAATGCATATCATTATTTATAATAAAGGCAAGTAACACAGAGAAAATAATATATTAGAGGGTTATTTCTTTATATCTCTCCTAAACTATTGTGATTTTTCATATATAATCCTAATATATGAATTCACCTTAGCGCCACCCTAAATTATCCTCGATTTTCAATTTAATCCATCTGTCTAATTTTGTTAACTCTCCCATCATTTTTTTATTTATTAAATAACTAAACTACCATTCTCCATCTCTTTTAATATTTAAAAGTTTAAAATAATATAATATAATAAATAAAAATGTGATCGGTGTGCACGAGGAGGGCGACGCCCCTGCACAATCTCATCAGCGTAAGATCGTAGGAACCCCCACCCCCCGTCCTCACCCCCACTAGGGATGGCAATATTCCCCGCAACCCGCAGGGCCCCGTGTGGATTCTCCGTTCGGGGCCCCGCATACGGGGATTTTTCCCCCGTGGGGGCAGGGATGGGGGCCAAACTGCCCCGCCCCCCTTTCGGGGATCGGGGCGGAGTGAACTATTTTTTTAATTAATAATTTATTATAATTATATTCATTAGATTTCATCTCAACCGTCCATTTTGTATATATATATATATATATATATATATATATATATATATATATATAGCATAAAACCCTAACTTCTCTTTCTTCCTCCCTAAACAGCAGCCTCACAAAACTCTCCACTCCAACATTTGGCCGTCAGCCGTTGACCGCCAGCGTCCCTTCGCCGGTCGAGGGAGGTGTCATCGTCGTCGAGGGCAGTGCCATCGTCGTCGTTGAGGGCGTTGTCATCGTCGTCGAGGGCGTTGTAGATCATCGAGGACATCGTCGATCTGGTCAAGGGCGGGTCAATTCGGTCGTCGTCGATGTCGAGGGCCATCATCGTTGTCAACTCGAGGGCCACCATCGTCGTCGACTCGAGGGCCGCCATCGTAGTCATCGACTCGAGGGCGATCACCTCTGCGCACAAGTGTGCGTAGAGGTGATTTGATTCACCTCTGCGCACAGTGCAGAGGTGATTTCAATCACCATTAACTTTTTTAAATTTGATTTTTTTAATCTTTTTCAATTACTCACATTCTATTTTTTCATATTTTTTAATAAAAAAATTCGAGAATTCGAAGGCCCCGTAGGGATCAGGGCGGAGAATAAAATCCCCCCTCCCTCCGACTGGGTATTCGGGGCAGGGGCGGGGGCGGGGGCGGGGGGCGGACGACGGGGTTGGGGGCGGGGGAGGTGTTCCCCGCCCCAAATAGGGGAGGTATAAAGAAATAACCTTATATTAAAATATTACTCAAGAATATTCCAAGTAAAGAATGAAGGAAAACTAATAATATTAATTATAAAGATATCAAAAGAAATGTAAATTATAATTCATTTAAAGAATAATATATAAGAATAGGCTAACAACAGAACAAGTGTGCATATTATTACGAAGATAAAAGAAACTAAGACAATGGGTACGCAAAACTTTTTACCGGAGGTTTAAAAATTTCAAGTGACTTACTTGTAGGTGTATTAATATATCAAAAGTATTTTATTACATGAAAGTATAGCAAATGTAAATGTTGTATAATTCAATCGTCATGAAATTTATACAGGGAACTCCAATACAAAATCGAAAAAGAAAAATCCTAAAATTGTCTAAGTTTCGGGAGCTCCGCCCTCGAGCACCGTAGGGAATTCCCTAAATTCTCCTAGACCCCAGGCTCACTGATCGAGCAGTGAGACTCCGTAGAGAAATTTTGCTAAAGCGCCTGACTACATATGCTCATCATATAAGAATTTCAAATTCAAAGTATTATCAACATGATTTTATATTTGTATTGTTGTGACCAGTGTTTGAAATGCTTCATAATCTTGTTCGAAATGAGTGTTATTTTAATTGGTTTATGTCACGATTTATCTAGGATTTAAAACCTTTATTGAATCCTTCCTTGGATTAATTGTTGGAACAGTCAAGTAAGTATGCAATTTTGAAAAGTAATTTTCCTATCACAATCAAAACTTACAAGGCAAGCTTTATCTTGCAGAGCAATCTACCAGTGTTGTTTTTCAATGTTTTATAATCAAAACTAAGGTAAGTATATCAATTTCTTTTCTTTTTTTTTACTTTCTTTTTTTCAATAAACTTGGTTTTTCTTTTCGATTTTACGTTGAACTGGTTTTTCATCCGGTTCTCTAATTCATCGATTTTATGTTGAAATTAATGCCCTTCTAATTTTTGTAGTAAACCAGATGGAATTCGACCCTGGTTCGCGATCCGATTTTACCAAAATTGTAATTTTTCACTCCCCTTTGGAAGAGTCAATTGGCGTGATGCATCACGTTTTACTTTTCCATCATTTGAGAGGGCACGAAATTAATTATTAGGACCCGAAAGAGACATAATCTGCTGCATATTTGGACAACTCACTTGATTGAGATCAGGAACATGCAGAAATAGTTTGGTCATTTTGCAACTTGCTTGAACTTTTGTTATGATTGAAGCAGCAGGAGGCTCCTCACTCTTAAAATTCCAACATGACATTGTTTTTTTTCCTTTCATAAATGATTAATGTTTGTTTTGTCCCTTCTTGTAACTAATTATTTATCTATAACATGTATTGTACAGATATTAAGCTCATTGAATCAGCAAACTTGACCAATATCTTTGGTTGTGTCACAAAATTCAGGTTTGAGATCTTTTAACTAGTTGTCAACCAAATAAAGCAGAAATCGAGTGTTCAGCAGGGATAACAAATATTTAATTCTGTTTACTCTTGAACAAATATTACAGAAATGAACAGAGCTAGTATCATTTATATTGATCCATATTTTTAAAAACAAAATTGTCTTATTTATCTATACGCCATCTTTTTCTATATGTTTATTAATATCCCAAATGTCAATATCTTGCGCATAAATAACAAGCATTCAGACTTGAACTGTTTCTTGCGCACATGGCATGATAACAAAGCCACAAAAGTCTCTAATTTAATGCTCGGAAAGACAAATTTATTACTCTCCCTAGTTTGTTCTTAAGTCTTCCCTAACTTGAGAAAAAGTTGGTGTACTAAAAAAACTATCTTTTGCAAGTAATGATAATCTTGCGACCACTGTAACTGTAGCTTCCTAAAAGCATTCAGAGTGATGATAATGGCTTCCACCCTCTTTAATTAGCATACGTCCTTCTTTGCTTTTGAGAGCGGCGCCGCCTGCAACCAGAAAGCAATAGTGGAAAAATAAACATATGTTTAAAGAGAAGAAAGCTATTAATTGAAAAGGACTATTCTATTATTTTCTCCTCCTCTTTTCTTCTTTTCACTCTCTCTCGTCTCATCTCGCTCTGTCTTAGAAGTTTGAGAAATATAATAATTACAAAGGCCAGGGTAAAGCTCTCATCTCGGGAGTAATGGATTACCAGACCATGAACTTGGATTCTTTGGCCTCACAGCTAAGACAACTGCCTCGAATGAAGCACAAGCTATCATCACCTCTCTCTTTCTCTTTCTCTTTCTCTCTCTCTCTGTCGTCTGTGCCGCTAAGCTACGTGTGTTACGTTGGCGAGTTTGACAAGGTATGTCAGGGTACGTACAAAGGGTGTATTGGATTGGAGTTTTGAGGGCAAACTTTTGTCTAAGGTTTTGGGACATGGTGACATCAGCGTTGTAAGCTTTTGTCTAACCTTTTGCTTCTTCTGTGTGTGGTTCCATCAATATATTCTTTTCTTACCTTTCTCTTTTCCTGTTTACACAAGGAAATAAATTCATTTGAACAGTTTTTTCCAGGTGTCTTGGAAAATAAATCATCATAAATTTGCTTAAAACACAAATATACTTGTCGGAGTAGATAACTCGTAATATTTGGTCAAAGTAATATATTTGATCAGCATCAGTCTACTGCATGCATGTACCTGTTTACACAAGGAAATAAATTCATTTGAACAGTTTTTTCCAGGTGTCTTGGAAAATAAATCATCATAAATTTGCTTAAAACACAAATATACTTGTCGGAGTAGATAACTCGTAATATTTGGTCAAAGTAATATATTTGATCAGCATCAGTCTACTGCATGCATGTACGACAGAATACAATATTACAGAATATGTAATAAAACTGTTAAAAATCAGAGTTTATATCAGAGCAGTCAGCCACTTCTTTTTATTTTGGACTGCCCATGGCACTTTTTTTCTTTTGCCCAAGTGAGAGAAAGTGAAGCACAGTTGCATGCTTAGATTCTCAACATTGGGGACTAATTCTCTCCCAAGTGCAATGGTGTCTGTCATTTGCTGAATGGAGCATGCATTCAGAGAAGACGAAAGCTCTTCTGAACTGATTCTTGTTTGTATAATGTAATGGTTCGATCACTTTTGTGCATTCGACCCTGAAATCTTTAGTTTGTTTGTGCACAGGAGCCCTTTTGAACTCTTTTTTTTTGCATAATGTAAAGAAGGATGCTTATAATACTTGGTGTTTTTGTGATGTAACAATGATGCAGAGGCCAAGGAATCCCCACACTAAACCACGATCTCCTTTCATGATAACGCAGCATTTGGTAATGTATCATTGCATGTTAATTTTGACTCGCCTTTTTTAAAGTTATGTTTGACGAAAACGTGATGGTATCCTTCCATTAGTTTGGATGGAGAATCTTGAAATGTTATTGTAATCAGATCGACAATCTGATCAGTGTGCAATACTGAATTATAAGTAAATCGGGTTCAATCAAATATTTTAATAAATAATATTATTTTTAAAGTCTTCTTGAAAAAAAATATTTTATTAATGTTATAAAATAAACTTGAATAAGAAACACATATTGATATAAAGCATTACTTACGCTTTATAAAAAGAACTCTTCAACTATTATCTATTTCTAGTTTCTACACTACGAATTTTATTCGTTTCCCGTTTCTCCCTTTCTTCGTTTCCGTTATATATATAGCACCTTTTTTATAGCCTTTTCGATTAGCATCCTCAAATTTCATCTCATTTCTCGAATAACATATTTCTCTATTTTTTCACTTATTTCTGCTATATTTACCATTATTACTTTTCACTTTTCCCTCTATTTTCTTTTCAATTTCTCTCCTTTCCTTTTTTTTTTGCCCTCTCTCTTTCTTTATTATCCATTTTTATCCTAAAATATGGTTATATCCCAAATAGGAGTTTAACTGGTTCGGTTGTACACCCATTTTTACGATTCAATACGGCTCAAGCCGGTCCAATTACTTTCTAATAGTTTCATCCGATTCATATGGCCGACTCCATTGGACAGGTCCAATTTTAAAAGTTGATCCAATATACAAATCAAATTCGCACCAAACGTGCAATGGTAGCGGATTAGACGAATGCTAATAATTTCGAAATCGAGTCTTAGAGTAGATCACATAAATTAGGGTATTTTTTTTAAAAGAAGGTAGCTATCATTTAAGTTGCTAAAAAAGCTGATACAAAATTATAAGAAAATTATGAGAAAGATTCTTCTCACATAAAATATTGATGTCATGAGTTCTACTAATATCAACTAAAAAATCAACAGTATTATTACATATTCTGTTAATAGATATTAAACATTTCTTTTTCTCTCTCAACATTAAATTAATCGCTAATAATCTTGAATATCGATGAATTATTAAAAAAAATCGTTTCAGTACTTGCATCTTTCTACCAACTCCTCTGTCTCGGGTTTCTTGGGGGCAATTATTATAGCTGCCTGAGAGCAAGCAAGGAAAGAATATATAAAGCAAGTTGACGTGCCAGAGAGAGAGAATGAGAAATCACGACTAAGGTGGGATTATGTGGCTCAAACTGCTCACATTCCTGCCTGATGTGCTCTTGCTAGGCGCGCTCTCCTCTCTCTCTCTCGTTGGGTGGCATTGATCATCATAGAGAGGAGGGAGAGAGAAACGGACCTTTCCCAGGGAGAGAGAAAGAGGGCGAATACGGCAGGAACAGCTGCCAAGCGGACTTAGGACTCCTCTTCCAATGTCCACCCCATCAGGTTCTTTCTTTCTTGTCTACCATTAATCCTCCAACCATATATACCTACGTACGTACGCACCTAATAACAACCACCTCAATATAAAAATCTACACTCTCTTTCTCTCTCTCGGCCTTCTTCTACTGGCAAATGGCAATGGCTTGATTTGATTTCTTCTGCTGCGTTCGTCAATAGATTCACTGTTTGCCATCATTCCTTCACAACAAACCCACACAGTAAAGAAGATAAAAAAAGTTTCAGAGATATTTCAATCTCAGACCCCTGAACTCCTCCCTGCCGCAACAGCAAAACAGAGCTATTCTGTCCTCTCCTCTCCTCTCTTCTCTTCTCCCTGAAGAACTACCACACACAGACCGGTCTTGGCCTTCATTCAACTCTCCTCCTCCTCATCGTCTCTCGCTGTCTAAGTTCCAAGAAAGAAGTTTCACTTTGCTTTAGTACTCTGGACCAGTTCTTAATACAGGTCTGATACAAGAGCTTCTGCCAACGCAAGGGAGGGGCCATCGCTGTCTGGGAGCTTAGCAGGGGGAACATGATCACGGCATTGGACCTGTACCACGTTTTGACGGCGGTTGTGCCGCTGTACGTGGCCATGATACTGGCCTACGGGTCTGTGAAGTGGTGGCGCATCTTTAGCCCGGACCAATGCTCCGGCATCAATCGCTTCGTGGCGCTGTTCGCCGTCCCGCTGCTGTCGTTCCACTTCATCTCCACCAATGATCCCTACGCCATGAACTACCGCTTCATCGCCGCGGACACCCTACAGAAGTTGGCCGTCCTGGCCGCGCTTGCCGTCTGGACCAAGGTCAGTGTGCACGGCTGCCTCGAGTGGGCCATCACCCTGTTCTCCCTGTCCACGCTGCCCAACACCCTCGTCATGGGCATTCCACTGCTCAAGGGCATGTACGGTCCGGCATCCGGCACCCTCATGGTCCAGATAGTGGTGCTACAGTGCATCATATGGTACACGCTCATGCTGTTCCTGTTTGAGTACCGCGGCGCGCGGCTGCTCATCATGGAGCAGTTCCCAGACACGGCCGCCTCTATCGTCTCCTTCCGCGTGGACTCCGACGTGCACTCACTCGACGGCGGACGGGAGCCTCTGCAGACCGAGGCCGAGGTTGGCGCAGACGGCAGGCTCCGCGTGACCGTGCGCAAGTCTACGAGCTCCCGCTCTGAGGTCTGCTCTCGACGCTCACACGGCCTCAACTCCGGCGTCTCCGCCACGCCTCGGCCGTCCAACCTGTCCAACGCCGAGATATACTCGCTGCAGTCGTCGCGGAACCCGACGCCAAGGGGCTCCAGCTTCAACCACACCGACTTCTACTCGCTGGTTAACGGCGCCGGGAAGGTCAATGCCGCCAGCCCACGGAACTCGAACTTCGGCAACGCCGTCTTGGACGAGGAGGCAGGCCTCGGCGCCGGCAAGTACCCAACGCCAGCAACGACTGGAATGTTCTCTCCAGTCGGCGGGGTCAAAAAGAAGTCGAATGGAGTCGTCGAGGGGGGAAAGGACCTGCACATGTTCGTTTGGAGCTCAAGCGCGTCGCCGGTGTCTGAGGGAGGCATCCATGTCTTCGGCAACGAGCTCGCAACCATTGCGCATCCTACCGATGGCGGCAACCTCCACAATCACAAAGGTTTTTTTTTCTTCCAAAACTGTGAGCTTTCTGGCGTTCGTAAAAGGTTCCAAAGTTCGTGTTACTTTTCTTCGCTTTGTCATGATCTCCATGCATGTATGCATGTCCACTGTTACTGTATTAACTTCACTGTTGGGCATGAAGCAACAAGCTTTGGATGCCCTTAAAATCTTCTATCAATGCATGTCTGTCTTATCCACTTATATGATGTCATTGCATCTCTATCTGTTAGTCTTATCTCAGACAATGGCTAGTGATCCTTCTATTTGTATTCGATATATGCCATTTGCGCACCTCTTGCTTTCGCTCACTGTCTGGTTCGTCTCCAATGTGTTTATCATGGTTCTGTTCAGTATTATTGATCCTCACATTAGCTGGTGTACTGCAAAGAAGATTTCTTTCAGAGGTTTACGTCTGAGCTTTTGTTTCTATGATTCCAGAAGCACATCCTGATGTATATGGCCAATACGGCCGGGGTGACTTCAGTTTCCAGAACAGAGCCGTTGCGCAAGGCATGGACTCCAAGGATGAACCGAGCCTTTCCAAGCTAGGATCTAACTCTACAGCTGAGCTCCACCCTAAGTCGGGCGCTGATGCCATGGCGAAGCCAGCGACAATGCCGGCAGCCAGCGTCATGACCCGGCTTATTTTGATCATGGTCTGGAGGAAGCTGATTAGGAACCCGAACACTTACTCCAGCCTCATCGGTCTCATTTGGTCCCTCGTCTCTTTCAGGTGCTTGTTGAAGTCGATTTACTACTTCGATCACAGAAACATGTGAATGTGGTTCATGTTTTTGTCTCACATTTATAGTGCTTTCTCTCAGGTGGGAGATTGAAATGCCTGCCATCATCGCTCGATCCATATCAATACTGTCTGATGCAGGGCTTGGGATGGCAATGTTCAGTCTTGGTGAGTAATATGATTGCTTGTTCTGCTCAAATGCTGCCATTTGAATATAGTTCTTGCGGAATTACTATAGGGGACGCACTTTAAAGTCCTATGCTGATGAAAGCTAATTGACTTTGGGTTGCAGGTTTGTTCATGGCACTGCAGCCTAGAATTATAGCTTGCGGACATTCTGTTGCTGCATTTTCGATGGCTGTCAGGTTTATCACCGGTCCTGCAGTCATGGCAGCAGCCTCTATTGCTGTCGGACTGCGAGGAGTGCTCCTACATATTGCTATTGTGCAGGTCCAGTACAATGACCTTGACCAGTTCTTCGATAAATCCTAATAAAGATGAACTAGATTCTATGCTAAGTGCTAATTGACCAATTTACCTGTAAAAGATGAAACATGATGGATTGCCTTCTTTCAGATGTCACATACTAACATGTAGAATATTAGGAAATGCCATAAGAAATTACATTAAATATTTGTGTTCTGGTTTTATGGTACTTTGATTATTTGTTTCTCATAATGCCCTTCTCCCGCTCCCTACTGCAGGCAGCTCTCCCACAAGGAATAGTTCCATTTGTATTTGCAAAGGAGTACAATGTGCATCCTAATATCTTAAGCACAGGGTATGATCTGTTGTATGGTACTTTATATCTGCATTGATTGTGTTGTTTATTTTCTGCATTGATTGTGTTGTCTTGAGAGCAGGCTTTGTTGTTTATATCTACACATGCATGACTGATTGAACAAACTCGTCATGCTTGTCGAATACTTCAGAGTTCAGAAATTTGATTTCTGAGAATATGATTGATCAAATTCTTTCTCATGTGCTGAATTCTTCAAAGCATTATGGTTTATATTATTCCAACATATGTCACTCGTTTCAGAAAATTGTAGTACTTCATGTATATATCACTGGCTCTCTTAATTTTTGCAGGGTTATCTTCGGGATGTTAATTGCTCTGCCAATCACTCTTGTCTACTACATACTGCTTGGACTCTGAAGCTCCAACAATTTGGTGCAGACACAGGAAAAGCCAGATTGTATTATCTGAGTTGTCTTAATGTTAACCATGGTCTACTGCTAGCAGCTTTAACCTTTTAGTCTGACTGAGAATAGAAGTGGTGTTTTGGTAGTTATATGGTAATGATCTGAGCAAAGAACTGAAGTAGGAAGTTGTATTGGTACATATGATCAGGCCGCAAATCCTTCTGATTTCTTTCTTCTGTATTATTTGGATTCATAGGTCTCAAATCGATTTTTTCTTGACAAGAAATACTGATAAAAGACGCTGTACTAATTGCAAAGTAATTCCTGGGCATGGGGTGATTACACAACATAGATTGTTAGTTTTTGATATGCAAATGAAATGTATAAAATCCAAATCCCGAACAGTTTTTGATCGAAAGATCAAGTGGTGGCAGTTAAAGGGGGAGAAGCGAGAGACTTTTAGAAGTAAGTTATTAGAGGAAAGTGTGTGGGAGTTAGAAGGAGATGCTAGTATCATGTGGAAGAATGTGGCAAAAAAGATTGAAATGGTTGCTAAAGTCATTTTAGGAGAATCAAAAGGTTTTGGACCACGAGATAAGGAGACTTGGTGGTGGAATGAGGAGGTCTAAGAAAATGTGCGTAATAAGAAGAATTGTTTCAAGGCTATACATTTGGACAATAGTTCTGATAATTGGGAAAAGTATCGTTTGGCGAAAAGGGAGGCTAAGAAGACAGTTAGTTATGCTCGTGCTAAAGCATATGATGGGTTTTATAAGGAGTTAGGGACAAAGGCTGGTGAACAAAGGATTTACAAGATTGCAAGGAATAAAGAGAAGGAGTCGAGAGATTTGGATCAAGTAAGATGCATAAAAAATGAAGTTGGCAAGGTTTTAGTTACTGAAGGAGATATTAAGAACAGATGGGAAGAGTATTTCTATAAGTTATTTAATGATGGATGTGAAGATTCTCGTTGTGATTTGGAGGATTTGACAGTTAGCGAATGTGAGCTTAATAGGTTATTTTATCATAGAATTAGAGTCTCGAAGGTTAGCGAAGCTCTTAAGAAAATGGAGAATGGTAAAGCCATTGGACCGGATGGTATACCGATTGAAGTTTGGAAATGTTTAGGAGAAAAATGTGTGTTGTGGTTATGTAAACTATTTAATGAGATTTTACGGTCGAAAAAGATGCCTGATGATTGGAGATTAAGTACATTAGTTCTTATTTACAAAAATAAAGGGGATATTCAGAATTGTGCAAATTATAGAGGGATTAAACTTATGAGTCACATTATGAAATTATGGGAAAAAGTGATTGAGCATAGATTGAGAATGGAAACTAGTATTTCTGAGAGACAATTTGGGTTCATACCAGGAAGATTCACTACAGAGGCGATTTATTTACTAAGAGGGATGATGGAGAAGTATCGAAGTAGGAGAAGAGATTTACATATGACTTTCATTGACTTAGAGAAGGCGTATGATCGAGTACCAAGGGATGTACTTTGGAAAGCCTTGCAAAAGAAGAGGGTGAATGTTGTCTACATTAAGGTAATACAAGATATGTACGATGGGGCATTGACTATGGTTAGGACACCCGGAGGTGAGACAAATGAATTTCCTATAGGAATTGGCCTACATCAAGGATAAGCTTTAAGTCCATATCTATTTAACTTAGTTATCGATGCTATAACCGAGAGTATCACAGAGGAGGTACCTAAGTGCATGCTATTTGCGGATGATATAATATTTTTAGCGGATTCAAGAGAAGAGATTAATATAAATTTGGAAATATGGAGAAATACGTTGGAGTCAAAGGGTTTTCGTTTACGTAGGAATAAAACAGAATATATGCATAGCAATTTCACAAATAAACAACTTAGAGACGATTTGAAAGTTAAGCTAGGGGAGGATATAATTCCTCAAGTGACAAAGTTTAAATATTTAGGATCAATTGTAAGACAAGATGGTGAGATTGATGACGATGTTAATCATAGAATTCAAGCTGATTGGTGTAAGAGGAGGAAAGCCACTGGAGTTCTTTGTGATAGAAAAGTACCCAATAAAGTTAAAGGAAATTTTTATTGTACTGCTCTAAGGCCAGTAGTGTTATATGGTAGTGAATGTTGGGCTATGAAGGGACAACATGAACGTAAAGTGGGGGTAGTCGAAATAAGAATGTTGAGATGGATGTGTGGTCATACAAGATTAGATAAGATTAGGAATGATCATATACGTGAACGAGTCGGAGTGGCTCCTATTAGTGAGAAAATGGTAGAGAATCGTTTGAAATAGTTTGGTCATGTTCAGAAAAGACCATTAGATGCACCAGTAAGAAAAGTAGATCAAATAATCTGGAGTCCGATTAAAAGAGGGAGAGGGAGGCCAAGACGGACACTTGACGAACTAATAGAGCAAGATCTATTGGTGAATAATATACCGAAAGGTTTGGTTACTAATAGAGCGGAATGACGTCGTATGATTCATGTAGCCGACCCCACCTAGTGGGATAAAGCTTTGTTGTTGTTGTTGTATTATTTGGATTCATGCCTTATTTTATCTGAAGAAAGTTTTTTTCTTTCTCAGCTGTTCTTCATTCAAGATTCTCTGCTACTGGATTTTTCTTTTCTTCATGAGAATTTATCTTTAAATTGAAAAGTACACAACTATTGCAATCGGATGTTTGGGGCACTGTAAGTGATCAAGGAGTTATTTAATTCGGTTTTGTCATCTCTGCCATAAAAATATTGGGTAAGTTTCAGAAGTTATAACGAAACAAGTTCAACAAAAATCTATTAGTCATCTTGCCGATTGGAGATATTTCTAAATGAATAAGTTCAGGTAAAAATTGTAGTGTATGCACTTGTGTGCAATTGATTAAACTATGTTATCACTTATTCTCCTTGTGTCAAAATTCATATGAACTCATAATTTATCTTGACAAGTTATTGCCTTCCAACACATCAAAACATAACATACGTTGTAAGCATCTAATTCCATTCAAAATTATGGTTAAAGTAATAATTTCAACCACTAAGTGAATTCCGCATGGCGACTGTTTTTTTTTTTAATTCAACCACCTCTGGTTTTTTTATTAATCAAAGACTATTTGCGTAATGCACTTATGTCAGGTAGTTACATCATCAAGCCTCCTTCTTTATTATTTATAAAAGTTGACCGAACCAATGGGTCGGTTTTTGAATTTATAGTAAAAAAAATTGGAAGAGAAAAGAACAATCATATATCCAAATTAAAGAATAAAACATTTTTGGGTTATTTCCTCTAATCACCCCTAAATTATCGCGAATTATCACATCTAATCTCCGACTATGAACTTCGTTTTTTGGGTATCTAAACTATCACGATTTTTTCAGTTTGATCATTCCATCCAATTTCGTTGACTTCTCCGTTATTTTTTATTTTTCGCATTTATGAAAAATCCATTATACCCCTGTTCTGAATTGAATTCTATTTTTACATAAAATAATATATAATAACATTATTATAAAAATAATTAAAAAAAAAGAAAATACGTGGAGGGAGGGGGCTCGCCGCCCCCCCTCCTTCGCACGCGGGGGGTCGACGGCGAACCCCCCCCCCCCCGATGGCTCCTATATCGTTGGCGACTTCGCCACCGAGAACCTCACACGGCGATGTCGAATGTCGACTGAGACCCTCCTACGTGAGCATGACCGGCATCAACGTGGGCAGAGAGATGCTAGCGATACCACCGACCACGTTCGCAGTGGACGAGGGCGGCACCGGCGGGGTGATCGTGGACTCCAGCACGATGATGACGCGCCTCCAGTCGGAAGCTTACAACGCACTGCACGACGCATTCAAAAGGGGCACGTCATCGCTCCCGTCGACGTCGGGGGTTTCTCTGTTCGACACATGCTACGACCTCTCATCCAGGACTAGCGTCGGGGTGCCCACGATGGCTCGCCACTTCCCTGGCGCCGGGAAAGAGGGGCGGGGGGGGGGGGGTGTCGCCTCCCCCCTAAGTCGTCGTCATCATCGTCGACGACGACGATCGTCGCAGGGGGTCGGAAACCCCTGCGTCGTCATCGTTGACGGCGCCGGGAAAGAAAAGGGGGGGGGTTGCCGTCGACCCCCCTGCGTGTGAAGGAGGGGGGCGGCGAGCCCCTCCCTCCACGTATTTTCTTTTTTTAATTATTTTTTAATAATGTTATTATATATTATTTTATGTAAAAGTAGAATTCAATTCAGAACAAGGGTATAATGAACTTTCACAAATGCGAAAAATAAAAAGTAACAGAGAAGTCGACGGAATTGGACGGAATGATCAAACTAAAAAAATCGTGATAGTTTAGGTATCGAAAAAATGAAATTCGTGTCTGGGGTTAGATGTGGTAATTCGTGATAGTTTAGGGGTGGTCAGAGGAAATAACTCAACATTTTTTTTTCATAGTGTCCGTGTGCATAATTTAACTCGTCTCACGTTAAAAAATATACCGTTTAAGGTCGGCCCATGAAATAAAATAAGAGGAAAATATATACGTAGAGGATTTTGTGTAGAACACTCATACTACTTATTAGATTAATAAAATAAATATATAGTAATATAAAGTATATGTTAAATAATAAATATAACTAAAATCAAGGTCACCTGATTATTCAACGATGATGATAACGAATATGATTAATTCAACGGCTGAAATTTATTTTTCTTTAGATGATATTTTTTATTATCAAATTACGTCAATAAATATATATTACTTCATTTAATAAATATATAATTAATTTAATCATTAATTATTAATTATTAAATTAATTAAATAATGAAAATAAGCTCTCTTGATGTAGAACGAGTGCTATACGTACGCATTAACCTCATAAAATAATATTGAAGAGAGAAATGAAATACAAGAAATAGAATGGAAAAAAAAGTTTGCAGAAGAAGCAAACGGAAAAAACAGGATAAAAAAGGAAATAAACATCAAAAGAACTCTAGGAAATTACTGAAATAAATTAAAATTACTAACAATTTTTATGCTGGCGTCTGATGTATAACATCTCAAGTCAAATCAAAATTTCAACTAAGATTACGAGTAATTACACCTTTTGGGTGGTTTAGACAAATAGGTAAAAAAATGTACATTGACATGAATCCCTTTTTAAAAGTAAAATATATTTATTCTTAATGCTAAAATAACTTTTTTTATAGTTTTTTTATAAAGGATAGAACAATTCAGATTGTAGACTAATAGTTTTCGAAATCATACATTTTTTTATTTGTATTATTTGGGTACATAATTTTTTTATTAGGTCCAATGATTCATATTGTAGCTAAATAGTTTCTTTTATTTTTTAACTTTTGTTTATTTTTAAAATACCAAAATTGGTTACCAACAAATAGTGTATATATATATATATATGAAATAAGATGTGATATTATTTATTACTATATAATATTCCATAAGATGAATGGATAAAATGAATAAAGTCGCCTTTACATACATATACGCTGGATTTTCCAGCGTACCTCCATGCAAATGAAAAATATTGTCTTACTAATACTTGAAAGTTGAAACCACTTACATAAAAAATCAAATATTTAAATATTATATTAATTATGGAATTAAATATATATATATATATTAATATTAGGCTTTCATAGAGATGCAATAATTTTAAACAATTGCATACTGAAATAATTAGATATTTAATTTTCATAAGCATTACTGATTTGAATTTACATCATTCGGGATGACATATAAAGTTCCATTTTTTCATCGTTTCATAGCGTTATGTAATGATTTAAAACGTTGCACCTCCATTAAATTCAAGATGGTACTACCATATTAATATTTTATTTTGTTTACAATATTAATTAATTTTGAATAAAATCAGCCGCAAAATTTTGAATGCAAAAATGAATATTTTTTCAATTAAGAACTTAAAACATAATAAATATTTTAACCTATAAGAATTTTGATTAAAATAATAAAGAAAATACAATGCGAAAGGAATTACCAATTTCTAAAGTTTGGATGGAATTGAACCTAAGGCTCTGTTTAGCATAATTAGCAGTTTGACGAACGGATAACGATTTAATAAACTGATAGTAGTTTAAATAGTGAATAGCGGATAGCGGTTCATTTAAGATATTAATAAATAAGTGTTTGATAAATTTAGGGGTGGAATTAGTGGATGAATATAAAATAATATAATTGGACATATAATAAATTATTTAATTCAATCGCTACACAAATTTTATTAAAATTTAATAAATAATTGATTAATATCTTAATGAAATAAAATAAAATTTCACAAGTAATTATTTTATTAAAATATATTTATAATACATTTTATATAGTTTATACATGATCTAAAAATATTAATTATTAAATTTATTTTTATATCCATTGTTATTGTAATTAATTAAATATGATTATAAAAGGAATAATGTTGAATGGTGATACAATAAAAATTATAAAATAATAAGATAAATTAAAAAAGAAATAATACATTCGAATAAGGATAAAATCGGAAAAAAATATGAACCTCTAAACGCTAAAAGCTAAACATTAGTATAAGTAGCTTTTCAATTTTTCATTCAAAACGTTAAACTCTACTTGGCTATGTGTGCAATTAAATGGATAAAATAATGTTTTAACCACTAAACGCTATTTAAAACATTATTTTTGACATTTCCAACAGAGTCTCATGGCATCACTAGTAAAAATAGAATATCTATATTCTCTAAATTATCTATATATATAAACATGCCAAAAAATGTCGTATTGAACAATACTGCAATTAAAAATGATAATGTTCTTATTGGTTTAAACATGTGGCATTTATAACACCTCTATTTTTTCATTTTAGAAAAAGATGACCCGACTATATTGTTTTTTTTTCGGTGAATAATTATACTATTTTTCATGACAATAATTTCTCCTGCTTTTACACAATTTTTAAACTAAAGAATTTTTTATTAAGAAAAAAATATGATAATAATTTTTTTGAACCACAAATCCACAATGATATATTTTTTTGAATTGCCACCTTAATATTTGAAAAGTGACGACGATCATTCAACTCATGCATCACTGTGGAGCACACTGAGCAGCATATCTAATTATGCTGAATTAAATTTTTAACGAGAATTCTTTAAATTTGTTCGAATTGGAAACTGCGACTAGGGGTGTAAGAAAAACTCAATCAACTCGAAAAATCCATCCGACCCGAAAAAACCGAACTAAAAAAATCGAAAATTAGAAGTCCGAATATGATTTAGGATGGTTTTTAATAAATTAAAATCCACCCGCTAAAATTAGGGCCCCATCCGAAAAAACCGTAGGGCCCGTGGAGCCCGATTTTTATTTATGAATTTTTATTTATATAATTAATACATGTGTTAATAATTCTTTTATTATAGATATAATATTTTTTGTATAAAATTTCATACTTTTCTATCACATTATCAAACTCTAATTTAATAATTTTAAAATTTTAGTAGTATATTTTATATTTAATATTAAATTAAATATTTTTATATTAATTTTAAGTTATTAAATATATTTTTAAAATATAATTATATAAAAGCAGGGCTTTGAAAAAATCACCAGCAAAAACCGGTTTGATAAAGGGTGGTTTTTTTTTCAAAATAATTATAAGATGATCTTTTTAATTTTAAAAACCGAACCGAAAAATAACTATTAATTTTTGTAGTCCGAAAATTTGAACTAACCGCAACTACTCCCACCCCCTAACTGCCACGAAAAGTTACTACATCCACCTCAAATATCGTCGGTCACAATTCTATATTTTATTCGGTCCAAGAAATCGTTTAGTCTACCTTTATACGCGTCAGTCGACGATTTGCTGATCATAAGGTTCATTCCCGAAGCCGCCGCAGCTCATCCTCTCTCTCTCTCCCCCCTCTCTCTCCTCTCAAAATCTTTGTCGTGCGATAAACACGGCGGAGTGGAAATCCATCCAGGACATGCACCATATATTCGGTCTCCACTTCCCTCTGAACACAAAAACGAGTCTCTCGGATCCGCCACACCAAACGCAATCCATCGCAGCAGCTTGATATCGGGAAGACAAGCTGCGCCGGCAACCGTAATATCACTCCCGAATCTTTCGCGAAGAAGAAAAATACAACATGTTTCCGAGGTTGTCGGCGATCGACCACCACGACGACAGCAAGCAGCCGGCCCCCGGGAACAGTATGCTCCAGGGACTGCCGGGGTATCTCATGGCCTCCTTCTACCCCCACATGGAGGCCGAGGCAGCGGCCTGCGGCGCCGGCGGCGCTGCGGCCGATACCAACCTGATCGATCGGGCGCTCGTGGCGTCGAAGAACCACCGGGAGGCAGAGCGCCGGCGCAGGGAGAGGATCAAGTCCCATTTCGACCGCCTGCGCACAATCCTCGCCTGCGACCCCAAGGTACACACACACAACTATCTCTATGCAATATGCAATTTGAGATAAGTTCTTGATTAATCTTGTGGGCGTTATCTTATTATTTCGCTTTGCATTAGATCTCAGCAACCGGATTCCGATTCTGTAATTTGCTTACAGTTATGCATATAATAATCGATGCAGCTTGTTCTAGTCTTCTCGACTTGTATTTACAAATGGTTGGAATATATATTTGCTCAGTCACTTGGTAAGATTTATATCACAGTCACATAAAATGATTATCATGTAACAATACATCTATAAAATTAAGTTAATGTGTGAGATGAAGATCTTTAGCTGAAGTTGTCTGTTGCTGTAAGGTGATAATAATAAAAGAAGCGCCTCTTTAGTCATCTAATGCAATAGTAGATTTGAGCAGTAGATCCACAGTGGACATGATGTTACATAATTAGGTTTTCTGATAAGTTGGCACTAGAATTATTCATGAATGACACAAATAGATTACAGAACAAAAATTTGAACAACACAAGGAGGACGTCTACATTTGTTAGGGTTCAAGATTTTCTTCAGGTTACATAAAAAATACTTTCGTCATGACTATATATAAGATTGAGCTGATGATAAAACATTTATATTTAGTTCAGTTCTTTAATTGTGGAAACATTGCAGTTTCTAGGTGTCGCGCTGAGTTATGTATATTACATTGATCCAATTAAAGTCCTGCTACAACTTTAATGCTATATAATGAAAAAGCTGTGTGCTTCTATTTGTTAGGGTTTGAGAAGATAAAATGATGTGCTTTCATGACAACGTATGAAAGCAGCTTTACTTTTTAGTTTCCTTTTCTTTTATCCTTTGCATTTCGAGCTTTGAGTCTATACATATATATACTGGAATCTATAGCTTCTCTTTTGTAGCATGTTTCCTTTTTGTTCATCTTTTTGCACCCAAATTTAAGCTTCTGTCATCATTCTACAGACGGACAAAGCATCTTTACTGGCCAAGACCGTGGAGCGGGTGAGGGACCTGAAGCAACAGACCGCAGAGATCTCCCAGCAGATGCAACTGTTCCCGAGCGAGACGGACGAGATCATCGTGCTCCCGTCCAGCGGCGGAGGCAGTGGCCAGAGGTTGCTGTTCCAGGCCTCCCTGTGCTGCGAAGACCGGTCGGACCTCCTGCCGGACCTCATCGAGACCCTGCGGTCCCTCCGCCTGACGACGCTGCGTGCCGAGATCTCCACGCTCGGCGGGAGGGTGCGCAACGTCCTCATCCTCGCCCGGGAGCAGGATCAAGAGTGCGATCAGGAGGAGCTCCGCGGCGGCGGATTCCTGAGAGATGCGCTCAAGGCTCTGGTCGACCGGCCGGTTTCCGGAGAGCATTACTGCAAACGGCGGCGACTAGTCGACCGGAGCTTGACCTGATCATCGGAGAGTAATCAATTTGTGGTCGTGGAATACATATATGTTGTTCTGGCCATTTGTGTTCAAAGACTGCAGTGTCTCCATTATTGATTGCTGGAGTGTTGCTGTAGTTAGCAAGGGAGAAGAGATAATTAAGAGAGAATGTAAAGGTAGATATCTTATATGATGATTGTAATAAGATTATGTAGATGAACGTGCATGTGTGCGTTAATTCCGGTTTGGATGTGTATAATGTGGATGAACTATTGACTTCAAATGGGGGCAGCGCTCCAAATAACATTTTATCTACAAAGCACATGCAGGAAAGCAAATTAAGTGCATGTGATACGATTAATTAATAGTTATGTTTTAAACGTTATAGCATTAAGTGCCCTAATTATATGTCTACTCTCTTATAGGGTGTCAAAAATGTATGATCCGTTTTGTTTTGTCCATTGTTCATTTGTTCATGCAATTTGAGCATGTTAGTGGTAGAACAGACGAAAGATGATTATTCACTTCTGACCGGTCATCACGCAACTTGGATCATTTGAGAGGCCGTGAGGTTTTCTCTTTCCTTTCTGTGTACGTTACTGGAACTATAAGGACAAAAATAAAAGAGCATATAAATACATGTATGATTTCAGAAGTCTTGTGATCATTAATAAGAGACAAACAGAAAAGGGCAATACAAGTAACTATCATATGGGATCTGATGGATCTTTGTTTGATGCTTAATTTAGCCGTTATTTTATGTTTCTTTTATGCCACTAAGCCACATGCATGGAATTTTTCTCGTTGACCCCGAGCTATGAAAACTTTGATCTCTTTCCTGAGGCATGATCAAATAAACATGTGGAATTTGAAAAAAAAACTTTATATACTTTCAAGAATTAGGGAAATCGCTGATCGAGAAAAAGGAGAAATCTCATTACATACGAGATCAATATAAATAATTCCAAAACTAAAGGAATTAAAACAGGAAATCAGATAGTCAGAATTACCCTTTCTCCATATATAGTACTCTCGACAATATGTGATGTTACAACTCCACAAAGGGTGCTTCTGCTGGATTGCGTGCAGTCTGAGAGGTTTCAGGCGGCATGAGTCTTATCAGACATTTACATGGTAGTTTTATTCCAGGAGCAGAAAATGCATGCATGCACAGATGCACTTTTCTCCACTTTCCAGGCTTTCTTGACCATAAGGTGATGAAGATGATATCATATGCGAGTTGGAGACAGCTTTAACAATATCTTCCTACAAGTTAATTAATTAGTATGCTGTATGCAATAGACAGTCTCATGCTAGTCCTTAGCTTCGTGGTTCTGGTCATGATCTTCGAAGCACTAAAGATATAAATAATTATTCTGCACATAATGATGGTAGGACCAAGCACGCATGCATGTAATTAATTAGCACAATCGATCACTTGAAAAATACATATATGTACTTGTTGATCCACGCTCAACGGAGAAAAAGTTATCCTCCAACCACAGCAGCAATTTTAGACTTAAACGGGCATGTACTTAATTTACCAGGAGCGCACCAGCGCCGGCCGCCACCACCGCCATGAACGAGCCACGGTCACTGTAGCATCCACCACCATGAGAGAGATGCGCTGACCACCCCAACACATTATAGACTGAACGCAGCAAACTTCAAGTTGGACCACCCATGAGAGAGAGAGAGAGATGCATGAAGGCGCAGGGGACGGGCGAGGCGTGCAGGGAGGTCCCCCCGCGCGTGCCGGACGGGTGTCAGAGAGGCCGGCAGATTAATCATTCAGAGCTGACACGTTCTCCTCCTTCCTCCCTCCCCATGGCCACCACGTGTGTGTGCGCCATGGAGTTGTCAAGAGTGGGCACACATGCTATATCATATGGACGCCCCCCTCCTCCTCCCTCCCCTTTCTTTTCGTTGTTTTGTTCCTTCTTTTTGTTCCCCTCTTGTGCTTCAAACTTTGGCTTTTTCCACACAGGTACAGATACACACACAAAGAGAGAGAGAGAGAGAGAGAGAGAGATGGTTGCGGGGGGCTGGAGTGGTGATGGATGGAAAGAGCCGGGGCTTTTGGCGTGCATGCGCGCTCGAGGGCCAATTGAGTGTGTAGAGGGAGGAGCAACATGCGCTTTAATACGTGATGATGATGATGATGTTTACTGTTCTTCGATGTATGTGGTAATGTGTATGCTTTGAATAAGAAACGAAAACAAGAAAAAAAGTTGGCGGAAAAAGCTGGTTAAAAAGAAGAGATGGAGGAGACACGGTCATTGGTAAAAAAAATGTTTTGTCGTCTCCGCGCATGGAGAGGGCCCTGCATGCCACTGTATTTTTTTATCCCATCCGTGTTACAGGATCTTCTTATTAAATTCTAAGTTGATAAAGGTTTCCTTTAACGATATATTTATTGAATTTGAAGTTACTATTTCTTTAACATTTGAACTCATATGAAAATATATTGTTAATTCTTATTATTGTAACTTTTACTTGTATTGTATCATTTAATAACCGAAACATTAAACTGAAAACCCAGACAAAATGATCACTTAAAAAAAAGTCCATATGCAGATAACTATTAAATAAAAAAAAGTAAACGAAAAAATTAAATTTTTTTAGACTCCTGAATATCCAACTGATCAATTAATTTCTTATAAGGTACCATTTAAACAGAGAAATGACTTGAATAAAAAGAAAAGTCGAATTCCTTTTGGATTTCCTTCATCATCCATCACAACCCTGACATTATCATCATAAAAAAATATAGTCGTTAAAAGAATTAGCAAGCAGAAAAGCAAACGATGTTTAAGATGTCGAATTTCTGATTGTTCACGTTGAGCTTCATGTTTTAATATATTTTTCTATCACAAATTTAAATGTTTTAACACTAATGGTCTGTTTGTTTCATGGATAAACAAAATATAATAGACATTTATCCCTTTTTATTCTGTCAAACAAGTCACTTATTCATAAAAAAACGTTAAAGGACAATTTTGCCATTTTTAAAAAACATGACCTGATGAAAAGTGCACTTATAAAGTATTCCTGTAAAAAAAAAATGGAATAAGATTATTCTTTACTCACAAATTTAAGAAAAATTAAAATGGGAAGTGTCTTTATCTATGGAATTATTATTCTATTAACAAACAGGGCTAAAAGAATAGACCATAAAGAGTACATAGTTAAGAGTTTGGCAACCAGAAAAGTGCTGTTTTAAGGAAAAAATACATTCTTTCTCATTTGACGAAATTTCAACAAAAAAAAAACATTTGAGGGAAATCAAATATATCTTCTTTCATATTAAATTTTACCTATTTTTTTCCAACGTACAATGTAAAGTTCTAGAATTCATTTTTAAACCTATCATATGCAAAGATATATGTCAATATATACAGATATATGGTTTAAATATTTAATGAAGATGAAAGAAATCTTGGTCATTCAGCCAAAATCTTCTAATTTGAGAAAATAAACTCTCGACTAGCTAATATATCGAACTTGAACTATTTCACAATGCAACACATATAATTATTTTCACTCTCAGTAAATTCATATATGTATTTTTATATAAATTGAATAATTATTTAAAGCCCGAGTTCTGTAGTCTTTTGAAACTTTGCCAGTTTGACTTTTCCAATTGTATGATATACACATGTTTACCTATAAAAATGATGATAGATAATAAGGTGCATATTACCTTTTCGATTAAGTAAAATTTAGAAATTATTTTAAAAAAACTTGCTTAAAATATGGCCCACCATATATAGTCACATTATACCGTCTCTCATACTAAATATAAAATAAGTTTCTGTGTTTTCTAAACTTATATTCTAAAGACATTTTTCTCTTGCGCTAAATACACAATCCGATATAAATATTTTCCAATCTCTGTAGAATTTTATTTTATTTAATAAATTAAATTTTTTTTATCAAAAGTATATTTGGAGGTATCAAGTACCTTTTAATAATGCCAAATTTATGTTCACGACAATGATTTGGGAGAGATGAATATGTAATTTCTTATATGTGTAAATATAAAAGATATTCGTAGACATATTAAAATGATAAAAATATTATTTGGACAATAAGCATGTGCCACGGGGTCATTTTTCACTCGACTGATCCGTGCGGCGTCTAGACGTGCCCAACGTCTAGGCAAGCTCTTTTGAATGTTTTGCAGAAGCTTGCTTATGTCACTTTCTCGAATGTCACAATTTTGGGATGCTCAGTTTGGGACACTCGGTCCCGAGCGGTTGCTTCGGTGGAGGTGTTTGTAAGGCTTCGGGACGCTTTTGTGGGTTGTCACCCCATGCTCGAGACACAATGCTAGATTTTGGGAAACTTGAAATTTTTGTTGAGTAAATAAGAATAATTTCAAGGTTTCGGGAGAGGACTAGCGAGTCTTCCCTAATATACCGTAGGCCCGGGTGGCCAATATGCGACGTGTGAGGTGGAGAACAAAAGGTGCACTTTTCTGGAGTTCAGAATTACAAAACTGTTACTATCATACTTGAAAAATAAAACAAGTACAAAAATAAGTTAAAAAAGAGAAAATACATAAAAATAAAATAACTCGGCGTACCCCGAAGAAAGCCCTCAGGACACATGCACGTGTACGTGCGTGTATTGTGAGGGCGCGCGTGTGTTTGTGGGTGTGGGCAGATGTGTGTTCAAACTCCATTCCAATCAATATGATCAAATAGTGTTACGGATCTTGTGGGATGCTTGTGTACAAAGCTTATTTCAATCAGTATGTTGTCATCGATCTTATGTTTTTCTTTTATCAAGTTTTCAAACATATGCATCTACTCTATTATGATTTATTGGTCCAGTTTTACATCTTATGTGACCATTCATGATTTCGAGTAGGATAATATTTTTTTTCAAAAATAATAAAATTCGTACAATTCTCCATATCAACATTGACGAAGTAATGCGAAAATATAAACACTTCTTATGTGCATATTTGCATTATCACGGACATTGTTGCCACAAATACTTTCATCCTTATTTGACGTCAATTGTCTGTGAGATTCAAACAGAGGGAAATAGCACATTTAGTATCCAAGATAATATAGATGTGTATGATTACTTAACATAGGGGATTTAACTTTGAAGAAAATAATAATGATAAGAATCAACAAAGAACAAATCTAAAATATTTTTTTTAGTTTTTCCCACTTTACCATTCTTTCTATTCTTAATCATTATTCTTTAGTAGGTTGCACTACATTTTTTACTTTAAATCATGTCCTAAGAACATCTATATATGTTGTCTAAGCTCAACCTTCTTACTTTTGGATCACATTATGACATTTTTCTTGCATCAATAGGGTCATGGTGAATCAAGACAAGACTAGAAAGCAATTAAAGACTCAAATACACACACATATTGGTCTTGTATCATAAAATAAATCAAAAGAGGGTTGCAAGAACTTTCATTTTTTAACTATACTTTATTATGACTACAAGAACCCTCAATTGTTTAACTATACTTTAACAATCAATAGATATGAAATATCTTGTTTAAAAGATTTTATCTTTTGACTTAACTATCTAACGTATATTTTTTAGTTCATTATGAATCAATAGAAGGATAAAAATGTCAGTTGATAATATAACAATTCAATTGGCATCCATTTCTCAAAATAAAATAGAATTAAGGTTAGGTATAGACAAAACTGAGGCTGAGTTTGTCACGGACACAAATCATGTGCAAGGTGACACGGGTTGTGTTCCGCCAACCTTCATCATAATACGGGGCAAGGCCGAGGTGGCTCGGGCGAGGTGCAATAGAACCTCTTATTTAATAGCATGGACTAGGTATAACCAAAACTTGAGTCAGGTTGATTCGGCTGATGCTAAAAACTCGTAACTTCGTCGAGTAGGAACTCGAGACGAGTCCTCCCAAATTTGGGCCGGTACAAGGCAGCTCAATCGCATTTTTTTTATTCTTTTTCAATTGTAACACTAAAGACAACCCAGGTTGGGTCCATGGTGGCACGGACTAGATATGTTGGATTGGTGAACATTATCAGTTCTCATTAGGAACCCGTCCGGGCATGACAACACTCAGGACGGGACACACATCGAACACTTGTATAATACTATTATTACCAAAATTCAGAACCCATGCTAGATTTTATGGCACGTGTGGTTGGGTCGATGAAACAAAACTTGGGCTAGGTTACATGGACTCGGAGCTACGTCAAATTAGAATTTTAGTCGAATTCGACATCGATCACGTCAAGTCAAAAAAGCATCGTAGAACTCAAACCAAAATCTAATTAGCTCAAGTCGAGTTATGGCACAACAAAACTTTGATGTTTTTTCCTTAATTTTGGTCGAAACTTCGAGTATAAAACAACGTGATTACTATAAATAAATCTATGGAACTTATTTTTGAATAATAGGATAATACAAATAATAACTTTAACTTTCTTTGACTTTGTTAATTTTATTAAGAAATTGCATACAAAAGTGAATTCGAATTTGTACGTACTTTGTCTTGACAAAATTAGTTGAATTCGAGACTTTGGGTGATTATTTAAGTGTCATTAGGAGTCCTAACTCAATTTTACTTCAACTTCATCCCTAATCCTCTTCTAATTATATTTCCTTTTAATCTATCTCTCTTAAATATAATTATCCCTATTTTGAAATTAAATAATTAATTACTATTCTCATTTTTAGAATAAAATAATAATATAGTATTATTTTAACTTTTAGATATTATTTAACTTAAAACATTTATTTTAGCTCTCATTGGGAGCCTATCATATTTTAAACTTACAAGTAAATTAAAATTAAAATTTGAATCCTTAATCTTAATCTTAATCTTAATCCTAATTCCTATTTCTTTTCAAACTTTACTTTAATTATCTTCTTAAATAAGTAATCAATTTTAAAATTTTTAACCATATGAAATCTTTAGAGATTTAGTGTCCCCTCAAATATGATCTTTTGTATTTTCTAAAAAAATGCTACTTAGACTGTCTATAAGATCTTTATCTGAATAAAAGAATTTATGTTCGTTGTATCATTTAATTCAATAAACATAAATATTACCAATCCTTAGTCTAGTTGTCCCTAAATGCACTATCAATTAACACGTATATTTTACAACAAAATGTGTATTTTACATCTCTATTTTTAAAGATGGCCCAATTTAAATTTTCTGCCATCCTATAATCAATAACATTAATATTTATGGACTTAGTGAACATACTTGTATATAATTTATAGTCATCATTGCCTCAATTAAAAACTCTTTAGGCAACCCCAATGAGATAACGTACATAATGTATTTATTAAAATGTTATTTTCACCACACATTTTGTTGTGGCACATATGCAATATTATTATTATCCCTACATAACCCTACATTAACATAAAACTGTTCGTGTGAGATGTATTTTTTTATGAATTATTTATCATATCATGATTATATATTCTTAATGCTATAATATATTTTACATTAATTTAATTAAAAAACTTTGTGTAGAAGATTTGCTTATGGTAGTGTTTGGATGAGGATTTTTTTAGCAAAAACACCTCATAAAATCTTGGTGGGTCCAACCAGAACTTCGGTTCCGGTCAACGCAATGAATTCTCAAGGCTGTGTTTGGCTGCAATAGAAGTTCAGAACTTTGGTTCAAAGAATTTTTTCGATTTGACACAGAAGTTCTAAAATCTGTTTGGACAAATTCTAAATCCGACATGAACTTATGCAAGTGATGTGCCAGCAAAGTTCCAGCAAGTTCTCCTACCCATTTGGAAAAAGTTCCATCTCCTGGCGCCAAAAAAAGACCTGCACTGTCGTATAACAACATTGAACACATCATTAATGGCATGCATGTTATAAAATAGATAGGGTGAATAATGGTATGAAAACAACAACAAGTTTTTGTGCAAGAAACTTGAACAAATTATGTGTTCAATGAAGAAAACAACAGTAACGTCACGATAAGTGGAGCATCTTAAGATAAACATACTACCCTCTGCACATATTCGTAGCAAATCGAGAGTTAGAAACAAAACTATGCATCAAGTAAGCACCAAAACAATGCGGCAAGATGAGACAGTTCATAGCACATCGCAGTGAGCATACCAAAATAAATTTGAACTCAATCTTAGTTCACACATCACAGTACATGTCCATCATCAACATAACTTCAGTTCACACACCACAAAACATGTCCAACATCAACCTAACATTAGTTCACACACCACAGCACAAATAGAAAACCTAAGACACAAACAAAAGTTGTAATCAACATCGCATGGTTTGTGTCACACCTTGCTACCACAATTACAAGCAATCTTAGCTACAACATAGAACAGTAATGCACACACAAAGATAAGTAGTACGATGTTCCTTCTACAATCGCATCCACACTGAACAATTTGGACCGGCTCTTCAACACCAGTTTCAGAACAAGCAAGTGTTTCAAAGGGCAATAGATCATGTCGACTTTTAAAAGGCGATTTCGATTTGTTTGGTAGCTTTGTGCAAGTATCACCATGCATTTCACAATACTTTGACAGGAAAGTTGCGGCTGCATCATAGGAGTCAAATTTCTTATACACACAATAAGGATAACCTAACACCTGTGCCTGACATTCTGATCATGAGTCATATACACATGGTTTGCGACCTTCATATACAACATAAAATCTTCGAGGAGCCATCCTAAACCTCTGTGGTAAGATGTCTTGCATGAATAGCATGAGTGAACAAATTGAAATGGTAATGGTAATGATAATGGTAATGCGAATAAGGATTCTGATGTAATGTGTTGAATGTTTTAGATTTGCATATTAAGTTCTATAATTTTTTACAATCTAATCTGGTATAACCTGAAGGCAGATTTTATTCGACACAAAAGTAATAATGAGACGAGATGGACATGAATCGTTGAAAACCCTGCATGCTAGTTATATTTTTATGTAAGATATATTTGACATAAACGACAAAAGCACTAAGTGTGCAAATTAGGACGACACAACTTACTATTGCGACGTCGATGATCACCCCATAGCACAGACACTATCCCATCCCGAAGCAAGTCACCCCTTGTTTTCTTGGTTGCAGAGGCGGGCATAGAAGGCGTGAGGTCATCCGCACGCACCTCGTCGGGGTCTGGTCGGATAGTCTTGTTGAAATACCTATCATCTCCTTGATTGCGTCTGACGAAATTGTGTATCACACAACATACTAGGACAATAAGCCTCTGAATCTTCAACGAATATTGAAGGGGAACTCGAAGCAACTTAAACCTCTTTTTCAATATTCTGAATGATTTTTCCACACAGTTTCTCAACTGTGCATGTCTCGCATTGTAAATGTCCTTTGCATCACGAAATCTACCCGCCTGAGTGTGCATTGTAAAAGAACCCAAATGATACCTTCCACCCCGATAAGGTGCTAGGAACTTATCGATGTTTGCATAACTTGAATCGACAAGGTAATACTTCCCTATGCAATAAAGAAATTCAGTAAATTAGTAAAAAAGATGCAATTATTTGGAACATATTTCGAGTATGAATTGATACCGTCGGGTACACGAAACTCATTCCTCTCAGGACACCATCTCAAAACTTTCATATCCCCCGCTGAGCCTTCCCAAACAGTACACAAAAGAGGAAAATGTAGTCAAAAGATGTTGCCGCCATGACGTTTTGTAAAAGAAATCCCTTTCGATTTTCGAGACCGAATTGCTTTTGATTTTATGACATGAGTTGGAATGTGTGTTCCATCGACAACGCCTAACGCATTCTACAATTACAAAATAGCGGAAATAGTTATTGATGACATGCATGTTAGTGAAGGAGGTACGTCTACGTGTACGTGTCACAACTCACCGCGAAGTAAGGATAGAAAGACCGAGAGTCTCGCACGCGTGGGTGGACCCTTACATCAGCACCTGGGAGCTGTATGAATTCGTCACTCAATGAACAAATTGCTTTGAGTACATTTCTAAAATGTCGTGATATCGTTTCTCCGAAGTGTTGAAACTCCTCTTGCATGTCTCTATTTGACTCGTCTTGACGGATGGCATATAAGAAAATGGCCAATTGCTCTTGTGCGCTAATATATTTTGTGGATGCTAAAATGGCCAATCTCGAGATACAAGCAATTCCTCTAACTTCAAGAATGTTGTATTTGGAGTTCAAATGGTGGTACCCTTGTTTATGGTGTCCATTCAATATTTCATTGACCATTTGATCTCTCGTGAATAAACGTGTCCTACAAGGGATCCTAGGGATATGGGCAATAGTTACAGGATTGCTACTTCGTGATATTAGCATCAATTCGTCTTCAAAAATGTCGTCCTCAATGAGAAATGACCACATCTGTGCAGTATTCATCTAGAAGATAACAGAAATGTAAGTGACTTTTTAAAGATAAGATAACTCAAGCTATCATTCTTGTTAACATAACATAGTCATACTACAATTGTTCATAGTTCAGACAAAAGCACATACTAACACACTTTTGCACATCAAGGGGTCACAAAAGCCGCACTACATGCGGGACTAAATAACAAAAGGAAAGTGCATAGATTAGTACAATATAATAACAATTCAAAAGGAGCACACTTGTGCGGGATAACAAAACACGCAATAGGTAATGCCTACTCCGACTCGGTCGAGGACGCCCGAGCATCACTGGATCGAGGTGGAATGAAGCGACGAGAAGGTAATGCACTCGCCTGGTTTTGGGGCCTTACTTTTGAAGGACTGAAATAAGGACTGCACAGCCCAGGTGTCATCGATCCTTTAAACATCGCAAAGGCATTGGGAGTACCGCTGAGGTCACCAAACATTGCCCGTAGGTCAGTCATGGGGAAGATTGGCAGAGTGGAACAAGTGGGACTAGCGGTTGCGGAAACTTGTGGTTGTGAAAGACACTGTTCACATGTGACAGAATTAAAGGACATAACTGGTGCGGTCGGCTGTTGGGTACGAAAGTAATCGGATACACGTCATGATATCCACTATTGTAGCATTTGATCATCGCACTTTATGAATGTCCATAAATCCCTATCCTCCTTCAAGGACTCTGCAATAATCAACTTCACAGTGGGAGAAAGGTTTGGCTTCTTTCCTCCAACTTCGTCCAATAGTCATCGAGAGAGTAGACGATGGGGTTCTTCTTCCTCTCCCGCGCAAGCATTTCCTCCATGAGTAGCAACTACTTCATGGCCAATTCGTAGGCCACCATGTCGACCTCACCGACAACTTTCTTTTTCTTTGATGTAATGGGTGTGGAACCTGATCGAGTCCTCTTGCCTGAAGATGTCGTCGCACGAAAAGTCGACAATGAGAACTCCATGGGAGAGGACTGGTTCTCAGCGTCCCCACTAAGTATCGATGCCCCACTACCGTCTGCATTGCCAGTGGTCATGTCGATTATGTTCTCATCTAAACTTCCTTGCTCCTCCAAGTTCACGACATAGGCGCTTGTGCATGCTCCCTTTCCAGTGACAATGTTATTAGCAAATAGGAATGCGAAATCGTCATAGTGGGGAAACAACCTACTTTTGACCTTGGCATACTCTGTATTAGGTAATGCAATTTATTACTAAACTGTTGTATAACAATACAATACCTACCAATAGACATTACTTACTACAATGATCTCCTCCCACGTTGCCTCTTCCGGTGCCACCGGCACAAATTTTTCAGGATCCCATCCCCCATCCGGACTTGTTGGCTAGGGCCTTGTACAGATCGAAGTTCCTCTTCATAACTTTCAGGTGGTTCTTCAAGTGGTCCACAGTCATTCACTCGCTCAACTTCTCGTTAAATGTGTAGATCATTCTTTTCCATGCCTCCCCCATGAATATATTGTGCTTGAAGTGACCGTCGACATTCTCCTGCAACATTAGCCCTACGAAGATCTCATCCATTTTTTGAGACTAGTGACTAGACCTTATCTTCTCTCCTGAAGGTGCCATATTCTCTTTTCCCTTTTTCGTGTCCATTGCTATGACGACAAATAAGAATTCCATGACAAATGAAGGAAGAATGTGCCGTACTCATTGATAAACTTTTATCGTAATCACTCAACTAGATAGTAGAGGTGATAATCAGATATTACTTTCACTCCCCAATGTTTGTTATGATTTTGTTATTGAAGAATGATTTGTTTGAGACTCGCGACCACAAATACAAGGAATGCAATTAGATGTTATGCAAGATTACAGAACATACTTCTACAGCTATGACACATTTTGATTGCAATGAAATATTAGTAGCACACAAAAATTAGAGTTTAAGAATAAGTAGCAATGAATATATAGACATTTGCAGAATCTCCCGAACGATGACATGAATAAGGCAAGCACTTACTACATACATTAGTCATATTAGGTTACTTTGTTCTAGAAAAAAAATACATCAATGTTAATAAATGAAGGTAATATCTCAATTGTTTATGTTGGCGTGGAGTACCTTTCACAGCTGGCCTAACTGAAGACTGCTTGGAAATGGAAACCTTACTTCTAATTTCGCACTTGTCAATTGGCTGTAAAAAAGAAAGTACTACGACTTCATTTCATTAACCACCAGAGACTTCAAAAAATGTATTAGTTAAGAGGCAATCCGTATCCCCAACTACTTAACGCTAATGTTTTTATTGTGATAGTAGATAGATTACTATCCGAAAACTATACTATTGTGTAGAGGTGCATGTTAAACTTTCGACAGAAACAATCTCAGTCGTAATTTCAATTTTCGTTACTCAGATCAAGGACTCTATCCTGATATAGCCGACCGTCGCAAGATCATAACAGTGGCCACTTTCATATCCCACGACTGACAACCGCAAGCCATCGGATCGAAAGGATACCGGCCAGATCCAAAGGACTCCGGTCGGATCCCGAGGACTCGGGCTAGATCCAGAGGACTTCGGTCGGATCTAGAGGATTTCGGTCGGATCCACGAAATTCTGTGCACATCCAGCGGTCGCGTGAGGGATATGGCCGCAATCGATGCAAAGAACGAGAGAGGGAGCAAACCAAATTGGACAACAAAGCGTACTTTCATGACTAGGACGAGGAATCAAGAGAAAACCCTAGTTTTGAAACTAAAAACTGGGAGAAAAAAGGGAGCTTGCCTGTAGTAATTTGATCGTAAGTCCGCCTCAAACTTCAATCGCTTCCCAGCCAAGCACTTCGACACAGATGTCACGAAAAAATGAACACAAACGTCAGACAAAACCGAAGGAAAGAATCGATGAAACTCGCAGGGTCGAAGGAATGTACCTTGCACATGTTCAACCTTGCCATCGGCGTAGATCTTGCGAATGTCTCCCGACGTGAGGTCGGAAGAAGAAATGAAAGCGCACGGTCGAAAGAAGGAAATGCATTGTAGAAGTGAAAGAGGAAAATGGTTGGTGGGCGTGGGATTCGAGGGAGTTCGCGAGGCGGAAAACAAATTCTCAAGTTCTGCCATCAGGCAAGAACTTTTTTGCCGAAGCGAGCTCGAACAATTGGCGTTGACTGGAACATAAATTCGGCGCGGGTCCCACCGAAATTAGTCGAGGTGTTTGGCAGAAATTCCTTAAGTTCTGGCGAAATATTCCAATTCAAACACAGCCCAAAAGTTCTAGCTAAAAAGTCCTCATCTTGATCTAGAACTTGCAAGTTTCGTGAACTTCACTTTTTTTTCATTTCCAAATTTATGGTGGGTTCCACTTATTTCTCTTTCTACTTAATATCACGTATTGTATTTTCAAATATCACTTATCTACTTAATATCATCACCTTTTTCATAAAAAAAGTAAATTAATTCACATGTTTTTATTATTATTTTAAAACCTTTTAATTTCAACTTTTATTATTATATATAATCTAATTTATATTATATTAAGACATTGTGCAACCCCCACTCCCTCCCTCTCTCAGACCTGCGTTCGTGCGCCGGCGTAGCACGCAGGCGAGGGGGGGGGGGGTCGCCTCCTGCGACCGCAGGGGGACCCCCCCCCCCCCCCCCCAACACACACCTTGAGCTCCGACGCCTGCCTGTGTGCGCCGGCGGCACATGCAGGCGTCAACCCCTGCACGTGTCTTTGCTGGTGCGGCAGAGAAGAAGAATTGCCCCCTCCGACGACCGCTTCGTAGAAGGAGGCAGACATTTTTATTTATTTATTTATTTTAATATTGCCATGTCATTGGCATGTTTATGTGGAGAGGAGAAAAGATATTGTATTAGTGACATATCAGCGTCACGTAAACTCCATGATCGGAAGACGGTCGATCGCAGGTAAAGATGCCATGGGATGAAACAAGTTAAAAAATGGAGAACATTCGTGTTACAAAGTGAAGTTGAAGAATATCACTGAGCAAATATCAAAGTTGAAGAGTATTTGACATAATTTATCCGTCAAATCAACTTTTTAATTCTCCATCATTACACTTTTCATTCAAATATTAAAACTAAACTTTTCTATGTAATTGATAAGTTCTCGAAAATTAGTAAGAACTTAAGTTCGTCAATCCAAACACACCTTATGTGAAGCAATTATTACATATAAATTTAAATACTTTACTTTTAAAAAATTAATTTTATCAGTAATTAAATGCAAAAAATGAATGCCATCTTTTTAGTATAAATAACACAACTATAACTTGAAAGTTCTCTGTTTAATATATGTACGCATAATTCTAATTCAACCAGCTTGTCAAAAATTGTGTAACTCAAAGTAAGATAAAAAAAGAAAAAGTCCGATAATGAGGTTACCATTAATGTTGATGGCAGTGAGCTAATGTTGATCACGTTGAACTAATTGCAGTGAGATAAAGGATGAAGGAATTATAAGATTGTAAGAGTTGAGGCAAAATCAATATCTTCAAGGATTCTTTTTGTGATTAAAAGAGTGAAGAGATTTAACGGCTAAAATAACTATAGTCATCTTTATCAATTAATACTTTTTTCGATTATAAAAGAAGGTTCATGGACTCGATGTAAAGAAAATAAAGACTAAAAATAAAAGGGCATATACATCCTACTAATAGAAAATGAACTCGTGACTTTTTTATATTCTGAGTGAAGTTATGCACCTCTACACACTTGTTCCCATCAATTAGAACCTTTAAATCCAAGCATATTTCATTATTTTCTCACTTGTAACTCATGTAGCATATTAACAAGATTATATTCATTCATGAAAAAAATATACATATTTATTCTCAATAAATCTCTTATTTGAATTTAATCAAATATCCATTGTCACTACATCAAATACAATTTTAATCGTCAAATTTTATATGCACGTATGTACAATTATTGTTTAAAGCCCATATATATATATATATAGTTATGACACCTCTGGTCCATTTAAAACCTTAATTTTTTTTACAACCCAATTTTATTTCAGTTTCTTTATTAAGGCAGGTTCATTTTATGAAGTAAATTCTTATGTTTCCAACATAATATTAGTTTCTCAAAATTATAATTTCTGAAATATTTTCAAATTGATGTCAAATTAATATGTGTGTATATATATTATACTAATATTGAATTACTTCAAAGCTAGCAGATTTCAAATTGTTTTTTAATAATTTATTGTCCCAAAAAGCTACACAATTTTGAAAAAACATGATTTACTTAAATTTTGACAAATTAATTGAATTGTAAATATATGCATATTTACATACATTTGTCCAAAAACCACATATTTAAAATTAAGTTTAACACAGTTAATAATAAATTTATTCACGAATAAATTTTATTCTAGTACTAGTGAGCCTTTAGTTCTCTTCCACTGTTGGGCCAAATTGGATCACACTAGAAACTCAGAGGAGCCCACTCTCTCTGCCTTTCACCTCTTTCCTCTCGTTTGAGCGGGAAAGAAGACAAAGCAAAAGAGATGTCCGGGTTCTCGTTCCCTGAACGCCCGGCGACGGAGATCGCCGCCGTTCTCGCCGAGACCGGCATTGCCGACGTCCGACCAGAGGATCTATCTAATCCCACTTCCGACCTCGTCGCTGCCATCTACTCTAACTTCCTCTCCTATGTCGACCCACTCGGGTTCGCTCTGCACCAACCAATCACCTTCCAAAACCCTACTCCTGTGTCTAATTCGTTTCCTCTTCTTCTTATCCATCGCGTTTGCGCAGGGATGATTCTGATAGCCAGATCGCCTTCAGCGCGCTGGAGGTGTTGGATAATCCGGACCACCATGTATACGCCATCCGGATCTTCAACCTCTACCGTAAAGTAAAAGGCCTGCTCGAATCCATGCGCTACCCGGGATTAAACCTTAGAGACCTCCTCCGGCCGGATCCCAGGCGCACCATTCATATCCTCAGCACCGTAGTTAACTTCATCTTCTACAGGTACTGTGATCCATCTGTTTTTAGGGTGATGGAGCTAACTAATTCTAGAGTTATCGCATAATCCAAGTTTTGTTCTAAGGTTTGGATGGTTGAATTGGTTTGGTTAGAGTAGCTTTATTACATAATACATGCATGGTTTCATTCAAATTTTTGTTCCTAAGGTTTCCAGTCTTTTTTTTTCCCTTAACTTTAAAAGGTTTGTTCTTTCACTTCTACTTTGGATTTCATAATTTTTTAGTCTATGGTTCTGTTTTGCATTAAAAATCTTATTTATAAAAGTTGTCAACTTTCCTAGCTATAAAAAGTTAATTGTAAACAAAGTATTCCATTGTTTCCTTGCTTAAGCTTCTGGAGAGACTGTAGGTAATGTGTTGATATCTTCGGTATTCCTTTTATGGAGTTAATATCCTTCTTCTTTATTGAATTTTCCATGCAATGAAGTTTATCCCTTAAAAGCAGATGGAGTGTAGCCAGTCATTGTTCCAACCATCACACGCGTTGGAGGATGACATCAACTAATGTGAATAATGAGAATTATCTTGATGTGGACTTGCTAATTTATAGAAATTATAAATACGAGTTGATCTTGGCTAGAGTTACTGGAACTCTGATTTTTGTTTGGAGATTTTAACTAATAGGGAGGAAAAGTTGAAGATGTTGCAACCAATAGTGGAACAGTTCCCAGAGTATGATGAACAAAGGGTTAAATTTGAGCAGAAGATTAATGAGGTGTTTTTTATCTTTTTCCTTAAAACTCGCTTTTTTGGTCTGTATATTTATGTTATTATATGTTGTAAGAGTTGGGACAGAAAAATTGGCAAAAAACTTGCAGATGAACAAGGCTATTTTGGAGCATGAAGTTTCATGTGAGAAGGAAGAGCCTGTAGTCCAGCAGCTGGATCCCGAGGTCAAGGACTTGCGGCAGACCATACAAAACTACAACAAGCAGCAAATGAACTTGAAGACTGTTGCCAAATCACTCAAGGAGAAGATTGATGCGATTCAAGCCAAGGTGCCACCTTTTTCCCTTGGTTGATTTTTCTTAAATTGAAAACAACATTGATCCTAGAATGAAGGTTTGCATTTTTTTAATTAAGCAGACAAATCTTTCAGTATTCTTTACTGATCTGGAATAGGTGGTTAGACAACATTTTTGGACAAATGCATAGGTGCACATTTTTTTTCGTTAAATAAAGAAAATGAAGTAGACATGCTATTAAGAAAATAACAGGGCAGTAAAACATAAGTTAAAATAGTTGATGGGTACCAATATGAGAATTTCATATATTTGAATCATACCTGTGTTATTATCAACTTACCCTTAGATATTTAAAAATTCAGCTGCTTAGTTACCAGTCAAGAAGTAGTCTCCACTGTGAAGATTAATTGATGTAATGCAAATAGAAACTAGACTGAAACTCAGGCTTCATGCTTTAATGGACTGGTCATACTGACTACTTTACTTAAAAACATAAAAAACAATTGACATTGTCAAATGAGACAAACTGTAACAGGTTTGCATGGGAACTTGCCCTCTCTATAAATTTGTTTTTTTAGGACTCTTTATAAATTTGTTGCTCAGGCGTTGAATTATTCCTTTCTTCTTAAATGCAATATTATTAATTGTTTATGTCATCTACTTTTGCACTCAAATCATATAGTTTTCTTGTTAAATTTTTCCTTCTTTCATTTCTTCTTGCAGATACCTGAAGCTGATTTTGAGTTATTGAAACATGCCCAAGAGAATTCCACGTTGTTATCTAAAATTGTTCAATCGCCTGACAAGCTGCAGGTGATCTATTCCGAATTCCATTTGAATGAAACTTCCTATACTAAGCCTAATAAAGATACTATTTCTGTACCATTAATATATATTTGAGGGTTCTACATTTTTCTTCATAATGAACATAAACTTTGATTTTGGAATATGCATGTGCTTAGAAATGATATTAAAAAATAAGCAATAAAAAGGTTTGAAAAGTAAAACCAGCTCCTGTTATGAGGCGGAGGAGGGCTGACACAAAAGCATGCCGTCCCTTCCTCATCCGTGCCCTCAGTTATAAGGTGGAGTGGGAACCCCCTCTCTTTTTTTATCTTTTCTTTTTATTGTGTATTTATTTAGTTTTTATTTTATGTTGATATGGTGAGAAGGAAAATGTGGATATTGTAATGGAATAACTGGCAATCACCAGTCAAAAGGATTGCGTCTGCAAAATTCAAAATGTTGGATGACAATCCCCTTACAAAATGGTTTTTTAGAAGGTAAAGGATGGCTGCCTTTGCAACCATCAAGATTTTATTATTAAATGACTATATTACATAGTGTCAGTACAATATGGAGATCAAAACCTTGTCCGATCTCACCATATTTTTTGCTAATGACACAATATTTTCAACGTAACTCTTCCACTATGAAGACACATCCATTTCATTAATGCCAAAGAAACCATAAAACTGTGAAGAGAATCACATGCTTTCTACGTGATGTATATGTTTGCTTGTTACTTTCATCGTTGCCAAACTTATAGAGACCTCCAAAAATCTATATTTGACTGAATATCAAGCCAAAAGGAACCCTGCTGTTACAAAATGAAATTGAGTGACCAGGTTGGGATAAGTGATATAGTTGGAGAACCACTGTGGAAATTTACCTATTTTGTAGGTACTCTGTATGTTATATGGGATGTGATGCATTGTGCTATGTCATGTAGGTCCTCAGATTAATATCATCAAGGATTAAAAAATGTAGAATTATCAAAACAAGGATTTACTATTTAAACTAAAAGAAAAGGCTATGCAACCAAATCTCTCGAGCCACGGAGCACTTGAAGAATAGGTGAGCAACATTCTCCTCCACCTCATCACACCAGGGGCAAGATGTGTTGGTGTTAGGCGCCCATTTGACCCCGTACACTCTAATGAGAATCTTGTCACGCTGCATGAGCTAAGCAAAGATTTTGGCTTTAAGCGGCACATGAGAATGTCATCTGAGCCTGCAGTTCGCCTTGAATGTGTTCGGGGATGAGGTGGCAGGAAGAAAGCGGAGGTAGAGACTGCAAGTTGAAAAGGAGTCCAAAAGCCACACCCATCGGTCCCATTTGGAGGGGTCGGTCGGAACTGGGCAATTCGCGGATGAAGTGGTAGAAGCTCCGAAATGCGCTGAGTTACAGATTAAAGATTACAAATGAAAGAATATGTTCTAGAAAGAAGAGAAACTGCAGCTTTCGGCTGCATGGGCATCCATAAGCTCCTTCATCTTCCTAGTTTTTGTTCTCTGTCCCTTGGTGCTCAAGTCTCTTGAAAATGGAGGTCCCCTCATGGCTGCCCCTGCCTTTAAGTAGGCTTCTTCTCTGCCTTTTAATTAGTGTCAAAAGCTTATTTGCTTTGGATCTGAAACTTATCTACCCGTTCTTCAAAGTTTTTACTGCTCCCAGAAAATCCTGCACAAGAAGCGAAACAACAAAACTAGCATGATTTGAACTTGATATTGCCAGACTTCTTAAACTAAAACTAAGTGCAGAAACTAGGAATTACTTTCAATAAAGGAATTACTTGATTGGATTTTAATTTCATTTTTAAACAACTATTTAGATCTAGTCGTGTAACTGACATTCAACTTTGCAAAAAGGGAGCACTTGAGGAGAAAAAAACATATCGAACTGCGCTGAAGAACTCTGAAAGGTCGGCAATGCAGAATGTCCAAGAGAAAACATCCACTTTGGAGTTGTACTCAAAGGTACTTAAATTTTATCACTGTGTTCTGCTAATCCTGAATGATATTTAGCCTTTCTTACTGAACTTCCGGACTCTGGTTTCTTTAATTGAAGCTCAGATGATGAGGTGTAGTTTATTCATTATCAATTTTTCATCTCATCACTTGTTGAGTTTTTTTTTTTTTTTTGAGAAAAAGGACGACCACCAGAGTTGTGGTTCATCCATCTATATATATAACTGTGGAATGAAAGTCATGTACCACTTGTTGAGTTCTTATGGACAGGAGCACAAGCATCAAAGTCCTAAGTATAAAAGCTAGATGTTAACTATCTAAATGAGTTTGGTGTTAACTTGGTCGCAATCCGGCACATTAGTCCAAAAGAATCCTCCATGAAAATGATTGAGAAGGATAGACCATTTATATGCATGCAATGCTGGGCATGTTTTATGTTTTCTATATGCATAGACAAAAATTGGCCGTAATTCAATTCTCAACATTCTTCGTATTAACATTGAGTTATTTTAGGGAGGTGTTGACGCTGACATATTCAATATCAGCTATGGCTATTGCTCATTTCCCTATCTTTTAAATTTATCTAAAAAAACTGTTCCACTAAGTCAGTTTGTTCTCCAAGATTTAATTTTTCATTAAGATTTCATGGAGCATATATACTCACATATACACTGAATCTTCTTTCTCTTATTATTGAAGAGGATTATCTCCTCACTTTAGTTCATCGTATTATTGTTAAAGAAATTGACTTCCTTTCTTCTTTTACAGGTTCATGAAAAATTAACAAAGCACTTATCTCGAATGCAGTCTTTACAAGAACAAGTATGGTTTACTTGGGTTGATACCTACAGTTGATTTACAATTTTCTTTATCTTCTGTCTGCATTTTGTTTCTATAAAAAAATTTGTGTATAAAGCTTCCTATAGAGGTTGACCCCTCTGTACTTGCAGCTGGTCTTACATTCACATCCTTACTGAACCATAAGTGAACTATGTTTATAGATATTATGGTTAGTTTCCTTTGGCATTGGGTCTTAATAAATCAAACAGATGGAAATAAGCAATGGTTTTTTTTTGGTAAAAAGCAATGATGCTTTTGCAAGAAGTTTAATGCTTGTACATGTAAACATCCTTCACAAGTAGTGCACTAGAACAAATGAAACAATAGATAAGGAATTAACCAATCTCATCTTCTTGTCTGACAGGTAAATTCAGCTAAAGCACTTGAGAAGGATGTTAAGACACTGAAAACTAAGTTAAGTGATGAAAAAGATGCTATGGTGGCCATTGAAGCCAAAATAAGAGAAAGGCAAGCAAAAGGCATGGCCCTGTATAAGTTCTTTTCATCTCTATTTGCTGTATATTTTTATGTTTTTTTCTTTTTCGATTGCCATTTTCTGAATTCTTATCTATGATTGTTGGAAAAGCATGCCTTCCTTTTTTATATACTTTTCTTTATGTTAAAATCGGAAATCATCTTCAGCTAATCACTTTGAAGAGCTTATCAAGACTGAGGAGAAAGAGAAAAATATCAAGGAAGAGGAAGAAACTCGGAGATTTAATGCCATAAAGACGGAATGGGAGTTAAAACTGCAAAATCTAGAGATTAGGGAGAAAAAAGTTGAAGCTACAGTTGTAAAGGTGAATATTTCAAATTCTTATGCAAGGAAAGCTTTTTTTTAGACTTCTTGAGAGCCCCTTTTTGTACATGACATCCATTTCATATATATATATATATATATATATATATATATATATATATATATGCATACATGGATGACAATCACAACTTTGATAGTTATCTTTTTTCTCCTAAAAAAAGTTTCTTTTAGAGCGGAAAGGACAGCTACCACCTTATAGCAGCCATCCATCTATATTTACCTTCAGTGCACCAGATATAATATATTTTTGGATGTTAATTCTAAGGCTCAAATTATTATAACACTAAAAAATTTCAAAGTGGAACTAGAGTGTCTTACAATTAATATCAAAACGTGCACCATATGTACAAAACCATCCCATTTTCCTTTATTGTTTATTATCTCATTTTATTCAGGCAAACAAAAAACTTTACTGCATGCTAACCGAAAAAATTGTATTGCACAAGGATTACCTGTCCTCCCATGTTTGCTTATATGCAATGGATATGTAGTTTTGAGTATTCAGAGTTGGAGAGTACTTGAGCCATCCGGCTCCAGTCAACTGAGTGATTTTTGGTGGGCAAACTTGTCAGTTTGAACATATTGTACACATCTCCCTTTTTCTTCTAAAGTGGGATTATGGGTAGCTGATATACCTCTCCTTTTTTGTTGCTCTCTCAAGAGCTCACACTTGTACATGACTTGACAACCACAAGCTTTGGTGGTCATCCTTTTCCTCATAAAAAAATGTACTTGAGTGATGGTGCTTTAAACTTGGGAATGAATCAATTTTAGGTGTCCTAATAATTTTATGTGAAGAGTAAAACACTATACTAGACTCCCGACATCATATTCTTCAATACTCAAGCAAGAAAACATCTTCAGCATCTTGAAGTCATGACCAATTCAGTGGAGTCCGATCATTTGAGTGATGAATTGCCACTTGACAGGTCACAACTCATAAGGTCATTGCTGTGTTAAAGTTGCCAATCATTTGGATAGTAACTAAAATTTATGTTTTTCTATCAACATATAGATAGATAGATATAGATATTACATGTTCTTTTCTGTCAGCTGCATATAAGCAATTTAAGGAGTTTTTGGTCTGATATTAACACTGCACTTGTATGCCTTACCCCATGATCCTATCCTTTCTCTAAGGCTGAGCAGCTCATGTCAGAAGCCAATCTTATACGGGAAACTGCGAACGCTGAACAACAAGAACTTCATGCTAAATCAGAGGAAGTTGCACAAGAGGTATGCTTTTAAGTATCAGTATGATCATTTGATTCATTTTATGATTCTTATTATATCTGGTGTTCCAGTTCCACAACTATTCCAGCAAAATGAGCTCTGTGTTGGAGAGAATTGAGATGGCGGAGAAGGAAGGTTTCTCCATGATCACCACATTCTGATGTGTGGGATCTTCAATAACACGAAATTAAATACATCTTGGGCGCTGGAAAACTTGCATCTAATACATTTGGGTGAATTTTGCCATGAAACTTTGGTAGCATTTGTATGAGATGCCGTTGAAGTTTTTGTGTATAACATGTGTGGTTGGCTGCCATAATTTGACATTTCAATGGTGTTATTATTTATCTTATGGATGTCGTTGCATCATAATATCCTGGAAGCCAAGCTATGTCTGGCTGTATCCTCCGAAAAAATAAGGTCATGATTTGGCAGTCCATAGCATCTTTTTTACTTCTGATTTTTTCTTGGGTTGATTTAACAATTTGTGTTTTTCTCTGATTTGTTCTCAACTTGACTGAAGTCGAATTGTGATCCCATTGAGCAAGGAGGATGTGCGTTCGATTAAGTTTTTGTAATGATGATTTATGAAATCAGTTGGATCTTTCCGGGGATAGACACATGTATAGGCATTTTTTATAATATTTAGTATGTCTTTATATATAATATAATATAATTATAGGGTAAAATTAAATTTTGGTCTCCCCCAAAATTGGTTAGATGTAACTTAAGAACATGTTATTAATTTATAAAATATAATATATTTTATAACTGTAAATAACAAATTTAAACAAAAATGTTAAAAGAGAGAAAACAATGGTTGCCGTGTCTGAACATGTGTTTCATGTTCTTGCTAGAAGCAAGAATTACAAAACTAGATTTGACAGAAATCGGCCAAAATCATTGTTACCTCTTTCTTAAAAAAAATGTTACCTTAATCATTATTTTTTTCTCATGATTGTTTGGCAAAACTAATGAAGACTAAGGCCTCCTAATTTCTATACATAACCAAACATTGTTCAAGTGACGCACCTAAATGAGTGACAATATAAGAGCATGAACACTGCTCAAATAATGACTCATTAAGTAGGATGATATTAATTTGTAATATTGAATTAAATTTAAGAATACCGAAAACAGAAGTACGTTGGTGACCACCTTTCCCATTGAGAAAGTATGAAGGATAGGGAGTAAATTTCAGTCGTGGCCATTCATTTTAAGGAGTATTCTCAATGAGGTTATTTAACTTCACTTTGTAATACTAAGGTCATCGAACTTCAAAAATGTTTTAGCCGCGATTATTACGATCAGTTGCAACCAATAAGCATGTAAATCAATGGCGTGATGCTGATGTGAATGCTTATGTGGCAATCATGTCATTATTTTCTCTCTCCTTCACGTCAAATTAAAAAAAATAAAAATATCACGTCAGCATTTTTCTCTGCTTTGTCCAAACTTATACTTGATCATTCGATTTTTTAAAACTTTCAGACAAGAGGTCATTCAAACTTTTAAATTTTTTAATCGTGATTATCATTAAAAGCTTAAAATAATAATAATATAAAATTTAAAAAATAAAAAAATGAAGGTATTTAGCCTGATTCGGTATATTTTTTGGCACGACCCACTTCGATTGAGTCGACCAAATTGTTAATGTGTATTAAATAAATAATATCATGATAATTAATAATTTGTAATTAAGTTAATAAACAATCAAAATAATAACATGCCAATTATATTTTTTGCCCTAAAACTTAAAATAATAAAAATATTATAATTAGAAAATAAAAATATTTTTTTGTGCGAGATTTTATCGGGGAAAAGAGTCAAATCATACTGGGTCGTCTAGCGGGGTGCTGGGCACGACTCGAAAAAATATTTTTATTTTTAGAATTATAATGTTTTTATTATTTTCAAATTTTAGGGCAAAAACTATAATTGGTATGTTATTTTTTTAATTTTTTATTTCCTTAATTAAAAATATTAATTATTACAATATTATATATTTAATACGTATAAAAAATTTGGGGGGCTCAATCCGAATGGGTCGTGCCAAAAAATGTACCGGGTCAGTCTAAGTAACTTTAATTTTTATTTTATTTTATTTTATTATGTTTTTATTATTCTTTTAAGTTTTTAATGATGACTGCGATCGAAAATTTCAGAAGTTGAATGACCTTGTCTAAAAGTTTTGAAATATTAGATGACCATGTAGATACAAAATTAAGTTTAGACAAAGCAGGGAGAAAAATGTTAACGTGACATTTTTATTTTTATTTTTTTAAAATCTGACATGGAGGAGAGATAAAATGATGACGTGGTGTCATGTAAGCATTCACGTCAACGTTGCATTAGCAATTTACAGGTTTACTGACTATAACCGATCGTGATGACTGCGGCTGAAACGTATTTGAAGTTAGATGACTTTGGTATTACAAAGTGAAGTTGGATGACCTCATTGGGAATATCCCCTAAGTTGGATGATTATGACTGAAATTTACTCAAAGGAGAGGGGAATTCAAGTTTTGTATTAAGATTTTGTTTGGTAAAATTATCAATTCGATTAACGGATAACATTTTGATTAAAGAATAGTGATTTAATTAGACGATAACACATTGATTTATTTATAAATCTGATAAATATAACGGTCAAATTAGTATACACTTATTGATTTATTCTTATAAGCATAACAATATAATTTAGATTTATTATTATAAACATCATATCCATAATAATTAATTTATAATATTTTATTTGAATATCAATATTTTAAAATTATTATTTTAATATAAAATATTGATTATTTTAAAATAAAAATCTTGTTTGGATTTTAAGTAAAAATAAGTGATATATAAAAATAAAAAAATAATATATGATGCTTAAAGATTAAACAAAATTTTATATTAAAAGAATGATGGTATAATATCAATAAGTTATAAAATCACTATAGTCAATATTCTATAAACTAGTGAAAATAACTTATACCATTTTGTACAAAAATATCTAAATGCTACTTTTAAAAAAATATTTACCAAACTCACACTAACGTATTGATTCAGTTAAAGCGTTATCCGCTACTTAATACTTTATTTTTTTACATGTCAAGCGATAGCTAAGTTAGAACATATTCTTCTAAAATCATAGTAAACAGTTTTCCCATTTTTATAAATGTATTCATATATAAATGTATGGTACACCTAAATATATGGTTAAGATGTTCAATAAATTTATTGTAAATATATTTACAAAATAAGAAAAAGATTAATGTTCAGTACTAAGAACTATATTTTTTATATTATTTTGAAACTACTATTCATAATATATTTTTGAAATCATTAAAAATTATATTTTAATAAAAAATCGAATTATCCGATTAAATTAGTCAAATAATGATCGGTTGATGTGTTCGGTTCGATTTTAAAAATATTAAGATAAATACGATCTAAAAAAATAATCTGACGAACATGACGCCTCGAGGGAGAAAATAGGACCTATGAAACTAAAAAAAAAGGAATTGACACGACTTGGAATGCATCGTACCGGACCAGAGCTCAACACCTTTAACACAACCGAATTGTTGAGGTAAAAAAGGGTCTAGACTCTAGAGCTTCCTTAAACCCTAATATTTAATTGTTGAGGTCGCGATGGTTAAGTTATTATAGCAACGTAATATTAGGAAAAAAAATAATGAGAAAAAATATGTTACATGTTAAAAGTTATATCTGTTAAGTGGAAATGAAAAATATTTTTTTTAAGAACTAGAATCGAATTAAATACTTTATCGTATAATGAATAGATATATTTTATTTTAATCACTACTTACATCATATTTCAAATTTCAGCTACACATCAAAATTATTGTTCAGACGTTTACTTATAGCTTTCCGAATAAGATAAAGACAAATACTGCAAATATAAATACTAAAAATATTTTAAATTATATTAATTTACTTTTCGAATTTCCATTTTATCACTTGCATCTTTATTAAACCAGTTGTCTTACTATTTTTAAGCCTTGCAATCTAAATTGAACCCATATATGTAAAACTGATTAAACATATTAAAAATAGTTTTTCGCATAAAATGACGTACTTGTTAATTTTATCAAAAACAATTTCTTAGAAGAAATGGCAACCTTGTATTTATTGTCTACTATATTTAAAATAGTTTGAAATTTTTAATAACTCAGATAGAACTAAAAAAATCTTTAAATAAAATAAATATCTTAATTTAACTTTTTTTATTTTAAGCAAAAAACAGGAGAAAAAAAGCTGTTTCGAGTCCAAATCATTCACAGCGAAAAGCCAGACCCATCCTTTCGATCGAACTATTGGGGCTTTCAAATTTCCTCTGCTTCCTTTCCGATCGCCGACGCCCATCGTCGTCGGAGGAGGAATCCAACCGCCGGCGGATATGTGGTTGGTCCGAGAGGGTCTCTTTCTGGGGGACATCACCGATGCCGCCAACGCCCTCCGGAGCGGCGGCGGTTCGGAGGGAATCACCCATGTCCTCTCCCTTCTCTCCACCGCTTCCATCTCCTTTTTCTCCGACTGGCGCCCTGGGATCGTCATCCCCGCTGAGGAGACACGCACCGTCCTCGCCGGGGAACACGAGTGCGCCGCCAGGAGGGCGCTCCCGCCCCACCGCGTCCTCTACTCGATCGAGCGAGCGGGGACGGAACTCAAGTTGCAGAGGATGGCCGTCCCGTTGCGTGACACCGAGGATGAGAACCTGCTCGACTATTTGGACGTGTGCTTGGACTTCATTGAAAGGAGCAGGAAGGAGGGAGGCGTCGTCCTCGTGCACTGCTTCGCCGGCGTCTCTAGAAGGTATTACTGCCATTTCTTCTTGGTTAACTAATATGTTCCTTGCCTAGTTTTAGATTTTGGGGTATGGTGGAAGCACATTTATGAGTGGTTGTTGGATGGGATTGGTTACATTTTGCTTTCAGCATTAAAGGTCAAACTGAAACTGGTTCCTTGATGTAGCATATTATATGGGTTTTCCAGTAAGTGTAAAAGATACGAAAAAAAAGAAGACTTAGTTGAGAAGCTCAAGCTATCTTGCTGGTATCTTAACTTGCTCCGCTCCCACACACTTACCCTGCAGCTTTCGTATACAAGTTGAAAAACAAATTGCAATAAGGCATGCGTTCATTCAATTAGGAGAACATAATACTTAATATTTTATTTTTAATCTTTCCAGTGGAGAGTCTGCGTGAATTCAGAGATGGAGCAGACATAATTATGCAATTGATGTTTAATACAGCAGTATTAGACTGCTACCTTCTGAAAAGCGTCACCTCCCTACTAGTTGGGAAAAAATATTTTGTATTGCTTTATTTCTGAAAATATTTTGTATTGCTTTAACTCCGCCTATGTTTTATAGCCGGTCCCAAGCCCGGATAAAGGAGGAGGGTTGTGTTAGGCCCCGACAGCCAGCGTAAAACCCTGTCGAATCGCATGAACATGGATCAACGAATACGGAATGGCGTCGTATGATCCATGTAGCCGACCCCACCTAGTGGGATAAGGCTTTGGTGGTGTGTGTATTTCTCAGGATCTCGTGAAACCTTGTATTGCTTTATTTCTCAGGATCTCGTGAAACCTTGTATTGCTTTTTTAATCCTTGTCAAAGTGAACATGCCATTGGTCTGGCTATTCATGTTTTGCTCTGTTAAAAGCAAATTACCGATTTACACTCTGTATGACAAGTGTCCAGCCTTTAGGCTAGTGGTGTTTCCAAGCATCTGTTGATGTGGCTTTGCGGTTAACAGTGGTCGTGTGTACTTGTATATACTTACTACTTATTACATTTTCTGTTTCCTACAAATTTTCAAACTTTTTGAGCTCTATTGCAGTGCCGCTATCCTGACAGCATACTTAATGAAATCAGAACAGAAGTCTGCAGAAGGTCTGGAAATCTTTCTGAAAGATTATGTGATATTTACGATTGTAATATTGTCAAGATTAATAAGCTTTGGTTTCTTTTGTAACACCTAGCAAAAAAGTACGATCAGATGCACTTGCTTTAATTCGTTCCTTTTCTTCATAATTAATTTTGTTCTTCAGATGCACTTGAATCTTTGAAACAAGCTCGCGATGTTGTCAGCCCAAATGAGGGATTTGTTGATCAGGTTAGATTTCCTTTAGTCAGTTTTGCAATATATTGCAGCATTTTAATAACAAGTTTTTGTGGCCTTCTCCTAAAAATTCTTTTGTGGCCTTTCTCTCTCTTCATATCTGGAATTAATGAATGTGTGAAGTGTTTTCATATGAGCCAGATCTCACGTGTCATTTTCTTCCTCTTGTTTGGATACGCTAGTTATAACTTGGGACATTATTAGTGACACCTGAGAACTGGTGTTGCAACGTAGAAAATCAGTGACCACAATTAAATCTGTCATGAGATGATGTCTGCAAGTTCTCAAAACTCAGAACTCTCCCCCAAAACTAAAAAATGATGAACATAACCATTGTCAGTCTATGTTGCATGCCATTGCTCGGGCATCTTCAGAAAATTTTGGAGTTATAATTAGTGGAATACAACAGAGAAGAGGAAGAAGACAAGAAACGTGAGGCCTGCTTCACACATTCAATAATATAGATTATAATGTATATTATTGTACAAAAATTTGATTAGATAAATCTTTTTACTTCTGCAGTTAGCATTGTTTGAAGAAATGGGTTTCAAAGTAGACACTGAAAGTACCATCTATAAGCGCTTCCGCCTGAAAATGCTGGGTTGGTATATCTTTTTTATTTAAATGTTATTGTCGTCATGTATTCTTGAGTTGCATTTGTGTGCTAGAAGATCAATTTTCCTGTTGCATATATTTTAGCTTGTGTTTCCTTCACTTATGCATTTTTTAGTTATATTCGGAATTTATCTTTTTAGCTCCTTAATTCTTTGGGCACAGATATTTCATCGCATTAAATAAAGAACGACCATTTCAAACAAATACAAGAACCACTAATCCCCCTTCAACTTTTAGGAGGACTAAAGTTAGTTACACTATAGTATTGTAATTGATTTCTGTTCCATGTACCTTTCATGTGTCACTATTTTACCGGAATTACCCTTTTGTCTGAAATCTTAACTTTCTTGCTTGCATACTGTCATGGTATCCAATGATGGACAACAAATTAATGTCCAGACAATATTCATTCACATCAAAGCACAACATGACAAGATTATAAAAATGATAAATAAGCGAGCAAGCCTATGTTTTTCATTTATGTCATGTATTTGTAAAATTAGCAATCAAAGAAAAGAAACTGACTTTTACCAACGATACTCTTATGAACACATGTGATCGTATTTATTACTTTATATGCATTAATGTTAATACGCACTATTTCCTGGTTTATTTTTTATTTGTTCTTCAGGGCACTGCATTTATAATGTTTTTGGTATTCAAACCACATGGAGGGAGAGAGGGAGGAATCATCATGCAACATTTATTGTTGCAAAATCACCGTTGTAACAATAGTCTAGGGACATATAGGTCATATTGTATTTGGCGAAGCTGGGAAGTTTTCTTGATCTTGGAGGGTATATGCTCTTGCATGTTTCGTTTCCCCTTTTGCCTTAATTTTTTTAGTGGTAGAAGCCAACAGTCACTGATGGAACAATAGTCTTGGGACATATAGTTTATGTGGTATTTGGCAAAGCTGGGAAATCTTGTCATGATACGGGGCTATATGATCCAGTATGTTTTATTTTTTTTGGAAAAACTGGGAAGTTATCATGATATTGGACGTATATGATCCCGCATGTTTTACTTTTCTGTTTTACCTTAATACTAGGAGAAAACCCATTTCATTCTGTACGGAAGATAAGAAGCAGACATCTTACTGGTGCAGCTAAGTTTGCGACTTAAATGCTAGCCCAGTTAATAATAGCTTGTCATCATCAACATGAATCAAACATGCAGCTCAGCAGCCTATTATTGTCGCCTCATTGATTGACTCATCCTTTTTGCTGACCTACTATGGATTCAACAAGCTGGATCTGAATTGCCTGTTTCTCTCCCCTACTGACCTTCTCCCTTCCTACAGAAACATCCATTAGGCCATTGAAAACTTGTTCCGATCTGTTGCTTTGAACTTGCTTCTTGTCTATAATTTTTAGCAGGTTGCTAAGATTGACATGTTACCTAGGATCACAAGGAGAGGAGGGAAGAAGAGGAGGGGTTGCGGTGGCGGTGGCGGTGGTGGTGGCGGTGGTGGCGGTGGTGGTGGTGGTGGTGGTGGTGGTGGTGGTGGTGGTGGGCGGTGGGTGAGTGGGAGGAAGGGAGGTTGAAGGATCAAGGATTCTGAGATTTTATGACCTGTCTTAGGAGAACTGTAAAGAACATATGAGCTAGATCATAAAATAAGATAGATGTTAATTATGCCAAGATCATTAAAACGATCAAGAATTTGACAACCTTAATCTTTAGTATGCCTGTTCTCGACTGGGTTCCACTAACTTCAAAATTCTCACTAAGGGCTCTTGTGGGGTTTCATAAATTCATTTCTATAGAAGTTTATTTTGTAATGTTCCCTTCAATATAAACCATTCTAAGGCTTGCATGATTTCTTTTATTGGTTGTGCTGTCAGTCACTTCTTGCCCCTGAAATATGTCCATTGCGTTGGGGACCAAATGGCCGAAACAAACACAATAGCTTCCATATGCTGCTTTCTTGATCTATAAACTCTTTTTTTTTAGGGATCCCGATCTATAAACTTGTATATCTTTCCAAATATCCTCCAAACCTAAAAAATGTCCAAAAATCTGGGTGCTGATCTCACAATCTAGACAGTTACATTGAGCCTCTGCCCACACCTGTCTAGCATATATGCAATTGAAGAACAGATAGTTGATGTCTTCGTCATGAGACTCACACACAGGATGCACAAAATATCTTTAGTTGGAGCCCAATTCATCCATCTTATGTTCACTGATATGGGAAGCATTTGAGGACTATTTTAGTTCAAGAAACCATCATACATTCACCTGGAATCTTGATTAGCAAAAACACATTTCTTGAAGTGTTTTTGGTGGCCATACATTGGCCATAATTCTTTATGCCATTGCAAGTATATGAAATGTTTTAATACTTTTCATTGTAAATTCCGATGTATGCTTTTGTGAGCTGTGATTTTATGGCCACATACTAACCTTGGTAAAGGCCCCAAAAGAGAGAACAATATTGAGCAGCCAAACTTTGTTATTTGTAATCATTGCTGTTTAAAGCTTGATATCTGACATTTCATAATTTTATGTATGACTTTCCTTTAAAGATTCATTTGAAGTATGACATCCTTTTTTGTTGATAAGTTTTCTTCTCTTAATGTTCTGAGAAATGTTGGATTATTGCCTGGTTTTGAAACTATCCACATTTTGTTGCTCCACTTCTATATTATATTACATGCGGTGAAAAGTTTGAACGGAGTCACAAAACTCTTCACAGCCCACGCATTTTACCGATACAAAGACTTCGCTATTGAAATGATATTTTCTACATTATATTGATTGATCAGAAAATGCACACATTATGCTGAGATACCAAGCGGCTCAATGAAAGATCAATGGCCGAGCTGGACATCGCTAAGAAACGTACACCTTATGTAGCTGGTGCCCTCCAGACCTGAAAGATTTCCAAAAATCTGTAACATTCATCCACCCATTGGTGATCTATCACATGCATCAAATGGTAGACTTCTCAACCAGAAAATTGGCCTGCAGACCATACCCTGTAACTCTAATCTGGACTCATCTGACATCATGTTTTCTGATCTCCCAATAGCATAACTTATCCACTATTTGATCTGATGAGATTGCTGCAAAGAGAGGACTCCACACTGCGAGAGGCATCTCGACTCTATCGGGGCATATCTCTTTGTCAGGGTTCTGATCAATGGGGCATCCACCTTGTCACATGAAGAGATGTATGCCAACCTACTTCACACAGCAGTTTATTGGTTCGGTATCACTGTCAGACCAACCAGGCCCTTTTGGCTCTCGCTAGGTCCAGGTGGGGGCATATGGGCTTATGGCACATTGTCTTTTTTTGCATGTTACGGTAGAGACCTTTCTTGGTATTCTTGTACACGCCTCCCACGTGTCACTTCACATTTTGGCGTAGCATCTCCAAGATCTTCCTGTTGATACGGCCCATGTTGGCTGCCTCCAAAGGTTCCGGGAGGCCTTTTCTTTTTGGGGGCACGAGCGGACGTGGGGTGGTTGCGGAGGATTTTCCTAGACTGGCAACCATGTTAGTATACCTGAAGGCCTTCTAGATTTGGGGTTCTTGGACGTGGCTGTTTCAAGGCAGTATGTTGGATAACAGATCGTATCTTGGTGGTATATTGTCCTGATGAGGCCAAGGATGACACCGGATGTGGTCCTTCTGTTGCGTTTCTGCTCGGGCTGTCTACATGCATCTGATGGACACCAGCTCCGACACCTAGCAATCTCAGAGCTGACTGTCGTCATATTTAGAGATCTCATGTGCTCCTTAATGTCAGGATCTTCGATTGGCAGTCCTGCATGAAAAGTACATCAATCCAGTGCATCAACAACTAGCACACAAGCTAGTCAAAGTCATCTTTACTTTTTCTTTCTGAATTCGAAAATCGAAAGTCAACTAAGATTGTTAATCATCCATCTAAAGTTAATGTTTCTTGTTTGTGCTTTTCATATCTTTTGAGGACTTTGGGCTATGAGTTTCCCAATTCTTGGAGGTTCTTTTTCAAGAAAAATATTCCTCAAGGTTCAATCATGGTGCATTTGAACTTTTTTTTTTGAAACAGGAAAGGACGACTAGCAAGATGGTAGACATCCAATAGTTCCATTAATAATAGTAGGGGTTACGAAAAAGTTTGATAGAAAGGCCAGCAGAAGGCCAAGAAACAAAACGACTCTTCTCTCAAAAAAAAAAAACAAAAAACAAAATGACAGCCTCACATTCACTCTATATCAAAAAGACTTCATTATTTAGGTGCGGTGCACCGAAGCCCACCCTCGCTCTTGCATCCCAATTGAGGCATAGAAAACATGCATAGAAAAATAGTTGCACCGAAAACCATCCTCGCTCTTGCATCCCAATTGAGGCCACAGTCAAAACAGGCATGGAAAACATTTGTCAAGAGCCACGAGGTCATCCCATAAACGAAAGGCGTTGTTGATCCTTCAAAGGTCGCGGACCCCAGGGCTGCCTACCATAGTTGGTGCATTTGAACTTTAATAATGTTCTATCCTGCAGCTCAGAGACATGATTGAGAAGGCTACCATTTCCGATAATGAGTTTCAATTGATATGCCATGCATGCATGTACTTCTATTTTCACAGTTGAATGATGAGTAGATAATGAGTACAAATGGATTCTTTTTATCTTCCATCTCACATTTTACATGTATATCCCATTCTAATCAAATTTTAAACATCATCTCAATTTCTTTTTTATTTCAATTGATCCTAGAAACCAACATTACCTTCTCTGAAGCATTAAATATCTTTTCTAATGCTTGGGCGTTGTTGTTGTTGTTGTTGTTGCTTGGGCGTTGTTCTAGGTCACTCTTTTAAACTAGGAGAGGCAATAGATTCGTCCATCTTGGGAGATGATCCCGGCTTGGGTTCAGAGTCTAAATTCACTTCTGTCAAAGGAGGAACTCAAGGTAAAACCACTTACAGCTGCAAGAAATGCCGGAGAGTTGTTGCCTTGGAAGAGAATGTTGTCAGCCATCTGCCTGGTGAAAAAGAGGCTGCCTTTAATTGGGGAAAACAAAGTTTTGGTGCCCAATTTAATGAGTTTCAGGACATAGAGTGTACATCTTTATTTATAGAACCTTTAAAATGGATGACTGCAGGTAAAAATGTTCATCCTTTTCAAGTTTGATTATCTGGATGCTTATATGGGTGATCTTGTTATTCTAAGATATCACAGGATACCATTTTTTAATTCAGCTCCCCTTTCTATCCTTACAGTTAAGGATGGAGCCATGGAAGGAAAACTATCGTGCGTCAATTGTGATGCACGACTCGGGCACTTCAACTGGACTGGAACACAGTGCAGTTGTGGCAGCTGGATTTCTCCTGCCTTCCAGATTCACAAGAGCAAAGTTGATCTCATGCATAATTCTGGTTGAGGACTCAAAGCAAGGCACAGTCTCTCCCTGTCATGGTTTTTTGAGATGATTAAGATGGTTATTTGTGGTCTTCATAATTAATTCTGTCAAGCTAATGCTTGAAGTAGGTAGCCAAACTGCAAAATTTTAGTTGCTTGCAGTTGGTGTTCTCAAGTGCTGGGTTCTGTTGTGAAGTAATATTTGTGTATAAAGGAGGCAGTGTCGGTTGCGAGTACGCCATTTCATACTACGAGCACATAATCATAAAACGTTCTAAAGAAGGAAATTGTTTTTTCATTGGGCTTTCTGAGTTCTCGTCAAGAACAACAACAACAAAGTCTTATCCCACTAGGTGGGGTCGGTTATATGGATTATACGACGTTATTCGTTGATCCATGTTCATGCGATTCGATAGGATTTTACGCTGGTTGTCGGGGCTTAACACAACTCTCTTCTATCTGGGCTTGGGACCGGCTATAAAACATAGGCGGAGTTCTCGTCAAATAAGTTTGAATTGTATTTTGTCCCAGCTGATGTTCGCTGCACATGTAGTGAAGTGTTTTATGAGTTCCAAATGTTTGCTATATGTTCAAGTTTCAAATATCGGGCGCAACACTTCGAAGGACATAAGAGAACTGATGTAGTCAGGATCCTCATGTGATTTCAGAAGATGAGATGACACTATGGTAGCATAGACATGTCGGGGAAACAAAAAACGAATGCTTCTTTATTTTGAAAAAACTAGGAACACGTCAGAGTTTAACTAATTATCAACTTATAATCAAGTATCAACAACCAACAACTCATTGACTCCTAACCCATGTTTTTAAAATTGGATCGGACATCGAACCGACATATCACTTGGGTCATGGTTCGAATCAGATTTTTATAAAATATTATTTATCTATTATTTCAAAGATATATCATGAATAAAACTTTGAAAAGAATAGAAAAATACTCACAAAAGATTTTTTTTATTAATATTGAACATTAATTTAAATATTTTCTAAATGATTTAATTAATAAACTCATCCAAAATGTATTGTATTTTATATGATTAGTATACTTGAATGCAAATAGAAACAAAAAATAGACTCATTATATTAAAATAATATGAAATATTTATACTATTAAAAATATGTCAATTCTTGATTCATATCTATTATAATTAAAATGTAGTAAGTTGAATGATTTAATTTTATTTAGATTTATTATTCTAATGTATATGTTATAAAAAAATGAATAAATTAGTTAACATCAAGAAAATGAAATTGATCAATATTTTTTAAATTTATAAATATTTTTATTCTTTTATTGCTGTTGTTAATATATATTTTAATTTAATTATTACTTATGTAAATAACTTTCCTTTTGTATATCTTTTTATTAAATTATTTCTCCTTTTTCATTCAATTATTTCCATTTTATTTTTTCTCTCACTTCCTTTTTTTCCTCCTTAAATTTCTCCCTTCATTCTTCTCCTTAATTTTCTTACTTTATTTCTACACCAGCACCTACCTTTTTCTCCTTTCAAAATTACTTATTTTCTTTCCTTTTGTATTTGATTCTATCATTCAAAATTCAAAATTGACATGTTTTAATACAAAAATAAAACAAACCGAATTTTACCTTTCATAATGATTCATTGCTTTCCTTTTTCATTTCATTCCATCATTAAAAATTTCCAATCTGCATTTTTTAATACAATAATTTAAAAACCGGATTGAACCGATTTAATTGGTTGAACCGGTTCAACCCGGTTCTATCCAGTTTTTTTTTATCATTTTCGATTTTGAAGAAAAATTGAACCGGACTGGTGATCAGTTCGTGATTGAACCGGTCGAATCGGCCGGTCCAATTTTAAAAACACTCCTCCTAACTGTAACAAACTAACCAATTGCAAAAGATATCGGGGGCTGAGACCTTCATGTGATGCCTCGTCTATTCATCTCAAGTCACGACATAGGGGGTCGCACGAACTGCACTCTCTTCTGGATCCTGAGCGGCGGATAACAACTAGGTTCAGGAATTGTGGTGACTAGTCGATCTCCAAATGAAGATTCTCTCTTGATAGGTGTCTTGGAGATGTGCACGGTCGGCATACCTTCGGTTCCTACATGAAGACCTAGAGGGTGGATATTGCTCTTCTTCAAGAATCAAAGGTCGCCAACCTTTGGGATTCGCAATGGAGGCCAAATTGGTGGTTCCTGGATGACGAGATTTGTTGCTATGGGAGCTGTTTGCAGAAATTGTGTCAAATACAATCTTTCTACTAATTTTTAAAGTGTTAACCAATAGGTTACGCAACGTGATATGTGATTTGATATCCCCAGTCCAATCGACCTTCATCCGAGGTAGATCTATCTCGGACAACTAAGTTCATGTCATCTTGAAAGCGCAATGGCTGAAAGTGTTTTCTCTAGAAAGTTGATTTTTTTAAGGCTTATGATTCTATAAATTGGAAATTCATGTGGCAATCCCTTAACCAATGAGGTTTCCTAAGCTCTCAATCTCCTGGATGAAGAGGTGCATAACGACCTCTCTATCGTCATAAATGGATCGCTGTAGGATCCAATCGCAACGCGGGATTTGATAGGGTTGTTCCTTGGTCCCATTGCTTTTTAACATTGTTGTTGACTCGTTAGTTGATGTGTTTCTCCCTTTGTGATTCAGCGATGATCTCAGGATTTTTTTTATCCAAGCAGCATCCATTGTTGACTCCTATTCTCTAATACGCAGATACTATCTTTTTCATTGAGAGTAGTATTTTAAAGGCGCAAAAGACTGCTATAATGGTTGAGCTCTATGGTGACATTTTTGGACTTACAATAAACTACTCCAAATTGATGTTTATCCCCATTGGCATGGAGATGAATGACATGTTGGAAAACTACCTATACCGTATTTTGGGCAAGCTCTCACTGGCCGATTGGTTCTTTCTTGGGATTGAGATCCAATTATATGCAGAATGGAACATAGGCTTGAGGGCTAGATCTCTTTCATGTGGTGGCTATTTGAACCTTCTAAATTGTGTTCTTACGATTCTTCCTATGTACTACGTGTGTGTCCTTAGTCTCCCAAGAAATGTTGAACTTTGTCTTGACACACTTCGTCAAATCTTTTTGGCATGGGTCTAAGAAGAGGTGCTCATTTGGTTTCTTGGTCTCATATATGCAAGCGAAAGTGGTATAGGCATTTTGGCTCTCCGAATCTTAATGAGGCTTTGCTTTCTACACGGGACTTCACATTTTTGGCCCTGATCGAGACCTTCTTCATCTTTCTATCTCTGCTTACCATGAAAACAGTGTATTGGGACTCCAAATTTTTCCATCAACCCGACACTCCTCATTTTGGAAAGGCATATCTCAGGTGCTTTTCCATTTGAGACTATTTTTCAGTCCTGTTCTTGGTCAAGAAAATCTCTTCACCTTCTTACATGAAGAATGGCTTCCTATTGGGCCGCTCACTACTCATTACCCTCACCTTTTCGCTTAGGCTTAAAACAAAAATGCCAGAGGTCTCGATGGACCCTTTGGGCTTAGAGGTTGGCTGTTAACCTTCATCAACTCACTAGCTATTAAGCTTAACGAACCTTATCCAACCTTACAAGTTGAATAACTATACAAATGATGGCACTGGTCGATGGGTGTCTTTAGCATCAAAGAGGTATATAGAATCTTATGTGAGACGACATGCTCATGGACTGCTACCTTATCTAGAGCACAAAGATCTCTCTTAAGATCAACCTTTTTATCTGGCTCCTTAGAAGAAGACGGATTCCCACAACTTTGTATTGTGTTTGTTGGCTTACAAGAGTGACTCCAAATTGCAAAATGTGTAATCAAAATCTGGTGGAAGATACAAATCATCTATTCTTTAATTACAAAATCTCTATGAAAGTTTGAAATAATGCCAACATTTACTGGAACCCTATTGACACCACTGAGATGGAATTTTGGAATGTCTTCTAACATGGTGGAACTGGAATGCCAATCATCTTCCGGTCGTGAAGAAATTAGGCTTCTATGCATTATTGTGGGCTATCTGGCTGCAACGATATAAAACGGTCTTCCAGAATCATAGGTGCTATGTTGAAAATATTCTTAGTCATACTTTTTTCCTATGTAATGAGTGGTGCCTCCGCCAATAATACTCTCATTCCTCTCTTGCAACCTAGGCTTTCATCCTAAGGCACTTCAATGCATGGTTTTGGGTGATTAACAATCTGGTTAATCACCCTTTTTCCCTCTAAAAAAATAATACCTAATACATTTCCATCATTACTTTTTGCATGATCATAATATTTCCTGCATCAGTTCCCCCTTTCAAAATGCTTGACCCCAAGCATTGGACAATTGAATTGGGTTACAATAACAATTAAATTGGGTGCACAATAAGAAAACAGACACATTGAAAGTTGGTGAGATATCAAAACCTTCCAACAAGTGGGCAATATATGCATTATCATTGATCATCAAACTTTTTGTTTTGCATCATATCGTATCTTTCCCCAGGAAAATGCTCTTTCCGAAGATAAACCATCACAAGATTTCCTTCACATTAGATTTGCTGGCATCGCTTACGATAAAAAATAGTCTTATACCTCAATTTTGATTCCTCTAGTTGTATCCTACAAGTCCTTTGCCCATCAAGAAGATGTATCATGTCGGCAATTCCATCAAGAGAAGAACAGCTAGCCAGAATAGTGATGTCAACAACTTGTCAGGGCAAATGACGTAAATATCATAAAAGGTACACATCATATTGTGTGATTAACAAAGCTATTAAAGGCAAACTCAGGTTGAGCAAGTGAAAGATTCCACTATTTAGGCTTCTCACTGGAAATTGCCCAAATCAAATTGCCCCATGAGCGATTGACAATCTTCATCTATACATCACTCTAAGGGTGGGTGGTGCTATTTAAACACAATGAGTTGATCAATCGTGCCACAACAACAACAACAAAGTCTTATCCCACTAGGTGGGGTCGGCTACATGGATCATACGACGCATTCGTTGATCCATGTTCATGAGATTCGATAGGATTTTACGTTGGTTATCGGAGCCTAACACAACCCTCCTTCTTTATCCGGACTTGGGACCGGCTATAAAACATAGGCGGAGTTATAGGAATTTAGAATCTCTATGCAACATGATAGTACGAAGAATGCCATACAACCTAACCACTTCTTTAAAGAAAATCACAATGATTTTACTGGTCAAATATCTTGCTTCAAGCTAGGAAATTCATATCTTAGGTAATTGAGTTCACAGGAGTCCGAGGATGAAGTCCATCTATAGCATTGGCAGTGGTAGATAGTGTCCAGTATTTTGGAAATAACTCCTCGCGACTTGACAAACTTGACATAATTTCAAAAAGCACTCCACATGTCCTCGCAGTTTTGGCCAAAAGGAGACATTTTTTTATAACTGCAATAGTTTTGCCTCATCTGAAGTGGCCTCCAAGACCTCTGCTATGCAGATCCTTGATGACCTATTCACACAAGGAAGATTGGGAAAGACAGAGACGATTGTCTAGGTACAAGAATCCTTCATGGATGTGCCATCCTCCCATTCTTTTGCCTAGCTAACAGTTTTCTGACCATGGTCGAACTCTAGATCCTCAAAGTTCATTTAAACAAAGGGATCCATTAACAACTTACATTTGACCAACAGGAAAGCTCTTCCCTCGACGACTTAATGCATCAACAACCTAGTTCAGAACCTCATACTTATGATGAACTGTGAAGGTGACCTTCTAAAGGAACATGACCAATTGTATATGCATTATGTTGTTATTCGGCTAATTCTGCAAGTGTTTGAGAGCGTTGTGGTCTCTATGATGAATAAATTCCCACTAAACTAAATAGTATTTCCAATGTTTAAGGTCTTGCACAACAACATAGAACACTAAATTCATATGTCATCTAATGGCACCGATGATTATTGAGCTTCTCATTGTGGAAGGCGATTTAGTCATCCCTCCTGATTAAGCACGGGTCAGCTGCCCATTGCAAAAGCATCACATTCAACCTCAGGCTGACAAAAGTTATGAAGATCCAAAACTCAGGCTGATGTTAGTCGTTGTTTAATATCTTAGAAGCTTCTTGATGCTTCCTCCATCCAACAAAATTATATATTCTTTAAGCATTATGTAGGGCCATAATTTTGCTGAAACTGTGCACAAATGACCCACAACAAGATACGGTCCATTGAAACTTCGAACATCATGAATTGTTTTAGGAGTTGGCCATGTGAATATCTTTTGCACATTCTCATCATCCACGAGTAGTCCGAACATGCTAATAATATAAGGATACTATTATTAAAGAACATGAACTTTTATGGTTCCAGCTTGTGATTTGGAAGGGCTTGTTAGATGGAGTGTAGTTGTAGAGTTGTTTGGCAACTTCTTTGTTGTAAATGAGGATGTCATCAAAGTAGATGACAAACGAAGGGCTTCAAAACCAGTGTCATAAGGCCTTTGACAAAATGACAAACATATCTTTCATTTTAAACGTTATCTTCCATATGTCCCCTGTTGCATTGTGAATGATAGACATAATGAAGATCCAATTTTGAAAAGAGTGTAGCATCACATAGCATGCCCCACATGTCTTCCTCTACCTATTATTATAACGCCTTGTGCTATTTGGAACACATTCTATAATAAGTACATGTGATGGTCTTGTGTTGTATGCTCCATTTAGGAGGTAGCTCCAAGGGCACCTCTTTAGGAAGAAGAGTATCCTCAAATGTTTGTAGCACATGGCGCACTATCACTTCATGTTGGTCACTTGATAAGGGTGACATAGTCGTGCATGTCCAGAGAAAATAGTCATTGATGTGAAATAATGATATTTATCCACAACAAAGGTTGATTTCACATTGGTTGTAGCCCGCCTGCCGCATCATTTGATGTGAAATCATGATATTTATCCATAACGAAGGCCTATTTTACATCAGTTGTAGGTTTGTTGTCCAATGGCATGAGATGAATTTGTTGATCTCCATGTATGAGGGTGTACACATTCTTTCGTCCTATGTATAAAGCTCCCACGCCAAACTATAAGATGCGGCCGACTATAAGATGACATGCATCCATGTCCAAAATATCAAAATTGACTTCATCTTTCTAACATCATCCAATTGAGAAAGGAACTTGAACTCGACAGGTTTGCGTAACATTCATATCGGTTGTCGATTTGATCCATCCTACCTTGTAAGGAGGTGAATGCTTTTCGACTAGGAGTGCTAGGCGCTCAACTAAAACTTTCAACACGATATTCTCATAGCTTCCACTAACAATACTAGTGTCACCCAATTTTCAATTGATAGCTCCCCTTATTCGAAAGATGTTGTGTCTTTGACTGGGTTTGTCACATCTTGGAGAGAGGAATAGTCATTGGAAAACATAAAAGATATGTTCTCCCTCAATATTCACATATTAAGTTTCCTTGTCTACTTGTTGGTCATTCAAGTCCTCTAGTTTAGCACCATTCACTTCTCCTTTAGCTAGAGTGTGGTTTACATTTATAGTAGACTAGAGATGCCAAATGCCTGTATGTATTGGGAGGATGGGTATTTCTAGTGAGGTTATGTTGTTGTGATTGTGCAAAGGCTGATGGCAGGGATTTTAGAGATAACAGAATTTTCGAGCTTAGTGGAACTCCAATTTTGGACTTGACGATAAAAAATCTATCTGCTTGAAGAAGCTCATAGCATTCCTTTCCAAGTGGAGCTCAACCTTTTCAGCTAAGGACATAATGTCGGTGAGTGTATATTTAGATTGTATCTCCACTCGATCTCATATCGCCGGTCGGAGCCCCACATAAATATGGTAATTTGTTGATTTTCAAAGTACAGTGGCGGAGTTGTGTCGTGCGATTAATTCGTTTGATGTCCTGCCACTGGTGATACAAAATTTGTTCATAGTCGGATGGTAGAAACAATCTCTTAGCAATTGCTTCATTCATGCCCAAATTCGAATTGGAGGACATTCTTGATGGGCAATGTGCTGGGATTTGATCCCACCATGCAGATGCACATCCTAGAACCGATACTCCACTAGTTTGACTTGTTTCCCTTCAAGGGTCTCCATCTTAGCAAGCCAATTCATGAAATCCTCAATAATCAATTGTTTGCTGAATGGAAGATCCATTTTTATCTTGAAATTTGAGTTTCCTCGTTGAATTCTTCATCAATTTGTCAGCCGATCTATTGAAGTACTCTCTTGGGTCCCCAATTCAAAAAACTTTTCTTGCGTCGAGATCTACATCTACTAGATACTTGTGGTGAGTTGCACGATTGTTTGCATGATCCCATTGACATTTGCTTGCAACATCACACACTCCATTCAAGTTGGTGTGCCTTCCATGGGTATGATACTGGTAACCTGAAGCATTATCAGCCCCCACGATCTGGAGCATCGCAAGGGAGGAGATGAGTTGAAACACGTCATCTCATGGAACATAATATTAGAAGAAACAAAAGGAATTCTTCTTTACATCTAAAAAAATTAGGAATAAATGTCCAAGCATTTAACTAACCACCAATGGCTAAGATATCAACTGATAACTAACTATCAACAACTAACAATTTGCTAACCACTAACTCTAGTCTAACCGTCTAACTATACACAGAAGATAACATAGTTCTATCGTTACTTTGCATTATCGGCTTCGTGAACACTTCCAAGATCAGCAACCATGCTAAATAATAAATTTCAAAATGCCAATCAAGGGAAAAAGAAAAATGTGAAAGCGTGTAAACAAATAATACAACAACAACAAAACCTTATCCCACTAGGTGGGGTCGGCTACATGGATCATACGACGTCATTCCGTGTAAACAAATAATGTTGTAAAGAAATAATAATTATCAAAGAAAACTGTTTTCATGCTTTCCTTCAACAACAAAACAATAGCATGATAACAAAGTGTATCAAGTTTTCGAAAAAAATTTTGAGAAGAAAGAATGACTGCGAAGTATGAAGTTCATCCTATTCATAGTTCTCACGTGCCTATGAAGACCAAAGTATGGAATTTGGTATACAATGGGTGTGCTATCAGATATAAAACAGGAATATGTAATGAGCAATGCTATCTAGTTGATATCCCTCTTAGGGGTGTTCACGGACCCCGACCCTCTACCCGATCACCATTTTTTTTAAATTTTTCTTATTTTTTGTATTATTTAATATAAAAAACATTATATTATATTTATTTAAAAAGCATAAATAATTTGTTAAATATTAAATTATATTTAAAATATTTTATTTTAATATTTTTATATAAGATATAAGTTGAAAACTAAATAAAAATTTTAAAAAAATTCAAGTGATTCCAGTTGGATCGTCTCGGGCCGAAAAATTCCGACCCGACCTTTTACCCAACCCAAACTAATTTCAGTCGAGTTGAGTCATAAGGTTCACCGGGTCGAACACTTCTAATCCCTTGCCCACAATAGGATAGTCATCTATTAACAGCTCTCTCTAACAAAAGAATAAGTTAAGAAACGAAGTTGCCGGAATTTGACTCACAAATCCAAAGGTTATTGGTTCAATACATCAATCTTCACGCGGAGCCTTAATTTGTAATCGTAATAGAAGGGGAATGAAAACAAAAACAAAGAAACACGACATTGCTGAATTTCATTAAGGTACTTTGGCGTTTCTGTATCAACGTGCAAGAATTATCATCTTTACTTTACAAGGGTCTCCCGATGGGTTTTAACTATGTCGTCCAACCTGTTCTCCATTTGGTTTTGCTGCTAAATAGAGAGAACACACTTGGAAAGGCCAAGTAACTCCTCGTCTCTAGCAAATGAAGCATGGAGCGCGAATTGAGACAATGAAGTTGTTTAAGAAACACCATATTTATAGAAAGGTTTTATCTTGCTTGTGCTTCTAGGAGATTCGTTGCTGCCACATTTATATCATTTCTAGCCTGCATGAGGGCTTGCCTTGCGGAATCCGCATCAAATCCCATAGATACTAATGTTGCAACTGAAGCGTTTGGTGGCCCAGGGAAAGGATAATGTGCTGGGGGATAATTGCTCTGCACTAACAACAACAACAAAACCTTATCCCATTAGGTGGGGTCGGTTACATGGATCATACGACTTCGTTGATTCATGTTCATGAGATTCGACAGGGTTTTACGCTGGCTGTCGGGACCTAACACAACTCTCCTCCTTTATCCGGGTTTAGGACCGACTATAAAACATAGGCGGAGTTAATTGCTCTGCACCAAAATAGGAATTATACCATTCAGTTACTAAGTCTCGTTGTCCAATGCGCTATTCAATTCACAAAGGAAGCCTTACACATAAAAGAATGAGTAAAGTAGAGAACCAATTCACTCTTTAATTCAGTAGGAAAAAACTCTACCCAGCCATCAAGGTCCGATGATACATTTTTAGATCCCTTCTGATCTTTATGAAGTCTACACACTACTTGTGCCAATATACTATTCTCTGAGTTCAAGATCTTTCTCTCAATTCCAAAAGGTTCCATAAACTTTTGCACCTATATACTCATTAGTTTCACAATCATCTAGTTTCTGAACATATGCAACATTCAGCACCATAAACTTGGTAATGCAAAGACCTCTGTACTTTTAGCCACTTATAAGTTTCTTCCCCACTCACTAATTCATATGCAGAGTAGGTAAACAAAAGAAGCTTCAGCTGACTGTTAATTGCATTTCTCTTTACTAACACAAATCAAGGAAGGATAGTTATTGCGACCACTGATTTTTTTTTTGAGAAGATATTGCGACCACTGATGACTGAAGTTTTGTTCATATAATTTTAGGCATTGTAGAAATGCTCTTGGCTATTTGCATTTCTCCATATAATTTTAGGCATTGTAGAAAGGTACCTAAGTGCATGCTATTTGCGGATGATATAGTACTTTTAACGGATTCAAGAGAAGAGATTAATACAAAATTGGAAATATGGAGAAATACGTTGGAGTCAAAGGGTTTTTGTTTATGTAGGAATAAAATAGAATATATGCATAACAATTTCACAAATAAACAACTTAGAGACGATTTGAAGTTAGGCTAGGGGAGGATATAATTCCTCAAGTGACAAAGTTTAAATATTTAGGATCAATTGTAAGACAAGATGGTAAGATTGATGACGATGTTAATCATAGAATTCAAGCTGGTTGGTGTAAGTGGAGGAAAACCACTGGAGTTCTTTGTGATAGAAAAGTACCCAATAAAGTTAAAGAAAAATTCTATCGTACTGCTATAAGACCAGCAATGTTATATGATAGTGAATGTTGGGCTATGAAGGGACAACATGAACGTAAAGTAGGGGTAGCCGAAATGAGGATGTTGAGATGGATGTGTGGTCATACAAGATTAGATAAGATTAGGAATGACCATATACGTGAACAAGTCGGAGTGGCTCCTATTAATGAGAAAATGGTAGAGAATCGTTTGAGATGATTTGGTCATGTTCAGAGAAGACCATTAGATGCGCCAGTAAGAAGAGTAGATCAAATAATCTGGAGTCCGATTAAAAGAGGGAGAGGGAGGCCAAGGCGGACACTTGGCGAACTAATAGAGCAAGATCTATTGGTGAATAATATACCGAAAGGTTTGGTTACTAAAAGAGCGGAATGGCGTCGTATGATCCATGTAGCCGACCCCACCTAGTGGGATAAGGCTTTGTTGTTGTTGTTGTTGTAGAAATGCTCTTGGCTAATTTTTTTAAATATAAAAAACATTGCTCCCCACCTAGTGGGATAAGGCTTTGTTGTTGTTTGTTATAAAAAATATTGCTAAAGAATAATTTCACCTTGAGGCTAACCGAGATATAGCTTTAAGAGGATTCAGAATCAAAACAGGTAGAATCAGAGCATGAATTCAATAGACATGGATACAAACTAGCATAAAACCTCTAGGATATTTCTAAAGATGAGAAATGAGAAAAAACTTATGATTATTATTTTCTTATTGTATTTCACATTATATTGTCCACCTCCATCCTTTAGGGTGAATTTGGTTTGAAGTAAAAACACTTACACGTAAATCCAAATACTGCAGTTGAAAACTACTGCATTTGGTTGGTTTCAACTGCTGTAAAGTTGTCTACTCCTTGCTACAGTATCGAAGAAATTGGAATCTGAGTGTGATGGTTGTCTTTTCACGAGAGGAAACCAACCAAAGGTTGGGATCCACAAGGAGTTATGTTAAGAGTGAAATTTTAGATGGGACCATGAAATGCAATGGAAGAGAGTGTGAGAAAGTATAGGACAACAAATAATTTTTAATATTAATTAAAAATTATAATGTGTATAATATTTGGAATATAATAATATTTTATGAAAAATTAATAGATTATGTATTCAAACACAAATAAAAATTTTCATATTCTATTATTAATATTTAAACAAAATAGATGAACTAATATAAAATAATATTTATAATATAAATGAAAAGTTAATAAAAATAATATTTTGATCAACTAAAAATATATACTTAATATTTATTAAAAAATTAAATTACAATAAATATAAATAAAACAATTCACAAAATGTTTATTATTATAAAATAAGGGTTCAACGGTTGTGCTACTTTTTTAAGGGGTAGCACCATCTGAAAACTTTTTTGATCAACTATTCATCATGAATCAAATGGTGTTGAGTGAACGTTGATGGTGCTACCACATAAAAGAGCCAGCACAACCATTTTTCGATCAAATAATACTTGTTTATCTTTCAAGTAACAATAGAAGTATGTTAAAAGATAATATAAATAAAAAATTACCATAATATTTAAAAGAAATAATAGTAGAATTAAAAAAAATGATATTATATATAAATTTAAAAATAATTTAAATTACATTAAAAAGTATTTTAAATGTTATTTTTAAATATGCTTAAAAGGAAGTAATTGCAACATATAAGTTAGAATAATTCATTGATGTTAAAAATGAGAAAAATAATAGTGATAATCAAATATATTACATATAAGGGATGGATAATGTTTAAAATATAAATAAAAAGTTAAGAATATAAAAGACTTTGAGTATAAAATTGTATAGTTAAATACCTTTTAAAATAATAAAGTATAATACATGAATAATAATAAAATAAAGATTATTTTAAATAAAAAATAATATTGAAGTTTAAAAGAATAAAATATAATGCATAAAAATAAAATAATAAAATAAATACAAAAGTAAAAAATATCTAATGCAAACATGATAAAAGAAGATATTCAATAAAATATAACAAATAAGAAATATAAATACAATAATGAAAAATATCAAAAGGTACTAAATTACAAGCCAATCTAAAACAATAATTAACAAAAAATGTTTATTTAAAATTATAATGGCAAAAAGATATGCACTAAAAGAACTATAATTAAAATATAATAAAAAAATAAGAATATAAAAAAACAAATTTACTGGCCAGTCCCAAGCCCGGATAAAGGAGGAGGATTGTGTTAGGCCCCGACAGTCAGCGTAAAACCTTGTCGAATCTCATGAACATGGATCAACGAATGGCGTCGTATGATCCATGTAGCCGACCACACCTAGTGGAATAAGGCTTTGTTGTTGTTGTAGTATAAAAGTAAATATTAGAAGTTTCATACACATAATTAATTTTTATCCATATAACTACTTTTAATTAACAATATTAACAAATTTCTTGCTTTTATTAAAGCACAAAAGCAATGAAGAATATACAATCAATTAATTGCTTATAACAAAGAAATGATGGTACATATTGTCGAAGTTAATTTTTTTTTACAACTAAAAAAGTAATTATATAGTCCAAGAACATTCTCTATCAGCAGTATATAGGCATGTGGATAGGATTACCTCGAGATGGGCAGGAGAATGTCTGTTTCCTAAAGAATTCCCAGTAGGCAGTGTTTAAGGAATTAGTTGATGAAGGCCAGTGTAATCGTGAGACAAATGACGTAAGTGCATTTGGAAACTGTACAATGTTCAAAGCAAAATAGTCACTGCAAAACTTTCAAATGAAACACAATATTGGCATAACTGCCGCATATGTCAAATACAACAACAACAACAACAAAGCCTTATCCCATTAGGTGGGGTCGGCTACATGCGTTGATTCATGTTCATGAGATTCGACAGAGTTTTACGCTGACTGTCGGGGCCTAACACAACCCTCCTCCTTTATCCGGGCTTGGGACCGGTTATAAAACATAGGCGGAGTTCCACATATGTCAAATACAATGTCTGTAAATAGAGAAACATGATCCATAAAAGATTTTCAGCACTAAAAAACTAGTAAAAAGATAGAATAAAGACTAATTGAAAACTGGAAGATATCTCCAAAAAACAAAAACTGGAGAGCCGTTACAAAATCCTTGGTGTGCAATACGCTTAACCAAACATGAAGTTAGATTAGAGGGACAACAATCATGATCTAAGTCGGACAAGATTTTAGAGCTACAGATTTTAAATGAACAATATGGCAAAAATTTAAAGTTCATATAATTGAAATATGCATAATTGGCACAACTAGTTAGTAGGATTGTATAGTTGCCCTGAGTTCGATTCTTGAAATTATTAGTTGGTCAGGTAAATATCATTCTACTCTTTCTCTTCGGCTCCGAATTACTTAGGTGATAATAGCCCTAGCACTGGGAGCCACATAGGCGTATCCAAAAAAGTTCATGTAACTAAAATGAGAAATGTTTGTAGTCTTTCAAAAACAATGTTTATAATTACATTCAACATTTTTTCCTTAACAAAAAGTTCATCTTAACCATTTTTTACTAATAAACCTTAACCTATTTTTTCAGATTTAATATACCTTGTAAGTGAGAGTTAATTTACTTTCATTCTATTTCAATTCATCTTTTACTTTTCAATAACAAGAATTACATCGGTCAGCAGCCATACATAACAGCTATCAAAAAACAAGTGACATAGGATCAAATCCCCCAAAAGCAAGAATAAGCACACAAACTAATAGGAAAAATCCCATATACTTTGGGGATTGAACCTTGGACCTTCCCTTGTCACAAATCCACAGCTCTCGGAGTTGTGATTTTTTGGGTTTTACACTCTTGTACATCTATCATTCAAGTTTGCATTAGCCCATTGAGAACTAATAGGAAAAATCCCACATACTTTGGGATTGAACCTTGGACCTTCCCTCATCACAAATCCACAGCTCTCGCAGTAGAAATTTTTTGGGTTTCACACTCTTGTACATCTACCATTCAAGTTTGAATTAGCCCATAGAGAACACCACAATCCAAGAACTCTGCACCCACCCAACCGTCTCCATCCCCACTCCAACCCATCCCACATTCATGTTCTTCACACAGGCAATGACACTTCATGTTAGATGGTAATATTTGCCTCCTTTTTTGCTCAACTGACTATTTATGTTCAAAATGGCTTAGCATTGGACATTGTTGGCTTAGATACGACCGCAAGGATATTATATTTTATCTTATTGTCCATTTGAATTTTCATTGCACATGACATTGCAACCAAACTAGTCCAGACACACCACCACATTATCATTCAAATGGCTAAGGTCACCAAACTGGTGTGACATTTGACATGTATTACAGTACTCCATATGAGAATATTTACTTCAAAATGTGCAGGTTGTAATGCACTTATAGGGCCTCTCGTAATGAGTTATTGATCCAACGAAATGCTGCAAACTAGACATATTATATTGGGTGGTTTTCCTTTTTTGATTGAGTCACCTGATTATGCTCACCATTCGCTCTCTTAAAAAACAAACAGCATCCTGCCCTCTTGCTCACATCCTCATTTCCTCACTGTAAACTTCCAAACCAGTTTCATCATGGATGAACAAAATATTTGGGAATTAACACAATGCTGAAAAAATTGACGAACTTTAACTTCGTTAAGTTAGTTCTTTTGGCCACAGGTTAATTATTTTTCCCTTCTTTGCTTCAGCAGTTCTTATTCTTCCTCGAGAATTTGAATCTTATTTATTTACAGACTTAGTACAGATCTATAATCCCTTGGCATGCCATTTTTGCTTAACTGCATTAACTTTTGAAGTCTTCACAGATAAATGCAAGTTGCTTAGTTTTTAATTGTTTGTTAAGTTCCACCTATACAGATGTTGATATCATGGTTACATGTTCATGGCAAAGTTATCTGTTTTGGGGCCTATAGGAAGCTGTTATACAATAAAGTTAGCCATTGTATTTTTATAAAAGAAAGATAACTCATAAAAAAACACTTAAAATATACATCATATTAGCCGACCCCACCTAGTGGGATAAGGCTTTGTTGTTGTTGTATTAGTAATGTGAAAAGAAGCAAGAAAATCAATAAGGAAAAATAAAATATCCAAATTAAAGGGGATGCAAATAAAGTGCAAAAGATTCCTTTAGACAACAATGAGTATCTGGACACGTCTAACAAATTATTACTGCAAAGAATAAGTCCCTTGGTTATACTTCATGCTTTTGAACCTGAACCTAAACAAAAGAAAATTGTGAACATATTTATGAAATGCAAGCATCAGAATTTCATGCAGACAATAATATACCTTTATTTTGCGGATACCAAATGCACTTAGATGGTACAAAGATCCAGCTAGTAAACCACAGCAACCAGGGATTATTGATCGCTTCCACGAAGAGAAAAGAAGCTGTCCAAAATGAAATGAGATTGATTAGTACACATAAAACCATTTAAATACATCATAATCCGAGTATCAATTTCACCTGAAGACCTGCCAAGTATATGGATGACTTATCACTAAAATTTATCCATACGAATCCGCGATGAAACTGGAATATCAAAGTAGAAAGGTACAAAAGCAGCAAAAGTTAGACCATATGGTCCCGAAGCCATAGTGTACAAAGGATCTGCATAAAGGTTGTTAAGTAGTCTGATCAGTATAAAATGATCATTGATCAGTATTAGAATAATCATACTGCCAAAGTATGCAACTGTTGTCACCACATGGACAACAATCATGATCTACAATCATTTAGAAGTTTCTCAAGATATGAAAAAAAAAAACTTCAACATTACAAATAATCTCAGTCAACAACAATGAAACAGAAAATGATAATAAGCATAAATCTTGCTCTGTAATAGTCATAAATAGACCTTCTAAGAAAATAGACATAAATATCATGAAATAAAAAAGGAAAAAAGTACTAGATGTTCGAAACAAGTTTGCAGTGGAGAAAAAGAAGATACAGATTAGCTTTCTTCATTCTAGGTAAAACATCAGTGTCAGTACCTAAATTCCACTTATATAAGGGAAAGTGGTCCAAATTGATTTTAAAATCCGAAAAGCAAGAACTTGATTATGATTTAGTTTCATTTTTCTGCATTATATTATCAAGATTTGGCTTCTTCCTAACCCTGAAAATATGCATCATTGCCTTGGTAAATCACTCTAGCTGATTGATTTGTATCCCCTTCTGACCGGTCCAACTGTCCAAGAATATAACTAAATCGCTTTTCTTGAGATTCTATCACCTTAGTCTCGTTAAATAAAAGTTTAGTCAAGGTCTCAATCTAAGTAGTCAAAGTACAAAGAATCAACGCTCACATTTGTGATTAAGGCCCATATTTGATCACAAAGGCATAAAACAGGATAGGCAATCGTCATTCAAAATTAAAATAAAATAAAACATGTTATATTTAGTAAACTTAACATGCAATTAAAAACAAGTTTGATAAATGAGAGCATGACCATTCTGAAATGTTTTCCTTTTGCCCCTACCATCAACTATAATGTTCAATTAAATGATACAGCCATGATGCTAAAAAGTTTGCATACTTAAATCAAGAGACATGTGAAAGTTCAGTCATGCAGAAAAGCAAAGACTGAGATGCATCAGGTAATAAGATTTTGGCTGCAATTCAGTATTTTACAGTGGAAAACAGCAAAAACTATTGTTTTTAGAGAGAGCAAAAACTAATTGACAATGATAATAATGCCAAACAAAGAAAACAAATTATAGTCCACACCTTTGATATATGCCAAAGCGAGGATTTCCAATGAAGATGACATCACAATGGAAAATGCCATGAAAACCTGCATGTTAAGCTAAGCAGTACGCAACGAAAAAAGAAATTATTGATAAAACTGGGAAAATGTGGAAATAAAAACTTAGAACACGCTAGCGCCATTTCCCCAGAAAACAATCAGTGTTAAATGTTCTTACCGAGTATTTATTGGATCCTATTTGTCTCTCAAAAACTCTGAAATAATAGAGTAGATAAAGACCAAATATCAATTCTGGAGTTGACGAGAACGCAAACACTGAAGCTACGAGGTTCCAGAGGCGCAACTTCTCGAATATGGCCTGTACAATCCAAAATCGAAATCTAATGTGATCCAAACGACAAAGAGACGGCGGCAAAGATAAACATTACGCAGTCAACAGTTTATACAAATGATCGGAAAATACGCTGAAATAGTCACTTCAACCAAACTGGAAAATTGATCGATAGCTCAAAGTTAAATTGGTCAATAGCTCAAAGTTAACAACAAAAGAAAAAAACAACTAAATTTCACAGTCACATCCGAAAACTCGAAAGAAAAGAGTCATTTTTTTTCAAGCATGCACACTAATTGCAGTACGAGAAATAGGTGCCAGAAGATCCAATGCGTGATGCATCAATCGACTAGTGCCGTGAGTGTGAAGGGCAGTGAGAGACCTGATAAGACAATCCGATGGGGAGAGGCGGAGGAGGAGGGTGGCGCATGCCAATGACGACGGTGAGGAGAGCGCTCGCGGCGACGAAGGATTTGGTGACGGGGGCGTTGTCTGGCGGCGCACATTGAACGAGACAACAAGAACAAGAGTGAGATCATCAGTGAAACAAAACCAGAAGAGGGTAAGGGACGATAGGAGGGGGGTAGAGAGAGAGAGAGAGAGAGAGCGTGAAAAGAATTGGGAATTGGGAAATCCGGAATCCGCGGAAGGTCCTCCGTTCATCATTTTTCTTCTTTTGGAGAGAGAGCGTGAAAAGAATTGGGAATTGGTGATGGAATAAGGAATTGGGAAAGAGTGAGGTTTCTTAGGTTACGTTTGATTCATATTCAAATTATATGAATAATAATCCATTTAATTTAGTTATCCCTTTGAATTTTTTTTAAAAAAATAATTGTGCTTGAATGAAATTTGAATAAGTGATGTTTAAGAGAGAAAATAATAAAATTAACTATTCTTCATGATGAAAAGAATTGCTAATCTTCGTTTTCTTCAAAATTCAAAATAACCTTTTCAAAATTTAAAATATTGACTAAATAACTAATTTATTTTAATTTTTTTACGTTTGACTTTGTCCATTTAATAAAAAAAGGTTGGTTCGCATTTTCGATCAACTTGGTAAGCTTTCAAGTAAATAAATGATTGGAATAGTAAATAAAACTTTCAAGTAGTTGACTGACGTCTTTAGAATGAGTCTTGGTTGAGGTTACGTCAAAAATGATTTTCGGATTCTTTAATTCTCGATTGATTTGCAATGACTTTTAATAGAAATTCTTCTCTCATTTTTTTTGGGCGACAATCTTCTAGGGTTTTGCGTTGATTCTAATGCTTAATTTTAGTGAATTTTGCTTGAAAAATTACAATCATTGATGTAGAAAAGTTTGATAAGATAACATGATATGGGTTTGGAGTCACCCAAAATGATCTATTCTGATGACCAACACTGGGTAGAAAGCTAACCTGACCCGGGTTCTTGTTAATTTCATATCTATCATATTTTGATTTTATTTGTGTTCTTGTGTTCCGGTCACCTTGTACTTCTCAAATAATGATCCTAAAAATAAAATAAACTAAAAGTGGATAGCTTTAGACTCAAATGAATTTAAGAAAATATATACATGTGATGATCAAAACTACAAAATCATTTAAATGGCATCACTACAAGAGAAAATCACATCTAAGGACGCAAATTTATATTCTTGTGGATGCATTTTTTGCGTCTTTAAATAGGTCATCTGCGCTTTTAAAAGCGACCTTTTTTTGGTGTCGAAAATAATATTAGAGACATTAATATTTTATGTTGCTAACGTGTGTCTCAAATATTAAGACACTTATTGCTCTGTCTGTAATCAATGATATTAAATTGCAAACGATATTTTTTGCGTCATCCACTTGCGACTCTATTTTAACGACGCAATTACATGTGTCGTCGGCTGGTGTTATTAAGTTAAAGATATTTTAGCTTATGTTGTTAGCTTGCGTCGTTAACAAATTCACCTGCACTTTTCACAGTGTCCTTATTTTTTGAGTCAAAAATTTTAAAATGCTAGTATTTGCATCATTATCATGCGACACAAATGTGAAGACATTATCGTTTACGTTGTTAATTTGTGTTGCTAAATTGAAGACACTATTTGATATTGTATCACTAGCGTCTCTAATGTAAGGACGTTGCTATATGCATCATTGTCAAGTGTTACCAATTAAGAACGTTATAACAAGCGTCATAAATCAATATTGTAAATTTAAAGACACTTTTATTTTGTGTCTTCAATTCTTTTTATATATTTATTTTAAAATGTCACATTTGAAAATTGGCACATGCTAAAAAATGTCCTTAGTTGTTATTTAAAGACGAATAATTAGTGTCTTAAATTATATTATTATTTTATAAATATTAATTCATTATATCATTTAACATGTATATGGTATATATATATATATGATGGTTTTGCAGGCCAGATAAATAGAATATAAGTAAGAAGTCAATCTAGATATCAAACTAAAAATTCTGAAGAATTTGTGACACATTATTTTTTAATCACACACATCTCTAGTGAAAAAAAGAAAAATATGATAAATCTAAAAATCTCTAATAAAAGACATTTGAAGCTTTATCATTCTCTGCAATCTTCAAGTTTTTGTCTATGTCCCTGTAAAAAATAAAATAATAAATTTATAAGTATCTAAATGTACAATTATCGTCAATAGTATACTTTTACATCATACAAATTGGAAAAAGAAGGAAGAGTGCTCACTTGTGAATGTGATAATTCATCTTCATTTCCTTGGTTAAAATGTCCTACTAATGATGTTATGGTATCAATTTGAGCTTGCATATCTGATATTTGTTGTCGATAATTATTTTCCATTTCCTACATTTTATTTTAAAATTGAGATTCCATTTCATCACGTTCACGTCGCACAATTTTCTCTGCACGAGCTTCCACCAGTTGCTCAATATTAACACTTTCAGTATTCATTCTTGCACATCTTTGAGATTCTTGTATTTGTCTAGCATTAACACCAAGTCCATAACCTATTACTCGACCATATTGATCAGTCCTAATCACTTCATTCTATACTTGATCTTCTATATTGACATGTTCAATTTCTTGAGAGTTTGCAATTCATTTTGTCATTAATGTAGTAGCTCTTTCCTGTGGTGCATAAAAAATTGTTTCAATGTATTTAATAACTATTTTTTTCAATAATAAATAACTTATGAAGTTAAAAAGATACATAAAATATTTATTCAATTGAAAAAATAAATTGAATTCATACCACATTATTTTTTCTTTCTAGAATAAAGAAAAAGTATAGAATTAAAATGCAAAGTTAAATTAATAGATAAACTTATTCATACCACAAGTTGCTCAGAAGCTTGATTCACGAATCCTCCATCTTTGTGCTTGTGAATTATAGAATACCATTCCACAGGAGTAAGATCTCTATTATGCTTCTTTTTCTATGAAAAAATTATATAAGAGCAATCAATCATGGAAATTTATATTATTCAAATTTATTTATGTAAAATAAAAATACATACAAATAATCGCTTCTTTCGAGCAAAACTTTGGGACCCTATTGTGTGAGGAGCAACTTGATGTGCACGAGCTCTTTTACCTTTTGCAGAAATATTCTAACAAATAACAAAAAATCAGCATCACAAAGCATCATATTTATTTAATATTATATAAATATGAAATTATTACCTTCTCTTTTTCCGAGAACCAATAATGGACTAGATCAATCCATCGTTGAGAAGGAACTTCTTTCAGAGCTTCCCTCGCCACATCTGGTTTTGACCTCCCATCCAACATATGCCTGTCCTAATATCATTAAGTGTAGATTGAGGATGTGGAATATCATTAGGTACCGAAGAAAAACTTTCTCTGTGAAAAATCCAAGTTATGTAGCCATATAAAAATCCATTCCATGCCAAGTGATGTTCCATTATGTTTGGTTCATGAGAAAATTTGTTGAAACATTTTTGACATGGACAAATTATTTTTCCATCAAATAATGCATTATCAGATGCAAATTTGATAAAAGATTGTATGCCTCGAAGATATTGAGGATGTGTTCTTGACCTTTGTATCCAAATTTTATCCACGAGTCCAAATATATATAAAAGATTATCTGAGACATTAAATCGAAGATATACCATATTAATATATATTGTTCACATGCCATATTTAAAAAATTATCATATTTAACATGTCTACTAAAATAAAGAGAGGATGCCTCTTTCGAAAGAGGGGTGTCAAAACACCCTCTCTCTAATCGAACGAGAGAGACGCTTCTCTCTATAGAGAAAGAGCTCGACGCAAAGAGAGAGCGCGCCCCTCTATCTGAGATCAGAGAGGCGCCCCTCTCTGAGATCAGAGAAGGGGACGCCTCTCTCTGCGAGAGAGGGGCGCGCACCCCTCTGCGCGCCTCACGCCTCTCTCTCTGCAGAGAGAGGGGCGCGCTCTCTCTCTCTCTCTCTGCGCGCCCCTCTCTCTGTAGAGAGAGAGATGGCGCGCTCCCTCTCTCTCTCTGAGAGGGAGACGTGCAGGGGCGCATGCCCCTATCTCTATAGAGAGAGAGAGCACACGCGCCCCTCTCTTTGCAGACAGAGAGAGATGGCGCACGCGCCCCCTCTCTCTCTTTAGGAGAGAGAAAGCGCACCCCTGCGCGTCTCAAAGAGAGAGAGCGCGTAGAGAAGGGCGAGAGAGAGAAGTCCCTCAGAGAGAGGGCACGCGCCCTCTCTCTCTCTCTCTCTCTGAGAGAGAGGCATGCAGAGAGATAGAGATGGCGCGCGCCCCTCTCCCGCTCTGCAGAGAGGGAGGGCCCGGGGCGCTGCAAAGAGAGGGGCGCTCTCTCTCCTGCATGTTAGAGGTGTGCAACGTTTTCAAATAAAAAAATACAATAACAACAACAACAAAGTCTTATCCCACTATGTGGGGTCGGCTACATGGATCATACGATGTCATTTCGCTCTATTAGTAATCAAACCTTTCAGTATATTATTCACCAATAGATCTTGCTCTATTAGTTCGCCAAGTGTCCGTCTTGAGCTCCCTCTCCCTCTTTTAATCGGACTCCATATTATTTCAAATAAAAAATATTGAAAAAAAAGAGAAGAACTTACCGAAAAAATTTGTCTTGATCTTCGAAAAAAGGATCACAATTGCAGAAGTTGATCTTGATCTTCCAAGAAAGATTCACAATTGAGGAGGAAGAAGAAGCATTAAAAAGTTTTCAACAAAATAAACTATAACTCTAATCATTATTTAATTTGTTATCATAGTGTTAGTTATATTTAAGAGGCAAATAAGATAAGCTAACAATATATATATATATATATATATATATATATATATTATAACATTGTTATTAGAATATATAAATATAAATTTCTAAATTATATATATATATATATATATATGAATGTTTTTATTGTTGGTTAAATTAGATAAAAAAATAATCTATTAATTATTATATAATTTATTGTTAAGTGTTAGATATATGAAGTCACAAATAAGATAAACATTACTTCTAAATATATAACTATAAATTTCGAAATTATTTAGATATATATTAACTTTTACTCTTGCTTAAATTAGACAAAACATAATATCTAAAAGTCATAATTAGATAACCTAACAATACATTTATTTTACATAAAATACTTGTAAATTCTTTTTTTTAATTTAAACCCCATAAAACTTGGCGTCAACTAAAAATTTTAAAGTTAATCACGAGTTTTAATTAGGTTTGAAGTTATAAGTAATATTATAAATCCAATAAAATTATGCTACCATTAAACCTAAAAAATTGTTCTACTAATGAAATTCAACCAAACACTTAACTAAAATTTCAATATTTTAATATGACATCATATTTGAAATCCAATTTTAAAAATACTATTGAATGAACTTCAAATTATTTATGATCGTAAATGGATACTTGATCATCCTCAATCATTAATTATATCAAAGAGCTTCAAATCATTAATAATCTAGACATTGTTCCAAGTTTAAATATGGCCGATTTGAGTTCTTGGTTAAGTTAGATTCTATCAAATTTTAATAATAAACGAGTCTAGTACAAAGTATTTCAAAAACTAAATTAATTTGACTTATATTTAAGTTTATTTAGCTTTAAAATTAAAATACATATTACGGTTAATAAAAATGATTTTAATTGGATGTCCAAAAGATAAAATCTTGCATTGAAAGTTAAATGTATGAGTTATAAAAAGGATTATGAAATCAAAAATTGAGATCGGCCTCATTTAACTTTTGACCCAATGAGATTCAATTAAGTTCAATCATATTAATTTGTTAATTCCTTTGTTATCAACTTAACCCAATCAGAGTGATTGGATTTGTGTCAACTGAATCCATGAATATCCCTAAAGAAAAGAATCAATGTAGAACAAAAAACAATTCATGTACACACCTTTGTCAAAGAAATTAAGGATCCCTCCTAATTGTTTTTAATAATAAATAGAATATATACTAGCTAGCTACCTATTAATTAAAAATATTTTTGCTTTTTTTACCAAAATTTTAAAAAGTTTAACTTAGTTTATATTACAATTGTAAAGACATAAATAGCTACGTTCTTATATTCTTAATTTATTAGAGGAGTAATGGCATCCCCATTATCAAATATTTTAGTGACGCATAATATATATCATCCCTATTATTGAATATTTTCGAGACATATAGTAAAGTGTGTCCTTATTATCGAATATTTTAAGGATACATTGTAAAGTAGTGTCCCTAATATCGAATAATATGGGGACGCATAATAAGTGATATCCCTATTATCGAATATTATTGGGACGCATAATAAGAGACGTTCCTATTATCAAATATTATTGAGACATAATATAAGTGGCGTCTTTATTATTGAATATTTTTAGGACGCATAATAAGCAGTGTCCCTATTGTCTAATATTATTGGAATGCATAAAACGTGATGTCCCTATTTATTGGGACACGTTACAAGCAGTGTCCTTATTATCTAATATTATTGGGACGCATAAAAAGACATGTCCTTATTTATTGGGACGCATAAAAAGCGACGTTCCTATTTATTGGGACGCATAATAAGCAACGTCTCTATCATCGGATATTATTGGGACGCATAATAAGCGATGTCCATATTATCAAATATTATTGGGACGCATAATAAAAGATGTCTTTGTTATCAGATATTGTTGCGACACATAATAAGCGACGCCTTTATTATCTAATATTTTTAAGACGCATAATAAGCGGTGTCCCTATTATATAATATTATTAGGACACATGGTAAGCGGCGTCCCTATTATGGAATTTTATTAGGACGTATAATATGTGACATCCTTATTATCGAATATTATCGGGACACATAATCAGTGACGTCTTTATTATTGAATTTTATTAGGACGCATAATAAGAAGCATCCCTATTATCAAATATCATTGGTACACAATTAAATTTGTGTCACTAGGTTATCCAAATTATGAGATTTAAAATAAAAATATATTTATATTCTAAATTAAAATAGGGACACAAAATTAATGTCTTAAAATTTTAAAATCAGGACGCTAAATATATTTGTGTCCTTATTATTTTATAATAATACCAACGCTATATAAAACGTCCTTATAAATAAACACTTTGTGTAAAATAAAGACGCTTCAATTTGTGTCTTTAATTATGTGTCATTAAATGACTATTTTGTTGTAGTGCATATATAAAGTATGTATAAAAATGTATGCATCATATAATAAAACCCTATGTACTTTTGACAATTTTAGGGGTGCACACTACAAATAAAACCTTCTTCCCCCTCCCCTTTTTTTTTCTTTTAAAAATTCCTCTTGCAAGTTTGCTGCATCAAATCATGACAAAACAATTTTTTGATAGATTTTGACAAATGACAAGTATCCCAAAGAATTAAATAACTCTTAATGTTATCTTGTCGTTTGATGCATTACTTATTTCATATATTACCACTTAAATAAGTTACCACTACTTAAATTATATGTAATATCACGCTATGATATTTGGTAAGTAGTAGTAATATAAATAATAATTAGAATAGTTAGAGAATAAATTACTAAAATATCCTTAAAAAATATTTTATATTTTGATCACATATTATTATAAATAAATAAAGTAAAAATAGAAAAGTGAATTTAGATAAAAGAAGATGAGGCAGAGTTAAGAGTTATTTGTAAAAGATTTCAAATAATAAAAAAAGATGAACTTGAGTGATATTTATTTATTAATAAAATATTTAAAATTAGAAAAATGATTGAATGAATATTTTTGTTAAAATACATTCTAACCAACTGATAATCTGGAAAGACACTTCTACTTGCTAGTTCAATTATCATGAGGTGATAATCAAGATTATTAGAGAAATTAAAATTATCGATAATTAATCACAACCAAACGAAATAATGTGGTGGGCCCTGTGAATTTTAAATTAAAATTGATACTCTTCCCAAAGGCAAATTACTTTCGATAAATCCAAAAACTTGGAATCCTATTTTGCACTATTATGGATAGTAAAATTTTCTTCATAATGCCAATGTTGATGAAAGTATTCTCTCACATCTAGATAGGAATAATCCTAAGTCATGCAAAAAAAAAATAGAGAGGTGTTTATGCTTCATGTGATGGATGACAACGCAATAATAAAAGCATCTTCATCAATGATGAAAAGTTAGAGAAGGAAGAAATCACAATACCAAGTAAAAAATTAAAGAAAGAACAATTTGGTAACCTAATTCAAAAGACTATTTGTCTCTCTATGTCTAGACCTGAGGTTTCTCTCCCACCCTAAGAGCTTAAATGGGTACAATTTATCACATCATATACATCCATAATAGTCTACCCGATAACACACTAACTGCATTTATTTCTAGTTTCAATCTAATAGTCCATCATACTAGAGAAATATGAGCATTGTTCCACTTCCTCTTGTTAATGATTGATGTAGTGCTTAAAATATTAAATGTTGATGTGCCTTGAATTATATACCCCGTACCCAATTTTATGAAAGAAAAAAAAATGAGAAGGAAAAATGAGGATCTGTGGCGGAAGCGGAGGGCTTGAACTATATATGAGGGTTAATATTTTATATGATGTACTATTTTTTGGCTCATAGTGAAATTCTTCTGGCGGCTGCTTCCTTTGCCCGTGGATGTTTCTCTCTTGTTCACATTGATCAAAAGGGTTTTACCACGTTAAATCTTTATGTTCATCTTCTCTTTTCTTTCGTTGTTTTCATTGTTCATCGATCCTCGGTGTTTCATTCCCAACAAACTTGATCCATCTTTCGATGGGCACTTTCTCAATGATTATGTTGCCAATGCTTTTGTTCAACTATCACTTATCATGAACCTTATAATTCAATTATATTAACTTTTCATCGGGTAAGAGGCTTTGCTTAGCTAGACAATATGCCAAAATTGACACCTTTGTCTTCATAGTGATTGGCGGCAAAATCTCAGCCAACCCTTTTGGCTCGTTTGACCAATCATATGTTGGATGTAATGATATTCTTGTCGAAATTTCCTATCCACATTAGTTGACTTGGGAGAAGATTATATCATCATACACCAAAGTAGTTAATCATAAGGTTTATGCATATGATTATGTTTATCATAGTTAAGGCTTTTCTAACACTTTTCCATTTACATGGTTTGTTATTATTAAAACACAAAAGTCATGTTCTTATAGAAATGTAAGTTAATCTATGACTATCTCAAAAGTAGATAGGAGCGGAGACTAATCAATATTGTCAAACAGCTCCTGATCCTCATCAACATTCAAAGAGTTTAAATAAATGGCATTGCCATGTCTGACTTCTCATCTTTTCAAAATGTAAGGAGAAGTTATGTGAAGCTATCATGAAAATAAACATCGAACTAACTGAAGATGTATGCTGATAAATTGTTTTCCGCCATGTGTACAAAGGTGAGAGTACTTAGGACTGGTTCTGAGTCAATGGTCATGCATCAAGCTTGACTCAAATAGAGACTAGATGGCTATAGTTGCATTAGAGTCCAAACCAACCATATCGTATGCAAGATCAAAAGAGAAGAACTCTAGATGACTTAGACTCAAATGATTAAACCAATGTTATAAGACCCAACCCAGGTCGGACCGGTTGGACCTAGTCGAACCGAATGGTCAGACTGGATAATATAAATTAATAAAAAAATAAAATAAGTTAAGGTGATCTAATATTATTAATATGTAATATCTTATTTAGCAAAATATATAATATATAATATAATATTCAGATCAAATAATATAATAAAGTAATCATTAATTGAATCATCAATCGAATATTTTCTAAAAAAATCTCATGAGCTAATTAAAAAAATAAAAATATCAATGAAATATATGACGAAGAAGAATGTTAAAACATAAACTTCAAGTAAACATATATATATAATATTTCTAAAAAGTTTTAATAATTTTTATAAATTTTATTTTTTCCATATTTTATAATTTGACCCGTCCGGATCGGTCAAACCCGGCGGGTCGACTAGTTGAACTCGGGTTTGATCAGGTCAAAGCGAGTCAATCCCATGGCCGGGTTTTGACCGACCCATGTGTGACCCTCCATGAAGGGGGGACTTCTGGACATGGCCGGTGGCGGCCGGGCGCGCCCTGAGCGCCAGGCGCACATGGCGGCCATGTCCATCCCAGGGATGAGTCGAGGCATCCCAAGGACCAGGAGAAGCACCTCGGCACTTCTCAGTCAAGCAGGAGGTTTGACACAAAGAACTAGGCGCAATGGACGAGGGGAACATGTCCGGGACATGAGGTGTGGCCGGGCGCACATGGCGGGCGCGCCCGGGCCACTCTGGGTCATACCGCCCCAGAGGCAATCCAACTCGTCCCATTTCATCCTCAGGCATGTAGAAGTCGCATGCCATCATTGGAATTGCAGGAGCACGAGTGGTGGCACCTCAGGGATGACGGCAAGAAGGAAGATGGCGGTTATAACCGCCATATCCATGGCGGCGGCCATGGCCGACGGACATAGGGCGGCCGAGCAGGGACGCGCGGGACTTCTGGTGGTCGGAGATCATCAGGGTGTGTCCAAGGATGGAGGGAAGTGATCCAGACAATGAAGGCTTCAATCAGGATGATGGAAGACTCCTGACCATTGGATGGATGGTTACTAGATTAGGTAGTTATAGTTTGAATTTAAATTGTATCTGTTTTGAATTCAAATTGGGACAGCAGTTGGTTGACCTTGAGTGTATAAATACATGTGCCTCTCCCACATTCTGGGACAGGTGATAATAAAGTATTCTTCCCTCATATCCGAGTTCTTCATGTGTGTGCATTGTGTGTACTAACTTTACTTAAGTAATAAACTAAGTAAGAGTGTGTGTTCGAGTGTTCTTCCTTGAGTGAAAAAAAGAAGAGTGCTTGTGAGACTGACTTGAATGTTCCAGTAGGAACAATTCAAGGCCGGTTACATAAGATTTCTAGGAGAGAAATCTTGGTGTGACACATGGGCCATTTTAGTGCCTGGACATCGGTCCGACGGTACGATCGGCCGACTACAACACTGGATTAAACATTTGATTTGTGCTCGACAATAAAGTGACTTTGGAGGAGATTTGACAATGAAGAGTTGTGAACTAGTACATTTCACTTATAATTCAATCAAGAATACACTATACGACTAAAGAGATGAGTAATAGTCAATTTATCAAAAACCAAACATTAGGTAATTGATCCGAAAGAGACATACTTTTAAAGTATGAATCTTACTCTTAATGATTTTTGTTGGAGGTATTTTGGTCACATATGATGGTAGAAGATGGTCAGAGATGTGCAAATCAGTCCAATCAAGGTAAAGGTCAACGAAGAAAGTATATGAAGTAAGATCTATTCGAGTAGGATTTTGAACTATAAATAACTCACATTTCATTAGTTCAATTCATATTAATTTGAATAATCAATAGGCATAATTGATTGATGGTTTAGTAAATTTTCTCAAAGCGTTGATCAATTGATTAGATCTTGAACCATGAGACTCCAAATCACATTAGAAATATGCGAAATAAGCATTGTCACAAACCTTCACGAGGATTTCATGATCCAAACATATTCAAAGCACATTAAAAATATGTTTGTCATGCCCCCATCATGATCTAGGAATGTTTAGCCCAAATTTGATTCCGCCTTTGTAATGGATCCATACAACTCTATATGACCGTATAGTAATCATCTATTACAGCTCATTTCACAATTGGATTTGTTATTATGACTTGAACTTTCATTGGGTGTAATTTTCTCCAATAATTTCACAGTTGCTTCCTTGTTTGCCATATATAATAAACATACTAAAGTTAGATATATTTGCATATCAAAGAAATAAAACAAAACAATCTAATATAATGATGCATTATGGCAAAATTATTCAAAATAATATTAAATGAAAGACTAAATATATGATGAAATATGCATGCATCGATATACAATTGGTCGACTACTTCATCCTTATGCGGAATAAATATTACTTCAGACAAAATTAATTATTGTGCAGTCAAATAAATTGTTTGGACTGTGCAACAACACAATTTTGAAGCTTAGTGAATAAGTGATATTTGAAAAAAAATGTGTAAGTCATAGTCTTGGATAACAAATTATTATAACAATTGTGTGGGTTATAGTTTATGAGCCACTATGCTTCACTAACAAGTCATACTCAAACTATTTTGTTGATCGAGTAGTCATGTTTTTCTTAAAAAATCTTGTGTTAAGGCTCTCACAGAGATTGGGTGATTACATTATGATTGATATGCCAAATTAGGAATTACAAGGAGTATGTATATTGAATCATCTGACGAGTGAAAGATCGTTAGAATGCTCACCAATGGGTGGAGAAGAAATGTTTCGAGACTTATAACGTGCATTCATGAATATATTAAAGATTCATGCACATTTTGAATACACATGAATCTACAAAATTATTGGGCCATTCATATTCGTGAAGTGCGTGGACGTAATATCTCATTTGATCTTGAATTTATTTTGCCTTCTTCTATAAAAAGAGGCCAAGGGATGAGTTCTAAAGCATACACTATGAATCTTAGAGTACTAACTCCATTTCGACCTTTCATGAGGCTTTTTGAGTTGTGACACTAAGTTTCAAGTTCTCAAGAAAGAATTGACGTCCTTCAAGTGTTTATTGAAGAATCTATTCCGATTCTAAAGGTACTCCATAAACCATTTATTGTGGATTATAGATGTTATAATTCCATTAACTATAATGTAGGCTATGCACTTGCAATTCAAAATCATGTACTTGGCTTTTCTTTTGAAACTTGTCACATCTCCCACTTTTGTGTTTTTCCATGTCGATAACACCCAACACGTTCCCAAGTCACACCTTATGATAATTTATTATCACATTTAGTGATACAACGTCTGCCTTAAAAAGATATTTTCATATATAATCACATATTTACATCACTCCTTATAGATCTCAAATAGAGTTTATTCCAAAAATATTCTTAATGTTTTACGGTTAGGATTATAATTGTAATAGCATTCCTAATAATTCAAGATGGCCGTTTTGTAAATCTAAAATAGGCAATCAAATAATCTCAATAGGCAATCAAATAATCTCACAATCCATAAAAGGATACATATTCATCTCGAAAGTCAAATTAATAAAATTAATGATGCTTTGATGAGTTGTTAGAACTATTATAGCAAATGATCCAATTAAATGATGTGATACAACGATAATTCTAAATTTGCATCATATTCTAGAACACCATTTAGATAGAGTGGATCTACTATTCTTTTTGTGTGTTTTCTATTACTTTTTATTATATGACATAGGTAATAACAAAAAACTCATGACCATAATTTGTTTGTTTTTTATTTCATCAAGTTAATTTAATTGAATTTATGATTTTCATAATCCATTTGAACTTATTGTCATATTCAAGATAAATGATTTGAGGTAGGAGTATTCATGAACCTAGTATAATTCAACCCAATCCAATTTGGATGAAGTTGGATTGGGTCATATGGTTGAGTTATCCGATCACATTTTTATATATTTTTATATTTCTTCTTGTGTGATTTAACGATAAAAATATGAATATTCATATTAAAATATAATTTTTAGTGTTTAATTATTATTTGCATATTAAAATATTTTTTTGATTATTTTTAAAATAGAATATAAACATCAAATTAAATGAAATATATAAAATGAGGTTAAAAAATAATAAAAGCTTCGATTTCAAAGTGGATAAGTCGACTTTGGTTAGAATTTTTAACCTACACCCAACCTGTCAGGGTCAGGTCCAACTCGACCAATGATCCAACACGTTGAATCGTAGGGTTCATCATTTAGAGAGTGGGAATTTCTTAGCATGTTTACCTAGATGTGAAATTAATATAATCTAAAGGATTACAAGTACTTTGTGGCTTAAGTATAATGTCCATTAGCATTTAAGTTTAATGCTCATTAATGACTGATATAATTTATTTATGACACAGTTCATAAATATTTTTGGTTGAGGAAATTCAGAAAATACAATACAAAATACTTAATATATAATAATAGTTAATATATGGATAAGGATATGTGCAATTAAATTGGCAGATGTACGATGGTTCATAAACCATCAAAGCGTCCTGCTGTGCAATAATTTAAAATAGAAGATTACTTAATTTCTGAGCAATTAAAGTTTGTTTTATTAATAACCAATCTAATAAATTGGAATGAAGGCTCCGAGCTATTAAAGCTTAATGTGATTAATTGATCGGTTAATAACATGTTCCTTTTGTATTATGAATTCCAAAATTAATTCCACCGTTTGTATAGAACAAAAAAGATATTAAAAGCAGGGAGTCACGAAAATATTCATACCTCTAATTTATTTAGTTTACTTTTCTTTTCCTTATTTTATTTCATTTTCAATTTATTATTATTATTATTTGATGGAACAAAGCATATTTTAAAAATCATTTCTTTACCTTTTTTTATTATTATCGATTTAAAACATCAAGCATATCTAAATAAAAAAAGATTAAGGTGAATTTTTTAAATGTAATTAAACTGACCTTGAAATATTTTGGCCCAATTAAACTAATTTATAACTTTTATTACATTAATCTTGTCCGAGTTTACATCCGGATTTTTTCCAAAATATTTCTTCGTTTTAAGTGGGGAATATAAAATCCTAATTCACTTCCTCTATTTTTTTATTATAAAATATCAGAAACAAAATTTGTTTTCTTATTACAAAAATTAAATCCAGCGAAAATCCGCCGCTCGATTGACCTTCCGGCCATCTGGATCGTCCGATCAGCCACGTCATCCGAGTCGGCCCCACGCCACTTGCCCCACATCTATATAATATAGCTATTATTGTATTAGTAATACCCCCGTTAAACCCCCCTCATCTTTCTTGGTCGTTTGACATCTTTACCTCCTCTGTTTCTTAGTCACCTCCTCGAAGATTCGTGCGTTCTGTTAGAGTTGGTGAATATTTCAGGATTTCTTATTTTTCACATCGGGTTTGTTCACGTGAGTTTAAAAAAATTTGAGTATTACTCAATTAATAGTGCTGCTAGCGTACGAACGTAAAGGGGGATTTGGGAGGCTCGCCCCCCGACGGTGGTCTCTAAATCTAGACGGGTTTTGAACTTTTATTTAGCCGGCTCGTGTGATTCGGATTAAGTTTTTTCTCCGTTTATTTGGATTTTAAACTCGGTTTGGAGAGGCTATTAATAACCTAATTTTTGATATAATCGATGTGACGGTCGTACACTTAAACAATATAGTGAAACCTCTTTATAGGACGTAACCCTCGTCTCACGGATGAATTTGAATAAATTCGTGTCTCCTCTATTTTTTCTACTATCTCTTTGCGATCTTTCTACTTTACTGTTCTCGAATTTTCCCATCACGTTCTTAACCATCTTTTTTCTTCACTTTTCCGTCTGTTATACACGAATTTTGATAGCGTAGATCGAACTGTTCTTCATGTCTTTTTTTCTTAACATCCGTTTTGACTCACCTTCCTCTGTTCGTCATGCATGGCTTCGTGTTTGTTTTAAAGCCGAGTTCTTTTCTTTTTTTTCTTTTTTCCTTTGCATCTCTGGACTGGATTGGGCGTGTTTTGGTAATCTTCATTGACCTAGTAGGTTGGTGATTTTAGGACTACTATCAGATGTTCTAGTTGTACTTAAGTTTTCTTGCTTGCTTGTATCTTTCTCATCATCTTCTGCTCTTTCTTTGGTTTGTTTCCCTGTCATCTTCGATTTATCTTGCTTAAGAAAGAACATGTTTTTTTTTCCTTACTCTTCTCCCAGTTTGATCATAGTATCATACTTGGTTTTACGACACCAATAGTTTACTTTTCGACTATAGCAATTTTTTCATGCCTCAAAATCCGAATCTTCCTTTCCGTTCAGTTCAGAAAATAAAACCATCTGTAAAGTAGTAAATTTTGAGATCGCTAAAGTAGGGATGTTGTGTTTATTATTATTATTTTTTATTTGTCTTTCTTTATGTCTTGGGCCTTGGAAGAAATAAAACATAAACAGAAAATCTTAGGGCAAGGAATCGTGTGATTCAACCCAATTGAACCGCATTGCATTGAATTCTGATAAAATTACGATATTTAAGAACACAATATCACTAACCTTTACAAAAAGGTGCTTATTTCTATCAATAGGCAAATATTATTTTAAAGAAATTATTTATATAATTTAGAGTAAAGTAAGATTAAATATATTTTTTTAAAAAAAAATTAGAAACTTTTGAATTCTTTCTTTAACTTGCTTTTTCATCTCTCCATCTCCAATTAGTCCTCCTCTCTTTTGTTCCCTCTCTAATTTTCTCATTCCATTCTTTTCACTCATTATTTTTGGCGTCACACGCTCATTTTTCCCTTTCTTATCTTCCCTTTTCTTATTAATCCCATTCTTTTTGGCTGTGGCAATGGTGTCTTGCTTTTTTTTTTGTCTTTTTTTCATTTTGATTTTGAACTAGGTTCTCTTGTTTGAACCAGCCCAAGTTGGTTGAACTCTATTTCCAAGTTATTTAACCAAACCGGATTAAAAGGTGATTCATGGTTCACCGGGCTGACCAATGTGTCTGATTTTAATAATGTTGCTTACTACATTTTAAGTGAACATGTTGCAGTCTCTCATGTTAAAAAACTTACTTTCCTTTTTTAGGTTTCTGTCATCAATGAAAGCAGGTTTAAGAATGGACTGCTCCACGGTCCATTTTGTTCTGCTTTCCTATTTTCCAGTAACAGCAAGATTGACTTTAGATTTATGGTTCTTCAATTTTTTCTAAACTTAATTGCTGGTGCATTTTCTTTGGAGCACTAGAGCATTGTCTTTGTAGTCCCATCTTTAACTTTGAGTGCGTTATGTTTCAACTACAGCATGACCGCATCCCATGGTAAAGGTGGTGAAGATTTGGCCCCTCCAGTTCCTCCAAACAATGTACTCCCTAATATAATTCATCCTCCAGAACGCTTACCAATTGTGAGGCCTGGCTTTGGCAGAGAAGGGAGACGCATACCGCTGCTTACCAATCACTTCAGAGTTAGATATAATGCCCACAATACTGTGTTCCATCATTACACTGTAAGTGTGAAGTAATCATCTTTATTTTTAAGATTACTATACTGTATGATTCTAATTCCTAACTCTTTCAGGTTTCCATAGAAACAGACAATAAGTATGTTGTAACGAATAAGGAGACTGGGAGAAAAGTGATAGAGAAATTACACAAAACCTATTGCTCTGAGCTTGCAGGGAAGACTTTTGCTTATGATGGAGAGAGAAGTTTGTTCACTGCACTAATTCTATCTGTTTAAAATAAAGAACTTTCTGAATCAATGTTCTCAACTGTAGTTCTTAGTGACTGATATATCGATAGTAATGTAACTGTTGAGAGTTTGATTCACATAACAGTATGATGCAGAATGAAACAAACTAATTTCATGCATTAATGTAATTGTCCTGCAAAACCCATCATCTGCCTAGTTCAAACTGAAAACAATAGATAGCATCTCAATGTATGGTTCTCACCATATGATATTCCTAACTCAATGATATTGAAGTTAGTAAAATAGTTTATGGATCATTCTACTGCATACGTTAAAGTACTTGCATAACTGCTCCTCTGGTTAACTTTATTCATTTCCTTATTTGTTCAGGGTGCATTCTGGAAGTCCAGATGATGGGTGCACTGATAGAAGTGATCGGAAGCGTTCCAAGCATTTGCATACGACAAAGACATTTGAAGTAGAAATACACTTTACCGCAAAGATTCCTTTCAATTCTATTGCACAAGCACTTGAAGGAGGTGAAGGACACCCTGAGGATGCTTTGAGGGTTTTGGACATCATCTTAAGACAACAACAAGCAAAAAGGTCATATTCATAACATCTTCTATTCTAACCAATATGTTTTTGTATCAAAACTTACTTGCATCTGTCTTTTTTAAATGCAGGGGTTGCCTTCTCGTCAGGCAATCTTTCTTCAATGCTGATCACATGAACTTGGTTGATGTGGGGGGAGGTGTTAGTGGATGCCGAGGGTTTCATTCAAGCTTCTGCACTACTCAGGATGGCTTATCATTGAATATGGGTATAGATTTCTTTTCAGAGAACTATTTTGTCACTGTTTCAAAATTTGAGATTTTTTATGTCATTGTGATGTAACCTATGTAGATGTTTCCACAACAATGATTCTGACCCCTGGTCCTGTTGTGGACTTTCTTTTGGCCAACCAGAATGTAAGGGATCCCCGTGATATTGATTGGGCAAAGGTATGATTGCTCATAAAGTCTAAATCCATTTTCTTTGCTTCCGAGTTTTGATTGCTACAACAGTAACTTTTGGCGGATTCTTGTGTATCCCGTTGGCAACCACAGGCAAAACGGATGCTAAAGAACACGAGGATCAAGGCACAGTACAAGAACCAAGAGTTCAAAATTATTGTATTGAGTGAATTTCCATGCAAACAACAATTGTGTGTCTTCTTGTCCTCTTTTTTTTTTCTGTTTCTTTCATTATTTGTTTGATCGATAGTTCTTGTCTTATTTAAATCCTATAACTTTGTGATCTGTCATAAAATTTATTCCTTTATAACACCTTCGGCCGGAACAAGAAAATATTTGTTCATACCTCGTTATTTATACTGTGTTCTTTGCAAGGAAAAGTGTTGATCTTTTTCATGTTGACGCAGGTTCCCTATGAAAGTCCGAGATAATGGTGAAGAAGAGCATGTGGTGGATGTTTCTGTTTTTGATTATTTTAAAAGCCGAAAAATAGATATCACTTGGTCTGCATGTTTACCCTGCCTCGATGTTGGTAAACCAAAACGTCCGAATTATCTCCCTCTTGAGGTTTGTCAGGATCGTTTATTCCTCCTATCTCTGAGATATTTTATACAACTCATCTTTGTGGACGAAATATGCAGTTTTGCCATCTTGTCTCATTGCAACGATACACGAAAGCTTTGTCATCTAAGCAAAGAGCTGCACTCGTAGAGAAGTCAAGACAGAAGCCGCCAGAAAGGATTAGAGTTGTTACTGATGTATGTAAATGTTTGTTAATGCTCATCTCATCATCCTTGATGATGGCAAGATTTATAGCAACTTACATTTATGATGCATGCAGACGGTAAAAAATAATCGATATGATAGAGACCCAATGCTGTCCTCTTGCGGTATCCGCGTTGAGGAGAAACTAATGCAGTTGGATGGTCGCGTGCTTCCTGTGCCCATGGTGATTTCATATCTAAATCGTGGTTTCCTTTTTTGTCTGGTAACTTGCGACTTGTTGCACCGGATCTTGAAGGCTGACCTTAGTTGTTTCTCTAACTCCAGTTGAAGGTTGGTAACTCAGAGGATTGTTTTCCTCGTAATGGGCGATGGAACTTCAATCAAAAGGTTGTCATCTAAAATTCTACTGCACCATGTAATTTAGTGAATGCAACCGACACTGATTGTCAGCTTCTTTCTGATGCAGAGACTATTGATACCTGCAAAAATAGATGATTGGGCTATTGTGAATTTTTCTTCTCGTTGTGATCTTAGTTATTTGTCACGGGAGCTTATTAATTGTGGAAGGAACAAAGGAATGGTAGGCCTTAAACTTTTTTAGATATGGGCATATGCAATTCATAGTTTCTAACACTCTGGTTGTTGTTTGCAGCATATTAATCGCCCATCAGCCTTCTTTGAAGAGGATAGGCAATGGATGAGATGTGGGCCTGTTGCTAGGGTTGAACACATGATGGAGAAGATAAAAGCAAAATTGTCTAGTCCCCCTCAGTTTCTTCTTTGTGTCCTTCCAGAGAGAAAAAAACTCGGAACTTTATGGTACCATATAAATATTCTTATTTTTTTGCAATTTAGTTTTTATATTTTTATTTGTCTTGGATTCCCTCCTTACCTAGCAGTTACTGAACTTATTCTATATTTAAGGGCCATGGAAGAAGAAAAACCTTCATGAGTTGGGAATACCAACTCAATGTGTTTCACCGGTGAAAATAAATGATCAGTATTTAACCAATGTACTCCTGAAGATCAATACTAAGGTATTGAAATTAAATTCATTTGCTTCTGTTTGCGTTGTGTTATATGACTTATATTATCAAGTCTTTGTTAATGTTATTTCCCCTTCTTTCGATTCAGCTCGATGGAATTAATTCATTGCTAGCTCTTGAACATACTCGTTCCATTCCATTCATAAAGGATGAGCCAACTATGATTTTAGGAATGGATGTTTCTCATGGTTCACCTGGTCAATCAGTCCCATCGATAGCAGCAGTAAGAACTAAGAACATCTAGTGTATTTTTTGAGAATTTGTTTGTGTTTAACACTTTTTTTCATATTTTTCCTAATTCCATGCTTTTGGAAATAATAGGTCGTTGGTTCTAGGCACTGGCCCCTGGTATCCAGATACAGAGCATCTGTAAGAACACAGGCGCCAAAGGTTGAAATGATTGATGCTCTGTATAAGCCACAAGCTAATGGAGAGGATGATGGGATGATCAGGTAATGCCTCCCAGCTATTATCATATTCTTCTTTTATGTCTTTATTTTTCCCATAAGCATCAACACCAACAAAAAATGAAAACAATAATATCAGGTAATGTCTTGTTCTATTTCAAAGTAATGTAGGAAGTGTTGTCAAAACTAAGAGAGGTGTTGGACCTGTCAAACTTAGCAAAAACTTCTGTTGAATTGTGAAAATTGGCGCATTTAAGAAACCCATCAGTTCATTGTAAAAGATAAAAAAAAATTAAAAACTACTAAACGAATTTATGATAACTTTAAATAGATTTCCAATAGATTGTTTGCCTGTAAAAATTAATGAGAGACTTTAATTAGTCTCTCATTTCATTATTTTTTTGCTACACGGTCATCTTACTGGACCCTTCACTTAGCATTTTGACTCTTAGTTGAATGAGCCCTCTAACTAGCCCTTCATTGAACTCTTTAGTTACCCTTGTTGTCATATTTTAACATGTGATGCATATCTATGTATCATCTGTATATTAATTATATATAATTAATGAGGTTTGATATTTTTCCTGTTGCAATTGTTTTTGTTACCCATTACATTATGCTTCATGTTTACTTATTACCTTTCTTGAGTCATGTACAAAATGAAAATAATTTGAAATTTTCAATCATTCAATGAAAAAGAAAATTGAGTAATTGTACTTATTTTTTCCCTATTATGATGGTTTTCTGAACAATCTTCATTTAATTGCTTTAATGTAGTATAACTTATTTTATTTTGCATGTTTGCTTTCTTATTATTTTTATTTAATCATTATTTTACTTGTACAGAGTGAAAGTGATTCGATGTTTTGAATCGTTGGATGAAATAAATTAAATGCTTTCTTTTCTAGGCTTTGATGTTTGTTTTGTTAATCATTCAACTTTAAAAAAGTGAGCTTAATTTGTTAATCATAATTTATATTGTTGAGACTAGAAAATTTACTATTACTTGTCCTAATATTATTTTGTTGTAAGTTACTAATCATATAATAATATATGTTCTGTAAACATTACTGTGTAAATATGATTGATATTTGACAAATGCATGCTACTGAATAGTTTAGTTTGATCTGTACATTTAATTATTTCTACTATTTTATTATCATCTATTTGTCTTAGCTTCTTCTGAATAGTTTGAATGGTTTATTTTGAGCTGAATAGTTTAGTTGGATCTTGCACCGGGTGCCTGTCCTGGTTGAATACCTTTTACGAAAATCTATAATAGACCTTAGTTGCTAGACATGTTTAAAGTGGCTTAGGTTGAGCAATAAATATCTCAAATTGTCTGATGTTGATTGTAATTTCATATGTATAATGTATTTGATTTATTGGAGCACAGGGAAGTGCTTCTTGACTTTTACCAGAGTAGTGGAAGAAGGAAACCATCCTGCATGATCATTTTCAGGTATCATAAAAGCCCGTTTGTGTTTTTCAAGTTTGTAAGACCAGTCAAACTAATTTCTTCTGGTTTAGAGAACTTTTGTGCAGCTGCATTAGTGCTTGATAAAGTTTTGAACAATTTTACACTATATTTTCTGGTTGCTGGTTATTGATTATGGTTTTCTGTTTACCAACCAACAACAACAACAACAAAGCCTTATCCCACTAGGTGGGGTCGGCTACATGGATCATACGACGCTTCGTTGATCCATGTTCATGAGATTCGACAGGGTTTTACGCTGGCTGTCGGGGCCTAACACAATCCTCCTCCTTTATCCGGGCTTGGGACCGGCTATAAAACATAGCCGGAGTTATCCAAAACCTTCACACAAGTACTAATATGTCTCCCAAAGTGCGGATGCTCAACAGAGGTTAAAACTTTGATGCGAAAGTTTGTTAGTAGTGTGTAAAATATTATCACCATGGTTGATTGCACCTTCCTTTGAAGTAGTGTCAGCAATTGCCAACTAAGAAAAATTTTCAATCGTTGACACACATTTGAAGGAAGTTTTGTATAACAATCACAATGCAGTAATTTAACCTAGGAAGTCCGAAGCAAGACACAAAAAGGAGACAGATGTAAGGATGCTTCATAAGGGATTGAAAAGTGTGAGCACAACATGTAAGCTTAAATTCCAAAATACTACTAACTCTTAAAACCTCACTACAAAGCTTATAATTATATCTTACTATTTATATCCAATACTTAATGCAATATATGAACTCCCTCTCAAAAAAAGAGCAGCAATAAACTGGAGACTTATTTCATAATTCTTACCAGCAGTAGGATTGCCTAGCCCTTCAATTGAAACATCTAAAGCAGATGGTGTTTTCCTTTTCTCTTTCTTCTTCTTGCTTGGAGTGATACCTGCTGCTTTTGATTCAGGGCTACCGAGAACTCTATCAATCTCTTCTGAGGAAGCTGATTTCTGTTTACCAACCATTTGCTTAAAATTTCAGGGATGGTGTGAGTGAGTCCCAATTCAACCAAGTGTTGAATGTCGAGCTCGATCAAATCATAAAGGTTCCAATACAAAACATGCATTTTGTTTTTATTAGATGAACAAGTTGTCTCTTTTTATTTAACCTATCTTCTCTCAGGCGTTTGAGCATTTAGGTGAGACCAAACTTCCCAAGTTCACCATTATCATTGCACAAAAGATTCACCATACCAGACTGTTTCAAGCTGGTAGTCCTGACAATGTACCTCCTGGTGTGTGGTTTGACAAACCTTTACCTCTTTATTTTTTAGCATTGACCTCAATGGCATACTTTCTTGAAAATTTATTTTCAAACTTTGGTTACCAGGAACTGTGGTAGATAGAACTGTTGTTCATCCAAGGAATTATGACTTCTACATGTGTGCTCAGGCCGGGATGATTGTAAGTGTTGCATTTTAACTTTACACTTCTGTCCAGGTCTTTGCATCACTAAATGATACGTGCAATGTCGACAACAACAACAACAACAATGTCGACAAATAATGAACTTAATTCTTTCATAATGTGCCGTCTTCACAAGCTTGTTTCTGTCAATTCACTTTAGGGAACTTCAAGGCCGACGCACTATCAAGTCTTGCTTGATGAGATTGGTTTCTCACCAGATGATCTGCAGAAGTTGGTTCATTCACTTTCCTATGCGCTATGCGTAAGTATTTGATGTCTAATCTTCAACTTTGGTGGTAATGTAAGGAATAAGATGGTGGAAATGACATGGATTCCTTGATGCAGGTACCAGAGAAGCACTACTGCAGTATCTGTTGGTAAGCTACTTGCTAATGAGACCTTTCTCATGTATACCTCTTCTTTGTTTACCATGAAAAGCATCAACATGTATGGCTAATGGAAGTCTTCTTGTTTGTTTTTGCTTTAGTGGCTCCTGTCTGCTATGCACACTTGGCAGCACTACAAATGTCTCAGTTCATAAAATTTGAGGACCATTCAGAGACTTCCTCTGGACAAACTGCAGTACCAGAAATGCCAAGGCTCGACGCCAAGGTTTGTATCTCAATGTTCTTCTGCTGAGACCATCCTCCACATATCACCCAGATGCAACAATGTTGTAGTAAGTTCGTTGTATAGATTAAGAAGGTTTCATATTATACAGATGGTATACATAGCATTAAATTATCTTTCTTTGGTGATGCTATTCAGAGGAAGCTGCTGTCAGTTTGAGTTAGTGAGCGTTTTTTTATGTTTTTTTTTGGAAAGGAATAATACAATGCCAAGTCGATGATTTTGGAGGAAAAATAACAGTTGCATACTGAGATGCAATAATGGCATCAACTTATATCTTATTGGCTTTCATGTTTCCTTTTTCATATCTGTTTTGCCTGATGCATATTAAACGTTTCATATATATTGAGCATATAAACTTATAACATCCACTTTTGTTATATATGTTGGAATTCTGATATGTGATTATATTAGTATTTTGATATAAGTAGAGCCAACAAAAATTTATTAAAGTCAAAATATTTTTTTAGAAACACTTGAAAAGTTTGAGAGTAAAATAATTATAGAAGCAATTTAGGGAAAAATTCATCAATTGTCCTAAACTAAATTGTTATCCGCTTTTTCAAAGTTTTGCATGTGTTATTTTCATATCTCGTACGATTCTTTTGATGAAATGACTTTTTTTTGTCTTCAATTTCTTCCTTTTTCACACATAATCTTACTAATAATAAAAATTAAAATCAAGTAAATTTTACTAATCATCCTCTAGCTTTACTAGTGATTCTTAGTCTTTCAACTTCATTTCATAATCAAATCATCCTCCATATCTAGAAGTTCTGCACGTGATTGTCACGGTGACTGTCAACAGTTATTTTCTAGGTTTTCTTTGTTGTTGTGACTGTCACTTCATTTATTTGTCTCTCCTCCGTATCATCTAATTAATAATAAAATATTTAAATTTTGAAAAATTCATAGTTAGCTCTATCTATTGTTACTCCAACTTCATATTGGAACTAAATTTCCCTCCATTTTGACAATTTTTGCATGCACTATCCTAGTTTCTTTTTTGGGTCGAGATTTTATCGGTGTTTAAAGTTATTAGCATCCGATTAATTTAATGTTCGGATGAGAATGATATCAAATAAATCCTAATTAAAATTGTAATTCTAAGAATCGAATTTATGGCTACTGACGATTATATGATACAACCCCACCATCTGACTATGCCAACTTACTATCAATGTGGATGCACCACTATAGTTTCTCTCCTCTTCATATCATCTAAGTGATGGTAAAAAGTTTACCCAAAAGCAAGTCCACATTGCTCATGATACTGTCACTCTCGTCAAAAAGAATTGTTTGACATATTCTTGTTTGGTAACATTTTTTTTATTATTATAAATATAACGTGGAGGAGAGAGAATGGAACCCAAAACACAATGCAAATTTGAAGATGAAAACAAAAAAACAATGATCTTCCATTGTAATTGAAGAAAATAAAATAAAAAATGAAATAATAATTTGACCGATCATATGCTGAAGGAGAATATTTAACCCGTTCAAGTCCTTATTATCAATTTGAATACTTTGATGTTGCAATGGAAGTTGAAGTAGGAAATTGCATCATAGAGACTATTAGAAAATGAAGTTGAAATAGAATTGGCATCAATGCTTGTCTTTACTGAAAATATACACAAACTTTTCGCATCAAAATTTTATCTTTTTTTCAAGATCAAAATATAATTGATGCATTAGAAATATTCATTTCAACATCAACTCACCAACATCAAAAGTTATATTCATTTCAATCGAAATTTCAAACCAAGTACCGAGTGCAAAATTATGCTTGTGCCATTTGCTATGATTCACTTATTGAAGATGGTCTCATAAATTATGCGATATAAGATTTGTTGGCCGGTGATTAATTTAATAATGCATATAATCATTAGCGCCGCATGAATGTGACTGACAAAAAAAAAAAACTAAAGCCACGATGATTATGAATAATGACAATATTCAAATTACTTTTAGTTAATTTGGTTTCCTGCTATCTCAGTTGGTTCCGGAATTACCAAACCTTTTAATAGTGCTTAAACTTGTCCCAGAAATTGTAATCGCCCCAATATCGAATTTATGCTATTATATAGTGCATACTAAAAACATTATTATTTATTTGCCTATTCTCTTTCAAATTATGCACATTTTTTTCCAAAAAAAATGTGAATATTATTATGGTGTTCATCTGTAAAACTGACGGTGATGTTGCATGAAGAATCATGGAGAAAGTTTAGAAAGAACAAATTAAATGGGAGGATGATCTAGTTACATGTTAAATTTCATGAATATTAATTTCCAAAATAATTTGGAAAATCCGGATCAACTAAAACTATTTTGTGATTGACTAAAAAGATGCATACAAGCAAAAACGATTTCACTTCTTCAGAAGAAAACATCCTCATGCCTGGCATGCTAATTGTTAAATTAAAATTTTCTTGGTCAGTCAAATGAAGCAAATTTTTTTTTTGGCAAAAAATATTGTTTCTCGAAAGTACTTTTTCTTACTTTTTTTTTTATTTGGTACAAAAGTTACGAAATTTTGAGAAATGCAGTTTCAACGTGAATGTAAGTTGTTTCTATTGAGAAAAAAAAAACATAAAGAACGTTTTCAACGTGGATAAAACATTTCAATTCCTCATGCACTTACAACACCACTACAACATCTTCCATAAAACTACAAAAGATATTGATTCGAAGATCAAATAGGGTGGGGTATTTTCAGAGGCTATCTTCATTACTTCTATTTTTTTCATCTGTTGTGATAAAAAAAACTTCAGAACTCTGGAACATAAAAAAGAAGAAAAGAAAAGAAAAGGAATTTGATTCAAGAATAGCATCCTTCTACAGGTACTACTCAGGCATTTCAGCTGGCCACAGTTTCCTCCAGACTGATATCTCATCCTGGCTGCAAATTTTCCTGATTCCTCCATAGAAGCCATCACTCTCATTCCCTTCCTCCTTCCGGCTGCTTGTTCGGCTTATCGACGCCCTCCTCCATCTTGAACCAGGACTGTACTGCTTGAATTCGACTGTTATCCTATCTGCCATTGAAAGGTTGCAAACAGCTCAGTTCCATAAGAGAACATGCTGACGAAAGTTACATCTTAAGAGAAGATGTTGTCTGAAAAGGATCCTAAGTGATACCAAAGTTGAAAAAGGTAGTTCAGCAGTCACGTATGGTCACATAGTTATGCTTGAGGAAAATATGCAAGAATTTGATTGGGAATTTGTATAGTCAAGTACAGTATTTCATCAAAAGTAGTAGCCAAAACAAACATGTCAATTGTACGAGTCAAACCGTAACTATCACCGCGTTGATGAAAGTTGACAGTTGCCCCTCAAGTTCATCATAGTCCATTTTCACTACATAAGATGTTTTTTCGGACCTCTGAAAGACTGAAATATTCAAATTTGGATTCTATTTTTTCTTTAGGTGCACAAGGTGGAATACAAAGTACTAGTTCTGTTCTGACTATATGGTGTGTTTCTCGTTTCACTGCAGAATCACCACAAAAATTGGGACAGCAACATGAGGATTTTTACCGTTTTTGTGACAGGTGCAATGTTGCTCATGTTTATCACATGACTCCAAGTGACCCACAACTCCATACCACCAACCTGAGATAACATGACAAAATTGCATTACTCGTTGATTTGCATGCTATTTTATCATACATGTAGAAATCAAAACGTGAGCTTCTACCAACAAAAGGATGTCGACATCAGAAATGAAGACCAACTCTGAATCTCTGATCAATTGGATATGTAGTAAATCAAACAGTGCATGGATCAGCAGTAAAAAATTGAAAACAGTACATTGAGCAGTGAGCACGCACCATATGGAAGTCCTTTGTCCTTCCTCCATTGAATCTCAACATGATCGCCTGGCTTTAATTCGTTCAAACAATCAGAAACGTGAAGATCATACGGTGAGGTGTCGACCGGAGGAGCTCTTAATCTGTTCCATGAGACCCCTTCCTCTATCTTCACAGGTCTTGTCCCATGGGGTGAGTATCTGAGAATCAAGAAAACAGAAGACAGAAATCATGAGGTGAGCACAATTGTGTTCGATCCGTTGAAATGCCTCTGAGCACTATTTATTGAAAGTAACAAATTTGATGTTTGCATTCCTGTAAACCAAGTTAAAAGAACTTCTGAATTCTGATCAAATGGAGACTGTAACTGGAATCAAGTATCAATTTCAAAGAAAGCTATACAACTTTATATAGTAAGGCTGTGAAATTGTACCTTGCCAAGAAAGTATCTGTTTTCCGATCATAACTAAGCTCAGCATCGTAGCAAGACAACATGAATCCTACATGCCCATTCTGCACTAAAAAAAAGCATTCATTCAGAAGATCAAAAGGGACAAAGTAGGAGAAGATCATATAAATACTAAAAAAACATGTTCTTAGGATGGTACAATGAATAATTGAATCCAAAGAAAATGCTGCCATTATAAAAAGAGTAAAATAACAGAAAAATGATATGAAGAAGATAACCACAGAACAGAACATAATGTGCTACTGAGCATTTCTCAAGTCCGCTTATACCAAGGAATAGGATGCAATGGCTGCATACCTCTCGATTATAAACCTGAGCAGGGAACCAGAACCTCCCAGTCTCGAGTTCCAGATACAGATTCATAAAGGAATCAACTCGTAGACGTCTGTTCCGACGTCTGATGTCATCGCCGAACTTGGGCGTGAGCCAGGAGAGAGGAGGAACAGAAGAAAGAGATGACATCCGCCAGCCTTTCGGACGCGGGCTTCTACCTGGTTTGTTCCAGTCGGAAGAGTCCTTCATCGAGGCCACAGACGACTCCCACGCTCTGATTGCTGACCTGCCGAACAAGTTGGCCCATTTCTCCTCCACGCGCCTCTGCCAAAGATGGTCGCTCCGGCACATGTCCCGCAGGGCGCGGCAACCGCACGCCATGCTCGACAGCTCAGCCGGCGAGAGCTTGCCGAGGATGCAGTCCAATGCCAGCTCCGGCAAATCCAGGATGCTCATGCCCGCCCGCTCTCCTGCTCCGTCTTCTGCCACACGGCCACATTTCCTCTTGATGGGCGCGGCAGCAACTGTAAACTTGAGGTCCCTCAAGCTGAGAAGCCTCAAACTCTTCAGCCAAAGGATGAGGCAGCAAATGGACTCCTGAAGCAGAAGAGCAAGTAGCAGCGTCAAGTCATGCACCAACGAGGGGCGTTGCTTCCTGGGGAGTAGCTTGGAGATGAAGAGCAGTAAAGGGAGGCAGGAGACAGCAACGAAAAACATGGGAAACGAGTTGTCAAGTCTTTTCAGACGCAGATGGCGCTGCAGAGTGCAGACATCAACCAGATGCATGAGAAAGAGAGAAAAATAAGAAGCGAAGCTTTGAGAATGAGAGATGTACAGCTCAGATAGGATTATAGGAATTATGTGAGCTCTTGAATGCCAGAGTTCCTTTTACTTGTTTCTTAAGTTCTCTGACACAAACAAGGATCGGTCAACCACGTTGGATCACATAATGGAGAGGTGGGATTTGGGTTGTTGGAAATTAGCCCGAGTTAGATACGACTATTTAGCTAACACCACCTTTTTTTTTAAGGATGTTTAAATCTCACAAGTTTTTAGGACATCAAAAAATAGTCAGATTGAATAATAAATATGGGGTCAGACAAGTCCCAACTCGATTTAATTTCTGAAATATATTTCTAACATCCAACATGGAAATTGATCAATCACAGTGAAGTATCCTTGGATGACTACAGGCCCAAAATGGATATCTGAAAAAAAACAGAGAAATAAATAATGGGTATATATATGATAATATATATATATATATATATAGTCTCTCTCCTCAAACCTACTTCTATGGACATTAATGACTTTAGCCGGGGCGAAAACGATCCCACATATCTCAAGTAAATAACGCCAACAAAGGAAGTAAATGAAAGAGTTCATGTTCTGGTCACACCAGCAAGTAATAATTGCATGTACCAACTGCCCACACCTACTTTTTCCTAACTCTTTATACGCCTGCTCATGCAAACGCAGTAACGCATCGCTTGCTCGCTCACCGGGAGGAGCGCAGAGAACAGGAAACTGACAACTCTTGCTTACAAAGGTTTCACCTGCATATTTTAGATGCTATGTCGAATAAGAAATGGAATGGTTTACTTTATCTCTCCCTCGCATGCAAGTTTTCAAATTACTTGGAAAGATTATGCATTATAAACTTTGTCTCACCCCAATTATATGAGGTTTATTTTTACTGAATTAAGTTAGAATTTTATTTATTTAGCTTTTCTATTATTAATATCTCTTTGTTTGTAAGAGCCTGCTCATTCATTTGGCAATCTTAAAAGTGACGTCGATTGTTTAACTCAACTGACATTAAGAATTATGCGCGCTAGTCACGAATTAGAGTCTCGATTCATCATCGAGCTCGATTATTTTGATGTCGCTTCGAGCAACATGCGACTAAAACTCCCAACGAAAATTTTTTACCTTTACAAAAATTCAAATTTAAAATATTTACTTAAATAATGAGGAGCTACTATTCATCCCCAACCTGTTTGGTTATGGAATAAACACAAGAATATGTCAATATTTCGAGAATATAATTAAACAACTCATAGAATAAGATTATATCGATCAAAGTTCGAAAAGCGTGAAACCATCTTATCTTGTTAGAAGAATATATTTATTCTTCTAAAATAGAAGAATATGATTATTCTCAATTTTTTCAAACATATTTTATTTTTAAAAAAATTCAATCATATATTATTATATAAATATTCTTTTGTTATTATAATATTGAACGCTAATTCTGTGTAATAAAATATTTTAAATATAAAATATTATATTTTTAAAATTTATTCTCTTCTAATCAAATGATACGTAGAATAAAAATATGTTTACTCTTACAAGAATACCATATTACACTACTTTATAAGCAAGCGGCCAATTGTTTGTCAACCTTTTAGTCCTCAGACATTTTGGTCTGTCTATCAACTATCAACCAATTTAACATCGACGCGTGTCATCATCCAATTGCAGAGCATTTTCCACCCGAAATATCCAGCCAAATAACTAAGTGGCCCTATGACTGTGTGTCAGCAATCTATCTATCAAACAAATTAAACTATGAGTTCATTTTGATGTCATTTCTTTCATTTTCTGTGGTCGAAAATTTCATAGCCGATAACAATAGTTCATTTTTTTCTCTTATATTGTATATGTCAAGTCAATTATTTCTTAAAAAATAACATATATACATCTATAACGTAGGGCGAAGCAAAATATTAGTTTTTTTTGCAATATTTTTAAAATCAGACCGATCATCGAATCGGTCGGCCAATTGGATCATGGTTCGATCGGTTCAACCGGATTGAACCAAATATTTATTAAAATAATAATATTATTTTTACTTTAAAACAATATATTACAAATAAAAGTATAAAAGGTAAAAAATAATGAAATAAAAGTATATTAATCATCATTTTAAATTAATCAAATATTAATAATTTATTTTTACATTTTAAGAATATATATTGTTTATCATTAATTAATTTTATATTTAATTATTTAATAATTTCATGAATAATTGCCTTTTTATTTCCATTACTATTATCTTGCCCTCATTTTATTTTTCAAATTCATATTTTCTTTCCATATTATTTGATTTCTTGTATAAATTCATCCTGCAAAATTTACTACATTATTATGTTTTCATTTTCATATTTTATTGTATAATATTCATAATAATTAAAATTTTGTCATCTTCTTATTTATGTTTATGATAATCTTTTTCTTTTTTTCAAATTTATCTTTATTACTATCTTTCCAATTTCATTTCAAATTTAAATTACTTTCCTTATTATTTACATCCATTTATTCTTTATAATCAAATCACTTATATTACTCTCCTTTCTATTATTCCAGATTTCCTATTATCATACGCTTTCCTTCTTTTCTTTTTTTTCCCATTTATTCACCTCTCTTTTATTATTTTTGAAAAAAAATCGGATTGAACCAGTTTTCCGATTCAATCCGATTTTGGCCGGGTTGACCCGGTTCAATTTGATTTTTTTGCAAAAATGAGTTTTATATATCAACCCGACCGGACCGACGACCGGTTTGTAGTTGAACCGATCGAACCGGCCAGTCCGATTCGGTTTTAAAAATACTATTTTTTGGGATGACGTTATTGTCGTTCCAAAATTGTCATCCGCATTTTGTCTTATTAGATAACGATAAAAATATTCACTATACTAAAAGTATTGCATTTTGAAAGTGTAATTCTTTCAACCTGCACAACGAGAGACCTACATAGTGATTAGCTACATAAAAATGCACTATTACTACTACTACTATTATTATTATTATTATTATTATTATTATTATTATTATTATTATTATAGCACTACAAGAAATTTAATGTTTAGCAACATAAACAAGTGTTTCTAACGCGATGCTAAATCATCGCTAACAATCTTAGCGACAAGTTAGTGTCGAAAGAGTGCCACAAACATGCGACATTAATATTCCAATGATATTAGCTTCACACCAGTGCCAACAATGAAGGCAACACTATTAGCCGTAGTTGTTGGTGCTAGAAACTAGGGGTGTCGACCAGATGAACCCAATCAGAATCCGACCATAGGGTACGGGTTAGATTTTTCCAAGCCTATATTTGATTTACAATTTTTATAAAAAATGAAATTTAATATTTTAAGTATAAAAATAATATTTAAATAGTTAAAAAAATAAATTTTATCCTTTAAATGAATATTAAATAATATATTTTATATTGAATAAATGTAAAAATAGTACCAAAAAAATGAAAACTAGGATAACCCAACCCGATCCAAGCTAGGTTGGATTGGGTCGAATTTGGCCCTTAAAATGGTCTTGATTCAACCTGATCATCAAAGTAGGGTTGGATTTGTTCATAGGTCGGATCCAATTCGATCTGTAAACACCCCTAAATGAAACTCTATAATAATACTAGGTATCACGTGACAAAAAGGTATTTAGTGTCAGCATTGTAAATGCTAAGGTGATGCTAAACCAAGAGATGCGATTTTGAGACCATCACCGAGCTATATTGTGACGCTATGTTGGTGCCATTGTGACGTAAATCCATTCTTACATACACTTTATGTGTTGTCTGTTGTTGCACTAACCGACTCCAAAGTGGCGCTAGCTCGCGAGCTATTGTGGCACCAACTTGCGACATATGGCAACACTATTGCAGTGCCGAACTTATATCGTAACCTGTTATTGATGCATCGCTAATGTAATGCTAAATACAATATCACATAGCATCGTAATATGATGCTAATTACGATATATTTTGCCCCCATTACATCTATATTCTTCTATTTCCTCCTCGTACAATTTACAATTCATTTATAATTAATTTTACACATTTGTAACAATAAAAACTAAAGAATTTATACTGCATAAAAAAAACTAATGGCATCACAAAAAATAATAATATAAGAAATATTATCACTACAATATCATCAATATTACAAAACTTTAATCACGTCTATTGTTACAAAATTTTCTACCCTATATCATTATCGTCATCAAAGTCATTCCTGACATTCGATGACGACGTACTCAATTATCCTGGAGCTCGTAGTATCTGTGTTTGGGTTTGGATGATGGCTTAAATAGTTTGCAAGATTGATGCTTGAGAAAGTTGCTCCACATCCATTGATGTTATTTAGCGCTAATGTTGTAAAACTCAGACCCGATATCGACCTTGAAAAAAATTTGAGTCATGTCGAACTGAGTCCGATCGGTTAACTGATGGTCGGATCGAATGATGAATATAAAAATATATTCAACTAAAATACTAATAAATAGATATATTCATCAATATTTAATATAAATTATACATATAAAATTATAATATTAACGAATTTTAATGAATAAAGTAACAAGATAATTGTTCAATTTTTTTATTTTGGTCTTGAATATATAAAACAATATCTAAATGCATAATTCATTACTTATTACTTATTAATATTTATTAGAGACAAATAAAATTGATAAAATATAAACAAAAGAGATAGATTATCTACTTTTTATTATATGACGTCTCTTTTTATTTCAATATTCAAGTGTTGTGAAAGAATACGACTTTGGTGGTAATATAAATAAAAGAACTTTAATATCACATGTTATAGAATGGTTGTGTGGACAGTGACCTCTTTGAAGGTGATGAGAACCTAGGTTCAAACTTCATTGAGGTTGTATTTCTTAAATATTTTAGGATAGGATATATAAACTTGTTCAACAAAACTGTTGATTTGATGGTTCAACTCGGGGTTTGATCAGTTTAATCCAAGTTAACTGCACTGGCGGATCAATCTTGACTCATAAATCATTTTAGGACTTGGATCCTAGTCTAATTAGTTGGACGGATCAGTTTGGTCTATGTTTTACAACTCTGCAAAATAGATGGGTTTTTACAAGTATACTATATAATATTATAAATATGAATTATATTCTAGATATATGACTTGGTGGCAAAGTACTAAGCCACGTACTTTTCAATCATCTTCTCTTTATATACATCCTAAAATATTTAAATATTGGAAACTTGATAAATCATTTAGACTAAACAATTAAATAAACAAATTATCAGACTTATCAATATTGGCCTGTGGGTGTGATCAAGTTATTGGTCTTCTTGCTCTTATGCATAGCCTTGTAGATCGCGCGAAAATCGATAGCACCCCTTTCTTTCTCCTTATACAATAAAGTTTTAAATTTTGTAAAATAAATAAATATAACATAAAAGTTTAATTATTGTTTTTTGTAGATGGATTAGCATGCGTCGGTAATGTTCGTCAAATCAAATGGACCCTCAGTATGTATACGAACTTCCAGCATAGAAAATATGTCATTTTTGTTATTTTCAAATTTTCTTAGCCAATCATCATTTAAATAAAAATAGTTCAAATATAAACTTACTTACTATTTTCTGCATAGGGACTTCCAAACTTTAATCCTAATATACTTTGAGCATCTCTGTATGCTCTACTCAATACTGAGATCGACAGACGTCATGACATTGTGAAACTTATCATAAAATTACAATAACAATTAATGGTGGTCATAAGCGAAAAAATGAAAGTGATGGGTGATTTATTTTAAGTGAAGCTATGAGCAAAAAGAAATACATTAATATCAGCCTGCACATATATAGCAAGAAACACATATATACAAGCAGATATATTATTTCACCAAAATTAAAACTAAAAAAATCGAGACTTTGCTGTAGATGGCCAGAGGAGGGCAGCGACATCGATTGCAGGGTCGGCGGACGAAGGACGGTAGCTCGATAGGACAAAGGATGATGAGCGATGGCGATCCCGACAGATATAAGGTTTACTTGTTTGTACATAAGAGTGGGATATAAGGTTAAGATAGGTAATGATTCTAGCCATATCTTACAAAGGTCAAAGACGAGCTATTAGTTCAAAAGATGTTAAAGTTTCATTGTAATAACTAACTTCATCATGGTATTTTCCCTATCCAGCAGTTGTTGTAATGACAATGAAGCACAAGGAAAATTTCGTCGTAGCATACAAACTGCTGAGCAAGTTGGTGTCAAGTAGTCAAGCATGAAATGAAGGCTTCTCTTATTGCTTCTGTGCAAGCATGGATGGGACTAAAAATCTGGGAAAATATTATTCCTACCACAAAGTTGCATACGCCTATCATATGTGTTAGAACACCTAGATGAAACAACGTTTTCTAACTAACAATAACACATGTTTTCTTCTTGGTCTCATTTTCTAACTAGCAGGCCCTTGTTCCTCTGATCTATGCAAGGTTCTTAAATTGGAACTTCTGCACAGGATTTTGTTTCTCTGATAGATCAAACTACAGTGGAGCGGAGTCGTCATTGGATCCATATGCCTAATGTGATCAATGGCTCAATCTGATCCAAAAGTGTCCTAATTTTTCTCAGGAGCTTGAATTGGTCAAATTAAATCTTAGCTCCACACATCAGTTCTAATCCTTGTATACATATTGTTATATCAATTATAATATGATAAAACTATTTTTCTTTGTTAGGAAGGGCATTAGTGATTAGATGCATAAATAGATAAAAAAACATTAAATAGAATATATAAGTGTCTGCATTGAGGATAAGAAAGTAATGTTCACAACAAAGGAGTATTTTTTTTCCATAATTGAATTTCGTGATAAAATCGTTGATAACTTGTTGGATTTTAAGTGTTAAATTATGTAATGATCTACAACTAAATTGCTGTTCAGGGAGGATACTGTTTCCTCTAGGGTTAAATATTCTAAGATCAAGTACTCATTTGCTGAAGTGCTCCACAAGTGGGCACTTACTGAAGTGTTGGCCACATTCTTGAGATTTGTATAATTAGTACGCCAGCAATACTTACTTTCGAATTTCATTTGATTCATGGCTAGTGACAATAATTTGATCATAACCAGCAGCACACATGACTAAGTCAAAAGCTGTTCAATACTACTCATTTCAGCATCACAGTTAATGGAACAACAGCAAGTCAAACAAGTTCAACCATAACTCAAATTTAATCAGGCCTAATGTGAAATTATCGATCTCAGGTAGCGTCTATTCATTGTTTATGATATAAAACACATCACTTATTGAGTTTTGTCACTGGACAGCACTATAATGATTTCATTAATTCTTATGGGAAAATTCGAGAACAAGAAGAGAAAATCACAGAGAAATTGCAGAAAAAATAGAGGAGACATACGAATTTACCCAGATTCACCCTTGAGATGAGAGTTATGTCCTGCAAAGAGGTTTCACTATATCGTTTAGGTTTACAACCGCCACACAGATTATGACAGAAATTAGGCTATTAATAGCCTCTCCAAAATCCCAAACAAATAGAGAAAAAACCTAATTCGAACCACACGGGCCGAATAAATAAAAGCTCAAAACCCGTCTAGATTTCGGGACGCTGCCCCCGAACCCCCGCCCGCTCACCGACGAGCGGGACCATCGTCGGGGGGCGGGCCCCCCGAACTCCCCCTTTCGTTCGTACGCCAGCAGAACTGTTAATTGGGTAATACTTAGATTCTCCTAAGCTCACGTGGGCGAACTCGGTGTGAGAAACAAGGGGTCCTGAAGTATTCATCAACTATAACATTCTCCCACTTGGTGGATACTTCACACCAATGAGAGTCTTACCAGCAACATTCTTCTTCAATCCGATAGCAGTAGAGCACCGCTCGAACTTTGCACCTGTAACTGTTTTAGTCAGAAAATCAGAACTATTCTCTGTTGTATCAACCTTTTCAAGCTGAACATCTTTCTTTTCCACCTTTTCCCGAATGAAATGGTATTGAATGTCAATATACTTTGTGCGTGAGTGAAATGCAAGATTCTTAGCTAATTGAATAGCACCTTGATTATCACATCTTACCTCTATGACACCTTGCTCAAATCCGAGCTCCAAGCACAACCGCCGTAGCCATATGGCCTCCTTTGCAGCATGAGTAAGAGCCATATATTCAGCTTCTGTAGAAGAAAGTGCTACAACGTTTTGTCTCTTGCTCATCCAACTTAGTGCAGTCCCAAATAATGTAAAAATATATCCGCTAGTAGACCGTCTACTATCAATGTCTCAACCCCAATCAGCATCTACATGGCCTACAATATCAAGCCTCTTTCCTTTTCCCGCACCTTCAAAGCACAAAGCAAAATCTGAAGTTCCACGAAGGTACTTGAAAACTCTCTTGATAACATTCCAATGTTCCATGCCTGAATTAGACATATACCGACTCAAGACTCCCACTGCTTGGGCTATATCTGGACGCGTGCATACCATGACGTACATCAAGCTATCCACTGCACTTGCATATGACACACGGTCCATCTCTTCGGCTTCTTCATCCGTCTTCGGACATTGCTCTGCAGAAAGTTTAGTTCCTACAGACATAGGAGTACTCACTGGCTTGCAGTCCGACATGTTAAATTTCTTCAACACTTCTTTTATGTACTTCTGCTGTCCTAGCCACAATTTTCGCTTCTGACGATTCCTTCTAATCTGCATACCCAAAATAAAATTCGCTGACCCCAAGTCTTTCATCTCAAACTTCTTGGCCAACAAATCCTTCACTGAATTCATCATCTTCATACTGTTTCCAATCAGCAACATGTCATCCACATACAGTGTAAGAATGACAAACTGATATCCAATTCTCTTCACATAAACACAATGATCTGAATCTGAACGTACAAACTTGAGTTCGAGCATGTATGTATCAAACTTCTGTTACCACATCCTTGGCGACTGCTTCAATCCATACATAGACTTCTTCAATTTGCACATCAGCTTCTCTTTACCTTGAACCTCAAAGCCTTCTTGTTGTCTCATATATATCTCTTCCTCCAAGTCCCCATGAAGGAATGCCATCTTCACATCCATCTACTCTACCTCAAGATTATATGCTGCTGCCAGAGATAGAACAAATCTGATTGAAGTCATTTTCGCCACGGGAGAAAAATTTTTATCATAGTCGACTCCCTCAACCTGAGAGTACCCTTTAGCTACCAGCCTCGCCTTATACTTCTCTACAGACCCATCCGGTTTCAGCTTTCGCTTGAACACCCATTTGCAACCAATTGCCTTTTTATCCTTAGACAATTTACACAAGCTCCATGTTTCATTCTTATCCAGTGACTGCATCTCATCTGCCATAGCAAGCTCCCACTGATTTGCATCATTCATAGACCTTGCATCTTTTACAAAACTAGGTTCTTCTCCGATGATGCTCAAAGCATGAAACGAACTCAGAGCACTAAGAGAGTATCTCAAAGGTGCCCTTCTTTCTCGTGTCGATCTCCTGAGAACTGGTATGGTAGTACCAATATCTGGGTCTTCATATGAATCTGCATCTTCAACTTCATTAACCGAGTCCTCTTGATCCGGTTCTGTAACAGACTCAACTGAAGTATCTTGTGCATCCACCTCTGAAGTTTCAGAATCAGAATCTTCTTCAAGTACTACCACTTTCTTAGGTTCATCACCTTTTTGAACTTCAACTTGGGAACGTGATTCACGAAAAATAACATCTCTGCTGTAAATAATAGTCCTTGACTTTGGATTCCACAGTTTGTAACCCTTGACCCCTTTCTTGTATCCGACAAATATGTTCTTCTCAGATTTACTGTCAAGCTTACCCCGCTTTTCCTTAGGTATATGAACATATGCGTCACATCCGAACACTCGAACATGAGACAAATTTAGCTTCTTCCCAAACATTACCTCATAAGGCGTCTGATCCTTCACTGATGAGGTCGGTGAGCGGTTCTTCAGATAGTTTGCTGTGGCTACAGCTTCTGCCCAGAATTTTCGCCCCAATTCAGCTCAACTCAGCATACATCTGGCATTCTCTATGAGTGACCGATTTAATCTTTCAGCTACGCCATTCTGCTCAGGTGTATATGGAGTTGTCTTCTGCCTTGCAATACCATTGTCCACGCAGAACTGCTCAAACTTATCTGAACAAAATTCACATCCATTATCTGTACGAAGAATCTTGATCTTGCAGCTCAATTGGTTTTCCACCAAAACTTTAAATTTTCGAAACTTATCGAATACATCTGATTTATTCTTGATAAAATAAATCCAACTGTATCTCAAAAAATCATCTATAAAAGAAACATAGTACCTGGACCCTCCAACAGATGGAGTCGGAGTTGGTCCAAAGATATCACTATGGATTAGTTTGAGAATCTTCGTTGCTCTTGAACCTGTGTGTTGAAAACTGACTCGGTTCTATTTTTCATGGAGGCAATGTTCACAGAACCGAAGCCCACAGAACAATCTGAAACTCCTTCTACCATCTGACATGATGCTATGGTAGAAACTCCTTTCTCACTGATATGACCTAATATCTGATGCCACATCATAGATGTGCTGTCTTCATCTTCTTTGGCCTCTCAGAAATAAATCAACAGTCCACAGATATAATCTCTCCGAGCAACTTGTACAATGTGTCATAGCGAACCCCTCGCGCAATCACAATAGACCCTCTGACCATCTTGCACCAATCCTTGTCGCAACTGAATATAATACCCGAATCTGCCATTGTACTAACAGATAATAAACTCCTGCTCATAAGTGGTATATGCATCACATTTGGTAGAGTCTTCACCATGCCATCATTCATCCTCAGCTTCACCCTGCCACGTCCAATAATCTGAACCGCAGTGTCATATCCGAGCATGACATCCCCACCATTATACTCCTCATATTCACAAAATTAGTGTCTATGAGGTGTCATGTGGTATGAAGCACCAGTATCGATAAGCCAAACATCCTTATCTGATTGTACCATACATGCAGAAGTCACATACATATCTCCTGCCTCAGTCTCCTTTTTGTCCGAGGTTGACTCAGCTTTTTTCTTATGAACCAGCTTGTTTTTGCAATCTCGCTTCAGATGACCTACCCCACTCTTGACATATGCAGCATTGCACCTTCTTATCTTTACTCTTCGAACGCCCACGAGATTTGGATCTCCCTCTCTAATTTTGATTCCTTTCTAGTTACCTTCCTCTGGCCGCCAGCGCCTCTTTACCAGAACTTGCCGATCTCTTTCTTCGTATTTCCTCTGACAACAAGGCAGCACATACACTTTCATACGAAAGTTCTTTATCCCCGCCACCAATCATGACAATCAGATTGTCCCATGAATTCGGCAGCGAACAGAGCAATGTTATTGCCTTATCATTATCTTGAAACTTAACACCGATTGATACAAGTTGACTAATTACCGTGTTAAAGTTATAAAGATGAGTAGAAAATGAGTCACCCTCCTGCATCTGAAGATTGTACAATTTCTTCCTCAGAAATAACTTGTTAACCAACGACTTACTTTAATATAGGAATTCCAACTTCCTCCACAGATCTCTGTCTGTAGGTTCGCTCATCACATTCGTAAGAATTGAATCCGCGAGACAAAGCCGAATCAAACCCTTCGTCTTTCTATCAATCCGATCCCACTCTTCGATCGCCTTTGGATCTGCCTGGCTAGAGGAAGTCGTGTCTGAAGCCTTCGTCGCATCTGCAGCCGTCGCCGCTTCTTTGCCTGGCTTCTCCTTCTCGATTGTCGTCCAAAGATCTCGATCACAGAGGAGATCCTCCATCTTCATCTTCCAGAGATCAAATCGTGTTCCATCAAATTTTTCTATCTCGATTCACGCCCCTCCTGACATCTCGAATAAACCCTAATTCCTCGAACAACCTGTGCTCTGATACCAATTGATGAAAAAATTTGAGAACAAGGAGAGATCACAGAGAGATTGCAGAAAAAATAGAGGAGACACACGAATTTACCCAAGTTCACCCTTGAGATGAGGGCTACGTCCTGCAAAGAGGTTCCACTATATCGTTTAGGTTTACAGTCGCCACACAGATTACATCAGAAATTAGGTTATTAATAGCCTCTCCAAAATGGGTTTAAAACCCAAACAAACAGAGAAAAAAACCTAATCTGAACCACACGGGTCGACTAAACAAAAGCTCAAAACTCGTCTAGGTTTCGGGGCGCTGCCCCCGAACCCCCGCCCGCTCACCGGCGAGCGGGACCATCGTCGGGAGGCGGGGCCCCCCGAACATCCCCTTTCGTTCGTACGCCAGCAGCACTGCTAATTGAGTAATACTCAGATTCCCCTAAGCTCACGTGGGCGAACCCGGTGTGAGAAATAAGGGGTCCTGAATTATTCACCAACTCTAACAAATTCAGGATTCATCCAAGAGTCCTACATTATCATGACTTTTTGTGCTTGGTAGGATGAAGGACGGCGAAATCGGGGTTGGCTGGCGGCAGCAACATCGAGGTCGGAGAATGATGGCATCGGCGAAGGGCAGTGGCTCGTCGACAAATCCAGCATATGAGTTGGCGATGGCGTCGCGCCGGTGAACCCGACGGTGCATTGGCGAACAGGGCACATTCGGCAAACGTCAGTGATGCCTGCGTCGGTGAATTTGGCAGTGCATCGGAGAACGGCGAGCGGTGAAATAGAGTCAGGAGATAAAACAAGTCATGAATGAAGTAAATTGTTAAAACAAGAAGAGGGATTGGGGATTTAAGGTAAAATCCTTAGCGTCTCCAAATGGTATGATACTAATTTGACACTAATATGATGTCTAGTTGTCCGTTAAAGAAATTCGATGCAACAAGAAGTGGTGTCGAAAACACGCTATGCTAAAACGACACTTGTGTGATTCTACGTTGGCACTGCAATAACTATGAGTGTGATGATGGTGCTAAGTTGATGCCAAGCATATACATTTTATTATTAACTCCTTTTTGTTTATATTTTTAATATATATACCTATATTTAATTTTTTAATTGCACAATTGAGAAAAATCATATCTCTTATTAACATGCTCATAATTGTATGCTTAAGAAGATAAAACGTATATATAATTAAGATATGATACATGTTGTATATATAATTTATTGAAATATGTATATGTATGTATGTATGTATGTATGTATGTATGTATGTATGTATGTATGTATGTATGTATCTACAGGCATATAAGTTACATGAAATATGTTATACTCTTTATACATATACATATACTACTTATATTAACAAATGTGTACATAAGTTTACATTAGCTAATTACATATATATATATATATATATATATGTTGAAGGGTGCATGAGGCATGCCTTGGATTAGTCCCACATGCAAAAGTCACGGGAGAGATGCTAGGTATATATAGAAATATGGTCTTGGCCTGATAGGACGTGTTTTGGTAAAATCGTGCGGGCTTAGGCCCAAAGCGGACAATATCCTACGTGTTACATATGGTAAGATATATGCCTATGTCCATAGATAGATGTCTACCATTATTCATATGACTTTTCATGCATTTTTGCAATTGTTTGATTTAGGAGATAATAAAATGATTTATAGAACATTAAGTCATATTATACATATATGTTGTGTATACAATTTATTTAGTATGTATACATATAGTCGATTTGAGTTAGGGGTGTTCAGCGGGTTGGGTCGACCTGCGAACCAGACGGGTCGGATATGGGTCCAAATTTTCTGACCCGAATCAACCCGACCCAAAGACCTAGTTTTTTTTTTAATTTTTTAGTTTTTAGCTTATATTATGTCTAAAAAATAAGAAAAATATTAAAATAAAATATTTTAAATGTGTAAAATAATGTTTAAATATTGAATAAGTTATTTTATACTTTTTAAATAAATATTATATAATATTTTTATATTAAATAATAGATAAAATAAGAAAAAAAATAAAAAATGGTGGTCGGGTATCCCGACTACCCGACCCGAACATAGTCGGGTTGGATCGGATCCAGCCTTCAAAAGTGGAATGTCCCGACCCGATCAAAATTGGACGGGTCGGATCGGATCCGAGGTCGGGTTGAACACCCCTAATTTGGGTATATTAATTAGATCATTTATATATGTTATATTATGTATATTGACAAATGTAAATATATGATACTAACATTAATATAAACTTATATATATATATATATATATATATTTGTATCTATATACATATATAAATGCAACTATCATTAATTAATTAAAGTTTAGTATATGTAACATATATATTTACGTTTTGTCACGTTGGCGTCTCATTAGAGACACAATAGAGTCCCCCACCATTTTCATGCCACTTTGGCATCGCCTTGGCGCTGACAAAACCTAGCGTAGAAACTTCGCCATGACTAGTCGATGCAACATTTGCTCTATATTTGGCAAGCCAATAGTGACACAGTAGCATTACATTTGCATCTCCAGGAGGTGCTATTTCAATCAATTTAGTGTGCTTTGTGGCGATGCCATGGTAGCACGATATTTTAACGTGCCTTCTTCTCATCCCACACGTATTATTAGTGACGTCATAGCGCCAAGAGGGTGCCCAATTTGGCATCGACATTTTATGATGCTATAGCGGCACTAAGTTGAGACAATTGTGAGGCCGTTAGAGTCGACATATTGTGATGCTAAGGTGATGCTATGTGGATGCATTTGCCATTGACCTAGCATCACATTTTTTGAGATGCTAATTTACATGGCTATTTGGTAGTTTTCTTGTGTGTGTATATATGTGTGTGCGCGCGGGGACATATGCACGTGTTTATGTATATGTATGCGTGTATTTATGTGTTTAATAAAGGTAAAACACAAACACCTAAAAAGTTCAACAATGAGGTAATTAACTTCATCTAGGTCTTTAATTTTAGATGAACAATGAATATTAAAACTACCTAAGTTTAAGACCAAAGGATTGGTTTTATACTAACAACCTCTCTTTTCTTTTCACTCCTACATAAGTATGGAGAAATCCACTTGCATCTCATGTCGCCTAGATCATCTTGGAGCCCTCAAAAAGCGATGTTGTGCATCGTTCAAACGTCGCTTGACGTAGTGGTTCATTTTTTAGTACAATTGCCATAGAAAACCACACTAGAACATTAGCGATGATGTTTTGGGTGCTCCATGATTTTTTGTCTCTTTAATATGATAAAAAATATCATATATTTTTTAAGGATGTTGCTTCTCAAGGATGGAATTTTCATTCTTATTTTTTAGAAACTAGTGTGTACCTCGCGCAATGAGTGGATGGTAAAAAAAACTCATCATATAATTATATTTTATTTTTAACAAAATATATTATCAAAATTTCTTTTTATTTCTTTTATTCTTGATCTCCCTAGGAAATAATATAAGTAAATATATCAAAGTAGAAATGTTTATTTTCATATTTATAACCATTTATATATGCTTCTAACCAATAAAGTAGATTAACAATTTATTGAAGTTTAATTATAGATAATAGGTACAAATAGATGGATAAGGTAGGTACTTAATTTCTTATATATGATCATATGAAAATTATTTAATTATTTTTATGCTTGTAGATTACATTTTTTATTTGGATAATAATAGATTTATTCTCACAAAAAGATTATTTTTATTTTAATGATACATTTAGTTTTAGTATATTAGTTATTATTATTATATATAAAAAGATAATTTATTTTGTCTTGAGATATTTTTAGTTACATATATATTTTACTGCACATATTTTCAATAAACTTTAGAAATATTTTAAATTGTGTAGTATTATTTTTAAATAATTTATAGATATTTTTAATTATGTATATATGAAAATAGTTAGATATTGATAATATATAGTAATTTTCTAACAACTACAATTTATGTATTTATTATTTTCAAAGAAGCAATAAATATTTCTAGTAGCATTAATATATATATATATATATAGAGAGAGAGAGAGAGGGAATATTAGGGTGCATACATACTTAGGTGCATACACTCATTCACAGCCAATTATTGGTTTAATAAAAACCCTGGTTAAAAAAAATGGGCTCCCTGCGTTGATCTCCCCTCGACGACCTCCCCTGCGCCAATCGCCGGCCCTTCGACCGTCGACCACTGACCTCAACGTCGAAGTCGCATTCTTCGTTTTTTCCTCTCCTCGCTACCACCGGAGTCACATCCTCGTCGACACAGCAATGAAAGCGAGGTCGCAGAGGGGGTCAACGCCCCCCTTTTTGCTGCCACGCGGCGAGCGTGAAACCTCCTTAACATTGAGTAGAGTTGTAGTAGAGTTGAATCTCGAGACATTCCCTGGGTTGGCAAGATGGTTTCCCCTTAACATTGATGAAATGTCGTACCCGAGATGAGGATCTAGTATAATAGAGTTGGGAGGGGATTAAACAAGAAGCTGCTGCATTAGGTTATATGACCTTCTCCATTATATCTTTTAGCACTCCCTAAGAAAAATGGATTGGAAGGGTTGACCGGAGGCCTGATAGGCTATCAGGTGATTGATTGGATTCTCCCGAACCGATAGATAAAGGGAGAGAATGCAATTGAACCTCTTGATGGATCGATCCCCCGCCATTAGAAAAAGATGAGGGGTGCAGCAGGAAGAAATGGAATTCGAGAAGAACTTATAATAGAGCTTTCCCAACAGCTGCATAGAATCGTAGCTGGGCAGCACTGAAGTTAGGTTTCGATAGAGGGGGCATTGGCCCTCCTTTTTGCTACAGCGCCAACGAGCGTGAAAAGGGGGCGTCAGCCCCCCTCTGTGTCCTTGCCGGCGAGGTTGTAGAGGGGGCTGACTCCCCCCTTTTCGCTGCCGCACCCACAATTGTGAAAGGGGGGCATCGGCCCCCCTTTTTGCTGCAGCACCGACGAGCACGAAAGGGGGGCCGACACCCCCCTTTCCGCTACCGACACGTGACAACGGGACGAAGTGAATCACCACGCGTGACCCATCTGAACCATCGCCGGTTCAAGCGCCTCTCATTCAAAACGTTGAATGCAGATCGAACAGACAAGATGTAATGTATGCATCTAAATGTGTATGCACCATAATATTCCTCATATATATACATAGATAGATACATAGATAGATAGATAGATGAAAAAAGACATATAAATATGGTTCCAATTTCCAACAAAATAGAAAGATTTATACATTTATAGTTACACAAACTATAAAATTATTTGGATAAATATTATGTGGATATATAAATATTATTGTAACAGGGATATATAAATATTGATAAAATATAATAGTTTATTAGTTTGATAATTTCAATAAATTATAAATATATTTATACATTGATGAAAAAATAGCTATGCAAAATATTTTATGATAGCTTCAATAAATATACTAATCATTTAGGTATTATATGTCCTCGGTTAATTTATTAAAATTTAAGTTAAATAAATAGTATAGTAGGTATCGGTAAAAAAATATAAATTAAAGTAAGATATAAATACTATAAATAAATACTATATTTAAAACTAATAAAATAATTAATCAAATTAGAGAATTCAAATATATGAGGTAGGTGGTTATCAATTAGGTAACGTAAAATATAAATTAAAGTAAGATATTTGTGGTTATACATATACATATTATAATTGAAATAATAACAATTAGACAAAATCAAACTAAAAGTACGAGAATGTACTTGAGTGTATAGATACATAGATTATAATTAAGAAATTGTATATATGATTTAGCTAACAATTACATAAAGCCAAACAAAAAGTAAGATAATACATTTTTCCAAAATTATTAAATTTAATACTTTTTAATTTTAATATATATATATATATATATACTGATAATATATAAAGTTAGATTAAAACTAATTATTGAAATTATGATAACAAATATTTAAATATAACTTTTAACAAATAATTATAATGTATTATGATAACAATATTTTTTGCAATAGGATATTGTTATAGATATTTTAGATTGATCCCATAATTTATAACATTCATAATTTACATATTTATGCATCTTACTCAATGATTATATTTTATTACAATTATATATTATTTTTCATTATTGTCTTAACATTATTTGTCCTAAGACTTATTCATTTTTAATATATATATATATATATATATATAAGATATATATTTATAGACACAGATATATAAATATATAATATTGTCAACTATAGTTATATATTGTTACGATATATATTAGTCATTTGTATGAATTATTTTATTTATTTTTATCTATAATAATTAACACTTCATTTTTTTATTTAGAAAATAAGTTTAGTAATACATAGCTTAATGAGAGACTATTTCTTGACATCTTCTTTATTCTTTTCTATATACATATATGTGTGTGGAGAGAGAGAGAGGAATATTAGGGTGCATACAAAGATAGGTGCATTCAGGTACATCATTTCATCACAATCATTGGATTTGATTAAAATAGCTGAGATGTAATCATCTCAAAAATAGTTTAGTCATTGGAAAGAGTTGTTATGCATGTGTTAACTTCAATAAAAAGGTTGTTAGCATTAAATGATGTGATACTCATTAATATTTAATGTATTACACTATTATCTTTATTATTGTTAATTCATAATTATTATTATCATGATATTATTTTTATTAATGTTGATTCATTATGAATTATATTATTCTTTATATATCATAATACATTTTTGTAAATTTGTGTTTTAAAAATTTTAATGATAGATAGTTAGTGAGAAAAAGCTACTTTGCATCTTCTACATTTCTTTATGTGTAGATATATAAATATGAATGTAAATAGATTATATATGTGTTAACTTCAACAAAAAAAAGTTGACATTAAATTATGTGATACTCATTGACATCACTGCACTAATATTTTTATTAATATTAATTAATTATAATTAATTATTATTATTAAAATATTGATTATTCTTAAAAGGATCATCAATATAAGTATTCTTATTTCAATCTTTATATAAGTTACAATATTCAATATTTTTTGGCGCATACAAACCTATACTCAAATATCTGCATATGCTCTTCTATATCAAAAGGGTCTCAAGTATTCTACTGAATTTTATAGCTCCAAATAATAAATTTAAAAATATAAATAAACAAAATTATTAATTTTCATAAGTAACCAATAGATATCATAATGATATTACAGTAAAGTAATAATTATTTGATAATTTTTTTTGAAAATATTACAGTATATATTGGATAACTACACTAACAAAAGTTTGTTATGATATCCAACTTTAACTAATCTAAAGACTCAATAATTATTTAGATATTGTAAAAAAAAATAGTTAAGACATAGTTTTAATACTTTGAGGGCCCATTTGGATGCACATTGGATTAAAGATACTTAATCCAATAGATCCTCCAATTACATCTAGTTTCTAATGGAATCAAGAACTAAAAAAAACTTAATTATTTCATCATTACTATAAGGTTAACACTTCAATACATGAATTGTTTGATAGAGTTCTGTGGTTGTTTTTATTGAGCAATTTTGTTGTTGTATTTCTTATACTGCAACAGTAAATAACAACTACTTAAGAGTATGTGTAATACACAAACTTAAACACAATTGGATATTTGGTATTTTTGCAAGTTCCCTTATGGGTTTTGGAACTCAACTAATGCATTGTAGGTAGGTCAAAGATTCCAAAGATTGATCCACTGAATAATACCTTCTTCTTTCTCCTTTAACTTCCTTATTTCTAGAGAGGCCCAATTTGGTGCTTCATTTGGTTCTAGAACAATATAAAAAACAAGACAGTGTTCTCACTTTATTATCTAAACACCAATTTTGAAGTTATGGACCATACAACCATTGTGATTAGGGTGAGCAAAATTAGACTTGAGGCTAGGTCACCCCCATCGCATTTGTGACCTAATTTGGTTGGATATTGAAAAATTGAACTTGGTGCCGAACCAATTCCACTCATCCAGGATTGATCAAGAATTAAAGCGGAACAATCTAATTGTCCCAATTTAATTAAATTTTATATAAAATATTTTAAAATGAATTTAAAAGTTGTAATTATTAATTATAAGTATTTTATCCTCTTTTAATTTTTTATTATCAATAAGGTCATTTTATACATCATATATTTAGAAATTATAAAATAATATATTTAATATATTATATATTTATACATTATAATATTAGATAATAAAGTGTATGAATGAATTCAAGTTTTTTTAATCAAGTGTCCCCACTCGAAATATGTTGGGTGTAGACAATTGGATATGACCCTGACATGCATATATTTTGAATTGAGAATATTCCCCAAAAATCGAATCATATATGTTCGGGACGGTCGGGTCATCTCGAATTGTATTCTCACCCTAATTATGAAGAGAATAAAATAAAAATGAGAACAATTATGTTCAAGTAAACTCAAGAACATAAATGTTCTCACTTGATTTCCAACTTTAGAATATAGTTGGGCCAACTGGACTTGACCCTGAATAGAAAAGTTGGAGTCAAATAAGGCCATAGCAAAGTTATTTCAAGCTCCTAAAAATAGAGGAGAAAATGAAGAAAAAAAATAAAGACAAGCTTTCAAAGGATGGTAATTTATAGTCATGGCGAGGGAGTTTGTGTGTGAGTTTTATCTCAAACTATGAACTCAATGGCAAGGGCAAGAGGATTTCAATTTCAAGGATAAGATTTCCTTATTGTCACCCAGTGATTAGAGCTCTTTTTAAGTATCAAGCGGACAAGATGATCATTGCAAGGTGGTAGCGCAATGGGGTGGACGACGGATGGCAAGGTACAATAGGGATTTTTGTTCATTTCCCTATGAGAAGGTACTTTCGATAAGATATCGCAAGTATATGGATGTAGAAAAACAAAGATAGTACCCATGTGAAGAGAATCATGATGAATTCAATATTATCTAAATGTTAAATTCATGTAAACAAAAGTAAATGCAATAAATAAGAAATGACTAACTTAATTTTAAGGAAATAAATTGATAAGCTTGAAGACTTGACCATGTAATAAGGTTGTTCTAGAGGTTTGAGTCCATTTAGAAAGCATCAATTGGTTTAAGAAAAATGATTTTATGTAATAAACTCTCGTTTAAATCGATTATCATGCAATTTTTTTCAAGGTGACCAAATTCTAATTACATACAATGAACAAACACTCTCACGTCCTATTTTATTGATCTAATTGCATTAAAATCATGAATAGTGGTCAACAATATAGGCGATCTCTAAGATACACAATTAGGCTTCGCTTAACTAGACAACACATTAATAAAAATGATTTTCACCACTTGATAACTTAGATCAATTTAAATGGGTAGCTAGTTATATTTACATTTAACACTCATGAATCATTAAGAAAAAGATATATATTCCATAGAACTTTCTAAATCAAACCAATCAACAATCCATAAATTTCATCTAGCCCTAGAACAAAGAGGAGTTTAGCCACACATAATTGCCAACAAGATCATAAATATAATGGAAGAAATCTAGAAAGTCATTCGATTAGGATCTAAGATTTCAGGAGTTAAAAACATTCTAAAAAAGCATTAACCTTACATCCATATGGTACTTGTTACCTAAAAGAAGTTGAGCCCCAAAAAATAAACCCTTAACCCCCATCCGTTTCCATATTAAAAGCTCTTTTATGTCCCTAGACCATTAAGGCAATTAGATCTCCAAAAACTTATCAAAAGCACCCATAAATAACTTCCAAAATTTAGTCCAAAGATTCCCAAAAATATCATTGTGGGCGTGTTGGAGGTGATATAGTTGGAGCAAGCTGTGTTAGGGTGAACCACAAGTCGATATGATTGATTAGCTTCAATGCCATTAGAGGCGGGTCAATATGGTCAACTCGCATTGGTACAATACAAGACATACTGACTAATGTGACTCATCCAAAATCCAATTGGAAAAATCCTTGTGATTCTTGTTCTCTCAATATTAGCATTGGTATGACCAATTGGTATGACCAAATCATATTAAGGTTTAGAAATTTGTATTTCATCTCTTTTTGTTATTCTTTTAATCCATCAAATAGTTGAACCAAAGAAATAATCAAAATTGTATATTTATCACGAACAAGCATAATAACTTACCAAACATTCAAGTCATAATGAATTTTAACATCATATCATGATATTTTCTATTGTGACATGAGTAAAAAATTAGTTGAAATCCATGTCATGACATTTCAATACTTTTTGACATACCACGAAACTAGTTCTCACTTAAAAAAATTTCAATCACAAATCATATCACCACTATGAAATAAATTGAACTTCATGAGAATTGAAACACATGGGTTGCTTCTAGATCAATTTCTTATTATGTCATAAGCTGAATAATTACGGATCTTTTCAACTTACAAGAAATAAGACCATAGTTAATAAATTTGATCTTTACAAAATGAACTCAAGTAAATGATATTTTCTTAAGAAATATAGTAAACTAATATAGAGTATTGAATTCATGATGAATAATTATTAATAAATCTTTTAATCTCATAAGATAATAAGATAAAAAAAATAATAGCACAACTAATTTTGGAAAGTAAGTTTTGAAAAGAAAGAAAAATAAAATAAAAAGATAAAGATGACATTAAGTTTGGGTAGAATGTCATAAAATTAGGATAAAATTTTATAAACATAAACCACCATGTAATTTGAATTAGTTAAGATTATTTTTTTAAGATGAATTAGAGCCTACCGAAAATATGATCTTCTTTACATGATAAATCACTTATGTTTATTAAAAAATATTAAAACACTCCTCTACAAGTAATTTTGTTTATTAGAGCCTAAAACATATTAGATTATAGTTCCTGAACTAGTGACCATTCAGTCTATCATTAATATACCAAGTATATATCCCTTTACAGGATAAGGGTAAATCATGACATTTAATACTTGGACTGAATTATCAAATCATGACATTTAATACCAAGTTAAAATTCAATTTATTTAAAGAAAAGATATTCACCGTTGGACTTATTATTATTATTATTTGATGCATTTGAGCAATCAATACTTCGTATTGAATTATCAAATCATGATTGCATTGTCATTCAATATTATTTAATAATATAGATTGCCTTTTAAAAAGACTAACTTGTTAAATTATCAGCAATGTACATTACATTATTTAGGATGCGCATAAGTAATCTATTTGACAATCTATATTAATTATTTCTAAGAAAATAAATATTCATTAGTTAAAATATAGTGTTTACCAATATACTCATAATCAAAATAATTATATATATATTATTTCTAACTTCATTAACTTAAATCACAAATAAATATTCTCACCCATAAAATTGAAATATATAAAATAATTAATATGTTTTATAAAATATAATAATATATTCATAATAATTAATTAAGATTTCTTTGGTTGATTCTATAATTTATTTAATTAGCTTTATAATTTATTTAATGGTTTATAATTTATTCATGTGGTAATCTAAATTGTTGCCTTCTTCATAGTCCATCTACATTGTCACTTCATAAATAATGTGAATTGTTTAAACAATCGGAATTATCCATTACTTATCATGAGAACAAAATAATATGATGAGACCAAATAATTTAACACAACATTATTTGAAAATTCGAATTGCTTTTAAAAATTATAAACATCTCTTTAAAAAACTTCTTGCAGGGATTCAAATCTGAGGTACAAAAAAAAAACTTATAACAAAACTTTTGCACTTTGTTCAAGTCCTTTCGAAAGTCTACTATTTCTCCACTCGTCTCCTCTTTCTAGGAGAAAAAAAGATGGAAGAAATATGGGTGGAATGATTGCATAACAAATCTATTAATAACCCCATCAAGGCCGTCCTACTTTTTCTATGTTCCCATGATGGCAGGAATCTCAAATCTATAATACATCATCCCTAACCTTTGACGCTTCATGCAGCAGGACTACAAATAATTGAAGGAAGACCAGAAGAATCCAATGTACTGCATGAGGTGCAGAATTCTTGTCTCAGATATCATATATCATTCTTGGGTTATGTTTCACAAGATAAGAAGGATATATAGTGCCCATGCACCTTTTTGTTCTATTGTTAGCCGTAGCACCCAAAGAGCTTAAAGACTTCATTAAACCTCGTAATCACTCTATAATTTAAATTATGATCTTCTGTTCAAATCAGCCACTAGATCCAACGAATGGTTGATTATATTTTACACACTTTTTAGTTAAGGATAAGAATACTAGTTATAGGAAAGATGCCACTAGAACTTCCCTAATATTTGTCATAAAGGAAAAGAAAGCTAGCTAACAAATGCACATAAGTCCAACCTTTTGAAAGCTGCAAAAGAACATCCAAAACCACCTTATAGTTGAGCATATTCTAACACAACCATAAAGTGAATTCCATGCCCTGTCAGAGGGAGCTCCAATTATAAGTAGTACGCTAATCTAAAATAGAGGTCAATTTATACAAGATCTTCTCATCATGATCTAACAAACCCAGAAGCCTAATTATGTTCTAGTGGCCCTGCATTGGACTCGTGAAGGCATGCGGTTTCAGAGAGCAATCTCTTCTTGTGACCGTGAAGGGAAACACCAAAGAGCTTGACAGTACTGTCTGGCTCCTCAATTAGGGTTACTGAGTTGCTGCGGTTCTTGGGACCTTGCGCTCCTGTAGGCGAAGGAATTGCATCATCTGGGGCCAGTTCCAGCAGCCTGCTGGGTCTTGGAGTAACTGCATTGAGAAGTCTCTGATCAGAGGTCACTGGACTGATGACATGGTGCTGGATGAAGTAGATAATGTCGTTGTAGAGCTTCTTCATGTGGCTTAGTTCCGACAGAAGAAGATAGTTCCTCTTCCTCAGTCTCCGGTTGTCCTCGGAAAGGGCTGACAGGTAACCGGCATCGCCACCACCGCTGCCCGGGGAAACAAGGTGAGGCTCAATGCAAAAGTTTTGCGCTTCATGATCGGGTGGACCAATAAAAGGTGGTGAAGGAAGTTGCTGATGGAAGTCTTGAGTTATGTAATGATAATGCTGAGGGATCTGAGAGGCCTTCCTCCTATGTATCTCCGAGAGGAGATGCTTCTGACCTCTCCTGAAGTACTCATTTGCAAACTCCCATCTGTCTGCGACAATCTTTCTGAATCCCTGCAGAAGATCCAAAGTAGAATATTAAACAAAAAAATGGCTTATTAATATCTCAACATGAAGAAGTGGTATATTGCAGTAGATTCAAGCGAGTGATCTAATGGAAGGTTGTACGTTTGAAAGGAAACAACTTCAGAATGGACTGCAGCATCATTGTGAACTTGCAGCTAACTTTAAGTTCTTTTCTTGGGTCAAAAGGAGCGGTTTAGTTTAGATTTTTTTTCTTGAAAGGGTCTTTATCTTCCATAAATCTTGCTAAAGAACTTTAACTAAAGAGAAGAAGATGTACATTTAAGGAAACTGGAGATTTCAAGAAAACATGCAACTTCCAACCAAAAGAAAGGCAGCATGTAAAATGTATGCCAACAAGTTTACAAAGATGCTTGCGATCGCTTGATTCTTATCCACGACATTATACAATATACGTAGTATTTCAGAGCACAAAGATCGCTTCAAAACCGCAGAGCTCCTGTGCAAAAACCAACTGCAGTGCAGGCAAAACTACTTGTGCATGAGATCAGGCAATGAGTGAACTGAGGGGGAAGAGGATCACAAACATAGGTGTTGAGCTGCCTGACGAAGCTGGAGAAGTTGTTGTGTTTGAAGTAGTTTGGCAGGAGATCTCTCGCGAACTCCGGGGGCCTCCACACCACAAATGTGGTGTCGTCTTCGCCCCAAGATACAATGTGGTCAGTGCAAGGATCATCTACTAGCTGGTAGGTCTTGGTCAGGAAAGGTGCTGGTGTTTGCTTCTGAGATTCCATGGTCGCCTCCAACTCTCCGCACCTATCTATTAAGAATGCCATGGCAATAGTTGTGTAACTATGAGAACAAAGCCAAAGCCTTATGCCTCCACCTCTCTCTCTCTCTCTCTCACACTCACTCTCTCTCTCTATCTATCTCGGTGATTTTATGTATATGCACATAGGTTTTTGTGTCCACAGTAACATATATTCTTTCCTCGACTAGCTCTGTTACATACATGTGCATTTAGCAGCAGCAGAATTGCAAGTGCATTTGCTTTCTTGGCATTACTTGCGAAATTATTACTTCTACATTTAACTTTTTTCTATCATTGATATTATGTTTTACAATCATTTACTAGCTAGGCGCTGTTACCAGTCTATGGGATTTTGTGGTAGCTCTCAGAAGGGTGGCCCATAATGATTAACTAACCTTATTAAACACTGACATTGCACCATGATTTCTAACTCCCTTGGTCTAAAATTGATCCTATTATATATAGAATATGTGAAGTATTGGAAACTTTATTGGCACCAGAAATTACAATTTCAGACTCGAATGACAAGGCCCGGTTTACTAGATATCCACAAGAAGCTAAATGTGGATTAAGAGTCCAGTGAATAAAATGATCAGCAACATCTTTTTCTTATCTCTCGTCTCTGTTAGTCCTATACGCGATCAGTTGCATTCTCAAAGCATGTCCGTGACTTCAGATGGCATATGAAAAAGTGGATGGAATGATCAAATAATAAGGCTCCAAAAAACAAAACAGACATTCCTCGCTTTTTCACAGGGATGACACTTGGGATTTGAAATGAGGCCTGCTGCAATGACATGTACAAAGTGGAAAATTGTAGAAACCATTTGTGCCGCATCCATAAATTTGTTGGTTGTGATGCATGAGTTAGAAAGCAACACTTTTCTCTGGTGAAATGTAAGACATGTCATCCATACATACATACTATATATCATTCAGTATGGAGACAGAGGGCTTGTCCCTTTCCTAGCATTATCTTCTCCATCTCATGTACACCAGGGCCTTTTATATTCCTCAGTCAAAGTTATCAAAACAAAGTATGCATCCATATTAGGTCAGTCTTGCAGCAGTCCTGGTGCCCCGTAGCATGCTGTCCACATACCTAAAGATGCAAGTTACACACAGGTCACAGGCACAATTCTGTGCACAGTAACAATGATGTGTGTTTTCACAATTCTTATCACCCTTATTAAGTGTAGCTTCAAAAAGGAGAAAGCTGCTTTTTCTGTGAACAAAAAAGCCAGAGCAATTCTTTGTTTGCATGGAAACATGAACATGAGGCAATAGTCACAACACCTTTTTCTGTCAGCATGAGGCTTCTCTTATTAATTGTATCACTGTATCAGCTCTTTTTAATTACAGGACTTGTTCTAACATACTTCATACACCTCAACACTTGGGTGTTTATGCAGGAATGGTCCATCCAATTTTGTGCATTATGAGGTTAGATATAACATGAATTGATCACTGGTCATTTGAAACAAGATCAACGATAAGCGTATAAGTTGCACATACTGCAAACTGTTGCTAGAATTTGAATTTTGTGGAAGATTCTATTCCACATATGACAACATGTGGCCAAGACATGGATGCGCGTATCACATGACCTTTCTCTATCCACATGTGACCCACTGCTAGGAAAACAAAAGGATCTCTTTGACTATCAAAATAAACACATCTTTGAGATGGATCTGTGCCAAAATACAAAAGGGAGAAGGAAAAAAAAGGAAGGCCAACATCTTGAGATATGCACACAAAAGCAAATTTATCCCTGTCTCAATTAGCCCCACTCCAATCTACCTCCACTCTGCACAAATCTAAATGCATTCATGTGATAATGGATAAGACAAAGCAATGTCCATGCAGGCATGTGATGACAGGCTTGGATTTTCTTGATTAGACATTTAGTTTAACCAACTTGCTAATGGACAACATTCTATTTTTTCACTAATATGGATAATGCAGGCTAACTCCACATTTTTCTGTTTCATAGCTCATATTATTAAAGCACTTACTGCAATGGTAATGCTCCATTAATTTCCTTGATGATTAGTCAAAATGGTATCATGGATTTCCCTTAAAGGTGTTCAAAGATGTGATAAGGGGCTTTGTTTGATGCATTGCAAATCACAGTACACTACTTGTCTTTTGGAATTTTCAGAAGTGCAAAAGTTAGTGGTAGCATATTATGTTGATACTTTGTCAGTTTAGCCTTGAAACTAGAGCTTACAGAAATTGAATAACCACACACAGCCAGGTCTTATTAAGCACTTAGCATGCAGAAAGCCCCAATCTTTTAATTTTCTGCCCCTTCCATGGTCTTTTAAAAACTGTAAAAGGAAAAGGAGAAAAGACCCCTTCAAAGATGGGAGCTTGCTAGACAAAGGAAGCTTTACAGAGAACATTTCCTTCTTTTTCTCCTAGGGATGAACAGCAGGTGGGTCAGTCAGCTCAGAGCATTTAGAGGGGGGCACTGATTAAAGCCTGTGCACATAAAGGCAGATGTAAAGAGGAATTACCCCATCCCTTTCTCCATTGCATGCCCCTCCCCTTAATGCTCGCCACATTCTCTCTCTCTCTGCATGTGTGTGTATGTGACATGTAACATGCATATGTATGCAGAAAACAAGCACAGATACATGCAAATTGTGAACATGGATGGTGCATGTTCAAAAAGGATACGAAAGGATTGCGATCTGTTAACAAGGTAAGGTCTATGTGCTTAGAGTCTGCTGCATAGACTAGACTGTGTTGGAATCCACATGAACTGAGATGGTTGCAGGGAGAGCAGTCCAAACGGGTTCACGCACGAATGGTCTTTTTTGGTGTTCAGGATTCAGGTTGATCTACATGTCTGTGCATTAACGTCCACGGATCGATCAAGCGAGTAGAAAAGAAAAATGAGAGAGAGAGAGATAGAGAGATTTAACACCCCTACGCTACGTACGTACTACTGATCGATCATGAAGCCATTGCATTGGAGATTCAGGGCATCACGTCCACTCCTGTGTTAGCAATTTGTTTGGTACTGCACAGTCACATGATGAGTGCCGTATCAGTTTGTTTTTCTCTGTCTTTCTGTGTCGATCCATCTTGGAGTTCGTCTCGCTGCATGACGACTCCCTGCATCGTGGGAAGAATGAATCAATGCACCTAAACTCGTAATTAATTGTGATTAACCATATATAAACAAGTCAATTAAATTAAGTCTGTACGAATTAAATTGAGTAGGTACCTCGAGGGCTTTCCAAATGGCCGCACCAGGAAATTTTTTTTATGACAACTTTTAAAGCAAACTGAGCAATGGTCAGATGCAATTCATTGTTCTTGACTGATCCCAAGTAGGAAGATAGGAGAAATGCATTTCAGAGTTGTAGCTACTTTTAGACTACGTTTGGAGTAAAATCGTAGTTTTTTTTACGTGAATAATTGTATTCACATATTTTGTTTGGATGAAGTGGAACTAATGATTAGAAACTAAAGAATTTATGTAATAGATTAATTTAAGTGTGTGTTTAAATACAATATTATTATAAACATAAATTATATTTTTAATTAATAAAGATAATAGTATAAATTATTTTTTTGTTAAAAATGTTTTAAAATATATTATTTAAATATGATATGTTATATTTTTAATGGAATATTAAATTTTATTATGAAATAATAAGTAATAAATAATATTAAATTAATTCTTTTATAATAAATATATTATTTTGCAAGAGAAACGTAAGAAAGAGAAATAAGAAAAAATGAAAACATAATAGAAAAAAGGAAGTTGTCACATTAAGAAAAAAAGGAAAAAAAAAGAAACTAGTGTTACACACTAGCTTAGTTTCACCAAAAAGGTAGGCTTTACATGACTGACGATTTTTACTTTGAGTTCGGTTCTGTCGAACATTTGACGGAATCGATTGGACCGAGACGTTAGTTTTCCACCTGCCAAACAAACCCTTAGAGTGGTTATAAGTAACTTAATTGGAGTCGCTTAATTAATATTAATTTGTATCACTGAAGAAAGATTGACCAAGGACCAAGTATAACTCTCCCAACAAAATCCACTCATAATTGTGACACATGAACTAATAAGAACAAAAGTTAAATGACTAGAATATGATTATGTTAATTACAAAAAGTCTAAAAGTTTGAATAACAGGGAAATGTTCCATTCTTATTACAACTCATGATTCAACTAAAAATGTTATGGCTATATAGGTCACTATTATTCATGTGCAATACAACCACGTAAGCATCATGTAACTTTTTATTTTTCATTCCTATAGGAATCAAATGTAGAAGAGACAATTTTCTCATATAGTTCGTAATCCAATGTGAGAAAATAATAACATAAACTACAATTTATATTAGAATTATGAATATTAGCTTTCCTATAGTACTATTGCCTTAGTAAAATACACTTGAAATTGATTTGATGGTTCATTATCAATGTTATGATTCAATGTCTGTTACTTTGATATCTCTACTTTCATCAATGAAAGTTGCTTTTTCAACTTTTCATTTCATTGTTATTAATGAGAGAACTCTCCTTTTATTATATGGTACACCACATATATAAACAATATAATCTCATGTCCATAGTCGATGTGGATCGGATCATAACAAATGTCCTCTTTTGGATAATAATACATAACCCATTTTGTGTAGAAATCCTAATGCATTCGACTGAACATGAAGTTCTTTGATTTTTTTTTATCTTATTAACTTAATATTTATCTTTGATGTCATTAAAACCATTGATGAATTGTACATGAGTGGAGGCACTCCAAAGTAATATGATTTGGTGTTAGTTTGATACAAGCTTTCTCAATAATGCAAGATAATCAATCATTGTTTATAATCATTTAGTGTTTATAATAATGTTCATTTGTTATGTAAGAGAATCAATAAATGGCTACAATTATTTGATGTCCATGCAAAGACAAAGCCAAGGGCTTTGTCGATAGGCACTGAAAGTTTAAATAAGTAAATGTCATACTTTCTACTAACAAAATTGTTCCATTGGTGGAGTGATTAGAGCAATCATATTCCCTTTAATCAGCTAGAGTTCAAGTCTTGGCACCCTTATTTTTTTAATAATTGTGAACTCCTTGAAATTTCACTTGGTTCTACAAGTATTAGTTAACTTGGGCTATGTCAAGATTTGGGTTTTATAATTTTTGAAATTGGGGAAGTAGCTCTAACAAGACTAAACTCAACTGGTGTCAGGTGGAGATTTGGGTCTAGACATCATGCATCGTTGAACTTGGTTTAGTCTGAAAATAATTCGGGCTAGGTGCCGAGTGGCAAGAGTCAGCTCAATTTTAGGTTCTAGTATTTTACGCTACTAGATCTAATTTTGCATAACTCATGATGGATTTGATTGTTAAATTGGGCTAGGGTTTAAGCAATACAAGTTGTGTAGTTTCGAGAATATTGAACTATGTCAAAATTGATGTCATTCTTATCTAGGGACATTCTAGAAGCATAGATTAACATGGAGAGTCTCAAAGCATGCAAATATTTTAGTAATTATTAGTTGGCATACTTGTGTACATATCTAATGGTTGGAGTACATAAACATAACATTTAAAATGAGGGTATGATTTAGTACTATTCAAATGTTATATTAAAAGATCATAATCATTATGCATAGCACAATACAATGCATAGGTTCATATGATACGTATTAGAAAGATTACTGCATACTATAGCGATCATATGTATAATACACATGCATAATTAAATATCATGATTCACACAAGAATTGTCAAAGGGCCACAAGACTACTTATATAGATGAACATGATTGCATGATAAGGGATTTTATGCGTCGAATAAAGCATGAAACTAAAAACAAATAGCCAATTATTGTAAAACAATTATTTAGAAAAAACAATTGGTTGGGCCACCATTGCTGATATGCCATTTTGGTATACCGGCTTGTCCTGACATGGTTTGACCCTAATAGAATATTTTTTATAGTAATATAAAATGCATAATATATTTATTACCTATATAATAATAGAGATTTCTAAATTACTTTATACTATGCAGTATGTACATATAGTTTTAATGTCCTATACTATGTATTACTTTAGTTATTTACCTATGTGGATTGAATAATAGCTTTTAATAATTAATTGCACATTATAATATTAAAATTATGAAATATGATAAGGACTTGTTACACTAAGGATTCCACTCAAGCAAACATACAATATTCGGCATGGATCATTTTTAATTGTTTTGATTTTTCTCAGAATGACCGAGATGCTCTAGCACCTTTCAAATCTACCATTTTTGTCTTCAAATACACCGTTACTGAGTCTACGTATTATCTCTAAAGGTATGTTTGGTTCAAAATTCATTAAGGGAAGTGAAGATAAAGAGTGGGAAGGAAAATGATGGAAATATAACATAAGAGAATGAAGATGAATAGTTATCATGTTTGGTTGATATCATTAAGGAGGAAGGGAAGGGAATGAATATTAAGTGATTAATTAATTTATACGATTTTATTCTTTACATATGTAGTTGGATGATTAATTTATTTGATTAAAATTAAAAATACATTTTTAATATATATTTTCCCTCATTTCCACTCCGAATTGGAGGGGAAAGAAAAATGAAATATTGAAGAGAAATGAAAAGAAAATGAGGGGACTTTCCACTTCTTTCTCTTCCAATTTAAATTCTACTAGATGAGAGGAACGGATTCTCCTCCTTTTCCTTTCCACTATTTACCTTCCTTTCACCTCTAACCAAACAGACCTTAAAAGTTTTTTAATATATGCAAATATCTACTAAAATAGAAGTATTGATAGATATTTTATATACTTGTACATCATTGGACATAAGGGGGTATACTTGCATGAATTCCTTATCTTTTTTCATGTAGTTTTTGCCATTAATATAAGAACACATTCATAAATATGAAAAAAAATGTCTATGAAAATAAGAGAGATGTTGATGTTCTTTTTGTGGGATGAAGTGATAGGCTGAGAACAAGTGACTTTTGTGTTAGCCCTCTCATTCAATATTTGATCATTTTAAATTGTATTTGAATTTGAACTCTTGACGACTTGTTTGAATTTTAGTTAAGTCTAATATTCCTATTTGTTTACACTTTAGTTACTAATGTTATTTGGATTTCATTGTCTGATTATTATTTTTTTTTCATTTCTTTGATCTTTATTTTTACTCCAACATTCAAATATTCTTAACTCTATGTATATATAATAATTTTAAAATCAATAATTAATTACATAATATGATTAATAATTAATTAATTATTAAATTCTTTGGATTATATCTTCTTTCCATGAAAAATGTCGATGGTTAATCACATTGGATATCATCCAAAGAAAAATATTGGGTAATTAAGGAGTTGATTTTGAAAAGTGAATTCCTAACAAAATAGGTTTGTTATAAATATGCTATGTCAATTTAGTTTAAAAGATAAAATTTTAAATTTAGGCCTAACTTATTTATGAAATTAGATGATTCCACTTGATCAATACTAATGAGCAGGAATGGCTTAATTCTTGTCCATCCATTGACCTTCCATCCATTTTTATGAAAATCTATATTTTTTAAAATATGATCTTAAAAGTCTGATCACTTTTTTTTCGAAAACATCTAAACAGATCTTTATCTTTTTTCATGTTATAACAACATGTCATTCTAACATATTTGACGCTTTTGTAATTTTTTATTGTAAAATTATTGATAATTATTTTTTAAAATATTCTTCTTAGTTATAGAGATTTTCACGTCTAATCTTGAACTATTAACTTTTTGTATGACATACTTAAATTTTATCATAATTTGCACTTAAATCTTTTCATTTGAATATGATAATTTTTATATTCTTTTTTATTTATGAAAAAACTAAAATACCTTTGCTTGAACTACCCTATGTTTTAATGTCCAAAAGGAATAAAATAACATAATATTGATAACAGAGATAAAAACTTAAAATATGAGATAAAGAAGGCCTTTGAGGCTTTGACATTATAGACTTCTCAAAATATTTTATTTTTAAATATTAAAAGAGTAGGCAGTTCATAGAAAGATATTTGGTTTTTTATAAATAATAAAAAAACAAAAAACAAAAACAAAAAGTTAGCATAAACTGACAAAAAATTTAAGTGTAAATTATAATGAAATTTGGATATTATAGACGCAAAAATCACTATAATTCAGTAAAAAAAAATTTAAAAATAACTCTTTAGAATAGGCCTCAAAAAATTATTATAATTCATTAAAAGTTTTTTAAAAAATAACTCAATTATTAATTATGAAAAATGAAGTAACTCATTGTAATAGAATCCAAACCAAATCCCACATTTTGTTTTGTGATATTAGCCATTCGGACCGCGGCGTCGCGACTCGCCCTCTCGGTCATTGTGTCGTACATCGTCTGGATCTCATCTCCAATCGCCCCCCGCAGCCAGGCGAACCCAAGGCAGTGCAAGTGACGGCGACGGCGATGGCATCCGCGCTGCGTTCGGCGATCGTCCGTCATCTTCGCGTTCCCGTCCTGAGAGCTTACCTCAGTCCGTCGTCGGCGCCAATGTCGATCACTGCCCGGCCGATGTCCTCCCACGCCGACGAGCACCTCACCCATGAGGAGGTCGTCGAGAGGGTCCTCGACGTTGTCAGAAGCTTCCCCAAGGTCGATCCCTCCAAGGTAAGGGGGGGAAAACGACATGAAAACTTAAACCCTAACGCTAGATCTCCGTGAGCTATCGATTGGGACCTGCATGATTTTCCCGTGATCGTGGCCGTCGCAGGTGAACCCTAACGCCCACTTCGAGAAGGACTTGGCGCTGGACAGCTTGGACCGGGTGGAGATCGTGATGGCGCTGGAGGAAGAGTTCAAGCTTGAGATCCCTGACAAGGAGGCCGACAAGATCGATTCCCTTCCCCTCGCCATCGAGTACATCGCCGCGCACCCGATGGCGGCCTGAGTTCTTCGTGCAGAAGACGCACGCCTTGGTTGGGCGGTCTCATCTCTCCGAGCATTTCTCGGTATTTACTTTCTTTCTTTGGTCGGTTGACTTTAGAAATGGGAAGTTTGCTGTTGGGTTGGAAAAGTAAACTCGAGTCAAAATCTCATTTCGATGAACCAGTACTATGAATTGAAAATGACAGGATTGTATCAAAGTTAATAAGATTTTTGTTAAACAATTAATTGACTTGTTTCATCAAATGGCTCTCGTCCATGTTTAGTTCTTCGTCTATTTGATGACAAGTCAGTTTTGAATTCATTCATATCATGATAAATGAATCTTTTCCGCATATAGTTGGTTGTCTATTTAATATCTGTAGCCAGTTTTGAATTCATGTTGCCATCGCCTCTGAGGTTTGAAATAATGCTCTTACTGATCAACCATCAATCATCACAATACTTTCTTTTCTTTTTTACCTTTTGATGAGATTTTCATTGAGACTAAAATAGAAAAAACAACTATTTATAACATCAAAGAGGCTCCTATGCTGGCATGCTATAGTCGCACCATAATCCCAGATTATGTCAGATCAAATTATCCACATAGCAGCCTTTGGCTCTGAAGATTGTTCTGTTGTTGCAGCCAAAATAGTCCAGATGACAGACAGCAGCTTGGGATGATGTTGGTTGGATCTGTATGCATGTATCTGCGTCATTGTGTTGCACATCTGAAGGAGCTCCAAGAAATAGCTTTCTTGTCCACATTAACCCATAAGATGGGGACCCTATCCCACAATGCCTGAGCCACAACACACTCTGAAAAATAAGTGTTCACAGTCCTCGATCACATTATCGTTATTGCATAAGCTGCATTTCAAGTCGCCATCTGTTGACTGGTGACCACCCTGCTTTGTCTGCCCTTATCATAATATGTCTGCAGTTCAGTTTGAACCCTTCATCCCTGTTTGGGTTGAGGATGGCACAGTGATAGGTATGCCCTGTGAACAGTGAAGGCTCCATCCGCCCATTTCCAGCTGTCTCTTCTATTCAGTATAGGGTGGGAATTATAATGACACAAGAAGGCTGAGCAATTTTTAGAACCTCTGGTTTGATAGAATACAGCCTAGCACTTGTGTCAAAAATCCAAGACTGTTATATTGTTAACCCGACCAGCACACATAAAACAATAGCACATGCATTTCTGTTGGTGGCCATTGGAAGAGCCTCGACCAAAGGCCCCTGGTTCATCCATCCTCCTACCAAGAGGGGAAAACATTTTCCCTAAAGTTGTATACAACTTTTTGGTCAATCGTAATATATGTATCCTTGATCATGATTTTCCTTGTTGCCAAACACAGGAAAAAAGAATGCTTCATGAAACATATTTTCATCCAAAGAAAACAAACATTATCTGAAATACTTCACACAAAATATGTAGTAGAACCTCATTTTTTTTTTAACTTTTGAAGAGAGAACCACATCATTTCTGCAAAATGGAACATGTGACATCTTGCTTTGCAAATGCCACTGCAAATATTTGCTTAGATGTGTGTGACCTACTTGGAGGATCTTTTTTAGCTTGATGGACCTTATGTAAGTATCATTCATCAGTAAAAAGAAAGACCTTATTCATTTGTTCTGAAGAATTTCAGTTGCATGTTGTATGTGCAACAACAACAACAAAGCCTTATCCCACTAGGTGGAGTCGGCTACATGGATCATACGATGCCATTCCGCTCTATTAGTAACCTTAACACAATATATTCGTTGATCCATGTTCATGAGATTCGACAGGGTTTTACGCTGGCTGTCGGGGCCTAACACAACCCTCCTCCTTTATCCGGGTTTGGGACCGGCTATAAAACATAGGCGGAGTTTTGCATGTTGTATGTGCAACAACAACAACAACAAAGCCTTATCCCACTAGGTGAGGTCGGCTACATGGATCATACGACGCCTGATCCATGTTCATGAGATTCGACAGGGTTTTACGCCGGCTGTCGGGACCTAACACAACTCTCCTCCTTTATCCGAGCTTGGGACCGGGCATGTTGTATGTGCAGTTGACGTAAATTTAATCTGCAATTGTGTTCTATTCTGGAATGTCTTCTTTCTGTTTTGTGCATCTGTGTTCCAACTTTGCAATTCGATCTTTTAGTAGATTATGGTAAATATTCAGTTCTATCCAAGCCGCATCAAAGTTGATTTCTTGATTATAAATTCCATTAAATATTGTAGTATATTTCCCAATCCTGGTAATGTTTCTTAGATGATCTCCTGATTAATTTTTATAGCCTGAGAGATAGAGATTGGTAAATATTTTTATTTATTCAGTGGTTTGTCATACAGAGATATGGTAAAATTGTTCAGTACCTCCAACATGTCTTGTCCGTTTAAAAGTTCAGACTTGTCTATATTTTTTTTTTGAGGGGCACTTGTCTATATTTTCTCATTATTGTTTCTATAATTATAATGTCTACGAAAGTAAGTAATAATTTTCTATAAGTTTGGTGCAAAGGCTTCTGCGAACTCATTCAATAACTTACAGTTGGATGGTTTTGCTATCACTAATCACTAACAAAGATGGTTAAGATTCTAGTTTATGTAGCCTTTTTATCCGTGGAAAAGTATCAGTTCAGTTGTTATTCTGAAATGCTAGCCTTCTAAACCGACCAACTGAATAAAGGCCATTTAGTTGTTAAATATGATTTCCAGGAAGGACATAGGTTATGAATTCCCTTAAAGTTTTCTTTGAAAAAAAAATAGGGATTGTGAGTAGCGAGTTGCCTTCAAAATCTGGAAAGCAAGAGAGCTTAAGTTGCCTTAAAACTAGAAAGGAGTTTGTGTGCAAGTAAAGTTCATTCAACTATTATCTTGTTTCCAATTTTGTCATCCAATTTTATTTTATAATTAAATGGTTATCCAATTTTGATTTTATTCTAACGGTTATAAAAGGTTTACCGAGTCGCCTCCTTTCCTCTCTAAAGTATAAGTGTCATTAGAAAGTTGAGATAGAGTAATGAAAGTTTTATTTATTTATGACGTGCCATTAAAAGTTGTATTTGTGTAAAAGTCATTTTTATTCTTTTTACATATTAAATTATTTATAATATTGAATGACTAACAAATATTTATCATATTGTCTTTATCACTTAATTTATTTTTTCTTCTATTTTTTGTTTGACCTATTTTTTCTATTTTTTATTATATTATTTATTTTTCTGTAGTAATGTTATTCATCTATTCTAAAAAGTTAAAAATGAGTGAAATATATATTAAAAATAAATATAATTATTTTATCATATATTTGTTTACCGAGAGAGGTTAATAAGAGAGAGGGAGAGAGATAGAGGATGGAGGGTTAATATAGTTTAAAATTATTAAGTCTTTTTCATCCATTAATTTGATGAAATGAAAAATATAATGTTAGAAAAGATTAGCTATGCCACTCCATCCATTCTAATTAATATAAGATAATTACATAAACAACATTCAAACTCCCATATTCCATCCCTTTCCTTCAAAATTCACCATCCAAATAAACCCTAAGGATTGCATCTTTCTTTTTTTATTTTATTTTCTCAAAATTTCACATTGAGAAGTAAAAATATTGATGTAGATGTCACATCAACATTTTTCAATAAATTTTTTAGATGACCACGGATACAAAATTACTAAAAGTGGATGATTTGTGAGTTACAAAGGAAAGTTCGAATTGAAAAATGTTGATATAATTAGATTACCATTTATAACATTTATTTGTTCATACGCAAGTTTACAAGTTCTAAGTCATCCAAGATGTGCCAAGTCTGTCTATCTGCGTATTGATCTTGCTAAGTCAAAAGGGTGTTGATATATTTTAAGTAATAGGAAAGAGCATTCAAAGGCATCATGCTACAGTTTTCGTTCCCATTATCTCTTTGATGTTTTTCCATGTTCTCCATTCTTGTTGGTCAATCATTTTGTAAGAAAAAAAACATGCAAATATTCAGCATCATTGTGTATAATGATTTAGTTAGTTTCTTTGGTGGATGGATGATTAAAATGTTCCTTTTCTGTTTGAGACCTTAAGACAAACCTTTCTTTGAGAAGTGAAGGGATAGATACCAAGGTTGTCGTATCCTATTTTATTTTATTGATAAGATAAAACGAAGTTACAATGTACATAGATTATTCTCCAAATTAAAACACTCAATGAATCCACATCTTAGCTGGGCTAAGCATGTGTGTGGCCGTGAATATAACGACATTTATTCGTCGGTATCCTGAGGCAAACGTGAGTTTTGGCAGCACCATGAGGGGCTTCTGAATTAATTGATTCTTGCGTTTCTGGTACCCGTCACCTGTTGGTTGTACCCGGCAATATTTTGCTGTCGTTTTTCCAAATCTCATATTTCGTTTGTGGCACAAATATTTGCTTCTTGTCAAACCAAGCTCATCCTCATGTCTTGTTTCTTTTGCTGATTGTACTTATTTTTTTTTATTGATGATTGTTCGTAAAGGCAAACCGTCACATGGGACCAATATTGCAAAGTTAAATTTTAACTATTCACGATTTTAAGTGTTTAGATAAGTAAAATAAGCCAAGTCAACATGAAATTTTATAGGTGTGAGCACGGTTTGAATCGATCCGGACGTATTTAGGTAAGTAAAATAAGTCAAGTCAACATGAATTTTTGTAGGGGTGAGCACGGTCCGGGTCGACCCAATCGATCTGGACCGCATCGACTCGGATTTTCGAGAAATATTTTCGGCTCCGGTATAAGTCGGGCTGGGTCCGGGTCAAAGAATAAAACAATCCGACGGGTTCCGGCTCGAAAATAGGTTCAACATATAAAAACTTGACCCGTGATCTGCCTCGGTTATAATAATAAAAAACTATTAATAGTATTGATATAGTTCTAATTATTTAATAATTTGATCATTATTTGTTCATTTTGAAGTGTTAAAAAAAATCTATTATCCTATTATATGACACATTGACATAATATTTTGATAAGTTAATATTTATTTGATTAAATTTGCTAATTATCACAAGTTTTCTATATTTCTTTTTATTTTTTTAAATATTTTTTTGACTTGGTCCATTCTTAGTTACATTTTTGATTTTTTTCGAACCGACTCAAACCCGGTACCGGCCGAGACCAGCCCTGGTGCCGATCGAGACTAGGTCTAGTGCCAGGTCCAAATTTTTTGGACCCAGCAAAAATTGGGTCGGGATCGGGTCAAGCCGAACTCGGATTTGCTCTCTCCTAATTTTTTACATTATTGAGAAGTCACGGATGGTGCTGCACCTGCATTGCACACACTTAAGAGTCGTTGAATGACATTGGCCGATGAATTTAAAAGTCGTGTAATTGTTCATTTTGATCCCTAATTTTTTTAATTTAATCGTGTGTATCCATGGTCGTCATGGCAGATCACGTGTGCCTAACTAAAAAACCAGTTTGATTGCCTCCGCAACGTTGCCACAATAGAGAACCAATCTATTTGTGATTGCCGATTTGATTCTTAGATAGATTGTTTTTTTGACGATTCGACATGCTCTTACGGATGTCGTCCGATGTAGGTAGAAGGCTCCCAGTGGGTAGGAGCCTTATTATATCCCTTTTTTTCTATCATACTTTTTTACACGGAATGAGATCGATGTCAGAAAGAGTCAAAGATGCCACGAGAAGAACGGCACTAATGAGAAGGTAGCGACCGACTATGGATAGTGGGAAGATGCAACGGTCCATGGGAGTTGCGCGTTTACCCCTCTCCTAACCAACCTTCCACCCACTCACCAAATTCAGTTCAATTCCAAATTGTGCCTATAAGATGAGGTGCTCGAGAGAGTACCTTCTTTAAATGGAGGGCATCAAAGACAAAGTTACATGAGTGTTTTCTTTTATACTATCATAATTTTAAAAATAATATTTTTGCTTGATTCTAAGTATTTTAATTAATTTCTTATTTTAAATTTTATCATGTTCATTTTTTATAACAACATTATATAGTACAATTTCCTTTTCTTTATCATATGTTCAAATACAATAATTTCATTCTAATAAAGTATCAATATTCCTAATTTTAATATCTTTATTTTTTTTTCATATCACATTTGCATACTTTTATTACGTACACTAATAGTATTATTTAGCTAATTATTTCTTTAAAAAACTTTGATGTAATAAAGTTTAATGGTAACATTTAATATGATCATTATTTTCAATCTACTTTTTTGTCTTTATGTACCAAATAATAATATATATTGTATAATATTTTCTTTAATTTGTCTAACCTAGTTATGAAGATATGTTACAATTTTTAAAGGTATATAAAAGAGGGAAATCAATGTAAAATACATAATTACAACAATACTTATCAAATAATATTTTAAATATATATCAAATTTTATTTTATATAAATAATATTTATTTATTTCAATTATAATATTAGATAATGTGCATAGTAATTTCTGCCTTCTGTCTTTGGAGAGCATAATTAGAGTTACAGTGCTTTTTGTCTACGATCAAAGTGCTCTTTCAAGCTGGAGTTGAGAGGGCTAGGAACATTTGCAATCTTTCTTTTTCATCTTGGGATCTTGTTGCTCGGTAGTGAGATAAAAATGAGGATGACAGGAGGTGAGAGAGACACGCAAACATTGGAAAAGCCTATCATATTCATAGCCCACAAATGAGCCGGATGCATTTGTCAGCTGGAAATCGGCTTTGGCCATTGATTGTCTGTTACTTATTGCTCATCTCGTATTAATATAACTTACAATCAAATTCTAGACCAGTTAGTGTTGGATTCTTGAGTAAAAAAATTTGACTAGAAAATGATCATTTCACTCTTTTTATTTGGAACATGAAATTCGTCACGTGCATAATGGATGATCCATAGTGGGTAAAATATGTGGGGATTTTTGGGAAAAAAACACAATGTGAAATAGTGGTTCTAAACTCAAAATATAGCACTGAAATTTTAAGACATTGATCTCATCGGATGTAGCAATTGAAAAATAATTAAGTCTTTTTTTAAGAAAAATGTTATATCAGGAGGTCAACTGAACGATAATTTTAAAAAAAAAATAAGTGAGAGAAAATTTGTATATTCTCTAAAAAGTCTATTTTTTATATGTGCCACTTGTAAATACATCTGATTTTTCATTTAGTATTGCACATTTCTCTAAATTGCTACACAAGAATTTTTTATTTTTTTTATTTCAGTTTATTATTCTTTTTTTTTCTTCTATTTCATTAAATAAAGTTTATCGTTTCCATGTAAGTCAAATAATTTAAAGACAAACTTGAAAACAAATAAGCTATCGTTGAAGCAAACGACATATATCCTTCCAGTGTTGTCAACAATTAGTTTAACAATTACAACAGTCAAACAAATTAAATTTACAAGTTAAACTCATTGTCCACTAACGATTGATCATTATTCATTAATCAAATCATATGTACAAATTAAAGTATTATTATCTGCCAAAAAAATTACTAGAATAAAGTTTAAATGTTCTCTCAGAACAGTACGGTCTCAGAAAAAAAACCGATAAACAATGTATAGTTTGTAAATGACTGCTCTGCGTCCATATCGCACAATCATACAGATAGAGCTTCATGGAGAGATTTGGTGTGCTCCTTGATACAAGAAAACTGGTCCGTAATTATTAATTCTGGTAGTATTCCGTAAATAAGATTTTGTGTCATATTTGAGCCAATAGCAATCACTTGTACAGCATAATAGAAGGTTAAGACGTCAGTGGTATTAATTAGATCCTACATTTCGCCGCACTCTGATATTACACAAGCAAGCTTTGGACGATTGTTTGGTCCGGTGGCGACGTTCTCTATCTTCCTAACCACCAAAAGGCCTTCACCAAGCACTCTCTGCAGTGAAATGTGAGGTAAATTTAGGTCAAAACTTGGGCAGGTATGTATCAAACAAGAGCAAAGATTGCTAACATGACTAGTTATTGTGTTCTAATTGTGAACGAGTGGGTTAAAAATGTAACAGGTGGTTGGTTGAACATGATGATAAACTTCAACCAATGAGCCAACTTGAATTTTGTGTTTTATCTATAAATGAGATAGCCAATGCAATTTATGCCGAAATTGAAATGCAAGAACACACAAGGTTTACGCAGCCAAATGAAATTAATTTATGCTTCATTTGCACAGGATCACGAGCCAATTTATATTTTGTGTTTTAGATGCATATATCAAATACCTAACAAATTTTATGTTCCAAAAACTTCAATATATATGCATGTGCACACTTGTTTATGAAGCCATATGACAACAATTAATGATTTTAGCGCCATGAACTTACCCCAAATATGACATGCTTGTTGTCTAACCAATCACATTTTGCGCATGTTATAAAGAACTGCACGAATAGAGAAGATAAGAGATGTTAGGAGGCATTTAAAGTATACTTCGGTTTTAGATTTACCTGTGAGATAACAAAGTAATACACAGGATGTTTCACATGTATTTTATGGATAATCTTCTAGAAGAACCTTTTTAACCAAAGTATTGATATTAATGTTGATGGTTATGATAACTAACCCGCCTATATTTTATAGCCGGTCCCAAGCCCGGATAAAGGAGGAGGGTTGTGTTAGGCCCCGACAGCCAGCATAAAATCTTGTCGAATCTTATGAACATGGATCAACGAATATAGAGCGGAATGCCGTCGTATGATCCATGTAGCCGACCCCACCTAGTGGGATAAGGCTTTGTTGTTGTTTGTTTGTATTCTCTTTGTAGTGAAAGTTTTTTATACACCATGTTCATTTAGTTGTAATGATGGTGCATTACACTAACCAATAAAATGGTGTGCAAACTATAAAGAACTGTATACATAAAAGGGAAAAAGAAACACTGCCATTGAAATCAGTCTGCATTTCAGTTCTACATTTGAGATCAGCCATACTTGAAGAGAAAGCATTGAAATATAATATGATATTAAGTTCTATTATACAGCTAAATAGTACAGAGTACATTTGCTGATTCCTACTTCCTATTTCTTACATGTGGACAGTACTTTAATTATAGTGATTCAGGATTGCTAACTACCTGGCATCCATTAGTGTTTACCCCACTGTTTGCCTGCAAAAAAGAGAATAGAAAATGTGAGTAATACGGGCAAGCGGCAAAATATTATTCATGTTTTCTTTCACTTTTAAGGGAGTTTTTTTCTTTTATCTTCAACAATGTCATTAACGTAGGGACAAAATTTCTTTATATACAGATTACAGAGTAACCATATTAAATATGCTAACTTATCCTGTGCTAAGTTAAAAATAAAGCAACAGCAATGCATAAGCGAGTAAGGTCATCAAGTTGCTTTTTGGTATTAAAAGACTAGTCACCAATATACAGTTGAATAAATAGAATCAAACTTCAAGATTAAAAGAGAAACTGCCTTCGGTACACGGAAAAAAGAGAACCTACCAACTACACTGAACATGTCAGTATGTACCAGAATTGGCTATCTAAGAAGCAAACTGCAAATAAAGACTTAATGCACTATACCATAGAAAGTAAACCAGGTCCTGTATGTTTTGCAACAAAATTTTCATCCTCAAACTTGCTTCCGTAGATGCTTACACATCCACTTCCATCACCCTGTTAAAATGAGGACTTACATGTAAGAGCAGATACAACGTTCACATAAATGAACATCAGCTTAATGAATGTGTGTCCCATGGGCACGAATTCGAGCTTTGATGCCACAAAAATGTAATGAGATTCAGGGGATAAACAATAAAACAAAGTAACGGAATCTAATTAGTCATCTAAGGAACAAAACGAATTTTTCGAAAAGATAAATATTAAAAATAAGATAAGTGTTTGGTAAGTCAACGAACCTTCACAAAATCACCTGCTTGAATCATAAAATCCTTAATTACTCGATGAAATTGGCATCCCTTGTAACCAACTGGTACTCCTGCCTTTCTGTACAAATGCAACTAGGTTTTCAAATTAATTTCCATTCAAGTGAGATGAAAGAAACCAATCATATAAAAAAACTATGGTTACTAAAGACCAAACTTCATATGAAGAAATCATAGAAGAAACATTAAAATGCCATATTGTGATTCCACTCTACCTAAGATTGTCATGAAACAGAACTTCCGAGAAATAGACTATCCAATCAAAATGGTCTATAAAAACCCTCATGTATATGCATCCCTAGTCTAGATAAGAAACTTTATCTAGTGAATCATGAAACATTCACATATCTATGATTTTCTTTGTTATTCCAACTATGGTTTTATTAGTTATCTTACAACTAGAATCACTCATTCTTTTTACAATTAGGTTCCGCCATCATCACAAATTCCAGTCAGATTCAGGCTAATCCCCAACCTTACATCAGCAAAGAGCACATGGGGAGAATGACATGACTGAACCTAAACCTTTATACACACTTTTCTTTTCCCAGCCTAGCTCACAAACCCTTCATGATAGATGAATGAAATGATAGCTATCATCCTTGGCTGCTTTCGAGGTCGTTTCTATGTTGCAGCCATCAACTTATATTGTTTTCAAGAGGAACAATCAGTGACAAGAGGGATGGAGCTCGTGACTCATTTCACATGGAGGGATGGTTCTTAATGGTCTATATTGTTGGCTTTGTCAATCTATTTCATATCCATCTTCTGATAACCATGAAAGGTGAAGGGGCATATCAGTTACTTGCATGTTGATTTTGTGGAAGCACCAGATGTGCGAATGGAGGGTTTTCATCTTGTGTCTTGGGATGACATCTACATGTCTTTTTTTCCTCAGAAGGTGGTCTAGGTGTGCTAGTACAATGTAGAATGAATTATTCTTTTCTGTTGAAATGGGTTTTCCACATTATCAAATCTTTGATGAATCTTTACTCATTGGCATTTTTTGCATGTTATGGTAGAGAAATTTCTTCGAATCCAAGGACGATGATTGGCAAAGGTTGCTCTTCCTTTTGAAGAGGGTGTCAATGGTTATGCAGAAAGTCAAACCCTACTTATCTATGATGTTGGGAGAAGATATTTTGTTTTGGGAGGATAATTGAAACAATGGTGTGCTAGCTGTGGATTTCCTTGATTATATGTTTTGGACCAGCATGCTGCCATTCTGGATGTTGGTTGGGACCCAGGAGATATTGAGAAGGTCATGGATAACATTTATCTTGCCTCTCTCCAAACAAGACCAACCGAGAATGAGCTATTGTCTTTACTTGATAAGCTGTTGATTTCTGGATTGATGGCTACCATCAAGATACTTGGTATTGGTCCATGGGAAATTTTCTTTAGGGGGATGGGCTCAGATAACCAAATTATGGATATAATGATTAGGACATCTTTAAAAAATGTGGAGAATCCATGCACCATTGAGAATTAGGGTTTTTGCTAGGCTTATGAGATGGCAAAGACTTCCAAGTTTGATAAACATATTGTGGTGGCTGGTGGGAGCCAGGAGATGGAGTCAATTGTGCATTGTCCGATGATGGAACAAAGGACAGAACATCTATTTAATTTTGGGTGCTCTGTTGCTCGAGAGGTCTGAGCTGAATCCAGATGCATGGATTTGGACACAAGTTCTGGGTTGGACTTCGGAGGACAAAGTCAGGATCTTTAGACAAAATGCTCCCAACATATGGTACAGCCCAGTGAAAAATCGAGCCATATTTGGCACTTGGCAGAACTTGTCACAACTAGAGCTGGTTCCTACTCAAATCAGGAACTTTGATTTAACTGGTTCAAGCTAACCACGTCGATGACAACTCAGCATCAGGTTTGGCCAGTGAAAAATCAAGCCATGTTTGGCAGAACTTGTCACCACTAGAGCTTGCTCCTGCTAAAATCAGGAAGTTTGGTTTGAGAACTGGTTCGAACAACCCAAGCTAACCACATTGACCACAACTCAGCTTCTGGTATAGCCCAGTGAAAAATCGAGCAATGTTAAGCTGGTTCTAGCCCTGGTTCCAATTGCCAATCACTTTAGGTACTGTGAACAATTGGGGAATCATGTTAATGAAACAGTAGAAAAACAAAAACAAAATGGTCATCTTCATATTCTCCAAATATGGATTAAAAATACTTCCTCTAAACACAAAGCAATGCTACTCAACAACAAGTACATGCAGCTATCACTTCTGATCATGGACTCAGATCGGAAATTTTATCTTAGCAAGAACAAAACTTCAAGCCACTTCTGAGGATCTTAGCATATTTTCATTAACAGCAGATCATGGATGACATTAAAAACTCAAATTGATTAACAATATGCGATTTGTATAAAAAAAATGAAAGGATCAAAACAAAGGAAACGAATTTGACGCACCTGTATTCGCCAGTGCAGAACTGCCTGTAAAAACGTAGGGGAAAAGAAAACAAATCATAAATCGTCAGTTCGAAACTACGATTCCAAAAGAGTAGTACCAGGGTTTAAGGATTTAGTAGGATTCTTACGCACGTAACCGCAATAGAAGAAGGGAGAGGGAAGAAGAAAGAGGGGAGAGGAGGTTTTTTATAGACCTGAAGTTCTCGGCTGTCTTTGGGGCGACGTCGGCAAACAGTTCCATCTTGATGCGTCCAGCGGGAATGGTGCCGATAGTGACGTCGAAGAAGACCACGGGGTTCTTGGGGTTCAGCGGCCTCAGGTGCCACTCCACAGCTGCCGCGGGAGGCGCCGCCACCACCGCCACGGATGCGGCGCTCGCGTTGTTGCTGTTGTTGTTCGCGGCGGCGGCGCCAGAGGCCATTGCGATGCTCGCCGGCGAGGAGCGGAAAGGAGCGGAGGATTCGGCGCGTGTGAGGAACTGAAGCTTACGCGGGCCGAGATGGAGGCTTCTGGAAGCTTTAAACGCTTTGGACAAAAACCAAGACGCTTAAAGGCCGGCCCATTAAGCCCATCCGACATATCCGAACCGCCTCTTTCGACTATTCGTAGTATCGGGAAGAGTGGAGATAGATTGATTTGTGTTTCCCCGGGAAATTCCAAAGCCCTAACCCTAGAGAACCGGGAGCTCTTCTTTTTCTGGCACCGGCGAGGTCGATATGGCGACGATCAGCCTGCGGAAAGCCAACACGCGGTTGCCGCCGGAGGTGAATCGAGTGCTGTACGTGCGCAACCTCCCTTTCAACATCTCGAGCGAGGAGATGTACGATATCTTCGGAAAGTACGGGGCGATACGGCAGATCAGGATCGGGACGAACAAGGACACCCGCGGCACGGCCTTCGTCGTCTACGAGGACATCTACGACGCCAAGACGGCCGTCGACCACCTCTCCGGCTTCAACGTCGCGAACCGCTACCTCATCGTCCTCTACTACCAGCAGGCCAAGATGAGCAAGAAGACTGACCAGAAGAAGAAGGAGGATGAGATCCTTAGGATGCAGGAGAAGTACGGCATCTCCGCCTCCACGCCCAAAGATAAGTGATTTTTCCTGAATTTGGAGGGGTGTTTCTGATCCGATATTGTCACTTTTCGATGCTTTGAGTAGAGCTAAATGGAACTTTGTCTGCATGATTGCTTACATATATGATGTGGATGCAGTTCTTCCCATCCATCTATTGCTGTGGTTTATTAGTTGGACAACAGTGTGAATCAAATATTTTTATCTACATTTTTATCTACATGTGGTTTATTAGTTACTAATAGAACGGAATGGCGTGATCCATGAAGCCGACCTCACCTAGTGGAAGAAGGCTTTGTTGTTGCTGTTGTTGTTGGTGGACCACAAGAATACTTTGATCCATCTGAATTTCCTCTGTGAAGTATGTTTCATGACTGATCCCATAAGTAGTTGTTTGGTTCAAACGTTCAATTTGGATTCCCAGAAGCGTCCCTACTAGAATAAGCAAAGCTTAAAACTCAGTGCTCGCAGCTGCGTTAGCAGTTAGTCCACTGGAATAAAACTATAGCATGAACAACGAAGGTGAGTGAAGATGTTTTTTTTTTTTTTTTTTGAGAAGAAAAAGGATGACAACCAGAGTTGTGGTTGTCATCCAGCAATGAAGAAATGTACTGGTGTAGGCTCTCAGGGAGAGCAGCAAAAAGGTGACCAAGGTCACAAAAGAAAAAGCTAGCCAAAACCCCACTCCCAGAAAATTGCACCAATGAAGATGAATGCTCACAATGAAACATGTTCAGGTCGTTACTTGCTTGTGATGGAGAAAGGAACTGTATTTATTTTATTTACCATCTGAAGTTTATGCTAGGTTGAGAGCATCAATTTAATCTTTATGCAGGCTAACGGAATTTCAATCTTCCCTTTCCTCCAAAGACACAATTATCTTCCAGAAAATTTGAATGTGCGTGGTTTTGTATTCCAGACAGAGTGTTTAAATGTCTAATAGTTGATTCACATACAATTCTATATGTTTCATATGCTTTCTTGTTCAATTATGGTAGAGATCAAGTGACAAGTTCGAATTCAGATCCTTCACATTTGTGAAAAATATTGGAGGCTGTTTTTCAAGAGGAAGCATGCTAAGTATTTTAATTTTATAATAACATGATGCACTAGGATTGGAAAGATTATAGAAATTTCAGTGCAGATGTTCTTCAACTGTTGTGGAATTCTTGCACCTAACATGAATGGCACAAACTTCATATTTTCATGTGGAGTGTGGTGTGATTGGCGTCCTTAGACATTTTGGGATGTTCTCAACATCTAGGTTGTGAGATATTTTTTTTTAATTAATGCAAAAGGTCAACTACTTTTGGTTTTCTTTGAATTTCAGTTATCTTCTTTTCCAATATGAAATGTGTTGGGGTTCATTTCCTAGTGTCATGTTATTATGTTTTGGAACATAGAAAGCATATATGACTTTTTTCTCCCCTCAACATGCGCCATAAATATTAAGATCGCTTTACCATTCTGCTACATAATTGAAATCTTTGTGATTATTTCTGAGGGGATCGCTATTTGAGAAAACTCTCGCCATGAACAGCATATGCATACTGTAGAGGCTGGTTAGAAACCATTTCCAGACCACGCAAGGCTCCTCTGAGTTCAGATGTACTATTTTTAGTTGTCATTTGGCATTGTTTAGAGCTAAATAGATCCTCTTGACAGGCTCCAGAGAGAGAGTGAGAGAAAGCGCACCATTTTCTATAATGTTTCTAAATGCGATTAGCTATCCGTATTGGTATTAATCTATGATACTTACATATCTTTACCTGCCAGTCGAGCACCAAAATACCCTTTCATCACTGGTATCATGGGGGACAATTCACTAGTCTTACCCTGAAAAAAAAAATCAATAGTCATCTCAATTCTCAGTCTCACCCCTCATTCTCACCTAATCAGCCAGGTTGTGGATAATTGGATGTTAATGCAGCTCTTTTTTTTCTGCATGATTAAACCCTTCTACTCCATTTCAATCTTGAACTTGTTTGCGCAAAAACTTGGAAGGTGTTTGGTTGGTGGATAGTTATTTTGGGGTTTTGGAGTATTTATTCTGATAGAATTTTTTTAAACAAAACTTGGGATGAAGAATAAGTAATTCCAGCTAAAAGTTGGAAATCCAAAAAGTCACAGTTACAAGTAACTTGTAAAAAAAAACGTGAAAAAGTGTAAATCATTTGTTTGGCGGAATAAGATTCAAGTAAATTAGATGAATCGTCGTTCAACTTTGACTTCTTATTGATGTGGTTCTTTAATTTTAATTTATAATTAGATTATATTTTAAGTTTCAAAATATTGCACGTGATGTCCTTCCGATAGTAGGTTTCTTGGCATAATAAAAAATAGTCAGAGATGGAGGAGGTGAACTGAAAGGGGATCAAGCGCCATGGTTGAGCATTTTGAGCAGGTCTCCTCAAGCTAATTGTCCTCGTTGAATGTTGCAGCAGCCAAAGGCTCCGATTTGGTGACTCGGTATCCAATGATGGCCAACGGTTAATTTGGCGTAGACATCGCAGCCAGGTCAAAGCTCTAGGAAGTGGTGAGGTTGATCACACATGAGAGACAAACATCGGGTTAGGAAAGAAGGATTCGAGTAAAGTCCTGTCTCATAATCTCACATTCAGGCACTGTCTAGGCATGAGTTAGATGTGTTCATCAATGCACATTGGATAGAGATATGGGGCTATTATCCCATCGAAAGCTTTGTGTATGTGTATTGGCTTTTCAACTAGACATAAGAGCCAGCTGTGCACCTCCTCGCTTCCGGTTCGAAGCATTGCCGGAGGGAGAGCTTGTCTCTAAGGTGGCCTGTGGGGGCGGAGGTGCAATCATCACAGGCCGTGGAACGAAAGTCCTTGCACGAGAGGGCGTGGGCCCCATGGACATGGTGATCGCAGGGACAGAGGAGGGGGTCCTTGTGGGACGGAGGTGCAGCGGTCGCTGGCCGCAGAACAGAAGTGCTTGCGCAAGAGGGTGTTGGCCATGTGGACATGGTGGTGGCAGGGGACGGAGGAGGGAGGGGGGTCCTTGCCGCCTGTCGTCGGAATTGGGTCTTTGGCCTCTCTCTGCGCTTTTGCCTCTTGCGGGGTTGCTGGCCCTCGCCGAAAATGGAGGAATCCAAGCAGACCACGTAAGATGTTAATAGCACTCCTTGAATCTTTTCTCAATAACATTGCGAAATTGATGAATCTGCACTTCAGCATCCTCGAAGCTGGGAAGGACCACACTACCAGTTGAACAGTCTCCCGTAGATGGTAGCTGGGGGCTGCTGGTAAGCTCGCTGCTCCTACCGGCAGCGCCACCCCCACACCCCGTCTCCTTTTTCATTACATATTATTTTATTTTATTTTATTTTATTTTTATTTTTGTGTTACGTTGATAGTGTACTCGGGCAAGGATTTGAAAAAAATTTGAATAATTATTGCATACCCGAAGTTGGAGGCGTGTAATTTATTATTCTTCTCTTTATCCTTGAACCAATCAATAGAACCCGTGCCTGCTTCAAAGGAAGTTGACCTGAACTAAGGACAAATTTTTCAGAAAAAAAAAGTAAATCACGAACAAAAATACAAAATTGAACGGAGCCATTTAGTTCTCCAGAAGATTGGTGGAAGCGTGCTCCTATTCCATTGACGTTTGTTGTTGAATTTGCATTCGGAAATGTTTTACGCGCCCTATCACAGTGCCGTTTCATGCCCCACTGCACATTGGAATTAGTTATTTTAGAGTAAACTACAACTAGATCATTATCTGAACAATCTTTTAATTTTAATTTGTAAATAGATTATTTTTGAATTTTGACTTTCTTGCATGCGTCGTCCTCATAATTGGTAATAGGCGGTTGTCGATTACTTTACTGACATAGCATAATAATATAATGTAACGTGACATAATAAAATAATGTAAAAATATAAAAAATTAATTAAAAATAAAAAAGAGGTAGCAGAGAGAAGGGGAAGGGGCGTCGGCCCCGTCGCACAGGGGGTCGACGCCCCCTTTGTCGGCAGAGGGGGTGCCAACGTCGTGAGAGAGGTTGCCGCGAAAGTTCGCGGCGTGCAAAGACGAAAAGGAGGCCGGCACCCCCTATGCGAGCTCGCACAGGGGGCACTGCCCCTGCGATGAGAAAGAACTCTCGTCGGCGCGAGCGAGAGAGGAGGGCATCGATCCCCCTCTATCACGTTGGTGAAGGGGCGCCGACACTCCCTTCTCTTCTTCGCAGCTAGCAAGAGAGAAGGGGACGTCGGCCTCCCCTCTGTCACACCGACAAAGGGGGCTAAGAGAAGGTGGCGTCGGCTCCCTCTGCCACGCACGACAAAGGGGCTGAGAGAAAGGGGGCATCAGCCCCTCTCCCCCTCTCTCACGCCGACAAAGAATAAAAGGGGGGTGTCGACCCCCCTTTGCCGGCATGATAGGGGGGGGGGGGGGGCAACACCCCTTCTCTCTCGCCGGCATGTGCGAGAAAGAAAGGGGGCGTCGTCCCTCCTGTGCAATGCATATTTATTTTATTATGTCACGTCGTCAAAGTAATCGATGAACTGTCTATTGTCGGTCAGGAGGGTGATGCGTGTAAGAAGGTCAAATTTTGGGGACAATCTAGCTACAAACTAAAGTTTGGAGACCGTTCAGATACTGGCTTAAAATTAGAGGATTATTCATGTAATTTACTCATTATATTGGTAGGAATTGCTCCTAAAGCTATCACAGGAATCTCGTCATGAGTTTGAACCGCATTGTTTTGTTCTTTACTTTTCTTGCATTAAAGTGTTGTTAGGCTAAACTTATAAGCCCCTTATAAGTTAGGGGTGCTTATCTTTTTTAAAATAATAATTTTTGTATCATAACTAACTAGTAGTTATAAATATAAGTAGTTTTTATCTAAAGTGTAACTGTTTATTTTTTAGAGTTATTTCCTCTAACCACCCTTAAACTATCGCGATTTTTCACATCTAACCTCAAACTACGAACTTTATTTTTTTAGATCCCTAAATTATTACAATTTTTTCAATACGATCCTTCCGTCCAATTCCGTCAAATTTTTCGTTAACTTTGATTTTCGCATTTGTGAAAAGTTGAATTGCCCTTAGGAAAAAAGGACGAAGGTCGGGGAGAATGTTACATATGGTATCAGTCACTACGCGTGAGTATCACTCCGCGTGAGTATCTGTTCATGATGGGATGCGATCACTCAATGAGGACGTTGAGTCCCCTAAGGCGGGAAGGATGCATGAGGCAAGCCTTGGATTAGTTCAACATGCATAAGTCACGAGAGAAATGCTGGGAATATGTCCTTCACTAGGTGTGATGCGTTGGAAAACCGTGAGCCCAAGGTGGGGGCAGAGCGGACAAGAGTGAGTATAGAGGTAAGCCGCTGCGCTACTCTGATATCAGGTGACGCGTTAGAAAGTCGTGCGGGCTTAGACTCAAAGCGAATAATATCACACGCTGAATTTCACAAACTTAAATGACTAATGCATATTATACACCCATATAATTAAAATTTATAAAATAATTAATACATGTTATAAAACTATAATAATAATGTATTCATAATAATTAATTAAGATTTAGTTGATTAATTTCAAATTTTATTTTATTAGTTTTATAATTCATTTAAATAATTTTAAGTAACTTTTGTAAGTTAAAGTGGTAATATTAATTTTCTTGTCAAAGGCAAATATAGGTTGCAATGTAAATTGTTTTAAGTATAACTTGAATTACTTCACAAGTGAATAAGATATTGTAGTGAATAAGAATATGCATTTGGGATTGTGCTCTTAAAACAATCTTAGTGTCACTTCTTTCAGACGTGAAAGTAGTTCGAGTCGTGTCGGATTTTCGATCTAAAAAAATAATCGTTATTTTTCGAATCGATAAAATTAAAAAAATCATCCTAAAATTATTTTGAAAAAAATAAAAATCACCCTTTAGGTGGTCGGTTTTGTTATGTAATTTTTTCAGGGCTCTATTTTTATATAATTATATTTTGAAATATATATACATATTAAATTAAAATTAATATAAAAATATTTAATTTTATATTGAATATAAAATATATTATTAAATTAGTGTTTGATAATGTGATAGAAAAGTATGAAATTTTATACAAAAAATATTATATCTACAATAAAAGAATTAATAACATATTCATTAATTATATAAATAAAAAATCATAAATAAACAAACGGGATCCACGGGCTTCTACGATTTTTTCGGGTGAGGTCTTAATTTTAGTGGATGGATTTTAATTTATTAAGAATCACCCTAAATCATATTTGGACGCCTAATTTTTTATTTTTTGGATTCGATTTTTTCAGGTCGGGTAATTTTTTTAACTTATCGGATTTCTCTTACACCCCTATTTTCTTTTGTCTTCGTTTTATACTTTTTATTATACCATCAACATCAAAAGATGAAAGATCTTTCGTTTTTCATCTTTCCTTTTAAAAAAATGTTAATACTTATTACACAAGGGCCAAATTTCCTCTTTCATATTGTTAATATTTGACAGGAAATTATATTTTTTTGCGTCTGATTCAATATTTTTATTACATTTAAACAATATTTAATCTTATATACTATTTGTCTTTTGTGCCATAAATAATAATTATTCATTTCAAATTTTCCTTTGTTACTGTCAATTACTTAACTCCGCCTATATTTTATAGCCGGTCCCAAGCCCGGATAAAGGAGGAGGGTTGTGTTAGGCCCCGACAGCCAACATAAAATCATGTCGAATCTTATGAACATGGATCAACGAATATATTGTGTTAATGCTAGGTCGTTACCCGTAAGTAACGCGTTGTACAGCTCGGGTACAGTGATAAGAGAGCAAGAGCCGCTGCATCCTCGCCTGAATGCAGTGTTAAATGAGCAAGGGCTACCGCACTCTAATGGACGGAGGCGGTTAAAGAAGCTAGTTCATGAGACTAAGGTCAGATTAGGTTCTTGGAACATTGGGACGTTGAATGGGAAGCGCCTTGAGGTGGCACAAGTAATGGACCAGCGTAAGATTAGTATCTTATGCTTGCAAGAAACTAGATGGGTAGGAGAGGGAAGTAAAGAGATTAGGTTAAATGGTTTCAATCTTTGGTACACAGGTAAGGTAAATGGAAGGAATGGTGTTGGTATTATCGCGGATGCAGAATGGAGGAAGAATGTTGTGGAAGTTAAAAGGATTGAGGATCGAATCATATCCGTGAAAGTAATTGTTGGAAAGGAGACTATGAACATTATTAGTGCATATGCACCCCAAGTAGGAGCAGAATCACATCTCAAGGAGAAGTTTTGGGCAGATATGGAGGGTTTGATTGAAAGTATACCAACAACCGAGAAAGTTTATATTGGGGGAGACCTTAATGGACATGTTGGTAAAGAGGCAGGACCACATGCAAGGGTTCATGGTGGTTTTGGTTTTGGGGAGTTGAATGAGGAAGGACAAACTATTATTGATTTTTCTTTAGCATACGACCTTAAGATTATCAACACTTGTTTTAGGAAGAGAGAGGAACATTTAATCACATACAAAAGTGGAACTCATAGGTCTCAAATCGATTTTTTCTTGATAAGAAATACTGATAAAAGACGTTGCACTAATTGCAAAGTAATTCCTGGGCATGGGGTGACTACACAACATAGATTGTTAGTTCTTGATATGCAAATAAAATGTATAAAACCAAAATCCCGAACAGTTTTTGATCGAAAGATCAAGTGGTGGCAGTTAAAGGGGGAGAAGCGAGAGACTTTTAGAAGTAAGTTATTAGAGGAAAGTGTGTGGGAGTTAGAAGGAGATGCTAGTATCATGTGGAAGAATGTGGCAAAAAAGGTTGAAATGGTTGCTAAAGCCATTTTAGGAGAATCAAAAGGTTTTGGACCACGAGATAAGGAGACTTGGTGGTGGAATGAGGAGGTCCAAGAAAAGGTGCGTAATAAGAAGAATTGTTTCAAGGCGATACACTTGGACAATAGTTCTGACAATTGGGAAAAGTATCGTTTGGCGAAAAGGGAGACTAAGAAGGCAGTTAGTGATGCTCGTGCTAAAGCATATGAGGGGTTTTATAAGGAGTTAGGGACAAAGGCGGGTGAACAAAGGATTTACAAGATTGCAAGGAACAAAGAGAAGGAGTCGAGAGATTTGGATCAAGTAAGATGCATAAAAAATGAAGTTGGCAAGGTTTTAGTTACTGAAGGAGATATTAAGAACAGATGGGAAGAGTATTTCTATAAGCTATTTAATGATAGATGTGAAGGTTCGCGTTGTGATTTGGAGGACTTGACAGTTAGCGAATGTGAGCTTAATAGGTCATTTTATCGTAGAATTAGAGTCTCGGAGGTTAGCGAAGCTCTTAAGAAAATGGAGAATGGTAAAGCCGTTGGACCGGATGGTATACCGATTGAAGTTTGGAAATGTTTAGGAGAAAAATGTGTGTTGTGGTTATGTAAACTATTTAATGAGATTTTACGGTCGAAAAAGATGCCTGATGATTGGAGATTAAGTACATTAGTTCCTATTTACAAAAATAAAGGGGATATTCAGAATTGTGCAAATTATAGAGGGATTAAACTTATGAGTCACACTATGAAATTATGGGAAAAAGTGATTGAGCATAGATTAAGAATGGAGACTAGTATTTCTGAGAGACAATTTGGGTTCATGCCAGGAAGATCCACTACAGAGGCGATTTATTTACTAAGGGGGATGATGGAGAAGTATCGAAGTAGGAGAAGAGACTTACATATGGCTTTCATTGACTTAGAGAAGGCGTATGATCGGGTACCAAGGGATGTACTTTGGAAAGCCTTGCAAAAGAAGAGGGTGAATGTTGCCTACATTAAGGTAATACAAGATATGTACGATGGGGCATTGACTAGGGTTAGGACACCCGGAGGTGAGACAAATGAATTTCCTATAGGAATTGGCCTACATCAAGGATCAGCTTTAAGCCCGTATCTATTTAACTTAGTTATCGATGCTATAACCGAGAGTATCACAGAGGAAGTACCTAAGTGCATGCTATTTGCGGATGATATAGTACTTTTAGCGGATTCAAGAGAAGAGATTAATACAAAATTGGAAATATGGAGAAATACGTTGGAGTCAAAGGGTTTTCGTTTAAGTAGGAATAAAACAGAATATATGCATAGCAATTTCACAAATAAACAACTTAGAGACGATTTGAAAGTTAGGTTAGGGGAGGATATAATTCCTCAAGTGACAAAGTTTAAATATTTAGGATCAATTGTAAGACAAGATGGTGAGATTGATGACGATGTTAATCATAGAATTCAAGCTGGTTGGTGTAAGTGGAGGAAAGCCACTGGAGTTCTTTGTGATAGAAAAGTACCCAATAAAGTTAAAGGAAAATTCTATCGTACTGCTATAAGGCCAGCAGTGTTATATGGTAGTGAATGTTGGGCTATGAAGGGACAACATGAACGTAAAGTGGGGGTAGCCGAAATGAGGATGTTGAGATGGATGTGTGGTCATACAAGATTAGATAAGATTAGGAATGACCATATACGTGAACGAGTCGGAGTGGCTCCTATTAGTGAGAAAATGGTAGAGAATCGTTTGAGATGGTTTGGTCATGTTCAGAGAAGACCATTAGATGCGCCAGTAAGAAGAGTAGATCAAATAATCTGGAGTCCGATTAAAAGAGGGAGATGGAGGCCAAGGCGGACACTTGGCGAACTAATAGAGCAAGATCTATTGGTGAATAATATACCGAAAGGTTTGGTTACTAATAGAGCGGAATGGCGTCGTATGATCCATGTAGCCGACCCCACCTAGTGGGATAAGGCTTTGTTGTTGTTGTTGTTGTACTGTCAATTACTTCAGTTTTGGGTTCAGATGAGTAAATATTCGAAAACAAATCAAATTTAGTGATGATAATCGTGAATTCATATATATTTATATAAATTAATCTATTCATATGATAAAAAATCATCTAAGTTATACGTACTAAATAAATAGTAACAGAGTATAACAAAATCATCCATTAATTACCATCTCAACTTTAACTCTTTTTTAGGTTGTTAATAGGCAAAATGAAGTGTCATTAAAGTTTTTTGAATGACATTAAGACCACCAATCTTTCGTTTATTAATTCAGAGATTTATTAATTCGGCGGCAGAAAATCCAAAAACCATTTAAGATTAAATAGTAATTGACAGTAACAAAGATTTATATACATATCAATATCAGTATGGACATTAATTTAAGAGGATGATTACAAATTGATAAGTTTGCTAATATTATATTATATTATAACAAATGGAATAATAAATAAAATTCTCGGGAGGAATTGATCAATCGAACAAATGCCATATGCGAAAATTTCAAGGGCCAAAATGCTTTTGTTCTCTTTTGGATTTATAACATATATTTACAGACAACTGATGAGTTTGGAACAAGGTTCGCATAGTAAAAATTCTCCGAGTAAATAGAGAATGTGATAAAAAAAATGAGGAATGCAAAACAGAACAGAGAGACAGCGCAGCACTCTCTCTTCTTTCTTCATCAGGCGGCGTTCACTTCCTGGAAGCCTTGAGGTCTCCGAGGACTTTGGTCGCTGGCGGGTGAAGTGCCACGGATCCAAAAAGCTCACTGGAATACTTCTTGAACACAACCTTCAGCCTGCTCTCCGGTGCAGCAGAGTGAGAGTTGACGAGGATTTCAGCACAGTCGCTGCATTGCCATCAAGCAGACGAGAGTTAGGACTCACAAGCACCGTTTACACTTTTTTCTTTTTCCAGAATAAACGATCAATGCAAATTGTGAAGTAGTGACACATACAGAAGTTGATCCTCAGAGAATCCGGTGTGGCATTTCAGTGTTTCCGTCCAGAGAGGGCTCTTCCTCAGAGTGCAGCGGGCAGCATAGACAGCGGATGCAGCAACTATTGAAGGACAGTACATTATCAGGGAGTATTGCATCAGGCCCAACTCGGCAAAGAAGAAAACCATGTGTTCCATCTGCATTTGGATCAGCCGGAAATTGTCGAGGAAATTGTAGTAGTGTGGTAAAACAAAATTAAAAATGGAAATGTGAATATATCACACAATGTGCTCATCACCTCTTTATCACTTCTAGCGGCCTTCAGAAACCTCACAAGAAACACGTAGGGTGTCGGGACAGTTAGATTCCACTCGAGCTTGTTCAGGATTTTCTTCTCCATCACCAATATCTGCTCTCCGGAATAGGCCCTGTCTGATATGCAGACGAAATCATTGACCTGCGCCAGATGTCAATTCAGATTTAGTATAAAATCCCTGCAGGATATCTATCGGTGTTTCGTTTGAAAATTTGAGGTAAGTAAGTTGGCACCTGTGGAGCCCAAATCTCCTCGTATTTGCTAGCGATGAGCATGGCAGACACTCCTACAAGCTGCAACTCCCTCCTGGCGACCATCTCCATTGAAAGGTAACGGTCGATTATGTGGAGTGCCAGGTAGAGAGTCTCAGACATCAACTCAAATTTATGGTGCACATCGATCAACCAGTCGGCCAGTATGGCCCTCATCCTCGCATTGATCTCTATCTGGGAGTCCATATAGTCATGAGGCCTGCTAGAATGCTGTAAGACCACCAAACCAGAAATTTTTCAGTTATCCTTTGTCTCTTGAAAAAGAAGACGAAAAGATATTTGAGCAAGAACCGAATTCGGCACATTTGAGCTGAAAATTTACCTCAGCAAGTTTGTAGAACTTGTAGATATCTTCGATGTAGTCCACAACGGCCAGCTGATCCTCCGTATCTGCTGTGTCAATGTCATGAGACAGCTCCTTTGGTTTGTCAGTGATTCCGCAGGCAGCCTGCCATGCAAAGAAAGGAAAAGAGGAAACTCTCAGCAAAATTGTCATATGCACATTGCATCTTCCCAGTTGCTACTGCTCCCAGACACATCATATTGTACCTTGCTTCGAGCTGTCAGTACAGAGGTAAGCGTGTGAACTTTCTTCCTCGAAGATATGCTGCTGGACGGGATGTTTACAGACTCTTTCTTTACTTGTTCTTCAGATTCAGTGCTTATCTCAATAACCTTCTCAACCTTCTTCTTTGTTATGACTTTCTTCTCCGCCTTGGCGCATCCTTTTGCCACTGCGCCATTAGCAGGAATAGTTGTGACTTTCTTCTCCATTTTGGAGACGCCTTTTGCCACCATGCCATTAACAGGAACAGTTACATGTTTCTGTAATATGGAGGAGACTCATGTCAACAAATAATCTAGCGCAAACACTAAAGAAAAAGGAAAGTGGAAAGGATTATCATACCTTCTTGGCTTCCGCAGCCGCCGCCTGTGCAAGGAGCTGAGCACCAAACCGTCTAAAAGACAGTGACGGATTCAAGATCAGAACAAGGAATGAAGTACATTGGACTATGAGATGTTTTGGAAGGACATCGCAAATACCTCGTGATAGGACGATTGATCTGGGTTTGCACCTTTCTGCTTGTAACCAAGGAGTTTAGGAAAAAAAACCACATAGAGGGACAAATCTTAAACCTCAAAGGCAACGTTCCAAAAACCTTACCCATCAACCAGATTGCCAATATCTCCAAGGGCTTGCCGAGCTTTCCTTTGTGCCCCGGTAGCAATATTCTGCTTTCCTACTGGCACGGCCGCACCTGAAATATGAAATAGAGTTCAGCCAATTCAGTATGATAAAGATCAACTTCATGTTGCTGGATTATTGACATAGAAAAGAGAATATAGGGAAAGAAAAGAACAAATTTTGACAAAGGAAAGAAACGATTCATATGTATATAAGCCAACACAGGAAAGAACCTCGACAGGACAAGAAAAAAAAAGATTACACTTTCGTGACAAGTCCAAATCAAATCAAACGACCCGCTCCTTCTAAGGAGAGAGAAGAAGGAATATGACCACGAACTGTTAAACATCTCTGGATTCTCAGAAGCAGAAAATAAATCCAAAGGCAAGAAAAAAAACCAGAAGAGAGAAAACGCAATGAGAAGAAAAAAGAATGTGTCACAAACGAGCAGAACCACGCAGGACACCTTCCGAAATAATTTTCTTTTCATCGCAATAAAAAAGTAAAATAAATTACAAGGCAGACAACTAATCTGAGAAAGAAGGAAGAAAAATAAAGCAATAAAGAAGCCGTTTCGCAGGGTCTGTCAAGAAAACAGAAGATGAACCGATTCGCTTTATTCGTAATAAAGGTGCGATCTTTTCTACCTCGTTGCTGCTGCGGCTGCACCGGATGAGAGATGTCGATCGTTTGCTTCCTGGTCGCCATATCCGTCCTCCGGGGAAAGGAGCACGTACGAGCGAGTCGTCCTATGATCCTTTTTCCTCCTACGCTCCTCCTCCCTCCTCCTCCGATGACCGCCGCCGGGCACGACGATCTCTTCTATGTTTCTTTCTTTCTTCTGTGTCCTCCTCTTCGATTGGGCTCCCTTTTATCGCCCTGAAAATGGAGGAAAGGGTTCATACGCTGGGCTCCAACGGTCGAATAAATTTCGTATCACAGCGGTCCAACGAAAAAAGATCCGACGGCTGGCACGGAATGGAGGGCGTGCCACGAGACGTGGCCTTGGGATAGGGCTTCTCTAAAAGGACTATTATATCCAATTAATAAGATTACTAAAAAATGTAAGGTGAGGATTTATGGATTAAGGAAATATAAAGCGAGAAAGGGGAAGAAGGATATATCTTGGTTGTCAAAAGAATTTTTTTCTAGGAGTTTTATTTTATTAATTATTTTAATTATATATTTTTAAAATAGTTATTCTTACATTGGTTCGATTACAAAATAAGAGAAACAAAACGTGAATATTTCGTAATGATAAATTTCTCATAAATTTTTGTATAAGTTCAATATCAAAAAATAGGAAACAAAGATGCATCAGCTTTCAAGCCAACATTCCGAAACAAATATTAATGCTGCTCCAAATTAAATTTTTCATACTTTCACATTTCCAAATAATATAATAACATTGGCTTTTACTTTTGGACATATTTCATTTGTTCTTTTTTTAAAATGGTGTGCATTTTAATTAAACTCTATTAAGTTATAATAGGCTAAAATAATACATATCCATATTATATATAGAATTTAACATGTATGTCAAGTATTTTTCGTATGAAGCGCGTGTAAAATGAATTTATAATTTTTTTTTATTTTTCAATGTTTTTGTTTATTAATAATTTAGATGGCATTGATGATAATAAAAATGTAATTCAAATCATCAATAATAATTAAATTTTTATCATTTTTAAAATTTTACAAACTTATACACATTATTATCCTTCATAATAGATATAACTATTTTTATAACTTATTATGTTATAAAACCATTTTTATTATTATAAACTATGCTCTAAAGTATTAATATAAAAAATATTGCAAAAAATAAATAAAAGTAGTGTAATAATCCTCTGGACAATTATTCCAAAAACCCTCCTCAAATGGTAGCTTTTGATCAGCCAGTGTTATAGCTGGCCCTTTAATGAAATCAGCCTCTCAGCTCACAACTGTATGGGCGATCTTTTAGCCTGCACTCCAATTGGATACATAAATGAAACCTTCTACATCATAGTATATAAATTTAATGGTTAATTAACTTCTACATCTTTTTATTTAAATTATGTTTTAGAAGAGGATTTAATGGGTGTCCCCCCAACTTAAATGGGGGACAGTCCACCCAGCGCCCGTCCGATGCGCATTGGACGGGCGAAGATGAAATGGATTTTTCAAGATGAACCAGACAAGGCGGGCGCGGTTCAAGAGTTCGACGAGCGGTTCGACCGGTTTCAAGGGGTATAAAAGATAAAAACCCTCAATGGCTCCCTCATTTTTTCTCTCTCCTCTCTCTCTCTCTCTGTTTCTCCTCTCCGCGCCGCCTCATCCTCTCTCTCTCCTCTCCGCTTCGTCCTCGCCGGTCATATCCACGCCGAGAGCAACCGCCCTACGACCGCAGGTCAGATCCACCACGAGCAACCGCGATGCGACCGCCGATCAGATCTACGCCAAGCAGAAGATGACCCTCTGGGCAGATCCGCGACCCCTCGCGGACCTCGCGCCACCGACCAGATCCGCAAGACTCGCCGACCGCACTCCGCCGACCAGATCCGTGACCCCTCGCCGACCTCAACCCTACCGGCGATCTCCGGCCAAATATGCGCGCAGTGACGGTCCACCGGCCAGATCTGCGCGCAGCGGTGACCGCAAGCACGCCGATCTCCGTGTGTCTCCGCTCACGCCTCCGAGCTTTGCCACCGACATCGAGATCACTCCGACGTCGAGCACGCCGCGACGGGACCTCCGCCGATCTGCGGCACGCCTCTGACCTACGCAGCTCTGAGTTCCGCCGCCAACCTCGAGGCACCGACGACTCCCGAACTCATCAGGAGTGCCGCTAGCTCCGCCGCTGACCCCAAGTACTCGCGACCAGATCTACGCACCCTGCCTCCCTGTCCCCCGTCGAGATCCGCCGCCGATCAGCCACGCCGAGCGCCGCCGACCTATTATTTTGTTTATAATTATTTTGTTTTTGTAATGTAATGGATGTGCGATACTGCGATGTAATGGATCTTTTGTAAATCATTAGTGATTGTAGTATTTTGTAGTAATTATGCTTTGTCTGCTCCCCTTGTTTATGTTCAATCCACACCGTCGGTCAAATTCTTTTTCTCTTGCTTGTATGCGATTGACAACAATGGTGTAAAACGTTGTGTGGAGGCTTGTATATGTACAATGGCTATCTTTCGCTTTCCGTCGAACATGTGGACATCAACAAATGAATTCTAACATAGAACATCGTTCAGAACATCAACAAACGTTTCTGGAGGCATCGCACATGCTTTACACGATAAGAACAGTTTACAACAAAATTTACAACATTAATGGATTAAAATTTACAACAAAATGTTTCTGGAGTGCGGCGGGGTCGTGGCGTGTGGGGTTGCGGCGGGTCGGTCGAACTCGGCGGTGAAGGGGCGGCGCTCGGCGTGCATTGTGCGGTGACACTCGGCGTGCTTGCAGCGTGAGGGGGTGGCGGCGTGCGGCGGTGCTCGGTACGGGGTCGCAGGAGGTCGTCGCGGAGGTCAGGCTCGCGCGGATCTGCTCACCTGGATTGTGCCCTCTTCATGTGCAGATCTGGTCGGCGATAGGTGAAGGGCGAGATCCGGTGCTTCAGATCATCATGGAGGGCGGATCTGGCCGGACACGGTCTCGGAGGGTGTCGCCGAGGCGCAGCGATCATCGGCGAAGGGCGGATCTGGCCGATCATCATGAAGGGCGGATCTCGGAGGGCGTCACCGAGGTGCAACAATCGTCGGCGGAGGGCAGATTTGGTCGGATCTAGCCGGATCTGGCCGGAGGCGCTGAGATCCAGAGAGTAAAAGAGGTGAGAGAGTGCGATAGGGTAAAAGTGGTGAAAACATCTTACCGTCGCGTAGAAACCGTGGATCTCTACGGCGGTCGGCGGATCCGGAGGGATGAGATCTTCGGCGGTAGATCTGGACGGCGCGGGGAGAAGCTCGGAGGGGCAAAACGAGAGAAGAGGTGAGAGAGAGCGAGACGAGAGAAGAGGTGAGAGAGAGCGCGACGGCAAATGGGTAAAAAAAATTTACACTGGCGCTTTTATACCGCGGCGCATCGAACCGGATCGAGCACGATTTCTTCACTTCGTCGGACCGATTCACTCGTTCCATCTAAGCCGGCCTCCACATTAGATGAGACCGGCTTAGATGCGCGCCCGTCCGATGCGCATCAGACGGCGTCGTTTAATGGGTGGACTGTCCCCATTTAAGTTGGGGGACACCCATTAAATCCTTTAGAAGAACTAATCTTACGGTATAAACGGATGAGGATGAGATAATCCCTGGTTTAACATAGACGGTTTGCAAAACCCAAAATCATATCCTATCATTCATCGATGCCAGCTAGTTTGGTTGGGTTGGGTTGAATTGTCTAATTCCTTGTGACCGCCTAATTTGATGAACAACATAATAGAAAGCTTTAAATTTTTTTTGTATAATTAGAGTGATGGAAAGAATTTCTAATCTAATATTCAGAACGAGTTTGGAGCACGAGTCTGATTGACCCAACAATCAACTTGATCAACCAACGCGAGCCTAGTTATCTTTTCAGTTATGTCACTAGTTTAAATCCATTTAGATTCAACCCAACTCCATGTGGTTTGAGCTAGGCATCTGTGTAAACTCAATATGAATGGCAATGAATGCTCAACCAAAACAAATATAAATGCTAACTTCATCCAATAAACTTAACTGACATCAATTACATTTTATTTCAATAATTACCATAATTTTATTATTTTTAAACATATAATGTATGTGGATATATGCATGAAGCAAAAAATGTAACACCAAATGACTTTTTTTTATCAATCTCCGGTGTTCGAAAATTAATGTCGATAATTCAACTTGCACGATGCTAACGATTACGCGTGCTGTCCATGGAGATTAGAGTCCAACTACTTCGTCTGTGTAAAGTCAATTGATTTCTCCAATCCTTCACCCCCCCCCCCCAGTGAAGTTGTGTAGTTCGCTGACATGATCGGATTAATATATAACATATCTCGTTATAAAAACTAACATAATATCGTATTACTTCATTAGACAAAATTTAACTGTCGGTATTGAGCATGATACAATTTAATGTATATTTCATTATACTATATATATATATATATATATATTAATACAATAGTAAAAGTCGAATCGGGATGACCTCGTTCTCCATCCAAATTTCATTTGGTGATTAAATTTTTGCAACGATTCTCCGACTATACTACTTGCTCAAACTTGACTTTGTAATAAAATCATCCTCCAACAATAAAATCTTTTGGTGGTAGTAAAATTTTCAAAGTCAAAATATGGACGTAGGATTACAATTAGCGTACTCTTTATCTTCCACAAGCGTAGTTAAAAAAGATATGAAGAATATTCAATGAAAATAATTTACTTATCCTTTCTCCTCTTCTATGTGAAGTAAAATTTTAGAAATTGAAAATTACGCTTACTTTGAAAAAAAAAAAGCACAAAAAATGTGTCCGTCTAGGCAATCCATTATCAACTACTGAAAATAAATTGTAGGAATTTGCTTTTTTCTAAAGACGTTTTGAGAAAGAAAATTTCCGAGAAAAACGTCTTCCACATTTGATATCGCGACACAAATTTCATATAATTATTTATTAACTTTCTATAGATAAAACTATATAATTTTTTGTATGATGTTATGAAAGAATTTTCGTGTTCGCAAGAACTTGGAAGGCCTCCGTGGCACAAACGGAAAAGAAAAGAAAGCAATTGAAGATATCTTTTGTTTATTTACTTATCTATTTTTTAAACATTGAATAAAACAAAATCATAATAGATGTCTTTTCCTTTTTCTTATTTTCACGTTGATGCCCCGTATTTAGTCAAACACAAGAAAATGCCCTGAATCTTCGGACAACTAGTTGTCACTTAGGATCACACATACACACACAAAAAAAAAAGAAATAAATACACAAGAACTTGCTCAAATTGATATAATTGTGTTTATACTTAGAGATATTGATATAATTGATATAAAATCATTATGCCTTAAGATTTAAGCAATGGGCATTCAGTAATCTTCAATTCTTGCAACCCAGCCGGCAGCCCCTTGTCTGGCAAGAATTGGAGTTGAGGACAATTGTTTAGAACAAGAGTTGTCAGGAAGGATGCTTCATGCAGCCTCTCATGCAAACCTCGTAGACCATTGCAGTTGAATATTCCAAGTGATTTGAGTGCAAAGGGAAGTCCTTGGACCGGAAAATACTCGAGCTCCGGGCAGGTGTTGATCTTGAGATTTTCAAGAGCAGACAACTCACTCAGTTGCATCAGCACCTTGTTGAAGAGTTTGAAGCAGGATGTTATATGAAGATCCTTGAGAGAGTTGGGAAGGAAAATTTCATCGTGCTCCAAAGGCACAAGCTTGGGGCAATTGTAAACATGAAGGCTCTTGAGCGAAACAAGGTTCCGGAAGCCCCCCGGAGGCAGCAAGATGAGCTCTTCACAGTTTGCGATTGTCAACTGCTCGATCGTGATTAGGCGCCGCCCCAACAAGCCTTCATGCAGTGATCTTAATCGTGGGCATTGATGAATCTGAAGCTGTGAGAACAATGGTGGACATGAACTTGAAACATGCAAATCTGGGAGAACAATGAGACCTGCTTCAGATATTCTTAGCCTTTTCAGGGATGGAGGGAGACGAGGCAATTTTGTCAAATTTGGACAATCCAGAATTGCGAGCTCTGTGATGCGAGAGAATGACAGAGTATCATCCATGCAATCCCATTCTTCCAGCTGCGACATATCTGCAATTACCAGCTCTATCAATGATTGGTACTCTCCTGCATGGCCAGAAAACTCTCTGCTGATTCTTACCAAAGATTGGAATCCTCCAATATCGAGATTCTTAAGCAATGGCAACCTTCCAAGAGGAGGAACAACCTTGCATCTTCCGCAATTGGATAAATGAATGGTCTCTAAATAACTGAACAGAGAGCTATTCAACCAACTTGCAAACTTAGTGCCAGTGAATCCCGTGATTGTCAACTCTTTCAGTTCTTGGTGTGGACGAAGGGCTTCGAGAACATCATCATCGAGGTTATCTTCTAGAGCACCATTTTCATATACATCATCCCACTCAAGGCTTAACACGTTTAGGTGTTCTTTATTGCTCATGTTGGATTCAACTGCCTCCTTTGCCTTCATCACATTTTGGAGATCTTGAATATGCAAAGATCCTCGTAAATCCTTCATGCATTTCAGCTCGATTATCTTGTGACTCGCATCCTTTCGAACAATGAATTTTTCTAATTCTTGGAGGCTGGTTAGCTTTCCTACTCTGGGTACTTCAGAGATTAGTCTGGTAGTTGCTTCAAGATGTCTCAGGTTGATAAGATGTGTGATAGAATCGGGTAGTTTAGTTAGCTCATTGCAGTGTTTCAGATTCAAAGTCTGAAGATTGTATAGCTTACCAATTGATTCAGGCAGTGTTCTAACATAAGTACCTGCAAGGCCTAAGTATCGCAGCTGAATTAGATTTCCGATAGAATTTGGCAACTCGCGGATGTCTCTACGATTTAAGTCTAATACACGGAGGCACCTCAACTTTAAAAAAAGTTCCTCTGGGATGTGTGGTGTTCTGGATCTGTATCCCCGTAGTAGTAGAAGTGTGCGTAATTTCTCAAACACATAGAATTTCTCGAATGAAGTCGATCTCGAAACGCTACATGAAAACGACAAATGACGAATCTCTTTCGGATCCATGTCTCTCAAAGGATCCTCCAGTCTGTGACATTCTTCAATGGAGATGGATTGTGCTAGATCGTGTATTGCATCATGCATCACATGGCTTCCTTTATAAGGATGAAAGAAAGACCTGCTCACTAGTTCATCAAAGTAGCTGTTTCCAATGTCTTCCAACCGTTTACCTTGTTGCGGCTGAATGAAACCAAGTGCCATCCAAATCTTGACCAGCTTATCCCTATGAAACATAAAATCTTTGTGAAACACAGAACAGAATACGAAACACTGCTTTAGATGCGGCGGCAAATGCTTGTAGCTCAACCTTAGAGCTGGCAGGATGTTGTTCTTTTCCGGCGGCAGCTCCCATATCTCGCTTTTCAGGATACTCTTCCAGTCGGCTTCATCGAACTTTGAGTACAGTAGGCTGCCAAGTGTTTTAGCTGCAAGTGGTAATCCCTTCAGCTTCTTAACAATCTCTTTACCAATTTCTTCGAGGTTTGTGTGTGTGCTGGGGATTCCATCTGCAAATGCATAGTTCTTGAACAATCTCCAACAGTCATCATCCGAGAGATGTTTCAGTTTGTAGGGAGGCAAACTACTCATTGTCCTTGCAACATTTTCATTCTGACTCGTCACAATTATCATGCTTCCTCTTTCAGCAGAGAGGAAAGGCTTCCGGTACCTGTACCATTTGGGAGAATTCTCATTCCAGACATCATCTAAGACGAGCAAGAACCGTTGCCCTTTCAGCTTACCGTAGAGGTCTTCCTGAAGCAAGTTCATGTTGGTCGTGGCAGACATGAAGTCTAGAGTTCCGGTGGGGTACCTCCCGCTGTTAGCAGGCCCCGAAACCGAGAGGAGTCCGCTGTTGGCAGACTGCAAAGTCTCCTTCGTTACCTTGATCTCATTAAAATTGTCAGAAACGCACACCCACATCCTCAGACTGAAATGCTCCTTGACCCTCTCATCATTGTAGGCAAGCTGCGCAAGGGTGGTCTTCCCGAGCCCCCCCATCCCAACTATGGGCAGGATGTGAACGTTCAGACCTGCGCCCTTATCCGACAGTAGCATCCTCACGATGATTTCTTTATCTTCCTGCCTCCCGTAAACGTTGTCGTCGTCCACGAGCGAGCTGGTCTGTGGTCTCTCCAGGATTTGGGACTCACCTGCACTGCTAGATATTTGGAGGCCAAGGCTGTCCCTTTCCCTCGCTATTCGATCCAACGTCCGTTGGACGGATCGTATCTTGTGTGCCAACTTATAGTCGGAGGAGATGCTGTGGAAAAAAGTGGAGGAGGAGGAGAAGATGCCTGTCAGTCTCACCTGCACCTTCCAGCCGCCTTTCTGAGCTCTGCTCCCCATCTTCCTGCTCAGGACCTCCGACGCGTGCCGGTCCAGCAGCTCGTCCATGTCGTAGGCCACGGATTTGAGCTTCCGGAGCCAGAAACTCACGGGCTTGTCCCTGAGTTGCTTCTCTTCGGCATCTTCCAGCAGGGCCTGGATCGTTGAGAGCGTGGACGCGAGCTGCTGCAGCTCCCCCCGGACTCCCCTGTACAGTCTGAACTCGTCCACGCCAGCGGCGATCAGCCTCTCGAAGAGCGCCTGCATGAAGGCCGACAAGACCGCCTGCCCTGCCATTCGCGAGCATCTACTGAAGCTCCCGGTGTCTGGAGTGGTGGGAGAGGCTACGTGGAGGACTTTGCTTCTTGTTCTCCGCTTCCTTCCTGTTGCTGTTCAACATTGACCTCCTCTCGCGAGTCGAGAGTAGTCAACAGAGGAATGAGAGCATGAAGTCATTGGTGGAGTTGCAAGACTTTTGTGGTCCGTGGTGCGTTAGCCACATCGCGGTCTGGTAAAAGATTTTGGACTCTGTATGGCCGGTTGAAACGGGAGAGATGCGGAGGAACGAATCCAACTTGATATCATATACTTCTGCAACATTAACAAATTTTTTTTGTAAAAATGTGCCAGACATGACAAGTTTGGCCTCATCATTGGACATTATCACATAAGGATTCAACTTACCAAACAGATGTACTACTTAAATAAGATAAGGTCAGAAATGATTAGTTCATTTTTTTACTTAATTTCTTGATATTGAGATACACAAGCTTCAATTAAGCAAGACGTAAATGTCTTTTGGAAGCAATTACCAAACGTCGTATGGTCACTCGTAAATTTTTACGACCATCTGCGTGAGCACATAAAGCTTCACAAAAATAAAATGTACAATAACTAAAAAGTCTCGTTAAACGTTCACGACCAGAATTAAATCTTACAAGCACGCTACGAAAGCTTAGAACGCACATTGCTAGGAACCACTTGGATGAGATTCCAACTTTTATATTAACATGAAAAAAAAACAGATGAAAAAAAATCTTCAAGCACAAACAAACAGTATGTAAATACAAGTAAAGCTCAATCGGCCATATGCAAATCTTCCTTTTCATCATAAAAGTACAAATGATTGGGGGAAGAAAACCGGCGATCGGATGCTCGGTTGCAGACAGGTTTATTTGTTGACAATATTGTCCATGCACAAAGGCTGATCAATTCGAAGAAACTATAGTGATCTAAACATCTTGGATTTTTTTTTGTTCGTCGACAAGTGCTGCTATATAGATCATTGCCTCTATTGTTTTTCTTTTTCAGCTGATGAGGTAGCTGCACAACAGAGTCGATTACAGCGTCTCAACCTAAAGAGGGAAAAATATCATAAATCAACACAATATAACAGAAGAAACAATGAAGTCCGCATTATAGAAAGTAATAGCGGAGCAAATCCAAACATTTTCTTAATGAAATGATGAATTTATGTAAGAATTAAAATGCAAGAAAACAGAAAACTAATGGGCCAACTTTTGCACATCCTAGAACAAATAAAGATTATTGTACTCCAGGCTTGGTATATGCTAACGCGTGTGCAGTTTAAGATTGCACTTCCAGATGTACATCAGTAAATTATTTCCTAATTACAAGCATTTAGTTCCTTCAGGCACAGACATACCAAGGCATAACAGTTGTTTCAATGTGAAGGGAAAAGCTAATACACAACATCCAAGTTAGTGATCACAAGTAATCCGCAAAAAAGGAAACAAAAAACAAGATGTAGAGGAGCAAGGCATGCAAGCACTACAGAACAATTCACATATGGTTAATTGTGAGATGTTTGGCTCACTAAGATATATGCATAGTTCGCTAAGGTCCATTATGAAGAAAACAAGAGCTGAAATTTTGATGTTAAAACCCCTCAGGTATCTTGTCTTCGACACTGAACATCAATTATAATTCTATTTCGCCGATAAATAAACCCATAAAACCCCAAATTTGTCACAAACAACAAAATGAAACAAGTGTTTTCTGCATCATTTAGAATGAATTTTGGGTAGGGGTTCTCAATAATAAGACAAGCTATTGCAACTCAATTTAGTTTATCGGTTTGTTTCTTCAAAAGAAAGAAATAGCATCAGGAGGGCATATGGACCCTGCATTTATAACTTCTTTCAAGAATGATCTAGCAAAAAGTTCAATAATGCTCGCAATTCTTTTAGACGATTAAAGTTCACAATTTAAAATGATATTGTGGTTTATAACCAGTTTTAGCATACTTAAGATCTTTCCTACAAATCCTTTTCCTTCAGGTTTTGTTTTTGTTCCTTTGTGTTTGAATGTGTAAATTGTAACAGTCATCAAATTTTGCATGCTTGTCCTCTAAAAAGATTAGTCATACATTGTCAGCATAAACTACATTTCGTCAATAAAAAGCATAAACTTTTTATCTCAAACATTTCCCGTTACCAGTTTCAACCAGCTATCAAGTAGAAATAATTTTAAATTACATAAACATTCGCCTCACGCTCTCAAAGCAGCAGTTGGAAAACTTCCTTCAGCTCTTGGGTAGTTTAGAGGGTAGCTTCCCAGACCCATCCCAAAGTGATGCATGGATATGGAACACTGACCAGTTCTTAGTTTGGCAGGCACACAACCTGCAAGCCACAGATAGCCACTTGATTGACATGGACTTCCGCACAGAATGTAACCTCATATGGCAGAATCGTATTCCAATAAGGGTCAAGAAATTTTGCATGGCTGTTGAGAAGATCAAGACTCTCAACCCCTATCTATAATTTTCAGTGAGCCAATGAGGCAATCATTTCTTGTGATGCACTGGAAGAAGACATCAATCACTCATTTTTTGACTGCTTGGTGGCAAAGGAAGGTCAGCTAGATCTGGCTGCTCGTGCATTGATGCACGATCATCCATCACTTTTTGGAAGACCTTCCAATCAGGTGGTTGTAATTCACCTCACGTGTTTATGTTTCAAGACACCTGTCATGGATTCCTTTTTCTTTCTTATGGACCATTTTGGTCAGGCATAATGGGTGAACTTTCAGGGGAAAACATTGCTATGTTGTAAACATTGTAGCTCTAGCAAACTGGATGCTCAGAAGTGGAAGAAGAGTTTATTTTGTTTTGTCATCTAAAAGTACTGTACATTTGACAATCAATAGTATAAGGTAGTCATCCTTTGCCTTCTAAAAAAGAATCAAGATCTTATTCAAATATTTCTAATATATATATATTTTATATTTTAATCCTCTAGAACTTTTATCTCTATTCTCATTCAAGGAAAGTGATATGGAATGTTGGATGAAAATTTAAAATTCCTCAAAGAGAACCTCAGATTTCAGTTTGGATTTTGGATATCAAAAGGTAACTTGGAAAAACATCATATCACAAGGCTTCGGCTGAAAACAAGATACATAAATAACTGTCTTTGTGTTTCACTTTTGTGGGGAGTGAGAGCCTCTTCACATTTCACCATGTAGTACTATGAAATCATAGGCTGAAGGATCTACATTGTAAAGGTATTCTGTAGATTAATATAGAAATAATAGGAATTCCTTCTTCAGGAACTAACATGAAACTTATTCTTTTTTAATGTGTTAAATGGCCATAAATAAATTGTTGGCAGAGAGTCGAGGAACTGTACAACGAAGTCATTGAGCAATAAAGAAAAAGAAAATGGACACGGAACACTCCAAGAAACTGTAACTGCGCTAAAGCCCAAGAAAATTTTAAGAAGATTGAACAAGGTAGAAGCAAGGATGAGGCTTGTAATTAAATGGGGCAACAATTCTTTTGAAATAACTTAATCAGGAAGAAAAAAACACATTATAGAACCTCTGGGCCCGATGCTGGACACTACAAAAACTTTTCATATTCTAATTTGGAGTTTGGTACTGGATAGATGGAGGTGATTTTTTAGTCAATTCATGGAATCATGACTTAATGCATCATCATGTTGGGTTTACAACATATACTTTCCAAAGCTATTATGCTGATAGATTATAGTTTAGTCTCATATTCTCCTAAAAAAAATGTCCCATATTGAATATTTTCCTTGGTCCATTTGACGTTATGAACCACACACATAAATCACCTACTGACCACAACAGGAACTTGGGAAATCAGGAGGTACAGATTAACCAATAAAGAACATCCAAGAGAAAAAGATTGCACACAGAAGGTACAGATTAGCCACGAAACGGAAATCAGGAACAAAGCACAAAACAACAATTTACCGCACCACATGTTTTCAAAGACACAGGATACAGTTGGGAGAAACTCCAATTTCTGATTTTATTAACTAAAAATGTAAAAGCAAAAGAAATGGGCAAAACATGCATTTTTTTAGGGGAGCAAACATATGCATAATGATATCAATGACTGTGATGACATACCAGAATTGGCAATTAAACTTGGTCTTGTCAACGGCATATGCAAACTATGCAAAAGGGCACACTAAGATCTTAATTACTGAAAACCATGAGTAAAAATCAGATTAAAACCATGACAGTCAAGTTTCGAAACATACAATACTAGGAAGAAGTCAAGCACAATACCACTAAAGCACCTTTAGGTAGTCTGAGAACTTCTTTGCAGAGCTGCCTCATGCTCCATTCGGCGTCGTTCCCTCTTGAACATCACAAGGAACATAAAGAATACGTTGAAATGCCATATTATCTTTGAAAAAAAATAAATGTCATATTATTGCTTCTGCTAGAAGACAATGCACATTGGCAGACCCTTAGGTCATAGAAATTAGCTGAGAACAAGAACAAAGAACACAAAATATTAACAATATGCATGATAATGTTTATCGCAAATTATGCAAGAGTCCTTTGAACCTAGCCTCTATCTCCCTTCTGATTTAGCGGCTCTTTGGGAAGTGGTGAATGCAAATAAAAGATGAAGCATAAGTTAATCAGTCAAAGATGTTCACTTAACATGTAACTTAAAAGAGTTCAGTATTAACAAGAGTAGTTTAATCAGTTATGGCAGATAAACAGCAGAATCAGAAAAGAGATTAAACTGAGTGCTTACCCTCCTTTCCCAATAAGGATGAAAGCACACAAAATCATAAACCGGGGAGATGGTGTTCATCAATACCAGGTTCACACCAGTGAACACCAAGAGCCCAGTCATGGGCCTCGCTCTGTGAGGCATCCTCTTTTTGTCCCTTTTGTATCCAAAATAGTTCTCGATGTTCCAGAATAACTCTTGTTCAAGTGCTTGATTAGAATCTCTACATGGCAAACAAATACCACATATTGTTTTTTTTAAGGAGAAAAATACCACATATTGTTAACGGGAGCAATGTTGTCAAACACGTAAAACGGACATCACACAGACGTAAATCGCAAACACATAACACGACTCGGCTGTTTCTACCAGATTATTTTTATATATTAATTTTTTATATATATACTTGTGTTTCCAACTCCTGAACCCGAACCAGATGCCATTTTTCCTTTACCTAAATCTTTAACACATTTGTAACATTCTATACAAGCTTACAACATAATCAAAACCTAATTAAGCATGCAAGGATAACAACTGTTACTTATATAATCCTAACTTAAAGTTTTAAACAAGCTTAAACAATTACTTATATAATCCTAACTTAAAGTTTTAAACAAGCCTAAACAATTACTTATATAATCCTATATTCTCATAAAAAGAATATAATCCTATATTCCTATTCTAACTTAAAAGTCATAGACTCATACACCTGTCTCCCTCTTCACGAGGCTTGCAATCCCTGCACGAACAAGAAGACGTTCCTGCTGCACTGCGCGAGCAGGGAGACCTTGGCGCCTCCCTGATCGCGAGCGGGGAGCCCTGTGCTGCTCCCTGCGCGCCGAGGTCGGGAGCAGGGAGACAACAGCGCAGGCCTCCCTGCTCGTGAACAGAGAGCAAGAGCAGGAAGGCTGCTCCACGCGCTGAGGTCGCGAGAAGGGAGACCGGCGACAGAAAAGAATGGCTCCGCCGTGTGACAGAAAAAGAACGGCCACAGCGAGAGAGATCGAGGGAGGGAGGAGTACTGGAGTACCGGCGATCCACAGCGAGCGGCAGCAAGTGTGGAGGAAACAGCGGCAGACGGCTGGAGCACACGGCGGCAGACGGCTGGAGCACACGGCGGCAGGCGGCAACGACTGGGGGCAGCCGACAGCAACGCACGACGGCAAGCGGACTTAACTAGGGCATCGGTTTTTTGTTTCTTCCATAACGGCTTTGGGCTCACGTGGTCACACCACTTCACTACTAACTCGACTAAAAAAAATTTATTTTCTAGAACCACTCCTAAATTATCGTAATTTTTCATATCTATCCTCAAGCTACATACTTCTTTGAGACCTTAATCTATCATGATTTTTTTAATTTGATTATTCTATCCAATTCCATCAACTTTTTGGTTATATTTGATTTTTCACATTTGTGAAAAGTAAAAAATGTTAGAGTCGCATTAACTTATTTAGTTATGTCTATGGTGTCATCGGAGTTGCCTGGTCCTTCTTGTAGTGAATTTCGTGAATGACATGCTCTTCTTCCAATTGCAATTGTATTCGCAAACAACACGTTGAAGGAGTCGTAGTATGGAAACTTCTTATCCTTAATCTTAGAGAACTCGTTTAAGACGAGGTCATGTTGTTAGTGAAAGAATTTATTGCTAACGCGAATGCTGGGATTAAGCAAGTCGATAGCAACTCACCGCAATCACCTCGTCCCACATTGATGAGTCAAGCGGCAAAGGTACATTATTCACGTCATCTCAATCACATCCACTCTTATTTACCAAATTTCGCACAAGTTTGTAATTTCTCCTTAACACCTTCAAGTTTTTTAAGTGCACAAGTTTCATTTCCTTCTCGATCATCTTATTGAAATTCATTCTCATCCTAGCCCATGATTCATTTGTAAATTTTCCACCATGCATGTAACCATCCACATATTCTTGCATCATCAAATCACGAGTGTGGTTGACATGACATGGCTCCATGTGTCTGATGTGGACAAGTGGTCCTGGCACTTTTACATTCGTCACCTAACGGATGTCACAAGTGCCTTGCTGTTCTCTTTATCCATTGCTCGTGGTAAGTCAATGATGTTCTCTAAGGTTAGACGAGTATCTTACGTATTTTTGAAGCTTACAGTTATCAATCGACTACATTGAATATTTCAATTGAAGTAGATCATGTCACAAATGTTGCATGAATGGATTTTCAACAAAATGATACACTAGATGCGGCTATAGATAACAAACATATATATATCATGAATAACACACATATATCCAGATATATTTAGATAACACATTGATATGAGAATATTTAAATTGACACACTAACACAATAATTAAACTGAGAAGAAGTGCGTTCTTTGGTCAAATGATGTGGCTAGATGTAGATAACACAATTATAATCCTTAATCAGCCACACATAGATAACACTTAAATGAAGACAAATTAAAATACCATAGTTCCACCCCTAATTAGTCGTCTAGAAATCCTAACAACATTTTTGCGCTAGATTAAGATGTAACTACTATCCGGTGGGTGCCCGAGTTGCAGCTTCGAGTAATCGTAGAATCTCTCCAGAGAGAGGGAAGATACTAACAACTTCAAAGCCACACAACGCGTCACCAACGAAACTGATAATAGAAAGTGCAGGACAGAGAGGTTGTTTGTCATGTACCGTGCAAAAGCTCTACAAAGCGGCCGTGACATCATTCTAATTTGTCGGAGCTGGTGTCAGAACATCACGTCGAGGCAATGGACTCCTTCGTTGGATATCGTAGGGACGGTCAGCTGATCAGATCCAAATCCTAGTTCATGACTAGGTTACGAGGCAAGAGGGTTGTCGACGGAGGAGAAAGAAAGACGAAGGAGACCCGACTAGAGGTAGGACAGTATGAATCGTCATTTTGTTGCGGAAGAAATCGTCGCCGGTGGCCACTTGATAGAATCGTGTGGAGGAAGGAAAAGTGCTAGGGCAAGGAGAGGGGCAATGCGGGGAAAAAAGAAAAGGGATTAACTCGGGCGAAGGGGCGAAGTTCCATTCGATGGAAACGAGGCCCTCGGTTCCAACATTTCGATGGAACCGCGACGTTGGAAGTAGGTCACGTGCACGCCTAATTCCAGAGTCTAATTCCCCCTCGGTTCCACTTGCATTTGATGGAACTAGGTGGAACTAGGCGCTGGTTCCACTTAGTTCCACCCACCAAATAGGCCCTTGCAAGTCACGTCATAAGAATTGACGGGAACTTATTTTCGTTAGTTCAAGTGTTTGACAGAACTTATGAGAACTAAGCCAAAATCTAAGTTTAGTTTTCGTGCCGAACACCCCCTTAGGGAACCAGGGTGGAATTAGGGGCTGGTTCCACTCAGCAAAGACACCCTTTTAATGTTTGATGAAAAAAATAAAGTTGCTTTCTTGGGAAGATATTTTTGTAGTACAACGAATTTTTAGCTTTTTTGAAAAGCTCGACAATTCTCCTATCAACAAAAGCTAGCTTTTATTAAAAGATGCTGTGAGGCAAAGACCTCCCAAACGCAGCCTCAATCAATTATTTTAACCTAATTTTAATATTTCATTTGACAAGATAAATCACTAACCTATTTTTTCTCTCTATTTCAGTTTTAGTTAACATCAATTTTTTTTGTAACCAAACACACAAACATATTTTGAATAATAATAAGGAATAAGGATGCAGGACAAAATTTTCCCCACATATATGGGCCAAGGACTCAATCAAAAGGTCACGAATTATGTTTAACAACCTTTTTTTAACCGGTTAGCAATGCAGTTCAATGGGTTTAATAATTGTTGCAGTCAAATCAGATTGGCTAAAAAAATGTTTCATCCCAAGCTTCCAACTCTCAAGTAGAGACATAACGGTTGGAGAACGAAGAAACAAGGCAGAAGTGAAACCTACTTGGAGAAGAATAGATGAAGAATGTAATCGAAAAAAAATATGATCGTGAAACCATTCGAATAAGGATGATGTGTCAGCAGTTAACAAGAGGGAGAAATGAAACAAGAAAGATGGAAAAGAGATTATGCGAAATTGGAGCAGAAGTATATGATGAAGAAAACACGAAGACGCACAGACAACCGACAATGCGATAGGAAACAAAGTTCGATCGTCGACAATGATGACGGTAATGCGGAGGTTAAGCTATGATTCGACGATCGCCACCGAAAGCGTCCGACGACAACGCCGGAGAAACGTCGATAACGACAATAAGGAGAGAAGGCTCCTACCCCTTCGATGATTAATGCTAGGAATAATATCGACGACCAAGAAATCACCGACGATCAAGTATCGATGATCGCAATCGTGGATGAAGAAGACAAAGCTCCGAACAACTCCAAGAATGAGTCAACGAAGGGCTACATCGAAAATATGATTGGCGATTTCATTCGATGAAATAGATTTGATTGTTTCTTGGAAGAAAACATAGAAGGGAAACATTCAAGAATAGCCGGAGAAGAAAACATAGAAGGGAAACATTCGATGCCGAAGTAAAACCACAAAGAGGAGATTGGCGATCGTAGATTTATCCATGAGGAAAGCTTGAGGGAAAATGAGCAAGAGGAAACGATGACAAGAAAAACGAAGAAAGAAGAACATCCGAATGGATCAAATCGAAGAAGAACAACAGACGAAAGTGAAGAAGAAGATCCAAAAAAAGAAGAAAGAAAAGATGAAGACCTCACGGCTTGTGCGAAGCAGATTCGGCCAGATCTACATCTCCTAAACTTACAGGAGCCATGGACGTCGACAAAACTCCAAATTCGATGACACACGATGATGTGGAGCCCAAGTGGATCACCGACAACTCGGCTCTCATACCATGTCAAGAAACTGAGACCCTAGCTTGTGGAAGTTCATATTGAACTGTCGGAGGGAGGAAACGAATGAGAAGCATAGAAGAGGAAGAAATGGATGCGCGAGGAAGAAGACACAAAAGTAATATTCTATTAAAAGTAGAAGACTACGCGCAAACACTACAATGACCACACTACCTATTTATATTAAAAGGAACTGACATATGAAAAGTATAAAACCGCAAATCGGTATTATATCCTAGGTTCAAGTTACAAGAACAGAAAGACAACTCTGCAACTCCTCAACTCGATGTGTAGCAGCTCCGATTGATGACACACAGGTGAAGATGTGTCGACGACTATGTATTCCAATGACACCCTCTCCCAAGTCTTTGCCACCTTTGGTCGCTTGCTTCGTCTTGTGCCATCTCGCTGCCCTCGCACCTGTACTTTTGCCCAAAAGACAGTTAACTCTAACCCCTCCCTTCTGCCATTGTTCCTACGTTAAGCCTTCTTGTTCATTTCAGTCTTCCTGTGTTAACCCCTTCATCTTCCCACTCGAAGTTTGCATTACTATAAAGTTTAAGATTTTAACAACTCAGTGCGCCTATGTAAGTCTTCAAATGACGTATGCCATTGGATGATAAGGTCTCTAACTCTATCTATTTTACTTTTGTGCTAAAACTATTTCTCCTAAGATTTCTTTCTTTTTAATATATATATATATATATATATATATATATATATATATATATATAACGATCATAGCCTTTGGATTGGGTTCTAAACGGACAAGGTTGAGATCACTTTTGGATTTTTCTACATCTATACGTATTTAGTTTTAAGATAATAATAAATCAAAATATATTTTGAAATGATTATTATAGTTTAGATTTCCTCCACATTTCTTTGACTCAATAACAATAATTTTAGTGATGATATTTATGACAAAACATTTAGTGGAAAAATTATAGGACACAGAAATTGATTCCCATTTGTCCTAAGAATTTTTCTTTATAATATATATATATATATATATATATATAGAGAGAGAGAGAGAGAGAGAGAGAGAGAGAGAGAGAAATAAAGATATAGATTGGTATTCTTATTAGATTACAAAATAAATGTAATAATCATATTTATTTTTGAATTATCTTTCTTCTCAACAACCAAAGATATTATTATTTAAGACTTTTAAGTAAGAATTAGTGTTGTCGTTATTGTCATTATTATAGTTTTAATTAGATTACATAGTTATTATTTAGATATATTAGTTATTGGGTCATAGGTAAATATGCTACTACAAAAAAATTAATGATTTAAGTATTTCAATATTGATACGATATAGTTGTAATTTTGATGGTTAGATAATATAGTTTTAAGAAATAAGTTATAATATATTTAGTTTATTGGCTCGGAAAAAAGATTATAGTGATTTTATAAATATTTAATTAATACTTTTAGAACATTAACAAATTATGCGTGTGTATGAATGTATGCATTTGTGTATGATCTAGATATTGCTAGATATGGAGAGTTAAATATGCTACTATAATAAATTAATTATGGTTTAGTTATTTAGATAATAATACGACAGAGTTATATTTTTCTGCTTTAATAATATGATTGGTTGTAGTAAATTATAATTTTTAATGTAGTTATTACTTTAATAATCAATGTATTTTTTGTTTTGAGAAATTGCTCCTGCTGCAATAACTATGCGAAATAATAATAATGTCAACTTCAGTATTTCAGTGAATGGAGAGGTTAGCAGGCTTGACAATTAACTTAAATCGTTATGTGTCGATAGAGGAGATTAGCATATTTCCCAATATTTCTATCATATTTATGTTGAAATTTCAAATCTCGACTCAAGAGTGACTTAATGAGAGGAAATTCAAGAGATTTAGCTTATAAGAATATTCTTATCTACAGTTTAAAAATTTGTGACCAACTTTTATTATATTAATTGAACAGATGATAGATTTTTTTTTTCAAAAGTATTTTTCAAGCACCAGTGCTTTATTTCTATCAGACAACCTTTTATTCTTTACGTCAGTCTTTAAAATCAAGAAAATAAAAAAAATACATTTGTACCTATTCCTACAATTTATTGTTTTGTTTTTTTAGTGAAAACTAAGGTTAGTCTGTCTTTTTATAAATAAATATATCTTTTTTTATAGTAATTTGTGAATTTGATCAAAGTACCTCACTAGAAACTGTATAATTGATGTCGTTGTTATGCCGTTTATGTATTTAAAAATATGTAATGAAAAATATTTGCTTACCTGCTACCTACACTTGTCTATTAAACTTTGGATCACAATACTTTAATAATTGCCCTTGAGAATTATGGATTCGCTGCTCATATTTCATACAAATTTCTATAATTCATATCAGCCACCTCCTTTGGATGGTTGCAGAAAAGGATTTTAAAAATACATTTTAATAATAATGCTGTCAAAAGAAACTTTTCACATTGTCAAACAAATCCCGTGGGGCCCGTTCAAATTTCTTGTTTCTTAGGCAGCACCAAGTGGATATTATATGCCTCTGTTCCCGTCCGGTGACGCCGAGGGGAGTGAGGACTCAGGACCAACCTCCAACTAAGCGGGCCAACTGTTCGTTGGGCGCTCCACAAGATTCCTGGTCGGTGTCAACTGCGAGCTCCTTCCCTCCTCTCTATCCACACCCAACAATGGCGACGGGCATCGAGTCCTTTGCCTCCGTCCTCCTCATCCTCTTTCTCCTCCTAATCGACGCGCCAATCTCCAGGTCGCATCAGCTTGAAGGAGTACGTACCATTTCGTCTTCCGCTCTTTCCCTTCTTGGTCGATCAAATCTTCTCGGTTTAATTCGGTCTGCGTTTCGTGAGAAAGTTCTGCGCCGTCGATGGAGGAGCATTAGATTGCGGGACGCCTTCTGATTCCGCCGCTGCCAGGATCCTGATCAAGGGCAGGACGGTCGTCAACGCCCTTCACAAGGAGGTCGCCGATGTGTACGTCGAGGACGGAATCGTCGTCTCCGTGAGACCTGATATTAAGGCAAGAAGTGGTCGATTTCTCCGCTTAATCTCCTTGTTTCGGTTTTTCTAACTGTTGTTGAGTCCTATTTGTTTTATGTTGATCGTGTTAATGCAACAGGCACTTGAGATTTACATGGTTAGATCGATCCATAATATTAAACTATATAATTTAGAGTTTGGAGTTTCTTACGTTAAAATCGACAAATTTTTTTTTTCATTTGGGTCAGCAGTTTGTATTGTAGTCAGGGTTGATAGTTGTTTTGCATCAGACCAACACTGCTGAGTTTAATACTGGTCAGGCATGTATGAAATAATCATCCTTTTAATTGAATTGGAGTAGAGTCTTTTGTAATTGTGAGATATGTGCATCTTCTTCACTCCCCTCTAATTGGAGATCGAATATTCTAATAGCATGTTCAGGATAAGAAAAGGAATACTATTTCGGCTTGGGCGTTTTGTAGATATCCCGCAATTATACAGTCAAGCAACATGTAAATGAGTAGTAGTCTTTGATTTCATGCGTGCTCCAATCAAAGAACAATCTGTCTCAATGTGAAAGACTAGGTTGGCCTTGATATGTAGAGTTGCTTGGTTATCATTGTGCAATGTCTTGGGAGTTATTTGTCATATGCTTGATTATCTTTGTGCAATGTCATTTGAGTTCATTGTGATGTGCCCACGGATGATAAGAGTGCTCTATGACATAATAGCTCATTGCTGGCAGCCTCCATGAAATGATATTCTGCTTTCGCCAATTGAATATGAGACCACACTCTGTTTCATAGTCTTTAGAAAAATGGGCTCCCTCCTAATGTGGTGAAATGTCCTGTGACCTAGCAGTTGCTTACTTATTCATCCTCTCAAAATCACTAATAGCAGTCAGATAACTGATGTTGCTTACTAAAAAGAAGAAACAAATTGTTGTTCTCTGTATGTAAAATGAGAGGTATGTGGGTGGTGGTGGGGTGATTCAAAACCCAAAGACAATTCATATTCTATCATGAAGGGTAATGGCATTTTGTGGAACGCCAGAGGGTTGATAACAAATCAACTCTTGAGCATTGAAGCTACTAGCTAGGGAACGTGTATGGTTTTGGACTGTCCCAGAGCCAAGTATCCAATTGCTGCATCCCAATTTCTTTGCCATGAATCCTACATAAATTGACATGAAATATGATCTAAATAACCAAGCTCTGGCCTAATAATGACTAAGTGGATGCCAGAATGGTTGAGATCAACAATTTATTTCCATTTGCACAAGACAATCCCAAACTTTTAGTCTCACTCATATCCCAGAAAATTTCAGGCACCTGCATGACATATATGCCCCCACTACTTGCAAAGGAAGAAGGTATAACACTTACTATTTTTGTGAACATTTCAAATTTCTTCATGGATGAAGAATGGCACTCTATAGTATGATACCATACAAAGTGTAGACTGTTTCTGTTGTATTCTTAACCTCTGTTTCTTGATAATATATCAATCTGATGATAAAGAAATGCAGGTTGATGATAAAGTGAAGGTAATAGATGCAACTGGGAAGTATGTCATGCCAGGTGAAAGGATGAACTTGAGGCACAAACATATTTTTGCCACTCCATTGTTTGAACTGCGATTACTGAACTATTTGGTTTCTGGAATTTTTTTACCATTTTGCAACAGGTGGAATCGATCCTCACACACACCTGGAGATGGAGTTTATGGGAACTGTGACGATAGATGATTTTTTCTCTGGCCAGGCTGCTGCCTTGGCTGGAGGAACAACCATGCATATTGACTTTGTTATACCAGTTAATGGGAACCTTTCTGCTGGTTTCCTATCTTATGTGGATAAGGCGAGTAAGTCAGTAATGGATTATGGCTTCCACATGGCCATTACCAAGTGGGATGAAGAAGTTTCAAAGGACATGGAGGTGATGGTGAAACAAAATGGTCAGTGAAGTTCCTTGTTGATGCCAAGTGACAAGATGGATCTCTAATTATGTGTTTATTAACTCTTTTTTCCCATCAACACTAGGGATCAACTCTTTCAAGTTCTTCATGGCATATAAAGGATCCTTGATGATAAATGATGAGCTTTTACTACAAGGTTTTGCAAAGTGCAAATCTCTTGGTGCATTAGCCATGATTCATTCAGAAAATGGAGATGGTGTTGCTGAAGGCCAAAAAAGGATGATAGATCTCGGAATAACAGGTCCTGAGGGCCATGCTCTTTCAAGGCCTCCAGTGGTAACTTTAATATATATATATATATATATATATATCTTCACAGCCATATTTTATTCTTCTTTGTTTTGTTTGATGTTTCTATGGGTTGTTAAATCATTCTTAGACTTTCTTAGTTTGGTTTATTTTTCATGTTATGTTATTTTTGGCTAAACGGAGGGCTTTGCCTGAATTTTATTGCTTTTTATTGCAAAATCTCTCAGTAGTATAGTACCTGAAATATCTCCATTCAGCAAGAACCTGATACTAGTGGGAGGATTATCAAAGTAATGGGACCTAATGTCAAATTTAGCAGAAGTTTGACATCCAGTTTGTGCATGCATTTAGTTCCCTATATGTTTAGTGCGTTTGGGTCTCCTATATGTATGACAAATTCAGTGCTTACTTCATGTTACTTCATTGTACTGCAAATAAAAAATGCACCTCATTGCTGCTATGATCACATTAACTTTAATCATTACCCCACATCTTCAGTACATCTTTTATGAATTCCTGGCTTTGCCACTGGCATGTCATTTTGTTACATTTCACAGTTTATTCACTTTTGTGAATGACTAGTCCTACTAGGTTCAATGGCAACAAAACATATTTTAGAATGTTAGCATTGTCATGTAGAAACAAATGCCAATTAGTGCCAAACTATCGACATTGCAATTATGCAATTAGTAAGCACTCTAGTCTAATTCTTGAGGTTTTTGTTATTTCCTTTTTCCCCGGGCTACTTGAACTTGATTCTTTTGTATCTGTCAATTTTCTTTTGAAAAATGTATTTGTGAATTACAAATTCAAATTATTGCTTGTGTAGTTAGAAGGAGAAGCCACTGCAAGAGCCATTCATTTGGCAAGTTTTGTGAACACCCCTTTGTACATTGTTCATGTCATGAGCATTGATGCCTTGGAGGAGATCGCTAAGGCCAAAAAAGCAGGTGAAAAGTTTCAAACACTTTCAGTTATCTAACTTAACTTTAGGATTATTTAGGGAACAGAGAGTGGTTCCTAATGCATAGATGTTTAAATTTGTTGTTTCACGCTGAGATAGTTCTCATTTATAGGCGGATTATACATACAAAAATTCCTACATTTGTCTACCGTGAAAGTTAAAGATAAGCATAAATGGGGATGAAGGGAACAAAGCACTATGCCAAGCTCCCATCAAGGTCTCCAAATCCAACTCATTCATTCATCTAAAAGGAGTTATAAATGCAATTGTACTGGAGCTAAAGATAATATTGAAATGCAGAGAATTGGTAGTAGATAAAAGAGAAGAAAGAGGATAACATTGTATTTCACAAGAATTTTCTATATGCACGTGAACCTTATAATGAAAGTCACTTATAAATGCAATAGGCTTTGTTATATATAGGAAAATATAGATCATAGAGGATGATCCAAATGAAAGAGAGCAGCAAATAGAAGAAGAAAAACATTAAGAAGGGATAGTACAATTTTGTATCAAGAATTTTATATGCTCTAGGTCTGTGGACATTAGAAAAAGAAAAAAAAAAAGAATGAGCAAAATGATTGCCATAGTCAAGAAACCTCATATGTCTGCTCTGAAATGTGAAAATGATTCAACTTTTTTTCATTGTTTACTTGGTATATAATTAAGATGAACAATAAAGAAACAGATCAGGAATAGCCGATTCCCACTTATGGACCTGGCACCATATTTATAGTTGTATCTAAGGACTGAAAAAACTTTATGTCGATTATTTGAGATTATCCAAAAAGTATTTGTGGGAAATTAGTTAACAAAATTTTTATTCCAAGGCATTTTAAATGGACAGGACTGTGAAAATCCCTTACTAAATTAATATATGATGTTATTAATTAGAATCCTAATATATAATATCTAAAATTTAATGGGTTCCCTCTCAAAAATAAATTAATGGGGTTCATTGATCCCATAGTAGACTACGTCGGTCCATCACTTCTGATGAGTCATTTTTAACTTGTATCTAAATATTTGAGTTATTTCCACAATACAAATTTGTCATGAATCGTGACATCATTACCTATCGAAAATGTTACCCCCTTTGGGAGAATGAAGTCCCATAATTGTTCAAAATATGTCTCTAGAGGTCGAAACTATGTTCAGAGTATCTTTCCTGTGCTCTTACCATGTGAAATTTAGTTGAGTGCAACAATTGCATCCCTCAGGCACTCAAAGTCATTATTGAGTTTGTTTGCTCCACAAAGATTCAAAAGACATAGTACCATATTGTAACATCCTTGCCTTCAAAAAAATATTGTAACATCCTTGCCCTTATCAAATATATTGTGTGCTTTTGGCCCACATAGCTCTGCACAATCTTTTAAAAATATAAATTATGAGATTAAATTCATGCTCATTTATATACCTGACATCTATCTTGTATCTTGACTATTATGTGGTCTTTGCCTAAGTTCCACAATTGCACCCCTTCAAGAACTCAACATCCTCATTAAGATTTGATCCACCAAGATTTAAAGTACACAAATTGACTTCGTTACAATAATGTAGCATTCCCACCCTAGTCAAAGCTACCATCGACTTTGGACGTATGCCCTGAGCTCTCTTAAGATTAAAGGCATGCCCATATATATGTCAGCACCTCTCATGTCTTGTCCGTTTGGAACTTGTCTAATTACACCTTGTCAGAGGCCCAACATTTTTGTTAAGTTTCCCATTTAAGGACATAGAATTCTCTAATAGCTTATTGTGACATCCTGGTGACTATTGATATTGTCCTTTAGGTGCATTATATGTGCCCATTCTATTTATAAATGTGCATCTTCAAAGGTCAAAGACATGTTCATATATGTAATCTCTTCGAGATATGTGCGAGTGTCACAATAACATCCTTTGAAGCAAGGTTGTCAAAAACGCGAGTCGACTCGTAGAATCGTACGATTCTACGAGTCTACCCCAGCCAAACGTGTTCGATTCTATCCAGAATCGCGTTTCGTCAACACGCAGTGGAATCACGTGTCAGTGCGTAGAAACGGTGGAATCGCGTGTTGACGCCGTGTCCAGCGATCCTTTTTTTAACCTGGTCGTTCACCCACGTGACTTGTCTTTTTTCTTCCAAATCACAGAATCCCTAATCCTTTTTCCCTTTGTTCACGCCACGACATTGCTGCTCCAAATCTCAGCGTTGGTCCACTAGTCCCGGCGTTGGCTTCCACAGCCACCCCTTGCTTACACTGTTTGCCACCTTCAGCCGCCCCTGCTCGTGCTGGCATCACTCATGTTGTTCGCCCCTGAAACCACCATTAACTGCATGTCGCCGTTCCTTCGTGTTATCTTCCACCGCTGGTACCTCTCTCTCTCTCTCTGCACGTGGCTGCTCACTGCGCCCTCTCTCTCCTGTGTGTGCTCCTGTCTGCGATTATTTGTGACCTCACTGTTCGCCGTCTACATCCCTTTCTCAGGCTATTCATTCCTGCAGCCACCGCTCGTGTCGTTCGCCCTTACAGCCATTGCTGACCTCCTGCTGCCGATTGCCCATCCTTTCTACTGCTGCCAGTACGCCCTCCCTCGCTCCCTCTTTCTCTACATCTTTATGACTGTTTGCACCTTATTCGTCCTCTATTGATGACTCTTTGCATCGCCCTCCCTCCCTCTTTTTTCTTTCTCTGTGTTTGCAAACAGAGGAACTTCCTTGGGTTCATCCCTCTTTCTTTGCGTGTTCGCAAACATGGGAAGCTCCCATGGTCTCTCCCTCTTTCTTTGTGTGTTTAAGAATAGATAAACCGAGAGGGTTAGAATGTTAGATTAAGATTTTTTCTTTGCGGCTCCATTTGGTTGTTATTTGCTCATTAATAGTGAGTTAAAACTTACAATATAATTGTTAGATATGTTATTTTGTATGAACTTGGTTGATGGTTTGATGATTTCAAGTCGAAAATTCTTCTTCATCTTTAAAAATGCTGGTCTGTGCTAGTTAATATATAAAATATTTTTCTGGTAGAATCGGCCGTGTCGTGTTACGTGTATACGATTTCGTGTTTTCCCGACTGCTCCGTGTCGTGTCCGTTTTACGTGTTTGACAACACTGCTTTGAAGAATTCAATATTCTCGTTCGAGTTTGCTCCATCATTGTTGATAAGACATAATGACACTGATACTATATTGTGACACTCTTGTCCCCATCAAAGATATTGTCCATTTTGGGTAAACATGACCACACGGTCTTTCAAAATGCATCAAGAGATCACAAACATGATCATGTATGTACTCAACATTTTCTCATGTTTTAATCATGTGGTATTAGTTAAAGTGCTACATGAACTTATTTTTCTCTAGTAAGAAAAAGCGGTAAATAGATGTTAGTATTTAAGCTATCATGATAACTCGTCTTCGCATGCACACATTTTATTTATAATTTTTTTGACTAATTGATCATGGTTTCATAAATGCAGGACAAAAGGTTGTTGGTGAACCTGTAGTTTCTGGGTTAACCTTAGATGACTCTTGGCTGTGGCACTCTGACTTTACAACTGCTGCTAAGCAAGAATCTTGCACCTTTGGTTCTTTCACAGCTTATTTGAAATTCTTATCTGTATTAATGGCCTTTATCTTTTTTTTTTCAGATATGTTATGAGTCCTCCAATAAGGAAGTCAGGACATGATAGGGCCCTTCAGGCTGCCCTGTCCACAGGAGTTTTACAGGTAATGGCTATTTCCTTGTGATATATAAAGCGAGTGGTCTTAATAGCAAGTGAATATATTCTTGTCATTGTCTTGTGCAGCTTGTAGGGACTGATCACTGCACATTTAACTCCACACAGAAAGCTTTTGGCATTGATGACTTCAGAAAAATTCCAAACGGTGTCAATGGTATGTTTTAATTTGTGTGCAACGAAAGTTTAAAGTCTGAAGTACTTTTTACTCTTAATCTGCAAAATTACAGGTATAGAAGAAAGGATGCATCTAATTTGGGATACAATGGTGGTAAGCCCCAACTTATTAGTCATTGCAGTAGTTCTTGATCTGCATCTACTGTTGAGGAGGTATTTTCAAAAATGTATTTGATGTTAACTTTTGGAATTGACGCAGGAGACTGGACGAATATCTGTTACTGATTATGTTCGAATAACAAGCACTGAGTGGTATGTTATCCAGTTTGTTGTGTGCATGACCAAGTTATTTACAGTGACAGAAAACTCATATGCCTCAGTAATAACACTAAATCTCCCAAATCCAAGTATTGCCACTTGTTGGACCAGACATAAGCTAGATCCTTAACAATTTGAACATAATCACATGCTCATAGCTTGCGATTATAGTGTTTCTGAAATCTAAGTTTATGTGCAGTGCTAGAATTTTCAATATTTACCCAAGGAAAGGTGCAATAATGGAAGGATCGGATGCTGACATAATTATACTAAATCCTAATGCAAGCTTTACAATAACAGCTGCTTCTCACCATTCAAGATCTGACACAAATGTGTACGAGGGTAGGAGTGGAAAGGTAATTGCTATTGACGCTACTCATCAGCTCGGCGCAGATGTCGGATAACTTATGCGCGCATTACATCCTTGGTTCTATCTAACATCTAACAAGGGCCTTGTTGCTGATGCAGGGAAAAGTCGAAATCACCATTTCAGGAGGAAAGGTGGTATGGGAAGGTGGAGAACTGACAGTTACGCCTGGTTCTGGGAAGTATGTAAGAATGCCGCCATTCGGTCACCTCTTTGATGGTATAGAAAAGGCAGATGCTGCATATCTTTCTTCTCTCAATGCCCCAGTTCGGCGGGCAAGAGTTGCAGCTTGAATCTTGAGATTTGATTCGATCGATAATGCTGTAGTTAGAACCACAGGAAACTAAAGATGATGGAATGGGCAATTCACACTCACAAACAATGTTATCTTTGTACATAAGAATGGTGGACTTTACAGACTTGATCGAGTTAGTTTGCTTCTGTTAACATTTCTTAAAATTTTTGAACGAGGAACTTTATAACAACAACAACAAAGCCTTATCCCACTAGATGGGGTCGGCTATATGGATCATACGACGTCATTCCGCTCTATTAGTAACCAAATTTTTCGGTATATTATTCACTAATAGATCTTGCTCTATTAGTTCGTCAAGTGTCCGCCTTGACCTCCCTCTCCCTCTTTTAATCGGACTTCAGATTATTTGATCTACTCTTTTTACTGACGCATCTAATGGTCTTCTCTGAACATGACCAAATCATCTCAAATGATTCCCTACCATTTTCTCACTAATAGGAGTCACTCCGACTCGTTCACGTATATGGTCATTCCTAATCTTATTTAATTTTGTATGACCACACATCCATCTCAACATCTTCATTTCGGTTATCCCCACTTTACGTTCATGTTATCCTTTCATAGTCCAACATTCACTACCATATAACATTGCCGGTCTTATAGCAGTACGATAGAATTTTCCTTTAACTTTATTGGGTATTTTTCTATCACAAAGAACTCTAGTGGCTTTCCTCCACTTAAACCAACCAACTTGAATTTTATGATTAACATCGTCATCAATCTCACCATCTTGTCTTACAATTGATCATAAATATTTAAACTTTGTCACTTGAGGAATTATATCCTCCCCTAGCCTAACTTTCAAATCGTCTCTAAGTTGTTTATTTGTGAAATTGCTATGCATATATTCTGTTTTATTCCTACTTAAACGAAAATCCTTTGACTCCAACGTATTTCTTTATATTTCTAATTTTGTATTAATCTCTTCTCTTGAATCCGCTAAAAGTACTATATCATCCGCAAATAGCATGCACTTAAGTACCTCCTCTGTGATACTCTCGGTTATAGCATCGATAACTAAGTTAAATAGATATGGGCTTAAAGCTGATCCTTGATGTAAGCCAATTTCTATAGGAAATTCATTTGTCTCACCTCCGGGTATCCTAACCCTAGTCAATGCCCCATCGTACATATCTTGTATTACCTTAATGTAGGCAACACTCACCCTCTTCTTTTGCAAGGCTTTCCAAAGTACATCCCTTGGTACCCGATCATACGCCTTCTCTAAGTCAATGAAAGCCATATGTAAGTCTCTTCTCCTACTTCGATACTTCTCAATCATCCCCCTTAGTAAATAAATCGTCTATGTAGTGGATCTTCCTGGCATGAACCCAAATTGTCTCTCAGAAATACTAATCTTTATTATCAATCTATGCTCAATCATTTTTTCCCATAATTTCATTGTGTGACTCATAAGTTTAATCTCTCTATAATTTGCACAATTCTGAATATCCCTTTTATTTTTGTAAATAGGAACTAATGTACTTAATCTCCAATCATCAGGCAACTTTTTCGACCGTAAAATCTCATTAAATAGTTTACATAACCACAACTCACATTTTTCTCCTAAACATTTCCAAACTTCAATCGCTATACCATCCGGTCCAACGGCTTTACCATTCTCCATTTTCTTAAGAGCTTCGCTAACCTCCGAGACTCTAATTTTACGATAAAATGACATATTAAGCTCACATTCACTAACTGTCAAGTCCTCCAAATCACAACGGGAACCTTCACATCCATCATTAAATAGCTTATAGAAATATTCTTCCCATCTGTTCTTAATATCTCCTTCAGTAACTAAAACCTTGCCAACTTCATTTTTTATGCATCTTACTTGATCCAAATCTCTCGATTTCTTCTCTTTATTCCTTGTAATCTTGTAAATCCTTTGTTCACTAGCCTTTGTCCCTAACTCCTTATAAAACCCCTCATATGCTTTAGCACGAGCATCACTAACTGCCTTCTTAGCCTCCCTTTTCGTCAAATGATACTTTTCCTAATTGTCAGAACTATTATCCAAATGTATCGCCTTGAAACAATTCTTCTTATTACGCACCTTTTCTTGGACCTCCTCATTCCACCACCACGTCTCCTTATCTCGTGGTCCAAAACGTTTTGATTCTCCTAAAATAACTTTAACAACCATTTCAACATTTTTTGCCACATTCTCCCACATGATACTAGCATATCCTTCTAACTCCCACACACTTTCCACTAATAACTTACTTCTAAAAGTCTCTCGCTTCTCCCCCTTTAACTGCCACCACTTGATCTTTCGATAAAAAACTGTTCGAGATTTTGGTTTTATACATTTCATTTGCATATCAAGAACTAATAATCTATGTTGTGTAGTCACCCCATACCCAGGAATTACTTTGCAATTAGTACAACATCTTTTATCAGTATTTCTTGTCAAGAAAAAATCGATTTGAGATCTATGAGTTCCACTTTTGTATGTGATTAAATGTTCCTCTCTCTTCTTAAAATAAGTGTTGATAATCTTAAGGTCGTATGCTAAAGAAAAATCAATAATAGTTTGTCCTTCCTCATTCAACTCCCCAAAACCAAAACCACCATGAACACTGCCACTTTACCAACATGTCCATTAAGGTCTCCTCCAATATAAACTTTCTCGGTTGTTGGTATACTTTCAATCAAACCCTCCATATCTGCCCAAAACTTCTCCTTGAGATGTGATTCTGCTCCTACTTGGGGTGCATATGCACTAATAATGTTCATAGTCTCCTTTCCAATAATTACTTTCACGGATATGATTCTGCTCCTACTTGGGGTGCATATGCACTAATAATGTTCATAGTCTCCTTTCCAACAATTACTTTTACGGATATGATTCGATCCTCAATCATTTTAACTTTCACAACATTCTTCCTCCATTCTGCATCCGCGATAATACCAACATCATTCCTTCCCTTTACCTTACCTGTGTACCAAAGTTTGGAACCATTTAACATAATTTCTTTACTTTCCTCTCTTACCCATCTAGTTTCTTGCAAGCATAAGATACTAATCTTATGCTGGTCCATTACTTGTGCCACCTCGAGGCGCTTCCCATTCAACGTCCCAATGTTCCAAGAACCTAATCTGACCTTAGTCTCATTAACTAGCTTCTTTAATCTAATCTTTTGAACGAGGAACTTTAATGCAAATTTTTAGTTAAATAAATCGCTGTCACCATGATAACACTACTAGGCAGTAGGTATTATGTAATTAACATGATCAGGCTAACTCTTCACATGTAGAGTCTGTTTTTTTTTTGGTTGCTCAAAAGGCATTTGATTCAACCAACGGAAGTTGGGACAGAGTGACTAGTAAATGTTTCGAATTCGAACTTTGTGAATGTATAAAATTTTATTTGAAGTCTCACCCGTCACAGTCAGGCGTGCTATCCGAGCGACATGAGCTCGATGGTCGATCAAGATTTTAATCTGTGACTAGTGCGCTCTTTCGATCAGCGCCGCTTCTCGAACACTGAGGTGGCAACCGGAAAAAAGATGCATTTGATTCACTTCAATTTTAGGCTTATTAATCATGATATATTGATTCTACTTAATGTGGTTTATGTCAAATCTTGTAAAAAATAATGAAGGATTACTTACCATAAGTAATTAATAATAGAGATCTCTTCGAGTTCATCCTTTTATATCTTCAATGTAAGAAATTTAGTTGATATAGAATGGTAAGCGGTTCTTCTTTGAGTCTTTACGAAAGTAGAAAATTTTTTATTAGGAGCATCACATATTTGTACGTGAAACAAAAATACTTAATTGAATTAGTTGGGCTATGATGGATTGACCTTCAATCAATGCACTCTTTAACATAGTGCGAGTTAATTGACATCGCTTCACGGGTTGGACCGTATGTAGATACTAAGGTTGGCTTACAAAAATGTAAGAAATTTGTGACGCACTCAATTCTTCCGTCCCTTCATCGCCCGGCAAGCATGGGAGAATGCTTGCACGAAGTTTTATATGAAACATGTGGGAAAGCCAAATATATAATCTCCAATGTTTTTAAAATCAGACCGGTCATCGAACCGGTCGGCCAACTGGATCATGGTTCGATCACTTCAACCGGGTTCGATCGAATTAAATCAGATTTTTATTAAAATAATATTATTTTTTTACTTTAAAATATTATACTACAAATAAAAGTATAAAAGGTAAAAAAATAATGAAATAAAAGTATATTAATAATCATTTTAAATTAATCAAATATTAATAATTCATTTTTTACATTTTAAGAATATATATTGTTTATCATTAATTAATTTTATATTTAATTATTTAATAATTTCATGAATAATTTCCTTTTTTATTTCCATTACTATTATCTTGCCCTTATTTTATTTTTCAAATTCATATTTTTTTTCCATATTATTTGATTTCTTGTATAAATTCATCCTACAAAATTTACTATATTATTATGTTTCCATTTTCATATTTTATTGTATAGTATTCATAATAATTAAAATTTTGTCATCTTCTTATTTATATTTATGATATTTTTTTTCTTTTTTAAAATTTATCTTTATTACTATCTTTCCAATTTCATTTCAAATTCAAATTACTTTCCTTATTATTTACATCCATTTATTCTTTACAATCAAATCACTTATATTATTCCCTATTATTATACACTTTCTTCTTTTCTTTTTTCCCATTTATTCACCTCTCTTTTATTATTTTTGAAAAAAAAAATGGATTCGGTTCAATCCGGTTTTGATCGGGTTGACCCGGTTCAATCCAGTTTTTTTGCAAAAATAGATTTTATATATCAATCGGACCGGACCGACGACCGGTTCGCTGTTGAACCAGTCGAACCGGCTGATCCTGTTTGATTTTAAAAATATTGATAATCTCCGTTATATATAAATATATATATATATATATATATATAATATGTGTGTACCATATGTGTCTTGTTGGCATTGGTAGATCCCATTATTAAATTAGGTCCCCATAAATATTTATTGTTATCATCAATACATAGATACCTTGCAAATCTTAGTCAAACCTTGAGTTTCTCGGAAGCTGACTTGATAGGAAGAAAAAGAAGAAGATTGTGAATAAATAGGTCAGTTGGTAAATAAAATTAATGTTTTATCATATCAGTAATTCCCAAGTGAGGTTAGCAGAGCACACCTCTCTACATTTTGAATTAAATTAATTATATATTCTTTAGATAAAATAAAAAAAGCATTATTCAAAGTTAAATAAATTATAGTCGTTAAAATTAATTATATTAAAATGACTTAATAACAATCATCGAATAATATGATGATCTTAATCATATTTATTATCTAACATATATTTTAAATTAATATATAATTATCTTATTAATCTAATAAATAAAATTAGTATTATACACCTCTTCTACATCATATACATTTTCCTCTTTCCAAGTATATATCTTGGTCTTGGAAGCATTCGTGCATTAATTATGACAATTTTATATTCACAATTTCATATTCATATATACAAAAGTTGGCTCTTCCGTCAAAGTTGGTTCTAATTTTTCTTTACGATCTGGATTTTAAGCATCACAAGAGGCTTATACTGATGGCAATGGGATGTCATTCGTCGCGACATACTTAGGTCGCTTTGTTTGATATTTGGTGCACAGTTCCCTGACTTTATGCTGGAAATCAAAGATAGAATTTGGTCATTTTTTTATTTTCCCCTTTTGGAAGGGGATGGTGGCACTGGCACAGCACGAGAATACAAGTTTCAAACGGAGTTCCAAGTCCCACCCACCACAAAGTCAAGGGTAATGCGTAGTACTCAATAAGATAATAATAGACGGCTCAAGAAATTAGACTTAGTTTGAACACACATGGAAGCCAACAAACTGCTGCCTATTATAATAATAATAATATCTCTCTCAATTGGATGAAGACGACTTTTCGCGCAAGTATTATTATCCACGACTTTTTGTTTACTATTATTATTATTTTCCATATGGTTGGTGAAATTGTAATAGGGATGTTTGGGTATATATATCTTGATATAAAAATAAATATAATGTCAAAATATGTGACTCCCAATTCCATTCACTAATGTTGTCACCGCCGTGAGAAAGAAAAATCAATTGTGTCCTTTTAATATTACATATCTCCATCAACACCGTGAGATGAAAAAATCTCGACGGCAGTGCCACCACGGCGTCTATATATGACAAACATTGGCATGGAGCACATGCATTGACCAATCCATTGGTGGAAGATATATATATATATATATATATATATATATATATATATATATATAATTAGAATCAATTCGATGATAAAATAAAAAACCAAATAAAAGGAATGTTCAATTTTGTTTTTTCCTATTATATGATAAGTAGGAAGAAATTATATGTAATATTAAAAAAAAATGGCTACCCTTCCGCCGCCGAGAAACCAGATCCGTCCGCCGCAACTCGATCGACCGTCGGGCGGCGCTGGCCGCAGCCGGATCGGCAGTCGGCCGGGCAGATCTAGCCGCCCGCATCTAGATCGCCCGACGGTCGGATCCGGCCGCCCGCAGCTAGATCGGCTGCCCGACAGCCATTTTCGATTGTGGGAGGCTATTTTTGATCGTCGGGCGGCCAGATCTGAGAGGGCAAGAGGGAACGGGAGAGGGAGCCGGCACCGGAGAGACCGCCGCCGGAGGAAGAGTGCGCCGCCAGAGGGAGAGACCGTCGCTGGAGATAGAGAGCGGCGCGAGGGAGAGAGCGCCGGGAGGGACGATGACAGAGAGCGCCTTCACCGGCGGAGGAAGAGTGCGCCGCCGGATGGTGACAGAAAGCTGAGCCTTCACCTACTCATAAAATGCGGACAAATTGATGATGCAATAAATTAGACTTTGTTTGAACACATATCGAAGCCAACAAACTGCTGCCTATAATATTTTGGATGAAGATGACCTTTTCGCGCAAGTCATTGTTGATTTAGAATCATGATTTAGTCCCCTCCGATGACGTTCTAAAATTATAATTATGTGATTTTTTCCCGCAATCTTATTCGGTTTTAATCCCGATATTATATATATATATGGGGAAAGGATCATGTGGGTCCTTTTAAGAGTCCACACTGTGGACTGCCGTTGATCTTCAGATCCACGGCAGCAGATGCTGCGCACGGTCCAGCACGGTCCAGCGCGGTCTAGCACAGTCCAACGCAGTGAGGCACGGGCCGGCGCAGTGAGTCGCGGTCCGGTTCGATGGGGGCAAAAGGTCCCGACTCCTGTGCGCTGCTTCGTTTTTGCCCCAAAAAATCGCGGATTCCTCTCTATTTTTCAGCAGCCCTCGGATCGTCTCTCTGAAGTAGCCGCCCCGAGTCACGCCATTTGTCGATCATCATCGCCGCCGTTCTTCACCTTGGAGCTGCCTTCCACGACGCCACCTGACCCCGCCAACCCCCCTTCGAGACCCCCTTCGCCGCCGCCGCCGTGAGATCTAGGGCATCGATGCAAAAAGGGAACCGGCCAACCCCGCTTGGACGCTCGTGCGCTGCCTGCCTTCAACGCCGCCGCCCCAGACCTCGACACCCTTGGACGCTCGTGCGCTGCCTGCCTTCAACACCGCCGCCCCAGACCCCGACACCCTTGGACGCTCGTGCGCTGCCTGCCTTCAACGCCGCTGCCCCAAACCCCACACCCTTGGACGCCCCCTGAACTGTTGCCACCGTGAGATATAGGGCATCGACGCAAAAAAGGTTACATCTACGTTGCACGCCAGCATCCATTCGTGATCCACTCTAAGCGTGATTTTCTAAAGACTTGTTTCATATTCTGATTTTTGCCAGTGACGAGCAGCCGTTGCTCCGATCACTGACTTGGATGTCTGTGCGCCTACTGTCTTAGACGACGTGCCTTAGTCGCCCCGGACCTTCCCAGCTCCCCCACTGCGCCGCCGACGTCGTGAGATCTAGGACATCGACTTGAAAGAAGTCCATGTAAGTTGCATGACTAAGCATCAGTGTCTTTGTTCAGATGCCAAAGTGGGTGTTTGATCTATGTTACTATTGCTACTTTAATGTTCACTATGTAATTGTTTATCATGACAAGTTTTAGTTTTTTAATTTGTTTGAAGATGTCATCTTTGGCCAACATTTTAGTATGTAAATGTTATCAATTTCATTGTGTCATCTTCTGCTATTTTAATGTTCAGTAGTTGTCATCTTCACTTTGCTATTTCATGAATCGTTTAACTTCCATATCATGACAAGCTTTCTTTAATTTGCTTGAAGATGTCATCTTTAGCCTACAGTTCATATGATGATACTCCATTTTACGCATGTGGGGAGAAGGCAAAATTAAATACTTCATGGACGAAAAAGAATCCAAGAAGACGATTTTGGGGATGCACAAATTATTGAGTATATAAAGTTCATTTTTATACACAAGTTAATTAATAGTTTCTTGTTCGTGCTTGCTAAGAAAAAGTGTTTTTGCAGACCAAATGTCCGTCAAGTGATTGCGATTTTTTTCAATGGTTCGATCCGGACATAGAAGACCGACGTAAGAACATCTTAAAAGGATTGCTTTCTGAGGCCGAAAGGAAACAAAATCCGAAACGTAAAGGAGACAAAGAAAGATCGATACTTATATGATTGCTCAATAATGTTGTGGAGCGTGATGATAAGATCCGATCAATGAAAATCTTGTGTTTTTTTCGGTCTTATATTATGTTATGTGGTTTGGAGAATGGACTTGTTTTAATTTATTAAGTATTAGTAGTTGTGGTATGAAAATTGTGTGATCTGATATTCATAGATTTGGTATGAAGACTTTGTCGTTGGATGATGTGCTGATGTATTAGTTGTTATGCTTTAGTATTAATTGTGGTATGAAGACTTTGTCGTTGTGGTATGAAGACTATAATTGTATAATTGTGGCATGTGACTATGATTCATTTGAAGGTTATATACATTCTTGCAACATCGAGTTTCATGATTCTATAATTGTATGCACTTTTCATGCATAAATATGTGTTCTTCAGATGATTCTATATACGTTCTTGCAACATCGAGTTTCATGATTCTATATGATTCTATAATTGTATGCAGCGGGGACGACAATGATGACTTAAATGACATGCTCAAGTCACTGATGGAGAAGCTGAGATTGGGTTAAGCATCCAGATGTGTTCTTCATATTGTGTGCTTAGACTGAGTTACTATCTACATTCATATATGCAATCTCAAATTGTGTGCTGAGACTGAGTTACTATCTACATTCAATCTTCCCTGTTATGTACATTTTAAGTCATCATTGTTGCTCGGCTTCTTCCTTGCCCCCTTCGTGCAATCCATTTCCTCTACTGTCTCGGCTGTAGCTCATAATCCTTCAACCACTTGACCTCGTGCTATGTTTCTGCAAGGTCTTTGCTCACATTCATACAATATTTAGCACAACTTTAACAGCCAGCCAGAAGATATCACAACACGCTGGACAAGCCATTGTCACGTAGGAGGTGGTGAGCTTCCCCGTCGGATAGGGAATGCACATTATGCATCTATTCTTACTGGTCCTTTCATGCGGCGAATCATAGAGAAATCATGTTGTGGCTATTGAAAATCATTATTGCAAACGTTGCAGATCTTCTGTGATGGGAAGTGCAACATCTCTAACATAACTAATAAGTGAATATGGGCAATTAGGTTGGTTCGATTGGCCAACTAATTAAGGAAAGGATGGTTGAGAGGCTCTATATTACCAAAATTCAGCATGTAACGGGCATAAATTTCAAGGCTAAATCAACATATTTAGTAACGGTACTTGGTGGAGTAGTCCTTGGGTGCAATCACCAAACCACGTCCCTTTCTTGCCCCCCTGTATACATCTGCATAACCAGGCCCAGTTGGATTTTAGAGCACATATAGAATACTAAAGCATATATGATAAATCTCGGATATTAGTTACTTACACAACAATACTATCTAACATTGTATCCTATCACCATTTATGAGGAAAGATGATCTCAATAACAAAATTTAATAAAGTTAATGATATCACAAGATACTCAAAGGGAACAAAAAGACCTTCCTCGAGTGGGGGCAACAAAAGATATAAATATATAGGTGACAAGCTAAATATCTAAGATCATCCGAGTGTTTGATATTTAAATGATGCAAAGTTAATAAAATATCACAAGATACTAAGCATGCATTTTAGTATAAGAAAACAATTGAAGCTATGAACAATTTGGATTATTTATGCCAAGCTCTTTTTTCAGACTTATTTATGCACAAGTTTTGAATTTGAACTTTTTTTTTCTTCTCGGTCAGAGGAATAGGAAAGAAATGATACCAACTATATAAGAATTCTGCACAAATAATAACCTACAAGATAATTCGACAACAGAGACTGCATCAAAAGACATCAGCTCCTCCATGCCACCCCTATATAAATAGCAAAATCAATTTCTATATGAGATAAGCAAGATGAGATAAGCAATATGTGATACCTATGGCGACGTGCATGAGAATGATATGTTGTCTTCCAGCCGTGTATCAAAAACCTACAATGAAATATTTATTACTCATAGTAATTAAACATCTTTGGGTGAAGGAAGTCTAATGAATAAGTTATTGCGAAGAAAACCTTAGAAGAGGAACCCATGATTGTGTGATGATCCTTTTTGTTGTTTTTTCTTTTTGCTACTTTCTTTTTTGTTTGTGACATTGAAATCTCAATGCCGGATTTAATCCTACTTGCTTTTTTGGGCCTTCCTTTTAATTTCACACGAAGAGGATCATGTATAACAATATCTACTCCTTGTGAACTAATAGTTTTGGTGAGAGATGTGCCAATTGAAGTAACAGGAGCTGAGTTAATAACTGATAGTTTTTTGACAAACTCTTCAGCAAGTATAGATGCAACATCAAAGTGCTCAGGTGACCGCAAGCCCATTTCAGTAGCCATTCTCATATTATATTTGAAATCTAATTTTTGAATTGGGGTAATAATTCGTTGACCGTTGCTCATTTCGTCTGCATTCAGATGAACTGCCCGCGCCTTTGAGTATCGAGCATCCAATGTCCAACGTTTAAGGATGTATTGTTCAGGAATCCTTACGACCTTTTCAGTATTCATCACGCATAAAATATGAGAACATAGTATTCCATCTCGCTCGTACATCATGCAAGAACAATTGACTGAAAACTCATTTGTCTTCAGTCCCTCCCAAATACACCGAATAAATAACTTTGTGTGACATGTTCTCAATTTTAGTACAATGAAAATCAAACATGTGCAAAAATTGCTTTTGGAACAAGGCAAAATTTTTCTCAGTGTAGATCGAACCTGCATGTAATTCTAACTGATTTTTGGTAATTACAGCAGCCTAACTGTTTATACACTTGAAGTCCTCTCGCTCTTCCGCTTCACGACGAGAACAAATTGCCTTGTCATATTGCTGTACAAAATCGGCTAAGGATGTATTGGAATTCACATAGCCATAAAAAAAAGAGTTGATGCTTTCAGATCTTTGAGTTGTGCGCATGCTTGCTGCAAATACATCATTCAAATAAGTTGATGCCCAATGATGACGCTTTGCATACATAATAGCAAGCCAATGATCATTCTGAATATCATATTTTTGCTTCAAGCACAACCAAGTTTTCTCAAATTCTTCAACACTGAAAGAGCCATGAATCCACTTCTTATAATCTGCTTCAAAGCCATCTTGAGCATATTAATCATGAACATTGATCATCGCATTTTAATATGACGTATGCAATACATGTGGCATGTGTTTGGAAAGACTTTTCGAATTGCATTGCCCATAGCAATGTCTTGATCTGTGATGATACAGATGGGGTGTTTCCCAAACATGCATTTTAACCATGTTTCAAATAACTAAATGAATGTGTCTTCGGTTTCATCCGCTAATAGGGCACAACCAAATAAAATTGATTGCCTATGATGATTGACGCCTGTAAAGGGGGCGAACGGCATGCACAATTTGTTTGTTCTATAAGTTGTATCAAAACTTACAACATCTCCAAATGTGCAGTAACTATCTCTTGATCTTGAGTCTGCCCAAAAGACACTCCTTGCTATGCTATTTTTATCTACTTCCCACTCAAAAATAAATCCTTCATTATCGACCATTTTACTTTGAAAATATCTAATGACGCCCAAACATTCTTCGCCGACATTGTTCTTTCGTATCTTCTTCAAATGATCCATTACATTCTGAGTAGTAATGGATGGTTCCCCGGAATAATTGAGGACTTTGGCAATTTTACTTGGCCCCATTCCAACATCATGTAAGGTTGTCATTACTCCCTTGGAAGAATTCACAATTGTGTTGTGTGAGCGTAGCCTTCAAACCTTTGATGGTGTAGCAAGAAGATGGGTGTGCTCTTCTTTAAATTTTTTAACCTCCCACATTCCATCTGTTCTCATTGCAACTTGTAGGTGAGCTTGACAACCAGAACGAATGTCTCTTCTCCTTTTCACCTGCTTTTCAATGTTCTTCTCAGTAATTTCCTTGTACCCTTCTTTTGAGCACACAAGTAATCTACTAACGATTTCTTTTGTCTTCTTGTTCTTTCCAGTAAATGATTTTCGTACAGAAAATCCAATAACTTTGGCATATCGATTGTAGAATTCATAAGCTTGTTTTTCACTATCAAATAACATACCCAAGCAAGGTTTCATATTTTCTTTTGCAAACAAAGTTCATTCATTCATATTATTGTTTGTACCAATCTGTTTAGCAAAAAAAAACCTTGGTGAAGCAACATTAAAATTAGAAATACATGTATCATATGCTCAAAAGAAATATGGAAGCAACATCCTATTACACGATTAATTATCATTCCACCAATATGCATATATTTGCACCACAAATGATATCTTGCAGCAAATCAAGGAGTTGCACAATTGGGTTGTAAAAACTATACATGGAAGCTAATCAAAGAGTTGCACAATTCAGTTGCCATATGTCAATTTTTATTAATTTATTGCTAATTTACTAATCAAATCAGAAAACAACTTTTAATTCTACCTCTTTTCCAACAAAAACCGAAGAAGTGTCCAAGGCAACAACATCTTCAAGGGACGCCTCCATTTCACGTCCCACACGGCCTCCTCTAAATACAATAAAATTTGTAAACAATGACGTCCGAGGCGGCGGTGTCGACGATCGGAGCAGCGCTGGCAAAAATCATTACATGAAATGAGTATTTGGAAATTCATTACATATATGGCTCTCGTGCAATGTATATGTAACCTTGTTTGCGTCGATGTCCTGTATCTCACGGCGGCATCAACACAGGCGGGCATCCATGGATGGCGGGGTCCGGGGCGGCGGCGTTGAAGACAGACAATCTCACAGCGGCATCAACACAGGCGGGGTCCGAGGCGGCGGCGTTGAAGACAGGCAATCTCACGGCGGCATCAACACAGGCGGGGTTCGAGGCGACGACGTTGAAGACAGGCAGCGCACGAGCGTCAAAGCGGGGTTGGCCGGTTCACTTTTCGTGTTGATGCCCTAGATCTCACGGCGGCGGCGGCGAAGGTGAAGAACTGCAGCGATGACGATGGGGGCGGTTGGCCGGTTCCCTTTACGTGTTGATGCCCTAGATCTCATGGCGGCGGCGGCGGAGGTGAAGAACTGCAGCGACGAGATAGGGGCGGTTGGCCGGTTCCCTTTACGTGTTGATGCCCTAGATCTCATTGCGCGAAAAGGTTGTCTTCAACCAATTGAGAGAGATATTATAGGCAGCAGAATATATATATATATATATATATATATATATATATATATATATATATATATCGCTCGTATACGAATTTAAAAAAACTGATGCCAATTAAACTACCAACTCCGTGATCATCCTAATCGCATGTCTATTATTATTATTATTATCAAATCAATACAGGAATTGGAGATAATCTCCAAGGATAACGATTTACATTCCCCGATTAAATAGTCCCAAAGTCTTATTTTACGGATTTAATTTAATATTTATTTTTTCTAAAAAAATTCATAATATTTTGTTTAGTAGACACTAGAAACTCCTTTATTGTTGACCACATGGTATTATCATTATTAATTATTATCGTTCATTATCTCTTGCCCTCGGAGCCAGGGCGCCAGCCAATGATGGCTAACCAATTTTAATATATATTAGTTGATATTTAGTATTAGTTTATTCTTTTTTCCACCACCATTGCATACACATAAAATAATAATCTTTGCTTCAACATCTAGAATTCGAATTTGTACGAATATAAAAAATTCTTATCGGAAGCTTCATTTATTACGTACTCAATGTGACATAATTTTATTAAATTAATTGAATTTAATGATGAACCGACTTTCAATTTTTAGACTATGCGTATAATTATTAATGTGGTATGAGTTGAACCACGACAGCGCTTTTCAAAACACCAGAGCTAACAATCCCAAAAGATAATAAATAAAGATAATTGAAACAATGGGCCAGATGGCTAAGAAATATATCTTATTAAAATAAAATTTTCGAATAAGATTTTAAGCGAAAAATTGTTCATTGAAAAATTACATGCTTAACCATATTAAGTATTGACATGTTTTTTTATAAAAAAACTCGATAATCGAACATGCATTGGGAACAACAACCTATGAATATATAAAACTTATTAATAAACAATACACAAACATCTGATCCCAACGAGAGCTGAGTCAATTCATGCAAGCTATACGTAGCAATCATGATCAATCACACATTAATTATCCCGCATGCAAGGTGACGTTCCCCTCTCATTACACTCCATTAATTGACTATTGCTTCGTTAATTTTGATAGATGGCAATGGCATATGATATATATATATATATATATATATATATATATATATATATATATATATCTTGACACAAAATAAACATAACATGTCAAAATATGTGACTCCTAAATCCATTCATGAATGTCAACTTGCGTCACCACCATGAGAAAAAATAAATAATTGTGTCCTTCTGATATTATACGCATTCATCATCTTGATCAGCCCCGTAAGGTGGCAAAAATCTCCACGGAAGTGCCACCACAGCGTCCACATATTGCACAGAGTAATGTAATATTGGAAAGAAAAATGGAGCACATGCATTGACAACAAACAAAGGACTTTAACCATATAGATTGGTGGCAGATGTACATAATTATATATATACAAAGGAAATAAAGGAAATAAAGGACTTTAACCATATTACAATCAATTCAACCATAAAATAAACAAAGGAAATAAAGGAATGCTCAATTGTTTTTTTCCTACTGATCGACTCTTAATTAATTAATTGTATGATAAGTAGGAAGAAATTAAAGAGGGAGATACTATTGCTTTTTCCTTCCAAGGATTCTTTCTTGATCCTCAGTCCTTCGTTGTTCTTTTTGTTTTAATTATCTTGGATTTTCTCGATAGAGAGAGTTTGGATTCAAAGTTCAATTAATTATCATCACTAGTTGGCGTTCTGTCAATGAAATTATGGATGCATAATAAAACTAATAATATAGCAATACAAGTTGTTATTTCCAAAATCAATAAAGGAAACTTTCACGAAAATAAATCAGATTAACTATCTGTGTTATTATATGATAAAGTTTCTGATGTTAAGTCAAATTTATCAGCTGAACAATTCACTAAAAGGTGATTAGTTGAATTAATTAATTGTCCAAGACATAGCAAATTAACATGCATTATGCAATTAGTAAATGTGAAGACCAAACATAAATATTTGATAAATTCTATATGCTAAAGACAGAAATAAGTCGACATATATATGAGACCAATGACATCGATCAAACCTTTGCAGATGAAACAAAGAAGAGTGGTATTATTAGTAACATAATATCTTTGTTCTTGATCTTATAGACGAGGCCGTATAAGCTTGCATGTGCTAATACATACATACATATATATATATATATATATATATATATATATATATTGTTTATGTTTAGAATTCTAACTCATTTGTAGCTTTGGATGCCATTTGATATATTGTTATAAGTTAGGTTTAAAACTCTATCGAGGATCAATCATGCATATTTAACTGTAAGACCAAGTAAAAGCTTATGCATTAACCACTTTGTACTATTCAACTCTGGTTTAATCACTTTTTCTTATTTTTTTCCTTCATAATTTTAGGTAGAGTGTACATAATTCAAAGTACATCAACACAAGACAATCATCCTTAACCAACATTACATTCATTTTTTTTAACTTTTACAATGCAAAAGTTTTTCTATCAAATCAAGAAATTTCAATCTTGATTATGTTTTTATCAATCATCTTACATTATATTTTCAAACAGATTCTCATAGATTGTTGGCCATGTCGTATTACCATTATTAATTATTATCGTTCACTATCTCTTGCCCTTGGAGCCAGGGCGTCAACCAATGACGGCTAACCAATTTTAATATATATTAGTTGATATTTAGTATTAGTTTATTCTTTTTTTTCACCACCATCGCACACTCATAAAAGAATAATCTTCGCTTCAACGTCTAGAATTTGAATTTGTATGAATATAAAAAATTCTTACCGGAAGCCTCATTTGTTACTATCAAGTACTCGACGTCAGACAATTTTATTGAATTAATTGAATTTAATGATGAACTATCCTTCAATATGTAGACTATGCATATAATTATTAATGTCGTGTGAGTTGAACCGATAGTGTTTTTCAAAACCGAATCCCAAAAGATAATAAATAAAGATAATTGAATCAATGAGCCAAATGGCTAAGAAATATATCTTATTAAAATAAAATTTTCAAATAAGATGTTATGTGAAAATTTGTTCATTAAAAAGTTACCTGCTTAACCATATTAAGTATTGTCATCTTTTTTTATAAAAAAACTCGATAATCGAACATGCATTGGGAACAACAACCTATGAATATATAAAACCTATTAATAAACAATACACAAACGTTTGATCCCAAGGAGGGCTGACTCAATTCATGTAAGCTATACATAGCAATCTCGATCCATCACACATTAATGATCCCTCATGCAAGGTGACGTTCCCCTCTCATTTCACTCCATTAATTGACTATTTCTTCGTTAATTTTGACAGATGGCAATGGCATACGATATTATATATATATAGATACATACAATAATACAAACAATATTTTAAAAAAAAAAAATACAAACCGAGAACTTGATGCATGTTGATGTAAAATAATGTAACACTCGTGGAATTAGTAAATGCGAATACCAAACAGAAATATTTGATAAACTCTATATGCTAAGGACAGAAATAAGTCGACATATATACAAGACCAACATTGATCAAACCTTTGCAGATGAAACAAAGAAGAGGATATTATTAGTAACATAATATCTTTGTTCTTGATCTTATAGACGAGGCCCTATAAGCTTGTGTGTGCTAATATATATATATATATATATATATATATATATATATATATATATATATATATATATATATATATATGTGCGTGTGTGTAGGATAAAATGTAGGTGCTGAGCAGGTATTCTCAACATATATGCTGAGCAGATCCGAGCCGTCCATTACAAAATCGACGTGTGCGGATTTAAGTGAGCGATGCGTGCGATCGTGGCCATCCATTTTTTTCCAGCGGCCCGGATGCATCTCTCGATTGATGGCCGTAGGGTTTACACGCAGATCAGATCTGAATCTGAGCCTCTTACGGCTATCGTTCTTCGTCATTTCGCTGGAGTGGCACCGGCGACGTAGAGCAGGTCCGACGACGCAGGCATTGGGTCCGACGACGCAGGCATTGGCGACGGAGCGAGTCTGGTGGTGCAGGCACCGACGACACTGGCATCGGTGGCATATTCACTGGCGATGGAGTGAGTTTGGTGGCGGCATTAGTGACACAGAAAACAGCGGCGAAGAGCAGACACGGCGACACAGGCATTGGCGACAGAGCGAGTCTGGTGGTGCAAGCATCGACAACACTGACATCGGTGACACAGGCACCGACGATGGAGTGAGTTTTGTGGCGGCTTTTTTTTAGAGTGGCGGTGGATGAAAATGACGTTGACAAGAGTTTCTTTTGGGCCGATAGTAGGTCACAAATAATTATATGACATTTGGTGATGTTGTTATTTTTGATACAACATATCGTACTAACAAATTAAAGATACCATTTGCACCTTTCACAGGAGTTAATCATCATAGGCAATCAATATTATTTTGTTGTGCATTACTAGCTGATGAGACTGAAGATACATTTACTTGGTTATTTCAAACTTGGTTAGAATATATGTAGGGAAAGCAACCTATTTGTATCATCACTGATCAAGATGTTGCAATTGGAAATTCCATCCGCAAAGTACTTCCTGAAGCTCGGCATATGTTCTGCATTTGGCATATAGTAAAAAATTCTTTGACACATTTTCGAGATTTATATTCACGTGACAATTTTAAAAAGGAATACTTCAAGTGGATTAATAACTCTTTGACCATTGAAGAATTCGAAGACACGTGGTTAATTTTGAAACAAAAATACGATATTTCAGATGGCCATTGGTTGGAACAGATGTACGACAAGCGTCATAATTGGATTTCCATTTATTTACGTGATATATTTTGTGTGAGTATGCAATCTACACAAAAAGCTGAGATCATTAATACTTTCTTTGATGGATTTGTGAATTCAAATACTTCATTATCTGATTTTGTATACCAATATGATTTGGCTCTTTCTACTCGTCATGAGGCTGAAGAGCGTGAAGATTTTAAAAATCTCAACACCTTTGTTGCCCTAACTTCAAAAAGTCCTTTGAAAATTCAGGCTGGAAAGTTGTACACTCAAAATATGTTCAAAATATTTCAAGAGGAATTCAAGAATATTATACAGCTTTAGAAAGAAAAAAATAATAGAAGATTGTGAAAAGATGGTGTACTCTATATAAGAAGCAGGATCCGAGGACAAAGGCCGGATTATTGTTCAGTACCATGTCCAACCCAATATCTCAGTAAGTTGTTCTTGCAAAATGTTTGAACGAGAAGGAATATTGTGTTCTCATGCTTTGCTGATTCTTAATAAAAATAGAGTGAGGTTCTTGCTTGACCAGCATATTCTTCATCGGTGGACAATAAATGCTCGATATTCAACTGTACAAATATTTCATGATACATAATGCACTTCCTCAAGTGGTCAACATGTTGTAAGACATTCACAAAAAATGAACTTTAGAAGGAATGCACAAAAATTTATAGAAATAAGTTTATACTCGCCTGAACATTTGGATGTTGGAATTTCATTTCTAAATGAAGGTATTCAAAGTTTAGAAAATATAAGAAGATGTGAAATTGAGGAGGTGCCTCCGTTGGAACATGTGCCTTCTCAAGATGCCAATATGGATGGAGAACCTTCTCAAGATGCACAATCTTCCTCATTTGTGGTACATGATCCTAGTATTGTAAAATCAAAAGGAAGACCAAGGAGCATAAAAGGGTAAAATCTAGTATTAAAATATCAATGACACAAGGTGAGAAGAAAAAAAGGACATGTAGTTATTGTTTGAAACAAGGACACTACGTGACTTCTTGTGCAATTAAAAAAATGCAAGTGAGTTTTATCATTTCTTATAGTTTTATGCTTAAGAAATATTCACGTGCATTAATTTTTTACTTAAATTATTTACATAGGAGCAAAAAATGGAGAAAACAAAAGTTCATCAAGTTCGCAATACCCAATATGTAAGTTCTTTGGTGATTGTTGTGCATCTTAGTTGTTTTATCATTCTTTGATTTCCTCTTTCTCTTTATGCAGGTGAATCTTACTTGATGTTGCCAGATTACTTGATGCAGGTGGATCTTACTTGATGTTGCCAGATTACTTGATATAAATGTTGCCAGATTTCTTGATATAAATGTTGCCAGATTTGATCTTTATGCAGGTGGATCATACTTGATGTTGCCAGATTACTTGAAGTTGCCAGATTTATGTATTTCTTTAAGCTTTGATGTATGCCCATCATGTTGTGGCAGAATGATTATTCAAACTTTTACATGTGTGAAGTTGCCAGATTTATGTATTTGCTCTTATGTGTGAAGTTGACAGATTTATGTATTTGCTGTCATGTGTGAAGTAACCATGTATTTGCTCTGATGTTGAGTTTATCAAGTTAGCCACATTTATATATTCTTGCTCTGATGTTGAGTTTATCAACTTAGCAGCTGCATAACCATATATTTTTGCTCTGATGTTGAGTTTATCATGTGTGAAGTTGCCAAATTTATCAAGTTGCCAGTATATTCTTGCTTTGATGTTGAGTTTATCAATTCTGCGTAACCATATTTGGGAAATACAATGTTACAACAGCCAATGGTCAAGAGTGAAATCCCCATGAACATACCGTTCAGATCCACCTTATCTCATCTTGATTGCTCAGGGAGCTGAGAGAGAGTGATATATAATTACGGTTTCAAATGACTGACGATGCAAATTGAACTAGTATCAATATCAGCAAGTTGGCCATTTTTCATTGTAAAAAGGAAAAGATCAAGCGGAGTAGAGAAAAATTTGTTGAAAGGCCTTTGAAAGCTCAAAGTGGATGCAAGTGCATACACTTGCGAATCCACTTCCCTTGGAGATGTCTTCACATTACAAAGCACACTTGAGACCTACAGTGAGCAGAGAATCACACTTGAGGCCCCCAAATCAATACAAGAAATGCGGGGATTTAGAAGGACGAAGACAATAAAGAAAACTAAGACCATTGCGATAGATACTCATATTTTCATTCTGAATACATAAAATAAGTACATAAGTTGTCCATTCTAATAGTAGTTCAACATACATTGTTCATTGTGGTACACATTTCCATTCTAGCCGTTCAACATACATTGTTCCATATTTTTAGTGCATACCCATGTTGCTCTAAGATAACAACATAATTACTAAAACCAAAAGCAAAATGAAGGTGGCCAATTTCCAAAATGATTGTGCGCTGATCTTTTGGTTTTCGCTCTTCAATCTTTTGATCTTACGCAACAGTCCATTGATGACCTTCTTATAATGAGCTTCAATAGGTCCATCCATCCAATGAAAATATTAACAAGCTTCAATCTAGATTCATATAAGAAATTCAAAATTTAGTTATTCTTAGAGCAATAAACGCAAAGAAAATAGAAATGAACATCATGTGTTACCTGGTTATTTCTGCAAGCATAAAACCTTCGTCCAGGATTGTGTTCCTTTCATGAAGTTTTAATGACAGGTTCTTCTTGACAATAACATTTAGGCAACGTTTCTTGTTTAGTTTCAGACATTGCCTACAGTTTGAACATTGCACTGTTATGTACCATTCATTACATGATATTCATTGACAACTAAATAAAGAGTTACATTGTTAGGTAACCTTCATTCAAGAAAAATAAAAGGAATGGTTGGTCTGAGATATGTGGTCGAAGATCTCAAGAAGGTCGGAGCAGGAGAATAGTTGAACAGGGAACGATCACGTACCAAAAAAAGTAGTAAAGCAGGAAAGGAACCTTCGACGAAGAAGAGCAGCGTCAATGAAAGGGAGGACCGATATGAGGCGATGACAGCTTGTCAACGGAAGCTATTACTAATCACATATCTGAGGTGAGGAGAGCGGACAAAAAAACATCTGGGATAGTTGTGGTCGAAGATAGATAAAACAAGAAAGCAAGTGGAACATGGACGATCACATACCCCCAAAAAATAGTAAAGCAGGAAGACAAAACATCATGGATCTGGGGCGATGAGAGTGGACATGAAAAAATAAACATCTTGGAGATGTATGGTCGAAGACAGAACAAAGCAGAAAAAGAAGTTGAACAGGGAATGATCACATACCAAAAAGGTAAAGCAAGGAAGGTCGTCGTTGAAGCAGCTGGCTGCGCCGATCTGAGGCGATGAGAGCTCGTCGTTGAAGTAGCTGGCCGATCAGATCGTGAGAGGTCATTGTCAAAGCAGCTGGGCGATCAGATCTGTGGCGATGAGAGCGACGATGGAAAAAAGTAAACCCTACGGCGATGAGAGCGACCACGGGGAACAAAAAGATGTCTCTGCGTGTAAACCCTACGGCGATCAATCGAGAGATGCATCCGGGCCACTGGAAAAAAATGGACGGCCACGATCGCACGCACCGCTCACTTAAATCCGCACACGTCGATTTTGTAATGGACGGCTCGGATCTGCTCAGCATATATGTTGAGAATACCTGCTCAGCACCTACATTTTATCCATATATATATGTGTGTGTGTGTATGTATGTATGTTTGTATGTATGTATGTATGCATGTATGTATATATATTTGTCACTTTGGATGCCAATTGATATATTGTTATAACTTACAAGTTAGGTTTAAAACTTTATCGAGGATCAATCATGCATATTCAACTGTAAGATCAAGTAAAAGCTTATGCATTAATCACTTTGTACTATTCAACTCGATCTGGTTTAACCACTTTTTCTTATTCTTTTTCCTTCATAATTTTGGATAGAGTGTACATAATTCAAAGTACATCAACACAATACAATCATCCTTAACAACCATTACATTCATTTTTTAACTTTTACAATGCAAAAGTTTTTCTATCAAATCAAGAAATTTCAATCTTGATTATGTTTTTATCAATGATCTTATATACTATTAACAAATAGATTCTCATAGAACTTTGCATTTGATATCAATTGATTCAATAATGGTACCAAATTAAATAATTAATACTAGCTAATATAGAATAATGATGATGAATAAGTGGTAACAAAAAATTATGCATTTTTTCATGTCTAAAATTATTTTTGAATTGAATTATTCCGCTATATTACCTTCATTTTGACTTTTTATTATATCCTAAACTTTTCTTTATGAAATCCTTACATCATGCCATTTAAAATTCTATTTTATAGAAAAGTTATTGTAAATCTTTCTAACTTGTCTAAATTTTATGCTTCATAATTGAAAAGAAATCTCTCGTGTATAGAAGTTTATGTTCATTGAAGATGAAGTAAGTATATCTGACTTCAAGTAGGGATAACTGATGTGTCAGAAAAAGATAAAAATATTTAAAATATGTTTGCTTTTCTCCTTAAAAGATTTCATTCACATTCTTAAGAGAAACTTCTTATTTTGAACAAATGGATGAGTGTCCAAAGCTAAAAGGAGGAGAAGAAAATCCTAGGGTTTAGAAGGAGAGAATAGACATAGTTTGAATGAGGTAGCTGTCATTTTGGGGGAAGAACACCATCCGTATTCTTGCTTAGTTGTGAAAAGTGATGTTGTTGGCAACAATTAATATATTTCATTTTTTGCATTTTAAGTAGTTTTGAACTTCTATCCTGCAAATATGATTCTTGATAGAGGATAAATGTTTTGATTTCATTTAAGTTTCCTATACTTATATGTAACTAGTTTAATTTGTTGGGGTCAAGAATTACCTTTATGGATTAAATTATTGCCACTCTTATTTTGCACTTCTATTTATTAAAGGTTATGCATGTGAATATTTTTTTATTATATTGCTGAATGTTCAAGTGTTTGGTAGTATCTCATTTGAAATTTTATATTATTTTTAATATATATTTCATTTTTTTCTCTTACAATACTTAATCGAAAGATATGTTGTTAGTCTCTTAATAAATCAAGCGATTAGCTAATGAAACTTTGAAGAATGACTTATAGTGAAACTTTGGAAAATGAGTTTGTTCTTATTTTTATTCATTGATGTAAATTATCAACTAAAGATCATTTCACAATCGTTGACTATGAGTGAATGAGCAAGGGAAGACTTTGGATCTCAAGTAGCTTTTACTTTGAACCTCAAGTCCTAATCTATAAGAGTAGAAATTATTTGAAAGAATATGAGTTATGAGAGTAATAATATTTATATTTTATTATCTTTTGTCAGAATCCCAAGTCTCTAGTCACAAAAGTTAGAAGAATACAAAAGAGTTTTTCGTATAACAGTAAATCATTTTATGTCTGATTTCTATTAGCCTAGTTCAATTACTTCAATTAGAGCTATGCAAGTAGTTATTTTTATATTTAGTTTTCTTTTATTAGAATCTCAAGTCCCAATCATGAAAGTGAAAATTATATGAAAGAACTTATCATGCTAGATAATAGATTTTTCCATGCTTTGATTTCTATTAGTCGAGTTCAGTGAGATTGATTGTTCCTTCATAAAGTAATCTTTCAATCCTTGTGATCTTCTCTACCGAATTATCCTTATTTATTTTCATTTTAGTTCTTTCTCTATTGTAGTTCCTTAAATAAAAAAAACTCAAAACATTTTTATTTGTTTTTGAAAATTTAATTTATTGTTCTTGTTAGTACTTCAATGACATTTTTTTAAAATCAATTTTGGTCGTTTTAAGTTTATTTGGATTTGACAACTAAAAGTTGATATCTTTATGGTTCGACCTTAAATACACTAAAGAAATGTTGCTTACTTACAACTGGAGTTATATATTTGGGAGTATAAATTTTAAGGTTTGTATGAAAAAGATTTAAGTGTTGGTTTCTCCAAGTAATGGTACTTGAACGTCTCCACACTTTTGTATCCAAATTTGAAGTGAGTTTGTATTGACTAAAAGTCTATCTAGGTTGTGAATTTTATATTCTTTGACTGTTTTGAAAAATTCTTAAGTCTTAACTTTGAATCTTACAATTTTTCATGCATCAAACTCTCTAGCTCTACATAAATCACACCACTAAGCATGTAATGGTTGATAAAAAATAATAGTATATCATGCATGTTAGAGAAATGGTGTAGAAAAAATAAACAACACACAAGAATTCACATGGTTGACACTTCCACATATACCCACAAACAAATCTTGGCAGACTTATAATATTAATTCAAAATAGAAGAAATACGCAAATAAAAAGTGTAAGAGTAACAATCTACTCAAAAACTAATTTGAAAGGAAAATTATTTTCTTATTCTTTCTAACTTATTCTCTTTTCAACTTCTTTTATTAACTTCAAGATGAGAGAAACTTAAAACTCTTAAAACTCTCTTCCTATGCTCATGTATTTATATCATAAAAGATACAAAAATCAGTATATAGTAAAAAATATTCAACAACTAATTCGAAAAGTTTTTTTTCTTTCGTTCTAACTTATTCTCTTTTCAATTTTTTTATTAACTTCAAGATGAGAGAAACTTAAAACTCTCTCCCTATGCTCATGTATTTATAGCATAAGAGATATAAAAAATTACCATAATTTAGAGTCTTATTTGAGCCCATTAAGAGCCTCACTTAAATTAAACATTGCCTTCATAAATAATCATACTTATATTAGGAGAACTTCTTTCATTCCGACAATAATGGCACATTACCAACGAGTATGATAAGAAAAAAATGACACAAATAGTAAAAAAATATAATAAAATGTTAAGTTAAGTGATAGCATACCGTCCACAATAGATAACAATGTGTTAATGGTACTCCCTACAATTAATGTTACAATCAAGATACTAAAAATATTATTATTTATTTTTTTTACCAAATAAAAATTGAATGTAAAATTGTAGTACCATTGCGTTGACAATAAAATAATAACAAGTTAATAAGGTCTTTCACAAAATCAATGACAACTTCATGGCGGATCACAGGCATAAATTGATCTCCAATTATCATGTTATACGAAAAGTTACCATTGATATGGCATTAACTTATTGTTGTACAATGAGATAATCAACAGCATGGATAGTTATTACCAAATGGTCACTACTGGTTACGAAAATTATGCTTCGATGCATTATCTAGCATAGCAATTCCGGCCCTAGTTACACGGCTGTGTAGAGAATCACCATAATTCTTGTAGTGTAGAATAATTGCTCCAACCCTTAATATTGACATCCCACGGCTCTTTTGATATCTACTTAAGAGATCTTTGCTCATTTTTTTAGTTTCAAAATCAAAACTCAATACTTTATATTTTGACTACTAATACCACACATGAACTCACATGCACATCTCAACTCTTGAAACAATGAATGAACATCTCAAGGATATAAGCTTACTTTATAATTAATGAGCTTTAAAAAGTAAAAAGTAATCATGAATGCAAATAAATCAAAATGTCTTACATATATCTTACAAATTGTAATTCAAAGACAAATATGATTCAAAGAAAAACTCCAATTACATATACACTTAGGAAATTAAAATACTAGACGCTCATTGGCTTAAGTAAGATAAACACACTCTAAGAGTTCCTATTACAAACTTCAACTAATAAAGTGGAAATTTGACTGAAAACTAACAAAAGTTCCGATTACATACATTAAGATGAATTATAAATTCATATCTTAGAAATCTTCTCTCCTTTTACTATTGTGTATATCATGTTTAAATATTCCAAAGGTAATTCAAATTACGTATAATATTTCCTTTGAAAAAAGTAAAGACAAAATACTATTATTATTATCAATATGAAAGAATTTATTTCAATAACATGTTACTTAATGAATTACATCTTCAAGCACTATACCAATCATTTCAATTTGTGCTTCTTAAGAAGTAGCCCATGAATAAAGTAGCAATTAAACTTGACTCATATCTTGATATTTTTAACTTAGGAACAATTTTATTTTGGCATTACCAATCAATTTCGTATTGAATGATTACAAAATTTTAATTATCATACTTCTTTGCTAAAGAGGCTTATCAATTATGATGTTTTGAATTCAATGTTGATATCTTTTTTTAGTTTATTTTTTCTCATAAGCATAATCCAACTTAAATAAATTTACTATTTTTGTTGGAAAATAATATTTTACATATTATATGTATATATTAATTAAAGTTTGGATGACTTTTCACTTTATTTTAAGTATAGTTTATTAATAGAAAAATTAACTTTAATTTTCAAAAAAAAAAATGTTCACGTGACATATATCACATAGGTACATAAGATACCCATTTATCATATGATAGAAGGCATAACAGTATTCTCCTGATCAATTGATGATTCTAAAAATCGAACATGGGACTACTAACTTCCAACTAGTCTTTGGGGCATAGTCTTGCTAATCAGTTATGCTAACCAGGCTTAGTTGATGAAGGTTGCATTTGGAAACGGAGTCGATGTTCCTTCTAAGTTTTTCGTGAATAGTTGAATAGATAGATTAATTTATGGTGTGTTTGAAAGGAGAACGTAATGATGAGGAACTAGAAAGTTGATGTAATAGAAAAAATAGAATGTGATTGATTAATTTTTAGTGGCTATTTGAATAAAAAAATAATTATATAAAAAGTATAATTTTTAAATAAAAAATAAAAGCATAAATAAATATTTTATTAAAAATCTATTATTGAAAAACCTTTTTAAAATAAAGTATATTTAATAAAATATTATATTTTTTAATAAAATGACAAGTAATAAATAATATTGTATTAATCTTTTATTATAAATATTTAATAAGTAATTTATTTTATATAGGGAAGGGAAAAAAGAGAAAATGGAAAAAGAAAAAAAAGAAAGGCCAAATAGAAAAAAGGTGAAAATAGAAGAAAAGAAGAAATCGACTGATTCGGCTAGGGTGGAATTAGCATCTTGGAATCAGAGTCTCTCGTAACTCTGATTTCAAGATAAAAAAAAAGATGGTTTAGTTCCAAATCTTTAGAACCAAATCACAAATTCTTATTTGAAAAATCAGGTTGGAACTAATCCCTGATTTGAGTCTAATTCCATTACTAACAGGGATGAAATGATATTTTGGCTACTGAAATATGATGGATCACTGCATGTGTGTTGTATGTGTATGAACTATAGAGAGAGTGGACACTCAACCAATCATAGTAGTGAGCAAATGAAAGGAACAAATAATTAATAAGAGTTAGCGTTGGATATATGTTTCATTCAATAAATCTCAAAGAGTAGGTGCGTGCATGTAATTGAAAGTAAACATAAATGAATATTAAGTGATCAAGGGATCAAAAGGAATTAATGTCAGGATGATGGAGGAACTAGATGTTTCGTTTCCGATCATCAAGTGATATTAAGATTTATTTTTAAAGATCTCACTTGAAGTTCGATTCATAAAGAAGAAAAAAATATATAGTTAATACAGAAGGAAAGAATGCTTTATTTTAAAAAGGTCGAAATATTTTCAACACGGAAAAGAATACGATCGTAGTGTATTGAAAACGTCACTTTTGTTTTAACCTTATATATATATAAGAAAGGACGGATATATTAATTTCAGGATTCAAATATCGAATTAACTAGTTACTAATGATTTTAAGCATCAATAGATTTAAAATTTAATAATCCGCGTTACACTTGGAAAGAAATTTCTTCTTTTTTATGTTTAAAATTGATTAGTCCTCGTTACACTAAGAAAGATTTCTTCCTCTCTTTTCTTTCTACTCTTCTGGGATTCCAAGTGCATCAATTCAAATTACATTTCACAGTAGTTAAACAAGCAAAACAGAATCTCTCTCTCTCTCTCTCTCTCTATATATATATATATATATATATAAGGTTAGGTAGCATGCAATTAAATTTTATACAATTAATATGTAACTAAATTTAATGTTAAGTGATTAAATTTGATCTCAACATAAATATGTAAAGAGAGAGAAATCGATCAGTCAACATATCTAACTTGGTCAACTTTCAAAATGAGTAGCAGATGGATGAAACACATAGGCAAGTCTCTGGTTTCAACTTTCAGTCCATAAGTTGGGCATGGGAAGGGTCGTCGTCACTCTCGTCAGTTGGCTGCATCCTGCATGCACGTAAGACGCCACCTAACGCTTCCAAGTTGCAATGCTAGCGGTCAACATAACAAGCTGCGTCAAAGAAAGCCCATTCATGCAACCAATCAATCTAACTACGTTGTTGCACCGGAGTGGAACCATGTCCATGTCCATGCCATGCAGCAAACACTATTTTTAAAAAGAGATCTTGGAGGACTTGGCCAACTTCACCCACTCTCCCGGGGCCTCAATAAATACTGCCCCCCGGCCACTTCCTTCTGCTCAACACATCCCCGCCGCCATTCGTCTTGCTCTGCTGCAAGTTAATTTACTACTGATCGATCGAATCGATCGATCTCCTCTCTCAGGCCAATCTCAATAGGTAGCTAGCCAGCGAGCTGCCATGGCCATCGATCCTTTCCTTGTCGCCTGCGCCCTCGTCTGCATCGCCCTGCACTTCATCATAGGCCGCAGGCTTCGGTCGAAGCCCACGGCGCCCCTCCCTCCCGGGCCGCCGGGGGTCCCCCTCCTCGGCGCCCTGCCGGTCATCGGTTCCAGTCCGCACCAGTCGCTGGCCAAGCTCGCCAAGCAGTACGGCCCCATCATGTTCCTCAAGATGGGCAGCATGCGCGCCGTGGTGGCCTCGACCCCGGACGCCGCCCGCACCTTCCTCAAGACCATGGACACCCAGTTCGCGAACCGCCCCGGCATCGTCACAGTGCCCGAGGTCACCTCCCACAACCAGAACTTCACCTTTGCCGACTACGGCAACCGCTTCAAGCTCCTGCGCAAGCTGCTGACCTTCCACATGCTCGGGCCCAAGGCGCTGGCGGACTGGTACGGGGTACGCCGCGACGAGGTCTGCCGCATGATCCAGGCTATGTACCAGTCGAGCCAGCGGGGCGAGGCAGTTAAGCTGCCGGAGTTGATGGTGGGGGCGAACGCCAACATCATGGGGCGGGTCGTGCTGTCACGCCGGGTGTTCGAGACAACGGGCGACTCGCAGACAGGCGAGTTCAAGGAGGCCGTCACGGAGCTGCTGACGGGAGAAGGGTTCTTCAACATCGGGGAGTTCCTGCCATGGATGGCGTGGATGGACGTGGACGGGCTGATTAAGAAGCTGCGGAGGACGGTGAAGAAGGTGGACGCGCTCATGACCAGGATGATCGCGGAGCACGAGGCCACGGCGGACGAGCGCAAGGGGCGGCCGGACTTCCTGGACATGGTGATGGCCAACCGGGTGGACGCCGACGGCCAGGAGCTGACTCCGACCAACATCAAGGCTCTCGTCCAGGACATGTTCACCGCCGGGACCGACACGTCCGCCATCATAACCGAGTGGGCGATCGCGGAGATGATGAACAACCCCACACTCTTCCAGCGCGCCTGGGCCGAGATGGACGAGGTCATCGGCCGGGACCGCATGCTCGAGGAGTCCGACATATCCAAGCTCCCTTTCCTGCGCGCCCTCGTCAAGGAGGCCCTCCGGCTGCACCCTTCGACGCCCCTGAGCCTGCCGCACTTCACCCGCGAGGCCTGCGAGGTGGATGGCTACCACATTCCCGCGAAGACCAGGCTCCTGGTTAACGTATGGGCCATCGCGAGGGACCCGGACGTGTGGGAGAACCCGCTCGAGTTCAACCCGGATAGATTCCTGAGCGGAAAGGCGTCCAAGATCGAGCCCTTCGGGAACGACTTCGAGATGATACCGTTCGGGTCCGGCCGGAGGATCTGCGTGGGGATGCAGCTGGGGAACACCATGGTGCAGCTGCTGCTCGGCTCGCTCGTGCACGCCTTCGAGATGCGCCTGGCCGACGGCGAGGTCATGAACATGGACGAGAAGTTCGGCATCGTCCTGCCAAAGGTCGTGCCCCTCAAGGTGGTGCTCACGCCGCGTCTCTCCCCGGCCGCCTACGCCCTCTGATTGCCACCACGTGGCACCGGCCGGTCCGGCATGGCGCTCGTGGCATGATATTGATGCCGCCCAGGGAACCATGCATATCTCTCTCTCTCTCTCTCTCTCTCTCTCTCTCTCTCTCTCTCTCTCCCCGATATTTTTTTTGTTTTATTGTTCTTATAACTATTTACTTTGTTTTCCTTTGTATACTTTCGTTTTGTATTTTGTTTGCCGACGGAGCAAAGATGAATAAGCTACACAGCCAGCCACAAAGGAGTATGAATCCTTGTAACATGTGCATGCAGAAAAGTTGCACAAATGATACAGAAAAAATTCACCTGTTTTTGGAGAAAATAATTGTTCCGTAAGCGTGTTAATTTAGTGATCAGTGTGCGTAACTGCGTACGTGTAGAAACATGTTGCAATCTCTGTATCAGGATAGCTATCTTCCTCCAAAAAAAAAAACAATAATGATAAATAAAAAGAAAGAAAGAAACATTTTGTATTATTGCTCTCAAGTCAGATGACTCAGATCTGATTGATGTTGAATGATGCAAGTTGGTTGGTCTTCACACAATTAATTGGAAATCAGAATGATAGGAGAGAGAAAGCACGCAGAGTTTAATGCATGGGCACATGGGAGCAGCCGGGACACACTTTTGAAAGAAATGGAACTAAGAATTTTTTTAACAAAGAAAACTCATATAGCAGTCAGAGTTAAAATACGAGAGACGAAGAAACTAAGAATTAATTGTATATATAATTTGCATTAATATACGATGACAAAAAGAAAAATAAGTAGGGGTTGATTGGCGTGACTTATATGTAACGTGGGACTATTTTATTAAATTATTTAATTTCGATGATGAGTTGACTTTTAATTTATACACACAAAAATTATCATTAGCAAAATCAAATTCCGTAATATTATTTGCCTTAGCTAATTTGCCTAGACGAATAAATTCGACTATTTTGTTCCTTAAAGTCTTATATACATTTACATGTGCCAATTACAAAATACAAATAGTTAAAATATGAAGTAAAAGATATATAAGTACTGCTTAGGCATCTTCAATTTAATTTAATTTTAAAGGCCCAAGTATGTGGGCAGTGTGAATATATAGGTAAGGTAGGTTCTTATGGCATGAGATTTTATTACATGTATAAAAGAGTTAGGCCAATATGTTTTAGAGAATAAGAAATTTTATTCAAAAGAATATAATATTCTTTTCATATTATTATTCTGTTCTCTGTTTGATTCAACAGGAATAAAAGTTTAAAAATATAATATTTTATAACTATAATATTTTATTACTGATAGATGATATTTATTATTACTTTTGAAAAATAATAATATAACAATACATTAATAAATAATAAAAATAAACTACGATTGAAAAAAGGAGAATAGAGATATTCACCTATTTTGAAAGAACAGAGATATTTCCAATTTTTTATTAAAATCAACGGTTTCACCGTTTTTAAGATGATTTTTAAAAATCGAAGTTTGATTGCTTTATTCTTAATTCTCTCGGTATTTGGCTATATTCGGAGAATACTACAATATTTTGCTAGTTAATTTCGAACCAAGCAACACGTTGAAATGTATATATGGATGTGTGAAGAAGGAGTAGAGAGTTGGAATAAATAAGGGCAGGTCATGTACTTGCGTGCAACGGCTTTGACATTTACCACGAGAAATGCTCCATCGGACGAATACTCCAATCTCTTTGCAATTGCTGAGTTTGATTTGATTTCAGCAAACTTTGGTGACTAATCAACATGGACGTAAAATCACGATGGATATGCAATTCTTCTTCTTTTTTATGTGTTCTTAAAAGTAGTGTTCTTTTTATGAGTTCTTAAAAGCAGTGTTTGGATTGGAATAATATTAGTCCTGTTAAATTCTGCTAAACAAGAGGCAAAATTCAGGTGGGCCATAGGGGCGTATCCAAATGGAATAGGAACAACTTAGGCGGCTGATTGTTTTTTGCCTTGATAATTGAAAAAGTAAGAGCAAGATGTTCTTACTATTAGGAAGAACAACACGAGAATAATCATTTTTCTATTATTTTATTATTAAATAATTAAGAGTTGTGCAGAATAAAAATATTATCATATAATTTTATTCTTGTTCTTGGGGTATCAAAACCTGATATCAAACACCCGAAATCCCAGAAGCTAATCCAAAACCACCTTTATGTTATTTCCAAATTGTTCTCGTAAGTTCCAACAAAAATATTTTAATCCGAAGTTAGAATTCCGCAAAGATCATCTTCCATCTGCGAATTTGTTGGTTCAAATTCTTTGCACAATAATCCAAATACTCTGCATGAACAAACATGTCACTTCAAGAAGTTAGAACTGACTCAGGAGATTTTTTAACCAAACACAGTCAAATGTATTGTTTGGAATTTGAAACTAGAGTTCACACTAATTTTAAGTGAATAGTTGAATTGATAAATTAGTTCAGATGTTTAGATAAAGTGAAATTTTATGACAATGAATAAGATAGTAGACGTGATAAGAAAAAGTAGATGTGATAGGTTAATTTTAGTGGATGTTTGAATTTAAAATGTGAATTATATATATAGGTCTAAAATTTGGTAAAAATTAAAAAAAGTATATTAAAAACTTTTATTCCAAAAATTTTGTTAAAAAATATATTATTTAAATAAAGACCATTTTTAATAATTTATATTAAATGAAATACTTTTTAATGAAATGATAAGTAATAAATAATATTATATTAATCTTTTATAATTAATATTTTTATATATAATAAATAAATTAGTTTATATAGAAAAGGTAAAGAAAAATAAAATGATTAAAGGAAAGAAAAAGTTGAAAAGAAAAAAAAACATCAAATAAAAAAAAGTAAAGTAAAAAAAAAAAAGATAACAACCCTATTTCATCCAAGGTGTTGGATCATGTGACCCGGTTTAATAAAAATGACTTCATTTCACCTTATTTATAATTATATGCTCGTAGAGAAACACTGAACGGTAACTTCATTCATATAACGTCACTTATTTAATCACCTCTCTGTTTTGAAGCATGTGTGTTTTATAAAAATAACGAGAGGAAATTTAGGGTGGGAATAAAAAAAAGACTGATATTAAAAAAAAAATTATCCTGACTGTTATAAAGTAATAAATTATGTACTACTTTTATCGGAATATTATGTGCCAACTGCCGAGCGAGTCCGCCCAAAGTTTGAGCACTGTTTGAGGTTAGTACGTGCTACTAGTAATCGATTAATTAAACCAACTGGATTAGAGGCAAATGCTAAGCAACTTGCTTAAGAGTCTCTAGTTTGAAATTTTTCATATATATAATAAAATATTCTCGCTAAAAATCTTACCTATCATAATCAGATATACGATTTGGATGACATAAATTAATGGAATGATAATGAATTTTAATTTTTATCCGATCATTTCAAATACTATGATGACAATCGAAAAAAGTAATTAATTAATTAATAGGTGCATTAAGAATTTCTCATACACTATTAAGTTTAATTTTAAGATTCGCTAGCTTTTGACAAAATCAAACCAATCATGAGGCGTCTAACATTTTTTTCCCTGTAAATATGCTAATTAGCTGAACGGAAAAGAGATACTTATCGGAATATCACGTTTGTTAAAAAAATCGTGACATTTTGAAACCCTTTTATTTTCGTTTTTAAATGGACATGCTTATTATCACTCTTAAATTATATATTAGTGTTAGTATTTTTTTTCCCTTTCGAATTAATGAGCATGCAATTTTCTTCTTTTTGATTATAGATTAGTGCGCCAATCTAATAAGTAATAATCTAATATGCAATTCCCTATTCTTTTCTGCAAATTTTCCTAATAATTTCAAATAAACGAGTGAAGACATATTCTTCAATAGATATATTATGCATTATGCATAAACAATTTACATCAAATAGTTCATAAACCAATTAATTGATAATATAAATAACTAAATAAATAAACAATGGATTTAACGTAATTTGAGAAATAATAATCATCTATTTGGCATCGGTCAAAGTAGTCAAATAATTAATATAATTAACGAAACATACATCTAAATGATTATATAATAATATTTCTAGTTTTAAAATAATAAAATAAAAGTCCTTATGTCTTGAGCATGTGCTCTACCACTTGAGCTTACACATACAAACTTACATTACGATTGTAACTGTGAGACGTCCGATATGAAAAAAAAGTATATATGTAAATTAATTTTGGCAGGTGTTTGGTTAAAAAATAGGTATTACACATATATAATTTAATTTTATTAATTAATAAAACTAAATGTATAATTTTATTTTTATTAAAAATATATATTTAAAATAAATTATATTTAATAAAATATTAAATTTTTAATGAAAATGGTAAGTAATAAATAATATCATATTAAATTTTTAATGATAAATATATTATAGTTAATGAATAATTTTTTTTGTGAGAAAATTGCAATAGAAAGAAATAAGGAAAAAGAAAAAATTGAAAAAATAGTGATGTCACGTAAAAAAAACGAAGAAAAAAGAGTGAAACTCGACTACAACTGGAGGGTGAGATCTAAGCTCACCTGATCCAAGTTTTCATCTCTAGCTTTTTGACGCGATTCGCGCCAAATGTTATATTATTTGATGGAATCGATATAAAATAGATCAAATATAAAAATCTCTATATAGTAATTTGGCAATAAAATTTAATGCATTAATTCTAATTTGTGCATCCTCATCAATAAAAAAATAAGAAGATATAGTACTTATATCTCACAATCATTTTTTTCTCATTAACCTTTAACCCTTTGTCGTTCTCCTCTTCCCTCATCTAAGTCCTAAAATATCACAGAGATGTCAAGTCCTTTGGTAGCCGCATAGAGTAGAGAAACAAAAGAAGTTACATGAAGGGATTTTTCCCTTCTTATACTTAACTCATACAATCAATTTTTGGAAAAAAAATAGTACACCCTTATTGAAAAAAACTAGTATTACATATATATTGTTTTTATTTTATTAATGCGTGTATTAAACTTTTGTTATATTTAATTCTTTTGGTCAACTTTTGTTCATTTTGAGTTATCATTCACGTACTATAATTAGTTTGGCAAAGCTACAACGTGTGGTACTCCATTTATGAACCAAGTTGTTTTGTGCTTATTACTCTATCTCAAATAGGCTGTAAAATAGTTTCAAAAAGTGTGGGGCTTAAAATATTTCAAAGGCTGTGTTTGGCAATGCGAATAATATCGGAATAAGGTTAGCTTATTCTCATTGATTTTGTTAAACACGCCAAGATTATGATCGTGAGGTCCACATGCAATTATTGCAAAATTTTAAAAGAATATTCTAAATTTTTTATTCGTAACCTTTGAAGGAATTTCTCGCTCCCGATAAATTAAAAAACTTGGATTAAGAGTTGAATTATAATTTCTGAATTCAAATGGAGTCAAAGGCCCCGCTTGATTCAAGATTTGGTATTCCTGAATTATCATACCTTAATCCATCTTTTTCTTCCATTCTCCTACCTAATTCAACTATTTTGCTTCTTTCTTCATTTATTGCTATGGGTCCCACCAAAATAAAAAAAATATACTTGTTTAGTAAATATGATTAAATTAAGAATTTATTCATGCTTCTATTCTCCAACCAAACAAGTCCAAAGGGTTTGGAAAATTGACAAACTATAGGACCTTTAAAATTCCGAAAGGCGGGAAAATGATATTGGGCTCAAAACTCTCAACTGTCTGCCCAAGTGGGCTGCATTAAAAGAAACTTTATTTTAAGTGGGCTGCCTTCTGTAATAAAAATAAACTTTTCATAGAATTGTTCTTATTTTCAAGCACAAAAAGAAACCTTTTTTTCTATCTAAATAAATAAAATCACGTCTCCTTGCATAAATAAAGTTTTCGTTAATGAGATAGATTTTTACGATTACCATAAACTCAGCGTTGTGGTAAACTCTCAAGGCTAACGTTTTCCACTTCGTATTTAGGTGACACGAATCTTTTTTTTTTTTCTTTCACACGAATCGCCAAGATTTTTTAAAACAACAAAAGTAATTACGTATTTAGGGACCATTTTATTTTTATAATAATACGATAGAACATGCACAAATAAAGAAATGAGTTATTTTTAAAAAAAATTAAGGAAAACATAATATCTATTTTCGTCACCGTTGGATTTACGATCGAGGATAATGGTAGTTACTAATTTTAAGGTGGTTTAGGCCTTACACTGTTGGATTGGAGGGTGGGTGGTAAACCCTAGAAACTTCGCGTCTCCGTCTTCCTGGCCGCGATTTCACCAAACGTGATGAGTAGTTCGCCGGGACGAAGCGAAGGTTGATCGGGACGCCGTCCGCGGCCATTGCTCGCCGCGAGCTCCGCCAAGCCCGTGGACGGCCGACCTCCGCTTAGGGACTGGCCTCTTCGCTCGCGGTCCTCTCCGCCAAGCGCCTGGAGGCCTCCTCCTCTAGGTCAGACGCCAGGCGCCGCCTTATCCGCCGGGCGTCCTGCCTTGCTGTGCCCCCGACGGGTGACGGCTGATGCCATCATCGCCCTTGCATTCGATCGGCGGCTCCTCGCGCCGACCTCCCCACAGCCTATCACGCAACGTCAGACAGCCTGCAAAGCAAGGTATACGATCCATTCTCCGCTTTTGCAGCCGAGGTATACAAAGTGGATTTTTTTTACTGAATCTGTGCTTTAAGACCCTTTTTTAAGGGATGTTTACAGTGAACCTTTGCTAGGATGAGGGTTGTGTTAGCCCCGATAGTCAGTGTAAAATCCTGTCGAATCTCATGAATATGGATCAATGAATATGGCGTCGTATAAGGCTTTGTTGTTGTTGTTTACAGGGAACCTTTGCTCGTTTCAAGTTCTCTGATTTCTCTGCTAAATCAATACAGATGGAGGATTGGATGTTCAGTAACAAGATCACACAACATTGATAGAGAGTGTTGTTATAAACGGACATATAAATTATGCTGCGTGCTTTAAAATATTTGTAGGGCTTGTTTAACATTTCATGAAATTTGGTACCGTTGTTTGCTGAATTGTTTTAATATCTATAGCTTTTGTGAATGAATTATTTGCAACTTATTCATTTTTGTTGTAACTTTGAAGTTTGTGTTTGATAGTTGTTGTACTTCAATTTTATATAAGAATGTTATAAAGTAATAATTTTGATTGATATTGGTTATTAATAGATTATTTTAAAGTAATTTTGTGTATACTTTTCTGTTACATAGGACTATTTTAATAATATTTTGATTCAATTCAGTAAAGATGGATCAAACCACGACCTAGTTGGTACATGGGAATGATGTTCTCAATCAGGTTCCGAAATCATTTGTGTAACTGAAGAGGAAAATCGCCAACGGATTAGTGAAACAAGAAAAAGTGCTCAAAGAAAACCGCAACATAGCATGGAGTTGCGATCACAGGCTCAGAAGGAGTCAGAAGAAATTCCTGGTAAATTTTATCCAATCCCTTGTTTCTTTGTACATTTTGTTCCATTAAACATGGGAGCAATGCAATTTTGTTGATTTAGTTTTTTTTTTAACTTCGAACTTTTGTCTCTCTTAGATGGGAATGTAGCTTTGATCCCATATTTTTTCACCATGGGATCATTTGATTTATAGGATCAATGGTTTTTTCTTGTATAATTTTGGTCCCAATGGGTGATCATTGGATCTTTTTATTTCTTTCTGTTGTTTTCTTTATCAATTTTTCTATGTGGTGAGTGAAGTTTCAAGTCAATTTTTTTTCGATACGACAGATATTTGCTCGAATTTGTTGAGAATTTTGAACTATGCAATTGTAAACTTTTCTGTGTTCATAATCATTTCCTGAACCGCTGAGGGTTTCATTATAATGGCTTATTAGTTTTATTTTGTGCATCTTATAAAACACAAATATCAAAATCCCTCTCCCTGTACTGCACATTCTCCATCTCTTATAAAGTCTCCTCTCAGTTCATGATGTGAGCTCCAAATGTGAGACCGAAATAACTAATATCGCTATTCGTTTATTATTTAAAATATCTTATTATAATATTATATTATTGTGATAAACACATCAGTACATCACAACAAATGAATACAACACTTGTCTTCTTCTCATCATGTACTAGATACTTTATATATATAGTTTTATATCTGATTATTTAATAAATATGATACAAGATACCATAATTAGTATTAAATATCATATATTTTTGTAATAATATTTATATAATATGTTGATGTGATTTGAATTATATACCTTGTACCCAAAATTATGAAAGAAAAGAAAAAAAAATGAGAAGAAAAAATGAGGATATGTGGCGGAAGCGAAGGGCTTGGGCCGTTAGGCCCAAGCCCGTAGCCCGCCACTGATTCTCGTGGGGGTGCGGGGCCCCCCGCGGTATGGACCTTTATATATGAGGGTTAGGATTTTATATGATGTACTCTCTCTTTTGGCTCATAGTGAAATTCATGGTGGCGGCCTCCCTTGCCCGTGGATGTTTCTCTCTTGTTCACACTGATCAAGAGAGTTTTACCACGTTAAATCTCTGTGTTCATCTTCTCTTTCTTTCGTTGTTTTGATTATTCATCGATCCTCGATGTTCTATTCCCAACATAATATATACATGATAGAATATCATTTGTCTTCTTATCAGAGTTTAATTATCATTAAGAACTATGCTATTTCTTTTAATATACATAAATACTTCTTCAAGAAAATATATATAAATACTTGTATTTCACCTGTAATTTGTTAATTATTTTAGGTAGTTTTCACTTATTGTCATCATTTAGTTAAAGTGTAGAGTTAACATTAATGAAACTTTATTTAATGATAAAATTGTAGAATAATTTAGTTAAAATTGTAAAATGAACATTATTGTAAAATTGTCATCACTTATTGTAAAATTGTAGCCGACCCCACCTAGTGGGATAAGGCTTTGTTGTTGTTTGTTGTAAAATGAACATTAATGGCACTCTCTTTAATAGTCTATATAAATTATGCATTTCAAGTTTGTTTGATATAGTTATTTGAGTAGAAGGGGCCTCTAACTTGGGCACGAGCCTTATTGTTGATGGATCGAATCCATTTAAATAATTATCCCCAAACATTACCTGCCCTCCTTGTCTTAAAGTCCTTTTTCTCTATATCTATGTTGTAAGTTCCAAATGTGAGACTAAAGCAAGTGTATCAATAAGTGAATTCTTATTGTTATATAACTTTTTAATATGTAGTACGAATAGACACATGGGGCATGGGATCGTTATTCTTGGTTTTTTCTCCTTGTAAATTGGATAAATTTACATGTAGATAGATTATTTTCATTAGTCGTAATTTGTTATAATTAGCTATATCGAATTAGTTAGAGATATTATTATAATATTTTTTATCTAATTTTGTTAATTATATTATTGTTCTGATTTAGTTAGAGAGGTACACTCACACGACTTATATTTGTCTAAAAACTATGTCCCTTTTTGATAATGTATAGTTTTTTTTTCAATATACGTGAACGAGTCGGAGTGGCTCCTATTAGTGAGAAAATGGTAGAGAATCGTTTGAGATGGTTTTGTCATGTTCAGAGAAGACCATTAGATGTGCCAGTAAAAAGAGTAGATTAAATAATCTGGAGTCCGATTAAAAGAGGGAGAGGGAGGCTAAGGCGGACACTTGGCGAACTAATAGAGCAAGATCTATTGGTGAATAATATATCGAAAGGTTTGGTTACTAATAGAGCGGAATGGCGTCGTATGTAGCCGACCCCACCTAGTGGGATAAGGCTTTGTTGTTGTTGTTGTATAGTTTTTTTTTTCAAGGAAGACTATCATTTCATAAATGACAATAATTCTCATCAATATTGATAATGTAAGACTTATATATTTTTCTGTTTTTTTAGCATGGAAACAGGAAAAATTCAAGAGATCATTAAGAATAACAAGCAAAAGGTCAAGGAACTCTTACAATTCTGAGGGATGCACTTCTCAGGAAAAAAGTTCTGAGACATGTTATCTGGATTTGCTTCGGTGCCAAACCTCTAAGAGGCTTAGAAATGGCAGAAGAATCAAATCCCAAAGTGATAAAAAGTTAGACACCAATGTGTTTCAGTCCTATTTGGAGTGAGTTAATCATGCATTATATGTCAGACTTCTTTTTATCTAATTATGCATTTTGAAAAATATTTTTTTTCTTCCATAGAGGTCTATGGGACAGGTTTCCAGAAGAAAAAAGAAGGTCCAGTGCATATCTTGATTGTCTATGGTTTTCCTTGTATCTAGAGGAAACAACAAAAGCAAAGGTACTCAAGTGGATCAAAAACAAAAAAATATTCTCGAAAAGATATGTATTTGTTCCCATTATTTGCTGGTGGGTGTCTTCCTTTTCATGAATGCTGAATTTGTTGTTCTCATGTTCTGAAGCTTGACACATCATCTATTATATTTTCTACTAATAGGAGACACTGGAATCTGTTAATCTTGTGTCATTTTGGTCAAAGCCAACAATCAAAGTCTGGAAAACCCTGCATGTTGTTACTTGATTCACTTCAAAGTTTGGATCCTAAGAGACTAGAGCCAAATATAAGAAGGTGCCATAGTTTCTTGCTTTCCATCCTGCAAACTTGGTATCTTTGCCAAAGTTAGGTCCTGAACTGAATGCGTCTTCGTCTTCCAGATTTGTGCTTGACATCTATACCACTGAAGGAAGAAAGCATAACAAAGAGACTTTATCTAAAATTCCACTTCTGATACCAAAGGTTGTATTAATTAATTTATTACTTCTCTGAATAAGTGATTCTTTCTTAATTTTGAATGTGATATTAACAGGTTTTTATAGGTGCCACAACAAACAAATGGTGAGGAATGCGGGACATTTGTCCTATACTTTATGAATCTTTTTATGGAACGTGCTCCAAAACAATTTGTTCAAGATGAATATCCCTATTTCGTAAGTTTCTTTTCTAGAATGGTTTTGTAATTTTGAACACAATGAATTTCATTTACAACAGCTCTTATTCGATGTTCAGCTTAACAACGACTGGTTTAGTTTAGAGGACCTGGAAGGTTTCAGGAAAGAAGTTCATTCTTTTTTCAAGTATGTCCCTTCCTTCATCAGTATCATAGCCTCTTTCTTGCAAATGCACAAGTTTTATAACCTTTGCACCTCTGTGATTTTACATAGTAAAAAAAGATAGTTTGACCCCTCCAAGAAAAAAAGAGAAATTAGTTTGAAAGAGATAAATTGTATTTTTTGTTTCTTGAAATTTCTATAAGAAATATTAAGGAATCAAGATTTTCAGCCGTGTGGAGTTAACTTTTTGTTGTTTTCGATTTGTTTGTTGAGGATAATTCTCTGTTATGGGTGGATGGGAGATTTAATTTAATAATTGGTTGATATTTCCCGAGTGTTGCCATCATATTCGAAACATAAATCAAGCAACATCTTAGAAGGCTCAATTAATCTTTCCTCTGTGTTTGGTGCAGCAACTATGATATCAAATCGGCAGATGCTAAATCCGGATGCGATCTTAAGGGTGATGACATGGAGCTGGAACAGGAATCCAAGCAACAGGATGCAAACTTCGGAGATGATCCTGTTGTCTCTGATGGTCCCATGACTCGCTCTCGTGCGAAGAAGCTAAGAGAAGTTGCATCAGAAGCTATCGAGGAGCATGCCTTCCTTCCTGGAGCTTACGGAGTAGGAAGGCCAAGGTGAAATTTTCATTCTCCTCAGTGTTGATATCAATTTGGCCGTTTGGAGATCTCGTGGCCAACTTGTTGACAGATACAAAGAATTGTGACTTCCACTTAACACGTCGGACAACATTATTTCATTTTTCTGTTCATCCCCCATCATGCTGAGTGTATAGTGTTAACTGGTTCAAAAGTTCTCATATATAGTTATCCTCGTGATCGTTTCAACCCTCCCCGTAAAGGATTTGTTCTTAGTGTCAATTATGACCGTGGTGGTTTTGAATCTAAAGTTGGGTGATTTAGTTATAAAATAGGACACAAATACTTCTCAGCTTTTATGCCCAACCAAAAACTAAGGCATAATATGCACACCAAGATTCCTCAAATAGTTCATTCTTCTTGTATCGTCGCCTCATCAACTGATAATTTGGTTAATCAATTGAATCAAAACAAAATAGGACCCGGATAAAAAGTTTTGGTTAACTGATCTTGGTTAACCAATATTATAGGTTTGGTGAATTAATCCATTTATCCAAGTGAAGAAAAAAAAGCATACTCTCAAAGTTTTATCTCGTTTATTAGTCTTGAATTTATAAACAAAAAACGCATAATGAGAAGATAACTTTATCATATCATGAAGTTGGGAAAAACTTGGTTCGTAAAAGGATAAGGAAGCAAAAGATTTCGCAATAAAAAAGTAGAGATGTATTAAAGAAGAAGAAAAAAACATTGTGAAAAAAGAAGAAGTAATAATAGCAGCAATAATGATAATAACTATTTTGATTTTGAGATGATTTGTTTCTTTTTATCAAATTCTTGGTAATTGTTTTACCGACAACTGTTCAATTACATAATTGTTCATTAACTGAATCAAAATTGAAATGGACAATTCGATTTTAGGTAATCGGATCATTTGGTTTCATTAAAGGATTAATCATGTTCACCCTTGCACCACTCATCACGTGATTCATTATTCATTACTAACCTAAAATAATTGTTCATGAAGAGTTATATTTCTTCACTTACCAAAGTCGCTTTCGAATAGTGATTTCACATTTCAAAGGGTTGGGCGCAAATCTTGAAAGGCTGTAAATATGTATCATTTACCAAGCACATAGATCGTGGACACTAAGCAATGAAACTCCAATGTGGTTCAAAGGATTCAAAGGATTACTGATTAATTACTTGTAGTTTTTTGGGACGCCGATCCGGATTCACAGAAGGTCTTCGATTTGCGATATTGCTAGTGTCCGAATAATTTGAAATCGAAAAAATAAAACAACAATAATTTATTTATTGATCAATGACTCCAAGATTCGAATTCGATACAACTAGCATTCGTCTTGGAACTCAACTCTCGACTCTCATAGTTTGATAAACATTAAGTTAGAAGAAAGATATATTCGAAAATCTATAATAAAAAAATGATGAATCAATATCGGTTGATTAATACTTTGATGGGGTACACGATTCCAACTTTAATTCGTTGAAAAGCACTTTGCCTTTCCAAAATATTATCATTGGAAGGGAAAAAGGTAATGATTGTTGGAGAGTTATCTTGTAGATTCGTGGCTCTTTTCTTTCGGGAAAAACGTGGAACCTCACTTTTTTATTATTATAATTATTATTATAGTGTCCGGGGGAGCTGTTGGATAGTAATTAAAATTACCACGTTTCGATTAATTCGAGTCCCCCGAATTTTATAGCTGATTATAACGAGGGAAATCAATCAATTATTTCCTATTCATCCCATTTGACGAGGGAAGAACATAAAAGAATCTAACTTTTCTTCAATAAGAGTTTTCTTTCTTCATCATCAATTCAACCACTATTTGATTAAAGATATGTGCTTCTTTTTTTGGGAAAAAGAAGTTCATGAGTTGTCTTCTACCTCCATACCCAAAGGCTATGTTTGGATTAGGAAACTTTAGTTCTCCAATGTTCTTGAAACTTATTGACAAGACATGTAAGTTCTGTCAAGCGTTTGGATCAAAATCCTCATCAACAAGAACTTGTCTCCCCCCTCCGCCATGAAGTCTACCCTATCCGCCGCAATCGCGAATCCTCTTGGACTGCCGGCGACGCCGAACAAAAGTAGCGAGCCAAGCAATTGACTCCTCAAGAGAGGGCTCCATGCGCACTTCGGCAGCAGACCATCTTCGGCGGAGCAACGACAAGAAAGAGTGCGATGATGGTGGAAAGAAGTTCCGACGGTGGCGGCGAAGGAGGAATCTGGACAGCAGAGGTGGAGAGCCGACATCGGGTAAATGAAAGGGAAGAGGAGGGAGGAGGAGAAGAAAGTAGAGAGCCAAAGACCCTTTCTCTTCCCTGGCCAGCATGCCATTTGTGATCACGTACAATGCCTCTGCTTCCTCCTCCTCTGGGAGCCGGACATGGTGGAGGGGCACAATTGCGGGCGCCTCAGCTGGGACCTTCGCCCCATTCACCTCGAGGAGGTTCCCATTGATGCGAGGGAAGTAGACGAGCGTCAAGGTCTCCGACAGTCGATCCCTAGCATCAGGGTCTCCGGGTGCGGTTATGGTCCCTAGAATTGTTCGACATAGTCGATCAGTAGAAGCATAAGCAGATGGGGGAAGGAGGCGGATCTGTGGGGGGACTTGACATGGAGAGGGAAGAAGGAGAGAGAACTATTCGTGGGGAAGTTCGAGCATCGTGTGAAGTTCTCGCATGAGAACTTTTTCTCTTACACGTACGACGAGAACTTGGAAAGGGTGTTTGGAAAGTTCTAGCAAAAAAATTTCATCTAAACACAATGAAGGAGAAGAAGTGACTTAGAAAAGGGACTTTAGTTTAAATAAAGTGATAGTAAAGTCATACAAATTCTGTTGTGTAATGTCATGTAAGTATTTAATTTTAATAAAACATTGTGCTGGTCTCTTGTCTATAATATAAATTAAAAATATTATGTTAAAATTTGAACTATTCCAATTCCATAAAATTTGAATTAGACTAATTAACTTAGCATTTTGAATTTTTTGATCTCTTTTATATTTTAAAAAGAGAATGACAAATTCCCCCCAAAAAAAGGTCAATCTTTTCCACTTGACGAGGTGTAGACGTTGGAGGCATTTATCATATGCTTTTAGGTTAAAATAAACGTATCCTATCACAACATATATATCCCTGGGAGGCTGGGATGGGAAAAAAAGTGCGACACCTATAAATCAATTTATCAACGATATAACCAAAAAAAATTAATTGTATGCATACAAATTCTCAAGTCTTGCAAGGAAAATGCATTAAAAATAGACAAACTCTACCGAACGGTGCAACTAAATTTGATAGATGTAAATAGTATTTAAAATGTAGGAAAAAAGTCCCAATCCAATAAGAATGCTCGTAACTATGCTTGGAAATTTCCTAAATATTCCATTACAAGTAATAGAAAGATTGAGACTTTTTTCTTGGGAAAACTTTGAAGAGTCGAAAGGATGGTAATAGATATAAAAGACACGGTATAAATCAAATCTCTGTTTTATAAACAAAAACTTATTTATGAGTCATGGATACATTTTTTAAAAATCTTTGTGAGAGAAAATAAAATGACATTAATAATGAAGCAGCAATAATATCACCTTTATAAAAATAACAAACTAATTTTTTTAATGTTTTCCAATAGCTGTCCCAAATTCAAGTTATCAAAACCGTCCGCATTAACATAAAATGATAAATATCAGGCCCCTTATCTACTGCATGCGTCAGTCATGAAAAGAATAATTAATAGGCTAACAATTAACAAGCCGCAGTAAACTCATCTATTAACAATAATTAATAGACTAATTCAATGTTCGAACTCAAGCAGAAAGGTATATCTTGACCGTTACTCATACGATTCAATTAATAGATAATTAGACATATCATTAATTAATTGACCATTATCATTAGACAAATCTCCCAGTTATTGGGCAAACTTATGCACATCTCACAAAATAGACATTAAGAAAATGGCGAGTGGCCATTCCTCATGGCATGCACTTTATCAAATGGGGGGAACCACCAAAATTTGGGTGCATATGGCATGATGCATGTCGTCCTTGGCCACCTTATAAATTCATCACTGTACATGTTGTGGCGCATGCATTTGCGGTACCACGTAGTAGTAGTAGTAGTGGTGGAGGGGGAGTTGTCATGCAGCTGTTTTGGCTCTCCCTCCCGCAGTTCAATCACTGCGTGGAGTGCAGTGCGTCTGCATCTGCTGCCATGGCAAATGGTGCATGCATGGCTTTTGTCTTTCTGGACGTACACCTTCCATTAATTGATGCATGCATCCTGCCCACAAAATTTGGGACCGTCCTGATCTGGTCCTTACACAAGACCTGTCACACACACTCATCATCATCATCATCATCATCATATATATATATATATATAAGGAAAAAGAATCATTAATGCTCAGCACACTTGATACTAGAAGAGATGAAGGCAGTAGGACCAGGAAAGGTCCCAAGGTGAGTCGAAGGGGCTTTTCAGAAATGAATAATGCCTACAAGACGAGTCGACGTGTTATGTGGGGATTTGGCCATGAGAGGCAGCACTTTTAATTAGTTCGTGCATTTAAGTTTCTTGTCTCCGCCAAACTCCAAAATTCCAGCTTGTTCTGAAAACTATATGTATCCAGATGAAGAGGTATATATATATATAGTAGTGAAATCCAAAGATAGATTTTATGGCGATGGAGATATTGGATATATAACAACATTTAATATCCTTGACATGCTTATTCCTCTATTATATATGTTCTCGTATCAAGATCAAAGGGATAATTTGCATACATTGTACTCCAACTTTGGGACCAATATTAATTTACTTTGTCTTCGAACTCTTCTTTTAATTTTGCGTAACTAGTTCTTCGACTTTAGTTATTTTACAAGTTTCATCTAATTTTATCGATTAAAATAGATTCTTCCTTCAAATTATTGATTATATATGTTGTTATTTTTACTTATAAAAGTCACGTTTTAAAATATTGAATTACGTAAAATAATTAAAGTTGGAGGACTGTGAAGAATTTTCATAAATTGTAATTAAATTACGCATGTTAAAACGATGTTGCATACTAATCAAGTAGCTAGACATAAATATTCCATTATGGTCCATTTGTTCGTTATGTTGGACAGATAGTACTTGTGCTTCTGCAACAAAAGTAATTTATTTTTGAAAACTTAACCAATACTTTGTGTTTTTATTATTAGGGGTTTGACTAAAATTATTATTGGAATTTAGATCATGAAGTGAACTTTTTTTTTCATTAAATGTATTATTTGTATTTCTTAAAATTATGAATTTTTTTTCTCTCGTTGAGGAATGAGTCCAGAATTTAAAATGCTATAGATTAAAGGAAAGATGCCCCATCTAAAATTCTCATTTGTATCTCATCTCGGGTTATTCCGGCTGGCCAATAGCCACTTTTTTTTAATTATCCAAATATGAATAAATTTTGTGTTAGAACGTCATGCCTTGCGACATGCATTCAGCGTCTGTAACACCTTTGAAGATCTAAAGTTTGAATTATATTATGCTTTTTTTTAAAAAAATAATATTATGTGTTTACGTTCAACTTTATGATTAAATTTTCAAAAATCAATTAGTGTACGTAGGTAGCTACAAGTTTCACCGTTCAAAGTAAGTCAATCGATTTATTGTGATGGTAAAATTTTGTTATACTATAAGTTGATGAACCTATTGTAAACGTCTCCTATTCTTTAACTTGTATGTAACTTTATTTATGCATCATAAGAAAATTAGTCTTAGTATTGTTAATTATTTGTTAAAGGGAAAAGTAAACAGAAAACGAGAACCACCGCTAAATTGAAATTATACCAATATTTTTTATTCAGAAGTAATGGAAAAATATGAGGATAAATTTAATTTTAAAATAAAATAATAAGTATCTGATAACTTGACATCATTAGCAATTAACATAGCAATTAAAAATTAAGGTACGTCATACGTAACATATGTCTTAATTCTTGGTTAAGTTTGATTCTTATTAGCGAAAAGACACAAATTTTTTTTACCTATTTTTCTTTGTCTATATTCTTCTAATAAAATATGTTTCTTCCTTATTAACAAATCAATGCATTGACAAAAAATTATGGGACCCTAAGTAAATGATTGACCACAAGTACGTCATGAATTGATCAGTTTTACTCTCGAGTCGGCACTTTGTTTGCGCAATTATTAATTAATTAAGTTACATCCAATCTTGCAGTAAAATATAATTTCATAAACATGATATATATATATATAGTATTTAATGGGGTCATAAGCCACTACCCACTGTCCAATCTAATTGGATGGTGGGCGACGACGAGGCATGAACGGCGAAGCGTGAGCGGCGAGGCGACTGCGGTTGTGAGACACGAGCGGCGAGGCGACTGCGGCTGCGAGACACGAGCGGCGAGGTGCGAGCGGTGAATCGCGACGACAGTTGCGAGACATGAGCGGCCAGGCGACGGCGGCTGCAAGACCCGAGCGGCGAGGCGACGACGGAGAGGTGAGAGCAGTGAGGCGTCGACAGCTGTGAGGTGACGACGGCGAGGCATGAGTAGGGAGACGACAGCAGCAACAAGGCGTGAGCATCTTGGCAACGACAGCTGCAAGGCGATCCAATCTCTCCCCCTTTCTCCCCAATCTGACGATGGCGATGAGGCGAGGGCGGCAGACAAGGTGAGGTGGCTGATTGCGAAGGATCCGACGAGACGAGAGTTGCGATCTACGCTCCCCCTTTCTCTCCGATCGACGGCGAGGGAAGGTCGTCATCGACATGGCCGACGATCGCAGGAGGCGCTCGCGAGTGGTAGACTCGGAGGATGTTGCAGAGGTCGGTTGGGGCGCCGACGACGATGACGACGCTCAGAGGTGCCTGTGGCAGTGACGATGGCAACGGCGGCGATGCTCGGAGGAGAGGTAAGGAAGAAGAGATCACAGTGGGGAGGTGGCCGATCTTGCGCATCGCATCGCTCACCGTCCGATGTGGATGTTGATGCATATGGGGGTCATACGCCATACGCTTATGACCCCATTAAATATATATATATATATATATATATATATATATATATATATATATATATAGTGACTTAGGTTTAGCAACAGTTATTACTTATATAGTTGCGCACATCAGCTGTAGGGCTAAAATCTAAAAAATGGCACCGAGCCCACATGAATGATTTAGGTCTTTTAAAGTTTAAAACAAACTACTATACGTTTTTTAAATTTTTAAAAAACCGAGATGCTAGGCGGAAATCTAAATTATTTAAATTATATAAATTATGCATAATCATTATTATTAAATTATTCAAAGAATATAATATTTATGCGATTGTATGTATATATATAACTGAAATCAGTCATAAATAATAGTATTAAGATATACATAATGCACGAGTATTATTAATTAATTTATATAATGAAAATATTATCAATCCCCTGTTATAGATATAAAATTTATATAAAAAATAGGATTCCAAACAAACCACCCGTAAAAGTTGATAAACTTTTTAAACATAAAAAATCACATGAACAAATATAAAAAAAAATCTTGAAAACTAAAAGAAAAATCCTCCAAACCCGTACTGCGCCCGTTCCTAGTCAGCTGAGCTGATGCCGCTTTCAATTGGTCGGATGGATGGGGCCCCCGGTACAGCGCCCGTGACCAAATAACTCATACTGTGACATAATGCCGCTTTCACGCACGTTGTGGCAAAACAAAATTCCAATAATAAGAAAATATTATTTCATCATAGGAAAAGCTAAAGGTTTTAGGGGAAAAAATGTCCATTTCTATATCTCCTTTTATATTTAATTATTTTTAATTTTTTAAAAGGAATCATGTCTGTCATTTTCGCCTTTTGTTTTCGGTTAAAGAAAAAGAAAAAAAAAGGTTTTCTTTTTGGTTGGTTACAGCGAAGGCTCAATAGAGCCCGGCCCTGTACGACTAGAGGGGCCCAATAGTGCCGCAGTTGGAAGTATAAATAGATAAGTATATATATATATATATATATATATATATATATATATATATAATATTTTCAGCCAACAACAAAAGAAAAAAAATAGAAAATTTTTTATATGTAACTTTTTTTTTGCTTTACAGATAGTTTTGAGATGTTTCTGACTATATTGGAGTCATAAAAGATCTGAAGTATTAATAATTTAAGAGGAATCGATTGTCACGTCGCAATTAACCAAATAGTTATAGAATTGGATTAAAAAGAATCAAGATAAATCACAACTCCCATGAAAAGTGGGGGCGTCGCCTCCTTCTACGACCTCTTACAAAGTTGCTTGCGATAGGGGATGACACCCTCCTTTCATCGATAGAGGGGTGCCATCATCTTTCTTTCGCACCAACGAGCCGACTGGCATGGTGGGTGTCTCATTTATTTTTATTTTTTTAATATTTTTTAATGATGTCACGTTGATCAGCTGTTCACGTGAAGAAAAGTCGAATGGATGCCACGTCGATAAACTCAATTGGAAACGATCGATTATAAATCAAAAGGATAATATATAAAACACGTTAAAAGATGAAGGACAATTTAAATATGAAGTAAAATTAGAAGATAATATTAAGAAAAAAATTAAAATTAAAAGGTATTTAGTAAAATATACTTAAAGATTAACCTTTTCTTTTCATTCGGCAAAAGAAATTAAAAAAAAGGATCAAATTTACCCTTCCCCTCTCAGTCATCCTTTTTCTCCCTTTGTTTCAAAAACGTCCTAAACAAAAAAAACATACCAACTAATTAATCTTATTAAATTAGATGTGCAATAATACCATGTCTATTATCATATTAAATAAGACGTGTTAACTATTCTTTTTCAAAAAGAAAAAAAAGTTGTAAAACAACATGGTCTTAATATTTATTAATTATCGCAACAAATATAATAATAATTCTACCACCTGAAAAACTATCTTTGCTCCTCCTTTCACGAATGAAAGTGGCGTTAGTACAAAATTAATGGGAACGTTCCTTTCATGAATTGAAAGGAAGGTCCCTGCTGATCCGTGGCAAATGCATTTTCTTTCTTTTGCCCTAATAATGGAATGGAAAAAGTAAACAAATTAAAAGAACCCTTTTGAGAGAAGATAAGACCTGAGAGCTGTCCCTGAAAACATCAGAGAATTATTCTTCTTCCTAATATATATATATATATAATAGATGGATAATTAAAGATTATTAGATGGATAATTAAATATTATTTGGCACAGCCGATTAATAGAGTTGCGTCTCGGGTGATTCTTTTGATGTAGTAATTTTGGAGTCAAATATATATATAGTATATTTCATTTTTTTATCCTATTTTCAAATTAGTCGGATACTAATAATAAATTCTCAATATCGAAAAGTACCGTCTTGTTAATAATACATAACATGAGATGGAGTTAATTAATTAAGGTTCGAAATTAATTAACTCGTGCTAAATATATTTTCTGAACCAGAAACAGAGAATATGTTTCTAGTGCATGAATAAAGTGGGTCATGGGACGTACAGCAACTTGCGGATTCTTGGCATCTACCATCAGAGAACATCTTCCACGGAATTGACGACAGTGATATATATATATATATATATATATATATATATATATATATATGTAATTTAATGGGTCATACACCTGCCCTTCACCGTCCGATTTAATCGGACGGTGGGCCTTCTTTTGACGCTCTCTCCTCCAGTGACGATCTCTTCGGCGGCGATATCTCCGGCTACGCTCTTCCTCTTCCTCTCCCTCTTTAGATCTGGCCGCCCTTCTTCCTCTCCCTCTTTAGATCTGGCCGCCCTTCTCCCTCTCCCGATTCTGCAATGTGGTCGGCCGTGACCTGATCGGCCGTCAGGCAATTTGTGCCGGCCGCGGCCTAATCTGATCGCCAGGCGACGGCCGTCCGGATCTACCGCGAGGTGGCGTTCTCCGGCCTCCAGGTGACGAATTCGCCACCTGGCGTGTAGATCGGACGGGAGGCGACGGCGACGATGGAGGCTGCGAGGCGCGAGCGGCTAGGCGGCGACGAGGCGCAAGGGACTAAGCGGCAATGACTGCTAGATCCGATCTATCCCCCTTTCTCTCTGTTCGCCATCGTCGGTGACGAGGCGAGGGTGGCCGATCGGGATCCGGCAAGACAAAGGCCGCGATCTTATCTCTCCCTTTCTCTTCAATCGATGATGAGGCAAGCTATCGGAGATCGTGCACAAGAGAGAGAGCTCGACGACGGCGAATCTCCTGTCCTCCCCCGACAACCTGCCCTCAGCCTCCTCCTTCTCTTCCTCCCCGCCGTTCGTCTCCCTCACGGTTCTTCCCCGCCGTGCGCCGCCAACGCCGACCATCCTTCCGCGTCAAAAGTGATGAAACGGTGGGCGCTGGGCGTATGGGGGTCATACGCCTGAGCAAAGTCGAACAGGCCTCACCATACAAAAAGGAACCGTTTCCGTTCTAATTGTTTAAAATAAACTTATTATTGAGTTGAAATTTAGGATATTACAACCAAATTCAGAGGTCTTCAACTCATGACAAGTATTGCACATAATTAAGGATGCATCCAATGATGAAAATATTTTAGAGCTTATCATTGGAACATATTGTATGGACATATTTGTTAATATGAAATTATATGTGTAGAGATAAAAAAAAGTATATATATATATATATATATATATCTTAAAAGGCATATAAAATTTAAGAGGTGTATATATATGTCAAAAGATATATAAAGATTATTATTATTATTATTACTATTACTATTACTATTACTATTACTATTACTATTATTATTATTATTATTATTATTATTATTATTATTATTATTATATAATGAAATGATATATACATAATGATCAAAATGTATACATTGCTAAAAAGCATATAGAGATTAAAATGTGCATTTGAAACTTTCGTAATGATGAAACTTTAACTTGCCCATTATAAAGTTCTTAAAACACGCAACAATTTGGATGAAATCAATTTAGTTAAAAATTTCTTCTTTTGCATTTCCCATTCATCCTAGGTGTTAATTAATGGCTTGAATCCTACTTTAACTAGAAATCTGTTTGGATCCAAAGAAGTAAAAGGAAATTTGTCTGACATATTATGTATATTTTCTTATCATGAAATTGTTAAGGAATTGATTTATTTCCTTGTTACAAGGTATGTGTCCTATTTTTGAAATTAATATAGACTCTCAGCTGGTTTCTAATTCCTATCATTTGTTAAAAGGAGTGCCTATATAAACTCCCTAGAGGTCCAAGGAGAAATTAATCTGATCTTGTAATCCTCTTCTGTTTCTTCCATTTAATAAAATTTTGCGTCGCCTTAAATTTCTCGGATTCTCTCGCGGTGCATAATTTATCTCGTATAAAAATTCTAACAAATTGGTATTAGAGTGAGGCTTCGTCGACGATCCTCCGTCAGGCGCAGAGATAGCATCGCAAATGTCAACATCGAGAAATTCACTGGGCGAAACAGTTTCAACCTTTGACAGATCAAGATGCGGGCACTTTTGAAACAACTAGGAGTTTGGACGCCGCTCGGAAACGTGCCAAAGAACAAATCGAAGGAGGAAGACTCGAATGACAAAGAAAAGAAATTCGACCTTGATTACATCCACGTTGACTGTTGGGGCCCCTTTCATGTTCCATCTCTAGGAGGTTCCAAATATTTCCTATCTGTGATAGATGATAACTCAAGGATGACATGAGTATTCATGATGAAGCACAAGAATGATACATTTGAAACTTTCAAGCAATGGAAGACTCTGATGGAGAATCAGACATCGAGAAAAGTAAAACGTCTTCGTACCGATAACGACTTGAAGTTTTGTTCGTCTAAATTTGATCGATTCTGCAAGGATGAAGGCATTGTTAGACATCGCACCATCAGAAATACACAACACGAGAATGGTGTAGCAGAATGCATGAACAGAACTCTTCTGAAGAGGGCACAGTGCATGTTCTTTAATTTTGGTTTGAACAAGTCATTCTGGGCGAGGCTGTTAGCACAACATGTTATCTTATCAATCGGAGTCCTGCAACCACGATCGATCTGAAGACTCCCATTGAGGTATGGTCAGGAAACTCTATTGATTATTCTAATATGAAAGTATTTGACTGTCCATCATATTATCATGTCAGCGAAGGAAAGTTGGAACCGAGGGCTAAAGAAGAAGTTTTTGTGTGATATGGTGCAGGTGTAAAAAACTTCAGAATTTGTTCTCCCTCGGAGCAGAAGGTTATTCACAGTAAAAATATATCCTTTGATGAGATGTCTATGCTCAAGCAGAAATCAGATATTGTTGACTCAGCAGAGGAGGGTGTCAACAAACAAGTGAGTTTGAATTAACTCCAATTCAAAATGGGCCAGAAGAATCTCATCAGGTTAAACAACTAGAGTCTGAGGAGCAAGCAGAAGAAGCAATGACAAGTCTAGCTGTAGGACGTGCTCGCAGGTCTTCCTAAGCGTTATGACTTTGAGGACATAGATGCATATGCATTCCAAGTAGTTGAAGATGTGGAATCGCCAGATCAAGCTACAAGGATGCTATCGCATGTGCAAAATCAGAACAGGGACTGGCGGCGACAGAGAGTGTTAGATACTAGGATTCAATTCAAAGTGGTGATTTGTTAGTTAATGCTTTGAATACTACTTTAACTGGAAATATGTTTGAATCCAAAGAAGTAAAAGAAAACCTGACATATTCTGTATATTTCCTTGTCATGAGATTGTTAAGGAATTGATTTATTTCCTTATTACAAGGTAGATGTCATATTTTTTAGATTAATATAGAGCCTCAGTTGGTCTCTAATTCCTATTATCTGTTAAAGGGAGTGCATATATAAACTCCATAGAGTTTCAAAGAGAAATCAATTTGATCTTGTAATCCTCTTCTGTTTTTTCCATCTAATAAAATTCTATGTCGTCTTAAATTTATCGAGTTCTCTCGCGGTGCATAATTTCTTTCATGCAGAAATTCTAACACTGAGAAGAAAATATTTCTATTGTTTTGTTTTAAAATTTCATTCCATCAAAGTGTTGGTCAAAACAAGAAGACGATGAAAACTTGCATTCTTCTTAAGTTTCTTAATGGTTCTTGACTATTCAATTTAGTTTTTTTGTTATTCTGATTCTTTCATTTGTGTTTTAGATAAGTAGAGGAACATAATTGTTCTCGGTGTGAGAAGTAAAAGAAACTTTTGTTTGAAATATATATATTTTTTGCACCCAAATCGTTCCTAAATAACCTAAAGAAAATAAGTTAGTGGATTCATATCGAAAAAAAAATTAATGGATAGAAAAGGAGGGGCTTGTGATATGTATGAAATCTGTATCTCATAAGTTTTCTAGGGCTTAATTAGCTTGTGCTTGATCTCAAAGATCGTACACTTACTAAAAGTTTAAGGATTGACAATTGTAGAATCTATTCTTTTATTTTTACCGACCCTGTTTTTTTTTTTGGGTTAAATAAACTACTACAATTACGACAAGGGGGGAATCTTATTATAGATCGAAATCGTGGCTGTGTTAATAGATTTACTAAGTTTTAGTCTTTCAAAAAATAAAAAGGTCGATGTGTGTCTTTTTAGACTTAGTTGAGATAACACTCATATTTTAACGTTTAATTAATTTGATAATCATGCATGCATATAAAATTCATAATACGTACATTTCATCTGATAATTCAAATAAAAGGACAAAAAAAATATGAAAGCCATATTAACAAAACAAATAAAAGAGTTTAATCGTGACTATCAAATATATAATCAACGGTCATAAATTTTTATCAACCTTATTATATAAATATTAGTGTATTACCACACTTTTGTGGTAGCAAATTCAAGACCATCGAAACTTTGATGAAGGGATGAGATTTATGCATGCCGGTTCAAGATAGGACAGTGGCAGTTCAGAGAGCACGAGGGCGGTTCGCAGGCGAACAAGAACGAGGTCTTTGGTCGTCTCTCCTGATCCGCGAGCGCAGAGCGACGAGTTGCAGCTCGTAGAGCACGATCGGCGAACGGAGGAAAAAGGACGGCGGCTCACAGAGCGCGATCGACGATTCGCAGGCGCACGAGCACAAGATCTCTGGTTGTCTCGCTTGATCCACGAGCACAAAGAGGCGGCTTGCGGCTCGTAGATCACGATCGAAGAACAGAGGGCGGAGACTCACAAAAGGTGATAGACGGTTCGCAGGCGTGCGATCGCGAGATCTCCGATCGTCTATCTTGATTCGCGAGCGCAGTGCGACGAGCGAATGAACAAAGGGTGGAGGGTGTCGGATTGGGACTTACAGAGGGAGATCAACGAAAGGAGGGCAAAGGGCAGCGGCTCGCGACTCGCAGACGACAATCGACGAACGGAGGGCAGATAGTGGAGGACTCACGTAGAGAGTGGAGGAGATCGGAGATGTCATCGACGAGGGAGGAGACACAACTCGCGAATTGGACAACTTGAACCACGCACTCGAACCGCCCTAAACCGCCTTGAACCATGCGCCCTTCATCTCGTCCATCCATTGCAGATCCAACGACGTTGGATCTCGCCCAATTTGTGTGGGCGCACATTAAGATTCGCCCAATCTATGTCCTCTTCCTCTTGTTAGAGTTTCAAAGATTTTCTTCTTTAACATGATTCCACTCCCTCTGTAAATTAATACCAAAAGGAGTCTCCCAAATATTCATTTGCTACCTGCCTTTGATTTAAAACCACAAAAGGCGAAGAAACAAATGGAATGTTTGAAACGTGAATCATTTGACCTTCTAACTGCAATACGAGGATAGATAAAATCTTAAAGTTTTGCTCCAATTGTTATTGAATAATTGGTAAATTTGATATCTGCAAGAGAAAACATCCAATCCTTTTAGTTTATGCTCAGATCCAATCAGGGTCAAATGCTGCTTGGACATCTACTAACCTTGCCCTTTTTCTTGCATCAAATGCGACACATCAGCCAACTTTGGAGCATGATCGAAGATTTAGGGCTCACAAGGCTAAAGTCCAAGCTCCCTGCCATGGAGGAGGAGGAGGCCATTGAGATCAATGCTGATAAGGATGCAGTGGCGAAAGTGCAAAAGGATCTGAAAAACACGAGAGGAGAAGGTGGGGGATGTGTTGGAGAGGATGATGCTTGTCTCACGGGAGAGACAGCCGAAGCATTGCAACATCATCATCGCGCAATGCCGCTTCCACAATATATATATATATATATATATATATATATATATATATAGTGGTATAATTAAGATTTTGGTTTCATCTTATGGTAAGCTTAAAATCCATATGTTATATTGTTACTTTAACCTAGCTTAATTTCTCTTTAGTGCTTCTTTATTTTAGACTTTGATATTCTTCTAATAGATAAAATATATTTTAGTGGTAAGGTAACTAAATATAGAAATAAATGTAATGCTAATACTGATTGGATAACCTTAATTAGTTTGTGTAAATGCGATGTTAAAAATAGTGACAATATACCGTCGCGATGGTGTCACATATGTCATCAGGTGGTTGTCACTCAAAGGCGACGCTACTTCGAGACGATGAAAAGGCAAGTGGCATCGCCTGTTTGTCGATCCAAAATCGTTGATGTTGTGATGCCTTTGACACCGAGGTAGCGTCGTGGTTTTTGACGCTATTTGGCATTCTAATTTGTTAATTTCTTTTACTGAATTTTAATTCAAAAGAATAATCCTCGATGTAGAAATATTGGCCCGACTAATAAGCCAAACATTTTCTCTCTTTCACATATATGCATAAATAGTAAAGTATTAATAAATAATAAGTTATCTTTAAATAATGAAGAAAGAGGTCTTGCCTCTATCGAGCAACGATAGAGAATGTGATGGAAGACATTGAGGAGGGTGAACCCCCTCTTCGTCTCTATTATAGGGAATAGATAAAGAAAGGAACGACAAGGATGTAAGAAAAGAAATAAGTTCACTAAGAAATTTATTTCATCTTAAGATTAGGTAGATGATGATAATATACTACTCTATTATTTAAATGTATTTAACTAATATAAATTATGGAAAAATATATTGTATATATACGGAGTAAATTAACAATAAAGCATTGATATAATCTTTTTCAAATCTAATTATGTATATGTATATTAAGAGGCACGATATAATTTTTTAATATAAATATAAAAATACTAATCATGTGATAATAACTTTAAAGAAGCATAATATTGTATTGGAATATAATATTAGTTTAATCGCACGCAAAAAGGGAATTCAAACCTTCTAAAACAAGAGAATTCAAATTTTAGTAAAAGATATTGCCATTAGCTGCTAGAGAAGTTATCTTTAACGGTTCTAAAAAGTCTCTCTAGGCTTCACCAGCATGTCGCCAATAAATTAAAAATGCGATGCTTAATAAGATATTGTTTGGTAAAGTGTTAATAAATTTTAAATAAACTTCATTTATTTTCACTATGTTCTTATGATGAGAAAAAGATTGTTCTAGAACAATTTGTTCTTTACTTTATTTTATTCTACAATGATTAATATGTCAACTACATATTTTTAAAATTAACCTTTGACAGAAAAAAAGAACAATACCTCATTCTTGGGGATTGTTCTTGTACCATTAGGGCCTAAGAATCCGCAAAGATCGAAAGATGCGTCATTTGAAATTCATTTCTGTTAATAATGCATTAAATCATACTTCAATTGAAATTCATATGGATCCAAATTTCGAAATAAAATAAAATATGTTTGATATATTTTGTATATTTTCTTATCATGAGATTGTTAAGGAATTAATTTATTTTCCTATCACGAGATAGGTGTCCTATTTTTGACATTAATAGAGTCACAGTTGGTCTGTAACTCCTATCATTTGTAAAAGAGAGTGCATATATAAACTCCCCAAGAGTCCAAAGAGAAAGAAATATGATCTTGTAATTATCTTCTGTTTCTTCCACCTAATAAAACACTGCGTCGCCTTAAATTTTTCAGATTTTCTTACGGTGCATAATTTCTCTCGTGCAGAAATTCTAACAAACTGGTATTAGAGTGAGGTTTTTATTGACGATCCTCCATCAGACGTAGAGATAATATTGCACAACGTGAACATTAAAAAGTTCACAGGGCGAAATAGTTTCAGTCTCTGGCAGATCAAGATGCGGGCACTACTGAAACAACAAGGAGTCTGGGCGCCGCTCACGAACGTGTCGAAAAACAAATCAGACTCGAAGGGCAAAGAAAAAGAGTCCGACCTTGCAAATTTGGTGGCACATAGAAAAAGACGCACTCTATGATCCTATTATGTCTGATAGACGAGGTGATTATTGAAGTCGCTGATCAAGAAACAACGACTGATCTATGGACGAAACTTGAGAGTCTCTACATGACAAAGTCTTTGACCAATAAGTTGATGTTGAAGCAACGTCTGTTCGCCCTCTGCATGCAAGAAACTATACCTCTGAAGATCATCTTGATGAGATGAATATTCTATTGATGGAATTACGAAATATAGATGTCAAGATTGAGGTGAAGATGTTGTCCTACTTCCGTTGGTGTCTCTTCCCTTGTCATACGAAAATTTCGCTCAGTCTATTATATCGGAAAACACAATTACTCTGAAAGAAGTAAGATCGAGTCTACATAATGGTGAACTTCATCATAGGGCATCTGGAAAGTCTATGGAGACTCAGGCCGCAGGGTTGGTAACAACCGCAGAGAAGGCAAATACTAAAAAGAGTAAATCGAAGAAGAAGAACGTCAATCCGAAGGACATATACAACTATTGCAAAGAATCGGATAATTGGAAGAAGGATTTCTTCCATGAAGAAGGACACGGTTGCTGCAATAGCACACCATAACAGCGAATCTGATGATGATGATTTGGCTCTCATGGTATCTGATCATAAATGTTTTGAGGAGAGTTGGGTTCTGAATTCAGGATGTTCCTATCGACTCCACACAGAGAGTGGTTCTCAACTTATCAAAATATTGACGGCGAAAACACCATCATGAGTAATGATGCAGCATACAAAATAGTTGGAATCGACTCAATTCAGATCAAAACTCTTGACTATCGGGTGAGAAAATTGACAGAGGTCTATCATGTTCCGCAACTGAAGAACAATTTGATATCGTTAGGAGTTCTGAACTCCAAAGGATGTCGGATGGATACTGCAGGAGGTGTTCTCACGGTCACCAAGAGTGATGTTGAAGTCATTAGAGGAGTCAGACAAAAGTCGTTGTACATACTACAAGGCACAGTAATTTCTAACGTGGCTGCAGTAGGTAGTTCATCCAAATCAAAATCAGAAGCATTCAAGTTGTGGCACATGTGACTTGAACATGTGAGTCAGAAAGGGATGAACATCCTCAGTAAGCACAATCTTCTAGATGGTCATAAGATATCTGAAATTAAATTCAACAAGCATTATGTTTTTGGCAAACAAAAATGACATCAATTCAGTAAAGTCATACACAAGACGAAGGCAACACTCGATTACATTCACGCTGACTATTGGGGCTCCTCTCGGATTCCATCTCTAGAAGGTTCAAAATACTTCAGATCTGTGATAGATGATTACTCATGGATGATATGTGTATTCATGATGAAGTACAAGAGCGAGGCATTCGAAGTTTTCAAACAGTGGAAGGCTTTGGTGGAGAATTAGACATCGAAAAAGGTGAAATGCTTTCGTACCGATAATGATTTAAAATTCTGTTCGTCTGAATTTGATCAATTTTGCAATGATGAATGCATTGCGAGACATCGCACCATCAGAGATACATCGCACTAGAATGACATAGCAGAACGTATGGATAAAACTCTTCTTGAGAGGGCACGGTGCATGATTTATAATTCTGGTATGAACAAGTCATTTTGGGCTGAGTAGCACAACATGCTACCTTGTCAATCGGAGTTCTGCAATCGCAATCGATCTGAAGACTCCTATTGAGGTATGATCAGGTAATTCTGCTGATTATACTAATTTGAAAATTTTTTACTGTCCAACATATTATCATGTTAGCGAAGGAAAGTTGAAACCAAAGATCAAAGAAGGAGTCTTTGTAGGATATGGTGCAGGTGTAAAATGCTTCAGAATTTGGTCTCCCTCGGTGCACAAGGTTATTTACAGTAGAAACATATTCTTTGTTGAGATGTCTATGCTCAAGTAGAAATCAGATATTGTTGACTCGAGGTTGACAACAAACAGGTGGAGTTTGGATTAACTCCAATTTAGAATGAGACAGAATAATCTCATCTGACTGAACAATCAAAGTCTGAGGAGCAAGCACAAGAAGTAATGATAAGTCTAGCTACTGGACGTGCACGTAGATAGGTAGGTCATCTTAAGAGTTATGACTTTTAGGACATTGTTACATATGCATTCCAAGTAGTTGAAGAGATGGAGTTGTCAAATCAAGCTACAAGGATGTTATCGTATGTGCAAAATCAGAATAGGGACTAGCGGCGGCAGAGAGTGTTAGATGTCTGGTTAGATGTTCAATTCAACGTGGAGATTGTCAATAATGCTTTGAATCATACTCCAACTAAAAACTCATATGGACTCAAATTTCGGAATAAAAGGAAACATATTCTGAATATTTTCTTATTATTATTAAGGAATTAATTTATTTTCTTATCACGAGATAGGTGTCTTTTTTTTAAGATTAATATAGAGTGACCGTTGGAAAGTAATTCCTATCATTTGTAAAATAGAGTGACTATATAAACTCTCTAGATAAAGAGAAAGAAATATGATCTTGTAAGTCTCTTTTGTTTCTTCCATCTAATAAAAATGTCATCTTAAATTTCTCAAATTTTTTTTGTGGCGTCTCTTGTGCAGAAATTCTACCAATTGCTTTGCTAAGTGAATGATGAGGACGACCACACAAGTAGTTGCCTCGGTCGAGTTATCCTAGTAAACTCTTCTTTCGTATTTCCTTATCAAAGTCGAAGTTGGCTAGAGGTGTCTTAATTGTACTTCTCCTTTAACCTTGCCTTACAATTAATCTAAAAGTTACAAAATCATAATAAAACTTTGTTAGGAAAATGATAGTTGATTTGATATCAAACTCACGATGAGCTATTTCGTGGCAAAGCTATAATTATTGACATTCTTAGACCTTCTCATGTAATTGACGGAACTTCACATCACATTCTAATTGTTTCTCCTCCTATAATTTTTCAACATTGAATCTTTTTTTAATTATTACATAGAGTGGAATTTCAAATAATTTCATAAAATTTATTGGGGTTCTGATTTGAAATCTCTATTTGTCTGTGAAACTCAAAATGTACTTTTCTACTCTTGTTGGCTAACAAGGTTAGGATTTTTAAACCTCCCCACCGGAATTAAATCTAATCTATTTTTACTCAACCTTTCGTCCAAACACGCCTTAAGTTTTATGTTAGGACATCAAAGTGCTCTTAATTAAATTGACGTTCATATTTATATTATATTTATTTATAGATATGAATTTTTGTATTATAATTGTTTCTAGCCACCAACACAAAAATTAAAAAAAAATCGAAGAACTATTTGTAACGTTTGAAATCTTCAGAAGACAATTAATGGAAAATCAATAAGAATTAATGCATTAATGAAAATTCAAATCAAAATTTGATTCAAACTCAAAAAAGGAAACATCAATAGAGGAAACGGCCTACCAGGGGAAGGATTCCCTCCAAAGGGGCAAGAGGGAACGCCCTCGCCCCCTTTGGATTCCCTCCAACCGGCCGTCGCTCTCCCTTCGTCTCCTTCTCCTCCTTCGATCCGGTGATCGACGCGCGACTGGCGAAGCAGAGCACCACGATGATCACGACGAACGACTGACAAACAACGCACTAGGACCTTCCTCGACGTGCGCAAGGATGAGGTGTCTCCCTGTCAGCCGAAAATGTCCGATAGGAAATCGAATCGACGACGATGACTCCGACCACCGAAAATCGACGAAAGAGGTACCTTAGATTTAGATCCCCCTAGACGAAAAAATATAAATCTAATGTTGCGCTTAAAGATTTCATAGTAATCATGAATGCCATAGATGTACTTTTCATATTGTGATCTACTCGATTCCACGGCTGGAAGATCACCGGAGATATGGAAGATGACTGGCGCAGTTTCTGCGCGATAGGACCCGGCCCGAGCACCTGTCGACCTGGTCCGGGTTATGCTGGGACGCGGCCTGGAAGCGATTCAACTCGACCCGAGTTTATTTTCCGACGACGTCGCGCGATTATCATGCTACGACCCGACCGGGCTAGAGTTCAACTCGGCTCGGGTTGTGTCGACCGGACTGAGCGTGAGCTCGACCGAGACGACAATCGGTGCAAAGTCATCAACCCGGCCGAGTTAACCTCGACTTGGCCCGGTTAGTGTGCATCAATACCCCGAATAAGACCTGACTCGAGTCTTCATTGACTCGGCCCGGGTCATACACGTATTGACCCCGAGTATGACTCAGCCCGAGTCAGATATCAACCGGGCTCGGGTCTTACCGAGTCGGATCGAGTGCGAATCCGACTCGATATCGATCAATGTATGGTCAACGACCCGGCCCGAGTTGGACCTCAACTCAGACCGGGTCATGCACAGCAATTTTCCGACAGAGACTCGGCCCGAGTTCTCCTCAACCCGGCCCGGGTTTTGTTGGCCAGAAAAGCGGATTTTTCCGTCGATTCCAACCCTTTGTAAGTTAGACCTTGTCCTCAACAGAATCTCATTCAGAACCCTAAAGATATAGAGAACCAACCTTTCGAGGAAGAAGAATCTTTTCCTCTTCTGATTTCTATGTAATATCAAAGATGTACAAAGATAAGTAAAGTAAAGATAAAGATATGTGATCGCTATATGTCGTTCCAATGTATGGAACAAAGATTATATTTTTGTATAGAGAGGGGCAGGTAGTTAACTGAGGAGACAACGAACCTATTGGTCTTTGATGACCACTGTTCTGAGATTTCAGGTCCTCTCCCACCTGTATCTCGAAGAAGGATGATGCAATGGTCACACTCCTTCCCCCAAAGAACATATTACTAAGCCAGAGGGATATGTAGTTAGCTGAGGAGACAGTGAAACTACTGATTCTTAAATGACCACTGTTCCTGGGTGTAGGTTCTCTCCCATCTACATTTCGAATTGGGTGATGCATTGTCACACCCCTCCCCCTTTTAGGGCTTACTGGCTTTACAAATTCAGAGAGGCACCTCTAGCATCCCAACTTAATAAAGTCGAGTTAGCATATGGTAACCAACTTTAAAGATATCATAGTAATGTAAAAGACGTAGTGCAACTCACAGCAAAGCAAATGCAAAGTAAAGTATTGTATAGCGTGACATAAAATATGGTATAGTAAAATATGAAACATGGTATGGTAAAGATAATGCAGAGTATTGTAAAGATAAAGTATAGTTATAGTAAAGAACATAGTATAGATATTTATAATGTTAAAGTAAGATGTGTGATTCATTATAGTCAAGGTATAGAAGCCAAGGTGTATAATTGTTCATCACTGATATATTGTTTATATGATCATCATTGATTATTATTTCATCGTCCATGTTTCTATTGTACTGGACATCTTTGCTCATGGGTATTCGATTCTCCTGTATTAAAATTTTGCAGGTTTGAATGCAGATTAATGAGATGATGGAGGGCGCAAAGCTTGGAGAACGCTGCACATGACACCAACTATTGCTACAAGCTCTCGAAGCATGCATTTACGTTCCAACATGTTCTATTCTATTGATAGACATCATGTTCTTCCGCATATTGAACCTTTCCTTTTGATGAACTTATTAAGTTGTGACTCTATCTTTACTTTGTTATAGATTGCATTAACTCTTGATGTCTCTTGACATCCCGATATTTAAACTTTCATATTAAAGTTTTTTATTTTAATTCTTAATATATTGATGCCACGTATGTCATTTTATTGAATGGTTATAGTCAATAGTATAATAGACAGTGTAGCGCTTCCGGAATCAACCTGACTGTCTACGTGACAAAGCGATTTTGGGGGCGTTACACTATTTCTTTCGTTTAGTGACACCTTGCTGTGATCTATATATATATATCCACCTTCATGCATCACTAGTGGCCAAAATCAGCATTCCATTTAGGGAATCAAAAGTGAAATGTTGGCATCACTTCTCATGCATAAAACAAAATTGCTACACTTTGGCATCAACGAAGTAATTAACGCAAAGCTCAAACCCGGATAGAGCCATCGAGGGGTCACGGAGGCATCCCCAATGGCGAGGCATAGACAATTAATTTTTTTCTTTTTTTTGGTCTCTTATATCCACTAATTTAGAGTCTAAAAGATAGAGTAAAAATAATTTATTTTCTAGCTAATATGATAATTTCAAGACTCAAATTTAAAATTATTAGCACCCAGCTTTTAAAATTCAACCATACTAGTTGAGCCAATCAACGTGGAGTTTATCATTATCTGATCTATCATTTTTTTATACTACCATCGTGAACTTAAAAGTAATTAAACTATTGACATATTGAAGTGTATGCAAGCGTTGACCAAGTGAGAAATAATACGGACTGGGTTCACTAACTAAAATATAATAAACTGTTCTAAAAATACTTTTACGCCATTAGAAGTTTTATTCTAAAATTTTGAATTCTTCTTCTTTTATTTTTTTTCAAACTGCAAATTAACGAGAATCTATAATTTAAATTATTTATTAATATAAAGTTTTCAATAAATTATTATTAAATAAATAAAACTATAAATGTATGGAGAGTGAGTATGACATGATTCGAAGTTCTCAATTTTTTTACTCAATAAGTAATCAAATCGAGATCGGATCTCATTCGATATTTGGTCAATATTAAATCGGATCGAGTCCAAATAATGGTATCGAATATTCATTTAAGAGAATCGAAAATATTTCGATTCGATCAATCCTAATCAAATTTATCGATGGGTTTTTCGACAGATAGCGTCCGTGCGAAAATCACGCGTCGCAAACGATTTGCGACGGTTATATCAAAATCGTCAAAATCTTCGATGGTCCAGCTGGCGACAAGGTTGTCAAGATCGGGATCTTATATAAGATCGGAGGGAGTCATAAAATCGAAGATCGGATCGAGGATCGTAAGATTCTACCTATTAATAAAATAATATATTTTTAAAATAATAAATATATTTTGGCCAAATTTTTCGCATTTAAATCTTAAATGATACCCCATATTTTTTATCGAATTTTAAGTCAAATTATATGAAAACATATTAAAAATAAAAGAAAAATATTTAACTTCATATAAATGAATTTTTATTATCATAAATATATTTTAAATTAATATTTAAATGATTATATTAATCATATGAGATTGTATAGGATCAGATAAGATCGTATGACCAAAATTAAGATCATAGTAAGATCTTACACATAAGATCCTCAAGATAAGATTGAAATCGGAAGGGGTTTGTAAGATCGTAAAATCGTAAGATCTTAAGATCTATATCGAGATCTTGAAAACCTTGGCTGGCGGGCACGGTCGTCGATTGATAAAGATTTTAGACGGTTTGAGTCGTCGATATGTATCGATAGTTTGAACCGTCGATACTATCAACGGTTCAAATCGTTAAAAATTTAAATCGATGGTTTGAGCCGTCGATAAAACCGTTGAGTTTCGACGGCTCAAACCGTCGTTAACTTTTGACGGTTAAAACCATCACGGTTAGAACTGTCGATAATCATCAAAAAAATTAAATGCTTATCGATAATTATCGACGGTTCTAATCGTCAAAAAAATTAAAAAAATTCGACAAAAATTAAATGTCCAAACACATAATACATCAAATGTCCAAATGACAATAATCAAATGTCCAACACAAATGCAACATCATGTCCAACACAAATCCAAACACATAATGTCCAACACAAATCCAAACACATAATGTCCAACACAACATCATCAAATGTCCAACACAACACAAAGAAGCTATAGTACAACATCGTTCTCATCGTCGAATTCGTCACGCATTATGTCATGCGTCATTTTCTTCATCTCTTTCTTCGTACGACGCTCACGTTCTTTGAACTCTTTTCTGAGTTCCTACGTAACCTTTTGCCTGATCAAGTCAAACATTTGTTGCATACCTTGATCAGAGGAACCTGATATCGATTTATGACCATATCCAATATCTGCACTACCAACAGAAGATCCGAGGTCGTAAATGCGACCGTTCTTAGCCCCAACGTGATCCGCCCAAAGTTGTCTTGTGGTCAGCGGTGTGGTCCCCTCCTGCGTGGCTTGCGTAATGTGCTCGACTTCTCTTGTTTTGTAGCCCTCTTGAATTTAAAAAAAAAGATCAATCAATTATATTATTTATAATGATGAATTTACTATCTTATATATTTATTTGAAAATTTTAAAAAATAACATCAAGTAGATTTACAGACATATGTCTCTCGAGCAAATGATAAAACCCATTCTTTATTTTTCTTCTGATGAGTTCGAAGAAATATTTCGTCCTGAGTAGGTGGTCTACCCGTCTCTTTCTCCTGTAGTTAAAAATGTCAAATAAAGTATAATATTTTGTCCACGCATATTGAAAGACTTTATCATTTTCTTCGCAATCGTGCTCGTGGATACACATCCACCCGAATGCAAGCATGCTCACTGGTCGGACTCTCGACTTGTTTTCACTTTTTCGCACTTTGATTTGTACTCATCGGTAGATCACTTTCGTAGCAGTTCGATCCAAACAACCTCAGGGATCCAATTGGATCATTCTCCTGCAGCTCGAGCTTCCGAAAACATCGCAGACAATCTCTTTGAGCACCGAGAATTAAAAGCCTTTCACATTTATTCCATATGCTCGGGATCCCACCACACATCAACCTGCATGTATATAAAAATAATTAAATTAATATGAAGATAAATTTAAATGATCAAGTTGGCTTCTGAGGATACATAAAATTCATGAAATAGCGTCTGTCTCGTGGCATAAGGAACTTCCCTCCATGTAAGCCACACATTAGTATACTTATGTCGTAACACCTTAGTAACTGCAGCAGTCATGGGTTTCGACGGTACAAATCTTTACGAATATGAAATTATAAAATTCGATGGATGAATCACAAAATGTAAACGTTTCGAAAGATATAAAATAACCCGTACCCTAAATTATCATCTGGCTGTAACTATGTTTTGTGCACACGATTTGACGAGGCTACATCTGAGGGTTCCACGAAATCAGGAGCTCTAACGGGTTCTTCCGGCAATTGCGTCTCCAGTTCTGCAATATCAGCATGAGAGGAAGGAGCCGACGGAGGAGACTGTCGTTCAATGATGCAAATGCCCGTGACTGATCTAGGTACTCCGTCTGAAGAAGTATCTCTAGGGACGACCTTCTCTTTTCCCTTATTTTTTTCTTTATCAAAATGAAACATCTGCATGATACAAAATTTAATGCACTTCAAATTTAAAATTGATACAAAACTTTAAATTGATAACGTTTCGACCTGACGTTCGGCTACGTCTTGTGTCGCATCTTCAGGAATGGAATTGCAGGTATAACTCGAGAACCAATTCCTAATATGCGGAGGCGCTTATAAAAAATAAATAAATTAATTCACTTATTTTTATTTTTAAAATTGTGATCATTATTTCAAACACTCACGAGATGGAAACGAATATGGAAATGCATCGTCCTCATCAGGCATTCGTCGATTTGAATGATCGTCAGCATGCATTGACGATCGTTCAGATATGCATCAACGCCATCTATGAATTCTTATGTCAAACCTCTACGACCAGGATTATTTCTATTGTACATCCATCGACGATCGTTCAGATATGACATAATTTCTGCATTATTTATAAGTTATACTAATTAAATATCCAAAATTTTATAATAAGAGGCATATTAGAATATTAATAATGAGACATACACGAAGAATAATGATTTAGGTGTAAAAAAAAAGCAAAATTTGATAATCACTACGAAGGTTCACATATTAAACTTTAAATAAAATATCAAAAAAACATCATAAATAGTAATTAGAACTCATCAGGAACATCATAAGCACTAATATGAACTAATCATAAATACTAATTAGAACTAATCACAAACATCATAAACACTAATTAAAATTAATCATATTTGCACTATAAAATAACAAATTACAACTAATGAATGAAATCTAAAATAAGAAATTTAAAAACATTACGTATTTAATAACTACTACAATAAATAGAATTCATATTTCATTGTCAACACATATAAAATAGTAATGACTTAAAAATAAATAACTTACGTCGTTTGGAGTAATAGGGACAATAAAATAATTCCAATAACCTGCATTTAAATTAAACATAAGACTACCAAAAATATAATCTCCAAATTTATGATACACTCATTTTTTGCATTCTTACACTTTTAAAATTGTCGAAAGGAGAAATCTCACAAACCTCTTCTCTCAAGAAAACAAAGTCATGTACGAAAAATGAAAATACATTAACATACGTTAGGGAAAAAACATTACATTAACATCCATCACGAAGTCGTACCCGTCAGAATTGGCTGCCGTCTCAGCCGGATTCGAACACAAACAAAAACATCGGCACATGTTGTGGACTAATCAATCTACTATATAATTAATTGTTCATCTCAGTACATGCATTGTACTTAATTACTTAACATGTAATATGTTCTGTAACTTTGCATATGCCAATGAGAGAGAGAGATTAGAGAAATAAAGAAGCCCACCAAACAGACCGGAATTGAAAAGCCATCGATTAGTTACAAAAAAAGGTAAGAAGTGTACAAAATTGCTTAGCACAATTTATCAACACGTAATTAATTTAGGAATAATGAAACAATTCTCAGATCCTGCCGCCGCGGTCGGTTCCGGCCGCCGCGTCCAGATTGGGCATCCGCGGTCGGATCTGGCCGCGCCGACCGAATGGTGCCGCGATGGGCAATTTTGGCCACCGCCGCGGCCAGATCTGTCCTCCGCGGCCGGATCTGGCCGTTGCGGCAGGATCTCGCCGCCACGCATGGCCGGATCTGACCGTCGGGCAAGAACATAAGGCGGAGGCTAGGAGAGAGGCCGAAGGATGGGGCCCGGGATCGTACCTACGTCGGAGACGAAAGGTTGTAGAGACAACGCCGACGGGTCGCGAGCGGTGCACGACGGCTTGATTGCTCAGTTGGTGGCGGCAGGGTCACGAGCGCAGGCGGCGGCCGAGCGCGGATGCCGGGACGTCTGAGGTCGCCACCGGAGATCGAGAAGAAAGAGATCGGGATCGCACGAGGGAGGGAAACCGAAATAGTGACAGAGGGGTCGGATATTTATATCATCCATTTCCGACGGTTAGAACCATCGAAATATAGGTAAATAATATAAAATATTAATTCAAATTCAGACGGCCCAAACTGCTGAATGAACCGTCGAAATTTTCGACGATTTCTAACGTCACAAAATATAATATTATATATAAACTGAAATAGAAATTTATAAATTATAAATCTTCCTTTTCGACGGTCAAAATTGTTGAAAACATTTAAATTATAATTGTCTATGAGTTCAAATTTCGATGGTTCTGACCGCTGAAAATTTCGACTGTTCCTCAAATCGTCGCAACTTTCGACGACCAGAATCGTCGAAAGTAAAAATATAGATAACCTATTACCGTTAAGATATTTCGATGGTTATGACCGTCGAAAGTTTCGACGGATAGGTGAACCGTCGATATTTTCGACGGTCCGAACCGTCGAAAAGTTATCCGACAATAATTACAATGGATATTTTGATCCGTCGAAAAATCCGTCGGTAATTCAGACGGATTTATGCCCCATCGGAAATGAATCGTCGAAATTTGACTATTTTCTTATAGTGCCTAGCAAGAGAATAAAAATTGTAAAAAGAAAAATATTTCAATGCAAAATAAAAAATGGAGCACTAAATTAGAATAAGGAATATGGTTGAAATATTAAAGAATTTGCCTCCATATAATATTGAAATGATATATTACTAATACTTTTTTCCACATGCGATCTTTAAATGCAAAAAACAAAGAGAAGCAAATGCCACTGATGCCCCCCTCCAATGTTTCTTCAGAAACGTGACGTGAGACAGATGACGACCATGAACAGCTACGTACTCTGACTCGTCCTCTCTTATCCCGCCACGTGGGGAAAATTATGATGAAACCTTGATTGCCGTGACATGTGTATTTATTATCTACATGAGTAAATATTTTATATATCCCTGCCAGCATGCATACGTACACCAACATCTCTCTCTCCCTGCCAGACAAAATGACAAACAGAGAGGAGAGAGAGTGAGAGACAGGAGCGAGGGTGAAAGAAATAGGATGGAGAGAGAAACGAAGAGGGAAAGAGAGGAAAAAGATCGAAGACTTTTTTACCTCATGGTCTCTCTCTGATATTTGTCCACTCGAACCCCATTTCTCTCTCATCCCCCCTCCCCTGGCCCTCCCCCTCTCCTCCCCCCCTACCCCCCACTCTCAACTTCATGAGCCGTATTTAACTCCCCGTCGGCAGCCAAAAGATAACTCCTGCAGCAGCTTGCAGCAGCAATAACTTTATATAGCAGCCACAGATATAAAGGATGCGCACTGTGCGCCGCCGTACCCCCTCCCCTCCCTTTGGCCCTCTCCCTTCAATTATTAGCGCCCCTGGCGCTTTGCGATCGATCTGAATTATAGTGGTACCGGTAATTGTATAAGTAGCATCTCATCTCACCATTTTTGGAGGAGGTGAATTGAAGGGCCGGCCTGAGGATATATGGAGAACAAGCTTAGCGTCCACCAGAAGAACTGGAAGCCGCAACCCAACAAGGCCAAGAACAAGAGGCCTGTCAAGGTCGTCTACATCTCCAACCCCATGAAGGTGAAGACCAGCCCCGAGGAGTTCCGCTCCGTCGTCCAGGAGCTCACCGGCCAGGACTCGGACGTCGCCAACCTGTTCTCCTCGGCGCCCGCTGACTTCTCCGATCCGACGTCGCCCGCCGCTTCTAAAGCTGACGAGCCGAGCGGTCGCAGCGGCGGCGAAGCGCAGGCGAAAGCCGGCCCCGAGACTGGAGCTACCGACATCGTGGCGGGTTCGTTCGAGAGCTTCGCCGAGCCATTTAGCCCGCAAATGCTCGAGGTCGTAGGATATAACTCGCCGCCGTCCCCGCTCTACTACGAAGGTAACGGCTTCAGAAACCTTTGACATATGGTGCCGAACAATGCATGAACATGGCCGCCGGTGGTCGAATTAATGGCCGATCGATCTGCCCGTGAGGCGCAGGCCGCGGTTCCGAGTGATGAGTTGGTTAATGTAATATTGATCTGTTGATGTGTTGGTGTTTTTGATTTCTAATTTAGTGTTCAGCGGCAGCGGCAGCGGCCTCGGTCGGTCGTGTATCACTTGGATGGATTGGATAGCTATGTGATTTTATGGTGGAATGGAACCTTGAATCAGATTAATCCGTTTATTAACTGTTGTGAGATTTCTATGCTTGCTGATGTTTATGCTGTCGGAACTCCATATATGTTAATGGTGTACTTTTCAGGCCCCGTGATTGAGACGACATGATAAAGTAACTATGGATAGGAGAATGGTCGCCAAGTACATGGTAGTTGTATAGCACATACCTTTGGCTTTTCAAGTTCTTCGGAACGTACTCTTCCTCCAATGTTTAATATTGCCATCTATAGGAATCGTAGTATATGTCATAAATCTGTGGCAACAAAACCTGGCTAGTCGCAGCTCGCTAGATTTTCTAGCTCAAACACGTATACGTGCACGTCACATCACATCTCCGGAGATGTGAACCTCTCTCTCCCTCTCTCTCTCTCTTTCTTTCTTTCTCTCACGCACACACTCATAGCACAACTAAAACGTGCTTCATCTGGATAATGCTAAGAATAAACTGTTCCACAAAAGTGCTTCATCTGGATAATGCTGACAATTAAAACACTGTTCCAGAAAAAGTGCCATAGCTAGTTGATAATGCAAACCGATAGATAAGAGGGGGCACAACTTCCAGATACGAACTTCTAAGGCAGCTTTACTGTTCTTGTTGCTTAGCTTAAGAGAGAAAAAAAGGGGAGGCCTTTTGTTTGAAGTATTTACATTTCATGTTTTCAACTTTCATTACAGAAAAGGTTGGTCCTCTAACCAGTCATATATGTATACCTTCACTTTTTGTCTTCATCCTCGAATATATATTCTTGTCAACCTATTTTTTTTATTTTATTTTACCATTCCAATTTGTGAGATCTGATCAGCATATCCTAACTTGAATACAGTACATTACCTTATTTTGCCTTCATCCCATGCATTGATTTCTATTTGAAATGCTTATTGTCTCTTCCTTTTGGTGTACCAATGACTAGAAGATTCATGCAAATGTTGCTAGGCAAAAAAAAAATATAGAAAAGGGGATAACATCGATCATAACATGCAACTGGTATTTAATACTTTGTAAGGAAATGGATGCTCAAGGGAAAGAAGATTATCGCATTAGGCGACGAGGGTAATTTCAATTTTGTTGGAGTTGAAGTTTCTCATCAAGCACGAGTACTATTAACTTCCTCGCATGTAGTAGAGCGAACATGAATTTTGGTATTTACGTACAATAGTTAATGATGATTAAATTCATAGATACCCTTGGGATTAATCAAGCTTTCTCTCTATTAGTGCTATAAACATGACCAAATGCCTTTTGCACATATTTCACATATAGATCCTCCAACCACTTTGGTAATCTTCAAACATGAAAATTTTTAGGAACCTCAAGATTTGAATCCTTTTTTCCAACATGGAAGGCAGAGTCCCCCACGAACATCCCCCTAGATGCAATTGATCAGTCTATCACAACTTATCTCTGTTCATGTAAATAATATGCCTGATTCATTAATCGTTTCCTGTCATTTATGTGTGATTATCCTTTTCAAGTAATTTAAAGTCTTCCAACAGAAATTTAAAAGCTAAGTTGAATACAGTTCAATTAGTTTTTGTTTCTGGTTAATGTCCTTTTGTATTAATTCCATCATATTCATGTTTCTTATTTCTAGAATAATAATATTTTTTTATTAAAGATTCTATTCAATTAACTGAGAGAGCCAAAGTAAATTTCTTGGATGATCCCCCAGGAGGGAATCCATCCCAAAAATAGTCAATCCTATGAGCCAGGATATCTGCAGCACGATAGAAATTAATATACAAAATGATGAGATGCGATTTAAGAGGCAACAAATATCAAAGACCAGCCTGTTGACGTGCCATGGGCATGCTGCACCTCGCTTCCGAGTGTTGATGAGGACCTCAGAGTCCTGTTGAATCTGAATGTTGAAGATGTCCTGAGCAACTCACTCGTGAAGCCCCAAAAGAAGGGCCAAGCCTCCAACTCTATTGGGGTTCGGGCATGAGGGCATGAGCACCTGCAAAAACGAAAGTGCCATTGTGAGTTCTAAGTAGGAAAGCAACACCTCATGTCTTGCCTTATGTAACAAAAGAGTGATAAGATACCACTTTGTAGTTAGTAGCTGCTGGTTAATTAAGTAGTGGGTAGTTGGATGATAACACCTTGTATTAGTTAATGACCGATTAAGAAAGTAATAGATAGTTAGTTATATTTGTAATTTTGTTAAAGTTATTGTAACTATATTTGCATGTTATAAATACATGCATGGGTTTTAGATTTAGAAGAGTCTTGGAAAGTGTGCTTACTAATTATGTAATTGAAGTTTGGTCCATTTCATATGGACTTACATAAATTTGTCATCTCGAATTAACAAATTATTGATAGTAATTGTGTTTAAGATTATTACACTTTTACTTTTAATAATAGTTATCCTAGTTTTATTTTAATTATATATTTTTAGTTTGTATAAATTGGCATAAGAGCCTCAAAAATCCTACTGGTATCAAAGCCTCAAAGATCCTAGTAGTAATATTTCTCTCTTGGCCCAAAGATGAAATTAATCAAGTTTGGAAGCTTCAATTGCACTTGCAGAATATATTATTAGCTTTCTTTTCTCCGCCTTGAGGAGAAGGCAAAATTTTAGGAGGGGTGCACTGATAAGATACCACTTTATAATTAATAGTTGGTTAATTAAGTAGTGGGTAGTTAGATGATACTACCTTGTATTAGTTAGTGACTGGTTAAGAAAGTAGTAGATAATTAGTTATATTTGTAGTTTTGTTATTGTTATTGTAACTATATTTGCATGTTATAAATACATGCATGTGTTTTAAATTTAGGAGAGCCTTGGAAAATGTGTTTACCAATTATGTAATTGGAGATTGGTCCACTCCATAGGACTCATGGAGATTTGTCTTCTCGAATTGACAAGTTATTAGTAATAATTATGTTTAAAATTCTTGCACTTCTACTACTAATAATAGTTATCCTAGTTTTGTTTTACTTGTATTTTTAGTTTATATCAAAGAGTCATCGATGTTTAAGGCTGTCTAGGGAAGGGAGGAGGTCCCACTTGGCTGGAGTTGACCGGGATGCACAAATTGGGGGGAATGAGAAAGAGAAGAGAGGTTCCGCAAGGGATGTGCCTTAGGGTCGTGGACATCAACATAATCCCAATACACTGTCAAAGCATGCAACCAAACTATGTTGACGATTGCCCCACGTGATCGAAAGTGGATATCATTTCTCAGTCCCAAGATTTGCCATAAACAGTGGATGAAGATTGATAGTAAGGTTATTTTGGATTGTTGATCCAAACTTTCACCCTCATGTACCAACTGACTAGTATCCTAGGAAGCATTGTAAGTGAACTGGTAATTCAATTTGGATTGTAGGGTATTCCAAATTTGATGGGCAAAACTACACTGAAAGAAAAGATGAGAGGTTGTTTCATGATGGGTACCGCAAAGTTTGCACGTTGAATTAACTGCCTGGTTAAACCTTATTATCATGTCCATATTTGAGAGACGACAACGGAGGAGTTTCCATAGAAATATGATTTTTTGGTTGAAAGAGAATATTCCATACTTTCGACCACGGGGGCCCTAGCCAATGAGAGAGGTCATTGTTGGTGACAAAGGAATCTATATATAGTCTAGGCCAAAGCCTCTCTATGGGTATTCATAACCCAAACCCACGAGTCATCACAAGCAGAGGAAGGTACATATATGCTAGTGATTGCTTGCTTAAATGATTTGCCGATCCAGGCAATGGAGTTCCAACTATTATGTAGGTGGATCATGCTTACTAGGAAGTTATCCATGTTAATGTCAATTGACAGGAACATTGGCTTCTTGCCTAGTGGAATATAAAAAATCCATGGGTCATTTAGCAAAGAAATTGATCCCTATAGTCAAGGGGTCTCCTAAACTCGAGTTAAGCTTAGCCAAGGACCTAATAATCTGACACCAAGGATTGGAAGCCCCACACATGGTAGGAGGATTGTCCCAAGGATGTAAGTTAGTTGCCATATTTGTTCTTAACTACTCGAACCCAATTCAGGTTGACTGGAGTTGTTGAGTATATGTCAAGGATTCTTTTAGCCATTAAAGAGGTCTGGATATGACTGATGTTTCTAATTCCTAAGACACCTTCACTTTTCAGGCGCTGAACGGTATCAAAATTTATCAAATAAGTGCCTTTCCTATTGTCATATCTTAGCTTATGGGCTTGCTGAAGATGTTCAGTTGTGCAGATTAATTAAATCCCAAATATTAATGGAGTACCCGTACATATCATAGTTGGTACTCCTTGAAAACTCAAGATATCTACCATGCCTCCTATGGTAGCCTTTTCTTTAACAAACTCACAAACTTTTGCATGAAACAATTATGATATTTATAATAACTCAGCATCAATTTACTCCAAAATAGTTGCTCTAACTGTTATTAGATATGGATTATTATGCTTATGAGACATATTGATCATGTATTACTGATACGCAATTTCTTATACTTCCAATAACAAGATAATGTCAAATTGCAAGTTGTTAATCTTTTTATACTTGCATGATATTTTGCTGAATCCTGAGAGAAGCTTGACAACAGCATCACTATATTGTTTCTGCCTAATAAAAATGTGTCACAATGCAGCATGTATGCTTTTATTATATGGCAGTCCTTTATGTTTCAGTTTTGTTTTGTCTTTGCATAGAAGGAAATATTTTCGGGCAGATCTGCATTAATTAGCTAATAAGTAATAACTAAAGAATGTTATAACAGCAGGCCTGCACTTTAGACGTTTGATCTATATTGAAAGGATATTAATGCACAACATATCTTGCCACTGATTCGTCTGCAGAGATTGCCTTCAAATAATCAATTACAAGTCTACATAAATGCTTATGATTGTTTCACAGTAATTTGTTGGATATTCTTGCTAGTAAATATTTATTCCTTGTCCACCATTATACATCTACCAAGAATCACTTATACATACACATATGTGTGTGGCAAGGTACATCTATACATGGCTAGTGTCAAACAAATGAAACAAAGGAATAGTGGTAACACACACAAGACATTGTTTTCAAGCTAAGGGTCTGATTCCAAAATTTGATACTCATCATTGGCATAGTGTCTCTTCTTCCCCTTTAGTTGATCAACTATTTTAATTGCTGATCATAAGCTTCTCTTGTACTTAATGTAGAAAAGACAGGGAAAAGAGGAAGTGCATCTTGGTGACAGCAACATGTGTAGCTAGTTTTATCTTTAAGCACTAAAGTTATAGTGATATACAGCAATGATTTATTGCAAGCCTAATTATTGATGCTGAATAATTCACGGCATTATCCTTTACATAGTTTTCTCCATCCCATTAAGACACCTTTTACTTGATTATTATTTACGAGCAAGATGGTGGCTAGAAATTATCTACATTCAGAAAGCCGGAAGAAGCAAATTAATATATAATTAATCTACAGATCATGTCTTCGGATCATGACTAAGTACATGGATATGTAGAAATGAAACTGCATCTATATAGTGTGATTGCTGATAGTTTCATAAGGAAAATTAAGTGGCCCGCAAACAACAGTATATCAGAATAACATTATAATAGAATCATGTGCTGCCTGCTGCATCTGAAGTAGTTCATGAAATCAAGCAATCCAATGTCAGATTATTGCAACGCAGGAACATAAAACGTACCTTCAATATTCGAGAATTTGCAATCTGGAACAGTTATTTTTTTGTTGTATGCTACACAAATATGTGTGCGCTGCCTGATTCATTATTTTTTTGGGCATTTTTGTTCAAGTGATGCTTAGGGACTCTTCTGACCAGGTGGTAATAACTATTATATGTGTGTGCTGTAAATGCATAAAACAATGTGTATTACATTATGCTCTATCTAATAACCTAATTACAAGTAAAATGTGTAGTTTCTTTATGCACATACATTAACTGCGCTCGTAATGGCCAAAACTTTAGTGAGCAAGAGCGAATAAAGAGGGCAAGTGGAACTCTATATATATATATATATATATATATATATATATATATATGTATGTATGTATACGCGTACATATAAGTATATGCGTGTGTAGATTAAAATGTGTTTACACGTAACAGTTACCCTTATGATTCCACTTCAGCTTTTGGTAACTTGATGTGATCTTCCTAAGGAATACCTCTTGACCAAATGCTAAACAACGCCTACACAAAGTGTCGTCCCCATTTTCTGCGAAGATCCGGAGGTTATCTTTCACAAAATGGATCATAGAATCACAAACAAGAATCCTTTCTAAATGGCTAAATCAATAACCAACCAAAACAAAATCCACAAGCATTGTAATTAATTAGGAGAGGTTTATCTTTCGGTTATGAAATGTTCAGTATGTATGTGCTAACAAAAGATGAGATATTAAGATTATAATCAACAACCATTTAGTTAATTGATACAATAAGGAAAAGAAAAAAAACCTACAGAGTTAGGTTATCTTTGACAAAATGGTAAAGTTGTGGGTTTTGGAATTAGAATGTTTGGGGAAATTAATGACTGTGGCACATAGATTGGCAAGGATAAATAGAAGCACGTACATACACAACATATGGGGTAAAAAGACGACTTTTGTATATATCGTATAATTTCAGTTAAAAAATACTTTAACTAAAATTATTCAGAAACTTAAACATCATAAATATATTTAAAATGGAAACTAGGTGTATAAGCAATTAAATTGACACACTGTAGGGTTATAAGTTTTCCAATCTCCATCTCTGCCCATAAAGAAGGAAAGAACTACACGGACGCCCCAACTTTATTCCGAGATCAATCACATTTCTATTTTTATGTATTATTGCCATCCCTATATTCATATAAATTCGTGCTTAAATGTTAGATTACTGTAAAGGTAAGAAAAATAGCCAAAAAAATTAAAATAATATCTTATCAAGATTCATTAATCGATTTAATAATGAGAAAATTGTTACAGCGTTCTTTAGTTAACGGCAGTACATTAATCTACATTTGCACGACGAGTTCCGCAACTAAATTGAAAAATCGAGACTAATAACTCTCTTCTGTTCTGCCTATCTTTCGTTTTTTTTTTTGGTAAGATCATATTTATGATTCTTCTGTGCATATAAAGGTACCATTATTATCTCATTTATTTTTTAATTCTCATAAATTTTAGTCATCATAAATATCTTTTTGACTGAGAGAGACATTCTCATGCTATAATAGGAAAAAAGAAGGCTCCTTTAATACACACTGTATTCTACACATATTTGTTAATCACATTTAGTCAGTCCATCACTATATATCCGTTTAAGTGGATCTAGCTGCCCTTTCAAATGATACCTTTCCTTTAATGTTGGAATAATTTAATATTTTTATTAATTAAATATTAACTCAAATCAACTTGCTGGAGTAGCTCAGTTGGTTAGAGCGTGTGGCTGTTAACCACAAGGTCGAAGGTTCAAGCCCTTCCTCTAGCGTTATATCTATTTATTTTTTGTTATTTTTATTTATTTTTTTTAATTGTAAACTTTAGGCTCTTCTATCATTTGCTTCGGCATATGAACTCGAACAATATCAAGTATGAGTAGAGGTAGTTGACATGAACACATGAGGTAAAAAAATTGTTAAAAATTTTGTTGATCATTTAGGAGCCTGATTAGGAATAAAATCACAGTATTTTTGAAAAATTAAATTTATTCATATTCCACGGTACTGTTTGTTCGAAGAGAATATATTCTTCAAATATAATATGTTATAAAAAATTATTATAGAGAGTCTATTATTATTATTATTATTATTATTATTATTATTATTATTATTATTATTATTATTATTATTATTATTATTATTATTATTATTATTATTATTATTATTATTATTATTATTATTAGAAAAAATATAATTAAAAGTTGAAAAGATGAGAATATACATATTCGTCTGTTTTAGAAGAATATGTATATCCTCTAGTTGAGGTTAAAAATGATGGTATTATGTTTTTCTAGATGATTTCATAATATCCAAAGTTTGATCAAAATATTCTAATTCCATCCGGTGTTTGACTATATTTCAAGAATGACACGATATTCTAGTAATTATTTCGCAATCAAACGGCACCTAATGTTTGCTTTTTAATAATTCTTTGAAATATAAATTTTGGTTCAAGTATTTTAGTACTTACAAAAAGTAGTTTTACTTAAATTTAGTACATGGCAAGTATTATCACGATCTTATGAAGTAAATGAACTACATGTGAAACTCACATAGATGCCCAATCTCTATATACAATTTAATACATATTAATGATGGATATTAAATTTTAGTATTTCAGTAGAAGACTTATTCTGAATTTAGACTATTGAAATAAATAAGGTGGTATTGGTTTTGGAGGCATCTAAGCAATTAATTTGATTGCAATAGCTTGGAGAACCTTGTGGCACTTGTTTAAAATCATAAAGTGATTTTCTCAAACGATATGGATGAAATTCATCAGAAAATTTCGTGTTATTTCACAAAAATATTATCAATCACCATGAAGAAAATCATTGAAGCATTCAATTTTTTGATTTTCCATGGACATGTAATACTTGAGTAAGCACCAAATAAATTGTTTAAACTTGGCAACTAGACTAAAAGATACCCGTAAAATTTACAACAGGTTGCACATGGAATTCAACTTTATATTTGTTGGGAAACACCCATTTATGTCCAATGATATTCATGATATTTCCATGCAAACCCAACTTCTAAGTGTTGTTGTTGATTAAAGCATGAGTGTCATTAATCATTCTTGCTCTTCAATGAGAATATTTAGCTACATTGGAATAACAAGTATGATTAGTTTTAGGAAAATACATAATGACATGCTTGATACCCGACTAAACATCATACGAAGAACGATAGTCAACTGTGGACAAAGAACCATGTACTGAGACAACTACAAGGTGAAGTGATGCTGAGAAGGCAAAACATCATACGAAGAAGACGAGTACAGAAGACTAAGGTGCGGGTGAAGGTGAAGAAGAAGAAGAGAAATCAATAGGAACATACATCCATGGTGTATAAGGAGGAATCCAAGACTAAAGGGAAGCTAGAGCATCACAAAGAAGACTAAAAAGAAAACAAATCCTCGTTAAAGTGACAAAAGTGACCTATATAATGGCGACAAGATGTAGGATGATAACAACAATAGTCATGACTACTTGTTGGTTTTCCAAAGAATACACACATGATGGAGGAAAGAGAAAAATTGTGAAGATTATAAGGATGAAGATAACGATATGTAACATAGCCAAAAGTGCGAAGCAATTTTAAGCTTGACAAGAAAGAGGAAAGTAAGGAGAGAAAGAATTAAGCAAATATGTGAGAAGGCAATTGATGAGATAGACTAACTAATTCAAACAAAATTGCACTGGAATAGGCGAATGAGAAAGAATGGATAATTCAATCTCAACAATATGATTAAATTTTTGCTCAACAGAACCATTCTATGCATGAGTGCGACAATAAGTTAAGAAATGATGAATGTCATAGTTTTGGAAGTCTTGATAAGCTGTGAAACTCACTACTATGTTTGAATGAAAATAGTGAATTGTGAAGAAAATATCATCATCTATTTTATTAAATAAGGTGTGTGATCAAGTAAATTTTGAGAAATCATAATGAAATAAGACAAAATATTGTGTCCATTTAGTTAGAGTATGGAGTACTCACATGTTAGCAAATATGAGTTAGGATTTGTGTTGTGATTGGTTGTAGACGACAGATGTGAACAAGAAGACTTGCTAAGGAGTCATGCATAATAATTGGAAGTAGACCTTAATAAGTGATAGGGTTTAGAATGAACCAGAACACAATAAATAGTTGTATGACATGGGTGACAAAAACATTGATGCTAATAAAGATCCATCACACAATAGGCTACATGAGCCGATGGGATAGAATTGATAGTAGGAAGAGGCTACAAGCCATGAGTAACAAGTTGACAAGCGGCTTGATCCTTAACAACTCAATGAGTTGGATGAAATTCAAAAAAACATTCATTTTTAGTAATGAATTTATTGACAAAAATAAGAGGCTGAGAAATTTGGGGAACATAGAGAATAAATTTCAAAAGAAAAAGTGATCGCAGAAGTTGGAAGATATTCTAGGACGAGCAATGGTCAAGCACTTACCATCACCAACCCTCAATAGATCACCATCTTCATGTGGTGTTGCAGACAAGGGAGCATTGATGTCCATCATGACATGATGAAAAGTGCTTGTATTAGGAAGCCATTTAGAATAATGATGAATAACAACAACAGTGTTGCTTGTTGGCAAAGGAGAGGAATCGGAACACCTACTAAAGGAGTGGTGGAGCTAGGAGAAATAGTTGGTGGCAGCGAACCTACATGGCACTACCATAAGGACACATACTGGACACAGAGTGAGATAAGGAATGACCATGACCAAAATAGAAATACCAATCTCAACCACAAGATGTAGGAGCAGCATAGTTTGCAAAGGATTGAACATGTGCCAAAAAGAGTTTGTTGTTCATGTGCAAGGCAGATTTCATGACTCGATAAAATGCTTTGGAGTTTTGGATACGAAATAGGATTTGGAAAAGCCAAAAGAGAGGGAACAATGGCATTAAAATGAAATCCCAAGTTATTGAATATGATGTGGTTGAGGTTCGAAGGAGAGAGGACATGACCTGGAGGCTGGAGCAGCTAGCTTGTTTTGCAATGTATTTAGCATTGCGAAAATAGGAAGCTAGTAGAGTGTCAACTTTGCCAAGATTCTGGAGTTGCATATTCAATTGAAGAATGTGAGTCGTTGATAGAGCACCAAGCACCGAATGACTACTTGAGAGCATGCTAAACATCAAATGAAGTTTCAAGGGCAACCACCAATGTAAGAACCTCCTCATAGAGAGATGCAATAACAAATTGAGGATGGTGTGTTACCCAAAGAAGATAGTTGGTAGAAGTGAGTTTCAATCAGCGAAAGTATGGGACTAATCATAGGTAAAGAAGATTGTGAAGTACCATCAATGGATAAAAGGAGAGGACAACCATTAAAATTTACGGCTCTCATATCATATAAGATGCTTTTAATAACTTGGCGATGATTCTTCTCTCTTTTTTGCTAATACAGTGACACACCCTACTAGTTTGATTCTGATCACATTTATTTACAATTATTATTTTCTTGTTCTAAACTATAGCCTCTTTAACTCAAAATAAATAAGTTGAGGTGAACTTTGAATATCCATCATATAAGAGAGTAAATGCAACTATTAGCTTGTGTCTCTCCAGTGAAACCCGATACAATGAAATATGGGCATCTTTACCTGGGAAAAAATAATTTAGTGTGAAATTGAAAAGCCCATAGTACAAAAGAGTAAGCGCAGCCATTAACTAATGGGGAGGGGGATGGAAGCTCCTATGCTGTTTTAGCAACAAGGGAAATGTATCTCCACAACTAAGGAGAAAAAGTACCGATACGTTACAGATCACCAGGAGAAAGGGAAACCAAGAAAGAAACCACATTTCGATTCCACTCAGTTTCTTGTTCAGGACAAGCTCAGAGACACTGCAGAATTTGCTGACCTGCACTTGGAACCCAGAAAACAAAGGTAGCCTTGCGATCTCTTCTGTCATACATGTAACCTAGCTACCACATGTTGCCTCTCGATAGCTTGCGATGCACAATTATCGTTTGCGTTCTGCGTGCCATTTGTATACGGGTCTTGTTGTTGGAGAAACAATCTCAGTCTCCCGTAGTTTTCTCTTCCGGCCAGGTTTCTGCTTAACAAGAGATATAATACAATATACTGGATTAAAACAAATGAACAAGCCAGAGCAAACATATGCAGGTAAAATAGAGTCGAAGGATTCATCAAATGGATGATATTCACCATTCTTCGCCTACCTCAAACAAAATTGAAGTGCAAACAAAATTGCAAAATAGATGTACGAGGGAAATGAGGAAAACACATTTAACTAAAATATGACACGAGCAAAGAAATCGTCTAACCTGCAATTCCTTTTGCAAGGTCATATCAGAATACAATTTTTCCAGCTGTTGAACCCTTTTCTTCCTAGCTTCCAATTCTCTGTATGAACTTGCTATTTTCCTGGCCATAGAAGCAAAATGCAAAAGAATTAAAATAAGGAAAAGAAAATGAAAACAAAGCGTAATGAACTGCAACCACATGAGTTTTTGTTAAAAAGGTTACACAAAGTTCTTTTTAGGGGATTTTGCACCCTCGGCCGACGCCGGGGCGCGGCGGGCGGCTCTCACCACGTTGCCGCCCCAACAAAGTTACAAACCAAATTATTAAATATTAATCTACAAACCAAATTATTAAATATAAAACTCCCAGGTCAAAAACTCAAACCAAATAGTTTTCATTTTCTTTCCATCAATTCCGTTTGCCTTTCAAAGGATTATCTCAAACAAGCTCATGGCGCAAGGTAATAGCAACTTCAAAGAGTTGCAATCGAACATTTCACAAGCATGTACATTTTTTTACAAGGCACATGCATGCATAAAACATTTTAGGCAGATGACAAAGGAAACCACAACAATGGCTTCATGGAACAACTGTCATAATAGATATCCAAGTATTGATTAATGTTATATACACCAAATACCATCAACTTTGACATGTAAAGTCATATTCCATAGAAGAGTTCAAACTTTGGTAAACATTAGAGGTACTTACTTTTTTATGCTACCTGGAACGTTCTCAAAAATAGGTAATCTATCATTTTGCAATGATCCTGATTGAATTTCTTTGGCTTCTTCCCTAAAATATGGGATAGAAAGAATGAATATTGATGCATCATAAGGAAATATAAGACAACATACATTTCTGCCCACAAACTGCAAAACGGTGCAAATCCAATGACATGATAATGAGAAATTGTTAACTTCAGTATAAGGCATAATACAGAAAAAAAAGTAGTCGAGTCAGAGGGTCATGCATAGCCCAGCACCTAAGAGAAAATTCACAACTAAGAGAAATTATCTTCAAAACAGAAAAAAAACTTCAATGTACAAGTAAAATGCCTTGATAATTCCAGAAGAACAAAAATGGAAAAGCATGAGATTATTCTTTTGGACAGAATGAACTGATATTAACTTAATAAAAGATAAGAAATATTTCAAAAATTATATTGACCGCCAATGAAGAGGACATGTTAGATATTAATAAATAATTTAGGAAAGTACCAATGACCTACACCTTTTTCAGGTAGAGTTGAACAAAGATGGAATTATCAAAGTCATATGAAAACAATAGTCATGATGTATGTATATATCTTCAGTGAAGATGCACATGAGTTGGATGAACCCTCATACATATCAAAGTAATTTCTTCAACAAAATTAAGGCAGCTACAATTTCAGGGATGAATCACTCTTTTTTTTTTTTGTTCTTTCAGTGCTACTCTTGATTAGATAAGACTTTTTTGTGGAGTTAAAGGGCTACAGGAAAGGAGGTACTTATCCAACTCCATGAAGAATAAGCAATGATACTAAATATAGACAGAAACTCTGGTTAACCAGTTGTCTGTTCCCTCTCCATTAAACCTACATGGTACACATGTGGTGTATAAAATTTTCAAAACACAAGTCACACCTAAAGATTGTACAATTATGCAATAGAGAAAAAATTTGTTCTAATATAGAGCTCCTTATCTTGATACGATTTATTATTTTTCATTTCAAACTACAAGAGTTATCATTTATATTATCTTTCCAAACACTGGAAACTACTCCGAGTATAAATTAGAGGTAGGGTAAAAGGATGACAGTTTGAAACCAATTATAACAGCAGTTTATCATTATGCAATTTCCAAGCAGCTTACATATTTTCTTTTATAAGGTAAAAGAACAACTACCAAGATCCTGTAGTTATCCACCCAAATTACGGAAAGGAAATGTGCTCATGTGCCCAAACTTGTGCAGTATCCCCAAAACACTATAGCATATCTTTCATAAAGATAATAGTCTTGCCACATATTGATTCCTCATGGTATTCTTCATTGAGGGCTTGGAGCAGGAAGCTTGACGAGTGGCCATTCTCGTTGTGCTTTTTGGCGCCACGACGGATCTCCAGATAAACCATGTCAAGTCCTCCTTCATCCTCTTTGGCATGGTTCTCAAAGATGCAGCCCAACGCACGGCCGAGCTTTGCACGCCAATCAGTACACTGTCAATCACATACTTGGGCCTCCTCTCTCCGATCGCCACTTCAGTTCCCGCAGGTGGTCTTCAGTCATTGAGTGCATGGAGCATAGGCTCCAGGGCTGGAGTTCATGTCTTCTATCCCGAGGTGGCTGGCTCGACCTCCTCCGCTCTGCCTCTCGGCACTCCCGATTTATTATAAAGCACCAGTTCAGATTCTTAGGTGCACGGACTCTCTGAGGAGCAGATTTTTTTGGAAGGACGGTGGTTCCGATCAATGCGGAGTTCATCTTGTTACATGGAGCAGTGTTTGCCGTCCCACCTCCCAAGGCGGTCCGGGGTTTCGTCCATTCCACCACCTGGCTCTCCTAGCTCGGTGGGTATGGGGCCTGAGGTTGGTTTATGGCAGTCAATTTCCTTCACTTGCTATGGACGGGGCCTCTCTTGGGAGTCGAGGATCATGCTACCCTGCAGGGCTTCATCATTTTGGCAGGGTGGGGCGGCACTTGCTCTGAGGGTGGATTTCTCTTCTTGACGGCATGATTGGTCCCCCAGGGACCCACTTGTGGAGGCTTTCCCTGGATTGTATGCCTTCGCGGCACATCTAACGCGACTATGGCGGAGACTTGGTCTGAGGTCGGGGGCCCAGGATCAGGCTCCTGGACTCTTCTTTTTAGATTGGCTCTCTCAGACCAGCGCTTCAAGGAGCTTCTTGCACTCCACCGAAGGATTGCTCCTTTCCACCCTAACCACTCTAGTCTTGATGGATGGGTTTGGCTATTGGAGGCTTGGTCAGCACGTAGCCTCTACATCTGTTTCCTTTCCGACATGGCAACATTGGAGGACTTTAGGACAAATTGCAGACTCATCTGGCGATCCCACTGAAAATCAAGATCTTTGCTTTGTTTATGTGGCGAGCCAACCTATCACCAGGACGCTACGTTGTACAGGTACGGGTACGCTAATTTCTTGAAATTTAGGGTACGGGTACGTTATATATAATATAAATTTTAGATAAAAAATAATATATAAAATAAGAAATTAAGCTATAATAACAAATAATAAAATTATTTTGGGAAGATATGTCATATTTTTATTAATATCAAATAATTTATCACATCATATTATTTAGTTTTATTTATGTCTTTAATTAAGGAAGCAAATAAAAATCCTAATTAAGTTTACAGTATTAAGTATTGCCATCAGAAAAAAATAAAATTATAATGCTAACACATATTTTTGAGCTGTCAATTTTCTTTTTTGTTTTGCAGACTTTTCTTTCCTTATTTTGTTTGTAAAATAGTGCTCTCCACTCCACGTGTCTCTCTTTTTGTGTCTCATTTTCCTCTCTTTCATATTGCCGAACCCTTCTCCAGTTCAGGCTCTTTGTTTTCTTCCTTATTTTTCTTCGGCTTCTCTTTTCTTGTGGTTTGCAAACCTTGTTTTAAAGTAGGTAAGGCGTACCCATCTCACCGGATGTGTACCCATACCCGGTACGTACCGGGTACGGGTACTTCAAGGTTTTTGACGTACCCGTGCTTCATAGCCAGGACGTATAGGGCGGCGTGGACATATCACACAGACACATCGTGTCCTATGTGGCAAGGCAGAGGAGGACATTTTGCATGTACGACAGCACGTGGTATCTAGCATCGGACGTCTTTTGGGGGCCCTTTTCCTTCCGATCCTAGGAATTTGTAGCAATCTCTCTAAGGTTTGGCCCGACAGAGACAAAGATGGAAAGTGTCACTGGCAATCTTTTTGGCCGGTTCGTGGGCCATCTGGCTTCAGCGGAACCGGGTGATTTTTGTGACGAGCAGAGCGTATTGTACACCATATTTCCTTTTTGCTTCGGGTGTGGGGTTTTGATTAGTTGATATACTTTTCCATTTTTTTGCCGCTCTCTTCGAGAACACACACTTGTACATGACACTTATTTCTCAGTTATATATATACCTAGATGACAACCACATAACCTGGTAGTCATACTTTTTCTCCTCAAAAAAGAAAAAGCTTCTGTTCAACTAATAGCTAAACCCATATTTGAAGTGTGTTACTATGTTTACAAAAATCCAACTAATATGTAAAGGATGATTTCTCCATTGAAGAGTTTAAGTGTCGCAAAGATTGATTGAGACCCCTAAATTACATCAGGCAACTAAGAAGCACGCTTGTCAACGTGAAAAAAAAAATAATTGCAAAACTTAAAGATAAGACCAATGATTGAAAAAAAAACTCTTAACTTCATGATTGATGATTAAAAAATAGGAAAAGAAATTGAAACTACCAGCAAACATTTCTTGTTAACTGTGCTACCTATTCAACTAGCTTATTTTAAATTGCAAGAAACCTTTTTTTTCTAGTTTATGAAGGAGCAAGACTTCTATCAAGTTGTATACCTTCGCAGTCTTGTAAGGCATATATCCAAAAAACAATTTTTTGCAACACAATCAACTGTTAACAAATTGAATACATCCGCTTGCAGAGAAAGAAGCAAAGATAAAATACATTATAATATTGTTTTTACCTCCTAATAAATATCAGCTATATTTGATACTTAATGAAGTCTTACCACAAAGATTTTGGAAACCTTTAGGATAAAAAAAATCAAAATTAAATGCTTTGGCAAGTTCATTATCACATTTTCTTTTGTACTTAGTACTGAATATAGTCTAGAGTAGACCACATACATATCTTCAGCAAAGTAGACATGCTTGTTCTGTGGCTGATTCTCCAATCCATGAAGTGTAGAACTTAACCTTTCAAGTTTCTACATTGGAAAAATTATTATAAACAATAAAACAACCATGTAGTCAATTTGAGCAAAAAGAACAACAAAACTAGTAGCAAATAAACTCCCATACCTTCTTTTCACTTTGAATTTTCTGGAGAACATATTGAATATCTTGTGTCTTCATCACCATGAGTTCCTCTTGGGTGTATTTATTTGCCTCGCTCCTGAATCAGCATTACTATGAGTCTAATTCTCAATAATAATGTTTCTTCAGAAAAACAATTCTCAATAAAAAAATTATGCTTTCAAGAATTGAAGTATTATTACTCAGGTCTATGGACTCCATCCACAGTGCGTGTATTGACCATCTTGAAGTAGAACTCATCGGGATTCCTATTAGCAGCCTTTTCCCTCAATCTCTGTAGAACACAATTTTGAAGTCAGTACTACAATTTCTGAAACCATTGCTCAACTTCAACATAACCATAGATACCTAGCTGCATATTACCTTGAGCGCTTCCTCTTTCTGATGGAAGGCCTGAGCTCGCACGGCATAATCTTTGTGCTTCTCGAGATGTCCGAATTTTTTCCTGGCTTGACTGTTAATTCAAACAAACATTAAGAGCTCCTTTTTTTCAAGTAAGTACGGTTATATGTCGTAGCTAGAAGGCAAAGGAGAAGACTCACGGTTGAGCTCGTTCTTTGTGAGCGCGTCGAGGGATGGCGTTCCTGAAAGACGACATCTTTGGACCGTAAAAAGTTCAAACACAAAGGGATGAGACTGAAGAGAAGCCTGAAACAAAATTCCTATCAAGTGAGATCGACATTTTTCAACTCAATTCGAACAAAAGAGTTGCAGTACCTAAGGAAGAATTTAAAAAGAAAATGCACTCAGCGCCTGATGTATGCATGCTTGCGGAAATCAGAAACCGGGGAAACATTGAAAGAAAGAAATTTCAAAAAAAAACCCGAAGAAACGGAGGTTAAAAAAACTGTGTTTATGTTTTGTAATTAAGCAAGGCAGGATTTCGCAGAAAGTATCGCCCAAAAGACAAGGGAATCGACCGGCGAGTGAAGGACCGAAATCGCCGCCTGCGGGTGGGTGAGGGCGGAGGGGGGCGGCTAAACTGGAGGTGGGTGGCTTGGCGGCGCCAGAAGACCGATTTGACAGCCGGCGGAGGTCGGCGGTGGAGGGCTGCTGTGATCGCAGAAGAGGCGGGAACCGGTGACAACCACGGAGAAGGAGAGCTGGGCGCGGAGGGCGGTGGAAGTGGAATCCGAAGGTGGTCGGGCAGCGGCGGCGACAAAGCAAGGCGGCGGTGCGGTGCGGTGCGGAGCGTCGTGGCCGACGACGGCCTTTAAAACCCTCAAAAAGTTTCTTAAATAATATTTATTTACTATTATGCCCTAAACAGCTCCGTATATTTTCTTTTTCCGCCAAGATAGAAAAAAATTATCACCTGGACTTAGAGGTGAGAGTAGTTCAGTTTTCGATCTAAAAAAATCAATCATTATTTTTTAGTCAGTTTTTAAAATTAAAAAAATCATCTCAAAATTATTTTGAAAAAATAAAAATCATCCTTTAGTGAATCGGTTTTTTCGGATGGTTTTTTCAAAATCCTACTTTTTATATAATTATATTTTAAAAATATATTTAATAACTTAAAATTAATATAAAAATATTTAATTTTATATTAAATATAAAATATACTATTAAAATTTTAAAATTATTAAATTAGAGTTTGATAATGTGATAGAAAAGTATGAAATTTTATAAAAAAATATTATATCTATAATAAAAGAATTATTAACACATGTATTAATTATATAATAAAAAATCATAGATAAAAATCGGGCTCCATGGGCTCCTACGATTTTTTCGGATGGCCTTAATTTTAGTGGGTGGATTTTAATTTATTAAAAATCGTCCTAAATCATATTCGAACTTCTAATTTTTTATTTTTTTTATTTTTTTTTTATCGAATGAATTTTTTGAGTTGGTCGAATTTTTCTTATACCCCTACATGGACTTGGCCGATACATAAATAAATTGTCTCCAAACTAAAGATAGTAAAACTTGGAACATAAGATTATTAGTTTTGGTGGAACACAAAAACAGTCCCACTGTTTAAATAATTTTAATAATGTGCCCGTTAAAAAAATGATATTTTTTAATTTAAAAAATTATAATTTTAATATAACTTCGACTATCCTCAAAATAAAAGACTCCTATTTTAGTTATTATGAGTAAATATTATAATCAAGATAATTTAGTTTCTATATGTCACAAGTGGCGATATATTGAATTACTACAATAAGAAGCATCGTTTGTTCTGTGAAATAAAGGCTATTGGTTTTCTATCTTACATCTTCCTCCTTTGTGTTGAGAAGCTTTCTCATTTGATCTCCAGTTCACCACTCATATGGTTTACTGTTGGTGGCTTATAGTTCATACTTACTCCAGATCAGAAGGTTGCGTGTTCGATTCACGTCGGGTTCAAATCCCGTTTTTGTGAAATTCATACCTCTCTTTTTCTCATAAATTAATTTCTCACTTTTCACAAAAGTTAATTCCTTTAAATTGCATTTGGATCGAAATAACCAGCCTTTTATTTTTTTTTTCGATAAGGCCTTTTTAATTTTTTTATGATGAATAAAAGAATGCGCACTTTTTTTTTTCAAAACCACGCGAACTCTTATATTGTCACGTCTTTATTGGAGTGAGTTAAAGATGCCATTGAATTTTCGTATTTGTTTTATTATTATTATTTTCAGATTATTTTTCAGTATTTAATAATATCTCTAATAGAATTGTATAAACTACTATAAATAAATAAATTTTATTTTGTTAAACTTTAAAGTCATCTATAAACTCTCCCTTTCGTATCCTTCTTTTGGCAATGACACCAGAGTGGAAACGGGGGCAGTTCCACTTAATTTCATCAAACACGATCAGCTTCGATTCTAAATTTTTTATAGAACCGGAGCACTATAGGATAATCACTTTTTTTTTTGCTCAAGATCACTTTTTTTATTTGATTTTTTTATTCTCTCTCTCTCTCACCCTTTGCCCTTATAAAATAATTTATTTATACTATATAAAATATTTATAATATTAAAATTAATATAATATTATTTATTACTTATTATTTTATTAAAAATTTGAAGATTTCCTTAATTATAATTAATTTATAGAAATGTTTTTAATATTTGAATACTATATTTTTTAACGATTTTTTTCATAAAAAAGTTTTATTTATAATTTTACTTTTATTAATACTAAAATTACACTTCATAATTATAATAATCATTTTTAATTCAAAACCTATCAAAAAATCATTCATCACATCAACTCATGGAAACACTAATACGTCAATTTAATTATTCATAAAAAAACTTAGGATGAACTATTCAAACAAAGGTTAAGAATTCTAGACCTTTTCTCCAGTTGCATAAATAATTGTGAAAAATAGATTGTACACACAAAGTTAATTCCTTTTGAATTGCATTTGATCGACGTATTGTCAATTTTGTCGATTCAGAAAAAAAAAGTTATTGTTCATTACTGTCCATCATTATTTTAACACTTTTATTAATATAAAATTACGTGAAAAGAGTTGATACGTCCATGTTTCTCTAGTTAATTCAGCTTAATGTCGTTAATTGAGTTTGCATGATTAAAAGAGTCCACGCCGTCAAGAACTTTAAACTCAGGTAGAAAATATTCGGTGAAAAAAATATGTTAACAAAAAAAAGGAAACGAAAAGAAATAAACATTAAAAAAAAATTAAGGTTGGATGCTACAAATCTCTGCTTCTTCTTGCTACCAGTCGGATGCAATGGCGAACCCTAGAAGGCTCACCACCTCCTTCTCCTCTTCCTCCTCCTCCGACCTCCCCATCTCGGTGCCTCCGACGCCTGCGGTCCCGCCGCCATCCTCCGCGGTATCCTCCTTTGCCGCCTTCCTTAATCGCCCCTCCGCCTTCCCCTTCCTCCTGTCCGCCTTCGTCCTCCTTACCTGGCTCTTCCTCCGCCTCGAGCACCCTGCATCCGCTGCCACCGGCCTCCGGTCCTCCCTCTCCTCCACTTCCGCCGGCACCTCTTCCTCTTTGTCGCAGTCTGAGAGCACGAACGGACGTGATGGTGACGCGGAGGCGAATCACGTCAGGTTCAGCGCCGTCCAGTTCCCCTCAGGCATTGCGAAGGATCGACGGGGTTGGCTGCTCAACCCCGTCACGGCCGCCCTGGAGGCCGGCATTCGCGGTCAGTGCTTCAAAATCCCATCTTTTAACTGGAGTATAGTTTGATGCTCGTTGTCGTCTTTTTCGGTTTAAATTGTGTATTCGAAATGCGTTGTGATGGAACTTTCTATGACGACGTTAGCATCCCTTTCAGAGAGACAAATCTGAGCATGATGTAATAACTGCTGTGCACGAAATCTACATTCGTTGTCCACTTAGTTGGCATTGTTTTTCATTTGCGGCTCACGTTTTGGAGCTCCCCTGGAACTCCATTGTTAATTTTCGTCGTGGATCTGTGAGAATTGTGAAGCTTGCAAGAACATAATTCTGAAGATATTAAAAGAAACACATCTTCACTTGATTACTTTAATTGATCAAGTAATCGAGCCATGCAAGTAATGCCATTATCAGCCTCATACTATTTTAGACATTGATAAGCATTTATGGTGATTAATGAGAAGCGGCATCGTTCACAACATTCTCTGCAATTGTTGGAAAGCATTAGTATGTAACAAAAGATATGAGTTAGTAAATATGTTTGCACAATGGAGCTTTTCTGATTGTGTTTGTTATTTATTGAATTGGCACATTTCTTCTCTCATGCCTCTATCTCCTCAACTGGTTTGATGATTGTTAATTTCACCACAAAAGAATGGTTCTCTGATATTCTGGAAAAGAATGGAGACTCTTGCTGGATGCCGAGATGGAAGAAAATGTGAACACAAAAATTGTAATATTTCTACATGCTACATATTTTTGTGAAGTGGCATTTGCTTTTGGCTGGTGGTTTTCTATTTCTCACATCTATATCTAATGCTTTTTTTCTATATGAATCAAATTCCAAATTTTATCTCCCAAATCGTCTTTCTATAAAAAACAACAACAACAACAAAGCCTTATCCCACTAGGTGGATTCTTTTGGCTAAAAAAATCTAACAAAAATATAGTAGGCTGATTCTTTTGGCTGATTCTTGTAAGAATTTTACTTTTTTTTTATAATTCGTTTTTAATCGAAGAATATTCTGAAAATATCGCATGCATGTTTGGTCAACAGCAATCCAAATTTACTGCTTTCCAGATTATTAATTTAGATGTACATTAATTTGGATGACTACCGATTTGCTGGTCATCCTCTTCTTCCTAAAAAATTTTGGTGTGCATTATTGTTACCTAAAAACATAGATCGTCACTATCAGAAATTAGTGTCTGTAAATTGTATCCCATTCTACCTTTTTGGTAAATAAACTGTGGACTTCGGGTTCCTTGTTCACTAATTTAGTCATTGATAAATTCATAATTTTCCACAAGCAAAAGGATACCAGAAATTGTTCCTTAGTTTTTGCTTCTTTCAAGTGATGATGATACTCCACCTAGAAGAATCAGTTTCAAAAATTGAAATCTTAAATTTCCGTATTAACATGTGTTGTGTTTTGGCTTTGCTCGATGGTGATGTATCAATTCTTTTTCATGTAGGTATTCGGTTTGTATATTTAATCTACATTTGTTTTGTTTCTCTACATTTTTTTTAATCATAAGTTTGTAGTTGGGTCTCCTTTTTTACCACCTCTATATTCCTTGTGTTAGTGGTCTAAGTTATATGTCTCTTTGAAGAATACTATTGAAGACGGTTGCTAACATTTCAGTGGTCTCTGTCTTAAATAACATTTAGTCGTATCATTCACTTGTCCACCACTGGATGTGCTTTATTATTTTGTTGCCGATAAGGTATCTTGAATCATATCCATGGCTAGAAACATGATTGACTTCAAAGACATTTCAGTTGGAGATGCTGATATTTTTCCTTTTGTGGCCAAAAGGATGAGAGAAGTATCTCTGCCACACAATCTGTAGTATGGAGATGCTGATATTGCTTGCCAGCTGCTAACATGGTTATTGGTTGTACACAGGAGGAGCTACGGAGTGTGCTTCAGTTCATGTAGGTGAAATCCAACCTGGTGGTTTGAGGGGAAATCACCGACATTACACTTGCAACGAGACATTTGTCATATGGGGAGCAGAGACAAAATTTAGGGTTAGTTTGGAACTATCTTTGCTTGGCATTGATTCAGTCTCATAAAGTTGCTGACCTCCTCTTTGATGTTCCTTGTAGCTGGAAAACAATAACATGAACGAAAAGGGGTATGCAGAAGTCACCATCAGTTGGGATGAAGTTGCTATCTTTGCAAGTCCAAGTGGAACTGCACATGCTCTAATTAATATTGATACTGCAAGGTCTACTTTCTTCTTGGGCTGTCAAGACAATGTAATCGATTACAACAGTTCCACAACTGATTACAATGTATGGAAGGATCTATGATAACTTCTAAAGCTCAGAATTCTTGAGAGAATGCAGAGGCGATTATTAGGGATCCTGTACTTAAAAATGATTTTTTTTTTGTAGCATTTTCTTTTGAGGCCCTTCTGTATATAAGTAAAGAATCACTTTCATCTTCTGGTTTCATCCAGTTGAGTTATTGTGAAGATCGGCATGTACAGTCATAGGGCTCATGATTCCCTCTTTTATGTCAGGTTTTGTGTTCTAATTCATTTGTTATTCCTGGTGTTCTATTTATTTTCCCTTTTCAGTCATCTCACTTCACATGGCTATGGTCGGTTAGTCGCTGGAGTATGATTTAGGTGTACAGATTTGTTGCTGTCTTATGTTCGAAGATTTTTTTGGGGGGGAACGAGATTTACTGGTGTTTAGACTACTAGCATCTCAGAACTTGAGACTATAACATTCAAAGATTCAAAACATAATCTTGATACCGGTCTTTGATTAAAAAGAGTGTACATTTTGTCTTGCTGAATAGTCATGTAAATCTCGTTCATAGTTATTTTTCCTTTAGGAAAATGAAAGTGCACAACTCGGTGTAGAGCGAGTCTTGTCTTGCTGGATAGTCATGTAAATCTTGTTCATAGTTATTTTTTCTTTAGGAAAGTGAAAGTGCACAACTCGGTGTAGAGCGGGTCTGGTATATTATTTTTGGACATCTTTACCCTTCAAATTTTCATTTTTTTTTTCATTTGTTTTTTTATGTTATTTATCTGACGTCAGCTTCTCATCATATTTTTCCTTTTCTCCTTCGTACACGATGTCACTTAAATTATTTTAATGTTTTTTATCTTCTTTTTTTCCTCTTTTTCATTGTCAACATTTAACGTGATTTTATTATTGTAACTTATAGTGCGGAGATATTTTGTCAATTTCTAACTCAATTTATATTTTTTTTAGGTGGGATGATTTGTAAATAAAGGAAAAGTAAGAATAAGGATAAAGTTGTCCAAAATAAATATTTGAAGTGGCAATAGTAATTTTAGGAGTGGCAGGCACCCTTATTTTTTACTATCCGTGATTATTTATTAGTTTATTTCATTAGATAAATAGTGAATTTGATGGTGATTGTTGAATCATCCTGGTGATAACTTCACTTAAGCTATATATTGAGCACTTACGTATTTAATCATATGATTCACAATTATCAAATGATCCATTCTAAACCATTTATTAACCTTTTTTCCCTACATGGAAATTGTTAAAGATAGCCAGTGGAGATTAAAACCTAGGTTTCTTTTTAATTTTGTAATGAAAATTGATTTGAAGTGTTATGTTGTATAAAAGATATAAAGATAGAAATTAAAAGGTTGATTTGATAAGTTAAAAATATTGGAATTGAAAAGATAAAAGTATATTTTCAACTGAAGATAAAGACGCTACTTTGATCATTTACTATTCATTAAAAATATATTCACATTATAATTTGTTATATAGATAACATTATTAAATTTATGCATAATCTATAATCAAGTTTAAGATTAGTGCACTAGAATTATTGATAATCATATATTAATAAATTATATCACTTGCGTACATAAAAATTGGATATCTTTTCTAATTCGTTCCTCAAACTTTAACTTCAACGAGACTGTTTTCCTTTATTCCACCTAAGGTTCTTTTAACTTTCCCATTACATTAATGACGTCGCATCATATTAAGGATTAAAATGTAACAAAAAAAATCAATATAAAATTAATAAATAATAGAATAATAAAATAAATATAATGCAGGGACATAGCGCCTCGTCAGCGACGTAGAAAAAAAATAATTCTCATTCACATTTGACTCGAGAAAATTGATCAAAGATTGCTGTTGATGGGCTGCCTCTATTAGTTATTGAAACAAATGTCAAATTTTGTGACCGAACACCTCAATATGTTAATTTTGACATGAAATAAAATTAGAGTTAATGAATTATATGAATATATACACTTGGAATTTTGTACTCATTTCGGAGAATAAGGCAGCCAAAGATGAGGTGCTGCAATGCAACGGATGGCGTGGCTTGGATGCGTTTGGATCACAATGTGGATGGAACCACGTGCATGAGCATGGCAGCATGGCGCCCATGATGACACGATGTACATGTTAGGGAACATAACCTTCTCTTAGCATCTTTCTTCTATCTCTAAGGTCACTAATCAACGAGAATATATATTATAAAGTGGAATAATTTTCTTGTGGAGTTGTGGGGTTTCTTCTCACGTCAACTTCCGGGTAATTGACATACTTGATAATGCACATTTAAAGGGTAAACAAATTTATATTATTGTACCGATTTGAAAATTCACCATCAAAGATAGATGTCATTTGAGAGGCATGAGGTTGAGAACTGAGATCTGCTGCACCGGCCGGAAGTAAACACAAGAGGAGGAGGAGGAAAGTTGTATTACAACTCGTTGATTTTTTTTTAAACAACTCGACGAATTACAACACACACTACAGTCTACACATATAGATCAACTAAACTAATCACTAACATCCAACTGATACCAAAGGATTAAATCGGAAAACCCTGCTACAACCCTGGGTGTTGTCAACTATGCTGTGCTTGCAGCAACTCAAACCTACACACATCCCTCCCTCAAGTTGGTACTTGGAGATCTCAAGACGTCGGCGATGTACAGGTCTTCCGCTGAACACCAAGGTCGCGAGAGCTAGAGAAGAGAAGAATCGATCGGAGAAACCACGAACGGAGAAGAAAGCCAGTAACCGAAACGAATTATTAAACGCACAAGAAGAAGGAAAAAGAACAAAGTATCAGAGATTAGAACATATGAGATGAACAAAGAAGAAACATACTCGAGATGAAGAAGACGATTATTGTAGGAGAAAATTGAGCAAACTAAGGACGATGAAATCAAAGAAATTGGAAAAACATAAAAAGACAATGAAAGTGAACAAAGACGTCCACTATCACGAGCTTCCAAGAATTCCCATATGCAACGAGAGGATAAAGAGAATTCAACTTCCGAGAAATGGAGCTACGACATGACAAGCCAGAGAAGGAGGAGCCCACATGTAGAGTCCTTAATATATCTCATTCATTTCTTTCCATCTCAAAATTCTCTTTCATTTTCTTTTTTTTTTTTCCTTCTATATTCCCCTTTTTGATTTTTTTTTCTCTGCTCATTTCCCTCGTAATTTTTATTTTTCTATTTCAGCTCCCATACATTTCTCGACCTTTTCTATATTTTCACATTTTTCTCCTTAAGAAAATCCCAACTACAACTATTTTTCAGTAAATTTTCTTGAGTTCCACCGCGTCTAATCAATTTTGACCGATCTTGATCGATTCAACGTGATCTTTCCCACTTGATAGAGCTAAGCTATGATACCGGTCTAACAAGTGGAAATGTAAAAAAAAGGCTGCATTTTGATGGTTAAGTATTTGATTCTTAACTTATAAACTTTTCCCTTTTTCTTTCTTAAGGTTTTGTTTGGATGATCCTTCGTTAAAAAGAATGAAGGAAAAAAGGGGAGGAAAAAAAGGAAGGGAGGGGAGAAAGATAATTTTTTTCCCTCCTCCACACCCCAAATTAGAGTTGAAAAAAAAAAAAGACGCCCTCCAAACTAGGGGAAGTTTTTTTTTTCTTCCCCTTCTCTTCTTTATCTCTATTTTCCTTCCATCCAAACATAGGCTAAAAATATTCATCTACCATATATCTTCCCACCATTTCTCTCCCCCTCAATATTATTATTTTCTTATCCATTTATTTTTTTATTTTGATAAAATCATATGCAATAGAAGAATACGATTTTATATTTAACTCAAACAAAAAAAAATAGTTTCCATGCGGAGATAAGAAAATAATAATTTCAAATGCACTAACTAATGCATAATATAAAAATGCATGGCGTCCATAATAATATATAAAAACATTTGTTAAATGATTTATTATGTGAGTAAACTTGAAAAAAAAAAGATGCTCTCATAATCAAAGTCATTATTTTGATAAAACATTATTAGCTCCGGACATGACGGAAAAGAAGAAAAAAAAAACGCGGCGTATCCGATTCCGAGAGGTGCAATGCAACAAAAGCACCCGCTCGATCGCCTTCTTCTCTTCCCGAATGCAGACGCAGCGCGGCGCTCTTGTTCGGCCGCCCCCCTCCACTCTTTCCCTTGAAAGGTTGCGGCGCCCCATGGCTGATCAGCTCACCGACGACCAGATCGCCGAGATCAAGGTGGCCTTCACCCTCTTCGACAAGGACGCAGACGGTCAGCTTCTCTTCCAGTTTTCCCCATCTCATCTATCTTAATCTCTCTCTAGCTGCCGCTCTCACACTCCGATCCGCAAAGGTTTCATTACGAGCAAGGAGCTGGGGAGTGTCATGAAGGCTGTGGGGTACAAGCCTACGGAGGCCGAGTTGCAGGGGATGATCAAAGAGGTGGACGCGGACCACAACGGCACGATCGATTGCCCCGAGTTCCTTGAATTGATGGCTCGCAAGCTGTCCGCGGCGGCGGAGAAGGTGAAGGCGGCCTTCCGGGTGCTCGACGAGGACCAGGACGGATTCATCTCTGCCGAAGAGATTCGTCACGCCGTGAACAAGCTCGGGCAGAATCTCTCCGACGAGGATATCGACGGGCTGATCCGTGACGCCGACGTCGACGGCGATGGACGGATCAACTACGAGGAGTTCGCTAAGATCATGATGGCCAAGTGAGGTCTAATTTATTTTCAGACATGTTTGTCCAAAATAGTAGTAACGAATGAGTTTTTAATTTCTGGAATCGTAAACTCCATTAGAATTTTATCATTCTTGTTTTTTCATGTTGACCCAAAACAAAACAAAACAAAAAGTAGTAGAAAGAATGGAGTGTCCTTTATTATAAAACATAAAGTGTTAAATTAATCATTTGGCATGCATGCATCCAATTATGACCATATAATATGGGACATAATTAATTAAAATTGAGTAAACTAATTATCTGATAGGTTTCTAGCTTGTAGTTTGGGGTTTTTTTATACTCTTTAATTTTATGCAGAATAAAGCAGAGAACGCTGGAGAGCAGTTCCAGGGGTGGTAGCAGCTCCAAGAAGAAGATGAGGTGGTGCAGCGGATGTTGCAGCATCCTCTGATTCTGATTCTGACCAAATGCATCAACAAAGTACAAGTATGGCGATGATGATGGTACGTGTGTTTAGCGTGAGACGACGATATATAAATCTTAGTATCTGTGGATATATAGCATGTCAAGAGGTCAATAATTAATGGGAATATATTATAAAGTGGAAGAATTTTATTATTTACACACAAAAAAAGAGAGACAAAGATACCACTTTTTACCAAAACCTAACTTATTATTATATACCTATGTTTGATTTTTTTTTTCGAGTTGTTGGCGAGTGTTAGAACGAGTGAGAGAGATTGCACATGACAGGAATATTTTTAACGAGATTCGCCACTTATTTGACCGCAGCAAAATATGAGAAAGTTTTTTAAAAAAGACGGAATTGACATAATAGACTTCAAACACGTCATAATATTATACTCGAAAAGGAGTTTATATCTGTACTTTCTTTATAAATAATAAGTGAAATTCAACTTTTTTTTCTATTACAAAAGAAAGATCATGGATATAATGTAAAGAAATAATTAAAGACGGAAAATAGATGAACACGTGTGTCATATTGGTGGGATTTAATTTTTTGCATCCGTGTTCCATGAAATTCAACTTTAATGAATGACTCTAGGATACCCATCTTAAAAGTAGGACATTTATTACATAATGTAGGATTGAAATATCGGATGACGTCTTTACTTGGGGAATATGTTTGTTGTAATAATATTTTTAAAATTATTATTAATATAAAATATGAAGTTGCCATTATTTTTTTTTAAAAAACATTCATTGTATATATGATTAGAAATGTTCATAGCCATTACTAAGTATGGATTAGTGTTAAAAAGTATAAAATCCATCTTAAATATATTATCCCAATGAAGATTATTTGCTTTCAAGACATTATTTTACAATATTGATAATTATATTAAAAATCTTTTGTAGTGAAAAAATATTTATAACTCTAAAATAAAATAATAAAAATTATTAAGTGTATAATATTTCATGTAAATGATTTTATATTAAAATGATATAAAATTTAACATTTTGGCAAAAACAAGTTAACTTAAAATATTAGATGGGACAAATTAAACTTTACAAAAGTAATTTAAATATGAAGTAAAACAATGAATGGAATGTAACATTTAACACATATATAATTTATTGTGATTTTAAAAAAGCTTTACATTTGGGTAAAGAATAAAATAAATTAAATGGTGAAAATTATAAACATTTAGTTCAAGCTATGATTAAAGGTGTTTATTGGATCGGACAACCCGGTCCGTCCGCTGCCTGACCCGATAACATATCGGCTAATCCGTCCAAGTTCAGGCCCGGGCCCGTTCGATTTCTTAATGGGCTTGGGTCTATATCAGGTTGGACAAAATTATTCACCCGTTTGCCCGGTACCGATAGTCTGATATCCGTCCAATATCCGTCCAATAATTTATAAGCCACCCGTTAGCCCGTCCATTAATCGTTAATATATTAAACTTATTAAAATAATATAAATATTATTGTACAAATTTATTTTAATTAATTCATGTGATGTCATTATGTTATTTAGCTAATATTAATTGGTTATGCAAAATGCATGATTCTAATTTTTATCATTTTATAATGATATGATCATATCTTTTATATAATATAATTTTTATTCTTCTATAATGTTATTTATGCTTGATACAAAAGTAAGAATGCAAGATCAATTTATATATGATGAAAATAATGAAGATAGAGAAGGCAAATCTTTTACTAGTGTTGCATAATGCATAGGTACCTCTTCGTAGTAATATTTGATTGTTGTAAATTTTATTTTACTTAATTTGATACTAAATATGTAATTTTTATTTTTAGCACAATGAATTTTCGAACGTAAATATTTTGTCACTTATTTATATTTGACAACATAATGAGTAAACATATGATAATAAATTGAGGAATAATATATTATGATGTCTTTATACTACATATTATAAGATAGATGATTTTTAGGATATTGTAAAAAATATTAATGGACTAACCCGATTCGTCTAATTGCCGGTCCGACCGTTAAGGTCCGATAGACCTTAACGGAGGGACAAGGCTAGACACTTAGTGGGTAGCCAGATGTCTGTCCGATAAGATAACGGATCAATCGGGTCCGTCCGATATCCGGTCAACGTCCGGTTGACATAATCTATTAGTAGCATTTCCGATCCATTAAGCACCTCTAGCTATGATATAAAATTTATCACTAATATAGCTAAGATGAATAATATTTACTATAACTAATAAAATGATATCACTAATATAAAATGCCATGGATAATATTTATTATAATTAATAAAATGATATTATATAATGTGATAATAGAAATAAATATTAAATATTATGAAGCTATAATTTAAGACAATAAGATAAAAGCATTATGAAGATTATTTTTTTTCAAGATATTATTTTACGATATTTATAATTATATTAAAAATATTTTCAAGTGAAAAATATTTATAACTCTAAAATAAAATAATAATTAAGTGTATAATATTTCAAGTAAATGATTTTATATTAAAATGATATAAAATTTAACATTTTGGCAAAAACAAGTTAACTTAAAATATTAGATTGTAAAAATTAAACTTTACAAAAGTAATTTAAATATACAGTAAAACAATGAATGAAATGTAACATTTAACACCTATATAATTTATTGTGATTTTAAAAAAGCTTTACATTTGGGTAAAGAATAAAATAAATTAAATGGTGAAAATTATAAACATTTAGTTCAAGCTATGATCTAAAATTTATCACTAATATAGCTAAGATGAATAATATTTACTATAACTAATAAAATGATATCACTAATATAACCCATGGATAATATTTATTATAATTAATAAAATGATATTATATAATGTGATAATAGAAATAAATATTAAATAGTATGAAGTTATAATTTAAGACAATAAGATAAAAGCATTATGAAGATTATTTTTTTCAAGATATTATTTTACGATATTGATAATTATATTAAAAATATTTTCAAGTGAAAAATATTTATAAATATAAAATAAAATAATAATTAAGTGTATAATATTTCAAGTAAATGATTTTATATTAAAATGATATAAAAGTTAACATTTTGGCAAAAACAAGTTAACTTAAAATATTAGATTGTAAAAATTAAACTTTACAAAAGTAATTTAAATATACAGTAAAACAATGAATGAAATGTAACATTTGACACCTATATAATTTATTGTGATTTTAAAAAAGCTTTACATTTGGGTAAAGAATAAAATAAATTAAATGGTGAAAATTATAAACATTTACTTCAAGCTATGATCTAAAATTTATCAGTGATATAGCTAAGATGAATAATATTTACTATAACTAATAAAATGATATCACTAATATAACCCATGGATAATATTTATTATAATTAATAAAATGATATTATATAATGTGATAATAGAAATAAATAGTAAATATTATGAAGCTATAATTTAAGACAATAAGATAAAAGCATTATGAAGATTATTTTTTTCAAGATATTATTTTACAATATTGATAATTATATTAAAAATATTTTCAAGTGAAAAAATATTTATAACTCTAAAATAAAATAATAAAAATTATTAAGTGTATAATATTTCATGTAAATGATTTTATATTAAAATGATATAAAATTTAACATTTTGGCAAAAACAAGTTAACTTAAAATATTAGATGGGAAAAATTAAACTTTACAAAAGTAATTTAAATATGAAGCAAAACAATGAATGAAATGCAACATTTAACACGTATATAATTTATTGTGATTTTAAAAAAACTTTACATTTGGGTGAAGTATAAAATAAATTAAATGGTGAAAATTATAAACATTTACTTCAATCTATGATATAAAATTTATCACTAATATAGCTAAGATGAATAATTATTATAACTAATAAAATGATATCACTAATATAAATGCCATGGATAATATTTATTATAATTAATAAATTGATATTATATAATGTGATAATAGAAATAAATAGTAAATATTATGAAGCTATAATTTAAGACAATATGATAAAAGCATTTGTAACGTGGAAAATGAAAGAAAAAAGGCCAGTTGAGCAAAGAATAACATGTGTCACTGTATTTATGTTTATTATACTTATCCAATAAGTGCACCCATTGACATTTATGTGGCTCCGTCATAATTCGGATTCTAGATGTAAAAATATAAGAAGGTAGATCCTCCCCCATTGAACCAAATGAGATTGTTGCCGATATAGTACATAAAAATAATAAATAACTAAATGAAATTAACCAAAATTTTTCGATGTGGAAGCAATCAAGAAAGTTGCATAAGTGAATATATAACTTACGAAAAAGTGAGCTAATCCAACCAATCTTACTTGGCTACTGGTTTATCTCTCCATAGAATCAAATTAGTCAAAAGTGTGTGTTCATGAGCCCATGTCAAAGTTTCAATCAATTCTTGCCAATATCCACATCAAGAAATTAAGAATATAAATAAAAAAATTCTCCTAATAATTGATGCAATTTTTAGGAGTAATGCTCTATTCTCTTAATAATCCTTCTAAAAATTCTCCTAACATTTAATAATGGCATAGATTATAATTTTATTAATTTTTGTGCGTGTTTTACGCATGCAATATTTAGAAGGATGAGTTAGAAGGACGAATTATTTTCCAACTTTTAGTTAGGTTGGGATCCATGATGAAAATGACATAAGAGCTAACTATTATGAATGGAAATAAGAAAGAGAGATATCATACACTTCGTAATTTGACCAAAAAAAAAAAAAGAACTCACTATTTTCGATGTAAAATCATTAGCATATCGCCGTCCCAAAAATACACACTGAAATGGCGCAGCCCCCTTTCATTATATATAAACTATTTCTAATCTCTCTCTCTATTTTTTTACCTACTTATTATAATTTTTATTATATTTTTTTTATTTTCCTCTCATAACTATTTTATTTATCTATTTTAAAATAAAAAAGAGAGATAATTATACAATAAAATCAAATACAAATAAAAAAATCAGTATATCAGTGTAATGTTAACATGAAAGAGTTTTAAAAATTAAATATATATATATATACGTATATTTAAAATAATTACACAAGAATTATGATATCAATGTAACAGGATCAATTTTTAACATAAAATTATTCATTACCCATCGTTCTATTAAATTCGTGAAATAAAAAATATGGTATTTAGAAAAATATATATACTCATCCGCCGCTACTCTATCTTGCTTACCTAAAAATTCTCAATCTAAATGTACCCTAAACACTTCACTAAATATTAAAATCAGCAGACCCTAAAGACTTCACGGTAGTAACATGAAAATGGGTGCTGATTTAATTGACGCACTGGAACATTGCCCCTACATAATCTCAATACTAATTTTTGCTGCAAACATCATTAGAATGAAATAAAGAAGATGAGCAAGCAAGAAGAAATAGCGCGAAAAACGAGTATTCAGAGTAAAAAACATTGAATTTACAACAAAAAGGCATTTGAAGATTGAATCATATTATCACGAGGCTTGGCACATCAACACTAATTGTGAACTTTTGATATTCAAGCTAACGAATTTCGTTGAAGATTTCATGATCATGACAGTGGCAATAAAGGGGATCCTAGTTCATGACATAGAAAATGTGAAGATTTCCAATTATCCATTCTAGATTGGGAAGACCATCTCAATATATAAGAAGAGGCAAAGGTGAACATTGAAGAGTCAAGATACTTCAAACAAAAGTTCTCTGACTCTAATAATACTGGTCCATGCTAAGCCATTAAAGTGAATTCTCCAAATAAGGACGGTAGCAGCTATGTACATTAATAGGAGCGAAAAATGGTGGACGACATAATGCAATGAAAGAATAGGAGGAAAACATGCCAGCTGACTATGGACTTGGCTAGCAATACCTTGTTCTGGAAAGAAAAATGGACAAAGCGGAAGAAGAAAAGTCAAGTGTAGACAAGGAACAAGTCGCCTTCATGGATGTCGCTAGGAAGCATGATTTTGCATATCTTCTTCTGATTTCCAAACAACATCCTTGAGGCTGCTGGAGAGATTCTTGTAGAACTGCAAATTGAAAAATGATATAAAATAGTAAGGAATGCTGGCCAATTTTCTGCAGAAGTTACTATAGAGTGCATCTTGAACCAGATTTATAGCTTCCATTTGTGTTTCAAAAATCATACTTTTTTTTTCTATTACCCAAGGTTCATACCTTGAAGACAAATGAAACTGAAACTTATATTAGGATGACACATCATGACTAGTTAGCACGACATCTGGTGTAACGTCTTCACTGCTTATACAACAACAACAACAACAACAAAGCCTTATCCCACTAGGTGGGGTCGGCTACATGGATCATACGACGCCATTCCGCTCTATTAGTAACCAAACCTTTCGGTATATTATTCACCAATAGATCTTGCTCTATTAGTTCGCCAAGTGTCCGTCTTGGCCTCCCTCTCCCTCTTTTAATCGGACTCCAGATTATTTGATCTACTCTTCTTACTGGCGCATCTAATGGTCTTCTCTGAACATGATCAAACCATCTCAAACGATTCTCTACCATTTTCTCACTAATAGGAGCCACTCCGACTCGTTCACGTATATGGTCATTCCTAATCTTATCTAATCTTGTATGATCACACATCCATCTCAACATCCTTATTTCGGCTACCCCCACTTTACGTTCATGTTGTCCCTTCATAGCCCAACATTCACTACCATATAACTAGTCATCTTGTATAACGTCTTCACTGCTTATGTTTAGACTAATTTGTTTGGGCAATGATATTAAGTGCACAACTTGTTTATCTTGGATGATAACAAATTTAAAGGTCAAGCGTAATGGATTCAGGTCTTCTACTTCAATGTATGAAAGATGTAAATGCCTTAAAATATACTTTTGAAAAATTGTTCAACCAAATAGGTTGGACAATGTTTTTGAAAGGAATAGGCACCTTATGAAACTCCAGAGTATCTCCTTTAGCCTTTCGAACTTCAACCATATGGAGCGATGGAGCAACTTGAAATACCTGATGAATATAAAATGAGCATCGACAAAGAATTTGGCACTCTAAAAAATCTAACCAAACATTTCAATTATACCTCAGTAGCAATGTTGAGATTTCCCTTCCTCCCTGCTTTAACATTTTCAAGTCTCATCTGAAGAATAAAATCATAGGTCTTGTCAAAGTCACAATTTTATATCTAAAAGAAACTTGCATACTTTCAGTGTACTAAGACTGATGGTCAGAACTTGGACACAACTGTATTCTAATGATATCAGACATGATTTACAAATCAACCAATCCATCTCACCTTGTAGTTCTTCTTTTGGATGTCAAACCCAAGTGGCTTTGCTGCTTCTTCAATCTTACTTATAATTTCACTTGCTGGACACTTTGATGTGAATCTGGTTTCTCTTTTAAACTCCTAACATAAAAAGAAATTCAAGTTAAAACAAAACATGCTTTCAGGAAACAGATGAACTCACTTAATTATCTAAGCCATCATGACATGAAGATCCAATGCTATAAGATACTCTACATTACAGTGACATTAACCCTTTCAGGTTGATGCTAGTTTGCATAGTACTTTTCTTTTTGAGCGGAAGGATGACCAAAAGTTGCATAGAATATTTACTTGCATAGAAAGTTAGGAACTTATGTTTGTCCAATTGTTCGGAGTACATGGAGCTTACTTTTCCAGTTCTTGTTAGGTGCAGCAGCACATAGCTGCATGATTTAACTTCTTATTTTCAAAGTTTAATTAGGATTTTAATTTACGTTTGTGTAATGTCACATGACTTTACTTGAGAAATTCTAACTTGCAAAATCAAACAACGAAGATGTATATACTGCATGAATACTTCCATTTATTCGAACTTGGAAACATGCGAGGATAACATTCAGTGTGTTTCATAGTTATAAGTTTGACATTCAACCCTGTTGTATCTATGATGCATGGATGCAAACATGCATGGAAAAAAGGTAAACAAAGTCCAATAACTGTACCTGCTCTGCATCGAACAAATTTCCAAGGTTAAGACCCTTTGACATTGAGATCAATTCAAAAGCATTCATGGTGGTTGGCTGCTCTTCCTTCTTATCTGTTACATGGTGTTCCTGACCCGAAATGACACGAAAAGTCATAACAATTAACCAATAAATATTTCATTATTTTTTGAGCAAATAAAGAAAAGAACTTTACTACAACAATCAATTAAACTTGTCTTAGACTCACTTCTGAGTCCTTGAAAACAGCATCCACATCATCCACATTTGTGTCATATTTCTCCTCAAAAATTGGCGGCTTATAGCTTTTTGCAAACCATTCATCCTCTAGTATCTCAGGTATAGTAATGCGCTGTCAAAATTGTCAATAAGTATTGACCACAAAATATCTAAGTAAAAATGTTTGTCCCTATGTTTCTAAATTATCATACCTTTATATATTGATATATAGTATGCCTATAACATCAAGGAAAATATGGTGTTGTAACTTGTAATACAATATTTTTTATGTGAATGGAATAAATAGGATCATCATGTTCATATAAAATGGAAAGTTGCATCTCTCTCTGCTAGTCTTATGTACAAGCGGCTATTCATCAGTGAGATAGAACAGAATTACTCACAGTCATTGGATTCGGGTCCAGAATGCTTGTTAGCAACCTCATGGCTCCAAATGAAAGCCAAACTGGAAATGTAAAGTCAGCATCCGAGATCTGTGTTTAAAGACAACATCTTATAAGCAAAGATGCTGTTGCTAGGGCAAAGCATGAATTATATAAATGAAGCAATGCTCACTTTCTTGTATAACATCATAAGATTAGAATCCTCAAAAGGCAAGTACCCTGCTAGCAATACAAATAGGATAACTCCACACGACCATAAATCTGCAGTTGTTCCATCATAGCCTCTATCGTTGAGAACCTAATATCATTAATAGTTGAAGTTAAATGTAACTACTGGCAAATGCTACTGCTAAAACTTGCTTCAATGATTGTAATAATAAATTAAATACCTCTGGTGCAACATAGTTTGGAGTTCCACAAGTAGTGTGAAGCAAGCCATCATCCTGGATGACAATCTCAGTTTTCAATTGGGCAAAGATATTTTTTGAACAAGCAGGCTTTCTTCAAGATTCGTACAAGTACTTGACAGATAAAAGACAGAAACACTTTTTTTTGTACTTGCATCTTTCTTTTTCCCTTTATGTTTTCTAAAGGATAAGAATCCTTCAAAGGTAAGATGTCTTAATGGTTTGATATAGTTATATCATATCATAGATATAGAAACATGAGAAGTTTGACATAAATGATGTTATGAAAAGTACTAAAATGAAAAAAGAGTTCTATTTTTCCTTATCACAGCAGCTATGCAGGGCAGGTTAGAGTCTTCAGGCCAGAGTCATAATCACCTGGTGTACAAATTACAAGCTGCAGCACCCTCATGATTGGCATCTAAGAATGTTAATACAGTAAAGGCCAAAAAGGATAGTTGTGCACTAAAAGTTGTTGTTCAGGGTTCAGTTCTTACAATGGAACTTCTGATACTTCTAGCAGAGATCGAAAATCAGGAAGAAAATGGGCAAACAATCAGCCAAAAAGTGAAAATTATAAGCATGGGTCATCGTGCAAATTTCTCCGAATCTGAAAATGTATAATTACCCTGACTTGTCGAGATAATGCACTTAATCCAAAATCTGAAATTTTGAGATTACCATAGGCATCAAGAAGTAAGTTTTCTGGCTGTAAAAATGCAATGGAAAACATCAGAGTTCAGATTCAAAATATAGCAGCAAAAATTATAACAAAATTTGGATGCCTAATAAATAATAATTGTACCTTGAGATCCCGATGATATACCCCCCTGCTATGGCAATAATCTACAGCATTAATGAGTTGGTGAAAATACCTCCGCGCTTCATCTTCCCTCATTCGTCCATGGTTTACCTTCATATTTGCAAGCACCATGTGAGAACAAGATGAAATTAGGGAAAATGTGATTGTGGATATAATTTGAAATCATGTGTATGCAAAACATTAGACTTTAGGTCCCCCTATGTCCTTGCTTCATTCAAAAGAATTCATAGAAGTTAAAGCGAAAGATAAAAGAGCATTGCATTTAGAAGTTGATGCAAGACTGAACAAGCATCTTACAATTTTGTCAAATAACTCTCCCCCGGTAACAAATTCGAGGACAATAAATATCTTTGTTTTGCTCCCCATCACCTGAAAAATCAAAGGAGAAAACAACTATTAATACCTTTAGAAAGACAGATGAAACAATTCTAAGTCTTTTTTTTTTACCAAAATCTTTTCCAATGTTTCATTCTGTGGTATACTAGTTATCATCTTTAAAAAATTATTATAACCGGTTTAGTTTAGTGGAGCCAAACAACAAAGATGAATAAACAAAACATAACACAAGATAGTGAGCACTCTTCAGGGATGAACTAGAATCCAGGGTTTAGTGTGAAGAGAATGTTGTACATGAGCTTCACAGAGTTCAGACTGGGCATTATTGCATTATTTCTCAACATTAAATTGACTAACCACTTCAAGTTCAACAAAACTGTCCTATGGCTTCCATGGTTGATGTGAGAATTTTCTGATGTAAAAGGTTTGTATAAAATCATACGTAAAGGCTAATATAGTACCCATGGAAGGTTGAAGATAATCTTATATGTGGAATTTATCAATATTATCACAAAACATGAACTGGTATTAAGAAATGTTAGATGACATTTTTCCATGTCAGAACATAAAACAGCAAAGAAGAAACTTTCTGTTTTAGGGGAATTATCTAAAGGAACTTCAAAGTTAGAGAAAGTGCTTGAGAACAACCTCATAAATGCGAACAACATTCGGATGCTTTATTAACTTCATAGTGGCAATCTCCCGCTTGATCTGCACATATATCATATTAGCTGGTTGATAGAGTAAAGAAGAGATCCATATCTAAAGCCAAGGAAAAAGGTAGTTCATTGATGACTAGAAAAATAAGACAGCAACCCATATTTATGAACAGAAAAGAAAAGACAAAAATCAAACAGATGTCATTACTACATTGCTTGACATGATTTCAATTATGTAATGTCACTTTAACTAGCAAAATGTTATTACAACTTGCATCATCTTTAGTGGCACATCCACCTCCTCTATTAACAATCTAAACATGGAACTGAGCTTGTTAACCTTGTTTAGTTAATCAGTTGTTTTTTACGAATTGCTTAACTAATTATGGTTTTGTGTTGCCACATTTCATTAAAGTTGGAAAGTTAAAGTGTTTTTTTCTCAATATGTTTACAGCTCTTGCTTGTACAGGTCAATAAGGACACAAAACCCAGCTGCACTTTCAATATGTTCATTAATATAGCTCAGAAATCATAAATGCACTTCATTTAAGCAACCTGACTAAGAGGTTACATGTCCATGAAGTGGTAAATTGTATCAAGAATTTAAGAAGACACCTGTTCAACCATTTTATGCTTGAGAACTTTCTCCTTATCAAGGATCTTTATAGCGACTGGTTCTCCTGTCTCAGTGTTCCTAGCAAACTTGACCTTTGCAAATGTTCCTTCTCCAATTGTTCGTCCAAGTTCATATTTACCTACACGTCGCTTCACTTTGGTTGTACTCATTCTTATCTTATTGTTTCCAGTACTTTGTCATAGAATAATCCTGAAATCATCTAAAATTAGTGTCTTGGATGGGAACATCTTACATAAGGGCTCTTCCAAGTGATGATAGAATAAATGTAAATAAAATGTGAGAATAAGCTTATACATTGGCAACTAATGAAAGTTTAAGGAAAAGTTTTAAACAAATGTAGGCATCATCATTTAAAAATTACAGAAAAAGGTGCATAAGAATTGTATTTAATAACCACATGTAAAAACTGAAACATAAATACATAATTCCACTAATAGGAAGTTGTACAGCCAGTGAGCTGAAATAGATCTGTCAAAATAACGAACCCAAGTGTCAAGAGTTAAAAGACAAAATCAACACAAGAGAGCTTACGTTTGCTATAAGTTTAAGGAAAATTGGCTTTCCCCTTGGAGTACTAAATTCATGAAATCTGAAAGGCATATTTTAATTATTGTACTTTCAAAAGGTCAGACCACAAGTGCAAAATAAGTGAAAGAAATCTATATCTGCTTTCCCATAGAATATCCTTATCACATCACTTGTTGAGTTTGAAACTAGCTAGATTGGCAACTCTTTAATAAAACAGGTTTCAACCGAGACAACAGCCCCTCTATAGAAACCGAGACAGTTGCATATCACCCTAATGTTTTCAAATTACAACAAACAATTTCCACAACACGTTAAACATAAGAAAAATCAGCATAATGAGTCACAGATTGCCTTCTTGGACCTTTTAGAATCCCAGCAAATGCCTAGCCTAGATAAATCATGCTGAAGCACATTAAATCTTCTGAAATTCTAAGACCCATTGTGCAAATTTCTGAAGTTGGCAGATCTTTATAAGCTTATATTAATTCCTTGTCCCAACTTTTCAAGCTTTAAGACTTGTTCATGAGAAAAGTAACTAAACTCAGGAATTAAACATCAAAGGAAACATTATTTTGAGGAAAAAGGATGACAGGGAAAACAAAATAACACTAGGGAAATGGAAATATAGATCACGAATGCAAGACCCCCACCAGTGCTAGAAGCTGATTTCATCTACATTTCTTTGACCAAGAAATTAAGATGCTTCACATAAGAAAGCTAAAAGTTTAGATGGACAAAAATGTCAGACAAGGCAATTCACTGCCAGAACAGCAAAAGTACAACATCAAATCAATAGTTAAGGTAAATGATAAGGGTGGCAAGAAGGAAAAAAATTACATAACTTACAGACGCAAAAAGAACAGCAAATTTACTTGGTGGAAGGAGATAGGAGAGCAAAAAAAAACAAATCCAACCGATCATAATAGCAAACAAATTAAAAAGAGAAAAAGATTACAGTGCGGGAGAAAAAGGAAAGTTCAAAATGAGTCATCAAACTCAGGCATCCGATAGAACTACAATTGTTCAGTTAAAAAAAAGGGGAAAAGGAATTGGTACCAAAACTCACCAGCATAATATTTCTGAATAAAAATGGCATCTTTACATACAAACAGAAGACAAAAAGGGAAGAATCCATGCTGCAAAAAATTATCGGGCAAAGGAAAGTATCTTTTTTCCTTGCCACAAGTTTCCAATTAATGCATCGGAATAGAAGCATTTTGTCATCAGATTCTCGCCAGCAGAAAGATACTTTCCGCTACAGGTTATTCACGAGTGCATGACTTGTATTAGCTTCACCTCATATTCAACAATCGCAAACCCGTTGTTGAACAGGAGATAGAGGGAGGGAGAGGAGAGAGAAACATACCTGTCTCTCTTTGCAGAGCGGGAGAAGAAGCCTCTCTAGAAAGTTCAGGAGCTAAAGGGCAAAGGCAGCATATGTATACGGTTGGTAACTCCACACAAAAATCACAGTTTTCCTGTAACTAAAGGTTTACAATTCAACAGAGGAAGTCGAGATGTACATCTTACAAATGTATACAAGTACAGCTATCAGCAGAATAGGCTTCTAAAAATACATCTGCGGCCAAAGAGCTTGCACAGCACAAAGAGGCAAAAAAATCTGCAAGTAATACTAAAACAGGGCTGTGGTAAAAGGCTTCCAGAGCAGAATTGTCTCCCTCCCGCTCCCTCACTCTACTATTTTCTTCTTCTTTATTTATAGTTTATACCTGTTCTTGTCTTCTTGAAAAGGAATCTATTGGAGATAAAAAGTATAATGATATTTTTAAATCAAATTGAGGATTTTAAAAATTGAATAAAAAAATTAGTTAACTTTCATTTAAACATACTTGATTTTTTTTTCTCGAGAGAGAGTGAGTGAGTGAGAGAGAGAGAGAGAGAGAGAGAGATGGACAGAGAGAGAAATGTGTTTAGTGCAGTGCAGTGGGGCAACCTAATCGAAATTACCTTCACCAGTTTTCTGCCAACCTTTGGGTGTGACGGTAAAATTTCCATGAGGAGAACTTGTCACAATCACATTTTTCTCAGGGAAAGGAACAAGAGGTTGTGCTTTGATAAAAAAAAATTCAGTTACAGACTTTGAATGTCACGCAATTTCTCCTGCATAATATGGTGATTATGTTAATATGCACTACTTTGCAACAAGTAAGAGGTAGTTGTTAATGCATTCTGCATGCATGACTGCATGCAGAGGAATCGAATTACAAAAAAATTTGTTGATTTGTCGAATCATTTTACTATGCATCAATTGCCACGTTTCTTGACATCGGTTTGAGTTCTGTACCAACTCATCGGTTTCTTAATTTGATGTTGACTGCTAATTTAAAATATATGTATATAATTAAGAGTTTAAATGGGTCATTATCTGAAACAACATCAACGTTACATTTGAAAAAAAATGATGCACAACGTTACATTGAAAAAATGGTTGCAAAATAACCTTTTAATTTTTATAAAAGAAAGTGGACGATTCCTTGGATGGTTAGGTACTAATAGTCATAATTTTAATTTTCATAATCATCATCACTTTGATAAGAATTTATATATATCGCTCTATCAAATTAATGAGATGCGAGTCTCCATAATAAAAAAAAGAAAGAGGAGAAAATTATTTGTACCAACGAAGGGCATCGCAACCGAGACTTAGATTGCTTTGGACTATCGACCCGCATGAATTTAAAATGCGTCTTAAAAATGAAGAGGATAGCTATATATAACTTCATGATCGTTTTCGTGTTATGCCCATGTGGGACTATTCAATGAGACCATCTTGATTTTTAGATCTCATAAAAGGCTCAACGTCCTCGTTGAGCGGGATTCGTATTTGTTCATGGCCCATAATTTCCACATGGCTCAAGTGAGCACGTCGACTCTGATACCATTCTTTGTAACGTCCCCAAATCGCCCTCCGCCACGTGGCGAAGACCAACCTGGAGACGCTACGATATGCTATAACTTTGACCATAATGTTAACCATATACACTACAAGAAAACTGACTTTTAACGAAGGGAAAATTGGCTGTTATAAGTAGGAAACTAGTCGTTATTTTTCTTTAACGACGGCAAATTGCGGTCGTGAGTTGCCGTTATAGGCTCCGTCGCTAAAAGTCAATAACGACAGAGAAAAATTCCCGTCGTTAAAAACATTAACGATGAGCAAAAGGCTGGTCGCTAAAATTAGTGATTAGCGACCATATTGGTCGTCGTTAATCACAATTGGCGCCTTCTCACTCGATATTTAAAATGACCACTCACTTCGACGTTAAATGTGATTATTAATGGCCAACATTCTTGACCTTAATAATGATTTTGTGCCATTTTCAATGTCCAACATTCCGGTCGTTAAAATGAATTTATTGACAAAAAAAATAGTTGCCCTCCAAATATCTTTAATGACCACTTAGATGGTCGATAAAACACAATAGTAAATTGATATATTTATTTTTTTTAAATTCGGACATTAAAATAGATAAATTTCAATCACACTAATTGAACTTCATGTGGCACCAGAAAATTAAGAGTAGTCATAATGTAATGATAATAAAATAGAGAAAATGATGTTGCATATATAAGACAATGTTCAAATCTTCCAACATCAAGCCATGCATATTGGTACATTAAGTTTCATATCATCCACCAACATTTATTCATGACATTTAAAGTACAAGTACAACATATATTCTTATCATCCAAAAAAACTAAGCAAAATCAGCATCATTGTCTTCAAAAGGATGCCAACATGATCTTTAATGTATCATATCTTCAAAATATGTGAAATTGGAATACAAATGATTAGAAAATATTAAAGATCAACATAATTAATAATTATAACATAGTTAAGACTCACTTGCATAAGATGTAAAAAATATCCTATTAGAACAAAACCTACAATAACACGATTAATAAGACAATGCAGAAAAAAACACAATTAAAGAACTGGAATATAACTTGTCGTGGCATCTCAGTATGCTTAGACATATGAGTAGAAATATAGTAAGTTTAAGATTCAAGTACAAACTAATAGAAAGAAACATTATGAAAATAGTTAAAGATCCAATTATACAAAGGGTTGTTTTAGCCTAATTGTTTGAACGATGATAACTATACTAAAGATAAGCAAGTTGTTGTATGATGTAAGCAACTTCATTTGACGAGTTTAGAAGCTGAAACATATATGGGTTATGGTGAAATCATTTCAAATATTTGGAGTAATCATCCTCCCTGAAATAAAAATCTATTCTCCCCACACCTTCATCATAAGTCCATGTCCATAAGTATGCATTTCTATGTAGGAGACTCATTTTAAGATTAATCATTCCAAATCTATTGATAATGAGATTAATCAATGTTGATGGTAAAAAAAAATTAACTAACAAAATGAAAATAGTAAGAGAACATACTAGCAATCAATTAGACACTTCTTCATTTGACCGCGGGGCAGTTTGAGGCTGACTATTAAATTGTTCACCAAAATAATGTTGCATCACTTGTTGCAATTGTTCCTCCATAGAGCTTAATCGGTCCTTTAAACACTTGTTTTCCTCTTTTGCAGCATGTAATTTATTCAGCAATGCACTTTTTGAAGTAGTAGTTCCCCTCAAATCCTTAGCCTTTATCCTGCCGCCGAATCCAACAACATGACTTCTATTTTGATGTTCAAAGCATCGCTCAACTACTTGTATGGCAATAAGTTCAGGTTCTGATCGGACTAATTCTTGAATCTCGGCCTACAAAACATTATAATAATTACAACAACTTTCTTTTTTTCTAAATTAAATGACATTTTAATAAAATAGAAAGCATACATGTCTTTCAATTGTATCCGGCTCAACAAGTCTATCATTCTTTTTACGTGTCTCATAAAAGATTGTTACCATGTCTCGTGGATTCCCATTTTATCCTCCCTTCATATTAAAAATGAAATTATGTATAATGACATATAATAGAGAAATATTAACATGTTTACTATTTCACCTGTTGATATATAATTTCTCTAATGGGCATGCTACCAGATCGATGAGGCATAGACATCATAGCCCTATTTCTTGAATTTCTTTCACTTGCTTCCTATTCACGTATATACCGCATTAAATTAGAATCCCAAAAAGAAGGATAACTAAACTAACATGAAATAATAATAATAGTAATAATAATAATAATATGTCCTAACCTTAAAATTTTTGCTATTATAATATTCTTTGACCAGTCATTCCCAGTCTCTCTTAATTAATCCATCTGGTATACCTTTTAAAGCCTCAGGGATTGTTTTACCCTTCACATACTTGAAATGCATACTTCCCTTCCACTTGTTCCAAAGTTCCTTCATATGATCCATTATGTTCTCTCTATGAATGTCCAACTCCTCGCTTTCAAACTTGATATATATCTCAGTCAAGAATCGAGACACGTCAACGAAAAAAAGAAAAATAAAAGAATAAAAAAAGTATAACTTTAATTAGCGAAAGTCTACAAAGTGGCTACATCATCTCTAAGAAATAAAATAAGGTTCTACATCATGAATCTATAAATATGAAAGGAAAAGAAATTTAATAAGGAAAACTAATAAGCATGTGGTTCATGTGCTTTCTTGCCGCCAGAACTTTGTCACCACACACCTACTCCACCTTGTCACTGACCTGGTCCTGTGGAAATCAAACACAGAGAAGGAGATCATCCCGTAAGCTTTACAGCCTAGTGAGGAATCACATGATATACAATGCATAACATGAATGGAATAATCAGAAATAAATAATCATGCTTGACTTAAACTTGAAAGAATAACATGACAGTATCATAGATCATAAATAAGAATAAGAAACATAATAAATCATGAGGATCAAATTATACATAATAAACTTGAAATCATAACATACTTGGAAATTATAACGATAACTTGACTTGTCTTAATCATGCTTTTTGATCTTAGTTTAGTATTAGAAATCAAGGTGACTTTAAGTACCTTTAGTTCTTGGGGTATGTCGAGCAAACGATACGACATTGTGCAGATCAACGGGTGATCAAACCATGACCAAGGGAGCTAGCCTTATCTTGATGCACTTGACTTAGACTGGCAACTCATTGTTAATCTTTCATTTAAACTTATTAATCACTTTTAATAACTTTTGACTCTTTGTTCTCTATTCAATGGAGGCGATAAGATCAATAATACATAAATCATTAAAAGAATCGATCTTAAAAATCAGGGGGTGAATATCTGTGAGGGTAAAAAATAAGATCAATTCTATACAGATAATATTCAAATTAGGAAGTGGATGAATTAATACATATAATAAAAAGTTTTATTGAAAATCGATTGACCGATTATAGAGAACGGTCGATCGATTGGCTTCGGGTCACTGGACAGGTTTGTTAAGATCGATCGACCGATGGATTGATTTTGGGCTAATCGGATTGGTCGATCCATTTAATTGAACGGTCAATCGGTCGACAGGTGGAACTTAGAGATCGGTCGACCGGTCAGGTGACAATACAGGGGAATCGATCGACTGGTCAAGTGACAATATAGAGGAATCGGATATAAGGAAATTGGCTATGGGTCAATATATCGGTCGACCGATTGCTGGCAATGCATACGGACCGACCGACCGGTCGACGTCCTGCCAGAATTCGAATTTTCTGAAAAACCTATAGCATAATCACAACCTAATCTAATTTTCACTACCTAGAAATCAATCAAAACAACAACTTAACAACAAGAATCAAAGATGTATGCAATTAACAATACAATCAAAGGAAAATAAGAATCAAACAATCAAATCAAGACTTATAATCTTCTTCTTGTTCATAATCAATTAGGGCATGTGTTAAACAATTCAGAGGTCATGCAATCTAATTCATCCACCTTTGTTCGCAATTAATTTATTCTTCGGTTTGTCGAAAATCGATTAAACAATGCCCTGTTGTCCTTCTATTCTCCCTCTCGACAATCCTATGCAAAAATTCAAACAAAGAGCATAAGAAAAATAGAATTCGAAAAATGATAGGAGAGAAAAGGGGTCTCTGCACGATTTGCAACTGGGACGAGAAAGAAGACGCCTCTGCTCCGATCATGCATAGCGAGTAGGGAAAAAAAGAGAAAAGATCGTAAGGTTGGGAAAGGAGAAACTAATACGAATATGTTTTTATCTATTAAAATTTCATCTCCTTTAAACCCAATTTGATTTAAAGTGATCAAATTAATTTTTCATGATTTTATGAAAGTATGTAATAAATGGAGTATCAATTTGATTGACATTGAATTTTGTTTCTTTCGTGCTCTGCCGAGCCGGCATCACATTTTCTTTTTTTTTAATCTTTTTTGTCGGTTATTACGTTACCAATGATGCAAGCTTTGTCGCCCTCCTTGGCAAAAGTGGAAATAAAGAATTCTTACATTGGATGAAGAGCAACTAACAAGAAAAAAAAGGTAATATATTTGTAAAATTTATTGATTGATTGGACACATTTCAGAACTGTAGGTTACAAGCTAATAAGATGTAGTACTATTTTGCTTTGTCTGAAACATGTGCAAATCATGTTCTCCTTTTATTATTAGCATAATGTATATAATATAGTATAATATGACTGTTCATGTCACCTTTCATCACGGTCTGTCTTTATTATTATTATTATTATTTTATTATTATTATTTTTCCATGCACAACGCTGGCCGTATATTTTAAATATATATAAGCAAGTATTAGTCTTGATCACTGACAGTGACTAAAAAACATCTCAGTTAGCATGTACCTTGTGCATTATTGGACGTGGAATGGTCATATGAGTTTGCTATTTTTCCAAATCAACTATCTACTGATATTTAATATTTTTACACATATGATTATGATCAATGATAATCTAATAAAACTGACAAAATTTAAATATTTACAATTTAATGTATTGTGTGAAGCATGTGTTTAACGATTTTACATATAATTTTTCTTATTTTTTTAATATCTTTCTTTATTATTCATAATGGATGTAATCATGTTTTATAACTTTTACGTTATAAAATTATTTTATTATTATTATTAATGATCCTCTAAATTATTAATAAAAAAATATAAAAAATAATAAAAGAAAATATATGTAAAAGTATTTAACACGCGTTTCACATGAAAATTATTTGACACATACGTTAAGCTCATATATAATAGCATGTTCATAAATTTAAAGTTCTAATTAAACTTCACACCATGCCAAACAAGCATCTAATACATTTTTTTTTATCTGAAATACTCTGCCCAAAAATCTGGTCAGATAGGCTATTCAAATTATGCTTAGATTGGGTCATGATGTCAGAATTTTAAACCGTACTAATGATTAATTTTCGGCTCTTATTCGGGCACAAAAGTTAAGTTCACTGTCTTCAGATCGACGATTGATACATTTGGATCAGCAAATCATAAGGTGACAACAAAGTTATCCTTTGATTTCAGGACCAACACAAAACACTATAAGAAATATTTAATCATGTAATCAAATTTAATCTGCCCAGCAACCTGATTCAGTGTTTCAAAGTTCAAACAATAACGAAATGAAAAGAGTTCAGAAATGCGTCCATCAGGTGATGGGGATTCATCTGCAATCAGTGCAAGCAAGCATGCCAGACATGAACGTTCTGCGGTGTTGGACACTGGTACGTGGTGGTTTTACAGCAGGGTTTCTTGTTCTTATTTCCCAAAATTTATTAGAGAATCCCACAGAGAGTGACATAGTTTAATGCCATTGGATCTTTCTCTTGTCTGTGTTTCGTGCTCTGCTTTCTTATCTAGTTTCTGTTCCTCTGTGAAGGTGGTAATTTGATCTGAACCAATTCAGTGAAAAAGAGGGGAAAAAAAACAGTCATTCATTTGGCAGACTTGTTTCTGATTTTATATCAGACAATCAATCAAGATAAGGTCATGACTCATGAGGAATTACTGACCAATCAACTTTTGCATTAATTTAGTCTGCATGCAGCAACGCCACCCACAAAGAAAATTCCATATATTTCGATGCATACAGGAACTACCACAAAATTGATTTGCAAAATGTTGCTTTCGGAGCCCACCCTGAATGCATTTCTGAATTGGTGCCTGGTCCAAATTGTAGCCTTCTCATGTTATCAGATATTCGATCATATCATCACAGCATGCTGCAAACATATGAGATTTAATAAAAGAAAAGACAGAGACGGATCTACCATTCTTTAGAAACAGAAAAAAAAAAAGGAAAGAAAGTGGAATCATACAATTGGGATCGTCCAAAAAATTCCGACAAATTCGATTTGGATATTTGTTCTGAATTGGATCTTGCAAATCTTACATTCTTTAGTCTTTACTCATTTGATAACGAAGAGGACGTGTGCTTACCCTGCTAGATCAGCTAATATTGCTTGGTTAAAATTCAATCAAAATGGGGGATAAATTAATAGAAGAAACAAAGAACTGAAGTTTGACAAATAAAATGCTCACAATTAAGTGAAAAAAATGGAAAATGATTCCTTTTTTGAGAAGAGGAGAATGATGTATCTACATCGTTTTGGCATCCATTTTCAATACTATCATACATCAATAAATTAAGGAAAAAAAACATGTCCACACATGTAGATTCATAATTGAATGGAAACTTGTTCAGAAATAAATTATTTTTTTTCTTTAATTCCATCATCATACAAAATAATTTGATCAAGAGTCAGCGATGATTTTTGTTTTAAAAAAAATGCTCACTTATTATATAAAAATAGTTTTCTTATAAATGAAAGGATTTAATGTTCCTGCTACCCACTTAAGTGGGTAGCAAGATGCTCCTCATATTGGGAGCCGTCCGATGTAAAATCTACGGTAGATAAATTTAGGCGCGGTTTACTGTAGCAAACCGACGGTTTAATGTTCGGTTTAGGAAATTTCTCCGGTTCAACTCATTTTTGCACACTTATGAAAATTTTGGATTCATGACTGATGCCCTAACTGCTCCTCACTCGCCTCGCCTAGACGGACGATTGAGTAACTGGCTTGCCGGTGCCGAAGGATCAATCATCTCGTGCGGCGCTCGCCTGGACGAAGATCATCGCCTGGATGAATGGCTCGCGACTGACTCATTGCGCTCTGCGATTGAACCATCTTGCCGACGCCTAGCCTCACCTTGAGGGCGGCAAGGCGAGCGTGGGCGGCGGAGGTGAGCGTGGGCGACGGAGGCGAGATCGGTCGTCGGCGAAGTGAGTGTGGTCAACGGAGGCGAGATCGGCCGTAAGCGGTGCGAGTGTGGTCAGCGGAGGCGAGATCGGTCATCGGCGACGCGAGTGTGGTCAGTGGAGGCGAGATCGACCGTCGGCGACACAAGCATGGGCGGCGGAGGCGAGATGAGGCAAGATCGGCTGTCGGCAAGGCAAGCGTGGCCAATGGTGGTGAGATCATCCGTCGGCAACGCGAGAGTGGTTGGCGGAGACGAGATCCACCATCGACGACGTGAGCATGGTCGGATGAGGCAAGATCAACCATCAGCGTTGCAAGAGTGGTCAACGGAGGCGAGATCGGCCGTCGGCGATGCAAGCATGGTCGGAGGAGGCGAGATCGGCGGTCGACGACGTAGGCATGTGTGGCGAAGGCGACGGGAGGCAAGATCAGCCATCGGCGATGTGAGCTAGCATGGGTTGCGGAGGCGAGATTGACCTTCGGCGACGCGAACGTTGATTGCGGAGGCGAGATCGCCCGCCGTCAATGCGAACATGGATTGCAGAGGCGAGATCAACCGACAAAGCAAAGGGGGAAGCAAAGAAGAAGAGGATTAGGGCAGAGACAACATTCATGCGCGTGAACCGGACATTCCCTGAATCGAATATTAAACCGTCAGTCTGCTATAGTAAACCGCGCCTAAATTTATCTACCGTGAATTTTACATCGGACGGCTCCCAATATGAGGACCAACTTGCTACCCACTTAAGTGGGTAGCAGTAACATTAAATCCTAAATGAAAAAATATATCTATACTACTAAATGATCGCGGATTGGTGAAATCACGAAAGCCCAAATTCAGAAGCGGCCCATCAGAGAAATCGTCGTCGTCATGAACAGGGTCTAAACCCCTTAGGCCGCCGGTGGCATCGAGCCTTGGACGCAATCGTTCGCCGGCCGTCGACGGCTTCTGCAGGCTGCAAGTCGCCCCGGACCATCCAGCGGCGCTCCGGCCGGACAGATTCCTTCAGTCGGATCCACAATTATCATTTCGGAACCTGCCCAAGCGGAGAATATCTCGCCGTGGCAGTCGCTATCGTCGGTGCCGGAGACGGCGGCGGCAATGCAGTTTTACAGATTGCCCTCTTCCCAATTAGGCCCCTGCTCTTCGAGGGTAATTACACATCAGTCAAGGACGAATATGCCCTCGTATTGGGGAAAGAATCACGACTCCGACCGCAACGGATAACTCGAAAGCCGCTTGAGCGCCGTTCGTTTCTCGATCAACGGTAAAGGCGGAGCCTCGTGTTAACGTCGGTGATTCCCTTATCTCCATCAATTTTTGTCCCAGGAAAAAAAAATTGAATGGAGAAGAGAGAAAGCGCGACCAGGGACGGAGAACATTGGAAGAAAAAATTCCATGGTGCTTGGAAAATAAGGTGAATTCTTTTGCTCTTCAATTAGTCAGTCATTTTATTTGTTTCTGTGTTATTTTTGAACCATTAATGATGCATTGGAAGAACTTGGTCATGTTCCGCTTCCTTTACGATGCTTCAAAGTTTAAAACTTGATGAACTGGAGATGATGTTTGCTTCATCGCGTTCTGTACTCGATTACAGTCGGCGTGCCGTGTGTCACATGGTTTCATGCCATGCTTGTCCAAATCCACTTCTAACATATGTTTTCCTACATTTTAAACTTAATGGACTAATCCGGATGGGTACCTAGGTTGATGGCCATCCTTTTTCCCTCTCAAAGAGACGAGTGTTCCTGCTGTTGAAAAGAGGCACCTCGAATAAGTTCAATACTTAGATCATTGGATCTTAAGAAAACGGTGACTTTAAACCTTTATCCACACAAACATAACATGCACCAATTCAGATCAAATGTTTTGTTGCGAAGGTTTCCATGGCAGTTTTATTTTTCCTTTTCTCGTTGTTTTTTCAAAAGTTAGAAGGTTTCTACTTTCTACCCTGGAGGTTAAAATCCCCTGCCAATCACCTCTAGTTGAAAATATTGCGCCTCTTGTTGGAAATTGGAAACATGTTTCTAGATGATATTGGTTCTCAAATGGTAGAATCGGACGATTCTACCAAAAGCATGCCCACGTTTCCGGCCAGCACGCGGGCTCGTGGGATCGGTGGGTACGCCCGTGCCCAAAAAAGTGGCCACGTGTGACCACGTGAGTGAACCCAAACCCATCAAGAAGAAAACCCAATATCCGATGCCCTGTTACCTCCACCGCGCGTTCTCGCCTAACTTCCGCCGTGCGTTGCAGCCGCCTGCCTCTGTGCGCTGCTGCCGCCACGTGTTGCTGGTGTCGTCGCTCGCCGTGAGTTGCCGCCTACCGTCACGTGTTGCTGCTATCATTACTCGCCGGCGCTCCCTCCCTCACTCTTTTTCTGTCGCACGCGCTGTTCTTTTCCTCCCTCCCTCACTCGCTCAGAGCTCGCGAGGTAGGGAGGCCTGCTTAAGGACGTCAGTCTCCCTGCTCGTGAAGATGGAGGGAGCGGACTTTGGAGTTCAACCGGCGAGCCTGAGGGTGTTTAAGACTTCAAGTTAGGAATAGGATCACATAGGTAACTGTTTAAGACTTTAAGTTGGGATTATATAAGTAATAGTTGTTGTCCTTCACTAGTTTGCTACTTTAATTAGGTTTAAGTTAGGTTTTGATTTTGTATACTTGGATATTGGTCCTTTGACATGTTGCTTTTTGAATATTTGATAACTTGATTAAAATTTTGCTTTACTCTGAAGTTTAATTATAATATTATATTTAGGTTCGTGATAATTGATATATAAATATATTTAGTATAATTTCCCTTGCATCTTTGTATATCATGTTGACTTTTAATCTTCAGATTGAAGCTATCCAAGGAAAGGCTAGATTGTAAGTGCTGATGGCTACTGCCATGTCACTATACATTTCTAATCTTCTTCCTTTGGGAATGCAAAGAACTGCGAACAACCTTGTAACAAGGCCAATAGTTCAGCTTCGACCTTCACCTCTGTCATTTATCCATGGAAAACGTCAATGTTACTTCCATCAGTATTCAAGAAGATCGTCGTATAGGTTAACTGTGTTTGCAGCTACTGAAGGTTCTACAAAATCTAGCAAGTCAGATGAGAACATTCCATCTTGGGCTAAACCTGATTCTGATGAACCTCCCCCTTGGGCTCGTGATGATGGCATCAGAAGCAGTTCCCAACCAACAGTTGAAATTCCGTTCTTCGTCTACTTACTTGCATCAGCTATTACTGCTATAGCAGCGGTATCTATCTTTGTTCTTTATAGTCCTCTCTGTTTTCCTGCTTTTCATGTTTTCCCTAACAGCATAACCTTCTCTACAGATTGGTTCAATGTTTGAATATGTGAATCAAAAACCTGTTTTTGGAGTTATTAATGCTGACAGCGTGTTCTATGCTCCTTTGCTTGGTTTCTTTGCATTCACTGGAATACCCACCTCTGTAAGTTATTGTAATACTTACAGCATCTCTTATATTCTCTGGTTGTCTTATATGATATGATATCTTGTTTACTTTCTGGCATTAGGCCTTTTTGTGGTTCAAGTCCGTCCAAGCTGCCAATAAGGAAGCCGAAGAACAAGACAGAAGAGATGGATATCGATAGTCTGAGGTTCTTGATTGTGTGTTCCAATCGATTACTTCAGTATTTTTTTTTTTTGAAACGAGATTACTTCAGTATTTGGTTTGCATACCATCTCATAAGGGAAAAAAACGTGGAATTTATTCCTTATGTGATTCTTGTACATTGAGATTATCATTTAGTATGATTAAAGAAATGAAATAACTCTTAATCTCAAATGTTGTACTTCCTTTGGGTACAGGGAGAATCTTACTACTTTTGTTGTATTGTTTATTTTGCACGTCTGACAATATATATTGTTAGGATTTCTACACGAAAGAAACTATGCACCGCGAGAAAACTCGAGAAATTTAAGATGACGCAGAATTATATTAGATGGAAGAAACAAAAGAGGATTACAAGATCAGATTGATCCAGGATTGTTCAGGATTGTCCAGGATGGTTTTACAAGCCTTGATTACAAGTCCTTTTATAGGGTCTTGGAGAAACAACTCCTACTATAACTTAAGGACCTAATTCTACTAGGCATGCAAGCCCCTTCTCTAGCAAAACCTCCTTAGATTAGGAGTAGAAATCTGACTTCCTGAAGACCCTTGAAGATTTCGACCAACTTGAATTCCTCCCTGTAATCAAATTGGGCCGGGCGTCAGCCGCCACGTCCGGGCGCGCCCTGGCTGTCCGGTCCGAGTCCCACTCGGACTGGGACTCCTCCAGGCGCCCCTGCTGTCTTCAAGTTTTCCTCCACGTCCAGACTCCATCTTCAAGTGCTCCTCGATCCAGAAGGGAGCTCGGCCCTCCAAGGGACTCGGACTGGGACTCCTCCAGGCGCCCCTGCTGTCTTCAAGTTTTCCTCCACGTCCAGACTCCATCTTCAAGTGATCCTCGATCCAGAAGGGAGCTCGGCCCTCCAAGAATCCGCCATGTCCTTCTCGACATCGGAAACCGGCCGACTCCTATTCCTACTAGGAGTAGGAATCCTTCCGACCCTGCACTTCTCGTCCAAGCATCTCTCGAAGTCTCCTTATTACTTCTTTGGATCCAAACAGATTTCCAGTTAAAGTAGGATTCAAGGCATTATTTAACAAATCTCCACCTTGAATTGAATCCTACAATCAGATATCTAACACTCTCTGCCGCCGCCAATCCCTGTTCTGATTTTGTACATGCGATAGCATCCTTGTAGCTTGATCTGGCGATTCCACCTCTTCAATTACTTGGAATGCATATGCAACCATGTCCTCAAAGCCATAACGCTTAGGAGGACCTACTTGCCTGCGAACACGTCCTGCAGCTAGACTTGTCGTTGCTTCCTCTGTTTGCTCCTCAGGTTCAGGTTGTTCAGCTTGATGAGATTCTTCTTTCTCATTCTGAATTGGAGTTAATCCAAACTCCACCTGTTTGTTGACACCCTCCTCTGCTGAGTCAACATCTGATTTCTGCTTGAGTATAGACATCTCATCAAATGATATATTTCTACTGTGAATAACCTTCTACTCCGATGGAGATCAGATTCTGAAGCCTTTTACACCTGCACCATATCCCTCAAAGACTCCTTTGGCCCTTGGTTCCAGCTTTTCATCGCTGACGTGATAATATGCTGGACAGCCAAACAGTTTCAGATTAGTATAATCAGCGGGATTTCCTGACCATACCTCAATGGGAGTCTTCAGATCGATCGCGGTTGCAGGACTCCGATTGATAAGGTAGCATGCTGTGCTAACAACCTCAGCCCAGAATGACTTGTTCAGTCCAGAATTAGAGAGCATTCACCGTGCCCTCTCCAGACGAGTTCTGTTCTTGCGTTCTGCTACACCATTCTGCTGTGGTGTTTTTCTGACGGTGCGATGTCTGGCAATGCCTTCATCAAATTCAGACGAGCAGAACTTCAAGCCGTTATCGATACGAAAATGTTTCACTTTTCTCGACGTCTCATTCTCCACCAGAGTCTTCCATTGTTTGAAAGCTTCAAATGCCTCGCTCTTGTGCTTCATCATGAATACTCATGTCATCCTTGAGTAATCATTTATCACAGATAGGAAGTATCTAAAACCTCTTAGAGATGGAACACGAGAGGTGCCCCACCAGTCTGTGTGGATGTAATCGAGTGTTGCCTTCGTCTTGTGCACGGCTTTGCTGAACACAATGCTTACAGAATCCGATTTCAGATATCTTCTGTTCAGAAGATTGCGCTTGCTGAGGATGTCCATCCCTTTCTGACTCATATGTCCAAGTCGCATGTGCCACAACTTGGATGTTTTTTATTCTGATTTGAACGAACTACTTACTACAGCCACGCTAGAAATTACTGTGCCTTGTAGTATGTACAATGACTTTTGCCTGACTCCTCTCATGACTTCAACATCAACTTTGTTGACCGTGAGCACATCTTCTACGACATCCATCCAATATTCTTTGGAGTTTGAAACTCCTAATGATATCAGATTTTTCTTCAATTGCAGAGCACGACGGACATCTGTCAATGTCCTCACCCGATTGTCATAAGTTCTGATCTGAATTGAGCCGATTCCAACTATTTTACAGGCTGCACCATTGCCCATGATGACATTTTCGTCATCAATATTCAGAGAAGTTGAGAATAACTCTATGTGCGGAGTCATATGATAAGAACATCCTGAGTCGAGAATCCAATTCTCTTCCGAACATCTCTGATCATATACCATAAGAGCCAAATCATCATCAGATTCGCTATTCTGGTGAGCTACTGCAGCAACCGTGTCTTTCTTCTTCTTGGGGCAATCCTTCTTCTAGTGATCCGGTTCTTTGCAGTAGTTGCAGATGCCCTTCGGATTAATGTTCTTCTTCTTCCTCGACTTATCCTTTTTAGGGTTTGTCTTTTCTGTGGTTGTTACCAACCTTGCGGTCTGAGTCTCCACAGCCTTTCCAGACGCCCTATGACGAAGTTCACGAGTATGTAGACTCGATCTTACTTCTTCCAGAGTAATTGTGTCTCTTCCGATTATAACAGATTGTACGAAATTTTCGTACGATAGAGGAAGAGACACCAACAGAAGTAGAGCAGCATTTTCATCCTCGATCTTCACATCTATGTTTCATAATTTCATCAACAGAGTATACATCTGATCAAGATGACCTTCTTGCATGCGGAGGGTGAACAGACGTTGCTTCAACAACAACTTGTTGGTCAGAGACTTCATCATGTAGAGACTCTCAAGTTTCGACCACAGACCGGCCGCCGTCTCTTGATCGGCGACTTCTATAATCACCTCGTCCGCCAGACACAATAGGATCATAGAATGCGCCTTCTCTTCTTGTGCCGTCAAACTTGCGAGGTCGGACTCCTTTTCTTTGCCCTTCGAGTCTCCCTTCGGTTTGTTCTTCGACACGTTCGCGAGCGGCGCCCATACTCCCTATTGTTTCAAAAGTGCCCGCATCTTGATCTGCCAGAGACTGAAACTATTTCACCCTGTAAATTTCTCGACGTTGACGTTGTGCGACTCTACGCCTGATGGAGGATCGATGATGAAGCCTCGCTCTGATACTAGTTTGTTAGGATTTCTGCACGAGAGAAATTATGCATCGCGAGAAAACCCGAGAAATTTAAGGCGACGCAGAATTGTATTAGATGGAAGAAACAGAAGATGATTACAAGATCAGATTGATCCATGATTGTCCAGGATGGTCTTACAAGCCTTGATTACAAGTCCTTTTATAGGGCCTTGGAGAAACAACTCCTTCTATAACTTAAGGACCTAATCCTACTAGGCATACAAGCCCCTTCTCTAGCAAAACCTCCTTAGACTAGGAGTAAAAATCTGACTTCCTGAAGACCCTTGAAAATCTCGACCAACTTGAATTCCTCCCTCTAATCAAATTGGGTCGGACGCCAGCCGCCACGTCCGGGCACGCCCAGGGCGCGCCCTGGCTGTCCGGTCCGAGTCCCACTCGGACTGGGACTCCTCCAGGCGCCCCTGCTATCTTCAAGTTTTCCTCCACGTCCAGACTCCATCTCCAAGTGCTCCTCGATCCAGAAGGGAGCTCGGCCCTCCAAGAATCCGTCATGTCCTTCTCGACATCGGAAATTGGCCGACTCATATTCCTACTAGGAGTAGGAATCCTTCCGACCCTGCACTTCTCGTCCAAGCATCTCTCGAAGTCTCCATATTACTTCTTTGGATCCAAACAGATTTTCAGTTAAAGTAGGATTCAAGGCATTATTTAACATATATTATGCAAATAATGCTGATATTAGATTACCCAATAGTTGTGATTGAGGCAGGAAGACTTATAAAATTCCTTACACAATGATCATTCAATATCTCATTTGTCTTTTCTATTTATGATTATAATCATGTGTGTTCTTGCTACATTGTCACAACACATTTTCCAGTCCTTATTTGGTGCAATATGCAAGCTCCATGAGCAACTCTTCTGTCACGTATTTCTTTCGTGTGAACTCCAAAGTAAGATCCAATCCAAACAGAAAGAGAAACTGACAAGGAAAAAAAAAAGACAATATTGCAATAAAAATATTATTTAGGTAAGAAGCACTTTCAATCTTGATGTACTTTTTGTCTTAAACCCAATGGTTCTATGTTATTTGCTTTTTAGAGAAGACTGAATGTGTGCTTCTACGTTGTTAAAGCTTTCCATCATTATGATGCATTGTGAATTATTTTTCTCATGGGTTACCAGTGTAAGCAATTTCTTCTAGAACATTGGAATATTGATGGCTCTGATTGTCATCCATGCTTGTGGATTTTGCTCATGATTTCTTAGAATGCACATCGTTCATTGTGTATTACTTTCTAAATACAAAAGGCATCACAGCATTTGAAAATTTCCTAGTCACTACTTGTATTGATAGTTGTTCCCAACAATTTCATTCCTATGATGTTTGCTATTAACTAGTTCATTTGCTGAATTTTAACTGAGGCAGTTTGCTTTGTCAATGGTAAACTTAAACTGCAAAACCAGTTTGCGTAACAGATTCTTTTGTTATCAGTCGGCTGTCAAATACTTGTTAGAGACAGTTTTGTAAGCTTGCTGTAGTTGATGCTCAATGCTTCTTTTCTGCTTATTGTCGAATTCAGAAAAAAATAATTGTTCAAGGCATGTTGCAGTCTACTGCTTTTGTGAAGATTCTTGGTGTTCAATTGGTGGTTTGCTTTTGAATTTTTTTCTAAAGAAATTAGAAAAAAAAATCACTTGGAGGCTCAAATTCTTAGCCTTTACAGAAAGAACAAAAAGTCCGGACTACACCACTGAGAGTTAAAATGATTACTTGTTTCTCACTTTGTTGTCCTTGAATTACTTGCTCTAGGCTTCTGAGGAGTTCTGCGACTCGCAAGTTAAATATAAAATTATTATCGTGCTCATTTGAGTTATTCATGAAGCTAGTTAATTATGGAATGTGTTTTGTATATAACATGAAGGAAAATAAACATATAAATGTATACTTGAGTTTTAAATGAACTTCGAAATTCTTTTGCATTCTAAAATATGGATAAAAATGAACTATACAATTTGTGTCCACATGATATTATGTGTTGAGCTCATTCAATATATATATCTAAGTTAGGATGCATATAACCTTTCTTTTCATGGATCTTGGGGTTTGTTTGGAACGTTTATTAATTAATTATGTTTGGTTATTTTTTATTTAAATTAAGAGGGATATGTGGAATAACTAAATTTTTTAATTATCACATTTTTTGTTTCATCAATTATACCAAATTGGTGAAATTAGAAAAGAATAAATAATTTTAAATCAAATTAATTCTTCTTTTATTATCAAATAAAATCATTTCTTGTTACCAAATTAAATCATTTCTATCGTTGATAAATTATTTTTTCTCCTATGAATATATATTTATATATCATTTTTTTAAAAAAATAAATGAATAAAATAGTTCAAAAAATAAAAAAGAGAAATAAATTAAGTGTTAAAGTAATAAATATTTATTACTTATTAAATATTTTATATATAATAAAAAATAAAAATAACTTTTTTATAAATAAATTTTTATTTTTTGTATCATTATTTTTACAACTTATTATTTAAATATGGACTTCATAATGATACATCACACTCATCATTCCATATTTCACAACACCACTCTATCTCACATCTCTATAGTTAATTGCCAAATAAATCCTTAGTTACAAATATGATGAGAGAAATTAAATGTTGACGTGACTATTTTTTAAGAAAATTAAATCAAAATTCACAAACAGTATCAAAGATTAAATGACTGTTTGATTAAAAAATGATTTTTAAATAAAGAAGAGAAAATGCTAGTGTGGCATTTTTTATTATTTAAATTTAATACTAAGAAGAGAGAAAATGTTAATATTTCAATGTCAACCTTTTCATCACATGTTGTATGAATGGCGGTGAGATTATTGTTCAGTGACCATGTTAAAAGTGAGTATATGGTTGGATGATGTCTCATAAAATCTATCAGTGTACATAATATTCTTAGCATCTTTAACAACAAAGAACATTCATGTCATAACATTATGCATCATAAAATAGTAACATCATAATCATAATCATAGATAAAAGCATTTATCTTAAATTATTATCCATCCGTATCACACAACATCTCAAGGAGTTGCTTCCATTGACATTACTTATTATGTGACAATTATTTTTTTCTTTTTCATCGTTTAGTATCTCCTATGAATTGCTTCATAATTTTTTGGACTTTCTTTATTTTTTTTATTATGATATAATTTCTTTGAAGTTCGTTTTAACTGCATATTCTTTAACTTTTATCATTTGATATTTTTCTTATCTTTTTTAATTTAAAAGTTTTATTATGTTAGCTAATTAGGTCGTGGAATCATTATTTTTCAAAAAAAATCTCTATCACCTCGTGGGAAATAGATATTATTTTTTAAGAATTCTCATTCACCATAAAGTAAAGGATATTACTTTTCTTTTTAAACTTTAATGAAATGCCAAGATATTTTTCTTTCAATTGAGTGTTTTATTAAGGCCATCCATACATTAAACATCAATATCACTCAATCTTCATCTTTTAACATCTAATTACTGCTTAGTATGATAATTTTATGTATAAGTGATATCAATACACCTATCATGATATCATAACAATAATAAGCATAATGCTGACATAATGACCAAATAACATCAAGATATTTTTTTTGCATAATTCAAAAACTAATATAAATATTAAAGATTAATATATCATTTGCAAGTCATCAAGGTAGTTTTTTTTAAGTGCTCAACATAAAATATAAGAATTTTTCATGTCAAAAGTTTTAAATGTCATTTTTTTTCTAAAAACAATAGAATTGTTATCCTTAAAATTCTTTTCAGTTGTTCAACAAAAAGTTTTATATGCACAATAATTAAACTCAAAATCTATATCACTATCAATTAAATATATGCACCGTCCTCACTTTATTTGTTTATTCTCCATTTTATTTTTTTCCCTCCTTTTCATGGTTGCCTTCCTCGTAGTAAATAAACGATGAACGCGTGCTCTCCATCTGCTGCTTACGCTCCCGAGCAGGTCGAGCTCCTGCTCTCGAAATGCTCCTCCATGCAGAGCTTCTTGCAGGCCCACGCCGTCGCCCTCAAGTGCGGCCTCGCCCGCCACCGCCGCTTCCACGTCGCGCTCCTCACCCTCTCCGCGCTCCGCCCCTGGGGCAGCCTCTCCCACGCCCGCGCCCTCTTCGACGCCACGCCCCCAGGCGTCCCGCTTCTTTGCAACCCCATCATCCGCGCCTACTCCTACAGCATCTTTCCGCTCGAGGCCGTTCGCGTCTACAACCTGATGTGCCGCTGCCGCCTCCCCCCTTCCAACCTCACTTTCCCTTTCCTCCTCAAGGCCTGCGGCCGCGCTGCCGCCCAAACCGACGCCTACGTGCCGCGTTCCGTCCTGGCGTGGAAAGGCGCCGAGACGCACTGCCGCGTCGTCCGTCTGGGCTTCTTGTCTGATCAGTTCGTGCAGAACTCGTTGATGTTCATGTATTCGCAGTGCGGTCGGCTGGTGGACGCGCGGAGATTGTTCGACGAAATGTCTGTCAAGGCTATCGTATCCTGGAATGTCATGTTGGGCGCGTATCAGAGGGTTGGGGACTACAAGGCAGTGGACCTGATTTTTGATTCTATGCCCGAGAAGAATGTGTCATCCTGGAATAGCATGATCACACGACATGTTAACTGCAACGATATGGATGCTGCAATGAGAATGTTTCAAGAAATGCCCGAGAGGGATGCAATTTCCTGGAATTCCATGATTGCTGGTTATGCCCATGTTAAGGATTACAATCGAGCATTGGAATTGTTCAAGCAGATGCAGGCAAATAAGGTCAAGCCAACTGAGCTTACGACTGTTTCTGTGCTTGGAGCGTGTGCAGAGACTGGAACTTTGGAAATAGGTAGCCAGGTACACAACTATCTGAAGGAGAAGGGTTACAAGATTGAAGGGTATGTGGGCAATGCACTTTTGGATATGTATGCCAAGTGCGGACACCTAAAGATGGCAAGACAGTTGTTCGATCACTTGAGCATGAAGCATGTCACTTGCTGGAACACAATGATCGTGGCTTTGGCAGTTCACGGCCACTATGATGAGACTCTTGAGCTGTTTGCATTGATGGAGAGAGAGGCAAGACAGGGTGTCACACCAAACCGTGTGACCTTTCTCGGAGTCTTGATTGCTTGTAGCCACAATGGTCTGCTAAGAGAGGCACAGACATTTTTTCACAGAATGATTGTAGAATATAAAATTGAACCTGACATAAAACACTATGGATGCATGGTTGATCTGCTGTGCCGATGCGAGCTGTTGGAGGAAGCTTATCGAATGATCAAGGAGATGCCAGTCAAGGCTAATGCTGTGCTGTGGAAAACAGTCTTGGGTGCTTGTAGAGTCAGCAGAAATATAGAATTGGCAGAAGCAGCAATGAAAGAACTTGCTGAGTTGGGACCTTTGAGTGATGAAGATTATGTACTAATGTCAAACATCTATGCTGAAGCTGAAAGATGGGAGGACGTTGGCCAGCTGAGAACTGGGCTAATCGGTTCAAGCATCTCCAAGCTTCCTGGTTTTAGTCAGATTGGTCTAACATAGACTCTCATTGTGTTATTGAAGGGACTGGGAGGTTTTCTGAAATGAACATGTCACATGGGTTATCCCTTTTCTGGACTTTTTGTAATGTCCGTTAAAAAGAAAAAAAAAAGGTGTAATTTTTTTTAAAAGGTAAGGGCATGTTGGTCATTTTGCAGTGAAGGACAATAGAAAAAAAGAATAAAGCATCGTCTTCCCACCCGCAAGCTACAGTACCCGCGAGAGCTCCAGCCCCGCCCCTTTCAGCCATCGTATCTCCTCCGTCTGGCCACCGTTTTTCGCGTGAGGTGTCTTTGGAAAGAGGGCGACGAGATGAACATTTTGACATATGGTATGAGATGATCGGTGCACTGTGCATGACGTAGTGAGGGAAAAACGCAAGAAGGGCGAAAAATCTACCGGCGATGATTCCAACGATGAGTCCGGCTCCGATTCGCAACGATCCTTTTCCTGGTGACTTGTACATCATCCTCAGGTAGATTAGGATCATTTTGAGAGGTTTTAATCATGTCTTTGTTCCAAAACACATAGGAGGCCGAGATTTTTCGGCGAACAGACGGGGACTTCCGGTCGAGCTCATCTCGATATTCTGGTAGGTGCACACGTGAGGAAAGAAGAAATCAGATTGCTGTCCGTATAATAATTAGTCGTTAATTCTTTTTAGGTTCGAAGATTTTTACGTCCGATCGTTCTCCGACGACTTTAACGGCGAACTCGTTCTCGTATCGTGGTTGGTAAGCGAATAAGAATGTGCATTTGGGTAGATTTTGGTGATGTGAACAAATTTAAAGTAACTATTTTATTATGGATGAATAAGGCGTTCGACGACTTTTCGATATTTTGGCGGGTGCAACGGTGATTCTGAGAGCGACGGCTACTGTGGTCGTGGTATGAATGACGGATAGTTGAAAATAATTATTATAATGTAGTTAAAGTTCTAATTATGTTTTATTTAAAGTTTGATTGAATTTCGCTTATAGGAGATTGCTAATCAGAAAACGTTAGTTCGTAGGTTGTTGTGATTTGATTAGGCTATTACTAGACGACGATGCCTTCTTTTCCTCCTTGGTAAGTATTATAGCAAATCCATAATAGGACATGGTTTATGATAAGCACGTCGAGTAGTTGTGAGTAGTGAATTACCAAATTTATTTTTATAATATTAATTTATAAGTAATGAATGTGATTAGGTTGTGTTTACTTTTGATTGGATTCGGATGAGGGGATAATTTGGGGACTCGACGAATCCAAGGTGAGGGAACTTATCTCAATTGATATGAATTGATAAACTCTTCGGAATGAGGACATTATTCCACCCGATGTGGAATGAATTTTCGTGATAGTTTTCTTCATCCATATTCATATATTTGTATGCTTCATGTGTGTGTCATCATATGACTTGTGCCATTTTGTTATGAATTTTAGAAAATCCGTCGAAGTTTACTCTTTGTGAAATTGAAGTGAATATTTGATTTTTGAAAGGAAAGTTTATATGATGGTTTCAATCCTAAACTTCTATTTGAAAATTGCATTCATGCATCATGTGCATTTCATGTAAAAACCCGCATAAGGCGGAGTATTTTCACCTCGGAGGATTGGCCAACCCCGAGTAGACCGGTTGGAGTCCGATTTGCTCTGTGTCGATATAGTGACACGAGGAGCAGGTTCAACACCCTGTGTCGATATAGTGACACGAAGGGTGGAATTAGAACAATCATCCTGTGGCGATATAGTGACGCGAGGGATGGAATGAAAAAAGAAAAGAAACAAGCTCCGTATCGATATAGTGACATGAGGAGCGATTCAACATCCTGTGGCGATATAGTGACACGAGGGACGGAATTAGAACAATCACCCTGTGGAGATATAGTGACACGAGGGGTGTGTGAAGAAGCACTCGATTTACGAGTGGTATGGATATCCGTGTTTGATGATGTTTCCTCCAAATCTTATGATATTATTTTATGATCATGCATGCGCACTCATGGCATTCATTTTGGTATGATAATTATTTAAATGGACTTCCTTGAAGATTTGAAAAAGGTTTGGAATGATTTCTAAAAATAAAGAGGTTGGCATTTCTTTCGTTGTTTTAATATTTGAGATAGTTGTTTTACTTACTGAGCTTCTTAATGCTCATTCCTTTTACTTATTTTTTCTCAGGTAATGAATGAAAGCTTGCATAGCATGAAGTAAAAAATGTAAAGGGGCTAGGAAATGAGCGCGTGTGAGAGGCGTGACTATTGAATGGCTAACTTTGCGTTTCATTGAGTTTTCTTATACGGATTTATTACTTGATGAATGTTTTGAAAGATTTTGGAAATGTTGAATAATTGTGTGGAGCGAAGGACGCTCACGTTATATGGTTTACGAGCATCTGGCTCGTGATTTTGATTCGAGAGTGAGCTTGAGGCTCACTATTTTGAGCATGTGTCCCACCATTTTAGCTATATGATGAATTGCCAGTAATGTCCTTATGTATGTGATGTTTAAAGTTATGAAGTTAATTGTTGAAATGAGATATATATAAATTGTTGTACATGACGTATAGACGAATTTATGCATATGGCATGCCGAAATTTTTGGAAAACTTCAGAGTTAGTTTATTTTGAAACGTTGGTTTTCCGTTGAAGATTTGAATTTGAATTTAAACGATTGGTTTTCGGTTTCACCCCTTGTGGTGCCAAAAGAAGTAGTAGAGCGTCACACTTTTGAAGGCTAGCTTGATTAATCATTTCTCCCCTGATTGATTCAGAAGAGCATTTTACCTTGAATGTTCTCTCTATCACAGTCAACTGGAATCATCGCTGTTTTTGTGCTGTTGCATGTAGCTTATCCAGATGCTGAACCTGAAAAGAATATTTGTGGAGGAGGAATTAAGCATTCTCGGGAAACCTACATTGACATCATTTGTAAGTAAGAACAGTGTACATGTGCAGTTTGAATTGCTTTGAGTTTTCACGGTATATGTATGATTTCATTGTACTTGTAACCATGGTTGTCAAAATTCCAATCTTGGTACTAGGATCTAGCAATCCTATGTTCACCCTGATGTCATCTAAGAAACATAAAACATAGGATCTCTTTTGTATCTGATCCTGTTTGTAGGATCACTACTGCTGGTTCTTGCTATGCTAGTTGTTGAAAATCTTTCATTTACACTGTTTATAAACCAAAAAGAATTAGTTGTTCAGATCCCTATCAAATCCCCCTTTCATGATATATAATTGTATGACAGGTGATCAACTATATTTATTGTCGTTTTCATTCTTTTGAAACGCAAAGACTGGTACGTAAATGTACATGTTGACCATTTATATTGATATATATATATACACACACACCTGGATGACAACCATCTTCTGGTAGTCATCCTTTGCCTTCTAAAAAAAAATTATAGTTAACATTTACATGCACAAAAAACTATAGTTCAGAGAAGGTTCTCTATATACTTCAATTCATTTAATCGTCTCAATAAATTTGATAAAATTAGTTTTCAATTTAAAGTCTTTGTATGCTGTCCTGTTGATTAAACTGGCTTTTCTCGTAACAAACTTCTTTTGTTTGTCAGGTGTGTCCCCTGACCAAGTTTTAGTTGGTTTGTGGCCAGACAGGTTTATATATCGTATGCACTCAAGTATGGGCTTCATCACTTGCAACTGTAAGAGTTTTTCATAAGTTTGTTGATGGTGAGCTTTTAACAGCATGTTACTCATGTATTGATAATATATCTATATTTATATGTATAATTGTGTCTGTGTATTTGTGATGAAGATCATGCCAATATTAGTCATCAGGTTATTGAGATTGGGTCATTGTTAGTATGGACAATCACAAAAATAGTTTCTTTATATGCTACATTTGTTATTGAAATAATCACCAAACTACTTCTCAAAAAAAAAAAAAAAACAAACAAACTGGAATTGTGTTCATTCTTCAAAAGGTTCATAGTATGTGATATCTCTTTTTTTTTTTGTTTTTTTGTTTTTTTGAAAAACTCATGTGACTAATGTTTATAGAAACATGCAACAATTTTTTTAGATCATCATGGAAGGTTGCATCTTCTTGCAGGGCAACACAATGCTTTTCTCAAGAGATGGAGTTGTAAGAGTGATTCTTAAAGCAGCACAACACAATGTTTTTCTCAAGAGATGGAGTTGTAAAACTTGAAGAAGTCGACCTTCCAAATAATGCGTTTTTGACTTGTCCATCTACAGAAAGTTTAAATCGATGATGAAAGATTAAAGTGGACTCAGGATGGATAATGAAGTTTTGCCAAAATCTTTGTCACCAAAAGAAAGGGCAATCCACTGGTGCCTTCATTTTGATCTGTTGATGTCCTCTTAGAGAGAAGGAACTGTAAGAACCTATATAGCCTCTTAAAACCATGATTGACAGCTGTGAATTTTCAGAATGCTGTCATTTCCTCCCTTGGGACATGCCAATTCTTTGTAGAAGAAGACTAAAAATCTTAGGGCTAGGTGCACCTCCACACTGGTTCTTAGTCCTATGTAATACCTCAATAGATTTTCACATTGATCCATGTGGAGTCTTGGAATCTCATGATCTTTCCATAGCCAATCACCTAATAAAAATGGCTGCCTCGAAAACTCTCTATATTATGATGTTTTTGCATTGCCCATTTGTTCTCTACCAAAGATTATCCCATGGACATTCATCATATCAATATAATGCCTAGGACTGCTTGCATACCTGTGAGTTATCGAGTATTAGACTCCTTTTTTCAATTCCATAACTCTTTGTTGTGTCTGCGATGTTGTCTCCACTGAATTATCTTCGTCCTCCCGAACTATTGCTCTGTGGCTTCTTCTCTCAGAAAGCTCAGTGGAAGAAAGTTTCTGGGTGCCCGCCAAGTGGGGTCTAGGTCTGAGATGGCAGCTATATCTCTGACCTTCCTGTCCTTGCTTCCTGAGCTTTCTCTTATATCTGAAAGGGGCTCTAAGCCGTTCTAGGAGTAAAAGAGAATCTGGGCACCTTAGCTTGAAGATGGTAAAGCTCCTCCAGTGCTCCCGCAATTTGCTCATGGAATTCTAGTTCCATATGCCAAGCCTTTTCGAACTTGAAGTACCACTTGATTGACCTCCGTTCAATCTCCATAAAGATCTCTCTCATGGAACCACTTCAGAAAATTGAAAGATCTTGTCCAACTTGCGTGCCTGGTGAGGCCCCACCGCCCCAGGAATCTGTCTTGGCTTTGGTCTATGCAATGACGAAAAAGTCGTTCTCCTCTTTTAAGTGAAATGACGACTCAGGGTCGGAAAAAAGTCAAATTGGTCGTGCTTTTAATTGATTTATGGCTTCCGAGCTTGTCATGTCTGCTCTCTCAAGCCTACTAGATATTGTCTTGTCCCTCTGCAACTCCTTCCAGGTCACCTTGTCCCCACCGGAGACGCATGAAACCAACCGTTCTGAGTCATCCTCTCTGATTACTGGTGCAACAACGAGAAAAAGGTTTTGCAACAGGAAGCAGTCACCTCAAAGCTTCCACGCATCAATATTTTCTTTGCCCTTTCATTTCTACCGTTGTTTCTTACACCAAAATGTTTATTGAATTCTTCTATTCTCATAGAGATAATATCACAATACCCCTGGCTGCAACTCGACATGCGATTACCTAGGCATTTCTGATGCATATATAATGCTATTTGATCAAACTTCCTGCATTTGGGTTATCTCCCAACCTTGTTTTGTTATATACATTTTTCTCTGGATAAATAGGTAGTCGTTAGTGTCTTTTCCTTTCTTATATACGATCAGAGCGAGTCTCCTAAAGATGACAACAATAATTCATGCATTACGCCGGTTATATATATATATATATATATATATATATATATATATTAATTCGGTGTTAAAGGGAGAGCTGATCAACGGTTTCAAAGAGTGATCCTGCGACTATTAGCATCATCGAATCACTTGAAACCCAATCCACTGCTGGGTTATATTGGAACACTCGAAAAGCGAGCCATATGGCTCATACATTATACTAATCATATTGTAGCACTTCCAAAAGGTATAAAGAAATCTGCCTTTGGATCCATCTTCGTACGACATTTTTATCCATGTTTTTAAAATTGGATCGAATGGGTCAATCAATTAAGCTAATGATTCCATTGGTTCAATTGGATTGGATGGATTTGAAACAATCTTTCACTAAAATAATATTTATATTTTGTTTAAAAAATAGTTGTAAAGGGAAGTAGAACAATTGAATAATTATATATTAATAATCATTTTAAAATAATATTATTCAGCATATATTTATTATAATAATCCATGTTTAAAATATATGTATTTATTATAATAATTCAGGTCACCTTTCTGTTTAAAAATTTTGTGAATTTTTAGATTTTTTATTTCTCCTTTTCACATTTTCTTTATCCACAAATTTCAAATTACTTTCACAAGACATACTTTTTATTCTTCCACCTTTATTTTCTTGACATGTAAAGTGCATGGCACATCCATTTTTCCTCTCTCTCTATATATATAGAGGGCTCATATTATATAGAGAGAGGGAATTAATGGTGCTCCTACCTAATCAAATAAGCAGAGCCTCCTCCTTAGCGTCTTAGCCGTCCGATCCAATCGGACGATTGAGATAGTGAGATGTAGTTCAACTAAATAACCGAAATAGTTTGACCACGAGATCTCTACACCCGACGGCTTCTACTCATCGACGTTCGACTCTTTGTAGCGGCGACTTCTTCACACACAATCGGCGATGTCAGGTTGGCGACAACGAGATCGGGCAATATGATCACGATGGCGAGATGAGACCAGTCATTGTTCTTTTCAAGGTCGAGGGCGGACGATCTACAATCTGTGCCCTAGACATCGGAGGGCGGCTGATCTCGACGCCTTCGACGCTGCTGCTCATCATCGGCGAGGACGTTCGCAAGGCCGTTGACCTTGATGTTCATCGCCAGTTTGGTAGATGCCCATGCCAATGCCAAGCAGTTGTGCAGTGACAACAACGAAGTTGGTGCAACATGCAAGGGGATTCGGCGAAGGAAAAGGAAGAGAGGGATCCAGCGGAGGAGGAGGAAGAGAGGGATCTGTCGATGACTGCAGGGAGTTCATGGCCTCCGGGGGCGAAAGGCACGAGGGCCGTCCTCATCTGTGCCACCTGCAGCTGCCACCGGAGCTTCCACAAGCGTGACGTCAAGGTCGAGCCCCCCGTCGTCTCCAACTGCTCTCCAACTCCTCCCCGCGTCCGGTGATCGTCGGCGCTCTTCGCTCCCTCCCTCCCTCCCTTGCGGAGATAAATCGCTTGAGACCTGCAATCAACCAACCTCTCCCATCGATGAACTGGCCAAACTATCCGATTGGTTCTTTGAAACGCGCCTCACTACATCAGCCGTCCATCAGACAGCTAGGACGCTAGGCATTCATTAAATCCTATATAGAGATATGTTAATTAATAATTATGTCCAAGCTTTTCCTGCTGTCCATCTAAATGATCCAATTATGCCTACAAGAATTTATTATGCATTGATGAAATCCAAAAAAACACACATCATTCTGAGCCCGTGACATTTTTGTTGACATTAATTGATTGCATCTTGTGTGGCACTATCTGTTGTTCTCTTTAGCCAGAGTTCATGATCTTGTCATTGCTGTCCAAGAATGGTGGCCCTGATCTTTATTAACCCAAATAGTACCACGAAATTCAATACGTTATCATGATGTGTAATTTATTGACCTGGTAGGCGCTGCATCATGCCATCCACGCCGCCCCCCATGCAAAGACCACCATAATAGTGAGCCATCAATTTATTGCCTTTGCGTCATGTTTAAGGCGACCTCTGAAACTATAAGTGCCAGCAGTCAGTCAGTGCATTGATTCAGTACTATCAGGAAACGCTGCAAGAAAGTACAGAAGAGATATCAAGAAGCGAAGTGATGAAGCAGTGCTTTTATTTTGGTCAAGTTCATTGATTCCTGCACATCAGTTTCATTAGTTTTTGGTGTGTCCGCTAAACGTGATGGTGAGTGCAAATAAGTTATACTGCATTTGTGAATTTAGGGATAGATTAGTGAATTTAGTTAAGGCATCTAAGTTTGATTTTGTAATATTGCTAAAAATCCAATCGGATTCTGTAAAAATAAAAAGGTCATTCGTCGGTTGGGCCTATGTGGGATGGCATTTTCCACGAGGTCGCAGGTGCTTCTGGAGGAATTGCCTTGGCCTGACGTGGCCAAAGCACTCAGGTGACTTCAATTCACACTTCCCCTCAAATTTTGCATGCTGCCGTCTTTTTTAATGACTTTACATTCTTACTTTCATGCGTTTATGCTAGCGCTGTCCCGTCTGCTCGTAATCTTCTGTGGCATGAACTCTCTCGTATGGAAACTGGTTCTTTCCCTTGGGCCCTCATGGGAGATTTTAACTCCCTACTTGGCCCTGATGACAAGCTCGGGGGTTGCCCCTTTACACTCACCAGATCAATACGCCTTCTTAGGAATATTATCGATAAGCATGAACTTCTTGATGTAGAGCTTAGGGGTCCGTCATTTACTTGGTGTAATAATCGCTCAGGATTAGTTAGAATTCATTGTCGACTTGATAGATTGCTACTTAGCCACCATTGGTTACAAGCTTTTCCTAACCTGTCCCTCACTGCACTTTCACGTTGTGTCTCGGACCACGCCTCTATCTTGTTTCAAACAGATAATATCATCTCCCAAGCTAGATCGTTCAAATACGAACATTTCTGGCTCCAACATCAAGAGGCACGTAGCATCGTCCAGCGTTCCATCTCTAACTCAGAATCATTAGAGTTTGCTCTTAAAAAAATCAAATCTGCAACCCTAAAATGGAACAAAGACACTCTGGGAAACCTTGAATCTAGGACAGACACCACCCTTAAACGTAACCGAGCTTGAGAACTTGGACACCACCCGAGGTCTTACTGACACTGAGCTTGGCCAACTTCGGTCTGCTTATCATCTTCATGCTGCCCTACTTAGACAAATTGGTCTCAAGTGATGGAGCAGAGCCAAAACTCATTGGATCACAAAAGGCGATAGGAATACAAGATTCTTCCACCTCTCCACCATGATTAGACATAGGCAAAACTCCATTTTAGAAATACAAAACACTGATGGCAATATCATTACCGACCCCAAAGATATCCGAACCTTGTTCGTCAACCACTATAAGAATTTGTGGAAGCCAGAGCCATCCCCTGACATTCCCTCGGCTTGTTGGCCCTCTCTTCCATCTCTAGATAGCACCATATCTAACTTGCTCACTAGAACCATTTCTGATGAGAAATCCGGGATGCTCTCTGGAGTATGCCCCTTGGCAAATCGTCTGGCCCTGATGGTTACACTGTAGAATTCTATAGGGAATACTGGGACCTCCTTGGCCCCACAGTCACAACTTCCATAAACTCTTTTCTATTGTATAACTCATTTCTCAGCTGAATGGTCGCTCACTTCATTAATCTTTATACCTAAGAAAAAGAACCCCAAATGCATTTCTGACTACAGACCAATTTCTCTTTGCAATGTCCTTTACATATTACTCACTAAAATCCTAGCCAATCGCCTGCGTCCACATTACACCTCCTTATAGATCAGAATCAATCAGCCTTCGTGTCTGGTCGACAAATTCAAGATAATATTATTATCACTCAAGAGCTCGCCCATTCCCTTAATAGTGGTAGGAGTAAATTTATGCTCATAAAAGCTAATATGGAGAAGGCTTTTGACCGCATATCCTGGTTCTCAGTAAACAGAATCCTAACATTATGAATTTTCCTCCTGCATTTGTTAAATGGATTGACATTTGCATTCGATCCCCTACCTTTATGTGTGTCATAAATGGTCAAAACTCCGAGACCTTCCTGCCCTCCCGTGGAATCCGCTAGGGTGATCCCATATCCCCTTATATCTTCATTATTGTCAGCCAAGTCTTCTCCTCTCTCATGAGTGCTTATGAGTCTATTGGAAAAATAATTCCTTTCACTATCCAGCAATTTACCTTATCAAATCTACTTTTCGCTGATGACCTGCTAATTTGCCTCAAAGCCACAAAAAAGATCTGTAAGAGCATTAAGAAGGTCCTCCAAGTTTATGAGTATCTTACGGGACAGAAAGTCAATACCCAAAAATCCGAACTCTATCTTCCGAAGCTAAGCATTAGGCGGAAGAACGTGATCAAGGCCTCCCTTAGCTTTAGGTTAGGGAAATTTCCTTTCTTGTATCTTGGAACTCCTATTTCACCCTCAAAGCTTACCATCCGCGAGCAGCAACGAATTTTAGATAAGACCTCCGCACGGCTTGCTGGATGGAGTAGAAAGATTCTTAATCAGGCCGGTCGAACCACCCTAATCAAATCTGTTCTTTCCGCTATTCCAACTCATTGGCTTAATACCACCTGTTTGGCCACAGGCATAATCAGTTCTCTTGAAAAGCATTCTCTATCTTTCCTTTGGAACTCTGGGCCAACACACCGTTCGGCCCATCTCATCAGTTGGCAGACTATACAGCTACCTAAGACTCATGGCTGTCTAGGCATTAGAAACCTCCACGCGGTGCAAACATCCCTTATGGCTAAGCGTGTTCTTTCCCTTCTCAATCAAAGTGACAATCAGTGGGTCAAGCTCTTTATTGCTAAATATGGGCATGTTAACCTTTGGAACACCCCGCCACAAAACCCAAAATCCTCTCCTATTTGGCGTCAGATCAATCAGACCACACTTGACATTCGGCTCGGTTTCCAAAAGCAAACTGGTAATGGAAGAACAACATCAATCCTTCACGACCCCTGGGTCTCACAGATTCCTTTCATTAATTGGCCCACTTACATCAACACCTCATATTCACTCGATAATCTGTTTGTCAGTGACCTCATTGAAAATGGTAATTGGAATGACAACATACTTTATGATCTTTTTGGCAATGACCTTTGTCATATGATTAAGCGTATTTACATTTCATCTACTGCCTATGATGACGCATGGGTTTGGGTGACTGATGCCCATGGATACGCCAATACTAACTCAGTCTACAGTTTTATCCGCCGCCATGCTTTGCCGACCATCTTCAGTGGAGGGTATGCTTGGACCAAAATATGGAAGATTTCAGTAGCTCCCAAAATTCATATCTTTCTTTGGAAACTCCCTACATAACAAATTACCAACCCTTGATTGTGTATCTCGTTTTAACTGCACAATTAAGCCCTCCTGCCCGATTTGTGGCATTGCCGTTGAAACTAACTCACATTTATTTTTCCATTGCCTTTTTGTCCAGTGGCTCTGGGCCCTCTTCCAGCAGCAACTAAACTTTTCCTTTCTGCATGTTGATTCCTGGCACTTTGGCTCATGGGTTGTCGAAGGTGTCGGACTTAGCAAGCAATCCCTTTCTCTCACGCGTTCATTTTTTCTTACTGTCTTTGGGAGCTCTGGAACTTGAGAAATGTAGTACATTTAGATCCAAGCACGCAACCGTGAAGATGGTATGGGAGAAGGCATTGACTGGCTTTCAAGACTTGCTGACTCCCACACCCCTGAGGCAACATTTCAACACCCCCATGGCCCTCCAGGGCCAAGTGGGAGACCCCCCGTTTTCCCTGGCTGATCCTTCAGTCAGATGGCTCCCTCCCCATTGTGGGATGGCGCTATTCTTCGCACTGATCGGGGCTTACTCTTTTTGCAAGGGCTTCAAGGACTTTTGTCGGGACTGTGCTGGAAATCGAGGCTCGTGGTTGCTGGCTGGACTTCAGGAATGTGCTCAAAGATCTCTTACCCACATCCTCGCTTACTTGGATTCCTTAACGCTGATCAACATTATAACACATAAGATGATTACCCTTGGAGCATCAAAGGAATCATACTTGATATTTGGCATCTCCTCCGTCGGCTGCACCCTGCTGTTGTCAAGCATTGCCATCACGGTAGGAATCGGATTGCTGATTTTTGGCTTCTCTTGGCCGCACTAATCATAGCGGCACTTTTTTGCTAGGCAGTCTCCTTTCGGGACTGACTCACATATTGTACGAGGACTCCAATAAGGCTATTACTTAATGAATACAAAGCCTTTTTTAAAAAAAAGTTATACTGCATTTGTGGATGTTGTTGATGCGATCAGGTAGAGGAGCTCTGCAGGCCTCTATGGCGTACATGATGAGCGGCCCCAATGGAGAGAGAGAGAGAGAGAGAGAGAGAGAGAGAGAGAGAGAGAGAGAGAGAGAGAGAGAGAGAGAGAGAGAGAGAGAGAGAGAGAGAGAGAGAGAGAGAGAGAGAGAGAGAGAGAGAGAGAGAGAGAGAGAGAGAGAGAGAGAGAGAGAGAGAGAGAGAGAGAGAGAGTCACAAACCGTTCTAAAATCACGAGTTTAAGAGTTAAAAATTAATTTATTGACCGACCAGTTCATATACCTTGAAAGCACCTTTGCTTATTCAACGGCTCCATTGTTCAATTGCGAGTGATTAAATCTCAGCAATGAGTGATTTGAAGTATATATTAAATCATTCTATTTTGGTGTGAGATTTATCTTGTTCAAGATTCATATATCATTATGTTTGGATCTAAATTATGCTCTAATTCAAGGTCTTAAGAAAATTTTAAGAGAGAGATGGTGCCTCGTGCTTGTGAGGACTGATGAAGAATTAAATGGCTTAATCTTTTTTTCCTTCTTTTTGAAATATCGACACTCTTTTTTTTTCTTTTTATATAATGTATGTGTTTGTTGCAAAATCACATCTCACCAGGACGCTCTAATTTTGAATAAAATCACATGACTAATGAACATGGGGGTGAGGAACTAATGTGTCAATATTTCAACGATAAATTTATTTATTTATTTTTCATGCAAATGGCTTGAATGTATGATTTTAATCGAACACATACATAATCCCTATTCACATTTTGCAAAAAACCTCTGTTTCAAAATATCATATAACATGTGTTATTTCTTTTGTGGATATTTATTCTAAGAATATGAAGATTTATTCTAGAGGATTAAATATTTTTTGGGTTTGAACCAAGAATAAACAATCCCAGCTAATCAGAGGATTTGCATATGTCTAAAAAATTACAGTTATAAAATAACTTTTTTTAATGACATGACTATCCTTCATGATTTTGAACACTAATACATCTTATTTGACAAAAAAATAATAATAATAATATACTTGAAATATTGATTGTTTAAAATGGTAAATACTTGTACTTTAAAAAATAATATCACTAAAAGAAACAAAATTAAATATTTAATGCCTTAATTGTTTTTATTCGATTAGCTAAGTTCGTTTTGAACATAGTGAAAATAAGGGAAAAAAATGGGGAAACGGAAACGGTGGGGAAACGGAGACCAAAACAGTAACAAACATCTTTCTCTGCGTAGACGACGTCGAGAATACAAAGAACACGAAAGTTAAAAATAAAAAAAGCGGCCTCCTTTAATCGAACAACCACGAAAACTATCAGACGCCCGACGTCGTAGTCATTTCATCCCCACAACTCGCGGCCACTGGAATTCTCCCGACATCCACAACTCCGGGGCTTCGGCGTACGGCGGCGACGGCGAGGCCTCGAATGCCTATGCGGAACGAGCCGTGGTGACCCCTAAAATCTCCTCCTCCGCCCTAATGGAAGGTCGGTCCACTCAGTTCCTCTTCATCTTCTCTTATTTATTCATTTACTTTCTTGTTGTTATTATTGCATTCCAGTGGCTGTTCGATATCTGATCCACTGGATTTTAGTTGGGAGGGGCTTCCATCTGATCTTGTTGTCTCTGCTTTCGGTGGCGGTAGTTGTGCGAAACTTTGAAGCTTCGAGATGTTGCGGCTTTTGAGTTCCGTTTGCCTTTTCTTTTCTGCGAAAGATTGGATTTTTTCGGCTCTTTTCTTTGCTTCATTGAAACAGGAGTGGTGGGTAGTTTAAAAGGTGATTTTTTTTATTGGAAGAGTGGTGGTAAATTGTGTTGTATTTTTCGGGTTTTTTTTTCATGAGTAATATCTGGTCCGATTATTCTGAGGTAGCATATGGTCTTTTCTTTTCGTCTTGAGACAAGTACTGATCTTATGAGCCTCTTTTATTGGTGTAGTGGTCGTCGTGGAGGAATTGTGCCGACAGGATTGGAAGGGGATAGGATTTTGATTTCGCATTTGGAAGATTTGACCCAGTTATTTTATTTGGGAGGCTTTGACATGAGTTTGCTGGATCATATTGAAGGGGTGTTCTGAAGTTTTGTATTCGGATAATAGGAAAGGATAGCATGAACATGGGCATGCAATTATTTGTGTACTTTCTTTAATCAAGAACAAGACGTAGGAGAACAGCTTCCAAATAGTTGGAACCATAAAACTGAGTCAAAATATTGTTGATGAGATTATATTAGCATTTCACATCTGCTACTTAGTAGTTTCTAAGGAGCTGTGCTTTGTTATTATAACAATCAATGTCATAAAGGAAATTACATTCTTTGTGATTTATCATAAAGAAAGCTTCTGGTTTAGATTTTACTCTAACTAAAATATTTGCTTAAACAGCTAGTCAAATTATGGATGCATGACCTTCTTGGCCATATTCTCGCTATGTAGATTTGCTTACTATATCCTTGTTATTTAGTCATGCAGTGCCAAGAAAAACATGGATTATAAGAGATTTTTGCAACATGACTACCTGAGAAATCAGTATTGTCAAATTTTTTGGTAGTATCTAGTCGTAATGAGATAATTTCTTAGAGATGCCTGTTGTGATGCTCTAAACTTGTGAGTTCTGTTAGACCATGGTTATTGTGTATGCAAAATCTCCACTTTTTTGCCTTCTCAAAAGAGAATGTGATGTTTGACGGGATCATTTTTGAGGAAGTTAGATTGATTATTATTGGGAATGTATGCTCAGGATTTGAATGCATGTGATATTTTTATGTACTTTACAACATGGTCACTGATATATTTCTATTCAGAAAGTAAGAGATTGGGGAAGTATATTAGGAGTTGTAAAGTGATCCCACTCGATTTTCTGGTTGGAACTCAAGACAAAATTTATTAGGAATCGTTAATCTGATCTAAGTTGGGTATGATTAGCAGTTGCCTGAAGAAATTATTTACCTTTTTTATCAGTTAGCTGATTTTCTCAAAAAATATTAGTTACTTAACATGCAATTCTATTGTACTGTGAAGGTATAATATTCTGGGTAAGTTCTTAATCAACTCTGGGATTTTTTACCTTAAAGTGAGAGTGGTGTGATGTGAACGCCCACCTAGGTCACGCCCGCCTCCGGCACTCCCTGCCGGAGGTTCCACCTTCGCCTCCGGCACCCCCTGCCGGCGGCGCCACCTTCCGCCTCCGGCATCCCCTGCCGGCGGCGCCACTCTCTTGGCCCTTGCACCCTCTGTTTTGTCGGCGCCACCTACCTGTTCAGCACCCAGGATGCGTCGTAGGACTCAGCACCTCGCCGACGGGTGGACCACGTTCGTTAGTCCCCGTCACAACCGCTCCCTCCGCCGACCTCCTCGCACTGCTACAGGTGCCTCGAATCCGGCCACTTCGCGCGCAGGTGCTCAGGCCCACTTAGATGCCTCCGCTGCAGAGGAGAGGGGCACCGGAAGTCGACCTGTCCTCTCGGTCCTCCACCGGAACGCCCACCCACCAGATCACAGCACACCCCCCCATTGAAGGCGACTCACCCAACTCCTATTTCAATCCCGTGGTCGCCGAGATCCAGCGAAGCGTCGACCTACTCAACGGATGCATCGTCGGAGAAATCAGCGGCACCCACTAGAATCGACGGTCCTCCGCTCTGCGATTATCGTCGGCACCGGAACTTCACCGCCCTTCCAATTAAGTAGAATCTCACCTGTCCTCTGGCTGCTCATTCCTGGTTCAGTTCAGCAACGCGACACCCTTCTGGCTTCACCGACCATCCTGGCGCCTCATCATCTGGTTCGGTGGCGGCCATGGAAGACTGTCGACGGAGCTGTTGCAGCGCCAGCTGGATTCATCGTACGGTGGATATCCATGGTCTTCCGCTGCATCTCCAGAGGCCGGAGATTGCAATGGTCGTGGCCCGGCAGATCGGGGACCCGATTTCAGTAGTTCTTCCCCCCCTCGGGTCGCCGGATTTATCAACCACGTCTGTCGTGGTGGAGATGCGTGAGGGCGGCGTCCTCCGACAGTCAGTCATCCTCGGAGCCGGGACTGACAGTTTCATCCTCCGGCTACAGTACCCCGGCAACATGGCGTCGTGGGCGGAGGTGGTTGCCGGCCGACACCCTCCGTCGCCGCGACAGTCAGCAGCAAGGACACCTGCAGCTGCAGGCCAATCTGGCACGACAGAGCACGCGAGGGCAGCACGTGACACCTTCAACTTTTTTAAAACTCCAGACCCGTTACAAACCCGCCAACCCGTTACCCGCGAGCCTGTTTCACCCGGATCCGGCTCACGTGCGGATTCAACCCATCCCCCCGACCTAATCTCACCTCTCCCCGACTCCGCCCGTACCCGCGCCCGATCCGAGCCAGCACGCACCCGCCAACGACCTCGAACACGACTTGGCCCCACTTCACTCACCTTCTCCTCCAAGCCCGACCTCATTCGGCCGCCGGCGATCCTGCAACGACCGAGCAACACCACCTCAAATCCACCTCCAACATCCGGCCCAACCGTGACCCAACTCTGTCGCCCCAGACCCGGCTCACGCTGCCCTCCAAGCCGACCTCTGTCGCCGACCGCCAGCTACCGTCTGCGAAGCTCCCCGCCGGCAGCTCGATTCCCCCCCCCCCCCCCCCCCCCCCCGCCGCTATCAACGTCGCCGCCTGGTTCAGGTCGACAGGCCTCCTCCAACACGGCAACCTGAGACGAGGCTGGTCGAAGTGATGCCTCCACTGGCCGCCGAGGGGACACCTCCTCCGCCAGTCACCGCCGACCAGCATGCGACCGCCGAGGAACCCCTCCTCAACGGGAGGGCAGACGTGGAGGTTCTTCTGGTGGCTGAGGCTGCTGGCATTCGCCATACCGTCGCCGGACACGCCAAAGGTCGGAGATGGCAATTAAGATGGGTCTACACCGACCATTTCGGAGACTCCTTGCTCACAGCCATAAGAGGCGCTCGGCGTCCAGCAACAACTTGGAAACACAGGGGAACGTTCCACTGGCCCCATGAAGGTGCTCACATGGAATGTCAGAGGCTTGGGAGACGAAGGGAGGCGTCGGACCTTGGGCCGCTACCTCATGAAGTGGGAGGTAGATGTGGCTCTCCTCCAGGAGACCAAATTGACAGACTGCAGCGCTGGGATATGGACACAGATTGGGGGCTCGAGGATGACAGGGCATCTCTCCCTTCATGCGGTGGGGCAGTCGGGTGGATGCATTATTGGCTAGAGGGAGGATCTCTTCTCCCTGGTGGACTCTTGGATGGCCCGCTTTTCGATGACGGCTCACCTTCGAGGGCGAGGCGATGGCACTGACTATCTTCTCTCATGTGTCTATGGGCCGTGCTCGGCATCCTTGCGCGGCACCATGTTGGAGGAGCTCAGAGGGGCACGTGCCCGCCTCCCGGACACACAGTGGCTGATTGGCGGCAACTTCAATGTCACTCTTGACATGGATGATCGTCCCATCAGGCGACAGGGGAGAGATTCTGGAGCAGAGGAGTTCAGAGATTTCATCGACTCGCAGTCACTCGTTGATTTTCCGCCCTCCAATTGCAGATTCACGTGGAGGAGTACTGCGGCCCCGGCCGCAAGATCGAGGATTGATCGCTTCCTTGGATCCTTGGAACTAGCAGAGACTCACTAGCTAGCGGTGGTCCAGGCGATGGATTGACCGTTCTCGGACCACACCCCCCTGCTGTGGCACTCCGACAATGGTCAGAGGCAGCGTTCTCTCTTCCGCTTCGAGCGCTCCTGGCTACTCGAATATGGCTTTCGTCAGTTAGTGATGGAGCAGTGGCAGAGAGTGGAGGCCTCAGACACTGCCGCCAGGACCCTTGCATCACGCCTAGCCAGCCTTCGGTTTTTCCTTTGCAGACACAGACGCCAGATTCAGGAGGACAGGGAGAGGCATCGACGGACGCCCTCGAGAGGATTGCTCGGATGGATCGGCGAGAGGACTCCCACCCACTTACTGACATAGAGTTGGAAGAGCGCAGACGGGCTCCGGAGATCATCCAGCTTGAGGATAGGATCGTGGAGACCCAGTGGAGGCAGCGCTCCCGACAGACCTGGTTGCAGGAGGGAGATGCTAACACTCAATTTTTCACCTATATGCGAGCTCTCGAAGAAGGGCGAACAGGATTGACCAGATTGAGGTGCAGGGTCAGCGTTTCACTGGCCAACATAGCATTGGAGAGGCCATCACCTCCTACTTCCATTCGTCGACCCGACGACAGTCTCCGAGCCCATGGCGTTGGGCCCCAGGGGATATCCCCCGTCTCATTGACGATCAGTCCTCTTTGCTTGTGCAGGCCATCTCTGAAGAGGTCACTGAGGCCCTCTGGGACCTCAACGGTGACGCCGCGCCAGGCCCTGATGGCTTCCCGATTTTCTTTTATCGAGAGTTCTGGTCGACGGTGCGTGAGGACGTCCTGGCGGTCATTCGGGAGTTCACCGGCGAGAACCGGGGCTTTAATCTCCTTAACAGGTTCCTCCTCTTCCTACTCTCGAAGCGGACCCCGGATGACCGAGCGGAGGACTTCCGACCCATCGCCTTATCCAACGCCATTTATCTTTTAGTGGCTCGGGTATTGGCGAATCGGCTTCGGGAGGTCTTGCCAGTTTTGGTCCACCCTGCACAGACGGCTTTCATTCAGGAGCGGGCCATCACCGACAGTTATACCATGGCCTCGGAGATTATAGCTCATTGGAGGAGGACTAGCCGCCAGGCCTTCCTATGGAAGGTCGACTTCTCCAAAGCATATGACACTGTCTCATGGCCTTTCCTTTGGCATTGTTTGCAGGTCAGAGGGTTCCCCGGAGACTTGGATTGCCTGGATGAAGCGGTGTGTTACCACCGCTTCTTCTCGGTCTTGGTCAACGGGGCGATTTCGGGGATTGGATTCAGCCTCAATGCGGAGTCCGCCAGGGCTGCCCACTGGCCCCCATGCTCTTCGTCCTGGCAGTTGATGCGCTGGCCAGATGCACTCAGATGTCCTGCGCGGCGGGCCTTTTCACCGGCTTTACTGGGGGCTTGGTTCCTCTCCTCCAGTATGCTGATGACACGATATTTTTCATTGAGGGTTCGGAGGAGGAAGTTCGACGTGTGGCCATCCTCGTTGAGTTATTCGGCACCACGACGGGTCTTCAGATAAACCATGCCAAGTCTTCATTCATCCCTTTTGGCATGGTTTCCGAGGTTGCTGACAGATGTGCGGCTGAGCTTCGCACTCCTATTGGTACACTGCCGATCTCGTATCTGGGCTTACCTCTCTCCGACCGCCACATCACATCCCGGGGTTGGACTCCAGTTCTAGAGCGCATGGAGCAGAGGCTCCAGGGTTGGAGTTCACGTCTCTTATCCCGGGGGGGCCGTCTCGTCCTTCTCCGATCTGTGTTCTCGGCACTCCCGATGTACTATATGACCGTTCTCAGAGCACCTGCCCAGATTATCAGACGTATGGTTTCTTTGAGGAGCAGATTCTTTTGGCAGGGTGGCGGTCCTGATCAGCGCGGAGTCCACCTTGTTACCTGGAGCAGCGTTTGCCGCCCCACCTCTCAGGGCGGACTAGGGATTCGGGACCTCCGCTACACCAACTGGGCTTTCTTAGCTCGGTGGGTCAGGCGGATCATGGGACCCGAGGAGGGCTTATGGCAGTCAGTCTTCTTCGCATGCTATGGACGAGACCTTTCTTGGGATTCTAGGATTATGCTGCCCCGCGGAGCTTCATCATTTTGGCGGGGCGTGGCGGCGCTGATTCCGAGGGTGCGTTTGCTCATGACCCCTTCTCTTGGCTCTGGAGCGGACTTCTCCTTTTGGCGGCATGGCTGGTCCCCCGGAGACTCACTGGCAGAGGCCTTCCCCCGATTGCATGCTCTGGCGGTGCATCCTGACGCGACGGTGGCGGAGACCTGGTCTACGCCCGGTGGCCCGGGCTCGGGTCGGGCTCTTGGGCCCCGGCCTTCATATCAGCCCTCTCGGATCAGCGTTTCACGGAGTTTCTTGCACTTCATCAGAGGATTGCCTTCTTCCGCCCCGACCAGTCCAGACATGATGGTTGGGTTTGACTATCGGAGGCCTGGTCGACACGGAGTTTCTACATCCGCTTTCTTCCCGACATGATGTCGTCAGAGGATTTCAGACTTGACTGTCGACTTATCTGAAGATCCCGTGTCCCGCTGAAAGTCAAGATTATTGCTTGGCTCATGCGGCGGGATAGACTTCTCACCAGGATGTATAGGGCGAGGTGGGCACACAATAGTGACACATCTTGCGCCCTTTGTGGTGAGGCGGAGGAGGACATTGGCCATTTATTCTTTACATGTGCTACTTCATGCGGCATCTGGCAGCGGATGCCCTTTGGGGTCCCTTTTCCTTCTGATCCTACGACGTTGTGGCAGCTTCTTCGTGGTTTGGCCCGACAGGGTCAGAGATGGCGGGCACCAGTGGCGATTTTTTTGGCAGGTTCCTGGGCGATATGGCTTCAGCGGAACCGAGTGATTTTCTGTGGGGAGCGATGTCGGATAGAGCATATTGTACACCACACTTTTTTTTTGCTTCGGGAGTGGGGTTTTGGCTGACATAATTTCTCTTTTGCCGCTCTCTTTTCGAGAGCACACACTTGTACATCTCTTCAGTTTCCCCAGATATATATATACCTGGATGACAACCACACAATTTGGTAGTCATCCTTTTTCTCCTCAAAAAAAAAAAATTTATTGTACTGTATATAGTCATCAAGAAAGTTACAAATAAATTCTGTTAGGAGCTACGAAGTTGTCCAATCAAACTATTCACGGAATGTTGGTTCGAATGTGCTGTTTATGGTCCATAACCTTTTCTGAGAGAGGTTTACAAGTCAGGACTATGTTTTGAATGGTAAGTATCGATGTTGAAATGCTTTTTCATGGAAATCGTATCAAAGATTGATATTGGTCTCATTTAGCAGTGACAGATGTGATTCAAACGGTGGAGTGTGTTACATATTTTTTTGAAACGAGAGTGTGTTACATATTTAGAACTCCTTTTCTTATACAAATGTGGTTGTGTCCTGTTATGTGCGAAAAGGTTATCGGCTTGTTATGTTTATGGACTAGTGAAATTATTGGATTGAAATGCCTACCATGATGACTGAATGAATTCTAAATCATTGCTTTCTTCAGGTCTTACCCTTGATGTCATAACAGAAATTTCTCATTCTTTGACTTGTGTTTTACAGCACAGTACCAGTTTATCTTATGTGGATTTATGCTGTTTGCCAAAACTCTCCTTAAATTCATCTATATGAAATCCTAATTCTAGAAAAAGGACTTCTTTTCCTTAATTTTATGTATGTCCCTAAGCTGGAAGATATTGGAACTCAACTGGCATAATTTTAACATGACCTACCTTATTTGAAATCCATTTTGATTAAATAAAGCTCTATACACTGATCAAGAGTTTCTAATAGAGGAGCTATATGTTCACATCCTGTTGACGGTTTAGGCAGGAATAACTTTGTCATCTATGAACATGCTACCATCTTGAAACCAGTCTTGGCAATGCAGAGAGAGAATGCTGCTCATTTCTTTGGATAAAAATCGCAGAAAAACTAAGATATTTCTTATGCCGTGGTGACAAGTAACACTGGAAAAGTTGATATATACAAATGGAAGGATATCATAATGGAATGTTCTTCCAACACAAAAGTGAGTTTGCGTTTAAGTGCTTTATATCCACAAAAATTCATAAATTTAAAATCCATAGTTGGGCTTTCGTTTTTGAGTTCTCTACCTGTTTGTATGGATTATTCATTTATTAAACCAAGGAAAATGAACTGAATTGAAAACTGTGGTTAGGTTCTATGCTCTGTTCAGTTTAAAAGGTTTAATAGACATCTGAGAAATTTGGATCATCTCACCTTCCCACCCCCTCCTCTCAGTTTCAAAAAATAATTAAAAAATGCTTGTTGATATTAAACATTTTGCATCTAGAGAAGGCAAAGGGAAAGCCTGTGTACTATTTACTCCCTGACTCAAAGGTTACTAGGGGAGAGGTGTGCCATCCACACCCTAACTTACATGTTATGGGGAGAGGGAGTGAAAATGTAAAATTTTCCTTTTTCTTTTGAGAGGCTTTTCCATGGCTCAAGTATTTTGATTCTAGTTAAATACTATATGAACCTGATAAGAAAGATATGAATACAAATATTTTGGAATCAATATATGAATTGGATGTTTCTCATTATAATTTCAGTTTATACAAGCATGCACTTCGCTGGATCAATAATAAATGGACGATTGCACCATTAGTGACCATCCTTTACCTCTCAAAAAAAAAAACAAAAAAAGCTATGGTGCCCGATTTCTGTTTGTATGTCATATCAACAAATGTGTCCATCATAATTAAAGATGATTATTGTTAGTTTATATTTCCATCAACGGTGTTAAACTTTTTATTATGTTTCAAGGCTTTATCCTTGTGTGATTGGTCATTTCAATGAATTTTAAATTCTATTATCAGATAAAAACTGATGCTCTGATGAAATTGCCTATCTAGTGTTTGATTGACTAAACTGATTTTCTTAGCAACCCATTTCTTTGGTTTGTCAGGTGGGTCCCCTGACCATGTTTCAATTGGTTCTGGGCCTAAATGGTCTAGTGCATCATCACGAGGTCGAATAGGGGGCTCATCATCTTCCAGCTGTAAGGATTTTCTTCGTAAATTTGTTGACAGTGAGATTTTGACAGCAAATCTTGAAGATTGGTTTTCAGGCATATGTGAAGACACAGGATTTAGAAAACCTATCTTTGACAACCCTTTTAATGTTACTGAACTTCAAAATTTTGATTATGCGTTAGAGGGTGTTTCTTTTCAGCAGCTTATACGGATGCCAACTGCTCTTTACACTTCAACACCTGATACGATTGAAGCAACTGCACATCTTGCTATTGAAGATTTTCTGCATGCTGGAGTGAAGGGTTTGTGGGAGACCTTCTGGGGTCATGAGGAACTTGTTCCATTCACAGTTGCTTCTATACACAGCACAAGTAGCAAATTTTATCCTGCTGAAAAGGCTATTGCTAGTGGAAAACTTGGCGGGCTCTGTGCAACTGCTGTACTTCTGAAAAGTAGTAGGTATTCTCATGGGAAATGGGATCACATTATTGAATTAGCACTTTTGAAACCTGATATCGGAAGCCTTTCAATGCAGAATGATCAACGGCCTTCTCCACTAGTTCTCGGGGAAGCATTTTTCTTTGCACTCCGTGTTCTGCTTGCAAGAAGCCTTAGTAGATCAGCTGCTGTGCTTTGCAATTCAAATTGTGTGTATGTGCTGCTTGTTGATTCACAATATGGTGGCGTAGTGAAAGTGGAAGGTGATGTGAGCAAGTTAGACTTTGATCTTAGTAATGTTTATGAAGCTGCGGCTGAATGGATCAAGGAACATGCTAAAATAACAATATCTCCAATTGATCGGATCTGGAACAAGCTTGGAAATGCGAATTGGAGAGATATTGGAACTTTGCAGGTTCTTCTTGCGACTTTTCATTCAATGGTTCAATATTCTGGGAAGCCTAAATATACACTTAATGAGTTAGTCACCGAACATGGTTCTCGTCTACAGAGCCGCAGAACTGAAAGACATTTGGTAGATATGCATGCTAATGGAACAGGTTTTTTCCACTTCCAACAAGGAAGCCACTCACCCGAAATTGTTGAAGTTCAGGAAGAATCTGCAAAACTTAAATATCAAGAGACTCTAAAGTTAGAGAAAGGATCAGTTGTGCGCATGGAAGATTCTAATTGGCAGAAAGGCTTTGAGATTAATGAAGTAATAACTGATGGAGAACTACCAGTTTATAGTGTCACTCCTATTGAAGAAGCAGGAAGATCACTTATGCTATTTGTTGGGTCCGCTCCTTCACATTTGGAACCTGCATGGAAGGATATGAATCTTTGGTATCAGATCCAGAGACAGACTAAAATTTTGACGTTGATGAAGGAGAGAGGTTTGTCCAGCAGGTATCTTCCTCAATTAGTTGCATCAGGACAAATTATTCACCCTGGTCAATGTGACAAATCAAGCCCTAATGGAAATTGTGGTCATCCGTGGTGTGGTATGCCAATTCTTGTTATTTCCCCTGTGGGTGAGACTATTTACAATTTGACAAGAAATGGTCTGTTTGGTCCTGAGGAAGCTCTTAGGTGTTGTCATGATTGCCTATCTGCTCTTGCAGCTGCTTCATCTGCTGGGATCAGGCATGGTGACATTCGGCCAGAGAATGTAATCCTTGTTAAAAATGGGTCAAGGCAACCACATTTTGTTCTGATGGGATGGGGTCATGCTATCCTGGAAGAAAGGGATCGCCCATCAATGAATCTTTTCTTCTCGTCGACATATGCTCTTCAAGAAGGCAAGCTTTGTTCAGCATCAGATGCAGAGAGTTTGATCTATCTACTTTATTTCTCATGCAGTGGATTACTTCCAGAATTAGATTCTGTTGAGGGGGCACTTCAATGGAGAGAAATGTCTTGGTCAAGAAGGGTCATACAGCAGAAGCTTGGGGATATCTCAGTTGTCTTGAAAGCATTTGCTGATTATGTGGATAGCCTCTGTGGAACGCCATATTCAATAGATTACGAGATCTGGTTAAGAAGGTTGAGAAGAATTATTAACGAAGACCATGGAAAAGAAATTGATACCTCAAACTAAATAATGTTGGTGTAAATTTTATATGTTCCTGGGATAATGGAGTACCATTGTCATTGTTGTAATTTTGATTTCCCATCAACACCTACATGATTGGGTTTACAAGGTCAGCGTAATATATGACTGGCATTTTGAAGTTTTAAGAGTTATTATCTATGGGGCTGCAAGAGAAAGTTATTCAGCGTTATCACCAAATTTGTGCTGGTTGCTGCGGAATCTTCAAAACTATAGTTTCAAATTGCTTTGCATTGGTCATGAAGAACTTTGTAATGAAGGTCTGTTAATCACTGCGCTATTACATGTGCATATTTCATGTTTCATCCTTCGTGAACGGACGTACAGGACAATCAAGCGTATATTCTCTCAAACTGTGCTTTGATGAAGAAATCTCAGCACAGAACCTGACTTGCTGTAAGCTTATCTGGCTAATTATTTCAGACAATTGCTAGCATCCTTGAAGATTCTGAAGCAATCTCCTGCACCTTCTCTCTTTCACTTTCTAAAGGAGTCCATTTTTTTTTTGTGTGTGATTATCTTGTCCTCGTTTATATGTGTGCATCTGAAAAGTGTAATGATAGCACTGCTCTCTTAGGATTAATTAGCCTTACGGCACAATTCTTTAAGGGTTGAAAGTTGAAACCAGCCCACATTTGTAAATGTTCTGTTCAAATTTCTAGTGGTGGGGAGTACTTATTTGGATAAACATGATCAGTGTGTTCTGTGTTCCTCTGGTTTCCTGTGATGTAATTACGTTATCACATTCTATTCTTGTACTTGATGGAAAATCATGTCCAGCTCTATTCTTGACCTAGCAGACCCTGTCATCAGTCTAGGAGATCAATTTTCTTTCACCTCTTTTTTTATTAATTTCTTAGTACATGTAAATAGCATAATCAGAAAGGAAAACAAGAAGAAGTCGGACTTAGAAAAGATGGAAGAAATATAGAAGAGAAAAAAGTGGTAAATAGATATATAATATAATTATATACTCGTTATGTGTTATAAGTAATTTACATATAATGAAGGGCAAAAATATTTTTTGTGTACATAAATCTTTTGTATTCTAAGTTCCAAAGAAATTATCGAAAAAAGATGTGGCTTAATTTTTTTCGATAGAAAACGGGGTCGACTGTCCTAAAGAAAAAAAATTGAACTAATAATGGGGTAAGGTGTTTTCACGGATTGGGTTTGATCCGACCCGACCTATTTATTCAATTTTGATCTTGATCCGACCCGACCTATTTATTCAATTTTGATCGAGTTGAGTTAGGTCACCCCTCTTCGAAGGGTTGGACCCGACAACTTGATCTGATTCAAGTCGGATTAAATCGAATCGGGTGATCAAATTATCCGACTATCATTATTTTTTATTTCAATTTTTTCTTACTTTTCATTATTTAATATAAAAGTATTATATAAGAATTATTTAAAAAGCATAAAAAAATTTAAATTATTTAAATATTCTTTTACACATCTAAAATTTTTTATTTTTTAAAGATTTATATAAGATATAAGCTGAAAATTAAATAAATATTATTTTTTTTTAAAAAATAGAGTCATCAGATCGGATCAAATGAGTCAAAATTCTTTTACTCATACCCGACCTAATGAATATCACTAAGCGAATCATTCGCTTCGAAAGTGGACTAACGTATTTTTGCCTTGGGCCAAACACTTTTTCTCATAGGTTGAGCTTATATAGAATCCAACTATAAAGTTCTGTTGGTGGTGTATCTAGCCAATGTAGGCCTAGTTGCAACCTTCGCCAGCCAATCAGCACAAAATTATCCTTTCTATAAATATGTTTAATCTATTCTCCACTATCCAAATGTCCCCTCCTTCTGTTAATTAATTATTATACAACGCCTGGACTTTTGTTTCAAGTATTAATATTTTGAGAATAAACAACATGAATGTGATAGGATTATTATTCTTAAAGTTATTTATTCTTACTGTGTTTGATTAGCAAAAGAAATGATGATAAATAAGAATAAAACAAAGAGCAAAAGAAAAGGATAATAATTCCTCTTACTAAATGGAATAGCAAATCTGGTTAGCACATTTTTCAAATTGTTGACTGCATTGGATTTTACCTACATTTTTTGTGTTTGGGTTTAGATGGATGAATAAAGCTTTATTATAGTAATTCATAATTATGACTTATCGTTATCATAAGAGCGACATGTTGACTGCCACAAGAAGGTCTCCATAATCAATTATCGATTCAATAATAAACAATTATCAATTGATTATGACAATAATTCATATCATTATTTTGATGATGAACAATCAATCTCAATAATAATTCATTTATTATCCATAATAATCGATCATAATTTCAAATTTTCAATTATCAATATTCATAATCAATTATCGATCAATTTTTAATTAATAATAAATAAGTAATGATTTATCATAATAATAATGATTATTAATTAATGATAAACAATTTACGATCAATAATAAGAATAATACAATTATCAACTAAATGATCAATAATATCCATAATACTTAATAAAATTCGAATATACAAAAAATATGAGCAACACCAAATGAACATAGGTCATGCTGCCACCGCTGCCATGTTGTCTAAAGTCAAAAGTGTTGCTAGAACACATGCCATATTGTTAACACATATCGTGTTGTAAGAACATCGCATCTATCATCTATGGACACAGTCTATGTTGATCGACACCGGTGACGCTATCTGAACCTATGTCCGACCTTTAAAATGATTTGCGGGTTATCTCAAATTCGCCTTTGAGATTGACTCCGTATTATTTAGTCAAACTCAATCAAAATTTGATTTTAGTCAGCTGATTTGATAAATTTGAGAGACTCAATTGGGTCAAGATAAAAAAAATTAGGACAAAAATTAAATTATTTTAGAACATACATATATATGCTTAAAAGTTATGCTCTATTTTTTTTTAGTTTTTCATCATATCATCGCTTTCATTTATAATTATGCAATTTTTTTTGTCTGTTATGCTATAATTATTTAATTCATACTTGCTTTATTACATTATTTGACTTATTGAATTATTTTATTGACTTTGTTATATTTTAAAATATTAGTTATTCATCTCACAAGGCAGAGAAATTTATTAAACATATTCTATTTTTTATCAATTTATATATTGGTCGGTCAGATGATGCGATTTAACATGATATGACCAATTTGATCTAATTCGATCATCGACCCGGATCGCGGGTCATCCCAACTCACGAACCCTTTTGTGCATAGTGGGACCCCAAGTCACGACGAGACACATTCTCTCTTGCAACCAACCTCAAGTCGCAATAATTAAAACAATTCGAATCTCTCTCAAATCTTCTTGTTTCCTTTCTCTTCGTGATATATATTCGTGACTAGCTATTGCCTACATACCTTGATTGGTCATGGCTTTGCGTGGAATTGTCGTAAATTGCATTAACATCAGTTTGTTGATGTTTCACCTTCCTATCGAATACACCTTGCACGTTAGTTGCTTCTTGATTGGGAGAGAGATAGAGAGAGAGAGAGAGAGAGAGAGAGAGAGAGAGAGAGAGAGAGAGAGAGAGAGAGAGAGAGAGAGAGAGAGAGAGAGAGAGAGAGAGAGAGAGAGAGAGAGAGAGAGAGAGAGAGAGAGAGAGAGAGAGAGAGAGAGAGAGAGTAAAGTGGCTTGGTACTAGACTCTTGGAGTCTGATTTTATAAGGGGTCAACACCCATTTATAATCCTTCTCTAATTTAATGTAATTTTTTTAGTCAACTGTGATTAGAATTATATTTAATTAGGACTCCTAGTCATTTCTATTTAACTTTTTATTTCAATTCAAAATATCTTTTATTTTATTTATTTTTTCTTCAATTTTAGTATACAATTGAATAATATATTATGATTTTAGCTCATAATATATGGATTAAAATATTATTTCATATTTTTATAATATTTCAAAACTTAAAACTCGTAGTCCTTTATAAGATAAACTTATATCAAGATCCCAATTCAAATTCAAATAATCTTGATCTTATTATAATTTTTGTTCCAACTAGTATGTATCTTTCCTTCTTTTTCCATCTCTTATCTAACTATATTTTTATTCCCTTTCAAGTTCTCCTTTTAACTCCTTTTAAATTTTAATCCTTCAATTTCAGATTAAATAAATTAAATGAGTACTATTTTATTGCCAAAGGTTTGGGGGCATCACACTAAATTATTTAAAAATGAAAAACATCTCAGCTGATTTTCGAGATCCATAGTTTAATGTAATTAAATAATTAATTGATACTTTTTTGGAGTAGCAACATATACACCAGTATCATAAAAAGATAAAATTGAATATGGTAGTATATCTATCCTCATAAATAAGATATAAATTCATATGTATGTATGTATGTATGTATGTATGTATGTATGTATGTATGTATGTATGTATGTATGTATATATATTATATTATATTATATTATATATATATATATATATATATATATATATATATATATATATATCACAAAAGATAAATCATCAACGAGTAGTAAAATTAGTAATTCACAAGTAAGAAATGATCGTACGATTTATTTTTGGTAGGCTCCTAGGCGGATTGTTTTCCTATATTTAAAAAACTAAAAAAAATAATTAATCTGCATTCTAAACTTACGTTGCACTTTTTTTTTTAACTTGGGTAGTTTTCTCCCAAATATATCGGTTTTTTTCACACCGGCAATGCAACTACCAGATAATACGACTCGATATCAGACTCGCTATATATATATATATATATATATATATATAGGGGCTGACCGAGAGTAGAGTCACAGGGGGGCCAAAATAAAAAGAAATAAGATAGGAAATTGTGAGGGGCCAAGTTTGAACCCTCGACCTGTACAATACTTCCCAAAGTGAAAAACCAGCACACCAAACTATGTTAGACATTCATTTTCTTACTAATTTACCTAACAAAAAGCTTAATTTAATTTTTAATCATATATTAATATATAATATAAGTAAGATTTTAAAATTTTGAGGGGCCCTCCTCACCCTTAACCTGGGTCCGCTCCTGTTTAATATATATATATATATATATATATTCCCCGACTCCGAGTCCGATTCCTTGGTCGCAGCCCCCCAAAGCTTATAAATGGGCATGTCGCAGAAAACTATTCCTCTGTTTTCGCAGACACTATTCTCTCTCTCTCTCTCTCTCTCTCTCGAAGGTGAAACATGATGTTGGGACGCTGGACAGAGGGAGAGTACTGCCCGGCCTGCCGGCGGGACACCATCATCGAAGACGACTGCATGAGGGGCCAAGTCGTGTGCACCGAGTGCGGCTTGGTGCTGCTGCATGGGCAGGAATATACACCCAGCCAGCCGGGCACCCGCTGCGCCGTCCTCATCACAGCACATGCTCGAGCAGGAGCTCCTGCTGCTTCCCCGTCCGGCGCTGCTACGCGGGTGGCCTTCGTTGTCGAGAACATGTGCTGTGCGTTGAACCTATTTAATTACGTCAAGGTAATATATTAATTACACATGTTCTTTACAGCTTGATTTAAAAGAATTGTGTTGTGTACATGTAGAAACTTAATTTGTTTTTGAGGAATAAATATATACGTAGTATATATATGATCCTAAACTAAATCTAGATTTGTGTTTCTACGTGTGTCACTCTTTCAGGATCGAGTGTTGGAAGTACACAAAAAGGTCGAAGACAGCAAGATCTTCGCTCGAAAGGATAATCGAGATAGGATTCTGGCTGCTTGCGTGTTCGTCGCTTGTCGTCTCGAGCACTGCCCACGTACCCTAAAGGGTTAGTAATTGCATGCATGCATGCGCATGATTCAAGATTTAATCATATATATATATATATATATATATATGTATGGGTGGTTCCAAGTTTTAGTTCGAATTAACTGGGACAACTAAAATCTTACGCAAGCCTATATGATCGACTTTGTGATGCAGAGATTATGTTAGTCGCCCCTGGCACGAAAAAGAAACAACTGGGACGAGACATTAAGTCCATTCAACGACTTCTATCAAAGATGGGCTACACAGAGGACTGGGAAGAAGCAACGAAACCGGCAGAATTCTTGGTACATACATATATGCACATAATTTCATAATATTAAGTGCTTCGTTATATTAAGCAAGCAAAACTACATGTGTATCTATGCATATATTTTGCTATTACAAAATTGTTCGACTTGATTAATCCACACTTGATGCATTAATGATCCTCTAAAATCAATGTCTTAATTTGCAGGAGCGGTTCTCTTCCGACCTTCGTTTGAACGAAGAGTTGACTGAAGCGACCAAGCAGGCATTGGATGAGTTATTAAGACACCATGAAATAATGTAATTAATCATGCATATAATTTTGAGTTTCAGTTCATCACTTTTACCATCGATCGATCTTTAACTAATATAACATTGCTAATTAATTAAACATATATATAGGTTTCCATGCGGCTGGTGCACGCCAGCATCTTTCACTGCAGGCCTCCTTTATATGATGACACAACTATCAGATCCGAAGCCCTCCCGAGAAGGTACGTACGTTAACATTAATTGCGTGCATTAATTGAATGCAATCTCTATATATCATCCTTAGTTCATTTATGATATATCATGTCAGATTGATCCAAATATTACTTTTGCACATGCAGATATCGCACTGGTCACTCGAGTGCCGGAAAACGCCATCGTGACAGTATATGGAAGTTTGTATAGCAGGTTACCTGACTTCATGCCACGTTCATTTGGCACCAAGGAGGAACTGGAGAAGCTGCTTCCCCGACCTTGGAAGATGGAGTACAAGTCATATCCTGCAGAATCGACATCAATGAACCTTAGCCCATGTTTGGATTGAGTGAAAAGAAGGAAGAGGGGGATTGGAAGGAAAAGAAAAATCTCCATTCTCTTCCATTTATATTAATTTATTTCAATCCCAATTTACAATGTAAATAAGAGAAGAAAAAAAATTTCTTCCCTTCCCTTCCTTGTTCTTATCTTTCCCTTACCAACGGTTCATCCAAACAAGGTCTTAAAGATTGAGCATGATTGGCATGATTATCAATACCATGAATCCATGATCACGCAAGCGGAAGAACGTAGCAAAACCAATACGATGCATCGATACATTATATGATGAATGATGAGAGCCACCTCTAAAATCTGTAGGTACCATCTTTGTAATCATGCAAGTAGAAGAACGTAGCACAATCATCTTGTTTACCTCAACAATTTAGTTCCCATCGAATTAATTTGTACTGAAGGTAGTAGAGAATTGGTTTGCATGTAAACAATGATAATGTTTACATATGTACGTTAACGTGAGCATCTTTCAGCTTGTGGTTGCAAAATAAACTACAAGGAAACTTCAAACTTAATTTGATGCCTTTTGAGCAATATATATTGGCCACATCACTTGTTTACATATATAATAAGCATACACAGTAATTAAGCATCTTATAAATAGTGGTGTTTTTTTATTTGAATAAATACAACTTTTTTTAATAAATTAATTGAAAAACGCATAAAAAATTATACAAACTATATTCCTTTAACGATAAGTCTGTTTCTTGAAAAATAAATTAAATAGAATTACTTATTGTGCGATTAAAGAAAAGACATCTTGTGAATCTAAATTGCAAATTATACCGGAAAAAACGATGTGATGAGGACAACCTCATTACATTCTTACAACTCCAGATATAAGTTGTGACCAAACTGTTTTAAAATTTAGAAACTAAAAAAGAAAATTCCAAACTTTTACAAAAGCCCAACCATTTTAACTAGGAAAGAAACTATGACAAATTAAAATAAGATTTCAACAAATTTACTGTTAATAAATTATGGGAAAACTTAATTAATAACCAAACTCTCATAAAGGAAAAAAACTATATAAGTACAGCTACATGGATGTGTACAACGTTTTTCCTTTGACTAGTCAAAATATACTTGGTTGTTTGTAATTAAAATCATATATTGGGCGAAAAATGTTATAAACTTAACTATAGCTCTAGATATTTATTTTTATCATATATATATATATATATATACACTTTGAAATATACTTTGTGTATTGTCAATCAATCATATATACATTGGTGTGGCAAAAAATTACTATTTGTTTCAGTTAATACACTTTGAAATAGGAGCGACACCCGACCCGTTTGGGGCGGGGACGCTCCCTCCGCCTCGACCCCGCCGACCGGCCTCCGCCCCCAACCCTGCATTGAATTCTCTATCTAGGGAAAATTTTATCCCCCGCCCCAGATTCCACCCAATTTTTTAAATAAAAATAGTGAAAAAAATAAAAATATTTAATATCTATACAATATTTATTATATATAATTAAATTTAACAAAATTAATCTAACACTTCCGCAGAATGTTAAAAAAGCAAAAAAGAATATGCAATCTACCTCTTTTGAAATTCAAGCCTTGAATACATATGTAAAAAAATAACAAATAAAACAAATAAAAAAATAGCATGGTGGTCCTCCGACATCGCCCTCCTCCTAGGCTCGTCTGCCCGTCCCTCATCCGACCATAGCGGGGAGCGTCTGCATAGCTCCTCTTATGTTCAAAGTCGTCGGCACGAGCGTCGCCTGTGCGGAGCTCTAGCTGTCACTCATCCGACTGTCGTCAGCAGTAGATCATCCTATGTTCGACCCGTCGCGTGTCTGACCATCGTTGGGAGCATGGAACCGGCACGAGCATCACCCTCTTCCAGTGACGCGACGCACAGAGGTGGATCTTCGACCGTCGTTGGGAGTGGATCCTCCTATCACGGGCCATCGTGTGCGCCTTCGGGTGTTCGAAGGCTGATGGCGCGAGCATTGCCTTTTCTAGCGAGAATTGTCGCTGTCCTCCTCAAACGAGCACGGCCACTGTCGTTGCTACCGTCATCGCCCTCCTCCAACGTCATGGACGAGCTGCGGCTTCATGGTGGAAGGAATCCGCCATTGAGTGGCTTCATGTTGGAAGGGATTTGCCGGACCGCCGTCAGGGGGAAGAGATGGATCCATCGTAGACAAAAGAAAAAGGGAAAGGGAACAGCCAACATGGAGGAAGAAATAGAATAGGGTAGGAGCTTAAGTTTTTTGTTATATATATGATATGGTGGATGGTTGAGATTTGATATATATATATGTATATATATATAAATAAATAAATATATATATATTTATATTAGGGTGTGGAGATTTGGGGCCGCGCGGGGTGGGACATTTCCCCTAGCCCCGATCCCCGAAAGAGGGTTCGGGGGTAATTTGCCCACATCCCTGCACCCACAAGGGAAAAATTCCCCGAGTTCGAGGCCTTGACCGAGGATTCTCCGCGGGCACCACAGGAGGACGGAGAATATTGTCATCCCTACTTTGAAAGAAAATTATGGTCTCTATGGCTGAAAGTGGATAGATATGCATTGAGGCTTGACGATGTGGGCTCATTAGGGGTCGTTTGGCGGGCGAAACCACGTGGAATTAGGTGTTGGTTCCACCTGGTTCCTCCGAACGACCTCGGCCGTTTCACACTTGAAATTAGGGTCATGTGACCCTGGTTTGAAGTTGTCGGTTCCACCATTTTGGTAGAACCGGCGGTCACACCTTTTTTTTGTTTTTGATCTTTTTATTAAATGTCGTTTTGCTTTTTTTTCAACTTTCTTTTTTCTTTATCATTTTTATTTATAACCTTTCTTATATAAGTTAATTTTTTATTATATAAAAATATAAATAATAAAGGATTAATATAATATTATTTATTTCATTATATATTTTTAATATTTTATTAAATACAAATTATTAAAAAAAATTAATTTCTTATATTTAAATAATATATTTTTAACAAAATTATTAAAATTAATCCATCAAATTTACTTTTTTCTATACATCAACTACTTTATTCCTTGTCATCAAATCTTATTCCATCCAAACAAAAATGAACTAATCTATCAATTAAACTATTCACGATAATTTTGTAGAACTCCAATTCCATTGCCAAACATCCCTGAAGGATCCGGAACGAGACTATATAGCGCTATATTTCAAACATCATTCAAAGTCATATTTCTTACAATTAAAAGTTCAGCACAAGAGACATGATGTAATAATATAAAATGCATGGTTTAATCCATGCGCTACAATTACCATAGAAACAACCTCACATAAGCCATCAACTAGCCTATCAGGAATCAACTAACCTCACATAACACTTCCATAAATTTTTTGGAAAGCTTATGTGAAAAGTGTAACAATGAATATAGATCTTATATAGAAAAATATGATATAGCACTTTGCTGAAATAAAATCGACATAACCAATAGATCGAAATAACTATAAGAAATTAAACAACAAGGGATTGTCAATTTATCGTCTTTGAATGGGATTCAATAGAGATTAATGAAATGTAATTCAGAATTCCTTCTTTAACGTCGATGGTCATCATAGTTCATTTGAGTATAATGAGATCAATGAGTTTAATATTCTATAACAGTAAAGATCGGTAATTTGATAATTCTTCTTCAATATCGATGATCATCATAGTTCACTCTTCTTTATATGATAAAATAGATTATTCAGAGACTAATTCAACGATATGAATAATGAGTTAATTTCTAGGATGGATCAGGGTGTACTCATATTGATCTCCTATCAGTATAGATCAATTTATCTCAAATACAATTAGATTAATTAAGACCACTCCTATCAATATCGTAACCTAATCAAACTAAAGATTGAGACATATTAAATTAAAGTACATTTCATACACTGTTTTGCCAACCCATGCCACTACTAGAAAAGCGCTGATTACCGACGGTCCGGACCGTTGGTAATCAGTCAAAAAAACCGTCGGTAACGCAATTACTGACGGTTTTTCAGTCGGAATCGATCCGTCAAAAAAACGCTTGTCGCAAACGAATTTGCGACGGTTGAAAAAAATTCGTCGAAAATATCGACGGTTCTGGCCGTCGGAATAGTCTCCGGCGGTTCGACCCGTCGAAATTTTCCGACGGTTGTAACCGCCGGAAAAGTCCCCGGCGGTTTGAACCGTCGATATTTCCGACAGTTGCAACCGCCGGAAAAGGCCGACGGTCCGAACCGTCGATATTTCCGACGGTTGCAACCGCCGGAAAAGGCCGGCGGTTCGAGCCGTCGTAACTTTTCGACGGTCGCAACTGTCGAAACTTTGGACGGGCGTCACAACCGTTGATCTTTTGACGGTCGCAACCGTCGAAAATAATTTTTTAAATATAAAAAAATTGGCGGCCGGATCCGGCTGACAGCGGCCTTTGGCCGGAGAAAGAGAGAGACGCCGGCACGGAGCGGGAGAGAGAGATACGCCGGTGCGGGAGAGGGTCGCCGGCGTCCGACGTGGGAGAGGTGCTCGTGTCACGGGGCATTTCCCGTGACACGAAGCGTGAAGCCTCGCGGCACCAACGCCGCTCAACTTATAGCCCTCGGCCGCTTAGCGCCGAAAACATGGAACACATGCAGCCGCCCCGCACTGCGTAATATTGCGGAGTACCAAGTTATCCGCCCTTAGGGCATTTATCTTGTAAGGCCGTCCTTATGAATGGCCAAGTAGGTGACGTTCCCGTAGGGTACGTCTTTTGCATCTTCAATATGTAACAAGACTCCTATACCTACGGTACACTGGGAGGAGTTCACTAGTGCCTTCCGAGGCCCAATTGTATGTTATGTTTCATCATATTTAATACAAGTAAGCTTTCCTTTAATTCTAGTGTCATGGCCTTGAGCGTTGGGTGGCAACCCACATTGGTGTCCCTTCGTGGCGTCCCGTGGTCCCTTCGTCGCCCCTTCGGACTTTAAGCGCCCAAGCGCCTACGTTAGTGCCGCAACGCGCTAATGCCACGGTCTCGTGACGAGTAGTCCAATACTCTAGTCATGTCCGTGTTTGAATGCCTATAAGAGCGACTCTCGGCAAAGTCGTCTCGACCATAAAACTTCCGCTGCAAACTCAAAACAGGCTTGGCTAGGTGCCTATCCGCCTAGTCGCCGCACGTGGTCTAGTGTCCGAGAATGACCCCGTGACAAGTGGTATCAGAGCAGTCCTTCCTGCTCGGATTACCCAGCGACGATGACTCGCTTGTGTCGTCGCAACGTGCCCTGACGTAGGAGATGTGCTTCCGCTCAAATACTCCATCACGCCCAGGCGCACTGGTACCATGGTCTTTGATCGTGGACGCCAACGAGGAATGCATGGCAAGCCTCCTCGCCGCACGCCCAGTCGTGCCCCGCAGCATGTTCCTCATACACCCGTGTCGTGTCAAGGAACGTCCGTCATGCATCATGATGGCGGATTGATCGCCCCGCCTAACCGGGACGGTCATGCGTCGCTCACTCGAGCAGATCAACCACCCCAGGTATACAGTCGGGAATCCTGAAGTGTCGCGCTGCGTCAAAGAGTGGCCATATGCTCTGCTTGATGGTCTTGCGCTGCTCATATCATGAGATCGCTTACAAGAGCGTCGTGTAACTCGGAGGACCCGTGTCACATTCAGGGACTGTCGGTCATGTACTATCATGACGACCTGGCGCTGCTCGGTATTTTGTGACGTCGCATCGCATGCCCAGTCATGCAACGTGAAGTGCACAATCGCTTCACGGGAGAAGTTGGCTTAAAGACAAATATCAAAGTTCACGGTCCCCTTTGCGGCCAAAGAATATCATCCCTTCGGCCAAGGAACATCAATCACAAGCATCTTGTCGTGCCGCAGCATCGCCTGCCACGCCACGATGATTTTCAGGAATGGAGCAAAGCGTTGATTACTTGCAGACACTCGTGGACGAGCTGTCAGCCTTGCCTGCCTCGTCAAGTGTCGCCCCGCAAGCGGCGCGATGTCATCCATCAAGGAGTGGGACGAACTTGATACATGCCAACGCAAATCGACGCCTCAACTCAGCGACCAATTTGGCAAATGGTCTGAGCGTCGAGCATCGGCGAACCTTGGCATGCTGCTGTCAAGCGTTCTGCCGCCAACCGAAGGAAGGAGTGCCCTTTTCTTTCGGACATCGCCTCGAGTAATCGAAGCGGCCTCCAAGGATCACAATGCGAAAGTTTCGAAGGACACATTGGCGATGTCGTCCCTTCGAATGGAGATGGAGGTAATGTTGGGAGCTCATGCCACGAGTTCACCAACCGCAGTCCGCTTATCTAAGCGGAGCGTCTTCACAAGCATCCGCCCGGATTAGTGAAGGCCCGGAACGGCTACTCTTTTGCAAAGGGTCAAGCCGCCCGGTGGACGAGTATGTCAAAGGTGTATGATCTAGGATGACAAGCACAGTGACATTACTTTGTCCAAGGTGCGGACGGACGCGCATCTAAGGTGCATCCTCTTCGTGAACGAGCACAACGATCTCGCCCCGTCTATACCCCAAAGGGATTGTCAAAGCTTCACAGGAGGTCCCAGGATCGGAAGAAGACATATCCCAAGAATCCTGCAAGATGTGGCAAACTCAGGATGGCGTTGCCATCGCGACAATGTAGAATATGACAAACATGCATCCCAGACATGGGACGGAAGAATTGGCAGTTCATCAATTATGCAGTGCCCTGACAAGTTGGGACTGGAGGTCAAGATCGCATTGTTCAGCATCGGCCAGATGGGCATGTTGAAGGAGGAAGTGAAAGGAATCACCGAGCTCCACCTACAGTGTTCCCAGGAGGATGAAGACCCAGTGTTGGCGCTCTTCAAGCAGAGGGGTTAGAAGCTTTGGACTAGGAAGGAGTTGGAACGACCGGATCGTCCAACCTCCGTTCACTAGTCGACGCTGCCAAGTCAATCGGAACAAGTGCCATACCACCAAAGCCCTTGGGCAAGGGCAATGGTGGGGGAGAGAAGCTCAAGTCGCAAGGAGGAAGCTACTCATGCCGAAGATAAAGATCGCCCATCGAAGCAGGAGAAGAGAGTCGAACCACAGGCACATGTGGGGAGACCCTCATCGTCGCTCACTATAGCGACTGGGAGTGGACAAGGTGCGGAATGTTATACCAAAGAACCTTGCTCCACCTCAAACCGTCGAGGTATCTCTTGTCCACCAAGGGGAAGGTGGAACTGTTTTCAGGGCTCGGCGGACGACGGACTCAACGTTGCAGCCATTTGCAACTTGGGGACAGCGAGTTGAACCACAAGGAAATGTGGGGAGACTCTCGCCGCCCACTATGGCGACTTGGATGGACAAGGCACGGATTGTCAGATCAAAGAACCTTGTCCCGTCTCAAGACTGCCGAAACATCATGTGGTCACCAAGGAGGAGGTGGTCCTGCGCTTTTAGTTCGGCAGAGATATGGAAGACTCTACGTTGCAATCATTTGTAACATAGAGACATTGAGTTAAGCCCACAAAGAGACCTGAAGCGTCCCAAAGTATCCGTGGGAAGACTCTCGTCGCTCATCATAGCGACCCCAGACACTCGAAGCAGACAAGCTACAAGCATCGACATCGGAGAGCTTGTGCTGTTTCAAGCCGTCGAAATTCAAGAATGATCATCGAGGGTGAGATGGTCCCGCACTTCGCATTCGACGGAAGGAAGACCTTATGCTGCGGCCATCCGCAACATGAAGGCATCGAGTCAAGTCATGCAGGTCGAATGGCGAGACTCTTCATCGTGTTCTACACGACCCTGAGACAACTCTTCTCCGAGCTATTCCTGAAGGCATACGAGAGTTGTTTCACCCCCAAAGAAGCCAAACCACACAAGTTGACGCTGCGCAAGTCGAAGAGAAGTGAAGCCAACAGAGACTTGATGGACGGATAGTTGCTTGATGAAGTCAGACCGCACATGGCGGACTCCACTGGCGCTGCACAAGTGATGACCCCGGATTGGACGAAGAATCAGCGAGCGAAGCAGGCCTGAGGGAGGAGTCCTCAGCGAGACCCCAAGGAGCGGGCATTCCTGGCGTTGCGTGATGCTGGTGAAGTTGAAGTCAAGGCAAAGAAGGCAGAATTGAACGAGACAAGCGAAGTCAAGACTCAAGACGAAGGCCCCGAGGAAGCCCGGACAACGGCGTCGGGGGCGTCGCCGACTTTGGTGGGGGAGAATGTCACGGGGCGTTTCCCGTGACACGAAGCGTGAAGCCTCGCGGCACCAATGCCGCTCAACTTATAGCCCTCGGCCGCTCAGCGCCGAAAACATGGAACACATGCAGCCGCCCCGCACTGCGTAATACTGCGGAGTACCAAGTTATCCGCCCTTAGGGCATTTATCTTGTAAGGCCGTCCTTATGAATGGCCAAGTAGGTGACGTTCCCGTAGGGTACGTCTTTTGCATCTTCAATATGTAACAAGACTCCTATACCTACGGTACACTGGGAGGAGTTCACTAGTGCCTTCCGAGGCCCAATTGTATGTTATGTTTCATCATATTTAATACAAGTAAGCTTTCCTTTAATTCTAGTGTCATGGCCTTGAGCGTGGGGTGGCAACCCACATCGGTGTCCCTTCGTGGCGTCCCGTGGTCCCTTCGTCGCCCCTTCGGACTTTAAGCGCCCAAGCGCCTACGTTAGTGCCGCAACGCGCTAATGTCACGGTCTCGTGACGAGTAGTCCAACACTCTAGTCATGTCCGTGTTTGAATGCCTATAAGAGCGACTCTCGGCAAAGTCGTCTCGACCATAAAACTTCCGCTGCAAACTCAAAATAGGCTTGGCTAGGTGCCTATCCGCCTAGTCGCCGCACGTGGTCTAGTGTCCGAGAATGACCCTGTGACACTCGCGGCCGGGGGAGAGAGAGAGAGGAGGGAGGGAGAGAGAGGAGTGGAGGGAGGAGGGAGAGAGAGAAGAGGGAGGAGGAATATATATAAAGGGAAAAAGTGGAAAGAAAGCGGGAAAAGGAAAAAAAAGCGGGATAACGAAATTTTAATTACCGACGATTTCGGCCATCGAAAACGTAAATATTAAATATTTTTATAATTACCGACGGTTGTGACCGTCGAAAATATATTTAGTTTTATATAATGTTTATTTTTTATTTTACCGACGGTTTGAACCGTCGGTAATCGTTACCGACGATCAAAACCGTCGGTAATTACGACGGTTTGGACCGTCGCTAGTTATATTAATAAAATACTCTTTATATAATATTATTATACATTTACCGACGGTTATGACCTTCGGAAATTACGGCGGATTTTGCGATGGATGGATATCCGTCAGAAATATCGACGTTCCTAATCGTCGAAAAATTAAATAATAATATAATAAATTATATAATTAATTTTTTTATTTTCGACAGTCGTGACCGTCGAAAAATCCATCGAAAAAATTTAATAATAATATAAAAAATACATAATTTAATTTTTTTATTTCCGACGGTCGTAACCGTCGGAAATTGCGATGGATGAATATCCGTCGGAAATATCGACGTTCCTAATCGTCAAAAAATTAAACAATAATATAAATTATTTCCGACGGTCATAACCGTCGAAAAATCCGTCGGAAACGGAACCGTCGAAAAATCCGTCGCAAATTGCGACGGATTTAGAACCGTCGAAAATTATCCGTCGGAAAATTGCAATTTTCTTGTAGTGTGCCATAGTAATAATCAATAGACCATGCAATTAGCACTTCGACATGCAATAAGTGGACATAAAAGTCAAATGTCAGTTCATAAAAAATCATGCAATGAAAATTAGACATAATACAATCAATTATATCTTTAAAAAGTATTAATAACAACATGCACATTCAATAGAAAATTAAACTTTAATCGATCAGGAAAAGGGTCCAACAATGGTCATATTAATTAAACTATTATAATTTTTTAGGATAGGTAAATTAAACCATCCACAAGATATAAGTATAGGAAATTGATTCATAGTATTATCCCAACAATATATAAAATAGAAAGTAGTCATATGAATGTTGATGAATATCATAGCTCAACTCTCGTGCAAAATTTATTGTCCAAAAATCATTTTGGTGACCTTTCGGAACTTGGCTTGTAGGCTCAAGTTATATACTTCTAGCACGACTAGTTTTAGCTATGAAGGATCTCCATTTATAGGGTTTTAGGTCATATAGTTTGAGAAGTCATATAAAAACTTTCTCATGCAACAATAAGAAATTTGAAAGTTAATTCAAATATATATGAAGTTTAGCCCCACTAAAATTTTATAATTTCAATCATAATATGTTTTGAATTGGCCCCCTTTAATATATAGTATGTGTATGAGTCCTTTTGTAATTGAAATTCTCTTATTTTTTTACTTTTTGAAATAAGCAATTGCATGCCCCATGCAATTAGCAATGATCTAATTAGAGTTAAATACGAAAAAAAGTAGATGAAGTCAAGCTTGTGACATGGTAATTGCGACCCATGAATTGGGTGAAGCAAGGTTCAAATCGGCAACTTATAGATCCGTTTGTAATGGACAATTATATTTCATTTTTTGTTGTCTGCAGTTGTAGTTTGTAACAGAAATCAAATCCGACACATATTTGCAATGTAACGATTTGCGCACAAATGCGAACAAGCAAAGACCAATTGAGCATCGATCAATGCATTTGTCTACATATTATTGATTTTATATATGAAAATAGTATTGTTAGGATTTTGATATTATATATATATATATATATATATAGAGAGAGAGAGAGAGAGAGAGAGAGAGAGAGAGAGATTATGTGAAATTAAATAGGTGGAATAGTATTTTCAACATGCCATTTATAGATAAAGGAAATCCATGATATATAATAAATATTTTATATGTAATGAACAAATTATTTTATATAATAAATGTAAAAGAGAGAAAATTGTAAAAAATAGTTTGTAAAATAAAAAAAACATCACGTAAAAAAACTGAAAACAAAATGGTAACCGGGCCTAATTGCATTAAAAAGATGGAACCATGATCCTAATTCCAAAACAATTAATGTGGCATGATTTCACCTCAGGAATCAAACTTTCATTTTGTGTTGGGAGAATTAGGTGGAACTAAACCTCTGATTTCACCTAATTCCATTGCCAAACACCGTCTAAAAATTGAATTAAATAATTGCAGCACGGATAATTGATAATTGATCAATAGTTGCAGTCAATTAATTACTATAGTTGATGTATAAGTTGATAATTATTAATGAATTATTAATTATTAACCAGGATCTTATTTGGCATTTGATCGATTGATGATTTATTTAAGATAATCGATTATCGTTTAAAGGATTTAAATTGCTTAAAATGATTATTAATTATTGTACTTTCTACAAATTTATTGATCATGACTTATTTTGTACTGAATATTTTTCATGAGAATTTTTTTTTATATCTGGATCGGTACAAGACAATAGATTATGATGATAAGATAATTGGTGACTTCTCTTGCACATGTATATTTGAACCTCATTAGGGACCTAATTAATATTATACAGATATAAGATTATAACCCACGATTCATTGTATATTATATAAGTTGCTTTCCCTAAGATCATGTTAATTGTATAAAATATTTCCGCTAATGTAAAGTTATTATAATTGAATTTTCCGCTGATATACTTCAATACATTGATCAAAGTTAAATAAAAAAGTAGGTCGTAGAATTAGTTAGCGTTGTTGAGATATCCTTGTGGGTAGATAAAATCTTTGAGCGTTGCATTGTATTCGATAAATAATTAATTTTGACGATGATAAACAATATCTTATTACTTTTAAATTAACATATTAATCCAAATATCATATATCAAGTTGATCATCTTAATAAGGATCTGGTATATGCTTTTACTTTTCTTAAACAAACAGTGCAAACTCAAATAATATAGTTCACAAGTCTCGACGACTGGTAGAAGGTCAAATAGCACATGCACGTGCTGTTTGACTAATATTGACAACATAGGATATTAATTAGCTTTACCCCGGAATATTTCGTACCTCATTTTCCAATATTACGAGGACTGCGTTAGGATTGAAGAACTAGAGTTCTTCGATATTTTCAAAACTTTACGATGTGACGCGGAAGTTCGACCGATGCGTTTGAAAGAAGTTCGACAGAAACTTAGTTTCTGATTGATTTGATGGAGAGAAGAGGAGAAAGTTCTAACGATTTACGAAGTTCTCAACAAAAGGTAAAATTTGGTGAGACGTCACGTGATAAAAAACTTTTCAAATTTTCGTCATACATGATGTTTGACAAATCTTTGTTTAGTTCTCGGCAAAAATTCGTTGCCAAACACAGTCAAGAACAAATTTCACATAAAAACGCCTTCGTTGATAAGGAGTTGAATCACACTCGATGTCCCAAAGTAAACACTCTCACAAAGAAAAAAAAACAAAAAAAAAAGATTGATTTTGTTTGTCACTCATTGATAACGTGCATAGCTACAAATTAGAGTTGAAAACATACCTGTAGATTTACACTTGCATCTAAAATCAATACATAGAGGTCTTCCGTCCTGCTACAAGTACATGCCAATAATTTCTTAAAAAGAAAAAAAAAATGAAAGAACATTGAGTACGTTATCTGGGTAACATTAAATATTCTTTGTTCGAGTCTGTGGTTCTCTGTTGAATCCAGATACTATGGATCTTCTCTCCTGCCACTTAGTTATGATAAAAGAAACTTCCATGCAATTACAGCAGAATGGCCGCTACAAGGCGAAAGAAAAAAAAGAGTACAATCTTTCATCGCTTTTCTCGAGTACAAAAAGCTACAAACCTGTCATCTGTAGATGAAGAAAGAATGTCTGAAAACTCAGAGCACCTAAGTTCTACAAGGTGGATAAGTTCACAAGGGAATAAAGAAGGATCCAATTAATATCATCAATGCCATGTAATCAGGAGAGCATTTTTTAGGAATTTACATCAATATGGGAAAAGGGTAAACAAAAGATGAGAGAAGTAGGTGCACGGCTAATGCAAGATTAATGATATCACTCAATTTTATAGTTCTTATCTCTAAGATGTAATTGATCATGCCTTTGAGGCACTATAAATAAGCTGCAGGTCCAAACTCCTAAGAGAGTCCCCTCCACAGGCGCCAACCAGTATACACATAAATGCTCCCTTGTCAAATGTTCACCCTGAGCATAAGCCCATGCAAAGGCCTGTAGAGGAATAATCATTGCATCAGCAAAGTCGGTTCACTCGGTTCAACTGACTAAAGAGTTACAAATGAGAGGGAAGCCCAATTTTACACTGGATTCTGGTATGCTAAGTAAGCTAAACTTCCTGAACAGAACCACAGACGTGGAACTACAAATTGCTGATACTAAGATAAAAAGGTGGCCAGATGTTCCTCAAGTGTTGTTAAGTACTTCCCCATTGGGAATATGTCAGAGTCTGGTCAAGTTTAGGTTAGAGAGACCTCAGTCTATTTTCAGCATTTGCAATCTAGCGCATCTACACTTTCACAATGGTCAGTTGATTCTAAGCTTCTATTTTACATTTTTTTATTCATTTGAAGGTGAAGATTTTACATTTTTATTATATTTTTTCTGTTTGTCAAACTAGTGATTACTTGTTTATTCTTCTGATTAATATTCAAGATTAGTTTGTTTTGAGCTACCTCTAAGGATGACTGAAGTTCTCTCTGTTCTCTTCTATTTCAGAAACCTGGCTGTTCATAATACTCATAGCATTAACAGGTACAATGCTTAATGGATGCCAATTGAACTCACTAATTTTAAATGGGTTAATAAATTCACCATGTTGACTTCAAGCATCTAATTGTCACAGTGATACCAAAATATTCTTAAATGATACATGAGGCTCAAAGCAAAGAGCCGTAGTAATATGGGGTTAAGCTTAGCACATTCTGCTTCTCAAAGAAACTATGCATTTAACAAAATTGAAAGCATTAAATGTGACAATAAAAGGTTGCATTGTGAAATATTTCAGCACTTACTGCAGCAGGGTTCATGATTCCTCCCGTCATATCAGAAGCTAGGATGTGAAGTATTACTTTTGCTGCACTTGATATCCATATCCTTGTGGAAGAACTTCTCGGAAGTTTCTTTAGGCCCAGAGAGATGATCACTATCATGTATGTAAGTAGTCCTTCAGTTAGTGCTCCATGATGTGCATCAACACTCAGACGAGGCCCGTTAGCTGCAGCCGGAGCCATTGCATTGGTTAACCAAACCCCAACTATAGATCCAATTACCTGAACAGAGCAAGTTGAGCTTCAGAAAGCTGATTCCATTGTGTCTTTCTGGATTTACTAATCCACAATACTCCCAGTTTGAACTTTTCAAATTATATATTACATGCCTTCAAAAAGAAGCCACTTTTCTTGCCCTTCAAATGTTGTTTTTTTTAAAGTATCCTTAGAACACCAATATGCAAGAAAATGCAATTTGAAATATGGACTTGAAATCGTGCATCAGTTTATCTGAATATGTATATATATTCCGTTCTTGAACTCCGACATCGTAATACATAATTTTCTGCAATACTTTCTTCTTATAAGATTCAGAGTCATTGAGAACAGTCCATATTCCAATCCACTAAAAGCTTATTTAGGATTTTCAAATAAACTCTACAGCTATCAGCATAGTTCTAAATGTATCTACCAGATAGAAGATTGGGTTTTATTTGAATCGAGCATCCATAAACATGCAAGTACACATACAAAAGGCATCAGTATTCATTAGTCGAAGAAAACAAGCTAAGAAAAATAAAATGTAGCAATAAATAACATTGGAACAGTGGACTAAGAAAATACATGACAGATTGACAGAACTACTATGGCTTTGAGATGCCATGTATTGAGGTAATGCATCCATTGAGGTGGTAGCTTCAGATAAACTACCAAATACTGCTTTCGCATCATCATTCGTAAAGCAGAAAACAAGGAACCATGTAAAGAAAAAAAAGGACCATACCTGTGACGGAATCCTTCCAAACACCGCGAAAACGAACTCTTGGAAGTTTCCGAAGATGGCGTAGCAGAGGACCATGAGAGGGTTATAAGACCCGCCCTCGGTCGCCTTGCCGATCAGGGCGAAGCTGTAGAGGTAGACGACGGCGAGAGACCCTTTGACGAGGAGGGAAACGGGATCCATGCCCGTCCCTATGACCACGTAGGCCAGGTACCTGAGGATGGCGCCCGAGCAGACCCACACGAAGGAGACCAAGAAGTCCGACGCGGCGAGCCTGAGCCGAGACATGGCTCTCCGCGCCTCATTCCCTGCACAGCAATGCTGTCGACTGGTCGAACGCGGAGGTCACAGGAGGGTTCCAAAAGAGCACAGACGAAGGATATGTGATGTTTCCCGTGGAAGACGCAGTGGGAGGAGCTCAGAAGAGCCAATGTTGGATCCTGCCCTGCCGTCAGCACGAGAGCGGAAATTTGCAGCCTTTTTTTCGTAGGGGAAGATGGCGTTTGAGCTGCCAGAGGGTAAAAGATTGGATCTTTCTGGGTGAAGAGACGGGGAACACAGTTCGGGAGAGAGAAAGATCGCTCCTTTCTCTTCCAAGAGATGAAGATTGGTACTCTCGGGGGGACAGTGCAGAGAGAGAGAGAGAGAGAGAGAGAGAGAGAGAGAGAGAGAGAGAGAGGTCTTGGGGAAGATGAGCTGAAAGAAGAAGAGGCAGACCAACCGACAGGTTGAGAAGTACCAAGGGCCTGCCGGCGGAGGAAGCGGCCTTGGGCGAGGTGGCGGCGAGCGAGGGAGCAGAATCTTCCTAAAGACTAAAGAGGGGTATGAAAGCGAAATGGTATCCAATAAGACCACCATGCCTGCAAACCTGCTGCTGCTTGCATGTTGCGTACCGTCACACGGACAGATCGCGCGCCAAGTGCCAACGAACATATTTTTGGTACGTAAAATTAGTAATTAAGAATCACCGCGGCCACCCATCCGGATTGACCCAATGTTGTAAAAAATATTTTATGACCATTACGATATCTTGTTTACTTGTTTTAATTTGCAAACAATTTACATTATCTATCAATGCATATTCCTTAGAAGCGGTTTTCACATTACTTAGGAAAGGAGTGCTTACCTTGATTTAGATTTCATTTCCATATCTTCCCCATCGAATTTTATATAAGTAAAATAAAAAGAGTTATTTTCATAAACCTCCTTTAAATTATCATGTCTAACTTCAAACTTATTTTTTTAAATTCCTAAACTATCGCGACTTTTTTACTTTAGTTCTCCCGTCCACTTCCGTTACATTTTCTGTTATTTTTATTTTTTTCATTTATGAAAAGACTAAATTATCTCTCCCTCTAAAAAACATGAAATAATAAATATAAAAAATAAAAAAAAATCGTTGGAAGGATCAAAGTGGTAAAGAAAATTATCACTTATGAAAAAGACTAAATTATCCTCCCCTGATTTTTTTCTTTTTTATATTTATTATTTGATGTGTTATGGACGGAGGGGTAATTTAATATTTTCATAAATGAAAAAAAAATCAAAAGTAACGGAAAACATAATAGAAGTGGACGAAAGGACTAAAGTGAAAAAATCGTGATAATACATGAATATAAAAGAATAAGTTCGTAGTTTGAAATTAGATGCGAAAAATTGTGATAGTTTAGGTGAGCTTTATGGAATAACCCAAATATAAAATAGTATAGTATATCCTATAACAAATTAATAATAACAATTAATAATAATAATAATAATAATAATAATAATAGTATATAAAATAGTATTATAATAATAATAATAATATATTATTATTATTATTATTATTATTATTATGTAGTTTTGATTGACAATATACCACTAATGAAATATATTTAGCATTAGTTTAAATTAGTATTATGAATGATACAACTTTTAGTTATATATCATTATCATAATCTTCATTTAAAGAATGTTATGTATTAATATATTTACCTGATTTGTTAACTTTTGAATTTACAATATGACTATATGAGTATACCAGTTCCAACCGCATTATATTAACCTTTTTAAACATGACATTATTGATATAAAAATTCATTAAAAGGCATATATTATCTGATAATATCTTCATATAAGTAAACATGATTGTCTAAATTGCTAGCTAAATAGTATTTGTCTAGTGAAGAATGTAGTGTATATTACTAATAATTTTTTTTTAAAAAAAATAAGTTTTATGTTAAGTAATGTAGATCATTGACGAGTTTTATATTAAGTAATGTAGATTGTTGAGTGGCTAATATCTATTAGTAAGTTTTATATTAAGTAATGTATGTATGTAGAAATAACTTAACCCAACACGGTCACTATTTTTCTAGAGTTTTATTAATACATTTAATTTATTTTTTTATGAACAATAATATGATTAGAAATTAGATATATAATAATGTCTGAATAAATGAAATTAATTAGAGAAATATCAAAATTTTAAAGCTAAATAATATTAATATTGATTACAGTTTTATTAATATATGTTATTTTGGATTGCCAGCATCCGATTTTTGGGATACGATGTCGATGAGTCAAGTCGCACGATGCTAATGATTATGCACATTATCTATAAGTTAGACCGTCTTATCATCGAATCTAAATCTGACTAATCAAATAAAATCGCCCCGCATCACGATAATGACGAGTGAAATTTTTTTATTCACATAAATTCAAATTCACGATCTTTCACTTATCATTTCATTTTTCTTGTTACAATTAATCTAGACATATTTATTTATTTATGAAAAAACTAGCTAATATTCGATACTCACTACATAAACTACCTCTATGTAGCCTTGGATGACATCTGATGCACTTTCAAATATCATATCCTTTCATTTCAGTATCAATAAATTGCATATTTTTCATTTCTTGAAATATCTATCTAAATATTTTACCTACAATACTTCTCTTCCATCCATATTTGTCACTCACCAACAAGTCACACCAAAATGGTGCATTCCGTGCGGCTTTCTCCAACTTAATTGGAGTTCAGGACAGAGAAATTTAGAAGAAAATTGAAGGTCAAATAGTTCATTAAAATAAGAATGATATTAGATGACTCATGTATCACTTGCACCTTGATACACTTAATTTTCAACCCGGCACTATATTTGTGATTGAGTTCATGCATTTCTCAAGTTCTACATGCTGTTTCTTTAGGCTTGCTAAATTGGCATTCAGGGACTCAAGTTAATTTTTCAGTGAAAAAGATCACTATCCAAATTGGCATTCAGCGACTCAGAGCATATATACAAAATATTATAATATATATATAATTTCTAATCAGTAAAAGGTGTACCAAATTAAAGACCAAATGATCCTGCAGTGTCAAACACAGGTATATAAGCTTAGACAAGTGCACAGTTCCAGCTGAGAACCTTAATTGAAGTCCTCTGAATTTGGTGCAATGGAATCTGCTTTTTACACATCCACAGTTGAAATTTGCTGTTGTTTTTACAGTTTACAGAACTGTAAATTGTGGAACAATCGTGACCTACATATGATCTGTTTCATAGTTTACAGGTGAACTGGCATGACCTCCTCTTGTAATGCAGCCCCAAGACAAAAAAGAGGGAGCAGGGCCAACCAAAACTCACATTTCGTAGGCAAATTCACATTGAAAATGAACCAAAAATTTTCGTAATGCGGCACCTGAAAATCTGATGGTCCAATGTAAAGAATGATTGCACCTGAGAAAATGAAGTAAACAAAGTTTTGGTTATTTAATGTCGAAGTCTAATACTTTTGTTGAGCCTTTCCTCGAGGAGACCCACAATTTGTTCCTACAGAGTTATACATGATAAACTCCTCTATACTGGATATGTTACATTATCATGAACACCAGAATTTATTTGCATTTATTTCACTGACTCTGAAAGAAAAAGAAAATTTTTTTTCATACATTTAGTTTGAGTTCAGGACATGCTAGATAGGACATTTCTTTTCTGAGATTTCTTATGGAGATCAAGAACATGTGTGTGTATATGACATTCTAGCTAAACTAATTAAATCCATCATACTCCCCAAATTAGCAACACCTACAAAATGTTGCCTCAAGGTTTTTTTTTCGGTCGAGACCCACAGGTGTACAGAACTACTATTAGCACCCGACTAATCCGATGTTCGGACGGGAGCAGCATGGATAAATCCTGATCAAAGTGGAGACTCTGAGAATCGAATCTGGGGCTATTAGCGCCCAGCAATCCCAGGATGCTGCCAACCATCCTTGATTATTGTCTCAAGCTTATTAGTTTAATATAAAGTGCACAGCATAATGGATCCACTTCAATTTTCATGGCATTATACAGTATTAAATATGCACGCCAATAAAAGCCTTAGGAGTCCGCACAAAAAAGAGATGTTCAGTAAGATCATGCACCTCATTTATGTAGTACATGAACATCATTGGCATCTGGTGAGGATCCATGTGAGCTACTTTCATCTGCATGCTTTGCATCTACAACATATGCATGGGATTCATTACACGTTGGTTCATCCCAGGTTCCTTGTTTTCGTTCTTGGTTGTTCTCATTAAAATCCATTTTTGGTTCTTGAGGACCATTTTCTTCAGCAACAGGAAAGACAAAGGACTCAAAAGCATGACCCTGATTCCTATCCTTGACATTGTTATCATCAATGGAACTGTAATCCAAGTCCTGGAGTATGTTCGGTATTAGCATATCGTCATCTATTGCAAATTTATTGCTGCCTAACATGTCAATCTTCACCTTAGGTGAAATGACATCCATGCCAATGATACTTTGAGAATAATATGATCCCATCTCTAGTCTGTCTTCAGACACCCATGATCTGAAATCATTCATTGAAGGAGGTATCTTTGAGAAAAACAACTCTCTAAAGTTCCTCAGGGTTCCCTTTGAGTAAGGATTGTCCTTCTTGTCGTAACGGTACCGGAAGTTCTCATAAGTAGTCTGCAGTGTCAGAAATCAGTAATTAAATATAGATTAAGAAAAAAAAAGAAGTGGTTAATAGCTAATTTTTTTTCTCTAAGTTAGAGTGTTAGGCTGTAATCAAGAACACACACACATTTACATTTGATATTTTTTCTTGTAAAATAAGCTATGTAGTTGGTGCATCTTAAAGAAGGGAAAGCATCAAGGTTAAACAAATATGCTTCATGAAGTTTTCAGATAACTTATTGACAAATTTCATTGATGCAAGATATTGAGGATGATGTATTATGAACAAGTTGTGCAGTCTATCAACAAAGTGATGGAGTGTGTACCTGATTTGTGCTTATCAAATAGAAGTGGAAAACTGTGAGCCCTCCAACAAACCACACTGAAATGAAGGTGTAAATTATGAGCACCAGAGAAATAACTTCTCCTGTCATGGACTTCCAAATCGAGTTGTTGTAGTGCTTCCTTTCGCTGATTATGTTCAACCACGAAAACACGAATACATATATGCAGAGAAATGTCGATGTCGATATAAATAAGAAGAAGAATCTATAGTTTCTCTGCAGTCAGTAAGAAGAAATCAAAAGTTGCGGTTTCACAGTATCAAATTATCAGAGTGGTTAAATATGTGCATTAAGCTAGAGTTCAGAAGATATATTTAAAGTAAAATCAATCATCATAACAGTTGAATAAATCACAATTTTCAGGTGATGCGACATTTAAAAGGCACCTAAAATGCTCATTTGCTTCAAGAATTAAAGTTGACAAGGAACTTGTTGAAGCTTACTAGTCCAATGCACTGGCCAACCCACGGGCAATGATGATCAAACTTCTGAACACAATTGTTGCAAATTGAGCAATGGGAAGCTCGTGGTGGCCTGTACAACATGCATGTATCGCAATATTTTACCTTGATGGTAAATCCATTTATGATAACATCTTTTGTTCGTGGCAGTCTTAAATGAGGAGTCCGACCACTGATCCATTCCATTGATGGAGTTGGAATATTAAATAACTCATCGGCTTCGGGTGGCCGCGCATTTCTTGGCACTATACCTGGATCTCTGCTAGATGTTGTAAACAGGAAAAACAAGTCCTGCATAATCCATCACATGTCTGGTATTGTAAAGCAGATGAAAACTGGTAGAAGTAGTGTAGACTGCATACAGATAATTATGACATACCGATATGAGTGTGATTATTGACACAAACAAAACTGGATAGCCAAGAATTGGAATTTGATCTTGCTTATCTGACATTTCATATTTATGGATCTCCATAGATACTTGGACACAAAATAGTATAACTGGACAAGCAATCATAGCAGTTGATAAATATACTGAAGCTGCATCCGGACCAAATATCAATCTGCCGCCGCACAAGAACCTCTGAGGAGAAGAAAAGAAAACCAATTTAGTTTATCGTCAAAGCTTCATAAAATAAAGGCATCTCTGAGGATTTGAAGTTTTTCTTTCCCTTTTGTCTGCGCTCAGAACAACTGCAGTTCATCATTAATGTTACAATTGACAGTTAACTTTGGGATTGTAATGCAAATGAAAAAAGAAAATGATCATGAACACAACCAAATTCATGCAATTGGAATTGCAGTTCATCAACATTCCAGATAATGAAAATCCTGAGAGATTGTTTGAGTCAAATAATCGAGGAAATAAGCATTAGAGCTTCATGGTCATCGAATCAGCAATTGACAAAGCCACCTTGTCATGAATGAAATAGATCTTCATCAAAACTTTCATGATTACTGAGAGGATTATGCTTATCATTCTTCCGTGCATGTTTTTAAAACTGAAATGTGCGCTTCATGATAGTTAACCTGAAATTAGCTGCATGCACAATCTGTGGAGATCATGATGCTTATTTTCATGCTTTCATGATCACAGGTGAGGTCATCCAAATTGCTAGTAAGAAACAGATAAAAAAATATGCATTTATTTCCATTCCAACAGAGACAAACTCTATCGGATAAATCAGCACATGTAGGAAACTAATAAATTCACATGATTCTCAGGAGAAAACAAAAGAATTGAAAGAACATATACTCACATTATTTCCCTGCCAAACTTGATACAACCTCCAAGACCTTGGTTGCATTGTATCTTCCATGTCCTTATTTGGCACAGAAAACAGCTTCAGACAAAGAAATGCCGATTCTCGAACAGATCAAATTGAATTGTGCAAAATTGCCTTTGCTTTTCTTTCAGAATATATATATGCTGGAGGAGATGTTCAGACAAAATTTTAATGTGCAGGAAGACTTATGATGGGAGGTGCATGCATGAGGATCAAATGGGATTCAGATCTCAATTCGTAGGTACTGATAAAATCGATAGAATGTGAAATTGAAGAAGAATAAGAAAAAGAGAAGAAACAGAAAAAAAAGAAGAATTGATCAAGGGAAGGATATCGGCAAATTCTTCTTTTTCTTTCCTTGTTTTCTTTCTCTTTATCTCTTTCTTCTTCCTGAGATCAAAAGTTTCCCATGCACGTCCTCCCTCGCAACGTCACAGCTCCTGCATGGCGCCCTGAAAGGTAGAGGAAGGGAGAGCAAAAATGGCAAAGAGCTGCGCCTTCCGTGCATTTGGTGGTGGGTCGTTTGTTTGTGACAGATTAATGCCAAGGACGAATTGCCACCGGATTATACGCGAGGAGGGACGAGAGAGAAAGAAGAAGATGATCAGGCAAACATTCGTTATCAGATCAGACAGCATTTCTCATTATTTACGTAATAACAGTTGTCGGATATTATATAATATTATTCAATTCAAAGTATTTGCAGTGCCATATTTTCGGAAAAAAATGTGCATACATGTTATATATAAGAGGGTAAATTACACGAATGGTTCATCAACTTTGAGTCGATTTTCAATTGGTCCTCCAACTTCAATTTATAATCAGAACTCATCCACCTTTCATTTTCTTGCACGTTTAATTTTCCTGACCGGTGATCACAGGTTCCTCGGTAACCTTGCTTACGTGGCCGACTTTTTTTCTCTTCCACGTCAGCTTAAGTCGGGCACGTCATTATAAAAATTTTAAAAAATAAAAAAATGAAGTTGTCCACGTCATTAAAAAAATTAAAAAAAGTGAGTTGGGAAGAGAGAGGAAAACCAACCGGCGAGCTCGATCGGAGGGGGGCGGTCGCCCCCCTCCCTCTCTCTCGCCATGCGGGAGAGAGAGGGAGGGGGCGATCGCCTCCCTCCTTCTCTCTTCCGCACGCGCGAAGGTCGAGCTCGCCGGAGCTCCCCTCCTTCTCTCTCCCGCACGCACGGCGAGAGAGAGGAGGGGGGCGACCGCTCCTCTCCCAGTCGAGCCGTCGAGCTCGACCAGAGGGGGGCGGTCGCCCCCTCCTTCTCTCTTCCACGCGTGCAGGAGAAAGAGGGAGGGGGCGATCTCTCTCTCCCGCACGGCGAGAGAGAGGGAGGGGGCGACTGCCCCCCTCCGGTCGAGCAGAGGGGGGCGGTCGCCCCCCTCCTCTTTCCCGCACGGCGAGAGAGAGAGGGAAGGGGGCGACTACCCCCCTCCGATCGAGCTCATCCGCTGAGCTCGATCGGAGGGGGGCGGTCGCCCCCTCCCTCTCTGTTCCCAACTCACTTTTTTTTTTAAATTTTTTTTAATGATGTGGACAATTTCATCTTTTTTTTATTTTTTAAAATTTTTATAATGATATGGCCGACTTATGCTAACGTGGAAGAGAGAGAAAGTCGACTACGTAAGCAAGGCGACCGGGGAACTTGTGATCACTGGTCAGGAGGATTAAGCGTGCAAGAAAAAAGATGGAGGACGTTCTGATTATAAATTGAAGTTGGGGGACCAATTGGAAATCGACTCAAAGTTAGGGGACCATCCTCTATGTGTGTGAAGCTTAATGCCACTCCAAAATGACAAATTTGCCCTTTATTTTTATTATAAGCTTTCAGTATCATTAATATACTCTCTTGTCTATTCATCTTCCACCATTTTTTTAATGACATATCATTAATATATCCTTCTTTCTCTTGCCTCTTCAATTTCAATGAAATCTATATTAATTTTATATATTATCATTTTTCACGAGAACTCCTAGGCAAGTTATTAAATATAATATAATAATATTGTATAACATTAGATGAAAACATATTAAATTAATGTATATTATAATATACATATTAAATTTGTAAAAGAATTCACCAATATGGCAATGAACAGCATATGCAATTGTTTCAGAAAAAAACTTTCATTTTCTTTTTTATCTATAGTAATTTATCATACACTTTTTATTATTATATATATATATATATATTTAATATAATTAAAGTTTTCATATTAATTAAATTTATATGTATGAATCATATCTCATATTATATAATATTAATATTATATTTTTTATCATGAAAAATGATAATATTAATATCTGGAAGGGAGACTAGAGAAAGAAAAAAATGATTATAAGATTAATTAAGAAAAAAGTCAGGTGTAAATCAGAATTGAAGAGATGAAAGATAAATTAAATCAAAAGAAAGAATAAAATAAGAAGTTTGGAGTGGCATTAAGGGCACCTTTAATATATGAGTTTAGTTGTAGGTCCTTCTTGTTGTAAATGGGCTGCACGACCATGTTGCTTCGGAAAACAATTTTTGTTTGGATTGCGATAGTATGTCTGGCCTGACTTGAAGGTAACAAGGAAATGCTAAATGGAGTTCGTTTTAGAAACTTAAGCACATAAGTTTTTTGAAAAGTCAACATTATTTAATATCCAAAGAATCAAAAGTATGCAAGTGCAGATAGGTGACACTCAGGTACAGCCAAAAGGTAGTCTAGTGATCAAGAAGAAAACTCCTCATTCATTAATCAAATCTCGATTTAATTTCTTATGCGCAAAATATTTCTGTGGAGAATTTTATAATTCAGTACAAGAAAATAAACAATTATCGACGGATATTTTGCTGTGGATTAAGATCCTTCACAAAATAATAACTACGTGTGAGGGCATCTCTATCTGTCGCATAACTTATGCGTCGGAGTCGCAACCGCCGCTGATGGCCCTCGATCTATCACTTTATTGTTGCGTCGGATGGTCCAACCGCCACTACTTTTAGCAACGGATGAGTCTCCGTCGCAATAGATTTGCCACTTTAATTTTGAATGGCAGATCTTATGTCCGTGGCTAAATAGTTAGGGTTCTTCAATCGCAATTTCCCTTCCTCGCTGCGACTCATCCTTTTGACCGCTCGTCGAACGATGGCTCATTGTGCATCGGAGTACAGCAAAGCGCGACGATTCATCATCTATCGGAGCACAGGAAGCGCAGTGACTCGCCATCCATCAGAGCACGACAATTTTCCATCTGTTGACTCGTTGAAGAGTGGCTATTCATCTGTTGAAGTGTCGTGAGGAAGCGTAGTGAAGCAGTGTAAGAATTCTAACTCTGCTAAAGCCACACATTATCTCCTAAAAGGACGGGATCACAGAAGTCTCATGAGTAAAATTTTCTTGTGCGTGAATGGAATGTCTGCTCCTCATTTTTTTCAATCAAGTGAGAACTGCCCTTTTTTCAGGATCGTGGTTGTTTGAAGTTCGTGGTTGTTGCTGATAGGATTTGCAGGTCTTTACTAACCTTTTTTTTCCAATTTCCCCCTTGTTTCCCCCTTTTCTTTTTCCCCTTTTAGAATAATAGATTGTCAACAACTTGATTTAGCTGTAACTCATGCTGAAAGCTAAAGACCAAAAAGAATAAAGGAAAATTATGAGATAAAACTGTATATTTGTTTTAATCAATTGTTTGTTGTCCCAGTGACGCTGTTAAAGGGTTACTACCTGGTTGAGGAGTAAATGGAGATATACTGAGACTTTGTTGATGACTTCAAACGTGTATATCAGCATAATCTTGCTATTATTGAAGGTAAAGTCCTGAATTGTGACTCATGCGCGAAGTAGAATGTTTGTGAATGTTACTTTTTCCTTTTTCTATTCTTTGAGGTGATTTCATAGGCATCAGCTTTTATTGATTCTATTATCTTATTAGAATATTCACATTTGCTGTAAAAATATTGTATTGGTTGCTCACAGAAAATGTTGCATAATTTTTGCTCGAACTTGTAATGCAGGGACCAGGGCTTGCATGAACCATTTCGAGGCTCCTGGAAAGGAACTGCAAGGCATTGTAACATGGCTCCCATTTTGTCAAAAGCTCTCATGTAATGCTGCCTGAGATCGATTTGGTATACTTTGCTGCAAGATTCAGACTTTTGAATTATATGCATGATCTTAGGCCATATTGAATGCATATAGTTGATTATTACTTTAAATTTGGTATACTTTGCTCCATGATATTATTACTATATGTACGAAATGTTCCTTGGCTCCATGAAATTGCCTTTTTTAGACTCATAGATTTATGTTGATTATTCCTTTGATTATCTTGATACATACAGTTGTTGGTTACCATCATTTTTAGCTGAAAATGCATTTTATAGAAAATCTTGGAATCTATTTCATTATTTGTGCTGAAAATGCATCTTGCAGAAAATGTGTATTCCAGAAAATTGTAACAACAACAACAAAGCCTTATCCTACTAGGTGAGGTCGGCTACATGGATCATACGACGCCATTCCGCTATATTCGTTGATCCATGTTCATAAGATTCGACAGGGTTTTACGCTGGCTGTCGGGGCCTAACACAACCCTCCTCCTTTATCCGGGCTTGGGAACGGCTATAAAACATAGGCGAAAATTGTAAGTGGATGTATAATAACATTCACAATCTTAGAAAACTTACTCAAGAATTTATATGTGGTGTTGAAGAAATTGTACATTATGCATGTCAATCACAAATTTTCTTAAATGAAGGAACAATAATTGATGTGTATTTGTACATTATACCTGGACCTCATAGGATGTGTATTTGCAGCCATTAATTGATGAATTGAAAATATTATGGACATGTATTTTAACTTATGATGCACATACAAAGAAAAATTTTATGATGAAGGCCGCATTAGTGTGGACAATAAATGACTTTCCACATTAATGATGTCAGCAAAATTAATTTCATTTATCAACTTTGCAGGATTGAAAGAGTTCACCTCATTCTTCAAGAAGATTGGGTAACACATCTCAGTTGACATAGTAAGATATTTCATTTCGAACAATGTCGCTTGAATTAATTATTTTTTCTTTTTATTAGTAATCTTTTTATTTCCACATTAATAATGTCTCCTTTTTTGTAGCCTTTTATCCTATTAGTTTTTCTGTTGGATATTATTTAGTTGAGAAAGGACACTGAAACATCAAAGGCAAACCATGGTAAAATGAAACATTTTTACAGTGTGTTCCATTTAACATAAATGAACTTTCTTTTTGCTTAACACAGTAAATGATAGAGCTCTTCTACTTAGTTAGATTAACACAAAGTAAATGATGATTTTTCCCCATTCTGATGTGGTTTGGATATTAGAAAATAGTGGCCTGAAAGACAAATGCTTTAAAGCTAACATGTTCTGCTTCTTAGTGACTTCTCTCTGTGTCTCTGTCTACTTCACAAACTCTTGCATGCGAGGATATTTTCACGTGGCTATAAAGATTTATAGTTGCTTGAATGTGGTGTCTGGTTTATTTCAACAGTGTTGAAAATAAGTCATAAAAGCATAAAAGGAATTAACAAATGTGTCTGGACTCCGACAAGATGAAGCAATTTAGGAGCAAAGGTATATAAGTACAAGTTACTGCAAAAAAGGTTGGGGAAGACGAAGTACTCAACACAAGACACCATACTACAGTAAAAAGAATTTGGTTACCATTTTAGTATTTCGACGCAAAATTTGCATTGTTCCAGAGGCGCAGAACCTTCTGAAAATAGAAAACGACCAAGCAAACTAATGAAGCACTCTGAGCAGTACTCAGACTATGACAAAAAAATCAGATTTTATGCCCATATATTATACAAGATTACAGCGCAATCAAGAAAATGGACAGAAAAAGACCTTTTTGCTGAAATCCCATATATTATACAAGTATTTTCTAACCATCCTGTCTTCTGCTGGAATATCAAATTAGTCAGTCAGGCGCTAAAAGATATCTTGATCGAAAAAAAAAGTATTTTAAGTCATTTTAAAGCTCAAAATTCAGCTGTCTCAGTATCATGACAATTAAACATCTCCTTTATAAAATTGAATACTGTAACCACTAGACTCGTCCAGGTCATAATAAAAACATCCACATGAAACAAATAGTTACAGCTCGATCAGCCGAAACGATCAGGAAATGAGCAACCTCTTTGCAGACAATTGGCCATTGCAGCACCAAATTCAGTACCTGAACTCTGCCGAGATCGAACCTTTTTAGTTGAAGGCGAGCAGAAAGAGTCATCGACGTCCGACGTTGAGGCTTGGAACCCTGAGCAGTGGAGGCCAAGTAAGTAAGAGAGACCGGTGGTGATGCCTGACGACGGTGGGGGTCCCAATGCAACTACATCGTGGGACCCGCTTCTCCCCTGGCTTCATTTTAGTGGATGCTTGTAATTAAATAAAATGAAATTATGCCTTGAATTATGTACCATCTATTTAAAATTATGAAAAAAAAGAAAAAAGAAAAATGAAGATGTTATATTTTTACTATTACTAATTGTGCTGTGAATTAGAAAGCTATTTTGTGGGAGTTCACTATGTAAGAGAAAGCTACTATTATATATTGTGATAGTCAAAGTGCAATACATTTTACAATACAACAAATATGATGACAAAGAGCTTACCTATTACCAAGTTCGATTATTGTTCAGACTTAGTGAGCATTATGCAAAGATTAAGCTAGGCTCATGTGGGTCATTCGATAAAGGAGAGCATGTCGAGCATTTATTTTTTAGAGTTTTTGTAAAATTCAAGTCAATGTGGAAATTTGTTGACGTGCCAAAGAAAAGAAAAAAAATGAGGATCTTTGACAGAAGTGAAGGGCTTGAGCCTTTATACATGAGGGTTAGGATTTATATGATGGACTCTTTTTTGACTCATGGTAAAATTTTTTTGATAGCTTTCTTTGTCCGTAGATGTTTCTCTCTTGTTCACATTGAACAAAGAGAATTTTATCACGTTAAATCATTGTGTTTATCTTTTTTTTCTTTCGTTATTTTCATTATTCATCTCTAACAGAAATTAATAATTAATGATGCAATGATTACTTGATTGTCAGACCTATCAGGATCGTTTTAGATTCGACTCAAACGAGTATGAGCGCTCCAATTGCACTCATTATTTATTTTGGCATCCAGTAAGTCCCGCAGTTGAATCTACTTCAGTTAGATGAGAGATTTAGAGCACATAAGTTTGATTTAATTGGGACAGAGTTGACTACTAATATTTTTACTAGCTTGCTCAGGGAATTTTTTTCACTTTGATTTTTCACCAACTTCAAAATCAAACCTGGTCCTAAACAAAGTTAGATATTTTGATTAATTGTTATATTTTGACTTATAACAAAGTTAGATATTCTATCATTCTGTCTTGTGTTTGGTTAGAGATTATTTTTAGATAGAATGAACTAACGTAATAGTGTATAGCGCTTGACCGAGATAATCTTATTCTGCGTCGCGCTTTGAAAGAATATATATTCTTAATATGAGATTAGAAATGGTGGTTTTACGAATTTTGAGGTGGTTTCTCGATTGTCAACATTTGATCAAAATATTTTTATTCCACCTCGTGTTTGGATGTATTTCTGGAATATGACGTTATTCTGTCATTTATTCTTGATAGTGAGGTGGTTGCAGAATAAATGACAGAATATTCTGATATTTCGAGAATATAGTCAAGCACGACGCAGAATAAGATTATCTCGGTCAAATTTCGAAAATCATGAAATCATGTTGAAAAATATAAAACCACTATTTTATTCTCGTGAAAAAGAATAAATGTATTCTTCTACACTTATTCTTCTTTTAAAAATTTCTGACCGTATTTTATTTTTTAAAAATTCAACCATATATTATTATATAATATTTTTATTATTAGTATTCTAAAATATTTTAAATATAAAATATTATACTTTAAAATTTATTCTCTGTAAATTAAACGATAGGTGAAATAAGAATATATTTACTCTTTTCAGAATACTTCTATTTTATTTTTCTCAACTTTATCCTCCATTCAAATGATGCAGTCCATATCTTAAGAGAATAATGGGTGTCCCCCCATTTCAGATGGGGGGACACTCCCCCGATTCCACGGGTGTCGATCAAAAATCGAGTTTTTGAAGATAATGGGGTCTGGACACCCGGTTCATACTAAAAAAATTAGTTTTTTTTATCTCGACTGGTTCATCCGATGGACGAGAGTATAAAAATCCGGGCTAAAAATTTTTTCCCCCATTTGTGAGGCGCTCGTTCTCTCTCTCAACTCTCTCTCCTGCTCTCCCTCTCTCGTTCTCGCCGCACGCCTGAGATCCTCCGCGGTCGTCGTCATCTCCGTTGCCGACGGGAACTTCGCGCATCCATCGGAGCCCAGTTCTGCGCAGGGAACGACCGTCGGCCACACGCTTTGCTGACAGATCTGATGCCTTGCCGACCAGATCTGCGCCTCGCGAGGTCACAGACGTTCGCTGAGGCGTAGATCTTGTCGGCGGTGAGCAGATCTGTTCGAACGCGTTCATGAAGCCTCAAACGGCTGCCGACGAGATCTGCTCCCCCCGCGCGACCTCGTCCCGACAGATCTGCCCGCCTGCGCCCCCATCCCGGCAGATCTGCCCGCCTGCGCCCTCGTCCCGACAAATCTGCCTGCCCGTCCCGGCAGAGCTGGCCATCGACAGATCTCGCCTTCAGGAAGCCGCGACCCTCCCTCGATCTGCCCGTCGTCGACACTCATGCGAAGAGGAGCGGAGATCCGAGCCCGTTCGCCAGATCTGCGACCCACCAGATCTGCGTCCCCGCCGAGCGCCGCCTGCCCGCCCACCGTCACACATCTTATTTAATCTTGTTTTTATTCTAAATTTTTATTGTCTAATCTTGTAAACAAGTTATACTTTTGTTAATCCATCTGCGATTCACTTTTGTAATTTTTTGGTTAATCCAAACATTGCAGATTGAACATCGTAATTTTTTTGTTAATTCATCTTGTAAATTAATTGAAAACGTACATTGTTTTTGGTCAATTGTTCCCCATGTAACATTGCGATGCGCGGACGAAGTGAGGGATTAAGTGATTAAAACGTAACCAAAAGAGGAGTTTGGATCAATTGTTCCATGTAACATTGCGATACGCGGACGAAGTGAGGGATTAAGTGATTAAAACATAACCAAAAGGGGAGTTTGGATCAATTGTTCCATGTAACATTGCGATACGCGGACGAAGTGCGACAATGATTTACAAGAGATCCATTAAGAAACATACATTACATTTCAAATAAAATTACAGGATAAGCATATAAACATGATTCAACGGTGAGGGGTCGGCGGCGCTCGGCGTGGCTGATCAGCGGCGATTGGCGGTGGTTCTTGACGGGGTCGCAGATCTAGCGGACGGGCTTAAATCCGCTCCACTTCGCGCGGGCATCGACGACCGACAGATCGAGGGAGGGTCGCGGCTTCCTTGAGGCAAGGAGATCTGCCGGTGGTCAGATTTGCTAGGACGGGGTCGCAGGGGTCGTGCGAGCACGGTAGGGCTGGCGGGGGCGTGCGTGCGTGCAGCAACAGACCGACGGGGTCGTGCGAGCGCAGCAGGGCGTCTGGCGGCATGCGGGGCATTATCGTGCAGGGCGGCCGACGTTGACGTGCGAGCGCAGCAGGTCGACGACCAGGAGGCCGGCGACGACCAGATCTGGCCGGATCTGGTCGAAGGAGGCCGACGACGGGGTTTTGCGACGTGACGGGGCCGGCTAGGGGCAGATCCGTGGCGGAGGGCTTTTCGCGTCGGGGTCGGCGGCGGTTAGATATGGCGTTCCGATTGTCGGACGAGGTCGTCGCGCGGTCGAGCTCGGCGGCGTTGGCCAGAGGGTCGTCGCATGAGAGTCGCCGCTTGGCGCAGATCTGGCCTTGCTCGTCGGCATCGGACAGCCCCGGAGAGGGGATAGAGAGGAGAGATCGGCGGCGCGAAGAGGAGAAACGAAGAGGAGAGAGAGATGAGAGGAAAAAATGAACGATGTAGAGGGTTTCTAGCCTTTTATAGCTGGTAGATCCGTCGGCCGGCAGCGAACCGCGTTGAACCGCTCGTCAAACCGGCCATTTCTGATCGCGATCGCCGATTCAAGAAAAAAAATCAACTTTTGATGGACGCACGAATAAACGAGGGGAGTGTCCCCATTTCAGACGGGGACACCCATTAAATCCATTACAATATATAAACGTGTACAATAAAAACATGACCCTTTAAACGAGGAGGTCATTTTATATTGTATTGGATTTTTTCTTGTAGGAGAAAAAAAAAGGTGTCCAGGGTGGGTGGGGCTTTCGAGGCCTCCGACGTGTTCCAATCCTGCACGTCAAAATTCGTGCTCCGAGTTAAGACGGGGCCCACGTGCTCAAGCAGATCTTTCTCTCCAAGCTTTTGGTCGGATAAGAAATCGCGTCGAGAGGAGAGAGAGAGAGAGAGCAGCAGCAGCCTCCTTGCGCTCCCCCGCTACCTCAATCAGCAAAATCATGGCCGGAAAAATGGCAGTGGACTTGGCCACCAGAGCCTCCCTCCCGTCCGTGGGCACCCTTCTGCACTCCACTGGTGCCTGCCCCAACTTTATAACAGGTAACATAACAATCCCTTCAGAACAGCTCCATCCGTCTGTTAGGAATTAATTCCGTTCTCATCCGATTGTTATGCTACTCTCTTACTGCGATGGAAAAAGGATCCCGTTTATGTAGGATTCTTCATTTAATCTTAAGAGTTAGTGGCGTCACTCGTTAGTCCTTCCATCACTGCTTGTGCCCTCTGCTGTCAATGGCCTCAACATACACATGTTCTGATGAAGCTGTGGTTTGGGGGTCAATAAGTTAATAAGAATCCACCTTCAAGCCAATTTCACTGATGCCTCTTTCTGATGTGATACTGACATTAAAATTCATCACAGTTTGGGTATTCAGTAGGATTTTTTTTTCAACAGTAATGTCACGCCCAGCGATTCATGAGCGTTCTTCCTGTTACCAACATAGCAATCAGTCTATTATCGTACATGTTCTTGCATGAGAGAGCCCCATATTCAATTTTGGTTGAATTTTATCTTGTGATTGTTAGACTACAGGATGGTCATAGATTCGTTTATACTTCCTAATTGTCCCACTAGTAAATGTAATCAGTCATAAATGTAGTCCTAATTGTGCCATTGATGGTTTAGCTAATTTCCAAAGGACATATGTGATCAATCATGCCATTTATTCAAGAGGAGAGCCTTCCACCTTAAACATCACAAAAAGAAGAACTTTTCGTGGAATCCCCAGGAGCACTGGCTCCTCATCATCAGAAGGCAGCCAAGAGAACATCAAGCCTTCAGATAAGGAGAAGGTACAAAAAGTTATCTGCAAGACATTTTTCTTCTTGCATTGTGAATATGTGCACATGCATCAAAAGCTCCTAAATGCAGGAGACATTTTTTCCCCTTTTTTTATGATAGACAAGTATACATTTTGCTTCAATTCTATAAAAATTGCTGCTTTTGAAGGAATCCTTGTCAGTTCTCGTGTAGCCTACTGATGCTTTCCAGGAAAAAATGTCATCCTGGTCATGCAGGTTCCATTTGGGTACTCGAGAAAGGATGTACTTCTGATCGGACTTGGAGTTACCTTAGTTGGCGTCGGCTTGAAAAGTGGATTGGAGGTAATACTTCCGCCAAATTTTCTTTCCATTTGACAATCACTTGACATCGCCGAAGAAACTGAATGCAATAATACAATTGGGGCCTCTGTTTGCATGTTTATTGGGTTCTCTTTTTCTTTGATGTTTCAGTTTATTGGGGTTGATCCTTTGCAAGCAGGCAATGTGGTGCAGTTGTTCATTGTTCTAGGCCTAACAGTTGGATGGATTTCTACTTATATGTTTAGAGTTGCAAACAAGGACATGACATATGCACAGCAGTTAAGAGACTATGAAAATAAAGTCATGGAGGTCAGTTTACTCACATTTGTTACAACAGCTTATGCGACTGAGCAAGTAACTCATTGAATTAAATTTCATGGGTTACAAAACTAACAATTTCTTGACAAATTTCATACCTTCTTAGAGCCGGAAAATTCGCTTAATTGGCGTGTCGTAATTTTTAGAAAAATAACTGGGTTTTTCTGGGTTATGCCAGAAACGCTTAGAGGGACTTACAGAAGCTGAACTACAAGCACTTCTTGAGCAAGTAGAGGAGGAAAAGAGCAGCCTGGCAAGTGGTGACCAATTACAGAAGCTTAATTAACGCTACTTCTCGAGGAAGCCGCAAAAGGGAAAGATGCATCACTAGAAGCATTGCTTGACAACTTTACAGAAGATGAACTAGAAATGATGCTTGAACAAGTACAGGGAAAAAAAGATTTGTCTGGCAAATGTATGCATGGTCATTTGAAATTCTTTAAACTACAAACTTCTAGTTATACTTCAGAGGGAAAAAGTTTAACCCTACTTGGGGGGTCAACTATTTAGATATTACATGCATTCCCTGCTACATATGGCCTAAACAAATCATACTAGCAAGCATAGCTTGTTGTATGAACATTTTGTGTGCCTTCATATGATCTAAAGCGTAAACTAAATCAACATCAAGGCCTTAAACTTCTTAGACATCTGTGGTGTTATGTTATGAAATTTAATCACTAAACAGTGATGGATAAGTTCAAAGAAGCAGATAAACGATTATAAAGAAAAAAAAGCTTCAGATTGTGGTTTCACTCAAACCAGAATATGTAAAAATATATAAGAACAACAAACTTTTTGATGGAAGGGTATTTATGCTAACTAGAAAAGAAAGACAAACAAAATTCCAGGAACATGATTAAAGAGAGCAAATTCCACCACAATAAAAAGATCGAGTCTCTCTTTCTCTCCCAGGTCTCACTTCATGCATGCCTACTGAAAGCAGTCAAAATAAGAAGGCTGCATGACAGTTCCTTCTTGGGGTTGTTGATCATCTTTTGCTAGGGCATTTTGGGGTGCTGCTCCTATGAGTGGACGTCTCTCTAGCTCTTGAAGCTTGGACAGAGAAAAACATCTCATCTAGACGTTCGTACGGCATTGACAATGCAGGTAAGGAAGCAAACGTTTCATCTGCTCCGAAGACTTTTCATCCTCTCAATTTGGATAATCTCCGATCCTCTGGCTGATCACTTCTTCCTGCAGGGGCGGCGGTTAACAAAAATACTTACACTAAGGTTCATGTTGCTGCTGTTTCATCTGGACGTTAGAATCATCTTCTTCTTCATCCACCTCTTTGTCATCCGAGAATAGGGGATTATCGACATCAAGAGGATCTATTGTGCTGTTCTGGCTGTTCGCATCCTTATCTCTAATGCTGTTGGGGTTCATCTTGTCGCAGTGGTTGCTGGTTAGAATCATCTTCTGCATCAACATTGGCGTTTGTTTTCTTTGCAGCCTTCTTTTTGTATATGTTGCACAGGACCAACAATCCAACTACGTGCATGCAAGCATCCATTGATGAACTAAGTCGGTGCGTATAAATTAAGAGGAAAATGGATATACTGCGCATCTTCTCACTGCAATCCACAGATCCCAACCATTTGATCTAGTTCATTTAACTTCTTTCTCCCTCGTCCTGATCACTTCTCCTTGGGAAACACATCTTCCTGAGTTGGAGAAAACGAAAGAGGGCAACGATCGTCGAAGAAGGAACCGTGGGAGGAAAAACTAAAGCTAAGCTTGCTTCATCTCCTCTCTTTGCACGAGAGGTAAAAAGAATTAACACTACAAGGAAATAGTCAATTTCCGACGGACGTAAATATCCGTTGTAATTATCGTCGGATAATTTTTTGACGGTTCTAGCCATCTCAACTCACAACAGTTTAAAATTTGTCGAAACTTTTCGTCGCAAGTATCGATGCAATCATCGAAGATAGTAAAACCGGGTGATCAGTTTCCATGTTATTTTTTCGACGGTTCGGACCGTAAAAAATATAGACGGTTCCCTATCCGTTGAAACTTTCAGCGGTCATAGCCGTCGAAATATGTTAATGTTAATAGATTATCTATATTTTTACTTTTGACGGTTCTGGCCGTCGAAAGTTGCAACGGATTGAGGAACCGTAGAAACTTTCAGCGGTCAGAATCGTTGGAATTTGAACTCATAGACAATTATAATTTAAATGTTTTCGAAAGTTTTGACCATAGAAAACGAAGATTTATAATTTATATATTTCTATTTCAGTTGATATATAATATTATATTTTGCGACGTTAGAAACCGTCGAAAGTTTCGACGGTTCCACGAACCGTCGAAAGTTTCGATGGTTCATTCAACGGTTTGGCTGTCTGAATTTGAATTAATATTTTATATTATTTATCTACATTTCGACGGTTCTGACCGTCGAAAATGGACTATATAAACATCCGCCCCTCTGTCACTATTTTGTTTCCCTCCCTCGATCCCAATCTCTTTCTTCTCGATCTCCGGTGGCGACCTCCGACGTCCCGACATTCGCGCTCAGCCTCCGCCTGCGCTCGCGACCCGGCCGCCGCCTGAGCGATTGAACCCGCCGCTGCCTCTGCAACCTTTTGTCTCCGGCGCAAGTACGCTCCCGGGCCCCATCCTCCGGACTCTCTCCTAACCTCTGCCCTTTGTTCCTGCCCGGCGATCAGATCCGGCCACGCGGGGCGGTGAGATCCTGTCGCGACGGCCAGATCCGGCTGCGCGCGGCGGCCAAATCAGGCCTCAGCGGCGGCAGGATGAGAATTGTTTCATTATTCCTAAATTAATTATGTGTTGATCAGTTGTGCTAAGCAATTTTGTACACTCCTTACCTTTTTTGTAACTAATCGATGGCTTTTCAGTTCCGGTCTGATTGGTGGGCTTCTTTATTTCTCTCTTCTCTCTTCTCTCTCTCTCATTGGCATATGCAAAGTTACAGCACATATTACATGTTAAGTAATTAAGTATAATGCATGTACTGAGATGAACAATTAATTATATAGTAGATTGATTAGTCCACGACATGTGTCGATGTTTTTGTTCGTGTTCGAATTCGGCCGAGATGGAGGCCAATTCTGGCAGGGTACGACTTCGTGATGGATGTTTAATGTAATGTTTTTTTCCTGATGTATGTTAATGTATTTTTATTTTTCGTACAGGACTTTGTTTTCTTGCGAGAAGAGCTTTGTGAGGTTTCTCCTTTCGACAACTTTAAAAGTGTAAGAATGCAAAATTTGAGTGTATCATAAATTTGGAGATTATATTTTTTATTGTCTTTAATTTAAATGCAGGTTATTGAAATTATTTTATTGTCTCTGTTACTCCAAACGACGTAAGTTATTTATTTTTAAGTCATTACTATTTTATATGTGTTGACAATGAAATATGAATTTTATTTATTGTAGTAGTTATTAAATACGTAATGTTTTTAAATTTCTTATTTTAGATTTCATTCATTAGTTGTAATTTGTTATTTTATAGTGCAAATATGATTACTTTTAATTAGTGTTTATGATGTTTGTGATTAGTTCTAATTAGTATTTATGATTAGTTCATATTAGTGTTTATGATGTTCCTGATTAGTTCTAATTACTATTCTAATTTTGGATATTTAATTAGTATAACTTGCAAATAATGCAAAAATTATGTCATATCTGAACGATGGATGTACAATAGAAATAATCTTGGTCGTAGAAGTTTGACACAAGAATTCATAGATAGCATTGATTATTACACTAGTGTGGCTTGTCAATCTTTGCAATTTCAACGGGAGGAAACAATTAGGTGTCCTAGTGCATTAAATTTTGTATCATGCAGATGTTTCGTTTTGGTAAAGGAAAAAATAAGGGAAAAGAGAAGGTTGTCCGGAAAGGCAAGTCTGCTGGTACTTCTAGCAACTACTTGACTAGCCTTCAAGGCGGACGAGATGAGAAGGAAAAGGAACAAGCTCCGGCTCGAAAGCTAGAGCACGCTAGATAAAGAATGACACGAACCAATGTTTCGATGTGCGTTTGCTTCCCCCCGAAGGGGGCAATTTGGGGGGGGGGACTTAAATCCTATCTCAAAAGCCAAGATGGATTTAAAGACGATGGTTGAGATACTTCTTCAAACGGAGTACCTAGATCAGTCACGGGCATTCACATCATTGAACGATAGTCTCCTCCGCCGGCTCCTTCCTCTCACGTTGATATTGCGGAACTGGAGACGCAATTGCCGGAAGAACCCATTAGAGCTCTTGATTCCGTGGAACCCTCGGATGCAGCCTCATCAAATCGTGTGCACAAAGCCCAGATGGTAATTTAGAGTAAGGGTTATTTTATGTCTTTCGAAACGTTTACATTTTGTGATTCATCCATCGAATTTTATAATTTCATATTCTTAAAGGTTTGTACCATCGAAACCCGCGAGTGCCGCAGTTACTAAGGTGCTACGACATAGGTATACTGATACGTGGCTTACATGGAGGGAAGTTCCTTATGCCACGAGACAAATGCTATTTAATGAATTTCAGATATCCTCGAAAGCCAACTTGGTCATTTAAATTTATCTTCATACTAATTTAATTATTTTTATATACATGATGTGTGGTGGGATCCCGAGCATATAGAACAAATGTGAAATGCTTTTAATTCTCGATGCTCAAAGAGATTGTCCGTGATGCTTTCGGAAGCTCGAGCTGCAGGAGAACGACCCAATTGGATCCTTGAGACTGTTTGGATCGAATTGCTACAAAAGCGGTCTACCGATGAGTACAAATCAAAGTGCGAAAAAATGAAAATATGTCGAGAGTTCGACCAGGGAGCATGCTTGCATTCAGGTGGATGTGTATCCATGAGCACGATTGCAAAGAAAATGGTAAAGTCTTTCAATATTGCATGGACAAAATATTATACTTTATTTGACATTTTTAACTGCAGGAGAAAGAGACGGATAGACCACCTACTCAGGATAAAATATTTCTCCAAACTCATTAGAAGAAAAATAAAGAATGGGTTTCATCGTTTGCTCGGGAGACATATGTCTGTAAATCTACTTGATGTTATTTTTTTAAATTTTCAAGTAAATCTATAAGATAGTAAATTCGTACTATAAGTAATATAGTTGATTTATTTTTTTTAATTTCAGGAGGGTTACAAAACAAGAGAAGTCGAGCACATTACGCAAGCCATGCAGGAGGAGACCACACCGCTAACCCCCAAGACAACTTTGGACAGACCACGTCGAGGTTAAGAAGGGTCGCATTTATGGCCTCGGATCTTTTGTTAATAGTGCAAATATTGGATATGGTCGTAAATCGGTATCAGGTTCCTTTGGTCAAGGTATGCAACAAATGTTTGACTTGATTAGGTAAGAGATCAAGCAAGAGGTTACGCATGAACTCAGAAAAGAGTTTGAAGAACGTGAGCGTCATACAAAGAAAGAGACGAAGAAAATGATGTGTGACATGATGCGTGGCGAATTCGACGACGAGGATGATGTTGTACTATAGCTTCTTTGTGTTGTGTTGGACATTTGATGATGTTGTGTTGGACATGACGTTGCACTTGTGTTGGACATTTGATTATTGTCATTTGGACATTTGATGTATTATGTGTTTGGACATTTAATTCTTGTCGATTTTTTTATTTTTCCGACGGTTAGAACTGTCGATAAGCATTTAATTTTTTCGATGATTATCGACGGTTCTAACCGTCCGTCCAAACTTATAGACGGTTGTACCCGTCGATAAGCATCGACGGTTTTAACCGTCAAAAGTTAACGATAGTTTGAGCCGTCGAATCTCAATGGTTTTATCGACGGCTCAAACCGGTTTGAACCGTCGATACATATCTATGGCTCAAACCGTCTGAAATCTTCATCAGTCGACGGCCGTGCCTGCCAGCTGGACCATTGAAGATTTCGACGGTTCTGAGATAACCATCGCAATTCGTTTGCGATGCGTAGCTTTCGCACTGACGCTATCCATCGAAAAATGTCATTTCCGACGGTTCTCGACACCTTATAGACGGTTCTGACCGTAATTGACTATTTTCTTGTAGTGTATTTGCATTTTATTTTCTCGTGATCGCGCACACTCTTGACCGTCGCGCAAGCTCGTTTGGGTGAGCTAAGAGCTCCCACAAAGTCAACAACAGTACCAAGTTCTCGACCTCTCCTGGATGTCGTTGCAGCCCTTGCCACTCGCCAATGCAGACCATCTTTGATGATAGCCACCTCTTGGTCTTCAGAATGGTTCTGATGAAGCAAGCCAATGAGGAGCCACAAAGTTTTGGCTTAGATCTCTTCCAAAATCCACAAACATGTTTTAGAGCATGGAGTGGTGCTATGTCTGATGCCCAAAGAACCTACTGCCCTCTAATTCCTGAAGCAAATGGATGGAACCAAATTGTCATAGTGTTTTCAAGTCTGTGAGTGACTTGGAGGACACAAAGGTGTGCGCGCTGCCAATTTGGATGGTCTCCTGAGGCTTGGGACAAAGGGAGAGCTCACACGAATGAAGGATTTTGCCTGCTGGCCTCATCCGTCAAACGAGGATAGCTCCAAGCAGTTCACGAATCAGAGAGAAGACGAAATCAATGCTGATTTCTCCTCCTCCGGATCCTTCAATCGTCGTCGCAAACCTCTTTGCTTTCCTACAATTTTCCTTGGATAGGCTCTTGTGAGGAGAGAGGGTTCAGTTAAGTGAATCGGATCCGACGATTGGGATTTGCACTGTGGATTGCATGCAGTATATCCATTTTCCCCTATAAAGGATTTAATCGAGGTGCAACGCAGAGGGTTCAGCATGAAAGGATTAAATTTGAGTTTCATCGCGAATGATTTAAATTATCACAATCGTTCATGATGATGAGATGAAAAGTCAAAATTAATTGTTTCACGATTTAAGTCTTGGTCAACTTAACTCATACATACACGGGTACATGCATGAACGAATCATGCATGCAATATTGCAATCTTATATCATCACGAAAAAAACAAAACAAGAAAACAAATAAAAAATCATACCACGTATTTGTGCAACTTGACATCTCTTATGAAAGCGTAGGGCACCGGGCTCTGCCAGACCTTGGGAACGCGAAAATCCTTGACCAGTTGCTCATCCGTGAGTGCAAATTAGATTCCAGACAAGTTATGTTATGAAAATCGGAGTGTAAAATTAGATTCCAGACAAATTAGATTCAATCGCACACCGGCCTGGTTGGAGTGTAAAATCATTTTTCATATTGAACCAGGGGAAAATCGGTTGAATGGGTCAACCCGATTTAATTCATATTTTGAAAAGAAAAAAAGGAAAAATAATAAAAATAGAAAAGTTTAGAAAAGGAAAAAAGATAAGAATATAAGAAAGGTAAAGAACGAAGGAATATGACATGTATAAAATTAAATAAGAACGAAAATAAAAAAGATAAGTATTTAAAATTGTCTAACATTAAAATAGAAAAGTATTAAAGGACATAAATAAAGAAAATAAAAAGGAAAGTGTTAAAAAAATTAAAAATAAGAATAATTTAAGATAAAATTTATTAATATAGCATCTATAATCGTTAAATAATATATACTAAATTAGTAATAATCTATTTATATTTCAATATTAATCATTATTATTTATTATTAAAATTTTTAATAAATTAGAATTATGTTATATTAATTTTTAATATTATTAATAGGTTATTAGTGCAATATTCATATTTTATATCATATAAATTATATTATATATTTATAATTAATATAAATAATATTATTTTAATAAAATTCGGTTCAATTCGATCGAAGTCAATCGGACCGGTCCAATCGTGATCTGATAAAGAATCCGATCCGGTCGCCGATCCGATTCTGAAAACATTGCCGACAAGAGCCGCAGCACTGGCGACATTTCGTTGACTTGCACCACCGTCATTTTTGGACAAATCAAGGAACGGAGGAGATTCCAACCATAAGAAAGAATCAGAATGAGAATCCGAAGTCGACGCCATGAGAGTTGTTCCTGCAGGCGAGACCAACACGGACTCTTGGATTTTACCTAAACAACATGGTGAACTAAAATATTTATATCTTGTATACTCATGGATAGAAGAGTCATCTTTTTTATTATTATCAAATAATTTTCACCGCATACTAAAATTTCAAATATTTTGGCATAATGCTTTCACAAATGTTAAATTACAAGATTATGGGAAAAATTCAATCAATAGATAATTTTATTTTAAAAAAATCTGTTAAGGATACATATTTAAAACACAAATTGTTATAACGGGATAGGAACGAGAGCCACCTACCCGGTTCCTACTAATACAGTAATGTTTTTATGAAAATATACTAATAATTTAAGAGAGAATTTTTTTCATATTAGCCGTAGTTGTGCTAAAATTACAGCATGTATTTTAAATTCAATTAGTCCTAAATCCCGTGCGATGCACGGATGAACATTAAAAAAATAAAATAAATATATACTTAATATATTACAATTTATAATAATTAATAAAATTAATTTATTAGCATTTAAATATGATAAATAAGTTAGTCTATTTTGAAAATTTTAAAATTTAATTTAAATCTATTAAGACCCCCACTTCTTAAATTATTAACTATTTTCCAAAAATAGAAATTATATGATTTGTAAATTTGTATTTATTTTATAAGGAAATTTTAATTTTATTGGACTTAAATAGAATTCTTTGTTTGAAATTATTTTTAAAATTTGAAAATAAGGAATATCTTCTAAAAATGAAATAGTTGTACATTATTTATTTTAATCATACTCAAATTGATAAAAAGGGAAAATTAATCTTAATTTGGTGACTTAGTATGAATTATTTATTTTAAACTATTTTTATATTTTGAAAATAACATGTTCTCTTCTAGAACAATATTATTTTTATTTGTACATTATTCTTAGAAAGAAAATATTATTTATTTCAATCATAACTAAATTATCTGATTCTAATAAAAATATACTCATAAATTTAATCTTCTTTTATTTTTGTTAACTTATATAACAAACTAATAACAAATTATGTTGAATTTTTATTTTAAATCATGTTTTATTTCCTAAAATAAAAATTTATTTTTAAAGTTGAAATTATTATTTACTTGCTTATTATATTTTATAAATAAAATATTATTTATTTTAAACATACTCGAATTGATACGGAATTACTATTTTTACTTCCAAAAATAGAAGATTATCTTTTAAAAAGAAATTTACTTGTATTGATACTCAACTTGATAAAAATGAAAGATTCATATTAATTTGTCTCAAATTGAATTATATTTCAAATTATTTTTAATTCAGAAAATAATAATCATTTTCAATAGGAATTATTATTTACTTCAATATTATCTTTTGAAAAGAAATTTTAATATATTTTAATCATACTCAAATTGATAAAAGGACAGTGATCTTAATTTGAACTCAAATATAATTATTTATCGTCAATTACTTTTATAATTAAAAAAATAACAAATTATCTTTTAAATAGGAATTCTTATTTACTTGCTTATTATCTTTTAGAAAGAAAATATTATTTCTTCTAATCATGCTTAAAATGATAAATTGGAAAGATCAATATTAATGTGTCTCAAAATAAATTATCTTTAATTGCGAAATTAATAAAGTGTTTTTGGAAAATATATTTTAGAAATAAAATAATATTTATTTTAATCATACCTAGACTGATAAAAAGAAAAGTTTAATCTTAATATGACTCAAATTGAATTATATATTTTAAGTTATTTTTTTAATTTCCGAAATAACAATTATATTGTAAAAGGAATAATTTAAATTATTTTTTAATTCCGAAAATAAAAAATTATTTTTACTTTCATAATATATTTTAGAAAAAAATAATATTTATTTTAATCATACCCATATTGATAAAGAGAAAAGTTTAATCTTAATATGATTCAAATTGAATTATATATTTTTTTTTTAATTTTCGAAATAACAATTATATTTTAAACAGGAATAATTTTACTCCACACCCCACCTCTCTCTCTCTTTCACTTTTAGAAAGAAAATAATATTTATTTTAATCATAGTCAAATTGATAAAAAAAAGTTTAATTTTTATATGACTCAAATTGAATTATATATTTTAAATTATTTTAATTGAAGATTAATTTTTAAAATAATATTATTTATTTGACTTTTCCATGTATTGTATATTATTAATATTGATATTATATATTGTTACCTTATGTAACAAACTTTCTATGATTAGTTTTATCTTTTAAATTTAAATTGGTTTTTTCTTTTGTATTATTTTTGAATTCCGAAAATAAGATTTAAACTTCTTAATTATGTTAATTATTTTTATTTGACATGTGCCGTCATATTATTCCGCCACTCGTCGTGCTCTCGTCTCTCGTGCTTTTACCTGTTTTATGTTTTATATTTAAATTTTTAACTAATATTATATATTTTATGATAAAAATTTAGTTACAATGTTTAAAAAGTATTAAATATTAAGATATGTAATCGGATCTTATCGAAGATTAACAGTATTGCTAAAATACTTTTAATGATAATATTAGGATATAATTTTATTTATAATTAATTTATATGTAACAGTAATATTAGGATATAATTAAATATTTCAATAGTAGAATTTAATACCTTATTTAATAAATTTTGTAAGTTTAATTTAAACTTTTCAGCCCCATATATTATTATCTTATTGAACAAACCTCGTAAGATTAATTTTATTTTTTAGATTTAATTTTTTTTAAATTACTTAAATTTTATAACTTGGCATCTGTCATTATGATATTCCACCACTTGTCACAAACATGTGCCTAAAAATGAATACATTATACCGTAATATTAGAAATTATTTTTACTTGTGATAGTACTCAAATTGATAAAAATGAAAGGTTGATCTTAATTTCACTCAAATTGAATTATATTTTTAATTATTTTTAAATTCCTAAGGTAACGAATTATGTATTTTACTTTTGTTATCTTATATAACAAAATATTATAAGATAATATTTATTTCCTTTTAATCATACTAAAGTTGGTAAAAGAAGAAAGACTACTCTTAATTTGACTCAAATTAAATTATTTATTTTAGATTATTTTTTAATTCAGAAAATGACAAATATTAAACTTAATTTGACTCTAATTTATTTATTTATTTATGAGTTTTTAGTTCCAAAAATGACAAATTATTTCTTTTACTTTTGTTATCTTATATAACATACTATTATAAGATTATTTATATTTACTTTTAATCATAGTCAAATTGATAAAGAAGAAAGATTAATCTTATTTTGACTCAAATTGAATGATTTTTGCAAATTATTTTTACTTACATAATATATTTTAGAAAGAAAATAATATTTATTTTAATCATACCCAGATTGATAAAAAGAAAAGTTTAATCTTAATATGACTCAAATTGAATTATATATTTTAAATTATTTTTTAATTTCCGAAATAACAATTATATTTTAAAAGGAATAATTTTACTCCACACCCCACCTCTCTCTCTCTTTTAGAAAGAAAATAATATTTATTTTAATCATAGTCAAATTGATAAAAAAAATTTAATCTTTATATGTCTCAAATTGAATTATATGTTTTAAATTATTTTAATTGAAGATTAATTTTTAAAATAATATTATTTATCTGACTTTTCCATGTATTGTATATTATTAATATTGAGTTTTTATATATTGTTACCTTATGTAACAAACTTTCTATGATTAGTTTTATCTTTTAAATTTAAACTGATTTTTTATTTTATATTATTTTTTAATTCCGAAAAAAAGATTTAAACTTTTAAATTATGTTAATTATTATTATTTGACACGTGCCGTCGTGTTATTTCGTCACTTGTCGCGCTCTCATCTCTCATACTTTTACCTCTGCTTATATATATATATATATATATATAGATTTTTTAATGAGGCTATATATTATATTTTTTATATAATTATATAGATATCAAGCTTTAAGTCATAAAAATTTTACCAATACTCTTTATCTCTTCTCTTAAAAATGTAACAAAATCTTTTTGGGCATGTATTAGAAAGTATATGGAATTAGAGAAACAAATAGAAAAAAAATAGGATTATAAGGATTAAATGTGATGAATGTTTTTATATAGCTCTATTTTAGATGTTTCATTGAGGAATTAAATATGATATATAGAAATGAGATTAAGTAATGGGAGTTGCTTTTATTGGAAAATAACATAAAGCATGTGAAAATTTATACTAAGGATTCAGGAAAACGTGGTATAATTTATAAAGGTATAAAGGACCATGATTGAGATTAATAATATATACGTGAGTAATGTTAAAATTAACACAATAGCATGGTAAAACAAATTTGTCAAGTAAATGTATCAGAACTAAAGTCATTAATTGCATTAAATGGATAAATTATGAGGTTAAATGGAAAACTAAAAGTAATCACCAGATGCGCAATATTATCATATGGGAAAAAATTAATTGCATCATGTGTATTATTACCATGTGATGAAAAAAAGATTTTAAAGACAAAAAAAATAAAGCAGTTGAAGAGAAAATATAGTAGTCTAATTACGAAATGTCAATATGATGTTAATGTAATTTATAATAAGAATAAGATTAACAAAATATAAAGGAATTTTGAGAATTATATAGCATTATGTAGCCACATATTTCACTTGATTCCCAGGAAGCTTTGCGAACCCAGGGCAACTATATATATATATATATATATATATATATATATATATATATATATATATTTATTATCAAGATTCATTCTAAACGAGTTGCAAACATACCTTTAGATTTATAAAATTGTATAAGAAGTTTTTAAAGATAAAATATAATCAAGAATTTTAAAGATAAATATTGAAAATTTTTAAGATCAATTTCATATTAGTATTAACTCAATACAACGTCACGTATAAAATAATAAAAGTGTAAAGTTTGAATGTGTGAACTAAACTAACACGAGAAAGAACCCTAATAAGTGGACGCCTTGAGAGTTGTAATTTCTTGAAGGCGCGACCAAGATAGAGACTTAGATTTTATCTAAAAGATCATGATATCTTGTATACTCGTGGACACAAGAGTTATCTATTTATGATTATCAAATAATTTTAATTAATACCAAAATTTAAAATATTTTAGTCTAATGCTTTCAGAAATGTTAAATTAAGCATGGAAAAAATTCAATCAATGGATTTTTTTTCAAAAAAAATTTTGTTAAGTACGTATTTAAAGCACCTATTACCCGGTTTCTACGTACTAATACGAGTAATGCTTTTTTTTTCAAAAACAAAAACTACCTACCAGGTTTCTACTATTGTGAGTAATGTTTTTTTTTTGGTTAAAGTATCATTATCATTTAAGAGAGAAACTTTTCATGTTAGTCGTAGTTGTTCTCATATTAGAACATGTATTTTAAGTTTCTTAATGACACTATATATGATAGTTTTATCATATAGTTACATAGATATCAAACTTTAAGTCACTCTTATCTCTCTTCTTAAAAAAATGTAAAAAAATCTTTTGGGGCATATTGTATTACAAAGTGTATGGAATTACAGAAAAGAATAGGATAAGCAATTAAAATTATTCAATGTGGTGAAGGTATTTATATAGCTCTATTTTAAAGTTAGATATTAAATAAATTGGTCTGGTACAAATTTTTTTAGATGTTTAATTGAGGAATTAAATATAATAGAAATGAGATTAAGCAATGGAAGTTGCTTTCTATTGGATTATTGAGATGATATTAGAATTAAGAGTAATATAACTAAAATAAAATATAATTAATAATCTAAAATTTCAATAAGCATTTTTTGTGATATAAGTGTAACGCAAGAATAAACTTCAATAAACAAATCTAAACCTTCCTAAGTTCATATTAAATAAAAATAAATATTATGAAGAAAGGTTTTGAATGGTCATGTTCCTCATTAATTCGCTCTCAAAAAATATTTCTCATTAATTACTACATATTTTGGTTACTCGAGAGAAAATAAATAAGGAGTGGATAATGATGACTCTTGAGTCTTGAGTTCCCAAAAAATATATGTACTAATCAATATTGATTTATCTTATTAATGTTCCTACAATGATTAAATAGAGTTTCGAACTCCCGTGGCCAAATCATAATTAATTAGTATTCATTAAAATCTAAAATAGACATTGAATGGAAAAAATGTCCAAAAAAATACTATGAACTCAAGGGTCAAATAGACACTAATTAGTATTTATTAATAATAATCTCAATAGAGAGTGAAGGGAACGCATTAGAAAATGCCACAAAAAATTAAGCAAAGGAACGGTGAAACGAGAAGCCACCTTTGAGCCCAAATATAGTATAGTATAAGATTATATAAGATGAATAAAAATATTGAAATTAAAGGAAGCAGGTAAAATAATAGGAAGCGAGGAAAATGTGAAATATTAAAAAACATTATACAATTTCTTGATGGCATAAGGATACGAGAGCTATCGAAGTTCGGAATATTTTGTATATATATATATATATATATATATATATATATATATATATTCATGCACAATGCCTCCTCTCCTTTCTTCATTCATTTTATTTTTTACATGGTTTTTTATTTTTTTTTTCAAAATATTATTTCATCATTCTGTTGATTTATCCTATCACTTAATTCTTAGCATTTGATATTGTCATTATTAATCCGTGTATTGAAATTTAAAAAACATCATTAATTTTAATAAATTATATGCCTTTATATTCATAATAAAAAGTAATAATATATGATTCGCTTAAAGTGTGTATAGTGTGAGGAGTAGAAAATCGGCGTGTTCTGTGCATAGGGATATGTAAAAGACATTCGTTTATCTCCTACACAAGCGAATGCCCCTACTTTACAAAAAAATGAATTAAGCTTTAAAATTTACAAAACTTCTACACTATTACCATGAGAACCGTAACTATATGACATATCATTGTAGTGCTTAAGGGTCGATCCGTAGGAAAACTTTTTATCGTGCTCTCGAAAAATTTTAAACCAGACTTGAAATCAAATGGCTGAAAGATGGAATAGAAATTTCGTAAAGTAGAGACGTTATCAAAAGTAAAGTAGTTACACTATTTTTTAACAAATGAATAAATGAAACAATGGATAAACGGAAACTCGGTTGGAAGGGTTTAAACAGTCCAAGAGAACGTGTGCCGAGGGCTTACGGGAGGTGTCGTCACATGTGACTCATATTTTCCTGTTCATTTAATATTATAGTAGAGACATTCGATTGCCTTTCAACATCCGTGTTTGGCATGATAACAACTACTGGGCATGTTTTTGCCGCACTCTTGTGCTCATAAATAGCTCGACCTACGCATGTTGTCAGGTTCGTTTAAACGATTCAAGCATCCATCTCATGTGCATTTAAATGGATAAACAAATTGAACTTTGTTGTCGAGATGGAGTTAAGTTCTACATCATTCTAGCTCCTCTATGTCCTTAGAAAGGAATCTAGGCACGTGAAACGACCTCTCGTCCTGAATCAATTCCTAGATGATAAGAATAGTCCTCTCGAATAGGAGTGTTGCAGGCTAGTATTGTGCAGACCAAATAACTTATTAGATGATTTGAAGTGATTTTTAGTCTAGATTCAGTTTAGCTACGAGATCTCTCTGAACTCCCTAAGAATAACTCTGCCACGGGTAGGAGTTCCCTCTCAGGTAGGAGTTCGTGGAATCTTTAAAAGTTGGATTACGGAAGCAAAGCAATGACAAGATGAGACAAGCAACGGAAATGAGTATAGCTGTTCTTCCATGATGATCAAAACTCGTGTCCCTCCTCTCGGAATGCATATTGAAAGAAAAATTCATAAAAAAAAAAATTGGGGATCATCCGGGTAGCATCATCCTGCTCGACATCGAGCTGTACCGACGTGTGTGTCCACTACTGTCCGTCATCCTACCACGCCATTATATAGTAGCCAAAGTGTCCGTTACGCATTCCATCATTATGATCTTAATGGCTCCATTATTATAATTATCTTTTTCTTAATGATCATAACAATCATATATCCAACATCTCCCATTTGACCGATATGGTCATGGTATCTAACACTCCCACTATCCATGTAATGCTATCAGAGATGTTATCTTGAAGTCCACTATCTATAGGACTTCGCATTGACTCAATCATTTGTTTAGTCCCATCAAATCAATGTTTGATGAATATCATAGGTACAATTTTTCTTTATAAGAGAATCAATCAATACATTAACAATCTCACTTTCTAGGAAGTGCTAATTAAGGATGATATACCGAAGTCCACTATCCGTAAGACTTCTATTTGACTCAATAATTCTTTAGTCCTATCAAACCAACTTTGATTAATATCTCTTATTTAGTTCTCTTGTAAAAAATCACCTATCATGTTACTATTAGGCATATAGATCATTGTCACTCTTTTCTTTTCACTATGTCTTCAATGTAGTGATACTTACCCCCATTATATTTCTTCTTTGAATTGTTGGCTCTACCGCGTACCAAGTTTGTTACAACTTGATTATCACAACGCATTAATCTCATGACTAGATTGAGCCCTAGTTCTTGAAGATACATCTGAATCATATATCACAGGTGATTGTCTATTATAGACAATATACTCAACCTCCAGTGTATGTCTCAGCACACATTTTATTTCTTGTAACTTCAAGAAACAATTGTACCGCCTGATAAAAATGAGTGACTACATGTGAAAAATTTGATTTATATATATCGTCATCGAAATTCACATCCATATATCATATGCCCTCAGTGAATCTGCTTTGTATTGAATGTAAGATGCCTCTCAGATATACAAAATAATTCACAATGACTACATATAGTCTCACCGTGATTATTTTAATATCTGCCAACCATGCTTATTGCATAAGCTAATATAGGCCATGTACATTATATCACATACATCAAGTTCCCACACCACTTATATGCAGGGTTTCTTTAAAGGATTCACCTTGTATCATGACATTGACTTTTACTAAGACATTTTTAGTGCTAAAAAATATTTTATACATTGTATTTGACTCTAACTCAATATCCTTGAGTTTATGTCTAAATAATTTGAAATAATATAGGATATTTCTCCTATTTTCCTTATTTCAAATTTTCAACTCAACTTGAGCACTATGACATCATTTTTATGAGCAAAATGTCACATACATATAGTGACACTATTTCAACTTTGCTCCCACTACTCATGATGTCCATCCAATTTGTTTCCAACAAATACAAATTGGATCACCATCACATGGTATTCTACCATTACATGATGTTTCTTTTAAGCCACTTATGAATTTTCAATCTACCTTATTCTCTTCATCATTTTTCTTGAACAATCATGCTCACAAATGTACACACTTACTCAGTTCATCATTAAGTAAGTTTTTCATGTACATATCACAATTACTAAGGTTGTTTTGATGTATCCTTAGTCAATAGAGAATAGATTTCCTGAAAATCTATTCTGGCTTATTGAGTATAATCCTTGACAACCAATCACATTATGTGCTATCAAGAGTATCATCGATCCGATAGCACAGTGTATTTCCATAGTTAGACTCCACCGTCTCATAAAATTACTAAAGGATAATTATCCTCTTTTTTTTACATGCTCCATTTTCCTTTTTTTAGAAAAAAATAGCATTTTAATTCAATATGAGACATCTATACAGGTGAAAGAATGTATATACCATTTGGACTTATCATAATATCCAATATACATACACATTACCATCCTCAAGTCCAGCTTGTCCCCAAATTGAGTAGGAATTAATGTGTGCATTTTATATCTTCATTTCCGAAGATGACCTAAACTTAGGCTTCTTGCTATTCACAACTAATAGCATTACTGCTACGGACTCAGTGGGAATACTTTATATGTAACTTGCAGTTGTCTCTGCTAAAAAATTCTTTATTGCATTCAAAAAATTATATTCTCGCATCTACTGTGATGCATAGAGATAGTAGTATCTTACATATCCCTACTTGAATGCAATAATTCTTATTCCCGGGAAGTGTATTCCATCATCTACAGTCCTTTAATACTTGATTGGTCTCCCCAATCTTTACCCCTCATTTGTCTTATATCTCTTAAAAATTTTCAAGCAATTTCATTATTATTTATTTTTTTAAAAAGAGATTGACATAGGAGAATTATAATAATCATCAATGAATATTATTAAATATTCATCCTCTTTATGTGTTGCAACATTTAATAATCATCTAACAAGACCCTCGACCTATCAAAAAAGGCGTCCGAGTTATTTTGCCAGTCAAATAATGCTCATATAGCATCGTCCTTGACCTTACTATATTAGATACTGATCTCATAATTATTTATTCCAATTATGAGTTTACTGTGTGTCTCAACCTCATATTAGACACATGACATAGAGTATGCACATTAATTATTCTTACAATTAGAAAACAAGTCATTGGAACAAGTTTTCTCAAAATAGAAAAATTCTTTTGTTCTTTCCAATATACACACGACCATTTAACATAACTTCAATTCTTTTGCGGAGAGAAACTGAGATGGAGATCATATTCAACGTATTTTAAATGCATATATCACATTTTGAAATGCGGTGAAACATAACTTCTAGATGGAACTTAACGCATACATCACATCTTGGAGTGCGGTGAAGCCAACTCCTTAATGTAATCTATATTTGTCAATGCATTCAACACTTAAGTGATGTCTTATATACCCTCCATTCTCCTTTTGCAACTTTTTGAAGTTTAATGGTCCTTTCTTTGGTCTTTACAATATAGTGAATTATTCAAACTCAATTCCACAAATTATTAATATCTATCGTGACGTTTCTTTTCTCGACAACTGTAGTAACTTAGACTTGTCTGGAATTTCACCTTTCCCAACACCATATCTTGGTCCAAAATTTTTGCCTTAGAATAATTTTGTCTTACAAAATATTCTTGCATGTAAATCAAGCTCCATTATGCCTCATTAACTACTACTTTGAGATACCAAGATATATTCAATAGTATATCCCATGAACTTTCTTCTTTGGCCACCTTGACTTTGAAGTCTCTAGTCCAACCAATAATTATTGGTTGCTGACTTAATTATTCTATTAAGTCATATTATGTTATCATTCATAAAATAGTACTTCTTTTAGTACTATATCTTAATGACTAAACTCTTAGTCATGACAATTATGAAATTCACGTGATCTCTTACTTTTCCTAAATGAAAGTATTGTGCACCATTTCAATTTTGAAATCATACATTGCCCTCAATTTTGCACTGATTTTAATAGACTTTATGATTTTTTTAATATATCATGTGTCATTTCATTAGAAATCGAGAATTCTTATGAGATCATCTTTCATGCATACTATGAAAACATTCTTGTCATTCTGCTCCCACTATTCTAAAATTTTCACACGTCTTATAATTTGCATTTTCTTCAAAAAATTTTAAAACATGGATTCAGCCTTCTGAATTTGAAAGCTACAAATTCAAACCACATATCCATTATATTTTTTTAAAAAAATATAATGGATTGATAAGTTTTAATTCATTATTAGGAATACATACTTAGACTTGTTCTAAGTATATTAAGGTCTCATATGATTTGTAGAAGATTAATAAAGCTAATTTATGCAAAAAAAAATTTACTCCTCCCATTTAAAAAAATACACAAAATATTTATTTAATCTACCAAAGTTAATAAATATATAAGAACCTTAAACAAAATATTACTAAAAGTTTATTATAAAGAATGCATACGTACTATACTTTTTATGGATAAAATTAATCATGAAACTATGCTTGCATAAAATTCTGAATCTTAAAATATATTAATAGATATATATGTGAATATAAACTTTGTTGCTTTTGGTACAAAATATGTAACACCCAGAAAAAAATAATAATAAATAAATAAACAAATGGATAAGATCAAATAGAAGGTGACAGCTATGAGTGGATAAGATCAAAAGAGTAGACAACTATAAATGGATAAGGTTGTGGATAAGATCAAAAGAGTGGACAACTATGAATGGATAAGGTTGTGGATAAGATCAAAATGGGCAAACTTGGAACTTCCTTCCACCACAACTCCTATAAGAAGAGCCCTCCCCCTTGGACAGCCACTTTCCTTCCATTTGCTCTCCCATGTGCCATCAAGAATCATAGTAATGGGGGTTTCTTCATTTCTGCACCTTCTTGATTTCCAAAACATCATCCCATTTCTTCTTCTCCAATCGGATTGCCTCATAGGTGGAGAACGACAAGGGGAGGATGACCGCTGGTGACCGAAAGGGTTTCAAGCAAGGATCAACCATGGAAAAAGGTGGGTGAATCCGAAATCCCTTTGCATAACTTAATTAGCATTAGGGCAGAATTAGGTTGTTCATCTTGAAATGTGTTCTTGATTGATGAAAGGAAATGGAAAAGGAATGGATTGATTGTATTCTTGTTGTTTGATCCATGATTTGTGAATCTCTGTAACTATGTATGTGTTTGTATCATTGCTCCATGTTTAGATGATTGTTTGTGAGCTATGATTGCATTTAGGATTGGAAATCCTTGCATTTTAGAGCTCTGCACTATTTCTATTCTTCGTCGATCGGTCGACCGATCCAGAGATATCGATCGATCGGTGATGTGATAATCGGTCGACCGATCGATACAGACCGGTCGACCGATAATCCCTTCAGGGCTGCGTAGCTCGGCTCGACCGACCGGCTGAGACTACTGCACGGACCCAGACCCATCGGTCAATCGATCTAGCTATATCGATCGATCGGTACCCCGTGGTCAGCAGACCGAGAACCCTTGAATTGAATTAGACCCATCGGTCGACCGATCCAAAGATATCGGTCGATCGATGCCCAGAAGTCGGTTGACCGATCAGTATGAACCGGTCGACCGAACCTTAAGCAGATTCATTTTTGTTTATTGATTGATCTACATCCTTTCCATGATTGTGATATGCTACTCCCTACTGATTGAATTATTGTATGAATGAATCATCTATCTTATGATTGATCTGACCAGCGATCCAATCTTCTTATAGAATAAAAAAATGATGAATGATAAAGAGATTAAAGTAAGAAAGATGAAAGGATAAAGGGAGGGTGGACAGCTCATGCTAAGTGTTTATAGTGATGAGTCGTCTCCTTAGCCATGGCATGATCACCCATAGGTTGCACAAGATTGTATTATTTTGCCCGACATAAAACCCCCACAAGTTAAAGGCACCCAAAGGCACCTAAAGGCACCTAAAGTCATGTAATGCTAAGAAAGAAGTACAAGAACAAAGGGTGTGTACAAATGACATGAGCATGATGATAAGTGAAGAATGATTATTAATCCAGCATGATTATTGTAACTTCTTATGATTATTTGATACATGATCTCTATTATCATTTATCCATTGATATCTCAAATCGAATGATCTTATGCTCTCTACTTGATCTTGATATAAGTGATTATTAATTCTGACTATCGCTATTTACTATTATGCATTGAGTACTATATGGATCCCCACTAGGTTGTATAGCTTATGGGATGACCTTCTCCCTTGTGTTGATTTCCATAGGGCCAGGTCAGTGATGATGTTGAGATCGTGTGCTGCGACCAGCTCGAGCGATAATAAAGCACATGAACTGACAGAGGGCCTAGTTATCATTTTCCCTATTTTTCACATTTATGAACTTGGATATAATTCATTTATGATTCCTATTGTGGAGACTTTGTAGTATTTTGAGACTTCCGCTATTTGATATTCTATTTTTCTCTCTATCTTCTATTGATGACATGTCACTTTTTTATGGAGTTTTGGTCAATCTTTAGTCAAAGTTATAGTATTTTCGTAGCGCCTTCGAAGAGATCCTCGTCACGTGGCGTTAGTCGATTTGGGGGCACTAGAAAATATGTTTATTAAATTATATGTCGTTTATTGGCAAAAAAAATCACAAAATAATATTGAGTAATTATATTATGAGAAGACAAACTATCTTAATCACTTTAGAGTAGTGACGTAAAATAATAAAAATGATGTGTGCTATTGCCATATATATATATATATATATATATATATTTATGTCCTTAAAATTAACTGACATTTTTAACTAGCTGAAAAATATGACCAAATCAAACTAATGGCAAAAATAGTGATTATTTCCTAAACTGATAGTAATTAATAAAAAGCATAGTGATTGTCTCTTAAATTGCTGGTAATTAATGCTGACCATCGTCTATTCTATTAGATGACAATTAATCCTAATATAGAAAGTCACGGGTACGCCAAAAACAATACAAATGTTAAACAGTTAACAAGAATTTGTCCAATTGTAAATAATTAAAAAAAATGGGTAAGCAATAATAGTTTCCTAAACTGATAGCGGCATCAATATGGGCAATAGAATCAAGCGATCAGGATTTAATCTAAATATGATGTCAAATAAATATTGCCACATTAAAAAGAAACTACGGTTAAGATTGGTTAGTGTCATAATTCTATGACTATGATTTATTAACATTATCTAGGGTTATTATTGATACTTGTAATAGATCAATGACAATAAAAAAATATTGCGTACCTGAGGAAGTGGAAAGAAAAAGGCGAGAGATGCGCTGACCGTTATGGAGAGGAAGTGGACGTCAAACGTTAACCTGAGGACGCGACTTGAGGGGAGATCCGATAGAACGTTCAACTGATTGACGAGTCGCTAGTTGGCACTTGGCAGGATCGTCGTTGCATGCGATGATGGTGAACCAGATTGGTTGAACCTTCCAGATTGACCAAGTCTTCAAGAAAAATATGGCCTATTCAACTCCGGCGGACACCATAGGAGATGATGCCATAGGAACTGATGAGGCGGCAAACGGTGATACATGATAGTTGGTGATCTCGGCAAAAAATGGCGTAGCAGCGCATGGATCGCATCTGTCGGCTTGGTTCGTCATTTTCTGTCGGTGGCAAAATGGTTCACCAAGAAGATGGGAGAATGGACAGAGCGACGTCGACGATACTCCGGTGGTGCCAGCGCTAGAGAAGAGTCGAGGTTCGAGCAGTTGACGCCATGGCCATGCGAAACCTGGTCAACTTCTGTTGAAGCAGATTTGGTCAGTGCATTGCATGAGAGAGAATCAACCGGGAGCTCTAAAACCAATGAAAGAAAAATTCATAAAAAAAAATTGGGGATCATCCGGACGTAACATCATCCTGCTCGACATACCGATGTGTGTGTCCACTATTGTCCGTCCCCTTATCACGCCATTATATAGTAGTCAAAGCGTCCGTTACGTATTTTATCATTATGATCTTAAAGGCTCTATTATTATAATTATTTTTTTAACAATCATAACGGTCATATATTCAACACATATAAAACATTGATTTATTAATATATCCCTCTCGATCTAGAACTCAATGAGCATACAATCGTCTATGGATGTAATAAAACCAAATGTCATTACGAATACAAAGAAGAGGAATCAGAAGGAATTCACATCCAGAATAATGAATTTGCCCAGTTTTAATCCCTTTCGGTGTTTGACAGGTTGTGAAAACATTCCTCTCGGGTTCACAAGCGAAATCTATTTCATAATTCAATCTCTCAATAAAACCATCTCCTGCTCACTAAAACAAATAACATTGATCCAAAGTTATAGTGCATGTTCTCTTAATTAGTATATAAAATTTAATGGCTCAATAATTTTAATTCTCTAACGTAAAGTTTAAAGAATATGTGAACAAAAAATTAGTAGCCAATAATTATCTTTTAGGATTATGAGAACAAGATTCTAATTATTGTTATGATGCTAATTTTTTATGCTTGTATATTTTGAAGTCAAGATTATTAATTATTCCATTTCGTTTTATTTTTTTATCTTAAATTGATTTCTTTGTTATTTTATTTATTGGTTGGAGTTTAATTATTTTTTTAAGACTATATATATTAGTTTTAGTGATATTGATAAGATTTAAAATAGTTTTTAAATTAAACTTAGTATTCTTTTCATCACGTAGATTCATCATGAACCCTGAAGGAGTTCAAAGTGACTTTGATGAAGATAGAGGAATTATTTTGCTTATCAACGGAAACATGCAACTCACAAATCAATACCATTAGATGATTTCAAAGTCCATATGCTTCCATGTATATGTTATAGATATTAATTTATTGTATGCCGAGGACATGCATAACTCACAAGAATCCTATATATAAGGGAGGAGAAAGAGAATGGGAGAAAGGGTAAAGAAAGGAAGAAGCCTTAATCTCCTTTGGAAAAAAAGTTGATAAATAAGTGAATGAACAATTATACTTTTTATTATATTTTCTAATGTTATTTACGATAGAAAATAAGTAATTCAACATAACTAATTTATTTTTTCCCCTCTTTCCTTCCATCTGGGGTTGAAAACCAATTGTTTCTTTAGTTCACTCTCAATAGATCCATCCAAACAAAAAGGAAAATATTTTTCCCATCCTTTTCCCTCTTTTCACCTCCTCTCCCTTCAATCCAAAAAGAGGGCTAAGTGAAAAATTGATGATATAGTCCGAAAATATAGCTAAATGATATTGGAAAAAAATGGCAACAAAAATGAATCAAAGTTTCATTGCTAGCTATAGGGTAAACTAGTACAACAATAACAACAACAACAAAAGAGAAGAAAATGATAATTTTATTCCAAGGGAAATTTAATATATGAAATGCCTAGACACACGTAGAGCACAAAATCGACATTACCACCAAGGATGCCTAAGTTCCTTCTGACCCGTTTCGTAATTAAATAAATAAGCACAACTAACTTCAATGTTCCATGAGCAGAACTTAGGGTCTGTTTGGCAAACAACTAATGGAGGAATGGGATGGGGTGGTGTGGTGAGTGATGGGGTGGGTGATGTGGTATATCATTAGAAAGTCCATGTTTAGATAATAAATTATAAAAAATGTGGGATGGGGTAATGAAAATTTTATTTATATAAAAGTCATTTTTATCCTTCATTATATATTTAAAGTATCTATAATCATTAATTATGGATGAGCATGAATCGGGACGACTGATCGCCCTCGCCCGCACCGGTTCGGATTTTTCAAATTTTTTTTCGACCCGATAGATAATTAAGTCAGGACCGAGTCTCAGATCTGGCCGCCGGGCGGCTAGATCCGGCAGCCGGATCGGACGCCAGCTGCCATGTCCGACCGTCAAGCAGTCGATTCGGCCGCCAGGCGGCGGATCTCGGCAGGCGGATCGGACGCCAGGCGGCCGGATCTGGCAGCTGAATCGGCCGCCTGACTGTCGGCGGTGGATCTCGACGCCTGGCGATCGAATCGGCCGCCGGACTATCAGATCCGGCCGCCAGGCGTCGGATCGGCCGCCAGACAGCCGGAGGAGAGAGAGAGAGGAGTTAAGAGAGGGGGAGAACTGCCGGAGGAGTCGGAGTTGCCGTCGTCGTGAGAGAGAGGGAGAGGGTGTCGAGCGAGCCCGAGGCGTGAGACGGTGAGAGAGATGGGAGAGAGAGAAAGTCGAGTGTAAAATGAATGAAAAAAGGGTCGATGGGTTTATATAGCGAATATAAATCGAGTCGGGTCCGAATCGGGTATTTGCACTCCAGACCCGGTCCTGACCCAAAACCCGCCGAGTTTTTGACCCATTAGACCCGGGCCCGGACCAAGTCTTGTCCGGGCCGGGTTTTTTACCCAATTTTCTGGGTCGGTGCGGTCCGGGTTGACCCGGATCGTGCTCAGCCCTATTCCATCCCACCCCTCTTAACTTAAATAAAAAATGTAATCAAACATGGTGTAACTAATTTCATTCCCTCATATTCCACCCCACCCCTTCGTAACCCTCAATCCAAACAGACCCTTAAGGCAAACTCTGAAGTCCCTGGACTCCCTATAAACCTCGAAGCTCCCTTCCACAATTCCAGTGGCACTCTTCCAGCTCACGTAACACCAATACAACGTATCACCGAAAAATGCCGGCCTAAACTTCCAGGTGAAGAACTCCTGGTAATTCAGGAGATGTTCCCCAAGATCATCATCCTTTGATTTGCAGTGGATGAACAGTGGAATCACCTGGCCCATGTTGTTTGTAACGTTCACATGGCTGGTCGAATAAGCCGTGCCCTCGCCCACGGGGACATGGCTTGATAGCATGACCAGCAAAGAAGAAATTAGGAAGATGATGAAAATGGAAGAAAGGAAAGGCCGCTAAGATTAGCCATGGGTTATTCTCTCTTGTTTGTAAGAACCGAGGAGAAAAGAAATAGTTTCTTTTCTAGTACCGTTGGCTTAGTTGAGTACAAAGATTTCTGATCTTATATAGGCATGAATAGAAGAGATAAGACTGGATTAATACGAATAGGTTATTTAGTTAACACTAATGGCGATAGTTAATGTAGCAATTATGTCGTGTCATTTAATGCGTATTATTTATGTAGGCATATGCTGTCAAAGTAAAAAAGCAACAAGCAATGTTCATACATATGAATTCACTAATTATATATTCAATAGTGAAAAATAACTAGCTGCCTATGTGTTTTATATTCGTAGGATTTGATGTGAAAATTTTCGCAAAACAAATAAATAATCATATATTTCAGAAAGTATGGTCAATTAGTTTTAATAAAATCCACTACTAGTGGGAGAAGATTAAATTCACGATTTAATAATTAAAGTAAATTTATAGATTTTTCAGAGGATAAGATTTAGCAAATAATTATATATGTGTTTTCTTATATATATTAAAATTATGATTGAATAATGTTAGACGTAAAGTAATAGGAGAAAGCAAATTGGCATATAATAGATTTTTGGCATATAATAGATTTAATGAATTATTAAAGCAGCCTTAATTAGTAGTGCATTAATGATACACAATGGCACCCATATAAATGTAAAAGGAAATAAAAAAATAGATAAATGAGAATGCAATAATAGAAGATGCTCTAAATTCTAATACACCAATTATATGAATATTTGTTCTTTCATTAAGCCTTGGGAACCTCCTGTTGGTAGTAAAAAAAAAATTATTCTAACGGAAACTATATTTATAATTTAAATTCTCTCCTGTTGTAGCATGTTTGTATCATCATCACAATTTATCATAATAGTATTTTGAATATATTGAATGTGTTTTGGGATTTAATTGCTTGCGATGTATATATAGTGAATTACAACGAGAATTGATATTCTGTAAAGTTGGTTATTATTAATAATTTAATAATTTATTATCATTTTCCTTTATTGTTCTTGAAATTTATTTATTTATTTGATAGATATTAGTTACTGTAGTGAAATTACAGGAAATTCATATGAAAGCATGGTGACGGATACTTTACTAGCTTTAATGTGTGCTGATGGAATTCTTGCTAATGCACAGCAGTGGTCCAAAGACTAGAAAAAATTGTGTGATTTGGGATGGATTTTTCCTAAGAAAATTCCTTAAAATCCATCACAATATGACTATTCGCGACGAAATTTATAACAAATTACACGCATTTGAAAAACGTTGGTTCGCAAATAAACATGAGACGAATATTAAAATTTGTCACAACTTAGAACTGTCATAAACTAAGGGGCCGTATTGGTTGCGAAATAGGGCAGCGGAATAAGCCTGTTGTATTCTCAGAAAATACATATTCCTATCGTTTATTCTGTTGTTTTAAGTTATCCTATTTCGTGCCACCGTTTGTTTGCCACGGGAATATGTCAATGCAAAAAGGCAGTCCGTACCCCTTCTCTATTTTCCTAAAAATATAATGAAATCCCTCTTCCCTGCAAACCCACGAAAACCCTAGCAGCACTTGTTTCCCACGACCCCGGCGAGGCGTCGAAGAGGACTAGCGATTTCAGTGATGCGGCAAATAGGGCATGCTCATCTACTCGCCTTTCACGTAAGCATCGTTCTTTCCCTTGCATTTCATCGGATCCCTTTTGATAAAAGTAGTAATCTCTTATTCGTCCTTCCTCCTAACCCCTTTTACCTTCCTTCTCACTCCTCACTGGCCTTGTTCACCTTACAAGTGTGCTTGTCCTCGCCAGCCTTTTCGACTTATCCGGCGAACGATACATGGAGACCCCAACCTATGACTGCGGAGACTCGTGCATCTTGAGGACGCCATGGACGACTTTAAATCTGGGAAGAAGATTCTGGGGCTACCCACATTAACAGATTCATTTCCCTTGTTGAACCTTTGCCACTTCAAGTTTCTTCCTATTCCACAAATTCGATTATGCACACATCGAGACACTCCCTCTAGTCATTGCAGATTCTTCAAATGGGCTGATCTGTTCATAGAACCTCGTACTGTCATTGTAATAAGTGATCTACTCAAGAAGTGCAATAAATTGGAAGCAATAGTGAAACACCTTCAACGAGATAGAGTCCACTATTTTTCTTTTTTTTGGAATCCTGGTTGTTTGTCTGATCATGAACTTGACGTGATATGTTTCTATGTTTAATTTTGGGCCTTCAGTTATGGTTGTCATAGGTTGATTTTGGGCATTTTGGGTGTTCTAATGTGGTCGTCGCAGGAAGTAGATGTCTGTCGACATTGTATTTTGAAGTTAAACAACTGGGGTCGTGGATATGTAATCCTCCGGACATGTTATGAATACATAATTAGTCAAGCTTATCGAATGTTATCCAATAGCTATTTCTGAATGTAGTTTCTATGATGCTTATAGAATCTTATCGAATATGTAGTTTGTCTCGGAATGTAGTGATGCATAAAATGATGTAGCAAAATAAAATCGCTAGCAAGTGCACTAGTCGCTCAAGTAATATAGTAATAGGAGTAAAGAGTGTCAAACACATGAGAAATATTATTAATTAAATATATAATTTTATAAATTAATAAGAGAAGAAAAACATGGAATTTTGCAAAGAAGTTTTATAATTGTAAAATAAAATAGAGAAAATAAGATAATAATAAGATAATGGTGTTGAAGTTAGTCTTAGGATGATAATAAATTAAGAAAAAATATGTGAACCAGAAAAGATAAATTAAAATTTTTAAGATGGATTAGGAATTTTCCCAAGTTATTAATTTACAAGATTAACATCAGTCCATAAATTAGTAATTTTGTTATTTAATCTGGCAAATCAAACTATCTTAAATTTAATCAAAATTGAAGTCCCACAAACTGGTATTCATGCATATGAGATTAAATTTAAGATGTGTTAATATGAAAATCTTATATTATTAATCACTCCACAAATTTATATAGATTAACAGACCACACAGATCTAATTCTCCACACACTAGTTATTAGACATATATCAATTTTTAATTTCACAATAAATTATTTAATTTAATTAAATAAAATTTCAAATCAAGTAGTCCACGAACTGATAATTACTTAACTCATAAATTCAAATAATTAAATTAAAAGCGCTAAACACAATTAAAAATTCATCAAAAGAAATTCAATAATAATAAAATGAGGGTTCATAGAATTTCTCTTCAATAATAATCTCCTAAAATAATAATCCTAAAAACACAGAGTTCATTCTAGAAAAGTTGGAGAGATAATAAAATAATAATAAAAATTGAAAGAATTACACCCAAGAATAAAGTAGAGATCTCAAACCTGGGCAGACAATCGGCAGCCTCTCGGACTTGATCGGAGTCGCGATCGACCTTCAACCGTCGCACATCTCTCCTCTTGGTCGTACCCTGCAGAGCTCACGACTCACCATAGAAGAAAACCACATTCCAAAGTACGAATTGGATTGATGGTTTCATCTTTTATTTATAGGTGCGGACGAGTCTTAATTGTACGACTAGATTTGAATCCACTGGATAAAAGTTGATCACGGTCTCTTCGGATTTTGGCCAAGCTATAACTTCTTCTAATCATTACTCCCAAAATGATAATTTCTTCTTATCTTTACCCATTCTTCGAATCTCGGCCAAAATAATAAGTCCCTTTTTCTAATCTCGGACAAAACATTATAAATAAATAAAAGATAAATATGTATTATATTATAAATATTAATAATAAAATATTATTTTAATAAGGATTTTTTTCCGTTGACTTCCCCTGAACTATGAACTTTTTTCGCGTCTACTCACGTCTTTCGAATATTCCGCTGACCCTCCTTGAAGTATACCGCATTTTCCACTTAAGTCTATCCGTCAACTTCTGTTAACTTTCCCATTAATTTTCATTTTTTTATCTATAAATGACCAAATTACCCTTTCTTCCTATCATCTAATATTTAAAATATAAAATAATGTATTATAAAAATAAAAAATATGATTCACCTCTTTCAGGCAATAAGATCCTAGAGGGGCGTCGCCCCCCCCCCCCCCCCTCCCCCCGCTAACCCCGGGCAGGATCAGTCGCCCACCGGCGAACCCGATGGCGACGCGTAGGCGTTGGGTGCCGGGGAGGCCGAGCCGGCGCGTCGGACCCCATTGCTTCGCCACCTGGTCGAACCAGCTCATCACGTGCTCCTTTGGGTCGAGAAAGTATATCCACCACTCGGACGAGGCCACCGAGTAGACCGGAGTCCACCGGAATGCCTTCGGCACTGGCTCCCCGTCCTGCCATACCTGCCGATGGTGTCCGCCCAAACCTGGACGGTACTCGCCTCCTCCTCAAAGTGGCTACGCTACTGGCCACCACCACGTGAGACCCGACGACAGCCACGGCGTGTTCTATCCGCCACTAGCACGGGGTCTCGAGATCTCTCCGTGTGGCGCTGAAGGGGTCAGTGGCTAGGGAGAGCTTGGAACTGGAGAGCGCGCAGAGTTAGCGCCACTCCTGCGGACGTAGGAGGCGAGGGGCGCTGCCGGGGCATCCTCGATGACGGCATCGTGGATGGGGTTCCACATGCGTGAGAGGGGATTGAAGGCCATCATGACGACACTGGCACCGGGACGGCGGTGGTGGCGATCAGAGCTCTCGAGGTGGATGATGAGCTAGGGGGTAGGCGCGGGGAGCTGCGGAGGGTGGAGATTGCATAATACATTATTTTATATTTTAAATATTAGATGATAGGAAGAAAGGTAATTTGGTCATTTTATAAATAAAAAAATAAAAATTAATGGGAAAGTTAACAGAAGATGACGGATTGACTTAAGTGAAAAAGGCGGTATACTTCAGGTGGGGTCAGCAGAATATTCGAAAGACGTGGATAGATGCGGAAAAAGTTCATAGTTCAGGAGGGTCAACAGAAAAAACCCAATTTATCAATGGCTAGTTCCTGTCGGTAATTAAAATAATAATTTATTATCAATATATTTAATATTATTATTAACGATTAATAATATTATATGTATTAATATATATTATTATAAACATTAATAAAATCTTATTATATTATAAATAAATGAATGAAAGATATGTATTACATCATAAACATAAAAAATATTATTTTAATTACCGACCGTTATTTCCTTCAAAATTATTAGCGAATTTAATTTTTATTACTAATTTCGAAGGAACTACCCGTCAGTAATTAAAATAATAATATTTATTATCAATATTTATATATATAATATTATTATTATTAAAAATTAATAATATTATATGTATTGATATTAATTTTATGTATTAATATATATGATTGTAAACATTTTACTTATAAATAAATGAATGAAAGATATGTATTATATTATACTCATTCTAATGATATTATTTAAAAGTAAATGAATTATTATAACAAACATAATTAATTAATAATTCGACTTTAAATGTTTAAATATTTTTAACATTTGTTTAAAAATATTTTTCTTTGTTATGTATCTTTATATACATATAGCATGTCAATTAATTTAATGAAATCACATATTACAATGAAATAAAATAAAGACTCGTCTAACTATTTTATATAAAAATATATGTCCATATTATAAAAGGTAAAATATGTTGCATATGACTTTTTATATTGTCTCATAGAAAATGAATAAATAAAATAAAATTCTAAGTAATAGACATTGTTAAACAATAAAAATAAATAGTATTTACTTAATTATAATACATTATTGTTAAAAAAATAAAGTATATATCAATTACTATATATATATATATATATATAGTACAGGGTAGAACTAGGACAGTTATTGTATGGGGTTTACCCAATGCTAGATGCAGAGACGCATAATAAATCAATATGAACATCAGGAGCTGTCCCGTAATAAAACCAGTTGAGCCGGATGAGAGGAAACCCTCATGTCCGATTTGAAAAGGGGGTGTATGTGTTTCCGGGTACTCCTTTAGCATTTCGTCTAATAGGAATAGTTCCTCTAATTCTATGAATTTTTCTAGAACATTTTTCTCTTGAATTTGATTAATAGTTCCTCTAATTCTATGAATTTTTCTAGAACATTTTTCTCTTGAATATGATTAATATATATATATATATATATACATATATGTTATATTGAAAGACATATAGTTTGTAATGAGTAGTCTATATAAATTAGCATCAATATCTTGAAGTAATAAGAGTTAAATAATAAAAAAAGTAAGGGGACAAGATACGTTAAAAATAAATAAAATAAAATTCAATACATTTTTAAAGTGATTTCCAATAAATTTAATTTCTTATATTATGTTTACATATATAAATTTCTAAGGGGAAAGATTATTAAATAGTATAGAAAAATCTATATTTTGAATTATAATTTTTAAAATTTTAATATATATTTTTACTTTATAATCAAGATATTTATTTAATTTGTATATTCCGCGCATCGCGCGAGTCATGGCACTAATATATATATATATATATATATATATATATATATATATATATATATATATATATGATTTAATGAGGGTCATATATATATTCTTTTAGGACTTATAAGGTGCATGACCCTCATGCGCATAAACGCTCACCGTCCGATTAGATCGGGCGGTGGGTGACGTGCCAAATCTCTTGGCCAAGTTGAAGACCAAGGTCTGAGCGGAGTCCGAGGATCAGAGGATGGGGGCCTCTGAGATCAAAGGATGGGGTGAGAGAGGGGAGGGTGGGGGCAGCGATCGGAAGGGCGATCGTAGGTCAGCCGGCACTCGTAGAGGGCTTTGTGCTCGGCTGCTCGCGAGGGTCGGTGATCAGAGTCGGGCGTTCATAGGTGATGACACTCTGAGGGGATGAAGGGAGGAGATTGCATAGCTCATCATCGACAGCAATCTTCGTAGTGGATCTCCATGGATCGACGACAACCTTTGTCATAGACATGGCTGACGATCGCAGGGGTCTCTAGCGGATGGCAGGCTCAGAGAAGGTTGCAAAAGTCGGGGGTGGGGCGCTAGTGGCAATGACGACGATCAGAGGTTGGCAGTGGTGGGTTGCCGGTGGCGGGACGACGGCGGTGCTCGAAGGGGAGGTGGGGAAGATGAGATCAGACGGTGCGCCCTCCTCCTCCATTAAATCAGTCGGTGTGCTGATACGTATGAGGGTCATACGCCATACAAGGCGTATGACCCCCATTAAATCTATTATTTTATTAATTATATTTAAATTATAAAAATCAGATGTAAAAGTGTTAACTTCTTATCCTAGATACTAGTTTTAAGATCATAATGATTAAAAATTTGTAATTGTACTTTTTACAAAAATTATATTTTGTGAATCTAAGATGTAAGCCAAAATTTAGATTTATGATTAAAATTAGTTATATCTTGGATAGGAAGTTAATTATTTTAATTTTATTAAAGTTTATCTATTTTATATCATAAATTTACTTATAATCTATATTCTATATCTATAAATATATTAAAAGGAAATTGAGTAAAAAGATAAAATATTAAAGAAAATTATGAGAAAAATGAAAAATAATGATAACTTATTTAATATATTATTTTATTAATGCACATCAAGAAAAGAATATAAGTAAATATAAAAAGAGAAATATGTATTATATTATATTATAAATATTAATAATAAATTATTAAATTTAATTACTTAGTTTTTAGTCATTTCGAAGGCTAGACTCGCCAGTAATTTTAATAATAAAATATTAAATATAGACTTATATTATATCACATTTGTATTATTATAAATATAATTACCGACGGATCGAGCCTTCAAAATTATCAACGGATTTGTATTCGTCGGTAGTTCCAAAGGCCAGACATGCCAATAATTTTAATAATAAAATAATAAACATATAGTTATATTACATCACATATATATTATTATAAATATAGTTATCGATGAATCCAGCCTTCGGAATTATCGACGGATTTGTATTTGTCGGTAGTTCCGAATGTTAGACATGCCAGTAATTTTAATAACAAAATAATAAACATATACTTATATTATATCACATATATATTATTATAAATATAGTTACCGACGGATGTATCCTTAGGAATTACCAACGAACTTAAATTCGTCGATAATTTCGAAGGCTATACTCGCCGGTAACTTATCGACGAAGGTATTTCCTCTGTAGTAATGAAGGAAGTTTTGATGATCGGTATTTGGGAAGATTTTTTCTATCCGTCACAAATGTCATCGAAAAATGCGAAGTATTATTGTCCATCACAAACTCTCCGTCACAAATTTACTATTTTCTTTGTAGTGATAGCTCATGAGTTCTTCCACGATGATCAAAACTCCTATCCCTCCTCTCGGAGTGCATACAAGGGCATTGATTTATTAATATCCCTCTCGGGCTAGAACCCAATGAGCATACAACCATCTATGCATGTAATACAACATATGCCATTACAAATACAAAGAAAAGGAATCAAAAGGAAGTTGATTCGCTTTCAGAATAATGGCTCTGCCCAATTTTAATCCCTCTCTATGTTTGACTGAACAAGTTGTGAAAACATTCCTTTCGGGTTCACAAGCGAAACTGATTTCCTAATTCAATCTATGAAATAACATTGATTGAAAGTTATAGTGCATGTTCTCTTAATTAGTATATAAAATTTAATGGCTCAATAATTTAAATTCTCTTAAGTAGAGTTTAAAGAATATGTGAACAAAAAATTAGTAGTGCAATAATTAACTTTTATGATTATGAGAACAATGTTCTAATTATTGTTATGATGCTAACTTTGTATGATTGTATATTTTGAAGTTAGGATTATTAGTTATTTCATTTCGTTTTATTTTTTATCTTAAATTTATTTCTTTGTTGTTTTATTTATTGGTTAGAGTTTGATTATTGTTTTAAGACTATATGTATGAGTTTTAGTGATATTGATAAATTTTAAAATAGTTTTTTAATTAAACTTTAGTATTCTTTTCATCACGTAGATTCATCATGAACCCTGAAGGAGTTCAAAGTGACTTTGATGAAGGTAGAGGAATTATTTTGCTTATCAATGGAAACATGCAACTCACAAATCAATACCATTAGATGATTTCAATGTATATGCTTCCATGTATATGTGATAGAGATTAATTTAATGTATGCTGAGGACATGCATAACTCACAAGAATCTATATTATATATATATATATATATATATATATATATATATATATGTATGTATATGTATATATATAATCATGATTTCCATTATTGATTGGATATCAGAAATATTGTGTACCCATATGGTACCTTGTGAAAGAATAATTTGGATAAATTTTAATAAGGAAAAGGGAGGAGAAAGAGAATGAGAGTAAGGGGTAAAGAAAGGAAGAAGCCTTAATCTCCTTTGGGAAAAAAGTTAATAAATAAGTGAATGAACAATTACACTTTTTATTATATTTTTCTAATGTTATTTAAGTGGGCAAATAAGTAATTCAACATAACTAATTTCTTTTCACCTCTTTCCTTCCATTTGGGGTTGAGAAAAAAATGGTTTCTTTCATTCACTCTCAATAGATCCATCCAAAAAAGAGGCAAATGTTTTTACTTTCCCTTTCCCTCTTTTCACCTCCTCATAGTCCAAAGGGGATAAGGACTATGTGGAACAAAAAGTAATCGATCGCCGTTAGATCATGATCTGATGGTTCACAAATAAGCATCATCAAGATGTTTACAAACAAATGCCTATTTGTGAATTGACAGATTATGATCCAACGGTGGCTCATATATATGGATCATTTTTTTCTCACACAATCCTTATTCCCTAATCCAAAAACATAGCTAAATAATATTGGGAAAAAATGGCAACAAGAATGAATCAAAGATTTATTTCTAGCTATAGGGTAAACTAGTACAACAACAACAAAAGAGAAGAAAATCCACATAAATGGAAATTTAATATATGAAGTGCCTAGACACACCTAGAGCACAAAATCCACATTACCACCAAGGATGCCTAAGCTCCTTCTGACCCGTTTCGTAATTAAATAAATAAGCACCACTAACTTCAATGCTCCATGAGCAGAATTTAGGGCAAACCCTGAAGTCCCTGGACTCCTTATAAACCTCGAAGCTCCCTTCCACAGTTCCAGTGGCACTCTTCCAGCTCATGTAACACCAATACAACGTATCGCCTATAAATGCCGGCCTAAACTCCCAAGTGAAGAACTCCTGGTAATTCAGGAGATGTTCCCCAAGATCATCGTCCTTTGATTTGCAGTGGATGAACAGTTGAATCACCTGGCCCATGTTGTTTGTAACGTTCACATGGCTGGTCGAATAAGCCGTGCCCTCGCCCACGGGGACATGGCTTGATAGCAAGACCAACAAAGAAGAAATTAGGAAGATGATGAACACGGAAGAAGAGGAAAGGCCACTAAGATTAGCCATGGGGTTCTTCTCTCTTGTTTGTAAGAACCGAGGATGAAAGAAATAGTTTCTTTTCTAGTACTGTTGGCTTAGTTGAACACAAAGATTTCTGATCTTATATAGGCATGAATCGAAGAGATAAGACTGGATTAATACGAATAGGTTATTTAGTTAACACTAATGGCGATAGTTAATGTAGCAATTATGTCGTGTCATTTAATGCGTATTATTTATGTAGGCATATACTGTCAAAGTAAAAAAGCAACAAGCAATGTTCATACGTACGTATTCACTAGTTATATATGGATAAGTATTAGCACGCAATATTCAATAGTGAAAAATAACTAGCTGTCTACGTGTTTTATATTCGTAGGATTTGATGTGAAGATTTTCGGAAAACAAACAAATAATCATATATTTCAAAAAGTATGGTCAATTAGTTTTAATAAAATCCATTACTAGTGGGAGAAGGAGAAGATTAAATGCACGATTTAATAATTAAAGTAAATTTATAGATTTTGTAACGTCCCCAAATCGACCAACGCCACGTGGCGAGGATTTTTCTAAAGGCGCTACGAAAAATTATAACTTTGACTAAAGATTGACCAAAACTTCATTAAAACAGTGACATGTCAGCAATAGAAATAAAGAAGAACATAGAATATCAAAATAGCGGAAGTCTCATAGTACTACAAAATCTCTATAATATGAATCATATCCGAATTACATCCAAGTTCATAAATGCGGAAAATAGAAAAAATGATAACTAAGCATTTTGTCAGTTCATGTGCTTTATTATCGCTCGAACTGGTCGTGACACACGATCTCGACACCATCACTGACCTGACCTTGTAAAAATCAACACAGGGAAGAAAGTCCTCCCGTAAGCTATACAGCCTAGTAGAAAATCAATATAGTACACAATGCATAACAATAATCAGAATTAATCAGAATCATTAAACACTTATATCAAGATCAGGTAGAGAGTATAAGATCATTAGATTTGAGACATCAATGGATGAAAGAGTTCAGAGATCATATAATCATGAAAGATTACCATAATCATGCTGGATTAGTAATCATACTTCACTTATCATCATCATACTCATATCACTGGTACATACTCTTTATTCTTATACTTTTCCTTTGCTTAAATGACTTTAAGCGCCTTTAATTTTTGGGGGTTTTACGCCATGCAAAATAATACAGCCTTGTGCAGCCTATAGGTGATCAAGTCATGGCTAAGAGAGCGACCATTCACTATAAGCACTTAGCATGGGCTGGCCACCCTCCCTTTTATCTTTCCATCTTGCTTACTTAATCACTTTTCAATTCATCATTCTTTCATTCTATAAGAGGATTGGATCACTGGACAGATCAATATAAGACAAATGATTCAGTCACACAACCATTCAATCAGTAGGGAATAGCATATCACAATCATGAAAAGAATCTAGATCAATCTTCAAACAAATGAAATCTGTTTAGGGTTCAATCGACCGGTTCTCACTTATCGGTCGATCGGTGCCCAGTGGATCGGTCAACCGATGGGTCTAATTCAGTACAATGGTTCTCGGTCTGCTGACTCCTGACATCGGTCGACCGATTTCTCTAGATCGGTCGACCGATAGGTTTGGGTCCGTGCCATAGTCTTGGCCGGTCGGTCAGCCGAACTATGCAGCCCTGAAGGGATGATCGGTCGACCGATTCCCAAATCACTGGTCGACCGATATCTCTGGATCGGTCGACCGGTCGGCGAAGAACAGAAATCGTGCAGAGGTCGAAAATGCAGAAACTTTTAATACTAAATGTAATCACAGCTTATAAATAATCATCTAAATATAGAGTAATGATACAAACATATCATTAGTCACATAGGAGTACAAATCATGGATCAAATATTAAGAACACAATCAATCAATCCATTTCTTCCAACTTTTTCCATTCGATATGATAGAGCACGAAAACCATTCTGGTTTAACCCTATTTAGGTTATACAGAGGGATTTCGAGTTCACTCACCTCTTTTCGTGGTTGATCCTTGCTTGAAATCCATCCGGTCACCGGCGGTTGTCCTCCCATTGTCGTTCTTCACCTATTAAGCAATCCGATTAGAGAAGGAGAAGGGGGTGATGTTTGGAAATCAAGAAGGTGCAGAAATGAGGGAACCTATGATTCTTGATGGTAAGGAAGGCTACTGGAGCTCCCGTTTGCTCTTGCTGGATGTGTTGGGAAAAAAGAGAGAAGCGAGGGAGAGGAAATAAGAGGCTTAGGTGAACTTAGGACACTAATGCTTTTATAGATTAGATCGCTAATGAGCTTCATTATGGGCCATGATTGTTGTCTTAAAATTTGAATTTATATATTGACACATTTTTTTTTCATTTTGTCCGGGTGTTACAGATTTAGTAAATAATTATATATGTGTTTTATTATATATTAAATTTATGATTGAATAATGTTAGACATAAAGTAATAGGAGAAAGAAAATTGGCATATAATAGATTTAATGAATTATTAAAGCAGCCTTAATTAGTAGTACGTTAATGATACACAATGACACCCATATAAATGTAAAAGGAAAATAAAAAAAATAGATAAATGAGAATGCAATAATAGAATATGTTCTAAATTTTAATACACCAATTATATGTATATTTATTCTTTCATTAGGCATATGCTGTCAAAGTAAAAAAAAAACAACTATTCTAACGGACCGTCTTTAATAATTAGTTGGCCAAACTATATTTATAATTTAAATTCTCTACTGTTGTAGCATGTTTTTATCATCATCATCACAATTTATCATAATAGTATTGTGAACATATTGAATGTGTTTTGGGATTTAATTGATTGCAATGTATATATAGTGAATTACAACGAGAATTGATATTCTGTAAAGTTGGTTGTTAGTAATTACTAATTTAATAATTTATTATCATTTTCCTTTATTGTTCTTGAAATCTATTTATTTATTTGATAGATATTAGTTACTATAGTGAAATTACAGGAAATTTATATGAAAGCATGGTGATGAATACTTTACTAGCTTTAATGTGTGCTGACGGAATTCTTGCTAATGCATAGCAGTGGTCCAAAGACTCTAGAAAAAAAATGTGGATGGATTTTTCCTGAGAAAATTCCTTAAAATTCATCACAATATGACTATTTGCGACGAAATTTCTAAAAAATTACGCGCATTTGAAAAGCGTTCGTTCGCAAATAAACATGTGATGAATATTAAAATTCGTCGCAACTTAGAACCTATTTATCCATCGTAAACTAAGGGTTCATAAGATTCACAAATTGTGAAGGATGCTTAGTGAATATAACTTAATACACTATGAAGGAAATTGCATCTTTATTAATTTTTGACAAAATGCATAATTCACAGTTTGAGAGGAATGACTTGCCATTCGTAGTTTATTAAAGACTCCGTCATGTGCAGCCTTGAATAATATGCTCGACTTGATCACTTTTAAATTCTTCATTAATTTTGATATGAGAAATAGAATGTAAATAAATTAGAAGTTAATTGAAAACAAAATAATTTAAATTAGAAGAAATTATATTATCGTTTGTTCCCCTCGCAAATGAAGAAACACATTCTTTATTCTTTTTTTTAATGGGTTATTAAAAAGATTTCATCTTCGAGTCAATTTTGTATCCAACTTCTTTTCCTAAAATTAATTATCAATACATCTATTACACATAAAAGATATTCACAAATTTATAATATAATTAATGAATAAAATATAATATAATTTATTAATCTTTTTGCAATAGTGGTTGTAAATGCACAATCTGTATGCAAACTCCTTGATGGAATACTCCATTTGGTTGTCTTTCTAAGTTCAATTTATATGCTTGAGTCGACCATTTCAACAATAATTTGACCCATACAGTTTCAACTATCCAATTAAATCTTTGTTATGAAGCTTTGAGTCGTCACTTATTATATTATATTATATTATATTTTGACTTGTTAAAGTGTCACGGACGTTCTCCACAAATATTATTTTTATGTAATCATGCATCTGATTAGAATATTAAGTTAGTTTAGATTCTTATATAGTCAAGTTTGTGTGTAATAATTAACATTTGCACTAAAGCATAATGATAATTATATTATCGATAAGCATTATAAAGAAATTATATATGATTATCAAAAATAAATTTTAATATTTGTAAATATTTATAATATACATATTTAACTATGATTAACTAAGACTAATTATATGTTAAACATTAACTTTTAACAAAATAATATGATTGGACCTTCATCAACTAATAGGATTTCAAGCAGTTGAAGTAGACAGCTTACAGTTACTTAGAAATTTATTTTTTCAAAGTGCCACATGACGTGTTAAAAATTTAAAAATAATATATAAATGTGTTGTTTTTATCATAAGGTAGCTGAAAATTTACCAAGATGAAATTCTCAAAGAAATGGCCGGAAGAAATCCATCAAGGTTGCTAGTTTATGGTGAACTCCCTAATTCGCAATTGACCTTCAACTTTAAATGATCATTTCTTCATGGTTCGTCTTCCATAAATTTTGATATTGTATGATTCATCCTTTAGAAGTTAGCTTTCTATGACCATAAGAATCATATAAAAAGGACTTTTACAGAGAAAATCATGAACACAACATCAAAGATCACTCATTCTGTCCAAAGCCAAAGAGAGATTTGTCTTATAAATTAGGGCATGATTCAGTGAGAAGTTGAATCATTCAATTTAGACTTGTAGACATGGAAAAATGAATTTTTCATTTTGTATGTTTTCTTCTGTTTGGTTTCGAGACATAGACAAAGCATGAGCTGAATTAATTATTTTTGTTAGAAAGGTATTCAATGAATTAAATTCTACATTTTTTATTCCTAAAGAATACGGAAGTCTAGATTCTAGGAAAATTATGATCTCATTAAATAGACAAGTACTGAGGAATATATAAATTATTCTTCCAGTATTATACAGTCTATCAGAACACAAACCTTAGATCAATTTGCTTAGATTTTTATGAATTATCCACTGAAACTTAGATTATGATATTTATAGGTTGAACACCTTAGTAAATCTAGTTTTTAATTCATCTAGAATTAGAATATTTGATATCATGGTTAAGAGGTTATGAATTAATTATTAACAAACACTCAATATGGAAATCTGAGGTAACACCTAGTCAAGCTTTGGGGAGATTAGATAGTATTAAGTAGTTTGAAGCGTGTAATAGCATATGGACATGGATACCTGAGATTGAACACTAATATCTATAAGAATATGTGTATTCTAAGATGCATAATCTACTTGAGATTGATCATGTGTTGCAAATTATTATTATTACACTACAAGAAAATTGGCGATTAGCGACCCAACATACGCGACGCTAGAGAGGCGCTATTACGTGTCCGTTGTGAAGAGCGTCTTATTAGCGTCCAACTAGCGCCGCAAATGGGGGACGCTGAAAATCGGTGGCTAGTGGCGTCGCACTAGAATCAAAGAAAATGAGACGCTACTAGCGCCACGAGTTGACATTATCTCGACAGTATTAAGACGCGCGGTTTTCGACTGTGCGTACAAGATGTGCGTCGCTAAGTCGATGCTCAAGTGGCACTAGGTCTGAGGCGCTATTCCGATGTCCACGAGTCACTATTTTAGGCTAAGGCGTTGAAGTGACACAAATATGATGGTGTACGCGTCACCAATGAGACGCGAATAGGGCGCTAAGTACGATATATTTAACTCAGCGTCGACAGCATTTGCGACGCTATGGAGTCGCTAATTGCACATTTTTTTTACCCATACCAGCCTCATTTTCACACCATACAATTTATAATGCATCTCAAAATGCATTGATATTCATCACAGGAAATATAAAAGCATCACATGCATAATATATAACACAAGAATACGAAAAGTAATAAATCGAACTAACAAACTATATGTATATCTAAGTCTATAAATAACAAAAGTATAGTTTATTTTCTATCCTAAGTTTGGGAGTTATTATTATCATTCCGGACGTTCGACCTAGACGTGCTCGGTCCATGGCCTCGCGGGGATGAATTCTGCGTCGGGATCAATTCCTGAGTCGCCTGCAATAGCGGACCAACTGCTGAGACAAATGCTGCGACACCTGCTGCGATATCTGCTCCGATAACTGTTATAATAGTTGATGTGATAGCTGCGTCATATCAGGTGCAGCGGATGAGCTCAGAGCAGATGCACCTCCTGCATATCCTCCGATCCTCCTAGGTATCTGAGCAGTTGTGCTGAGGCCATGCAAGTATTCCCTCGTGTCGTGCTGGCCACCTCCTCCCAAACAGCAGGGTTCTCTACAAAATAAAAAAAATATACAATCATATAATATATAAATTATATATCAAGAAACACATAAATTAAAAACATGACTAAACATGCATCACTAACTAACTTAACAGCAAAATAATCAAGTAATTAAGTAAAATTTAACTTAACATGCATTAGTTCATAACTTTCAAATAATTAAGTAGTATTTAACTTCATGCATTAATAATTAACTTAACATACATGGTGGTGGGCTAGTACCTTCTTAACCGGTGAGGGATGGCGGTGGACGGCGGTGGAGGAAAGCAGTAGGCGACGGCCGACAGAGGAGCACAGTCGGCGGGCGGACAAGGCAGAGGGAGGAGGAGGAGGAGGCGGCGGTGGAGGCGGACGTCGACGCGGTGGCGGAGGACGGTGGAGGAGGAGGAGGCGGTGGAGAGTGCACGAGGCAGAGGGATGAGGAGGAAGAGGCGGTGGTGGAGGCGGAGGCGGACGTCGGACAGTGGAGGAGGCGGAGGCAGCGGTGGAGGGTGGCGGAGGGGCACGGTGGAGGTGGCGGACGGGCACGGTGGAGGAGGCGGTGGAGGAGGCAGAGGGGCGTGGTGGAGGAGGCGGAGGCGGTGGAGGCGGACGTCGGCACGGTGGAGGAGGCGGCGGATGCAGACGTCGGCGCGGTGGAGGAGGCGACAGAGGCGGACGTCGGCGCGGAGGGAGGAGGAGGAGGAGGCGGTGGAGGCAGAGGCAGACGTCGGCGCGGTGGCGGAGGGCAGTGGAGGAGGCGGAGGCGGCGGTGGAGGGCGGCAGAGGGGCGCAGTGGAGGTGGCGGACGGGCGCGGTGGAGGAGGCGGTGGAGTAGGCATAGGGGCGCGGTGGCGGAGGCGGAGGGCGGACGTCGGAGGAGGAGGCAGTGGAGGCGGAGGGCGTCGGAGGGGCGCGGTGGAGGAGGCAGCAGTGGAGGCGGACGTCGGCGCGGTGGAGGAGGCGGCGGAGGAGGCGGAGGAGGAGGTCGGGCGTCGGGCGTCAAGCGTCAGGTGTCGAAGGTCGGGCGTTGGGCGTCGGACGAAGAAGAGTAAAACTGAAAACGAAGAAGAGGGGTTAGGAATTTAAGTAAATTTTTTAGCGTCTCCCAAGAACATGACGCTACGTAGACGTAATATAAGTACCGCCTCTATCATAATTCGGCTAGTACGGTGCTACAGAGAAGCTAATGTGTCGCTAAGCTAACGTAGGGACACTATAGCGTCGTAGGGGCGTCTCCATAGAGGTAGCGTCCCAAAAATGCGACGCCATTGAGATGCTCATTAAAAGTTCTTTTCAATTTTTTTAGTATGTATGAAATTATATTTATCAATATAGCGTCTCATCGCATTGTGCCTTGTTCCAATTGTTTTATTTCCTTCCAACAATCTATCATGTATGTATGTAAAATTATAAATATAAATGTATATGTGTCTATAACAAAATTGTGTGTATATATATATATGCATATGTATATGTCTACGCGTGGGAGATTAAGTATTATAAATCTATCATGTATGTATGTCTATATGTATTATAAATATATATGTGTATGTATACGTCTATACATGTGCGAGTCATATAACGTGTATATGTATACGTATTCGAAGTGAATATATGTGTATATGTTTATATGTGTGAGATTAAGTGATAATAATATGTATATATGTACTTATTATATATAAGTATAAGTATATACACGTATTTATATGTCTATATGTGCCCGATTAAATGAGGGGGATAAAAAGTCGACTAAGGATGCACAATACAGATGCTATTGAGTCGCTAGGTACTTTTAGCGACCACGTAGCGTCGAACTAGCGTTTAAAACCTTGTGGCGTCTCAATTCGGCGACGCTATAGAGACGCCAATAGTGTCACCATGGCGTCGACATAACCTACGGCTCTAGTTAGACGCGAAGGTGACACTATTGAGTCTCCACCGTGACGCTAAAATGAGATAATTTATAGCAAATCACTCTCTTAATTCAACTACCGTAATTTTATGATTAAGTATATATATTTAGTATATATAGATAACCTAAATAATGTAGGTAACAAATTATATATTTAGGAACACTCCTATCATGTAAACACACACACACACACATATATATAATCGCGTAATACATATATATAATATGGGTATCATGTACGGATACATATATATGTTGATAATACTAATATAATATTTAATTAATTTATTGATTAACATATAATATATATAATATATAGGGTTTAGGGTTTAAATATAAAACAAATAGCGATACAAATATAGATAACCTAAGAATAGTTGTCAAGTAATCACATTTGCATCTACATAGCGTCGCGTAAACGTGTAACACCAGATAGCGTCTCTTTAGAGCCGCAAATGGTGTGACGCGAGCATAGCGTCGCGAGTTATCGACGCGAGAATGGCATTAGGTTCTCCCACGCTTTTTCGCTCCGTGGCGCACAATAGTAGCATCTACGTAACGTTTCCGTTGCGCCATGGTTAGCGTCTATTTCTTGAATAGCTAAGAACACGCTAATGAGATGCTATCGAGAGGCAAATAGCGTCTTGTTATTGAGATGCAAGGTAGATGCCATAAAGGCGCTAGTGACGTCTCGATAGCGTCACCAAATATGCGACGCTACTTTGCATCGCCAATAGCCCATTTTTTTGTAGTGTTAGTAATTGGAAAGCGAAATAGCATTATTGTTTGTAGGAAATCATATTACAAGTGAAAGGAAGAAAATCTAGTAAACCTCTTTGAAAGGATAAAGTATAAGATGAGTGGGTAAATTTACAACATAACAAAGTAATATATGTTACATTTTTATTTATTGTTATTGATGAAACATATCTTGAACTATGAAAGATATTTACGATATGTTTTAATAATTTCATATGAGATAGAGTAAATTCTTACATAAAGATATTTTAGGGATCAATGCTTGTGAAGTTAAGATAGTTTTACTTGATTATGATATGTATATTTTGATATTATTAAACTCCATATGTTTATTGGTCATGCTGATTGAAAAAGGTCTTTGAGATCACATTCGATATACTTGAAGTCTTCTTTGTCCTTTGGGGCTGCTTTGCATGCACGTATTAATTCATGTTATGCTCTGCATATCTGAGAGTCATGATTGTGAAGCTATGCTTAATTGTACGACACACGGTCATGGAGGGATACATATTGACTCATATTATATTCTGCGTAAGAGGGATACGTACTGATACATAATTTGAGACTCGTGATTATGAAGCTCTGTTTAATTATATGACACATGATCATGGAGGGATTCGTATTGATCCATGATTAGTATGTGTTATGACACATGTGTGAAATTTAATTATGAATATGATGATATTTTGAGTTACTTTATTTATGTGAAAGTTCATATTATTTGATAACCTATATGTGTTATGCTTTAAATATTTCTCATATGGAAAGTATTGTTATTTAAATATTATATGCACTCATATTTTCTCCTATGTTGTACATTTATTTCACTCATTAAACAAACGATTATTGCTCATATTATCTTGTTGAATTTTTAAGATAATTCTAAGTTCTCGAGTTGAGTCGATTCGAAACTTGTCTTTGATGCATATAGAAGACGTCGAGTCATTAGAGTCGTTGGGTAGATTTTATATCGATCGCAAAATCTTTTTCAATCGCGATTTAATAAGAATTCATAATCGTCACAAACATTTTTGCCACAAAATTAATATTTAGGAGAAATGCTAGAGTACTTGTGCTGATCTTGTTGCATATGGACTGCAAGTGCAAGCAAAAGTATTGAGGCTTTGGCTGAAGTCTCCATCACTGCACTCTCGAGCCACTTCTCATTTGCTCTCCACGCCACATGCCACATGCCACATGCTGTACTTACTGTTCATGATCACCCAAAAGGATGGGTTTCATTGCAAGGGCACTTCAATATTTACGATTTTTTTTATCTTGTGTGTGTTTCCCGCATCATCTACGTATACGTGATGGAAAGAGAAAGATGCATGCATATAAATGTTTTCTTAAAAGAATACAGAAAGAAAAAGCAAAAATATATAAAATGGAAAGGGATGCACGTAGCAGCTTCTAATGCATGTTCGATGTTGATGGTTGCCTGAACCAGGTGTATACGTGATGGCAGCATCATGTGCATGCACTGATTTCCTCTTCCTCATCTCCTGATGCCTCTTCTTTCTTCTGTCTCTTCAGCTATATATCAACATTATAGATGTTCTTTTTATAGGCTTAATAATTTGTTTGCTAACACATGCAAATTAGTTTTTGTTAATGTTTCCCAACATTACACGTTCATTAATAATAACGATTAATTAATTCTCAGTTTCTTTCCAAAATTTACATAATAATAAGGATGAAAACTGACTTAGTTTCTCGTCCCTGACAGCATCTGCCATGGTGATGATCTCTTGTGCAGATATGGTGTTGTCATGGTAGGAAAGGAAACCAATAAATCAACAATATAGGAATCGATTGACATTATGACGTAATAAAGAAAAGATTGGTTTATGTAACTGGACTAGCTAATTACTGATTTACTCACTGCATCACGGGCACAAGGGATTAAATCTAACTATACGTTTTCCATGTCATGTCACTATGTTTAGATCCTTTTCCTTAATTCCTTCTTTCTTTCTTTTTTCGGTTTTTGTAATCTTTTGTTATTTTAAATGTTGATTCCCTTCCTCTTTTTGAACTATAAGTATACATTTGTTGCATTTTCTGCTTTTTTAATACATATCTTGAATCACTCTTTATGACGTTCCTTTAATTAGCTCAATATATTCTTATTTGATTGCATTGTCAATATTTTTAATATATGTATATATACATGTATACCGTATACGGTATACCAGTTGTTAACCATTTCAATTGAAAGGTTATCGCGTTGATATCTATATCCCCACCGCCTTTTGCTTTCTCTCTCCTCTCTGTTAAAATGTCGAGCTCCCCTGTGTCGCTGGACTTGGATTGCCAGAAATGGAGAAGACGAAGGAAAAAGCAACAGAAACAGAGAGAACAAAAAGAAGAATAGAAACTTGCAAGGAAAGAAAACTAAACTAATTAGAGAACATTACAACTATATGGGCACCATTACAGCATACTCAACATCTCTACTTATAGTACTATTTAGCATATATAAAAGAACCTAAATCGGATAAATCGGTATTACATTACTGCTACAAACTTAAGAACACGATGAACTCTGCAACCAACTCAACATCCTTTCCAGCAACACTTCAGTGGCGATGTCGACATGGTGGACTTCAACACTCCCTCTCAAGTTGATAGCAACAAATGTTGAGTGTCAACTTGCAGTGATAGCATGCGATGAGCCGAATGACGATAGAGGAAAGTTGCAGACGTTGTGAAGAGGCTCCTAAGGATGAAGGAGACGCTGATGATGAAGACGCTCCCATAGCAGATGAACCTCAACGAGAGATGACGACCAATGTACTAGACGAAACAGAACAAAGAGAAAAAAATAGAAGAAAACCAGAGAAATTAAAGGAGAACCAAAAACATTCTGTCGAACATCTGTTGGGCATCGGAGAAAAAGATCAAAGAGAGAAAAAACATAAAGCTAAGATAGAACGAAGTAGACGATGATAGGAAATGAACAGAATCGAAGAACATCACAGCTGCAGAGGAAGTCGCCGAGATGCGATGATCGAATTGATAATCGGAACAGAGGAGAAATTGAAACTCGGAGGACATCCGATGAGATGATGAAATGTGCAAGGGGAATGAATCTGATGAAGACGACATCAGAGAACGGTGATTTTCCACCGGATGAGATGAGATGAATACCTTCGCGGCTGCAGGAGAAGACGCCGAAAGTGATGATCGGAGAAGAAAATGAACAGTGAAGAAGGAAAATAGAGAATGAAAAAATGGATAAAAACAGGAGAAGAAAAATTGAAGTCGATGATTAGATCTGAACAGCCAAGAAGACCGAAAGAAAACAAGCTTCAAAAAAATTACGAGTGGATCGAAACGAAGAAGAGGAGATTGAGAACTAGACAAAACTAATCATGGCCGAAAGAGAAATAAGAATAAGTCGGGAAAGAACAAAATGGCAAACGATCGAAGAGAGGGAAATAGAAGAAAACATTTGGAGATCGCAGACAAAAGAAAGGGGAGAGATCTGACACCAAATTGCAGAGGACGTTGAAGACCTGATCCTGGGCTTACAGGCGCCATCTCCGACGAGCAGTCGGCGAGAGGAGCTCGAGACGATCGGAGAGCACCTAGGGCTCTGATACCATGTTAAAATGTCGAGCTCCCTTGTGTCGCTGGACTTGGATTGCCAGAAATGTAGAAGACGAAGGAAAAAGCAACAGAAACAGAGAGAGCAGAAGAGAAGAATAGAAACTTGCAAGGAAAGAAAACTAAACTACATTAGAGAACATTACAACTATATGGGCACCATTACAACATACTCAACCTCTCTATTTATAGTACTATTTAACAGATATAAAAGAACCTAAATGGGATAAATCGGTATTACATTACTGCTACAAACTTAAGAACACGATGAACTCTGCAACCAACTCAACATCCTTTCCAACAACACTTCAGTGGCGATGTTGACATGGTGGACTTCAACACGCCTCTTCAAGTTGATAGCGACAAATGTTGAGTGTCAACTTGCAGTGATAGCATGCGACGAGCCGAATGACGACCAATGTACTAGACGAAACAGAACAAAGAGAAAAAAATAGAAGAAAACCAGGGAAATTAAAGGAGAACCAAAAACATTCTGTCGAACATCTGTTGGGCATCGGAGAAAAAGATCAAAGAGAGAAAAAAACATAAAGCTAAGATAGAACGAAGTAGACGATGATAGGAAATGAACAGAATCGAAGAACATCACAGCTGTAGAGGAAGTCGCCGAGATGCGATGATCGAATTGATAATCGGAACAGAGGAGAAATTGAAACTCGGAGGACATCCGATGAGATGATGAAATGTCCAAGGGGAATGAATCTGATGAAGACGACATCAGAGAGAACGGTGATTTTCCACCGGATGAGATGAGATGAATACCTTCGCGGCTGCAGGAGAAGACGCCGAAAGTGATGATCGGAGAAGAAAATGAACAGTGAAGAAGGAAAATAGAGAACGAAAAAATGGATAAAACAGGAGAAGAAAAATTGAAGTCGATGATTAGATCTGAACAGCCAAGAAGACCGAAAGAAAACAAGCTTCAAAAAAATTACGAGTGGATCGAAACGAAGAAGAGGAGATTGAGAATTAGACAAAACCAATCATGGCCGAAAGAGAAATAAGAATAAGTTGGGAAAGAACAAAATGGCAAACGATCGAAGAAAGGGAAATAGAAGAAAACATTTGGAGATCGCAGACAAAAGAAAGGGGAGAGATCTGACACCAAATTGCAGAGGATGTCGAAGACCTGATCCTGGGCTTACAGGCGCCATCTCCGACGAGCAGTCGGCGAGAGGAGCTCGAGACGATCGGAGAGCACCTAGGGCTCTGATACCATGTTAAAATGTCGAGCTCCCCTGTGTCGCTGGACTTGGATTGCCAGAAATGTAGAAGACGAAGGAAAAAGCAACAGAAACAGAGAGAGCAGAAGAGAAGAATAGAAACTTGCAAGGAAAGAAAACTAAACTACATTAGAGAACATTACAACTATATGGGCACCATTACAACATACTCAACCTCTCTATTTATAGTACTATTTAACAGATATAAAAGAACCTAAATGGGATAAATCGGTATTGCATTACTGCTACAAACTTAAGAACACGATGAACTCTGCAACCAACTCAACATCCTTTCCAACAACACTTCAGTGGCGATGTCGACATGGTGGACTTCAACACGCCCCCTCAAGTTGATAGCGACAAATGTTGAGTGTCAACTTGCAGTGATAGCATGCGACGAGCCGAATGACGATAGAGGAAAGTTGCAGACGTTGTGAAGAGGCTCTTGAGGATGAAGGAGACGCCGATGATGAAGACGCTCCCACAGCAGATGAACCTCAACGAGAGATGACGACCAGTGTACTAGACGTAACAGAACAAAGAGAAAAAATAGAAGAAAACCAGAGAAATGAAAGGAGAACCAAAGACATTCTATCGAACATCTGTTGGGCATCGGAGAAAAAGATCAAAGAGAGAAAAAAAACATAAAGCTAAGATAGAACAAAGTAGGCGATGATAGGAAATGAACAGAATCGAAGAACATCACAGCTGCAAAGGAAGTCGTCGAGATGCGATGATCGAATTGACGATCGGAACAGAGGAGAAATTGAAACTCAGAGGACATCCGATGAGATGATGAAATGTGAAAGGGGAATGAATCTGATGAAGACGACATTAGAGAACGGTGATTTTCACCGGATGAGATGAGATGAATACCTTCGCGGCTGCAGGAGAAGACGCAGAAAGTGACGACCGGAGAAGAAAATGAACAGTGAAGAAGGAAAAATAGAGAACGAAAAAAATGGAGAAAAATAGGAGAAGAAAAACTGAAGTCGATGATTAGATCTGAACAGCCAAGAAGATCGAAAGAAAACAAGCTTCAAACAAATTACGAGTGGATCGAAACGAAGAAGAGGAGACTGAGAACTAGACAAAACCGATCATGGCCGAAAGAGAAATAAGAACAAGTCGGGAAAGAAAAAAATGGCAGACGATCGAAGGGAGGGAAATAAAAGAAAACATTTGAAGATCGCAGACAAAAGAAAGGGGAGAGATCTGACACCAAATTGAAGAGGACGTCGAAGACCTGATCCTAGGCTTACAGACGCCATCTCCGACGAGCAGTCGGCGAGAGGAGCTCGAGACGGTCGGATAGCACCTAGGGATCTGATACCATGTTAAAATGTCGAGCTCCCCTGTGTCGCTAGACTTGGATTGCCAGAAATGTAGAAGATGAAGGAAAAAGCAACAGAAACAGAGAGAGCAGAAGAGAAGAATAGAAACTTGCAAGGAAAGAAAACTAAACTACATTAGAGAACATTACAACTATATGGGCACCATTACAACATACTCAACCTCTCTATTTATAGTACTATTTAACATATATAAAAGAACCTAAATGGGATAAATCGGTATTGCATTACTGCTACAAACTTAAGAACACGATGAACTCTGCAACCAACTCAACATCCTTTCCAACAACACTTCAGTGGCGATGTCGACATGGTGGACTTCAACACGCCCCCTCAAGTTGATAGCGACAAATGTTGAGTGTCAACTTGCAGTGATAGCATGCGACGAGCCGAATGACGATGAGGAAAGTTGCAGACGTTGTGAAGAGGCTCTTGAGGATGAAGGAGACGCCGATGATGAAGACGCTCCCACAGCAGATGAACCTCAACGAGAGATGACGACCAGTGTACTAGACGTAACAGAACAAAGAGAAAAAATAGAAGAAAACCAGATAAATGAAAGGAGAACCAAAGACATTCTATCGAACATCTGTTGGGCATCGGAGAAAAAGATCAAAGAGAGAAAAAAAAAACATAAAGCTAAGATAGAACAAAGTAGGCGATGATAGGAAATGAACAGAATCGAAGAACATCACAGCTGCAAAGGAAGTCGTCGAGATGCGATGATCGAATTGACGATCGGAACAGAGGAGAAATTGAAACTCGGAGGACATCCGATGAGATGATGAAATGTGAAAGGGTAATGAATCTGATGAAGACGACATTAGAGAACGGTGATTTTCACCGGATGAGATGAGATGAATACCTTCGCGGCTGCAGGAGAAAACGTAGAAAGTGACAATCGTAGAAGAAAATGAACAGTGAAGAAGAAAAAATAGAGAACGAAAAAAATGGAGAAAAACAGGAGAAGAAAAACTGAAGTCGATAATTAGATCTGAACAGCCAAGAAGATCGAAAGAAAATAAGCTTCAAAAAAATTACGAGTGGATCGAAACGAAGAAGAGGAGATTGAGAACTAGACAAAACCAATCATGGCCGAAAGAGAAATAAGAATAAGTCGGGAAAGAACAAAATGGCAAACGATCGAAGAGAGGGAAATAGAAGAAAACATTTGGAGATCGCAGACAAAAGAAAGGGGAGAGATCTGACACCAAATTGCAGAGGATGTCGAAGACCTGATCCTGGGCTTACATGCACCATCTCCGACGAGCAGTCGGCGAGAGGAGCTCGAGACGATCGGAGAGCACCTAGGGCTCTGATACCATGTTAAAATGTCAAGCTCCCCTGTGTCGCTGGACTTGGATTGCCAGAAATGTAGAAGACGAAGGAAAAAGCGACAGAAACAGAGAGAGCAGAAGAGAAGAATAGAAACTTGCAAGGAAAGAAAACTAAACTACATTAGAGAACATTACAACTATATGGGCACCATTACACCATACTCAACCTCTCTATTTATAGTACTATTTAACAGATATAAAAGAACCTAAATGGGATAAATCGGTATTACATTACTGCTACAAACTTAAGAACACGATGAACTCTGCAACCAACTCAACATCCTTTCCAACAACACTTCAGTGGCGATGTTGACATGGTGGACTTCAACATGCCTCCTCAAGTTGATAGCAACAAATGTTGAGTGTCAACTTGCAGTGATAGCATGCGACGAGCCGAATGACGATAGAGGAAAGTTACAGACGTTGTGAAGAGGCTCCTGAGGATGAAGGAGACGCCGATGATGAAGACGCTCCCACAGCAGATGAACCTCAACGAGAGATGACGACCAATGTACTAGACGAAACAGAACAAAGAGAAAAAAATAGAAGAAAACCAGAGAAATTAAAGGAGAACCAAAAACATTCTGTCGAACATCTGTTGGGCATCGGAGAAAAAGATCAAAGAGAGAAAAAACATAAAGCTAAGATAGAACGAAGTAGACGATGATAGGAAATGAATAGAATCGCAGAACATCACAGCTGCAGAGGAAGTCGCCGAGATGCGATGATCGAATTGACGATCGGAACAGAGGAGAAATTGAAACTCGGAGGACATCCGATGAGATGATGAAATGTGAAAGGGGAATGAATCTGATGAAGATGACATTAGAGAACGGTGATTTTCACCGGATGAGATGAGATGAATACCTTCGCGGCTGTAGGAGAAGACGCAAAAAGTGACGACCGGAGAAGAAAATGAACAGTGAAGAAGGAAAAATAGAGAACGAAAAAAATGGAGAAAAATAGGAGAAGAAAAACTGAAGTCGATGATTAGATCTGAACAGCCAAGAAGATCGAAAGAAAACAAGCTTCAAACAAATTACGAGTGGATCGAAACGAAGAAGAGGAGACTGAGAACTAGACAAAACCGATCATGGCCGAAAGAGAAATAAGAACAAGTCGGGAAAGAAAAAAATGGCAGACGATCGAAGGGAGGGAAATAAAAGAAAACATTTGAAGATCGCAGACAAAAGAAAGGGGAGAGATCTGACACCAAATTGAAGAGGACGTCGAAGACCTGATCCTAGGCTTACAGACGCCATCTCTGACGAGCAGTCGGCGAGAGGAGCTCGAGACGGTCGGAGAGCACCTAAGGATCTGATACCATGTTAAAATGTCGAGCTTCCCTGTGTCGCTGGACTTGGATTGCCAGAAATGTAGAAGACGAAGGAAAAAGCAACAGAAACAGAGAGAGCAGAAGAGAAGAATAGAAACTTGCAAGGAAAGAAAACTAAACTACATTAGAGAACATTACAACTATATGGGCACCATTACACCATACTCAACCTCTCTATTTATAGTACTATTTAACAGATATAAAAGAACCTAAATCGGATAAACAGGTATTACATTACTGCTACAAACTTAAGAACACGATGAACTCTGTAACCAACTTAACATCCTTTCCAGCAACACTTCAGTGGCGATGTCGACGTGGTGGACTTCAACACGCCCCCTCAAGTTGATAGCGACAAATGTTGAGTGTCAACTTGCAGTGATAGCATGCGACGATCCGAATGATGATAGAGGAAAGTTGCAGACGTTGTGAAGAGGCTCTTGAGGATGAAGGAGACGCCGATGATGAAGACGCTCCCACAGTAGATGAGAGATGACGACCAGTGTACTAGACGAAACAGAACAAAGAGAAAAAAATAGAAGAAAACCAGAGAAATGAAAGGAGAACCAAAGACATTCTGTCGAACATCTGTTGGGCATCGGAGAAAAAGATCAAAGAGAGAAAAAAAACATAAAGCTAAGATAGAACAAAGTAGGCGATGATAGGAAATGAATAGAATCGAAGAACATCACAGCTGCAGAGGAAGTCGCCGAGATGCGATGATCGAATTGACGATCGAAACAGAGGAGAAATTGAAACTCGGAAGACATCCGATGAGATGATGAAATGTGAAAGGGGAATGAATCTGATGAAGACGACATCAGAGAACGGTGATTTCCCACCGGATGAGATGAGATGAATACCTTCGCGGCTGCAGGAGAAAACGCAGAAAGTGACGACCGGAGAAGAAAATGAACAGTGAAGAAGAAAAAATAGAGAATGAAAAAAATGGAGAAAAATAGAAGAAGAAAAACTAAAGTCGATGATTAGATCTGAACAACCAAGAAGATCGAAAGAAAATAAGCTTCAAACAAATTACGAGTGGATCGAAACGAAGAAGAGGAGACTGAGAACTAGACAAAACCGATCATGGCCGAAAGAGAAATAAGAACAAGTCGGGAAAGAAAAAAATGACAGACGATCGAAGAGAGGGAAATAGAAGAAAACATTTGAAGATCGCAGACAAAAGAAAGGGGAGAGATTTGACACGAAACTGCAGAGAACGTCGAAGATCTGATCCTGGGCTTACAAGCGCCATCTCCAGCGAGCAGTCGACGAGAGGAGCTCGAGACGATTGGAGAGCACCTAGGGCTCTGATACCATATTAAAATGTCGAGCTCCTCTGTGTCGTTGGACTTGGATTGCCAGAAATGGAGAAGACGAAGGAAAAAGCAACAGAAACAAAGAGAACAAAAGATAAGAACAGAAACTTGCAAGGAAAGAAAACTAAACTACGTTAGAGAACATTACAACTATATGGGCACCATTACAACATACTCAATCTCTCTATTTATAGTACTATTTAACAGATATAAAAGAACCTATATCGGATAAACCGGTATTACATTACTGCTACAAATTTAAGAACACGATGAACTCTGCAATCAACTCAACATCCTTTCCAGCAATACTTCAGTGGCGATGTCGACATGGTGGACTTCAAAACTCTCACCGCATGCCAACTTGTGTGTGTACGTACGTGAGAGGAGGAGGAACTATGAACTCTCTCCTGCTATTTACATTTCGGTCCATCACCACAGAGAAAAAAAAGTAATGATGACTTAATATATATAGAGAGAGAGTGAGAGTAAATAAAAGAAAAAAATGAAAAATAAAGGGTTCTTTTTTTATTGTGGTTTCTTTAATAATTTTTTTTATTTTAAAATTTTATTTAAACAAAGATAATCTTTTTTTTAACTCCGTCTATGTTTTATAGCCGGTCTCAAGCCCGGATAAAGGAGGAGGGTTGTGTTAAGCCCCGACAGTCAGCGTAAAACCCTGTCGAATCTCATAAACATGGATCAACGAATAAGCGGAATGGCGTCGTATGATCCATGTAGCCGATTCCACCTAGTGGGATAAGACTTTATTATTGTTGTTGTTGTTGTTGTTGAAGATAATCTTTTTACACTTTTTTATAAGGAGTATTCAATTTTTAAAAAATGATTGAAATTCAACTCAGCGACGTTAATAACTATGTGTAAGATATAGAAAGTAAAAATTAATCCCACTGTCGATCTCAATTAATCAATAAAATTACTCCACCTTTACGTGTTTTTTTTATAGTAATTGATGAACCAGACGTTTGAACATGCAAATGCAAACTTGGTGGCCGCCGCGGGCCCATGGGATTTGAAAAATCCTATGCTTTTAAGTTTTAAGCCTTTTTATTTTATTAATGGAGTGCATACATAGTCTCTCTCTCTCTCTCTCTCTCTCTCTCTCTCTCTCTCTCTCTCTCTCTCTCTCTCTCTCTCTCTTCTCTTTTTTTTTTTGAAAAAAATATATAAGATATAACAAGAAACAATAATGATTCGAAAAATATAGAACTCGTTAGAAAATGTCAATTAATTATCGAGAAAATGCAATGACTAATTGTTAGGACAACTTTTCTTCTAATAAAGAAAAAAAAACAACCTGGATAAAAAATTTCTTGTTATTTTGTAAATTTCCATATAAAATTTAAGATAAATACTACATGGCCGGTTTTTTTTATTAAGTTATTTTACCAATTAGGCTTATTGATCTAATGTATAAGAAGATAAATTAGAAGTAAAAGGGTCACGAGGTTATGAAAATTCAGCCCAATATTTTTTTGTGTACGAACAGTTTGCATGCCTTCAATTAGAGTATTAAGTATTCACCAAATATTTACATCCATTGAGAAAAAAATATAATAGCAGATATAATAATAATAATAATAATAATAATAATAATAATAATAATAATAATAATAATACTTGTAATTGGTGAAATGTGAGGATAAGATGTATTAGGTACAGGGTGTAATATAATAAGTTATTTACCACATCACCTTGGTTAAAAATTATCTATAGACTAGCTCTCTCTCTTTCTCTCTAAATATAGTATCTATGTTATTAAAAAAAATATTCCAATGGAGAAAAATATTTCTATAATTAAGTTTTAGAACCATGTTAAATTATATATGTTAGAAATCTTTTAGTGAATAAATTTTAAAAAGAAAAGTTAAGCTTTATTTTTCTAGAGAAATTCGCTATTAGAAAGTCTGTGTTGCTTTTGAAAATAATATTTTTTAAAAAGTTTTTTTTCTCTCGCCCACGTCCTTGAATTATATTTTTTCGCATAAAAATCTAAATAATTAATTTGTGGTCTTAAAATTTTTTCCAATGTCCTATATCTTTCCGTCGAGTTTTATGATCACTTCTAATTATATTTTTCCTTTGGTTTTACTAAATCAAGTTATGCATGTCTTTTAAATTATACATTTTTAATAAGTAAGCTTGCTTAAGTCCTATTTCTTTCTTTCTTTTTTTTCTATCGGAAAAAGAGAAATATTGTTGTCTAGACCATACAAAATCATGAATGAGCTAATGCTAATTATTTACTTATTAGCATAAAAATGATTATTTGCTTATCTGTTTGTGGAGAAAGTTGTCACTCAAAATCATGTCACTGAAGAAAGATGATATCACTTTTATAAGAAAAGAAATGTATTGGTAATTATTTAAATGTATGGTATCATCACTCTCATATGTTTTGGGGAAGACAATTTCCTTTCGATCCAAGAATGTATTTATTTGGGAAAAAAATATAGTAAGAGTCCAAGATATTTTAAGAAAACATTTTTTGCTGTTTGATTGCGTAAAGAAAGTAGGAATCTAAATTAGAGAGCTACGAAAAAAAACATTAGATGATAAAAAAAGAATTAAACCTTAAAAAATAGTACTAGTATATATATAGTTTAATGTTGATGCAAATTTATACGTGAAAACCAATTTTTTATGCAAGTTGTAAGTATGTATATAGATTATAAAAAAGTATACTTTTACATATAATACCTAAAAAACTAATTTATATCGTGTATATCTACACCTCCACTATATATATACATATATGAGATGAATATTATCATGCATGCACAAATTTGTGGATGCACACGTACCATGCATACATTCACATAATTTATATGAGGCCCACAACCCCCTATAGGACATTCATGCTAGGCGCATTCACAACTTTGTGTGAATGTATCTTAATGTATTTCTATGATTTCTTAATGAGGGAATGCTTTCATTCCGATTTTGAATTAATTCGAATTAGTCAGGTGTTAATAGGAACATGAGAATTAAGTATTCTATAGAGTCGGGACACATCCAAAAAATATATAGTTTTATGACTTGTTAATATATCTTCTCCATATAGATGTGGATGTACACTTCGAGTTGTCTTACGAGAGCTCACTGATTTTATTGCTCTAAGAACCGATCAATTTGAGCTTCCCTTCGTAACGAGATCAGCAATATGGTAATGAGTAATCACCAGTAAGTTTCATATCATCAACATACAACATCAGAATAGTACGTCCTTGAGGAAAAATGACCTTTAATTTGTAGGAATATTGAATGTTCATCAATGATCTTTAGATCCGTAACACACTTAAGTGAGAAGATTTGATTACTTTCTATTTGAATCGTTGATAGCGAATCATCAATAAAAAAATGTCGAGAAACCTGACAAAATAAGAGTGCATTATAGATACAATAGATACACACTAAAATAATATATAACTATAAATGTCTAATTACATATATGTGTATAGAGGAATATTAGCGTGAGATCTAATTTTTCTCATATATATATATATATATATATATATATATATATATATCAAAGTTGAAGAAGAGTAGGGCACGGAATATTTTTTACTATTTCTATATTTTGGATATAGTTTAACATATATAATGGTATGGTAATTCAATTAAAAAAACTCGACTATTTTCACCGTAATATAAAAGTTATTTTGAGAAAACAAAATTCAATGAATGCTAAAGGTGAAACTTTAGTGGGTGCTGACATTTTTCTTTTTGGATCCACATAAAAAGTTCTATCATGAATTGCTCCATTAATCCCTTTCTTTTTTTTTCTCCTCACTTGATGGTGTGAAAACTTTTGCAAACATTGCTGCATCTATGTGCTTTCCTTTACTTTAATGTGCAAAACAAAACACATGACGCAACTCATAAACCTTGGCCCTCCTTCGAAAGCAAGCCCCGGATGCATGCCCTAATCTCTCTCTCTCTCTCTCTCTCTCTCTCTCTCTCTCTCTCTCTCTCTCTATCTATCTATCTCTCTCTCTCCCCCCCCCCCCCCCCCCCCCCGCCTCTCTCTCTCACATTCTTCTTCATGCGTGGTTGGTTGAAAGGTTCAAATTAATTGCGAGAGGCAGCATGTGGATGGTGGGGGAAACATGATGTCACCTCCTAGGTAGGAGCATCTCTTTCTCTTTCCATTTTTTTCTTCTCTCTCCTTCTACTTATCTCCTTATTTTGGATATGTATATAAATTGTCAAATGCAAGAAGAAAAAATGAAAAAAAAAATGCTATCAACGAATATAAGTTTCAAAGTACAAATTTGACTAAGAAGACCATGAAATAATAAAAGTTTGAAGATGATGTACCGAAAAGAGCCGTCAACATGAAGCAATTAGAAAGCATCAAACCAGGAAACGACTTGTACGTTTATGCCATTATTTTTTTTATGTGCCATCTTAGATGAATAAAAGGCATTTTCACATGAACGACGACGACAATAACAAAAAGATCAAAATAAATTTATAGGTTAATCATAAAATCAATATGATACTAGATAGAAAGAAAACAAAATTCTGAATTCACGTATTACGTAGATCGATTTTTTTTCCTGATCACATGAGAGACTTGCCAATGTTCAGATTACTAACATCTGACTAATTTGATATCGTGACTCAAGTGGTAAAGGTAATAATTCTTATCAACATGGCGAGTTCAATATTTGATTCCGGATTATTAGTCCATCGATCATTTCATACGTAGTCAGCTACCGTTGGGACTTCAAAGTTGGTTCGTGGATGGATCTTCTCTTTTGAAACTTTGCTTCCATATCCATTGTACGATGAAAATTATGGTTTTTCATAGGAGAAGATATTGAAAACGTGCATTGTCCGGTGGCATTCAGCTGACTAGAACAACATATTCAAAAAAATATCTCTAGAATTAATTTGTCAATCTTTCATTTTTTAATTGACGTGTTTCCTTAATAATATTGAAGATGTGACAGAGTGCGTGCATATAATTCATTTAATAATTTGATTCCTGTACATGTAACTAACTACATGTATATTGTTTTTATTATCTTACATTAATTATACAATTTTTTTGTTCCAACTCCAAATCCTTTATTGTTCGTGACTCATTTGATTAATTCGGCAAAAGCAAAATGATGAATTTTTTTTAATAAATTGACAAATAACTTATTAAATCATTAATTTATTAGAGGACATCATGTGGTACTTTATTAATAAAAAAATGAATAAGAACATATATATATATATATATATATATATATATATCGTGTATTCCATGCGTAGCTTACAAATTATATCATCCAACAAAACAATTTTTGTTCTCGTCATAATTAATACAAAAAATCATGTAACCGGATTTAATTATAAATTAAGAAACCAAACTCGACGACACCAATTTTCAAAGTAATATATCATACGGTTTATATTTTACAACTTTTAAAAAAAACAAAAACAGAAGTCGCGATAGCACCTCGTGAGGTAAAGTGGAACTCGTTAATTGAAGAAGAATTTAAACTTGGATTATGGATGTGCATATATTCTCTAAGTCAAAATTAATCATATAAAATTTACTGAGCCTAATGTTCATGAGTTAAAGATAAATTTATCATCGAATTCAATTAATTTTATATCGCGAATGAATCTTTCAATAAAAAAGAAGTTATTGCATTTATATAAAATTAAATTTGATATCTTATTAAACAAGAAGAAGATGCTTACTAATCTTATCCAAACTGTAATTGGTATTTATATATTTGTAATATAAATAAAGAAGATGAGCCCCTCACTCTTAATATAAAGGGATCAGTGGCCAACTTCCATTACGCACTTCAATCAACCAACTTTAGCCTTGGAAACAAATATTATAACATCTACTTTAAAGTCCACAAACACCATTTTCTTGAAAGAAATGTTTATAATAAAGGGGAAGGAAATTAAAGAAAAAAAACAGCTCTACTAATAAATATTTCATTATCTTGTCACATAGTTACTGAAGTCATATGAGAAATTAATGATCATAAATGAATTTAACATGGTTAGTAGACTTTGGATCCATTTAATATATAAATAAATTACGTATGGAAAGAAAAGATAGAGTTGTACTGATATTTAATTTCTTGAATATATATATATATATATATATATATATATAATGTTTTGGTGAGTTTCAATTTTGAACAAGATAAATTTCATGTCGTATATCTTTTATTTTTATATCTCTAAAATATGATAAATTAGTTTAAGAAGATTTGGAACTATTTACAATTTTATCCTAAAATAAAAAAGAAGAATTTCTTTTTTTTTTTTTTTGCTTTTTCTTTCCATTTTGCCCACAATTTTTCTAAGCATTTTTTTAAAATGTCAATTTCTACTTCTCCCTCGTCCCTTCTCCTTAAATTTCTACGTGTGGATTGCGGGACAAATCGTCAGACGCGGATCGAGCTGATTCCTCGCCATTTCCATCTTCTCGCCGATCTCCTACTCGGTCTCCCTGCTTGCTCTTCGAGCCTCTGCGCATGGCTTAGGGTTCTATGATCCCAAGGTATTGCTGTACTCCTCATTGTTGCTGTCTAATTTTCTGCGGAAATGGCGATAGATCCAGTGGTTTTCTTTGGGGGGGATTGCAAGCAAAAGTGTTTGAAAAGACTTGAAGTAAAGTTTCCATTTTTTCCCCCTTGATCACTTGATTTGAGCTCCAGTTAAGTGGTCACCGGCTTGAGATGGAAAGAAATCGAAATTTGAGCGATCAGTGTGTCTGATTTGACGAAGTTTTGCTTCAAGATTGGTTTTTTAGTACCCCTCTATGTCTTGGACTTTTCCGTTGGATCTGGCGTTTAGATTGAAGGAACTGGGCTTAATTGGTTCTAGAGAGATCGCGTAGCTCACTTCGTGATGATGTGTTGGATTTATTGTCTTCTCTGTTTTCGAGGTTAATGTCATCCCAGAATTTGGTTTGATTTTCCATCTCTTTGCTTTCCAACTTCGACTTTGTCCATCTGTTGCCATTTTCTTTTTAATTGCGAATTTTGTGTTCATCTGAAAGAGGATTGTGATTTGCTTTTCTGTATCTATAGTCTGATTGCATAGATCTGCATACCTTTTATAAACCTCTTTCATTTGTTACTGTTGGTGCTGGATTTCCTTGTGGATTATATCAGTTATAATTTACAAGGTTGTCGATGTTATCGCTCCTTGTTGAAATTTTGGAGTTTGACTGTTTCTCTTTGTTCTCTGACATCCATAGTTATGTTCCATTGGTCCTGTTATATTTAATTCCAACTTTTGGAGTTACTATTAGTGGTCTGGCCATTTTTTGCTTTTGCTAGTCATTAACTGGAGTTCATTTAATGTCTTTCCCTTTCCCTTTTTTTTCCTCTTCGTTCTCTCCTCCTTCAGCAGTCCCACTGTGGTAAACTTTCCTGTGGAGTTTCTCAGTTGTTGATGCATCATCAGCTGAGTTCTTTGTTCTTTTTAGTTTTCTGATTGTAGATCAACTCTCACGATAGATGTTCGTGTTCATATCAAGTTAACTTTTTTCAGTGTCCTGCCTTGGTTGATATTTAATGTGATCCTTTTAACTCAATCTGATTTTCATTTCTCTGTTCATGACAATTGTAACAGACGATTAGTAACAGAATTCTGGATGCAGGTCCTGGTAAATGAGTCGTATGTCGGATGAGAATGACAGCAGGATGATTCCAAAGGATCAGGTTGGCTCCCCATCAGTTGACGAAAGCTGTAGTGGGGGATCTCTAAGTGGAGGTGGGCAGGCTCTGAAGAAGGGACCTTGGACTTCAGCAGAAGACACAATTTTGATAGAATACGTTAAAAAGCATGGGGAGGGTAACTGGAATGCTGTTCAGAAGCATTCTGGACTGTCTCGTTGTGGAAAAAGCTGTCGTCTTCGATGGGCTAATCACCTCAGGCCAAATTTAAAGAAAGGTGCAATTACACAGGAGGAGGAGCAATTGATCATTGAACTTCATGCAAGGATGGGAAACAAGTGGGCTCGGATGGCAGCATATGTAAGTGCGATATATCTTTTGTTGATGCTATTATTCCTGCATAGTGCTCTCAATTCAAGGTATTTCACTCATTTATCCTTGCAAAGAAATCATGGCATAAGTAACATGTGTTTGGTAAGTGTTGATCATGCATGTCAATTGAAAGCGTTGCACTTTTTTCTATCCCAGTTGGCACAAATATTTGCTGGGATAATGCTTTCTTAAATAGGAACTTAGGAAGAGCTGGTTTTGTTCCTAACTCATGCTATTTTAGAGTTATTAACTCAAGTTCCAGTTGATTTATTCACAAATATTTACGTAGTCAGTAACTTGTCACATGCTATCTTATGTTATTATTCTGATGATTTTTGTGGAACAACAAAATGTTAATGAACCTTCATAAAGCCCTGCTATTGAGATGTTGGTTGACTAGATTCCAATAGTGGTTTAAAGCTCTCTAGAATTGGTAGGTTTATGGTGATGATCTTTAATCTGGATAATACTAACTCCCTAGTGGATATTGTTCAGCTGATGTCCTTTTCTTTCCATTAATCTAAATACCCCAAGGGAATAAAGCCTTGATGCTATTCAATGGATTTGACATCTTCAACTTAATTTAAAATTTATGAACTCATACTCTTTTTTCCAAAAGGAAGTCTTCATTGAAGAGCTTCTTTAATGAGGGGGAATTTGGGTTTTTTTACTTGTATAAGATCTTAGATGACACCAAGTGTTGCTTTTGGTGCAAGATGAACCTCTGTACAAGACAGAAATAGGGAGCTCACCTTTTGTATATAAAATTTGCCTCAAACCTTCATACATCAAGCCAAAGGATGCCCTTTACGTTGAGACTACTTTAAAAATTTCTGCCTTATCTAGTAATTTGAGTTCATCATCATAACTGGATAACCTTTGGGGTTGCCTCAAGGAGTCAATTAAATAGGTGAATTATGAAATTTCCAGTTTTTCAATACATCTTTTATTATCTTTCTCCAGGTGAGCTCAAAGTAATAACCTTAGGCTTGAATTTAGTACTATTTACAATTTCACCTGTAGATATGAGGGACATACAGCTAATTTATTATCGATGTAATGAAGAAACATTAGAACCTGTGAAACTGTGAATTGCAAGATGAAGTTCTGTCATGCGGAGCTTTATTTCCTTGGACCAAGAGATTAGTGTGTTAATGGTGTTTACATACAACAACAACAACAACAACAACAAAGCCTTATCCCACTAGGTGGGGTCGGCTATATGGATCATACGACGCCATTCCGCTCTATTAGTAACCAAACCTTTCGGTATATTATTCACCAATAGATTTTGCTCTATTAGTTCACCAAGTGTCCGCCTTGGCCTCCCTCTCCCTTTTTTAATCGGACTCCAGATTATTTGATCTACTCTTCTTACTAGCGCATCTAATAGTCTTCTCTGAACATGACCAAACCATCTCAGACGATTCTCTACCATTTTCTCACTAATAGGAGTCACTCCGATCGTTCACGTATATGGTCATTCCTAATCTTATCTAATCTTGTATGACCACACATCCATCTCAACATCCTCATTTCGGCTACCCCCACTTTACGTTCATGTTGTCCCTTCATAGCCCAACATTCACTATCATATAACACTTCCGGTCTTATAGCAGTACGATAGAATTTCCCTTTAACTTTATTGGGTACTTTTCTATCACAAAGAACTTCAGTGACTTTCTTCCACTTACACCAACCAGCTTGAATCAAGCTGGTTGGTGTAAGTGGAGGAAAGCCACTGGAGTTTACATATTTTACAAATATATAATTGAGAAACCATAAGGCTGTTGTAACTTGTAAGTTGTTGAGGACTTGAGGTATTACATAAAAAGTTGGCATAAAGTGAACTAAATGGTAGACCTCTTCTTGCTACTTCAAACACAAAATTGATCTTGTTGGGCTGGAAAGTGATATAGGTACAATTATGCAGACTAACACTGAATTTCCCATCTTGTATTGATTTGGTCAGCTTGATCAACGAACTCACTTCGGACAAGGAGAAGTTCAATTATAAAATCCGTACTCCTTGTTTCTTGCGCAATTATAAGACAAGTTCCTCCATGTAATTGAATATGTAGTTTTTTTCTTTCTCGTGCATTCTTCAAAATTTATTGTAATCTCTTAGACATCAACAGAATTATCTTTGACATCCTTTTTAATCTTATGAATAAGGTGCAACTACGATGAAAGAAATCTGCAATTCAAGAATCACACTCTCCACCATATCTTCTTTGGATCCATAACACCAGAACCTTCATGTTGTGCTAATTAAACTCTCCTTGTTTATTGTCGATATTGTATCACAGCTGTCTTGTTTACATTAATTTCTTATATAGAAATTCATTTGGTTTTGGTGTTTCTTTTGCATAATATCAAATATTGTTAGGATTATTGCCCATGATATCTTCTTGATTATACATACCTACATGCATTTGTATCTTATATACATATACAATACATCTTATGTATGAATGGCCTGTTAGCTTGTTATACATTTGGATTGTTTATGGTTCATTATTGATGATTCTTGAGGTCCAAGTTATGGATTTTACAATTCATTTCCCTTTTTCCCACAGTTACCTGGTCGCACTGACAATGAGATAAAGAACTTTTGGAATACACGGATAAAAAGACGACAGCGCATGGGTCTACCCCTTTATACTTCAAGTGTATGTTTTCAAGATTCGGATGATAAAAGTCATGCTGCCTCTGAGTATGGCTGCAGCGAGAAAGAAGTCAATGAGCTCTTTCATGGGAATGTTTTTGATGTTGCTGATGTTATGTTCGACAATTTTAATCACAATCTTGGAACTTTGACTTATACACCTCCATTTCCAGACATTGCCATGAATAATAGTGTTGCTGGTCAGAGTTTTGCACCTCAGGGTTATGGTTTAATCAATCCAGTTGTAGATCATGCCAAACGATGTAGAGAATCTGAAACCCTAATTCCCATCTTTCATGACAGTGTATCTGGTATTCTTCCCTCTTTTGAGCAGTTACCAGTTGAGCCCTATATGAAGATGCAGCGAATCTCAAGTCTAGGTTATCCATATGATCCTGATCCAGATGGGGATAATCTGGTACCTTCTGAAGGTGTCGTCTCTGGCAGCCATGCCTTTATAAATGGCAACTTCTCTGCTTCTAAGCCCATTCATGGGCCTGTGAAGTTGGAGCTCCCTTCACTCCAATATTCAGAAACCGATGGAAGTAGCTCATTTGCTTCTCCATACACACCTTTTTATGAGGCATTTGAGACGTATGTTGAATCTCCTAAATTGGTCTCTTTGCATTGTGAAAGTGTTTCTCCAAAGAACAGTGGTCTTCTAGACGCATTGGTTCTTGAGGCACAGGTGATGAGCGGTTCAAACAAGCAATCATCTGAGAAGAATTCAAATTCCTCTACCATAATACCTAACAGCATGGTGGGAAAGTCAGATCCTAATATTTCAGAGACAGAATGGGAAGATTATAGTAACCCGGTCTCTCCCTTGGGCTGTTCTGCTGCTTCTGTTTTCAAGGAGTATACCACTCCTATCAGTGGTTGTTCATTAGATGTACTTCCACATTCCAGGGCTGCATCCAGTAAGCATTCTTTGAATTTTATATTTCCTTCTGTAGATATTGTTTTCTTCTGATTATTTCCCTTCATTGGACGAACTATCAGAAATGTTAATAGGCATATTCTGCTGGTTGCAGTTGAAATCTTCCCAACTTCTGAACATCATACAGCCACGGTTGAAGGAAAGAATATCTGGAGGCCTGATGCTTTACTAGGATCAGAATGGCTCGAGGAAAGTTCTCAAAGTTCAAAAGGCCATTCCATGCTTAGTGGTGCCTTAGCAAGCCTTTTGGGACAGGATCTATGCACTGACTCAAAGCCTGTAGTTGCCGGAACATCAACTGCACTGGTTACAGGATTTGGGTTGGACTCCTATCCCTGGCATAATATGCCCAGTGCATGTCAAATGTCTGAATTTCCATGAATTTGTGGGCAGAACTTAATCAAAACCTCCCCCGGCATTTGATTACTGAACATGGGCATTTTTATTTCTTTGCAAAATGGTTGGCTGATATGGACACTCATTGTTGTTTCTTCCTATTCTTTCATCATTGCACTAGAAATGCTTCCTTGTATCTGGATATGCGTCTCTTGTGAGCAGGCTTTTTGTTGTTATTGTTGGTTGTTCAATAAATATGTGAACTTGACAAAGACATGCCTACCATTTGGAATTGCTCAATCTGATGGACTTGATTTCTCATATAACATCTACTTCAATGTACAACTCTTATAAGTGACCTTCTTGCTTTGACTTATTAGTCTGTTTCTCAATGTTAATGTTCTCTATGCTCATAGCTTGTTTGGCTTCTCATAACTGTGCATGGGCGGGCGGTCCCAGACATAGGTTGGGTCCTCTTCCCAACTTTTGACAATTTTTAACAATAATGTATATTATGTATTAAATTTAAAAATTGATTTGTGTTGCTATATTTTAATATCTTAATTGGGGATCCGCCTGTGTAATTGTGGTTGGCATGGAATAAACCTTTCTCTTTCATATTGTTAGCGATACATATTTTTTAGAAAAAAATAATTATGCTATATCTTTTAAAGGTAGCATTATTAATCACCACAGTGAATTAAAAAATGATTTGATTCTTTATTTATTATCAATCGGTAGGTGATTAATACACATACGATGATATTATACCTTAATAGGGTAGTAGAAATATTAAATCATATTTTTTATTATTTTTTCCCTTATTTTGAATACATCATTCAGTTTTGTGTGTACAGAGAGAAATGCATTTCTTCCAAATTACGTGGGAGGTCTATTGACCTAATACATGGAAAAACATAAAATGGACATGAAAGTTATCAATGTTAGGATCGAAGTTTATAAGTATTATATTATCAATAAAGAATGTGGTGTGTTCGCTTATTAGGAAAATATAATGCACCTTTTTAGATATTAAAGTCCAAACGGTGTACATACTTATCCTTTCAGATCCCTTTTTTTTTGCATATTTACGAATTTTGATGTATGAAATATTGCATTTCCTGTAGATGAGTTAACACATTTTCTTACCTTCATATATTTGCAATTTCATTAGCTACTCAATGTTTAGTTGTTATTTATTTGCCTAAATTGTTAATAGTTAACATTTGAAATTAATTAATTGATGAAACAACATATTAACTGATTCAGAGTTCTTGCATTTAACATGCATTTTCACTTATGAGATACTTATTTCATATAATATGAATATGCTGTTTGAAAAATAAAATAAAAATAATTTAAATTGCCGAATGACGTTTTCAGTACTCCAATTAATTAAGAAGAGCTAATAATAAGTGACATCTCTTAATTCACCGAAAAAAAAGTGACATCTCTTAGAACAGTGTGGTGTGTAAATCTTCAACAACAACAACAACAACAACAAAATCTTATCTCACTAGGTGGGGTCGGCTACATAGATCATACGACTCGTTGATCCATGTTCATGAGATTCGACAAGATTTTACGCTGGCTGTCGAGGCCTAACACAACCCTCCTTTATCCGGGCTTTGTGTAAATCTTCAACATTTAATCTTTATTTTTCAACGTCTAGTAGCTCTTTAAATCCAAGAAAATGTTTCTTTTCATATATACAGACGCAATATTCGATTATTGCATTAATATTATTTTTTTGTAAAATTTTACTTAAATTAAGCTCACAATTTTTTTTTGTTAATTCAATGATGGATTGCATTATTTTTTTTGGGTCGACAACCTCACATCGTTAAAAATTAAATCAAATAATTAATTAGTAAATGGAGAATAATTTTTTTTGGACAACAAACTTAACACTGAAAAATATGCAATCCTTTAATTTTCTTTCCAAATTCTTTGCCCAAGAAAATATTTTCGAAAATTTATCACATCACCTGATAGGCACGTGATAGAGTTTGTTTTTGTAATTTGTGTATAGTTTTTTGTAATTCAATATATAGTTTTTTTATTTTTTTTAGCAGGAAAAGAGAACTGAGAAAAATTAATTAAAAAAACCCTCATCAAAACCCTGTTAGAATAAAGCGGTCGCTTTTTATGCTGCGCTGCGGTGCGAGAAAAATGGCGGCAATCCTCCCAAAATCGCCCGTCCTCGCTGCCGGCCTCAGTCTCCTCTCCGCTCCTCCCAGGCCATCTCCTCGTGCTGCAACCTCGATGCGTCTCTCCCTCGTTCGGGGCCTAAATCCTGGCAACGGTGTTGCGTTTGGGGACATTGGACGCCCTCGTCTTCTGCTGGGATTCGCCCAGAGGGGCGTCGATTTCGTCAGATTCCGAGCGGTATCCGATGGCGGAAGCGGCGGCAATGGCGCAGGCGGAGATGGCAGCGGAAGTGGAGGGTGGGGCGATGGCGGCGCTGGTGGCGGAGGTGAAAGCGGGAGTGGAAAGGATAAGTTTTTCTTATCGTGGTAATGGAAGCTTCAGAATTCCTCCTTTACTGTGCATTTCAATTGGCCGTCGTTTAGTTTATTTAGGAGCTAATAACCTGTCCATTTTACTATTTGCGAAATATCTCCAAGGTATCATTATTTCGCTTCTGCTTTCAAGCCAAGTCGACTTGTTCTAGCCATCCAAAAACCATTTTGTACTTTGATATACTTAATAGGAAATCTAGGTTTTCTTGGTGATGTAAAAAAGACGCAAATTCTTTGGCCGTGCCGAATGTAGTTCAGTTTTGTCTTCTTGCAATTCTTCTTGTAAACGCTAATCAAGTTGTTGTGTTATTGTCAATATTGACGGTAAATAGTCGGAAAGGTTACGTTGTTATGTCGATAGGTTGGGTAAGAGAAGGTTAATCTAAAGGCCTAGTGTTGTAGTTATTTAACTACTGATTACTTCGAGGTAATAGATAGATGTAAGGATATTCGTCTCTTATCCAAACACCTGAACATTTTCTTAAATCAGGTATCTGATGGCACTCGATAAGCACCCAGTGATTACTAAAGCGATTACATCTGCACTTCTTACACTGATTGGAGACTTGATTTGTCAGGTTCTTTTGCTCTCCTTTCAATTGATTCCGTTTTTTTATATTATTTTCAATTGTTCAATTAATTTATATCCTACATTATAGTGGCGTTCTGATTGCTGAGTTGCATTTTCTCCTAATCTGACTATTCATGGGTGAAAAACTTTTACATAAACATGTTAGGTTAAGTAAAGTTAAAATACAAAAGACATCGTATAGAAGTCATAGTGTTCTGATTTGTCACAGTTACCTGAAACCATCTTGAATGTGATTCTAAATCGTGAAAACTTTTTTTATGCAAGAAAAAAAATCAATGAGCTTCGGTCCGTGTTCAAACAATCGAACTACCTGCTCTCAAGAAAAAATAATCGAACACCCATTGCACAACCATCACATCACCCTTACATATCTAACATCAATTTTTTTTAGAAGTGACTTAATTTTTATTCTAAAAAAAGTGACTTAATCTTATGGGGTGTGTGCAAGCGTGCATCCTTGAAAGCTTCAGATGTCATCTCTGAACAACTCCTGAACCGTGTGTTATGGATCATAAAGTAGTATAATTGCATATTTTGTTTGCTTGATCGTGTTTTCTATGATTGATTCTTTTGGGCTCTCTAATGCAAGAGCATATTTCTAATTCTTATCATTATTGTTGCACCAGTTTTTGATTGATAAAGTCTCGAAGTTGGATGTGAGACGGACATTTGTCTTCACTTTTTTGGGACTTGTTTTGGTTGGACCAACGTTACACTATTGGTAAGTACTTGTGCTGCTTTGTCGCTATAAATATAGTACCAACAAACTGTCATTCTAGTTATTAGCATCTTTTCTTGCACAAGAGATTTCCACTCATAGCTTGGGGAGAAGTTAGTACTTGTCCAATACGGTCAGTCTGGTTCCCTCTCATTTGATGATCTTTGCATATGATGAAATTTCCTTTGAGAGGTCCAAACTATGGAATTTTGTGTCCAGATGTGTGTTTGAGCATGCAGAGTAAGTGCATATCCATGTTGGAAATTTTTGTTTGATCTTGATCTTTTCATCTTGAAAAACTAATTGAAATATTACTTTTTCATCCATGGTATGTTATTCCTTTATTTCTGTGAGACGAGCAATGCCAACTTTTTGCATGTTGAGTGCAGGTACTTATATCTAAGTAATTTGGTAACCTTATCTGGAGGCTCAGGTGCATTCGCGCGCCTTCTTCTTGATCAGGTTGTTTTTTCTTTTTTCTTTTCTACAAGGCCTAACTTTTTTTATTAAGATGTACTGTAACCAAAAAATATATTCTTTATGTTATCTTTCCCTTTAAATGCATTTATTGGTCATCATTCCCAAATAAAACTTTTTTACATCTCCTGGTGCAGTTCATCTTTTCTCCAATCTTCATAGGAGTCTTCCTTAGTGCAGTTGTTGCTTTGGAGGGTAAGCCTTCTCAAATAAGGCCAAAGCTTCAACAGGTGAGGCATTCATATGAATCTAATTCATATTTTCACTATGCTACACTTGATGGGCAGCATGTGCTGTGTGTGCATCATGATGCTCATTCTATATGCAGGACCCTGCTAGACATGCGTGCGGCAGGGTTATTGTCCTCTTCAATTAACCCTTTTACACAGGGTGCATCGTGGTGTTCATTCTATATTTACTTCCCTGTGTTATGTCTCTAGGAGTGGTTCTCGTCAGTGCTTGCAAATTGGCAATTGTGGATACCCTTCCAGTTTCTCAACTTTCGGTTTGTTCCACAAAAGTTCCAGGTGATATATCATTTTTTCCATAGCAACATTGTTGCCTGAGATTTGAAACAATGGTGTGCAAAAATTAATCTAGTTAAGATTCCGGAGTAAGTTATCAGCAAGCACATGTTTGTCATTATTGATTTGATTGCGAGAGCTCATATTTTTTATATTTCCAAGGCTGTAAGTTTAAGAAAAAGCATTAAGTGTTGAACCTTGGCGCTTTTTCATCTTTATGATCTTTTCCGTTGCCCTTTTTACACCATAAATGATTCATATGCCCCTGATAATGAACTCCAGGTTCTTGCTGCGAACTTTGTGGCCCTCGCCTGGAATGTGATCCTCTCTTTTAAAGCTCATAAAGAGGTGGTATTGAAGTAGGCTCGCATTTTCTGTTCATGTCCGGCGAAGAGTTCTCTTTTCTCTGTGCTCCAACCTGCGTCATCACTTGGGAACCCTGCGACTTTTTCGGTTTTATGTTTGATAGCTGACCGTTAAAGCTTGTAAAAGAGTGTCATGTACTCTATAAACCCAACTCAGTGAAAGTAGAATATGTGCAGACCTCCATGTGTATCGTCACAGTGATGTAAACATCGTGGATCTGAGAGTGCCAAGTAAGATACTTTCCTTTTTTTTCTTTAATTAAATCTAAGATAATTTTCCTTTGAATGGGGATCTGTATGATGATAAGTTAATTTTCATCGATACCGAAGTTGGGCCTGTGTTTGCAGATATCTTCATTAAAATAGCATTTGCAGCGTTAGATATAATACCAGTTTAGCTGTTCTACAATTTGAAAACAGAACTCGAGCCCAATGAACGGAAAATAAAGAAAAAGTGGAGCACAGGGCATGAGTTAGGAGACCAGAACGGTATTTCCAATAGAAAAAAAAAAGTTGTAATCAATGGCCTTCTTTACATCCTGAATACTCATAAATCTCCTCCCTTTCCAAATACATGTCAAACAAACATCCAACCATTGAAACTACATCTATTTTTTACTTTCCAAAATTAACTAACTTTTCATTTCAAAATTAAGATAATTACTAATGTTAATTTTGATATTGACCATTGGATGCTTGATTCACACTTGTATATGTATAAAATTAATTTTAATAAAAAATAGACTCGCCTCAAATGAGGAAACAAAAGTGTTAAGGATGTACAAAAAGCATCTTGAACACTTCCCTACATATTAAATTAGGGTGCAATTCCATAGGTCTGAATTTTCAAATTGATATCATTTTAATTTGACGATTTAAAACATAAATAATCTGATTATTTGATCAAAATGATATCAATCTAAAAGTAGATTGTACGAAAGTTGCATATTGTGATTGCACCTTAATATGTGTCTATTAAAAAAATTATATACATAACAATTTAACTCTCAAACAATCATTGCTTCAAATGCTACACTGAAATTATCTTTCAATGAATCAAACCACTTTTGTTCAACAAATAAAATTTAATAGTATTGCTGAAAAATAGAAATTAAGTTGCGAAAACGATGAAAATGGTTGGGGAATTTGTTTATTTAAAAACTAATAGAAAATAAAAGAACTAAAGTGAAGATAAATGGAAATATTCCAATGAAGGAAAGACTTTATGATTTGAAAAAATTCTTTAGGATAAAACTACTCTTATTTATCAATCAATATTATAAAGTTCAGTTAAAAATAAACTGAATACGCAAAAGTCTACTATCGTAGGTGTGGTCCTTCAAGTCCTTCCTACTCTACTGAGATTCATATAACCACATCTAGAACTTCACAATCTCCTCTCCATGCATTCAACATCTTCCCTTGAACTTGTTTTGTTCAACAACTCATAAGCGATAACTACCTAGTTGTCCCTAGTACGGCGATATCAATTTAACAATAGCTTTTCAACTAATAACCTAACTTAACAAACATGATCCTTGTAACCCGACTACCCTTCCATTGGTCATGAACAATACTAACTCCCACTCGGGAGAGAAATTAATGTCCAACATGAAAGATGTAAAAATTTGAGAGAATGGACCGTAAATCACTCGAATTTGCAACAATTCATCAATACACCCATCACATACTTTGGTTAAGGGTTATTCCTGGAATAAACAATTTTATTCTCAGTATGTTCATCTCATGGGAGCAACAATGTTCGAGGATGGGGTAAGAACAAATTTGCCTATGTTTTTTTTTTTTTGCAATTATTAGCATAGGGTCCACAAAGTTTCTAAAATTGATGTTTGATAAGAAAAGTGAGAATAATATTTTATTCTTCAAAATTAATCTTGCACTAAGCAAGTATTTAATTATAATAATTCAAAATAGAAATGACAACAATTCAACCCACAAGTAATTCTCAACAATGACTAACTGGCTTAATTACCTATAAAAATATGAAGCTTCAACAAAAAAAACAATTAAATATATGTTCAATTAGTTATTTAAATAAATAGTTTCTAGTTAGTCTAGTTTGTTTCACTATTAATAAAATATTATCTATTAAATAAGTACTATATTATAGTAATTAAACAAGAACTACAAATCAAGGATTAATATTTACCAATGGCTATTTTAAATATATGTTCTAACCCATCAGTTGTGATAATATAATAGTTAAAGTTATTAATATTCAAAATATTAAATTCAATTATTATTTATTTATAGTGTACCTTTGTGCACAAGTTAATATTCAAAATATTACATTCAATTATTATTTATAGTTTTGAGCACAATTTAATAAATGTCAAATTAAATCATCAAATAATAAGACAAAATAAAAAAAATTGAGAACCAATTATTTGTTTTTGTAGAACATTATTGTTCTTACATTTGAAACAATTCATGATGATTTCATAAATTTTGTGTTTTTTAAATTTTGAAAAGTTAATGGGGGCATATGTCATTGAAGTGCTCTTGTTCTAGAGTCAAATAGATTCTAAAAGGTTTTACTCTTGCAAATATTTATGAAATTTAGAAACAAGCACATGATTACAAAAAGTTCTAAAACAAATTAGTTTCTTGGATTTTGATAGGATGATTGTGCATATTATTTTTCAGTTTTAACAAAGGGGTGAAGGTTTTATCTATGACTTTGTCATTATATTGCAAAATTATTTTTATGAAAGGTTTAATTCTAATGGCATGACTCATGAAAAGCTTGTAAATTAGTAAAGAATTGTTGGTTCATTTATAACTTTTGTGTTGTGCACTTATAATAAATTATATCATATTTACAATTATATTATATATCATATTTATGTCTACCTTTATGTTCATTCTTATTTATGTACCATAAGATATGCATTTGAATCATAAGTTCCCTCTCGATGAAAATACATAAGATGTGTCTTATGAATGAATAAATAAATAAATAAATAAATGCACCCCTTCTACATCCTTCCAATTAAAAGACAATAACTGACATATTATTGTCTTCCTCTTCAAACATTTCAACAAAGAAGAAAGGAGGAGAATGAAATGGCTTGAATTTTTAACTAGTAGAGTTAGAACAAAAAAGATGCTCCATATGTCCTTTTTTAACTTAAGAACACTTAAGAAATTTTAGCATTGTTAGTTTTTTTCAAAAAAAAAATATACAAATGCATAACTTACATATTTGGAATTGTTACTAGTCACATAGCAGTAAGCGAGAGTAACTCAATCTAACATTGTGAGGCGTTTGGTTTGAGAATAAACATCAGAATATGATAATATTCTCGAAATATAACCAAACATCACACAGAATAAATATAAATTGGTCAAACTTTGATTTTCTAAAAATCATGTTGAAAAATATGAAATCGCTACTTTTAACCCATGGAGGAGAATACATGTATTCTTTCAAAACAAAAGAATATAGATATTCTCAACTTTTTAACATTTTTTCAATTTCATTTTTTATTATTAATTCATACATATTATTATTATTATTATTATTATTATTATTATTATTATTATTATTATTATTATTATTATTATTATTATTATTATTATTATTATTATTATTATTGATATCAATTATTCATAATAAAATATTTAAATATAAATATTATAGTTTCAAGTTATATTTTCCTTGGACCAAATACCAAAGGGACTAAAAATATACTTACTTTTCAAAGAATAGGATATCATCTTAGTTTATTCTATCCAAAGATATCCTTCAACCAAACGTGGAGAGTATTTGGAGTTGTTCTTGAACTGAAGAGTATTTGAATAGTATTTGGAGGGGGTAGGAAGGGTGGTATATGGGAGTATAAGTCATGTTTGAATAATAATTTTATATTAGTTATGATGGGTGGGTGGCGTTAAGTCCTCCTAACATCATATTTTTTATTTCACTAAATTGGTGGAACGAAAATAAATTAATAATTTTAGATTAAATTAATCCTTCCTCTTTCTTCTCTCTTGTGTTGTCTCTCTCCATCTCTCTTTTCTTTTCTCTCATCAATATCTCCTCTCTCTCGTACTAGTAAACAAATATTATGGTGAAACAAATTTTTATCTATATTTATTTTTTATCCATTTTAACTTTTAAAATAGATGCATGAATGAAAATTTTATATAAAAACAAATAATATAATAAACAATAGAAAAAATATGTCAAACAAAAAATAAAAGAGAAAATAAATTAAGTAATAAATAAATATATGATAAATATTTGTTAATCGTTAATCATTATAAATATATAATAAAGGCTAAATAACTTTTACATAAAAAAATCTTCATTATCTCACCGCACATCTTATATAATTTATTATTAAAATATAAAATTTTTAATGACACATCACACTTCACCACCTCATCAGCTCTTCATTTATCATTTGCCAAACAAGTGTTGTTCATTGCTCCAACCCATAGTTTCTCTAACATGTAGAATATTGACAACAAAATTTGCTAAATGTGTTAGATGAGCATGCCTAGTTTCTATCGAGACAAAACCTCACGCCGTCCTAGTCGAAGAGGTAGGTTCTTCAATGATTCAATAAAAAACGACACCCAAAAGGACCAAAATTACTTTGATATATATTATTTATATAATGATTTAAAAGTGCCAAGAATTCCCTATGCTTATCTTAACTTAATTACACGTTACAAATAAATTTGTTATCTCACACTAATTTCTTTCTCCGATAATATCGGAATCCCATTTCCCCCTTTCTCTTTATCCAACAGAAGCACATTTTGTTTCTCCTCTTTTCGTCCGCATAATTGGGCATATGAGTATATGACCATGACCTTCGTAACGGCCGTTACATCTTAATCTTGAGACGACACGATTTGGAAACGATCTTAGCGCCGGCCGTCAGCTTGTCCGCCGTCAGATCGCACTGCACCTTCGCCGTGACCGTCCAGCTTGTAACGGACCCAAGCTTGGCTCTGACGGGAACCTTCAGGTCCAGGCGTAACGGCACCGCGCCACGGTTCTGCCCCGTCACCAAGTCCCGGCGCGTAGCGGATGACAGCGTCACTCCCGATCCCTTCAGGGCCGTCCGGAACACCGTTACGTTACGCGTGGGCTGGTGAAACGTCGGCCAGGATCCTCGGGCGAGCGAGACGCCGTCATATGAGATCGATATGTAGCTCCCGTCGCGATAGTAAATGGACACCTTCTTGTTGGGGTTATCCGCACGGACGGCGACGTCGAACTCCGGCGAGATTGGGACGCCGTCGCCCGAGAGATTGAGGCCGGAGACTGAGATAGAGTCAATGGAGTAGTTTGGGGCCTTCGGGCGGTACACGAGGTAGAGGACCGCGGCGGCTGCACCGGCGGCGACGACGAGGAGGACGAGGGCGAAGAGTGACCAGCAAAGGCAGCGGAAGCAGCGGTGGCTGGCGCGTCCGGAGGCCCTGCGGCGCGTGTAGGCGGCGTACCGGTGGGCGTTCTCCGGCGGGGGCACGCGGTAGATCTGGTCCTTGGGGACCTGGATGACGTAGGTGCCCGGCTTGGGGGGAGTCTTGGGGTGGAAGTTCTGTGCGGAGGCTGAAGAGGACCGAGGAGTCTGCGTCGACTCCGGCGAGAGTCCATCGCCGGAGACCAGGGGCTCCGTTGTCTCGGGGTGCACCCGGTCCGACATCATCGTCGGCGTTCTGAGACACAGGAAGTGAAGCAAAGGTCAGTGCAATCATATTATTATATCGCTTAAAAGGGAAAAAAAACATCGCATTTGATGCTTACAACGTGTTTGAATTAACGATCGAACGATCCAAAATACGATTTTTAACAATCTCACAGCAGTTGTTGAACAGAAGAAATTAAACCACCAAACTTTTTAAAAAAATCACATTTTGAGGATAAGAAAAAAAGGAGGCATCTGTGCTGCTGTTTCAGATGCTTTTATCGACATCAGATTCATCAGATCGGTAAACAAAAATGTTGAAGCAAGAAATAAATCAAATACGCTGAGAAATCAACGCGACCAACAAACAATAGAAAGAACATCTCGTGAATGCTGCAAAATGAGACAGATTTCCAAATTGTATTCGTTTGATTCCCTGAGAAAAATGAATCAAGGGCTGACCTTCGGACTGTTGTGGAGAGAGAAAGGGAGGAGAGAGAAGAAGGATGAGAGAGATGAGAGCCGAAAGACTCGCCGTATATAAACGAGAGAGAGAGAGAGTTGAGTTAGGATTTCGGGAAACGAGAAGGACTACTTGAATGCTTGTCATGTAAACTTTCATGGCTGGGTAACACTTTGTAATCCACGCCCCCCTAAACATATTCTTAGATGTTTCTTTTTTCTTATCTCTTCTTGCCATTTTGAGAATTTGTATTAGTAATTTAGTATCACCTCCTGTTATTTTTCAGTTAGAAATAGAATCGATATTATTGTTAGACGTAAATATAATATATATGAAAATATGAAGAAGAAGGATATTCTTATTGGACTTCCCTGAATTGATATTGTTCATTTTCTTTATAATCATGAATCCATGATCAAGGGTCACTGAACAAAAAATGGTGCAATGTTATTAAAATAGAATATTTTGAATTTATGACCGAGATGCAGGAGTAAAAATATTATGAGTCTGTCAGTTTATTTCGTTTAAAGATCACCCTTTATTTTTTTTTCAATATTTCTTTTAGATTTTAGTAAACTTTATTCGAGTGGTTTCTTGGAATCCTAATTTTTTTTATAGATTTTATGTTTATGATAATTAATAATATTAAAGTTCTTGTTTCCCCGTCAATTAATATTTACAAATTATATGTGTTAATATTACTAGTTGTAACTTATTATTTTTCTACATATATAACCATATATATATATATATACTGAAATTATTGAAAATATATAATAAATTTTATGGTACTCTTTGGATGTTTTTTTAATTTAAAAGTAATCTAATTTTTTCGTACTTCAATTAATTTTTAACTTAGGATTTTTTATTTCTAATTTTTTTCCCTTCCACTCTTGTTGGTGAGCTTTTCACAATACAAAGATTATATCAACATTGTTATTTGTTTTACTCATAAATAAAAGTAATAAAAATTTATTAGGGATGACATGGCTAGCTATGAAACCTCCCTCTCATTTCTCTTCTTTCTTTCTTTCTTTGTTTATTTATTTATTTATATTTTTTTCTGACCAAGATATCTTGCTCTGTGACCAGCTGTTCGTTCACTTTCGCCCATAGAGTTTGAATGCATAATTCCAAAGTTGTTTTGTTATTTATTTATTGTTGCCATAAATGTAAAAGGGTATATTTATGTGGTATATACGCGTATAAGTTTATGGATCAAATGAATAATGATGTCAATAACTTTTTTAAATATCATATTTTTACCATTGATTAGTGTAAATGTTTTGTGTCAATTTGTGTTGCGACTAAGTTTGGTTGTCTTTCGACAAGTAAAATAGTAATTTCTTCGAGTTTTAAATGAATATTCAATTGACAGATTAATTTTAAGTGTATTTAGACGGAATTAGATATAATAATAAAAAAAAGTTGATTTATTAGATTACTTACCGACGAGATATGAGAATGAGAAATATAAAATATATTTTTAATGTAGAGAAAGATTAAGTTGAATAAAACATTATGATAATTAATTTTCTTTAAGCATCTATTATAATGTAATAAATATTATTATAATATAAATATTATTTATAATATAACATATTCAAGAAATAAATAATAAATTGTTTTACTGATATAATTAATGTACTATACTTACTATGAATATTTCTCTTGATGAGTTTAATATTTTAATTGATTCATCCGAATAGGTTAGTTATTATTGTGATTAACAAGAAAAACAAGTTTAACATATAATATTTAATTGCTTGACTTATTCAAACAATTTTTTGTTACATTAATTTTTTTATTAACCGGATGTAACATGTTTAAATAAAAATTAGTGAGTCACTTACATTCTTTAATTAAATAATTATTTTTTTATAAAAATAGTAAAAAAAATATAATGTAATTTAAAAAAAATGTAAGAAATAAGAGAGAAATGAAAAAAACATGAAAAATGATTCACTTCGTCCGCATAATAAGAGTCGATCACACCAAAATGATAAAATCATGTTTCTAAAATCAAAGTCACGTGACTCTAATTCAATAACTTTAGTTATATCTTCGTTCATAAATTTACATTTGCTACAACCAATTGAAAAAAAATTTCCCATGATTTTTTTCTTGGAAGGGTTGTCTAACGTCAGATTTTGAATGCATTTCCCTATCTATACACAAGGAATATCTAAAAAAAATTAGCAATTTTTAAACTGCCCTCATTCAACTAATTTGTGTATTTCTTTCCGTCTTTTAAGTAATTACAATCGATTTCATAGGACAAAAAAAAAGAAGCATGATATTGCCACTTCAATAAATATTATTGTCAAATAACTCATCATACAATGAAGTGGGAATAATAATTTTTAGGCAAGTGAGAAAGAAAGGCTGTTGATTATTTTTTTCTTCCATATAATAGTGAATAATGAGGATAAGAATACGACAAAAGACGAAGGAATTTTTTTTAAGAAAAAAGGGACGCGGATAATTTTAAGCACATTTTTAAAAAATAGGGTACGAACTCGTTATGCCACGACAGCATTTTTATTTAATTCTGCTAACCAGTAATTTATTAATGGATTAAAATAAATCTACACATTAATTGGCTTCTTGGCTTAATCCACTCCCAGTTATGTGAGCCGCGTTGGGGACGCGGTGATGACGTACAAGCCATCTGTGTACCAATTTATGCCGTGCATGAATAAAGTTGTAAAAGTTTGGAGTCCAGCTGTAAGGTACATTAAAATGGATCCAATTTAATATAAATAATATATATTGTTTTTTATATCTGCAATACCTTTTAATATATATAAATTATATAAGCAAAAAATTATTAGGAAAAAATAAGCGTGTGAAGCGCTTTCCGTGTGAACCGTGTGTTAAACGGTCTTAGACATATTTTTCTTCATTTTTTTATGTCTTTCTTTACTAATAGCTTAAATGATTATTCATCATTCATGACGGATAATAATGTGCAGAAGTTTGTCAAAATTCAAAAATGATGAAAAAAATTATTATTAATGATTTGAATCAGATATTCATTATCCCCAATGACCCTCTAAACTATTAATAAAGAAAAATGTCGAAAAAAATAAATATAAGTATGTCTAAAGTCGCTTCACACGTGCTTTAATATAAGTATTTGTTATATTGAATCTTATATGACCTGTTATAAAATAAAATGTTACCTAATTTTATTATAAGTATAAAATTAATAAAACTATAAATTTTCCAACAAAAACCATTGTATTTATGATTTTTCAAGAACGGATTTTCGATGGTAAACATTTATATAACTTTTTAGATTAATTCCTTAAATCTCTTCTGAACCATAGTGATTTTTTGTCTCTATCCGTAATATATGAACTTATCATAATGCCCCCTAAACTATGTCACGATTTTCTCTTTAATCCATTCCGTGTGATTCTGTTAACTTCTCCGATAGGGGCATCAACACCTCTATTTTTAATTTATTATTATTATTATTATTATTATTATTATTATTATTATTATTATTATTATTATTATTATTATTATTATTATTATTATTATTATTATTATTATTATTATTATTATTATTATTATTATTATTATTATTATTATTATTATTATTATTATTATATGAGAGAAGAGTGATTTCGTCTTTTCATAAATTAAAAAATTAAAAATAATAAGAAAGTTAACGTAATCGGATGGATGGACTAAATTGAAAATCGTAGTATAGTTTAGGGAAGTGTTGCGGTAAGTTCATGTATTAGGGATAGACGTAAAAAATCATTACAATTCAAAGGAGGTTTAAGGAACTAATACTAAACTTTTTTAATATTAAAGAGGTGTATATTGGTTTCTCTTTACAGTTTTTTTTAATGGACAAAAGGCAAATTTTAATGTAGCTAGAAGAGAATTGTACTATTGACTCAATTTACTAGCAGATTAAGCTAGAAATGTCCTGTTGATTACATATTTTAGTTGGAAGATATCTAATAACTTGCAACTAGGACAAGCCTTAGCTATGATTGAAAATGCACCAATAGGGGGTTGAATTGAATCCAGATGCCTCAAAGCAAACCAGTTGAAATAAACAGACAGCTATAAGATGAATCACAGCTGGATGCCATGCATTTTTTAATTTTATTGCAGAAGACTGTAAGTATTATGATGTGGACATGGATTGCACTTAGGAAGGCATTCCTAGAATGCAAAATAAATAATATATTGTCATTCTCACTCATAATTATGAGTGATACGGCTACAAGTAAACTTAGCTTGCCAAGTCCCCCATGATTTCGCCATCATATGTTGGTTTTTTTCTTTTAATTCTTTGACAGTGTTATTGTGTGCAATGGCACATTCAGTTTGAATTGCAAATACAAAAACAAAGAGAGTAAAAGAGAAATGAATTGCAGCTATGATGGTGCTGTAAAGCATTTTCCATGTTTGAAACTTGTCTTTTTTTTTCTAGAGAGGGGACTTGTTCTGCCCAAAAAAGAAAATAGCACTTGTCTGATACTTCTGTGAGTTTATTTCTGCCCACCGGCACTGACATTTATTTCCACTTCTCTTTCAGGCGAGTCTCACTCATCAGCAGAAATTCTGCAGCTGTCTGAGTCCAACAACCGGTTGAAGCTTTCAGACACGGAAAGATGAATCTTTTCAGGTATGAATTTGACCATTAACTTTACTTGGATGATGGTAACCACCTTTTCCTTTTTCTTGTTAAGCAGCTCGTTATGACAATAAGACCTAGAATGAGGTCTTATGCAGAACCCAAATCAGAAACAAATCGATCTCAAACTGTATGAGAGCTCTGGAAAGGGTCCAAGACAAGAACCTTAAGCTAAGTAACAGCTGCTGGTAATCGATAATTGGGTACCAATTGTTCAAAATGTTAATTGCTTTTTAGTTATCTATTCTCATTTGGAAGATCGGAGTGGCTTAAGAGTGGAATTAAAACTTTATTGAAGGAATTTATTTTATTTATCAAGAAAATAATGACATGTCTTCATCTTTAAGTTTGCATGGAAGTTCAAGCTTAATTAACATTCATAATGCTATGAGATTAAACTTGTCTATTAACTTAATGCAGGGCTTGTAAAATGCTAATTAATCAACACAGTTTCTTTACCTCGGGCCAACAACATTACGAATCATTGAGAGTTATATTTCAGTATCACGAACTCCTTTTAAGTGGCAACACATTCCTCATACTGAGTGGCAAACAATTGACATCCTCATTGGAACATGACCAAATCAAAGCTAATTCTGAGTAACACTATCGATTGAATGCTATCTACATATTCACTTCGAAATCATGCAAAGCCATGTGACCAAGGGGTCAAAACATGCAACAAGGTTTTGTCCTGAAAGCATGAGAAGTCCATTGTATGTTGGAACAGGATTTTTACCTATCATTGGATGGAGAAAAAAAGAGAGGTAGTCTGAGGGCAGCTTGTAAAGCAAGAGAATTGATATAGAAACAGCAATATGCACCAGCATGAAACAAATGCAATGCCTATCATCGCAATTACATGTTGCCAAGAACTTTACCTTCACTAAACCAAAACCATCATGAACATGTGATTCATATCCTTTCAGAATGACTACAGCAGAATGATCTACTGAACATTGTTGGTATAAGACCTGATTTATAAGCATGGCAGAATGATCTACAGACGTTTTCTACCAGAGCGAAAAAATTGCACTAGCCTCTTTCTTTCAGTTTATGGGACTAATTGTTCTGCCATATATCTCGGCGGTCAAATAGGTTTAAAAAATATTAGGAAGCGAACTATAAAATCTGAATGTTAACTTTCAGCAATAATAGATCACTACGAAGGTAAGGAAAATCTTGCAACAAATTCATCAGACTATTTGAACGTAAGCACAAAATGGAACAAAAACATAAGTTTTTACGAAATGATTTTGGAAACCTGCTACTAGTTGAAATACATCTTAAAATAGCAGACAGATCAAGCAGAATTCCTGAATAGCAACTCAGAGGCAATAGCATTTCAGTGATAAATAGAGAGTACAAATCAATCATAGCTGACTAACTACAATGGGAGACAACAGCCATAAAGTACAAAGAATTAAACTTGAATTTACTGTCTCATCACTATTACAAGAAATACCAACACATACAAGCTGGCTTTAAAAACAAAACACCTATAGAGGAAATTAATGCACATGCAATAGAACCCGAATAAGCAGTTCCCAGCATACACAAATCAATTAGGGGGAAAAACCCTCAAGCACAAAACCCCAAAACTTTTCACACAATGTACCACCAAACTCTACCCAAAAATTGACAAGAGTCATGGTGTAGAACAAACAACCAAAATAAACCTCCAACATAAAGATGGAAAAACAAAACTAAAGGACAAAACCATATCCAAATCAGTCGGAATCACTTGAACTAGAACTTGAGCTTGAGCTTGAACTTGAGCCCGAGTTGTTTGAGTCATGTTTCGTCCTCGACTTCTTTGAGGTTGAAGTCAAGGCACTTGTACTCGAAGTACTAGTGGATCCCTCAACTTGTGACTTTTCATCTCCCTCTTCCACTGTTAAACTGTTTTCCCTTGTCACGCCTTCCTCCAATTCATGTCGTTCTTCAACATTTTTCTCCTCAACCATGTCTTTCATCAGCATATCCAGGGATTCTGTTACTTTTGGTTCTTTATCACTTTTTCCATCAACGGAATGCAGATGTAGAGACACATGTAAGTCCTCAAAGGTTTTTGCTTCTATGACATGCAATACTGATTCCATCTCAGTTGACTCTCTGGTAAACTCATCATTTATAGTCTTCAAATATCCAGCTTCAGAGAGTACGTGTCTTTCTAAACCGACTTCATCTTGATCTTTCGGGATACTATCTGCTTCAGTTGAAGTTGAGGCACTAAACTTTAAAGTATCAATGGAACCCTCAACTTGGGATTTTTCAGCAATCTCTTCCACTCTTAAGCTAATTTTCTTTGCTATACCTTCCCCCAACTTACCTTGCTCTTCTGAAATTTGCTCTTCAACCATGTCTTCCAAGGCCACATTTATGGATTCTGTTACTTCAGGAGCTTTCTCACTTTGTCCAACAGAAGGATATTGTAAAGCCGCGTGTAAATCTCCGAGGGTTTTTGCTTCTATGAGAATCAATTCTGGATCCATTTCAATCGACTCTGGGATAAATTCATCACTTAGAGCCTTCAAAGATCCAGCTTCAGATGGTGTATTTCTGTCTAAAGCCACTTCATCTTTTTTCATTTGTTCCAAGTATTTCTGTGTACTCTCTGCTTTAGTAGATTCAAGAACAAGTTTGACTGTTGTTGTGCCATCAATATTCAACTCTGGAGCTGAAGACAGTATAGTTCCTCCATAAGGTGCACTAGGTGCTGCGTTAACTTCTGGAATAGATCCTTTCTCAAGAACATGAGATGTAGGATTGTAAACAGTCTGTTCAAGATCGCCAGGATATGATAAAAATGAAGACTCAGCTTCTGATTCATCGACACTAAGATGATTGTCAACAGAGTGCATCTCGTGGAACCCATGAGCACTGGATGCAGAATGTGGACTGACGGATATATCAACATGTGCAATGGTTTCACCTTCGGAGTGTGGCAGATGAGATCTAGTCTGAACATCAGAACTTGAAGAACCAGCACCAATTTCTTCAGATTCGACATAAGTATGCGAATGCGATTCAGATCCTTGTTGAGTATACTTCAGGCCCAGTACATTAAAGTCTCCAACAGTATCCAATTCTGAAAGAAGACTTTCATCAAAATTTTTAAATTCAAAGTTGTCATGATTGATTTCATCTAACTCCTCAACAGGACTATACAAAATCTCCATAGGAACATCTTTGTGCATGTTTTGAGCTGCATTCTTGATGTCATCACTTAATTCTGATGGACCAGCATTCGGCTGGACATTCATATCAGAATTCTGTGTAAAAACTGAAAAGCTAAATGTCTCTGTTTGTTCACTTGACTGCAATTCATTGATACCACTATCATGATCAGTAACAGCATGATACCTAACTGAAGAATTGTTATCTTCTGGCACAAAAGAAAAATCAATACTTTCATCTAGAGTAGCAGTTTCCTCTCTTGATTCATTGGAGAATGATTGCCCCTTTTCTATAGTGGATTCAATCTTGATCTCTTCAGCTGTCGGCAAATTAGTTGAACCAACAGATTGATTAAAATCCATGAAGCTAACTTCCTCTTTTGAAGGTTCAGAAATGTCTGAATTATCTTTTGGGAAAATGTTGGCATGAGATTCTTGGTTATCACAGTCAGGAAATGGCTTGATTCCAGAATTTTCCATGGATAGCATTGCCCTCTCTAACTCAGATGGGGTTGAATTATCTAACAGAGAATATAATGCATCATCAACCATGTTGTCTTCTTTTAAGCCAATCTTCACTGAGGCATCAATCATATCATGCCCACTTGAGCTCGCCATCATCAATGATGAACTCAGGTGATCCAAACCATCCAAAGTGGTCGGATCTAGTATCACACATGGAAGCGAATATTCAGAACCATCTTGAACAGCTGACAGTTTCACATCACCATAACTATCCTGGTTGATCTCAGGTGATAAGGACTTGTTTTCTTCTGTCGTGACCATACTTGTGGGAACAAAGAGAAGCTCTTCACTGATGGATGCATTTGGATTTTGATGAACTGATAAAAGTTCTGCAGCTCCTGAGAGAGTGGATATCTCAAATTGCTTGGAAGATGAAACTGCAAAATAACAACTCTTTAAATTTCAGCTTCCAATGACATACAATCAATCCATTACACTAAATTTTACCTGAGTTGAAAAGGTTTCCTTTACCTTCAAAAGCTGAAGTTTCAGGGAGTGTGTCAGTGATACAAGTGGCAGTTGCTGGTAAGTTGGAATCACTGACATGTTCTGCAAGTTGATGACCATAAACTTCATCTTCTGTTTTCAGCAGACATTGATATGCACAAGATGCTTCAACGCCATGGCTTGCTTGCTCAAAATCAGCCAACTGGCTGTTAATATTCTTTTCCATGACCTTTTCATCTAAATATGATGTGGCGGAATTTTGCTCTTGGCACTTCTCTTCGATCACTTCTAATTCCTCATCATCTGAGATGGTTGAATTTATCTCGGTCTCTTCTCTAATTTCTTCTACTATTGTAGGTAAAGATTCAGAAGCTGAGTGAACATCCTGAGTGATAAGATTAGTTGCTAAATCATTTTCACCAGCAATTTCTTGTAGATTTTGATCATCTTCAGCATTAATTGATTCATCTTCCTCAGAGGATTGTCCTTCATGATCCACAATTCGAAGGTCATGTGTCAAAAGAGGTGACAATTCAGATTCCCGAGGAAGTTCCCAACCCATAAGTTCTTTATGATCATGGTCAGTCACTGATGAAACTGAGTCAGACTCTGGAACAGAACTAGCTTTTGAGTAATCACTCTTGTCACTGAACTGCCTCTGGAAAGTGGAAGAATTTCCATCCTCTGAGTCCATCGTCTCTGTGACAAAGTAGGGCTTTAATCTTGAATGACGCCTTTCTTGATTATGTTCTCTTCTGCCTAAGCTGAAGGTTTCATTCCTTTTGAATAAAACATCACGTTGTGGAACTGGCATGTACTCCTGGTGGCTCGAAGTCTCAGTTGACAAGTTGCTAATTTCATCTTCTTGGTCAAATAAGAAATCAAAAGGATTTCTCCTGTGTAGCAGAGTAGAAGGAGCTGAGCCAGGAATTGGTGGTAAATCACTTTCCTCTGAATCAGAGGGAAGATCAAAGGGATTCCGTCTTGGTGCAGAAATGGGTGGGAATTGGAAACGCATCATGCTATCATCCAAGTCAATCAGATTTCTTTCCATTGTGAATGCTAGATTCTTCCTTGCTCTTCTCTTTGCAATTAGGCTTTCTAACCTCCTATTCCTTTCCAATTCGGAAGAACCAAGATCCATGACATTTTTCTGGTCATCATCGGTCCATTTCACTGCAGCTTCAGCTCCATCATCTTTTTCGTCTTGAGCTTCTTTATCTTCAACCTCGTGGTTTTCACCTTCTTCCTTGTTGCTATTATCCTCTGGTTCATTATCACTATTATCATCCAATTCATGATCAACAGATGAACCTTGAGAAGCAGAATCTGCAATATCTTTCGATGCTGCATGCTGAGGATTTTCTAGATCCAGGAGTGGGTGAAGCTCATCAAGCAAAGGAATGATGTCAGCCATAGAAGCATCATCAGACGAACTCTCTGCACGATCTGAATCTGAGACCGAAGAAGCAACATGTTTTGGAATATGCTGCCATGGTGAACCTAGAGAAGAATCTAGCTGGTTCTCCAATGCAGGTTCTTGAATTTCCAGCATAAGTCCATTCAATTCTTTCGTTTCTGTAACATGGGATTTGGTACCATTTCTATTGGCATCTGTAACAATGTCATCTACTCTGTCAACAAAAGATTCTAAATTCTCAGATATCTCCATACCCCGAGTTTCTCTGTCTTTAATCACTTCCTCCTCATTGACAAACTCTTTCTCCTGAACCTCAACCGATGTGATTGCTCCCATGGTAGCTTTATCCTTTTCCTGGTATTCAGTTCTTTCTACATTGTAGCTTCCTTCACCCAAGAATGCCTCTCTTACAGCAATTTCCTCCACATGTATTCTTTCTTCCACATGCTTCTCAACCATGAAATTTTCATCCTTCTTGATGAGTAGATCATCAGCAGCAGCATTAACTTTCAGAGAAGAAATTTCTGAAGTCGTTTTATTGTCTTCTTCTTCAATTTCAGGGATATTGGGCTCACCATAGATCAGAAGGAGCCCCAGAAGTAGAGTTGTGCAGACAATTATCGGAGAAGTAGAAACCAGGAAAGCAAACAGAGAAGGAAAATTTCTATACAACATGAACAGGAAAAAAGCCAAAGCAAAGATGAAAGGATGACCACGAACAGATCTGTAGATGGTTCTAATGCAGAATATCATGACTCTTTCAATATACATCATGATTTGCTTCCTCTCAATGGCCATGTTCTTGTTTTTTTTCACTTTCTTGCTTATTTCTTCACTGCAAAGGAAGAAGAACAAAGAACTCAATTCTCTCAAAGATCTCAGGAAAAATTTTGATCACCAGGAAGTAGGTTTTTAGACCAATTAAATAAACAAAAAATTGCACAAACGCTAATCTGTTTCTTAGACTAATTAAAATAAACTAAAAATTGCACGCCTAACAACAATCAAAAAGTGGGAATGACAGTTTGCCAAACAACTGTCTTTTATTACTTTTGAGATTTCAAACCACAAACCAAAAGTAAATATAAGGTTTGCTGGTTTCGATGGTTTAACAAGATCACCTTCCACCAACTGCATAAAAGAAACAAGCATCATTTTGCTTTTTTTATGATTCTCCCAGGTGCACAGACTCACAAATGAAACCACCAGATCTATTGTCATATCTGATCATCATTCAAATGGATTGAAGGTCACTCAAAAAATTAGGAGATGATCAATCTCATACTTGGTGAATTGATCTTAACACCGATGGGAATAAACCTATGAACTGCAAACATGAATCTGAGCTCCAAAAAGGTATCCATTAAGCAGAGATAGAAGTTGGTAACTAAATATTATGATCATTTCTTTGTACATCAGCAATGAACTTTTTTTTTCTGCTCCATAATTAACTACGATGGAGCTCAAATTACGTACAGAGCTTGCAAACTATCGGCTCCAAAAGAATTCCAGAAGGACATACTATGATAGAAGTTCCTAAATACATACATTAAAGTAGGATCACATTTGACTCAGAAAAATAGTAAGATCACAAAGAAGACGCTTAAGATCACATTAAAGCCCGTATAAACTCCTAATCAAAATCAGACCTTTGCATCAGAATAACAGTCAATTGCGCGCTACCATAACAACCACAAAAAGTCGACGAATATCTCAATGCGAAATCAAGCCAATGAAATCTCACGCCAATCACAACTCCAATACTTCATGTGTAATCCAATCAAAACTCAATCTTTCATCCAGAAAACAGCTTGATTGAGCTTGCTTTGCTCGAAGGGGAGCTAAGACTCACCTGCGAGGAGCGATCAAAATCCGATCTTTCTGAAGTCAAAAGAAGCAGCACCGGGACCGCAAGCAAGCAGGAGATCTGCCTCGCTGAGCAGAAATGAACTAAGAAAAAAGGAATTGGATCAGAGTGGAAAAGGTACTTGTAACAGGACAAGAAAAAAAAGAGAGAAAAATGAAGAGTCCAATGGGCTTCTAATTAATGGCGAAATAGTGAAGTATGGTGTGGTTTTGGTGGGTTGGACGGCTGCAGGACAAGCCGAAAGCAAAGAGAAGAACACATGAAAAATCTAAAGCTGAAGAAAAAAGAAAAGAAAAAGAGGAAAGTGGAGAGAAGAATGTGGCAGGGGTGTGGAGGTGGTGGGGGCTTCTATTTTTTTTTTTTTTACTTTTTTTCTCCTTTCTTTCTCTTGGGATGGATTTCATCATAAATAATTTTCTCAATAATAATTATAATAATAATAATAATATCTTCACTCCATTTCCAATCTTATGTGATCAAACAAAATCTTTTGGAGTTAGGAGTGAGTGAGACAAAACTTCAACTCTTATGTGTGAGATTATATGTTAACTTTGATTTTTCTTCTTTTAATGAACCCTCAAACTCCTAAGTAATATAGATTCAGAATAATATTAGGAAAGAGAAACCAAGTTAATTTAGTATCTACCTGTGTGGCTTCTTATGTTTTATGTAAATTTTGATAATATATTAAATGGATTAAAATTAATTGTGGTAATTACTTTCCTCTAGTGAGTGATTAAACCTAAGTAAAATTAATCGTTTCTTCGTTTTGTTTTATTCTTCTGGTCTGCTTACATCTAATGCGGGCCTAATTCTTTTATTTGTCTTATAGCCAATAATAAATGAAAAGGAAAGAAAATCCATTTTAAAGACAAACATATCGGAGAAATGAACTCTGAAAGGCATGAATTAAATTGATAATTTATTCTTCGTGTGTGGGAATGGAAATAAATTTAATTACTATTCGACGCCAAAGTACTCATGCCACACATGTTACTAAATCATTAATCTGAATTACACAATGAAAGTAAACTTATATCCTATCCTAATATGTAAACTCTCTTATAATGAATTTGATGTTCTTAAATAAATGTGGAAGAAAATTTTAATTTTGAAATGTGTTTACGTTTTATCGCCTTTAGATCTGACTTTAATATTTATAATTTGTAGAAATTATTTTGAAAATTAATTCTATTTTATAAAAAAACAAAATTTTGATTTAAATAAGCCATCACTTCCATGTTATTCATGTCAAATGGAATTAAGTTTCATCCTAGTAAAGGAGCAACCTTAAAAGCAGAGCATCTCGTTTCTAATCACATATCTGATATCTTGATCGAATTAAAGTACTGAAGGATTAGAATTTTGAAGTAGATCTGCACAGCCCTAAACCCTAAGTATGTCTCTGGTTATGGCTATTTTTTACATATATAACAACTGTTATTTTATAATAAAAGTTAGGAAATGACTGTGTGAGAATTAATCAATTCTGGACAGATAACCAAGTAGAATTAAAAATGGTTAGGTAGAGATTAGTAGATATTATAATATACACAAAAGTGACATGATGCAATAGAAAACTCACAAATTAGACAAGGTGGTCAAAGTATTTGAATTCTACTCTTATTTTTTAAATAAAATAAGGAACATATCATGACATGTAGTCATGTTCACCACCAGCTTATCTTATGGAGCTTCAGAGTGTGTCTAGGCTGTTACACTTGCACATTTGTTATCCCTCCTCTACTCATGCAATTAATTTCTCTATCTTGTTTGTTCTTATGTTTTGTCATGAATGTACATAATGAATAATTTCAACGAGTAGAATTCTTTATTTTCTTTCAATTTATGTTGTTTTGTCATTTCACCATTGCCTTCTCTTTTAAGTGCTCGTCTTTAGGTCCAGTTGTTTAGGGGTGTAAAATAATTAAAAGAAGGGAAAATAATACTAAAGTTGAGCTTTGGAAAGAAACCATAGGAAACATTAGCTTGAATTGTGTCAGTTGGCAGTGGTGAATAAAAAATAAAAAAAAAGATCAAGATCTTGCTTGAAAAGTGAGACTAATGTCTGTAATTTCACAATTCACGCAAAAGCACGGCACAGCCTCTTTATGGTCTTAATACATTCATTGCATGTAGCGGTTATGGCCCATCTCCATTTTTTTCTTCTCTTTTCATTAATATTAAGTTTTCTTTTTTCCGATTATAAAGGAATGTCCATAAATTTATAAATTTAATACAAGAAAAGTAAAAATTAAAAATAAAGATGTACATGCATTCCAAACATGAACTCATGATCTCTTTATCTTCGAATTTAAAATGTGCCCACTGCGCTGCCCTTGTTTTCTGAATATCAAGTTTTGTGAGCCTCCTCAATGAACCAGATTGAACTTATCTTGATATAAGTTTTAGATAAATGAAGACTTATTAAAACTATTCCAATAGCAAATGCATCTCTGCCTTCAATGTCTAACAGATGGGTCTCTAAATCAACACCCATAGTAATCTAATTAATTTTTCAATCCCCACAATAAAAAAATATTTCAATTAGAAAATTGTACATAACGTTCACCACATTAAACACTTTTTCTTATTGGACGTGACTGGGATTCGGCTATTATGTTTTTTTCCTACTTTTTATGTCATTTTTCTTGGCGATTACCCATACACATGCGAGATATAGGAGTCGTCATGCGAGATATAGGAGTCGTTTGGCTTAACTGATATAAAATAGCTGATAAGTTGAAAGATAAGTAGTTCAATGGCTGAAGCTGATTTTAAAAAATAAGCAGTTACGTGTTTGGTAATAAAAAAACCTATAAGTTATTATTTTAGTAAAATGATTAAAAAGTTCTTAATATTATGATAGATGAAATATATGAAAAAAGTTATATATGTTATAAGAGCAAAATAGTACATTCATTCATCAAACTAATCAACTTTTTTTTCTCACACAAAATAAGTTGAGTCTCCCAGCTTATTTTTTTTTATTTATAAGCAATTAAAATAAGTGTTTATCAGTTCTTTTTGTCAGTGATCAAACATGGAAATTTCTTCAAAACTGCTTATAAGTCGTGACTTATAAGCTTAGTCAAACAGACCCATAATAGTATCGTGAACATTGTAAATGTATATATATATATATATATATATATATATATATATATATATATATATATATATGTACCATGTGCTTGATATCAGGTAAAAGAACACTTTGTAAATTGAAGACTTAATCCATGTCCAGATGTCCTTTTCATCCAAGGTTCCCATTGGTATCTCTATTTTAGCAAGATGAATTAGGGGAGAAGCAAGGAATCTCCTCATTGTTTCCTTTTTGCAAAAGTTAACATTGAAGACGACAAGTTGATTCTAAAAGATGAAGGATTGACAAAGAGCAGAAAGGAAAAGAGTCAAAAGGTTCCTGCTGGATTGATCATCATCATTCATGTTCACAACTCAATTGACAGAAGTATGCGATAACCCCGTTGTCTTAATTGATACAGTATTTCAGGTCCACAATTCCATTGGCATGCAAAAATGGCCTCCAAAAAGTGTCTGTACATTCTGAAAAGTGAAATCACTAATGCAGAAGACACAATTATGTGATTTAACAATTCAAGTCAGCCAGTTTAGCAAGAACAGCAAGTTGGCACGATGATGCCAGATAAAATTGAAGAAAATTTCCTCCATTTTTGCACAAGGTAGAGTAAACACCATGTTCAACTATGTTACCAATTGCAAGGAACAAAAATTCAAATGTCAAATTCTGGTATCAACATTAACTACCTGCACTTGATCTCCTCCCTGATGACAACCCTGACATTGAATAAAGCAAACTCTGCCTAGCCGCTAGCTCGGGCAAAGTCGGCATGATTGCACCACCACCAAAACCTTGATGAACTTTAGACAATTCATCTCCAATAACATCTCTCTCCCTGATCACAGATATCTCCCTTGATGTAGATTCAATTTGATCTATAGATGCTAAACTTGGTGCAACCCATACAATCTCACCAACAGATGATCCTTCTCCAGTGCTTCCTTTTGGTGAAATATTTGAGTTCGACCTTGCCGACGAACTGGAATCATAAACAGGATCAGTTATGTGGTTTTCAGGAACATGTCCTGTTTTCTTACTGGGAATTCCAGTGGGTGCAACAATCCCTCTGCTGGAATCAGCTAAACCAATTGCGAGACCATGGCTGCATGCTGTTGTTCTTTCTGAAATCCGCATTTTGGAGCCATTTCCATCTGCTTCCGATGGAACAGAAGAATTTGATTCATAGTCCTCATCAACCAGTTCAACCTTCTCATAATCTAGCACAGAAGAATTTACCATATCAACTGATTCAGTTTCCTCCGAGGATTTGGAGGCTCGGTCAGTGAACTCTACATTATGATCAGTGGCAGACTCGATCCCTTGCAAGTTCCTCCGACGCTCGTGATCACTTAGTGAAGAAGCTGTGCGGGACTCCATATCACTAGCTTCACCTAGCTGTCTTTCCATATCAGTAGGAATTCTCTCCTCTCCCATCATCCTCTCAGCTGAAAATAAAGACTTGAACCTATAATTGCGCCTATCATGGTTAGGATCTCCAAAGAAGGGTGCACCAATGGTGAAGCTCTCATGTCGCCTAAACAACATATCCCGTATTGGGGGAGCCACGACCTCGTGATGATTCAACTTGCCCATGGCAACTGTTACATTTTGGTCTACCTGGTCGTAAGGAAGGTCAAAAGGGTTTCGCCACGGCAATAAAATGGAAGGAGCAGAGCCAGGAATGTCCTCAGAATCGAATGGAAGATCAAAGGGATTACTTCTAGGTGCATAAATCGATGGAAGTTGGATGTTGAAATGTGACATCTCCGCCGCACTCCGCAGAGTATCATTACCATCCAATTCAATCAAATTTCTCTCCTTTTCATTTCGCCATGCTCTTCGCATGGCAATCATGTTCTCCACTCTGTGGTTCCTCTCCAACTCCGAGTTACCAAGATGCACCAGAGTTCTTTGGTCATCTGCTGTCCATGTTACAGCTGCCTTGTTATCATCTTCCTTCTCCTGTGCTTCATCATCATCGTCCTCATCCTCGTCATCTTGGTTTTCAGCTTCTTCATCTGTACTATCATTACCAGATTCAAGATCCTGAAGGACAGCAGCAGAACCAGCATCATCAGAATTATAGCAAGAAACAAGCACTGGCTGAGGAGCCCCAGCGTCCAACAGTGGATCAAGCTCATGGAGCACTGGTATGGCATCTGCCTCAGATGCACTAGAACTCTCCACATCATCTGATTCAGAATTGGTAGAGGCGTCGTGATGGTTAACATGCTGCCATGGGGAACCCACAGTAGAATCAAAACATTGTTCAAAATTGCATCGATCAATGTGTAGCTTGATTCCGGGCAATCTTCTTTTATCCGAAATCGCGTGACTGATATTTTTGTTTCCTCCTTTCGTTAATCCCTGGTGCATTTTATCCACAGAATGCTCCTTATTCATCATCAAATTCTTTCTTCTATTGTGTGCTGAGACAGAAGAGCTTGAAGCTACTGTCCCGGCAACAACTTGTTCTACATCACAGTGTTCTCTAGCTACGTCCTTTCTATCAGACGTGTTCCTCCCTTTTGACACCATCCCTTTGTTTTTCCTTCTCTTAACTGCATTGTTCTCTTTGGTTCTTTCCTTGTTCTTATTTCGGAGGTTACTAGGCCTCTGATCTCTTGATCTGGCTTCGGGAATATTTGGCTCTCCATATAGCAGAACGATTCCGAGCAGAAGGGCGGTGCAGGCTATGACCGGAGAAGACTTGACAAGAAACACAATCAAAGATGGAAAGAGTTTATACAGTATAAACAAGAAGCATCCACTGCCGAGGAGGAAAGGATGATGGAAAACAGATATCCAACTAGCTCTTCTGGAGAACATCAGGAACCCTTGTTCTCGATGTAATATGTATAGCGGGATTTCTGTCACTTAATATACTCTTCGGAACAGTTTTAGATGACCTGATTTCAGAAATGACAAAGGATTAATAACTTCTTTCTGCAAAACATAGAATGCAAAACGCAAATAGTTTGCGCACTACCTTCTGCTTATGGCATGGAAAGAACATATAAATACCAAGACAAGCAAGGATAAAGAACACTACAGAATATGAGAACGCAAGAGGTAAATTTAGCAGAAGACATTAAAAAATTAACGGACTTAGTGAGATCCAGTGCCAAACCACTCTGAGCACAAATGCTATGGTTCCCTTATGTAAGTTCTTGACATGTAACATGAAAAGCACATGAGATATCCGACTTAATCAGATTGGATAAACACGACAGTCGCTATATTTTTTCCCATCAAATTAACCATTAATCCCAGGAAGCATTTGGTAATTTATTTGCGCCCCCAACAGGGGAAAAAAAACTCAAGTATCTGTCACAAATCTGAACAATTCCAATGCAGAAACCTAGGAATAGAAGGTGTTTAAAGGCACCGGAGAAAAATCAAAGAAAACACAAGTATCTGTCACAAATCTGAACACGAAAATTTTAATCAAGCCCTCGTATCCCTAGGGCCTTAGACATCTCCAAAACCGAAGTTTCAAACGCAGTGATCACAGAGAAAGATCTGATGCGGAAAGATAAAAGCAATTTCTCGTCCGGAATCCTCAATTTGTTATGACTGTTTAATTGCATCCTCTCGTCTAATCGATACATCTCAGCTATGAGCAAACCAAGAAACAAATCTATCATGCACCAAGATCTCCGTAGCAAAAGAAGCTGTGTTGGTTAGAATACAAATTTCCATGACTTTCAAGAACAATGAATTCAGAGCATTGTGGTTCTCACCATTAGCAAGCATCTGATGCAGCAATCTCTTTTTTTTTTTTCCCTGTGCGCGCGGGGAGAGAGAGAGAGAGAGATAGATTAATAAAAATGCCAAAAAACAAGGATTGAAGATGTTGAATTACGAAAAAGGGGGGTGAGAGAAAAAGAGAGCGCACGGAGAAGTGGGAAAGATCTCCTCAAATCCCTCGTGAGCGTACGACGATATCGCTATTTAAAGCCTGCATGCTTTTTTGTCTGGTTCTGTAGATATAAGATATGTTAACAGATTGACAGACAAAATGCTCAGAAAAATATGAATGAATTGTGTTTGTCTCTTTATTGCCGAAAATTAACTCCACTCACAAAAGAGGGGAAATAGTTTCTTCCACGAAATTACATGAAATTTTCTATTCGTTAAAAAAATAATTTTTCGATAGTTTCTTTTTTCAAGTTAAACAAACCAACAGAAATGTGACATGTCTGTCTCTTGCAATCTAAAAAAACACACTAAATAGGTACATTCCTAAATAAATATAAAAAAGATAAATCAATAAAAATCCATAGATTAATTATCTCTGGAACTGAACTAATAATATCCAAAAGACTAATGATGGTCCCGATTTAAAAATCTTCCAATAGTTGGCGTCGATTTTTGTCTACCCATCAGAAAGAAAATTCCTCGAATTTGTTTATTCGGACACTGGAAAGTTTTATGTGCGTATTTGAAACCCGAGATCTTTTGCTGATGTTGCCAATGGTTTATGGATCTTGGTCATTGTGTGTTTGGCACAGAAATTTTGGAAGGTTAATTTGATAGATAAATTTTAGTATGCTTTTTAGATAAAAAGTAAAAATTAAAAATATAATTTATTATTTCATGAAGTATAAAATTATAGTAAATTAAAATTTTATTTATTTAGTTAAAAAATTTATTTATGAAAAATATTTCTTTCAATATTATATTTTATCATTTACGAAAAATACTTACGTTAATATTATAATTTATAAAAAATATTATTATTATAGTTTATTATTTTCCCTATGTTATTAGTATTATAAAAAAATATTCATATTAAGTTAAAGAATTTATTTTATAAGCTAAATAATATTATATTAATAAATAAAATATTATAATTAATTATTATTTAAATTAATATAATAATAGTTTAATGAATAATATTACCATTAATAATAATTTATGTGTAACCGAGCACTAAAATCAATCGGTTGGGGCTGTCAAATTCGTTGCTTATGAATCCTGCAAAAAATGGAACTACTCTAGAAACGATGTTGCCAAAGGAGCTGGATTCATGAAGAAGATTAATGTAATTAATTTGTTACGTACGTGTTGATTGTAAAATAAAAAACTGGTGATAATTAAAAATATATATACAAGTTCGAGACGGAAAAAAATAAAAAAAACGCGTTGAATACGATGGGGCTACACGTGAGAACTCGAAAGTTCTTTAATCTGATAAGAATTTTTTGGTCGGAACATTAAATGAAAGTTAAATCTTCTTAGGGCTCACCAAAAATTCTTCACCTATTTGGATGAACAACATCGAATTCTGGACCTATGTTCACCAATCAAACACAGCTTATATGTAATAACTACAGCCCCAAAGTAGTCTTGATGACTTTGGTGGCAATTAAAGTCTACTATATCTTAATACAGCAACCTGGAATGCACGAATTTAACAGCTCGAAAAGAGCAAGTGCTTTCGATCTCATCTCAAGTGTTAAGATTGCAGCCATACATGTGTATAACAATATTGATCCCTGTCACTCCCAATTTCCAATGTCTCCCTATCTTGCCACAAGATTGTCTACATATTCAACCAAAACAAATATATAGAGAGAGAAAGAGAAATATTAGGGTGAGATAAACTGGTCTCACCTTGAAATCAAAAGATCTCAGCAGTCATAATGATCAAATTTTATCTCAACACTTCATATTTGTCCGATCCTTTTTCAATTGGAAAAAATCGAAATGTTCCCCAAAAAAAACCCAGCCCGCTCCCCTCTCGTGTAAATCGTCGGATTGTCATAACTTGTGATCACCTGTAACGACTTGATTTTTCAGAATTTAATAACTAAATATTTTATCATTTTATTTTAGAAAAATATAGTTATTAATATTATTATAATTAATAATTCCGAAAATAAAGGAAAATAGGGGAGGAGCTTAATTAAGAATAAAAATGTATTATGGAATATTTAATTAAATTCGAAATTATTTAATTATTAAAATTTGTTAAAAGAGATTAATTAAAATAGTAACTTTGATTGGAATTAGAAGTTATAGATGGATTGGAAATCGAGGATCTTGAGCTTTATAAATAAATCCTTAGGATCAGTCGTTAAAAGGTTTCATTCTCTTTGGTTCTCGGTGTTTGACGGTAGAGACGTGACGTCCAGATGACAGCAAGGCATAATTCGACATCGAACGGTTAGGCGCGTAAAGAATCCGTAGGATCATTTATTATGTCAAAGAATTTCTCGAGCGTCATTATTTTTTGCCGAACCAAATTATAGTAGAAATAGAAAAAGAAAATTGATATACCTTGCACGAAGAAGCCTATGGAGAAAAAAAAAAGAAAACGAAAAGGAATTTTTGTGGAGAGAAAATGTTGATTTTCTCGCCTGTTTTCTAGCACTAGGGGGAGAGAGAGGAGAGAGAAAAAAAGGGGAACTCTAGTTTCCCCGATGGGAAAAATAATTCTCAGACTTCTTGATTTTATTTTTCACTAGTAAATATCCCTAAAACTTCTTTGATGACGTTTGGGAATTTTCTTGACAACTATATTTCTTTTTTTAATTTCCTGACCAGCAAGAAAAGGAATGAAAAAAAGATAGAGATAGAAGATCTAACAATAATGCAAATGACGTGGAGAAAAATATGGAGAGAGGAAGTGAATTGAGAAAAGGAAAAAAAAAAGGATTTCAGGGACGCAATAACAGGAGAGAGCGAAGGGAATTGAGAAAAGGAAATAAAAAAAAGGGGGCTTACGTGAGATTGATGAGGAGGAAAAAAAGAGGAAAAAAAAAGATTAGTTCAGTAAGAAAAGAAATAAAAATAAATAAATAAATAGATGAATATAGAGATAGAATCGAGAGTTAATTATTGATTTTATTTAGATTAGCAATTTTAATTATGAATTTTATAATAATTATCTTGTTGATATCATTATTGAAATATAATTTATTGATTGAATTATTATTGATTGTGTTAATCATATTGCTATAATTCTTGATTATATTTTTATCATATTTAATCATCATATCAAATTATATCATCATCATATATGATCATATTTTGTTATCATATACAATCTTATTACTAATCATGATACTGATTCAGTAGTCTTTTTTATTAGGTCTTATTTCACATAAATTAAATTGTTAAAAGATAGACATTTTAGGTAAATAAGATAAAAGTCGAAAGATACTGAACTCATGTTCACTTATTATCACTAAGCCGGGACCAATTAAATTGAATGGGACAGATAATGTAAAAGCTATGGCTGTCCCGTATATGTCCACTCGTCCCCCACCATACACGAATCCATTGAATTGAATTGGGCTTGCCGTGGCACTGATCCTCCACTGGCCTGCATGAAAGTGGCATGGTATTCCTTAATTGACTGAGCGCTCCCAATTGAATTGGATAGTTCTGAACATTGTAAATTGAATTGAATTAAATTAAAATCGAATCGAATTGAGTTGGATTGAAATCGAATTGAATTGAATAGATCATGGTCATTTGAATACTAACGTTGATTGGCATTGCCCCCGCCCATTGAATCGAATGGAATTGTTATTGACCAATGACCATTGATATTGAATTAAAAATTATTAAATTGAATAGTGTCATAGTGATCAGAAATTTAATTGCTAAATCAATATTGATCGGATATCTAACCTTTTCTTGATCATTCCTATTGATCTCTGGCTTTATTGTCATATTATTAAATTGAATCATCGATCTAATGCTCTATCGTTAATTGAACAATGCCATATTGTTCAGGCAATTATTAATTATTATATCTATTGATTGGTCTCTTTACCATGACCTGATATAATTGCTCATATTGATAACTCGTTATATTGTTAATTGATTTTTGTATTGATTGCTCAATTGACTCATCATCGATCATATCTTATTTTTTATTGAGTATATTGATTATTTAGGAGACCCTACGTACTGAGTATTTTTATACTCATGGATATTTTTCTGTATCTGGATTCGTGCAGGTGAGAGAGATTTGATAGAGGATGATTCTGCAGGTGGCTATGCTCAGTGACAAACAGATGTTGCACATGTTCTAAATTGAATTGTCTAGTTTTTATTATTTCAGCATTTATTAGAATTGTGAACTTATTTGTATTTTAGTTATTTTGAATATTATAGATTATAAGTTATTATTGCTAAAAAAATCTTCCGCATTTATAGTTTATATTCCGCAAAAATATTTTATAGAAGATTGAGTAGCGTCTCTGGGACGACTCTGAGCACGTGAAAGTCACGTGGGTCTCGGGGCGTTACAGAAGGTATCAAAGCCTAAGGAAAGACACTCCTTAGCTATCTCTAATAGATAGAATTGAGTCCATGTGCAACTGTCACGAGCAACCACTGCAACTATCTAGTAGGGTCAAATAAGTTTTCATTATGATATCGATATTGAATTCTTACTTATTGAATTTTATTATATTGTTTATTGTTGGGTGAGCATAGATGTCTCCCAAGTTGATGATCTCTTATCAATTTCATCGTGGATCAAAAAGTAAATATCGACGATCCAATTCCCAAAATGCACAGGAGGATGGCCAAGCGATCCAAAGCCCATGAGTAAATAATAAATGGGTTGATGAAAATCAAGAGGTGCTATCGAGGCGTGAATCATCATCATCTCGTTCAACATATAAAGAATATAGCAATAACTAAAGTCATGACGTTCCTCCTCACGATGATCGAAAAGAGATTATTAAGAGTTTTCTCAAATTAAAGCCCGACCAATTTGATGGGAATGACGACTTCGAGAAAGCCTATAGATGACTGAAAGAAATTGACCAGACTCCAGTGAAAATATACTACGGTGAAAACTACAAGACTATATGTGCTACGAGATGTTTGACAAGTGACGCTAGTCATTGGTGGAAAGCAACAAAGGTTGGCACATTCTCCGGGAAGAACATAATTTCCTGGAGAAAGTTAAAAAGATATTCAAAGATCGTTATTTACCTATTTTCCGGAGAGCGAAGAAACGGAAGGAGTACAAAGATATATAACAGGGTACCATAACGGTCAAGGACTACACGATCAAATTTTTAAAGTTGGATAAGTATGGTACTTGACGACAATCAGAGAGAAATCGTGTTAAGCAATGGGTGGAAGGTCTCAAGCCAAGCCTCCGAGGAAAAGTAAAATGTTGTAACTATCAGACCCTTGAAGTTGCGGAACAATTCATTACCATGCTTGAAGAGACAACGTTACAAATGCAACTCAACCGAATCAGGCACATATCAATGATGATCAAAATTGTATTTGGAGTAAAGATAGAATACATGAAAGAAGAAAGAAGCGGCATTAAGAAAATTACAACCGAGAAAGACCATATCCAGTACGGAATGAATCTCCATCACATAGAGAATCATGCAACCACTGTCACAAAATGCATCAAGGTGAATGCTGGGAGACGGGAGCATGCTTAAATTGTGGCAAGATTGTCACTTCGCAATAGATTGCAATGAACCAAGGCGGGTTGAACATCTGCAACAACGAAATAATAGCCCTTCAAGAATGGTGCAGAAATCACTTAAATAAATTGATATGTTATGAGATTTGAAGCTTAATTAAGTTTAAATTGTAATATTCATTTTAATTATATTTTAGATATGTTATTGTATCCAAATAGCATGTGTTATATGGAATGGATATAGTTCATAGTTTACTTTTCAAAAAAAAAAGAAAAATCAACCTTCGCAAAGTAGAGTGTTTAATGGAAGAACTTATATAACAATATTTCTAAGGAGATTATCGATTAGCTGGTGCTCATAATTTGTCATAAAAAATCGAGCACTTGAACTCAATAGCAAAAGTGATGATGCGCATATATAATTATATGGAGGAAGGATAACATCCAAGTATGTTGAAGAATGATAGTATATTTGTTACTACATTGGTTAACCCAAGATCGATGACATTCTAATATACTCGTCGAGCTTAGAGGAACATGCGGAACATTTGCATATCACACTGCAAACATTAAGAGAAATAAGTACACGCCAAAGTCTTGAAGTACAAATTTTGGTAAAATGAGATAATGTTCCTATGGAATATCATTGACACATGAAATATCAAAAGATGGATGCTATAACTAAATGAGTTCAACCAAATAATGTGTTAAAGAGAAAATACTTCCTTAGATTTGCATAATATTATTGGAGAGTTGCACCAGATTGCTACATGATAGTGTCACTAGGGAGGAACATCACTAAGAAAGACATCAAAAAAATTGAATACCTCAGGAAATGATAAAATAGGTTTTAGAAATTTGAGAAAAGATTGACAATGATGTATTTTTCGAAAATATCTTCAGCCCAAGGAGGTTATGTCACCCACAACGATGCATACAACATCGACATAGCGTGCATCTTGATGCCACATAAGAAGATAGTTGCTTACACATCAAGACAATTAAAGAAGCACGAAAAGAATTACCCAACACTCGATCTCGAATTAGCAATTGTGGTTTACACCCCAAGAATTGGTGACACAATATATAGGGTGAAGATCTTAGATTCTCCACAGACCATCAACTTCTTGAAACAAGGTCTGAACATGTGTCAAAAAAAAGAGATGGATCAAATTGTTGAAAGATTATGAGTTTGTCATCAATTATAAAGCAAACTCAGTTGAGAATACCTTAAGCTAAAAAAAATTGGAAAGGTCGCTTGCTCGTTTGAGAATGAACCGATGGAGTATGAGTAATGAGAAATTGCATCATCCAAGTCAATTTAGAGACTATCAATGATGGAGCAAGGGTAACAATACATCTTGCATGCAATCGAAATTACTATGGAATATCGAAAAATGAAAGAGGAACATTCACATGGTGTAACAAAAGCTTAGAAATACTCAATGGCATTGGGAAAAAGTAGCGATGGATTTCGTTAGAGAGTTTTCAGAAACTCAACGTGGTCACAATGTGATATGGATAATAGAGTATCGATATGTTAAGATAGTTGACGTCATATCGATTTGAGAACAGTAGCCCATCGGAAGGACATTCATTTTTTTAAGGAGATTATCCGACTACATGGAGTACTGATATCCATTGCATCGGATAAAAATCTATAGTGCACAACCCAATCTAATGGAGCATTTATAAAGCATTTAGGATGTAGTTGAACTTCTGCGTCGCCTTCCATCCATGATCCATAGATGAATGAGTAGTCTGAATGGACAATTCAGATCTTAGAAAACATGTTCATAACTTGTGCATTGGACTGGAGTGATAGTTGGAACAATCAGCTCCCACCGACGCAGTTAGTATGTTGCAAGAGCCGTCACTCCAATATTAAGCATGGAACCTTCGCGACCATATATATATATATATATATATATATATATATATATATATCATGTCGCTCATCTGTCAGTTGAAGCGAAGTTGATGGATAACAATTCTTGTTACAAAAGTAATGAAACGACGAAGTCTACCTCATCATAGGAAGCAGTGTTTTTAAAACCGGACCAGATCGGACCGGCCGGTTCGACCGGTTCAACCGTGAAACTCTCTTTTTCGCCGACGACCTCCTTGCTCGTTCGATGCCTGGACCTCCCTACCCGTGAAGGAGATCGTGTGAGGGAGACCGCAAGGATGAAAGTTTGGTGTAAGATCATCAAGCGCTGACAGAGAGGGGAGATCGTCGCCTCTTGGAGAGGGGGAGATGTTTCGCCCGGTAGAGAGCGTTGAGATAATATTCCTCCTATAGAAATATATATATATATATGTGTGTGTTGGCTAAATGAAAAGCTCCTTCTTAATTAACACTATGAATGGCAGCTACAATGATTGTCTGCACCAGAAGTTGTAATTCTGTTTCATATCTATTTTCAATGAATCAGTAGAAATCAGACACCTCCTCCTGAACTTGGTAAAAAAAAAAAACGTTGTTGTCTTAATTAGCAGCAGAGTACGGACACCCAAAAGAAGATCAATGAACAAGATACCCTGCCACATGTTGACTATTATCAGGAGAAAAGAAATTAAGAACAGTTACAACATAATTTGCCAAAGAGAGGGCTGAAGAAGGAAGGAAGGTTAGGAAAATTGAAGAACGTGCTGTCGGCCTAACATCAGTCATATATAAAGTATTAACAATTATCAATGTCAATACTTATCTTTGTCAATAATATTTACTATTTAGCAAGAACAAGACTTGGCAGTAGTCAGAGATGTTGGCCCGATCAACAGTATATCGAATAGCAAATAACCATCATATATATAATAAATTACTAAATATAAACTATTGCAATTTTTGTATCTAATTTCAACTTATTTTTTTATCCTATTTTTTTATTCTTAAACTATCACGATTTTTTCACTTTAATCCTTTCCTTACGTTTTTCATTATTTTTTATTTTTTTCATTTATAAAAAGACCAAATTCTCTTCCCTTCATAACACATCAAATAATAAATATAAAAAAGGAAAAAAAAATCGGAGGAGGTAATTTAGACTTTTTCATAAATGATAATTTTTTTGTTTACCACTTTAATCCTTCCAATGATTTTTTTTATTTTTTTATATTTGTTATAACATATTTTTCTTAAGGGAGGAATAATTTAGTCTTTCATAAATGAAAAAAATAAAAGTAACAAAAATAGAAGGAAGGACTAAGGTGGAAAATCGTCATAGTTTAGGGATAAAAAAATAAGTTTCTAGTTTGAAATAAATGCGAAAAATTACGATGATTTATGGGAGATTTATGCATCTCCCACGAAAAAAAAGAAATATATAAGCAGAAAACAAATCATCCTCAGATATAAATAAACTGTATGTAAATAAAGAATAAAAAAACTAACTAATAATATAATACCCTACGGGTTTTGCGCAGAAGGTTGGAAAAACAGGGTTTCCTAGATTTTTTTTAACGATGTGGAGGGAACTATAAGTGATTATTTAAAAAAAGGAAGTCAAACATCTATATTATTGGCCACAACTTGCATAAATTTTCTTAGCTACAAAAGTCATGTCTAAGTTCATCGACAAACTTTTCAACATGAAAAATATGATCCAAATCAATGTCAACGACAGAGAAGAAGAAAATTATTGAATAATACAGTTTGTTGTTAATGAAGGCCCTCGAATTTGCAGATTTTTTTGGACCATTGCAAATTAATTCTCCTAAGAATTTGTTAGAAAGGTTACTATCAAAAGTTCGATCAAGTAAAATATAATTTATAGGACAAGATATCATAAATGGGATTAAGAATTATTGGGATCCGAAAAGGTTCGCACGTGTGGACTATCATGGTAACTGTAATATCCCAAAACGTTCGTCATCATATAATCATAATAAAATATAATTGTCATCTATTACAGTGGAAACATAAAACATGATAAAATAATCTTTGAATTAAATGCAGAAGAGTTCGTGAAAACGTCAAAAATAATGTTATAGAATTGAGAAAAATAATCTAATAATAATCGCTAAAACATCCTTTAAAAATATAGTCAAAAGACTCTAAAACATGATGACTCGACATCTTAAACCATTCTGCAATATCTCGCCATCATCCATAACTTTATGCACATGCATAGATCCAAGATACATGGGTTTCTCTGGTTAGAGTGTGTAAAGATCATACAATGCCATGATCCTAACCAAAATACTACATGATATGCATCATCATCTTGAAGAAAATAAAAAAGAAACAATATGCATGATATGTACTTATCATGTGATTTACATGTCATTCATCAACATCAATCTATCATCATCATGCATTATAATAATAGCATGGCAGATATGTAATCATATCATCATACATAAAGTATGGACATTCATATCAATCATTCATAGACATATAAGTGAGATACACTTAACATAACCATCACATCTATAACTTTCATCAGTGTTGATTCATAACCCTTTGGACTTCTACTATCGTGGGACATCATTATATTTCATCGATTATTGGCCCTTTCCTATTAACATTATATCTTTCGATAGTTGGGATTTATGTCGTTGCTCTCTCAATAGGCTAACTAAGTCGTGGAGACAATGCTCCCCTCACCCGGTGATATCAGAATGCACACGGCATTGCTGATGTATGTAACGATCATTCTAGACCTTCGCCTGAGGACGACATTGGAATGCACACAAAGCAATGTGTGTAATGATCATTTCGGATAAATATCTCATAAAGGTTCGTAGAGGGTCGACATGTAACATCATCCACAATTGGGTTCATTATGCTTTGCAATTAACAAATATTTATATCGCTCAATCTTCATGTCTTAACCTAATTACGTGGGAAGCATACATATACGTGTATATAGGTTCATATACAATCATCAAGCATCAATATATAGTATAAATACTTTGAAAATAACTTTAATTATATCATATATTCATCTTTTAGTCGGTCACGACGTGATAATGGAACGGCCCTGCATCGCTAGTCACGGCCGTGCCAATTAATGTCATGGTCGTGCTAGCTCTTGTCACGATCGTGAGATAGACTTTTTTACCATCTGCGAGCACAATACGGTGTTGCTGTATTTTTGCCTTCCAGGTCGTATTTTTGTCATTTATGTCATATTATGCACGCATCAGAAAATACTGGCAGTCCGTATTTTTGCCTCTTTGCTCGTATTAAAACCCTTTTGCTTGTATTGAGCTCGCATTTTGCACGTTTTTCAATGAAACTTTGGGAAAACACAATACAAAATACTAAAGTTTCTAGACATGATCTATAGATCAATAGGCATCAAAAGCACATGAAAAACCATGCAAAATATCACATTCTCATATCTAGAGTTCATTCCAAATTCATAAACAATAAGAACATATGAACCCTAACTATTGGATCTAATCATAAAAACTTATATACGCATAGACCTAATCCTGAAAAACCTACACATTCATAGATCTAAAGATTTTCATGATTAAAAATCTCCAATCATAATCCAATAAAAGATCAGGGTGTCCTCTTACTCATAATCCATTACAAGAAGAACATTGAGATAGGAGAGAGAGATTTGAATTTCCTTTACATATCTTTCTCTTAAATCTTCCTTCCTCTTCTTCCTCCTCCTTGTTCCTCTTTTTCTTCTTTCTCAAGCTCTAGTCGTCAGGTGAAAATTTTGACATAAAAATGTCAACAAGAGGATTTGGATCCTTTTTATTGGAGAGTTTACGAGGGTTTGAACAAAAAATCCAAATTATACACCTCGCGAGGGGAAAAATTAGGTATTCTAAAATCCTTTTTTTCTCGAAACTAGTACTCCGATCTATGTAAAAAGAAATAATTATTCCATAATTCGAGTACCTCAACACCTGTTTACATAGAGTAGATCAACTACTCTCACTTTTTTGCTTGCAACCCCATGCATGGGATGATGAAGTTACGTGGATGCTTACCTCTTGCAACTAGTATCGCAGACAAGGGAGTAGTAGTTTCTCGACCCATGAGGGTGGCAAGAGAACACGCATGTTCAATGGAATAACCCATTGTTTTCAAAATTGGATCGGTCGATTCGACCTATCTAATCGAGAACCAACCGTTAATTCATTTCAATTTTTTAAATAAAAAATGACAAAAAAATTAATTTGTTCAATTCGATTTTTTAATTATTGTTTTAAAAAGATGTAAATTTAGAAATTTAATGATAGAATGAAAAAAAGGACGAAAACAAATAATTATTAAAAGAAAAAATTGGTTCAACCAGTTGTTTTCTTTTTGTATTAAAAATGTAAAATTAGAAACGTGAATGATAGAATCAAATAAAAAAAGGAAAGAAAATAAATAAGCTTGAAAGGAGAAAAGGTAGGTGATGGTGTATAAATGAACTGAAAATTTTAAGGAGACTAATGAAATGAGAAATTTAAGAGTGAAAAGTGGAAGTGAGAGAAAAAGTAAAAATGAAAATAATTTAATAACAACATAAGAAAAAAGGAAAGTCATTGACAGAAGTAGTAATTAAATCAAAAAAAATATTAACATAAACAGTAAAAGAATAAAAATATATATAAAAATTAAGAGAATAGGGATTAATTTCATTCTTTAGTATTTCTTGATGCATATTTCGTTAAATAATTTATTCAGTTTATTATTATATTTACACTATAATAATAAAATTAAATCATTCAACATACTATCCTTTTAAATATAATGGTATGGATATCAATAATTGACATATTTTTTAATAATATAAATAATTCATATCATTTTAATATAATGAGTCTAAATTTTCTTTTCCTATTTGCATCCAAATATATTAAATCATATACAAAATTAGAGTAGATTTTGGATGAATTTATTAACTAAATATTATTCAGAAAATATTTAAATTAATGTTCAACATTAAGAAAAATATTTTGTGAGTGTTTTATATTCTTTCTAAAGTTTTACTCGTTATTTGGCAGATTTTTTATTTAATTAAATAATTCGATTCAATCTTGTTAAATTCGGTTAAATCGATTCGACTATGACTCAATTAACACATCCGGTGTGGTTTCAAATGTCAATAATATTATTTTCACTAAAGTTCCTAAAATTTATCTCATTGTTAAATACTTTTTTGGTTTTTAAGGAAAGAAAGTTGTTGTAAGGAAAGGTGATTTAGCAAATATCCTATTAAACTCAAATTGTTTATTAATTCATTCATAACCACTCTTCCAAATTACTTTTAATTTTCTATAACACCTGAATAATCCCAATGAAAGACTTAATAAATATATTTTCCTAATCAAAAAATAATATTGAAAATTAAAATAATGGCATACTTCAAATATCGACACGTTAGGAACTAGTTTTTAACATTCTCTCTCACATTTAGTCTACTTCAGTTCACCGCGTGAATAATTAAGAGCGAAAATATTTTAAAAAAAATACTGACATTTACAAAATTGAATTTATGATGTGTGCTTTTGACACCATGTGAAACAAATGTGGAGATCAATATTTTTTAAAAAAAAATTAAGTCTCCAGGAATAGTAACATCTTTAATATTATAATCTTTAGTAATACTATTGAAAGGATCCTTGACAATCCTAAGCATCCATTTGAATATCTAATCTTCAAGAATTCAAATACATCAAAGAATCTTATGAAAAGATTATGCATGGCCTTATCTATAGCAATTACAAGACATATGTATGCGTTTTCATATTGGCATAACAAACAAACCATGAATCTCATATGCTTGCTATATTACATGTCATATCAATCTTGACATGAACCATTAATAAACATATGTCATAACACCAAACACTACAAGAAAAAGTCGTATTTCCGACGGTCCATTTTCGACGGCCCGAAATCCGTCTTAAATATCGACGGTTTTTTCGGCGGATCTTCCAAATCGTCGATATTTTCGTCAGATAATTTTCGACGGTTTAACCCGTCTAAAATTTTGACGGTGATAAATTCGTCGGAAGATTCCGTCGAAAATATTTATACTTCGACGGTTATGACCGTCGATAATTTCGACGATTTATCTAACCGTCGAAACTTCCAGCGGTCTGAACCGTCGAAAAATTTCAAGACAGGTTGCGCATAATTATTGAACTTATCGACGGTTTTGACCGTCGAAATTTGCGACGTTCAAAGCAACCGTCGATATTTCGGCGGTCATAACCGTCGATAGTATTTAAATAAAATATTCTACCTTACTTTTTTTCGACGGCCTCAACTGTCGAAAATGGAAATTTATAATTTACACAATCTATGTATCTGTCGATGTTTTTTAAAAATTATCATTAAGAGAATCGACGGCTAAAACCATCGATATTTCGACGGTTTAAAGAACCGTCAAAACTATCGACAGCTAAAACCGTCGAAATATCGACGGTTTAAAGAACCGTCAAAAGTATCGACGGCTAAAACCGTCGATATTTCGACGATTTGAATACCGTCGAAACTATCGACAATTTTTCCAGCAGATTGGAGCCGTCGAAATGTGAATTAATATAATATTATATTTACCCATGTTGCGACGGTTTCGACCGTCGAAAAGTGGTTATATAAAAACCCGACCGCACTCTTACTTAGAACGTTTTGAACGTTCCCGCCCGTTTCGTCCGCCGTTCGTCCGGCCGTCGACCACCTCCCGCCCGAAGCTTCCGCCGCCGACCATCTCCAACGCAGGTAGGTCCGATCCCCGCCTCCTTTGATATATAATTTTTCTCTCCTTCGACCATCTCCGTGCGGCAGTCAGTTCCGGCCGCCATTCGCGCGCGGCGGCCAGATCCGGCCGCCATTCGCACCGTCGGCCAGATCCGGCCGCCATTCGCACGCGGCGGCCAGATCCGGCCGTCATTCTTGTGCGGCGGCCAGATCCTGCCGCCATTCGCGCGCGGCGGCCAGATCCGGCCGCCAGTCGCGCGCGGCGGCCAGATCCGGCCGCCCTCCGCGCGCGGCGGCCAGATCCGGCAGCCAGTCGCGCGCGGCGGCCAGATCCGGCCGCCCTCCGCGCGTGGCATTTGAATTATAGTTGTAATATTTAGAATTATATTTAGAATTATAGTTTAGAATTATAGTTGTAATATTTTTTTCCTCCTTTTGTTTGATGGAAAATGATCATGAGCAAAAATGGCCAAAACTGTTATATATACTTATTATATGTTATCTCTATACCTAGTAGAATGATTAGTAAACATTAGCTAAACAATATGTTCTTTCTCAGTTGTTTCATATTCATTTTTCTTTCCTTATACAATTTTGTATGACTGAATTTTTTTATGATTTGCAAATAATGCAATCATTATGTCATACTTGAACGATCGTCGATGGATGTATAAAAGAAATAATCCTGGTCGTAGAGGCTTGACACAAGAATTTATAGATGGCCTTGACTATTATGTTACTGTGGCTTGTCAATCTTTACAATTTCAGCGGGAGGGAGCAATTAGGTGTCCTTATTTGAAATGTGCTAGCACAAAGTTACAGACGATAGAGACTGTCAAAGTTCACTTATATAGAAAGGGTTTCAAACCCAATTATTGGGAATGAGATGATTTAGGCGAAGGAGCGCCTTCGACAAACGTCCCAAATGAAGGTCTTCATTTTGTGGATCCTGAACCAACATTTGCTTCGCAATATGAACAGTCTGTTTATGACGCAGCTGCAACTGAGTATGGCAATATTAGATTTGAGCAGAATGAAGAGGCACCAAATCCAGAAGCAAGAGATTTTTATGACTTACTAAACGCATCGAGCCAACCCTTATGGCCTGGGTGTGAAAGTCATTCGGAACTATCACTTGCTGTTAGATTGTTGAATCTGAAAGCCGACCACAATATTTCACAAGCATGTTTTGATGCATTTCTAGATATTTTAAAAGAGGTCACACCAATTGGGGCTCATATTCCTGAAAATTTTTATAGGACAAAAAGATTGGTCAGTAAACTTGGTCTTGGCTCAACTAAAATAGATTATTGTCGTGATGGTTGTATGTTATATTACGACGAGGACATCAATCTAAATGAATGCAAGTTTTGTGAGGCCGAACGATATAGAGTGACTAACAAGTCTCAAGTCGCTGTGAAAAGAATGCATTATTTGCCTCTTATTCCAAGGCTTAAAAGACTATACTCGTCTATAGGGTCAGCGTCGCAGATGAAGTGGCATGCACAGCATAATACTTCTGAAGGTGTAATGCTTCACCCATCGGATGGTGAAGCGTGGAAATATTTTGATCGTAAACATCCTGATTTTGCTAGGGACCAAAGGAACATAAGGCTCGGATTATGCGCAGATGGTTTTACACCATATGGTCAAACTTCAGTTCCTTATTCATGTTGGCCGGTAACAATAATACCTTATAATTTGCCACCTGGGATTTGTATGTCCGCACCTTATATGTTTTTGACATGCATTATTCCTGATCATCAGAGTCCTAAACAGAGGATAGACGTGTATTTACAACCTCTAATAGACGAGCTAAAAGAACTGTGGGATGGTGTCGTCGCTTATGATGTGTCGACCAAACAAAATTTCACATTGAGAGCTGCCTTATAAAACAAAACTTTGAAGTCGATCACCTAGTCGTCGTTTGTAGTTAATTATTTTCTTTATATTTCAGGAGTCTTATAAAACAAAAGAAGTTGATCATATTACGCAAGCCACGCAGGAGGGGACCACACCGTTGACCCCAAGACAACTTTGGACGGATCACGTCGGCGTGAAGAAGGGTCGCATTTACGAACTTGGATCTTCTGTGAGTGACACAGATATTGGATATGGTTGACGAAGTACTTCAGGTTCATCTCCTTCTACTATGCAAGAAATTGTGGATCAGGTGACCATCAAGATTAGGGAAGAGGTCAGACAGGAATTCGAAGAACGTGAACGTCGTAACAGGGATGAAATGAAGAAAATGATGCGTGCCTTCATGCGTGGCGAATTGAATGAAGATAGTACATAATTATTTTTTGAATTTGCTTTAATCTGATGCATCATTGTACTCATTAGATTCATATGCACTTTGACACTAACTTAGATTTTACTCTTCATCCCTTTTAGTTAGATCTGTAGGCTTTCAAAATTTTCACCGAAAATGGAGTGTAGACAGTTGGATCATGTAAATGTCAGTACTTAGTATAAACTTGTTAGTTTATACTCGATTTTGAGATTCGGCGTTAGCTTGTTAGTTTACGCATCTTCTAGATTTATCAATTTTGAAGATGCTCAATCAATTATTTATCAAATTATGTTGATGTTAAATTGAAATAATGTTTTTATATTTTAGATTTTAGATTCAATTAGATTGTGATTACGCATCTTCAAAACTGAATTCATGTTTTTTTTTGCATTTATATGTTATAACTTTTACTCTATTTTCAATTTTGTGCAGTGATGTTTTGCGACGAAAATGATATGCGAATTGAACTTCAGCTCTTCGTCGTGACGAAGACGTTATGCCGTTCAATTTGTGAATTAAGCACGCCGTTCCATTATCTCGTTCCACTATGGTTGACGTTATTGAATCTGTGAATTATGGATTATGTTTCATGTTTGGATACCCTTATGCCGAATATTTCAATATGATGTGATGTGATGTGATGTGATGTGATGTGTTTTATATGTGAATTACGATATATCAATCTGTGATGGATTATATTTCAATCTGTGCCGTTCAATTGAACTATCAAATGTGTTGTATTATCTGAGAATTATCTGTGAATTCATTATTTTTTTTAAAATTTTTTTACGTTTCCGACGGTCCTGACCGTCGGAAACAGCTGAAATATTGCAATTTTCAGCGGATTTTTTCGATACTTACCGACGGTTATATCCGTCGGTACACAATTATCGACGGTCGTAGCCCACGAGTAAAAGTCGTCGATACTAGATTGTCGACGGTTTTAACCGTCGATAAAATCGACGGTTAAAGCCGCCGATATATATCGACGGTTAAAACCGTCGATAGTTTCCACGGTTCAAGCCGCCGATAGATATCGACGGCACGAACCGCCGATAAATATCGACGGCTCGAACCGTCAATATTATTGTCGGTTCAAACCGTCGATATATATCGGCGGTCCTGTCCGTCGATAATATTGACGATTCGCACCGTCGATATTTAACGTTCAACTGCTGCGTCCGCCAACTAGACCGTCTGTAATACCGACGGTTCAGAAGAAACCGTCGTAAAATATTTGCAACGAGCCTTTTTCACACGATCATTGTCCGTCGAAAGAACCGTCGGAAATCGCGATTTTCGACGGATCTGGCAAATTTATCGACGATTAGGATCGTCGGTAAAAGGCAGTTTTCTTGTAGTGAAACATCTATATGTGGTGTTATTTTTTCTCCTTTGCATTTTTCTCCTTTGTCATGTAGTCCTTAGGAAGTTGCTTTATAAGTTGTCGAATCTAACTTATTATACGACATCATTTCTTTTTTTAGCTTTTCTATCATATATATGAGATTATTTTAAGGCTCATCTGTCATTTTCACATTAATTTTCTCCATTGACTCCCACTTGGAAGATCTCCCACGTGAAAGAAGAGTAAATCTTCAATCCTATCACTTGTTTATGGAGAAGAAGATGATCAGGAAGAGAAAAGATTTGGTGCATGGCTGACTTAGGGATGGAGATTATTTAGGGATTATAATATACTTATATTTCTTATGTCATGAATGAATTTTTGCATTAATACCGACGTGGGATTTATAGATTACATCCTTTATATCTCTTACACAAATTTATACATATATATTAGTGAAATAAGAAAATTTTGATCTTTCTTTACCAACCACCTGTTGCTCCATCTGTTTGCAACATGCCTTCTAAATAACTGGTCAACTTTGAACCACTGAATCGAGGCATGTTAGTGTATTATATTGTATTTCAGGTTCTGTAAAGAATAATAAATTAAGCCGTCCATGATATATACAGCAAAAAAAAAGACGAAAACAAGAAGCGAGTCATTACCAGGATGCATGTTTCCACACAAAATAATAATAATAATAATAATAATAATAATAATAATAATAATAATAATAATAATAATAATAATAATAATAATAATAATAATAATAAGGAACTCAAACTGTAATGAAAACTTGTAACGTGGACTCGGAGCAGCTCATCAAGTCCGGAGGGTGAAATATTAAAAAGAAAGATTCACGCGGTGAAAACCTATTTTTTTAAAAAATATAGTTTTCTACAATCTCATCGACACACAAATATATATATATATATATATATATATATATATATGTGTGTGTGTGTGTGTTAAGATGATGGTGGACATAAGAGAACACCACCTTTGAACCACAATTTATTTTCGTAGCTATCATATTGGAAAAAAAATATTTTTTATACATATTCAAATAAATTAATATGAGTGAACAGCATAGCCTTTAAAATATAATAGATATTAGTGGAGCTCGAGAGCTGATATTTTTTTTTATGATTGAACATTCGCATATTATTTTTAACATAAATGATCCTAGCTTCCTTTTTTATGTTTTACATTCAAATATGCTGAAACTAATCTAATATTAGAATCGATTTTGGATAAATGTATTACTAAATATCACTCAGAAAAAAAAATCTTTACATTAACGTTCAATATTAAGAAAATTATTTTGTAAGTATTTTTTATATTTTATAGTATTATTATTCATAATATGTATTTCAAATTGTAAAAATAATAGTATTTTTAAAAATAAAAAACCGTTAAATCCATAAGAATCTTGACCTACGTAGACGTTTTATGCACGTGCTGCGGAATATTCATGCATAATAAAATAATGTTGCTTAATTGAAATGAGATAGGCAGCAATTAATGACTGTATTTATTTGGTATTCATACAGTATATATATACATACATATTACATGACATCAGGAGAAGGACGTACGGAGGAGTCCAAATCTTGGGGCGCACAGTACGACGTATTAATTAAACGACGACGACGATGCCACATGTCTTTTACCGGAGATCGAACGGAGAAGAGCCCACGACCACAAGCGCGTCATCCGCGTCATCGCGCCAACCAAAAGGACGCATCTCCTGATCGCCCAGATCCAAACGGACGGCTGGAGATCCCCCGGCCGACCTCTCCCGCGTGATCGAGCACAAAGCACGATTGGATCAAATTAAACAAAGACCGACGCCAGCGCCGTACGTATCCCCGAACCCTGTACACGCGCTTTTCGTCGTCTTGTCTCCCTCGTCCCTCCCTCCTACTGCGCACTTTTAAAAGGGCGCGGCCTCCCCAGCATGCATGAAGGCGCTGCTTTGTTTCGCAGCTTGACTCCACGTGCGTCCACCACGTCCCAATGGAGGCGCCGGAGGGCAGACGACGTGCGGCGGCGGCGGCGGCGACGACAACCACGTCCACGTCGTCTGTTTCGTCAGAAGCCTACGACGCCATCTCCGGCTACTCCTCCTTCTCGCAGATGGAGAACGAAGTACTCACCAGAGCCCTTATGATATCCCTCTTCTCTTCGTCCCCCTCGCGACCATCCGCATCCTCGTCTTCCTCCTCCTTCCCTGACCTCGTCCTCCCTCCGGAGCTCCCATCAAGTGCGCCTCCGACGACGTCGACGGCTGTGGACCAGACGGAGGCTAGACCAGGAGGGACGGCGGTAAGGGCCTCGAGGCGGAGGCCCAGGGGGCCGCCGGCGCGGAGAGGGACGACAACGTACATCACCACCAACCCTGCCGACTTCCGGCAGATGGTCCAGCAGGTAACCGGAGCCAGGAGGGTTGCTCCGGACGATGCTGTGATCGGGACGGAGGCGAACCCGAGGAGCCACGCGGAGCCGCTGCTCGCACCGCCGCCGACGCTGGACACGTCGGCTTTCGCCATGCACAGGGAGAGGGAGGGCGCACGTTGAAGATGTGGCCCAAAATATTGATTTCGTTGGAAGTCTGAGATCAGCGGAAGAAAACTAAATAAGTTTTTATAATGTTTCAGTGTTTTTAGCAAATTTTGGGTTATAATTTCTCTTGCAAAAATCATGAAGTTTGTAACACGTACATCGTCATTTTATCTGTTGAAAATAAACGAAGTTTGAAATCCTCGTGACACAATGCCTTGCGTTTTCATAAGTGAAGCAGTCGCATTGGATATGATTTGAAATATATATATATATATATATATAATTAAAATCTCATTCACTTTAGAAATCATATTGATTATCTATTATTACAATCGGAAGCTAACAATTTTTCGGTTCAGAAAAAATTCTTTAACTATTACATACTATAAAACATCTATTACATTATAATAATCATAAGAAAACTAAAATAGCAACAATTCTAAAATCAACTTTCATGTATAATTATATCATCACAAACTCTATCATGTGCCTTTACTATTTGACTTTAATTACTTGTGAGGTTCAAATACATAGATATAAAATATTCATGAACAATTACGTCTAGTACATGGAACTTAAATAAAAATGGTGCAAGAATTTAAGTAGAGAAAAAATAGCAATTAAAAATCATAGACATAAAGAACATATAATAACAATGTCAAATTTTACTTCTCATTTTTTTTCTTCTTTTTTTTCCTTTTCTTTTTCGTTATTTTTTGTTCTTTTATATAATTTTCTTTTCATAACCGTTCTTCTTTCATGTGTTGCACTATAAACAATTTTTAGAAACTTCTATATGTGTTGTAGCGAGCTCGACGTCTTTTATTGTGAATACACTTTCGTGTGATTATGAAAATTGATTAAGGCGGATCAAATCAGGGTGAAGTGAACATTTACTTACTCACAATAGACTTGGACTTCTCAAGGTCACTCAAATAGAAACCCAAGGTTCTTTTTTTTAATTTTAACTATAACAATTAGTGTTTATGAGGATCATGTCTTTTAATTTTTATCTTTTTTCCATTTATCTATGTATTCATTTCAGTTCAACAAATACCATAGCAGGGGCAAAAAGGTTATTTAATGCCTATACAAATTGATAGAGAATTATATCTACAATCTGTGCGGAATCTGAGTCGACACAATCAAACTCGGGCCAAATTTGCTCCGACACGGCTCGGGTCAAGGGAGACTCGGACGGGGCCAAGCATGCGTCAATCCTTCCCTTTCAGCTTCTGAAACCCATATTGGGTCTCGCACGGTGGAAATTGAGGTCGTGCGTGACTTCGACCAGGTAACTCGAGTTCGGGTCCTTGTAAATCTGGGTCGGGTACAAGCCGAATTTGGGTCGGATTTAGCCAACGTGCTCCGGGTATCATCCGTTCCATACGAACTCAAGCTGGGTTCCTCCAACTCGAGTCAAGTTCCTATACATTGGAACATCGGTGCTAAAATATCGAAACTTTGACATCATTTTATGGTTAATCTAAACATGCTTTCGACGTGTAACAAAAATGAATATATTCTTGGATAAATAGAGAACAATAACTATGATTTAATCTTTCTTTTTTTTAGGGGACCATGATTTAATCTTACGAATTCTTAATTAATCTATTAAGAAATCACATGCAAAAGTGAATCCAGATCATACATACCACCCAAGGCAGAACTACCTATCAACCTAACTTTATGCATGATTTCTGAGATGATAGAGGAGATCTGAGAGAGATCTGAGATTGGATGGCCGGACAAAACTCTCATGCACTCAGGAAAAAGTAAGAGCTCAAAGTGGGGAGGAAAATCTATTTTTTGGCTTAAGATGTGTTTGTTGGCTAATGGGGACTTATTTATATGGAAAAAAACTTTGACTCTTAATGAATTAAAAATTAATTCAGAATTAAATGATTAATCCCTTCCAAAACTAATTCTAAATCTTATCTATAATCATAACTAACCATCTAATTTAAATACTCTATTCATTTTCTTTTTTTTTTCTTTCTTTTCTTCTTCTCAGATTTTTGTCTGTGCACAACTTCACATTTAACTTCTCAACTTTTGTCTTTTATCTTTAAACAGAATTTTCGTAATTAATTAAATAAACAATTGTTTTATTTATCTAATTAATTAATTCAGAAAAATTTTGGAGCGTTACGATTTTAGTTTTAAATTATTTTTAGTAAATAATAAATATTATATAAAAATTTGAAGAAACGTAAGAAAAACAACTATGTTCTTGTATCAACAATTCCAAATATCAATCAGTGTGTTCATAATTTAAAATTTTCGCTACTCAAATTTGAAATCACGAGTGTATACAACTAAAACTTGGTTTCTATATGTTCTCCACTTGTTCGAAAGATCTTGCAATATTTTGTTCCTGCTCTGTCCACATCACCTTTGACAAGGACTTTTTTTATATGGGCAACTCTCCTTTGTTTATTCGCTGTTGCAAGCGAGTAGGATTTTATTCTTTCTTCTAAAAAACCCCCACTTTGTATTTATTTGTAATTATCAAATGACTATAGATAATAGATACATAATTAACTTTTTATTATAAGTGAATAAGGTGAATTAATTTCAGCAATTTTAATCATTATTATTTATCTCGATTTTATCAATTTTAGCATCTGTTTTTGCTATTATTTTAATACTTTAAGTTTGATTAGATTGTTTTTTTTTAATTTCAAATCTGACATACTTGAGCTTGAGTTGATTCTGCTGAATCAGTGTTATGTATCCATTTGGGAAAGAAAAGTATATATTTTAAGAGAAAATTTGTATTTATTTACTTACAAAATAGAAGGCCGAAAAGAAAAAGACACGCATAATTAAAATATCATGCTACGTCACATAACCACTATTAAGCCGGCCAATTTGAAAATGAAGACAAGCATGTATGTTTATTAGACGTAGTTATTGACCGACTTATCCAAATAAACTAAACATTGACGAAATCGAACATTCTTACCAAGTTGAAAAGTTCCTTTTGATCACTTCACGTGGTACCAGTCTTGTCTTTTGTTAAAATGTGGAAAATCTTAACTTGGGTCACGTGTCAGCATCTAAAATTATGCATTGGAATTGACTTCTAACAATGTGCGACATTTCCAGATTCCTCACAAAGAACCAACAAAAACATTGAACTTTGGTCAACATATAAATTATGCAATGGAATTGACTTCTAACGATGTGCAACATTTCCACATTCCTGATACAGTACCAACAGGAGAAACACTGGTTAACAACTTGGATCGGCATATAAATTATACAATGGAATTGACTTCTAACAATGTGCAACATTTCCAGATTCAGGATGTGCAACAAAAACATTGGGTGCCCTCCCTATCGTCCAAAAAAAAACATTGGGTGCCCTCCCTATCGTCCAAAAAAAAACATTGGGTTATCTACATGTCGACAATGGACACTAAAGGTGGTACGACTGGCGTGTTCTTCTTCTATCAGGATGTCTTGTAGGCTGCGAGTGTCCATCTTCACTAGGAGCTACTGGTTCAGTTTTGCAGCTCCGGAGTCGCTTTCTGGGTACAGCATCTTGAGTGGACTGAGGTTCAGCTTCAGTGTGACGAGCTGCCTCGACAGCCTCAGCCTTAACTTGTCTAAGGCTTTTCCTTGCAGATGAATTGCTTGAAGGCACTTGTGTCTGCTCAGGTACTTCAGCGTTGTCAGAGCCGTTGAATTCTGTTAGGAGCCACTCGGTGCCACAACCAGGGCATGCTCTTGAACCCTGAAATTCAAGTACAGCCAACTTAATCAATAGCAGTAGAAAGAGGTAAAAGTCTGTGAAATGGTTCCTTCTAGTTGACACAAAAAGGATACAACAACAACAAAGCCTTATCCCACTAGGTGGGGTCGGCTACATGGATCATACGACACAATATATTCGTTGATCCATGTTCATAAGATTCGACAGGATTTTATGCTGGCTGTCGGGGCCTAACACAACCCTCCTCCTTTATCCGGACTTGGGACCGGCTATAAAATATAGGCGGAGTTAAAAAATACTTGGCTTCGCCCGGCTAAACCCTCCTCCTTTATTCGAAAGAACACAAAGAAGCATAAATTACCACACAAAACTCTCGAAGGAAACTTGAGTAAGAATAAATAAGAAAATTAGCATATTGGAATTCAGGTCCATGCCAAAAGGGACATATGAAGCAATGAGATTATGATAGTAGAGTTCAAGTGACCTCCAGGCAAAGTTGAATATTTTCGTTGTCAATATCTTCTATTTTGAGTTGATTGTCCAACATGTAACTATATTATTATGCATCTCAGATATCTCATAAACTTCAAACACAGGTATGTTAACCAAATATAAAAATGAACAATGTAAATTAAGCATGATATACAAAGACCAGCAAAAACCCAACTATGATCCACGATGCTGCAGAGAAAATGCAACGAAGCAACCCTGTTCAACCAAAGAAGATTACTAGCTAGTAGGCTAATAATAAATTCCACATTATTAAAGTTTTCCCATTTGCAACGTCAGAATGCTATATATTTGCTGAATCCACTACTTCGCTACATTATGCTAGTCACATTACGGCCAACTGAAAGAATTTCCGGAGAATCGTAATACATGCTAGTAATTTGAACATAAGAAAATCTCATGCTACGTAATGTGCATTATTAAAAGACGCCAAGCATACAACATATCAGACAACTTAAATCGACAATAAAACCATCTTTTACGAACTAAAATGGCGACTTTCCAACCGAATGGATTCCTCCTATCAAAATTACGGAAAAACTAGGGCACAATCTCAATTCCATGTCACGAAAAAATTTTAGAGTTCAGGTAATACATGATACGACGAGAAAACGCCGAGAAATCCGCCCTTTACCAAACTCGTACAACCTCTCCACGGGACTACCAAACGGGCCATTTCCATCAATCACCTACGGCTGCTACAAAGAATCGAATCACCACACAAAACTACGCCAAAAGAACGGAAAAGAGAAAGTGGCGCGCTAAATATCTCAAAACCCTGGAGGGACAACGCCAAGAGACGGCCGATCAAGCAAAATATACAAAAGAAAGCTTCGATCTCCGGATAACCAATATATGGACGAGATAAGTCTCAAAAAAGAAATGTCCATAATTTCGCAATGCGACAAATCACGATGATTAAATATAAGCATAAAGCAAGCGAAAGATCAACTAATGCGATGAATTTTAAAAACAATTTTAGCAGATTTTTCCTCTCATATACCTCGATCGGAAGCAGTGGGAGACGGCGTTCGGAGATTGGTTTCGGAGATTGGTTTGACACAAAAAGGATAAACAGAAATAAAAACAAGTGATCTATACCTTCCGCAAAGAGAATTTCTTCTTTAAGCAGTAATGATGAATCCTGACGCTGCATCCTTCATTGGGACACAAAGAAGCCTGTTGCACAATCAAGGGTGTCATTTGAATCTGACATAGAAAACCTTACAAACGTTTAAAAGAAAAATTAAGGAATATCCACTGAAAGAAAGCTATCAAAAGATAAACATCTGCAAGTTAAGCAAGCAACGAACACAATAAATTTGTGTTTCAACAATAGGAGCTTAGTCAATCTGAATCCCTCATTTTCATCTCCAAATTCTACCCACCATTCATACATGCTCAGCAGTTTCTTTCTGAAACAAACTCATTTGTTTGGCAAGAACATCACCAGCTTTCTATTTTTTCTTTCCAGATAATTCAAGTATTACGCCTTCCATTTTTTAAGTCCAAATTCACCATGTATATAGGATCATCTTCAGCTGACACACACACACACACAATTCATTTTTCAACATTACAGCGTGCCTAATTCATTTTTCAACATTACAGCATGCCTAATATCGGTGTAGGCATCTGCAATGTGTTTCACATTGGTTGAAATATGTTTTTACATTTGTTAGTCTGACACAAACCTTAGTGTCAATTTCATAGAACTACTTCAACCAGACATCTATTTCATACTATACATTGGCTGGACCAAGAACTACAGTCAACATCTAAAACAAAATATTAATGATTAAACAGAGTATCCTTATCAGTATACTCACGATCTTGAGTGGGAATTAAAGTTTCAGTAGTCACATAGAGACTCAGTTTGTAGAAGAAATTGTTCATGGCATGGGAAGATGATTTGTGTTCCAGGCTTTAAAAGGATCCAGAACATGGAAAAAGTAGTATCACCTAAAGGTAAAAACAAAAATTTTTTTTTTTTTTTGAGAAGACAAAAAGATCACATGTTTAGAACAAAATTCAACAAGAAGAAGACATGCCTTGACTCCAGCTTCATTGCAGACATCACATGATGGAATATCATTATTACGGAACCAGCTTCGGAGATCAAAGAATGATTTCATACCAAGACCAATTCTACCATCAGTAGTATGGCAGAGCCACTGATCCTTTATGAGGTCATTTATAGTTTTCTCCTTCTGGGACATTGAGAAATTCTTGAATGCAGAAGGAATCTGTGATTGACTGCCCTCTGGATTTTGTGCATTCAAAACCTGAGAGGATAGTTACAAGCTTCAGGATCACATCCACAAGGTCAAAGAAGAATTATACTCATTGTATTTTGGAAGAATACTCTAACAGTTCCCTAAACTCATAACGTTTAGCTCGATGTTCAATTTGGAAAATGAAAATATGATAAATTTGGGATATATGGAGGTGCAAACCCAAAAAGAATTTATGTGTAGATTAATGGTTGGATCTAAATTATTTGTTGGCGTCCTCATGACATCAGCCATGTAAAGTGATTCTAAGTATTTAAATTAAGATCCGCCATCAAGTTTTAATCCAACAGCCAATCTGCATGTGTAAATTGAAACTTGGGTCAAAATTTGCCCAAATTCCGGCTAGTTCAGCAAACACTAGTAAAAAAAATATTACCAGAACCTGGTCAAACGTCACGCGACCGGAACTTGACATGAAGGACATGGCAGGATTCTGGATGTCATTGGTTGGATGTGAGCTCTTCTTCTGGCGGTCATTTAGACAAGGAGGGCATGGCAACAATTTACACTTATATGTATCAAAAAGATAATGAATCAGAACAATTGTGGCTTTATGGGCAATATGGCATCAACGCAATGATTGCATTTTCAAGGGAGAAAGGTGTTATATTGATAACTTTGTAATAGCTGCTAGAAATTTGGCGAGAGAGTGGGCAAGATTATAAGATATTTTGTCATAGATACAAGCTTTCATAATGAATAAAAATTGAACGTGAGCACCTCATTCACATCCTTTATCTTATCAAAAAAATTTAAAAAATACATTATTAATTGAATGAAATTAATGTAAGCCTTATGTATAACAATTATATATACAACAACAACAACAACAAAGCCTTATCCCACTAGGTGGGGTCGGCTACATGGATCATACGACGCCATTCCGTATAACAATTATATATATATATATATATATATATATTATTACAATATAATTTTACAAATTAATTTTTTTATTATTATTACAGAAAAATTATACATAATCTAATTTATATTACATTAAGATCTTATTAACATATTATTTAGTAAATTATGCATAATCTAATTTATATAATTATTTATTAATGCATTATCATTCAGCTTATAAAATAAATTATTTAATCCAATATTAAATATTTATTTTCTTAATTATTATTATATGTTAATTATTATTACTTCATATTACTGTTAATATTATTCATTAAACTATTTTTTATGTTATCTTAAATGATAATCCATTATAATTTTTTAAATATAATATTTTTTATGTTATAAAAATAAATTTATCTCTTTGCTGCTTACGTTTTATCCAAACATCCCTGGTGTTTATTTCATTATTACATATTTCATCCAAATACTAAATCAATTTTTTTGTCTAATCAATTAGTTATCAAGAACTAACAAGAATTTAAATTTTTGCATCCAAATACTACCAGGGTTTACACATGCATTTTTCTTGATAAAAATTGGAAGCTTCAGCAGGACATTTCAGTTTCCTACACATACTGCTTTGATGATTCAAAAATTTGCATTTTTTCATGCCGATAACCATATAAGATATCAAAAGTTTCAGTTAGCATAGTGGCATGATTCATGGAATCAATCATTTACTGAGTAGGGAACATAAAATATTCAAGCTTAAATGAATTTGCGGTCTACTTATGAAGTTAGTCTGGATCAGCTAGTGGAAGTACGGAACGGGGAAATCTACAGAAAGACAAGGTGATGCAGATGTCTTGCTTTCTACATACAACAACAACAACAACAACAAAGGAGGAGGGTTGTGTTAGGCACCGACAGCCAGCATAAAATCATGTCGAATCTTATGAACATGGATCAACGAATGATTACTAATAGAGCGGAATGGCGTCGTATGATCCATGTAGCCGACCCCACCTAGTGGGATAAGGCTTTGTTGTTGTTGCTTTCTACATAGATTGGAAAAAATAAGCAAACCTGATTCTCCAGTCGGATGTTGAGGGCAGCATTACTGGTTATGGAGCCTTGATTGATATCCTGGACAATTGCTTCAATCTGCAAGATGGCACAAAAATAACTAAACAAGTAAAATTTTGGCATCTTCTGTAGAAGCATGACTGTTTGACTGTAAAATAAAAGTGCCACCTACGCACATTACAGTTTAAGAAATGGTTCTTTCAACTAACATTGCACTAGAAGTAAATTGGAGTGATTTCATGAGACAACTTTGGTTCATATTGCCAAGTTTTCTCATAAAACAGATAGACAAATTGAAAACGTTCAGAACTCTTACACCACTTAAGTGACAAATACTGAACATCACAAGTTCTCAAAAAAAAAAAAAAGCATGACAATCACTACAACGTCAAGAAAAAGATGAAGCCATAGAAAGTAGATCAAGATATCATTCCACTACAACTTTAAAAGATACAAATATCTCTATTAGCTCTAAAATAGTAATAATTTCTCTGGTCCATAGAAATTTCCAAACATTGATGCATGTGCCAAGAAGAATGAGAACAGAGAGTGACATTGAAGTTTCATGCATGAAACTGCCATGGAAATTAAAGAATACTCGAGAACAAAATATTCATTCAGATCCTCATTTACAACATGAAATTGTTGGCCATGAGGGACTAAGGATATGCCAATATCTTGAAAGTAAACAACTAGTACATTGAAACCAGATAAAGAAAACTTAGTGAACAACCAAAAGGATTTAGAAATCAGAGTGGCCATTGAACTAAATGACAGGAAATATGCATTCTAAGCCACTAGACACAAAATAGTTACTTCCTATACACATCTATGCATGACCAGCACATATATGAAAAACTATTCAAGACAACTAGTGAGTAAATCTCTGTCTAATGTCAAGGCGTAAACAATTGACACATACCACTGCCTTATAGAAAGCAATCTGCGGAACAGAATACTTAGATCCAAGCTTGGATTGCTCATCAGCAACATTGTTGACCACACTGTAGTAGACCTGCCCATCATACTGGTTTCTGCATGCCCGAAGTTCAAACTGCACGTAAGCTAACTCCTGATTGATCTTCAGAAGCACCTTGTTAAATGTACTCTGATGTTGTACTGCAGGACACTTTCTGATTTGTTAGTCATTACAAACATATCGATATCCAAGGTGATTGTTTTTCGACAAATTAAGCAACAAAATTCGATACTTAGCAAATTGACACGGTATCTTATCCTTTTAAATGATTGGTTATCAACATCTAAACGAGGACCAAAACAAGACAGCACGTCAGAAGAAGAAGAAGAAGAAGAAGAATCACCTGGATCTTTGCCACTGACTCCGAGGAAGACTGCAAAGAAGTCATCCTCCTTCAAAGGCCCCCGAGAGAGAAGAGCTTGTATGAGAGCGTGGTGCCTCCAACTCAAGCCACCCATCTGGCAGCACCTCGCAAACCCTAATCGAGAGCAACAACACAAAACCCTATTCTCACAGGTAAAAGTATCAGAAGTCCAGAATCGAGAAACGATTTCGGGAGATTGGGAAATGATAACAGTAGAAGAGGGGGAACCGAATGCAGTCTCAGGAACCCTAATCGTCCCAATCACGACGCCCAATGAGGAAAGGCGCCAAGTTTTCGCTTGGCGGAAAGGCAGCAGATTTGTTTTTATGGATCGGACATCGGACCGATACGGTAATTGAGTCATGATTCGATCGGTTTAATTGAGTTCAACCGAATTTTTATTAAAATATTATTTATCAACGATTTCAAAGATATATTATGAATAAAACTTTGAAAAGAATATAAAAAATACTCACAAAAATTTCTTTTAATATTGAACATTAATTTAAATATTTTCTAAATAATTTAATTAATAAACTCATTCAAAGTGTATTGTAATTTTATATGATTAGTATACTTGAATGCAAATAGAAACAAAAAAAATAGACTCATTATATTAAAATAATATGAATATTTATACTATTAGAAATATGTCAATTCTTGATTTATATATATTATAATTAAAAGGTACTAAGTTGAATGATTTAATTTTATTAAATTTATTATTCTAATGTATATGTTATAAAAAATTTAATAAATTAGTTGACATCAAGAAAATGAAATTGATCAATATTCTTTAAATTAATAAATATTTTTATTCTTTTATTACTGTTGTTAATCTATATTTTAATTTAATTATTACTTATGTAAATAACTTTCCTTTTGTATATCTTTTTATTAAATTATTTCTCCTTTTTCATTCAATTATTTTCATTTTATTTTTTCTCTCACTTCCTTTTTTCCTCCTTAAATTTCTCCTTTCATTCTTCTCCTTAATTTCACTTTATTTATACACCATCACCTACATTTTACTCCTTTCAAAATTACTTATTTTCTTTCCTTTTGTATTTGATTCTATCATTCAAAATTCAAATTTTACATGTTTGAATACAAGATTAAAATAAACCGAATTTTACCTCTCATAACATTCCTTTTTCATTCATTCTATCATTAAATATTTCCAAATTTGCATTTTTTAATACAATAATTAAAAAATCAGATTAAACCAATTCAATTGGTTGAACCAGTTTTATCCGGTTCAACCCGGTTTAATCTGGGTTTTTTATCATTTCCGGTTTTAAAGAAAAATTGAACCGGATTGGCGGCCGGTTCGAGGTTGAATCGGTCGAACCGGCCGGTCCGGTCCGATTTTAAAAACACTGGTTTTTATTTTTTTTAAAACGACACAGTAAAACTATGTATGATATATTATTATTATAAAAATACTTAATTATAAATTTGTTTCACACAACCCTAAATTATACATTTAACTTATTCCAATGTCACATTCATGTCATTCAGTTAAATTTTTATCCAATTTTTTGTTAATTTGTTTTTTAAATGTTATGAAATATCAATTTTACCCTTACTTCTATAATATAAAAAATATTAAAAAATAGAGTTATTTCCATAAACCATTCATAAACTATCAAGACATTTAACCCCAAATTACGAATTTATTTTTTTATTCCTAAATTATCATGACTTTTCTGCTTTAATCCTTCCGTCTATTTATGTTATATTTTCTATTTCTTTTTTCTTTTTTTCATTTATGAAAAGACGAAATTACCTTCATCATATAACACATCAAATAAAAAAAGAAAAAAATTTGATTGTTCCTTGCCGGAATAGGCGACTTGGCGACTCCAATGGCAACAGCTCCTCCCTCCATTTGTCCTCCTTCGTCTCCCCCATCGTCATCTCCATGGTCGTTGCCTACCTCCCATCGTACTAGGAGTGTCACTCATGGATCCGGAGCTCCGCGAGCCCGCCTAGGATTCGTCTTCATATGCCGCAACACCAGCTCCAGGCCCTACATTCCCCAATCAGAGCGGATGTCATCATCCAGCGGCGACCAAGGCACGTCATCATCATCCTCGGAAAAGAGGAAAAGAAACGCAAGGGGGAGGGGCCTCGCATGGAGCGACGTGGAGGGGAACACGTGGAACCTCTTTGACCACTGCAATGCGGTGGTCGCCGGAGGGAGCGTGCACTTCTTCCACAACTGGTCATGGCAGACGGGCAGCAAAGCATGCACTCAAGCGGGACTGAGGAGCTCAAGTGGTACCTCGACGCGGACATGTGCAACCCAATATTCCCAGCGGAGGAAGCCGGCGGTGAGCTGCTGGTGTTTGCAGACCTGGACACGACCGCCTAGAGGGTCTTTTGTAGACTGTAGGGCTGACGTCAAGAGGGCTAAGTGGGTGGAGATGGCGGACTTGGGGCGACATGAGCTCTTCCTTGGGACATCGACGACATGTCGAGAGAAGGCACCCATCTCTCCTTTCGGCTAAGGTCCTTGTTTATTTTTTTTTATTTGATGCTAGATGGGTAATTTTGACTTTTCATAAATAAGAAAAAATTAAGTTAACATAAAATTTAATAGAAGTTGACGGAATGATTAAATTTTAAAAAATTGTGATAGTTTAGGGATCCAAAAAAATAAATTCATAATTTATGGTTGGATGTGGAAACGCGATAATTTAGGAGTGGTTTATGAAAATAACACTAAAAATTAAGAAATAATATAATGAGCACAATATTTCATAATTATTAAAAAAGATTAGCTATAATGATTTTTTACAACTTTTAAATATTTTTATTGTATAATAAAGTAAGAACAAAAAATAATATTTCATCATTGTTTAAAAAACATAGGTTGATAGATACTTTGATGGAACTTGATAAAAAAAAAGTTCTAAAATATCAAACAAGATAAGTTGAAAAATTAAAATTTTTAAGTTCATAGTTTAAGATTAATTTCGATGAAATTGGTTTTGCATGATAGAAAATAACCCTAAAAGTTATGCATCAATTGCACTTGAAATATAAAACATAAAATATTAAAAGTGATCTCAAAAGGTGGGTGTATTAAAATAGTTGAGCAACATAAAAAATATTAAAATACAAAATATCAACATAGTGAAAATTTTTAGGACTCATGAAGTCGTCAATTATTTGACCTAGGTTGACTCAGGATGAGTACGCGACCGAGTCAAACAGACCAACTCATCTATAATCCGAACTATTTTTATTTTTTATTATTTTTTAACTATAAATTTATATTTGAGTTAAATTTTAATATTAAAAATGTAAATAAATAGCTAAAAATTTAATGTTCTAAATGTGAAAATCATAGTTAACTATTTGAAAAACTTAATTTATACATTAAAATAAATATAGAGTAGAACATAATATAAAAATAAAGAAAACATAATGGTTATATGATCTGGACATTCAATCCAATCCGGATTGGTTGGATCATGCCCAAGCTTCAGATCAGGTGCAAACTGACTCGACGTAATGTGCAACCCAAGATTCCTAGTGGAGAAAGCCGGCGGCGAGCTGCTGTTGTTCGCAAACCTCGACACGAGCGCCTAGAGGGTCTTTTGCAGGCTGTAGGGCCGGCATCGAGAGGGCGAGGTGGGTGGAGATGGCGGACTTGGGGCGACATGAGCTCTTCCTTGGGAAGACTGAATCATTCGCGGTGACATCGATGAAAGACGACATGTCGAGAGAAGGCCTCCATCTCTCTTTGTGATGAAGGTCCTTGCTTATTTTTTATTTGATGTTGGAGGGATAATTTTGACTTTTTATAAATGAAAAAAAAATGAAGTCAACATAAAATTTAACAAAACTGATGAAAGGATTGAATTGAAGAAATTGTGATAGTTTAGAGATCCAAAAAAATAAATTCATAATTTAGGGTTAGATGTAGAAACACGATAGTTTAGGAGTGGTTTATGAAAATAACACTAAAAAATAAGAAATAATAACATGAGCACAATAGTTCATAATTATTAAAAAATTAGCTATAATGATTTTTTACAACTTTTAAATATTTTTATTGTATAAGAAAGTAAGAACAAAAAATAATATTTCATCATTGTTTAAAAAACATAGGTTGATAGATACTTTGATGGAACTTGATAAAAAAAAGATCTAAAATATCAAATAAGATAAGTTGAAAAATTAAAATTTTTAAGTTCATAGTTTAAGATTAATTTCGACAAAAATTTATTTTTGGATGATAGAAAATAACCCTAAAAGGTATGCATCAATTGCACTTGAAATATAAAACATCAAATATTAAAAGTGATCTCAGAAAGTGGGTGTATTAAAATAGTTAAAATAATTAAGCAACATAAAAAATATTAAAATAACAAATATCAACATAGTGAAAATTTTTAGGACTCATGAAGTCATCAATTATTTGACCTAGATTGACTCAGGATGAGTGCGCGACCGAGTCAAACAGACCAACTCATCTATAATCCGGACTACTTTTATTTTTATTATTTTTAACTATAAATTTATATTTGAGTTAAATTTTAATATTAAAAATGTAAAGAAATAGCTAAAAAATTAATATTATAAATGTGAAAATCATAGTTAAATATTTGAAAAACTTATTTTATACATTAAAATAAATATAAAATAGTACATAATATAAAAATAAAGAAAACATAATGGTTATATGATTTTGACATTCAATCCAATCCGGATTGGTTGGATCATACCCAAGCTTCAAATCAGGTGCAAACTGACTCGGTGTATTTTGATCAAAATTGATTAGACTACATCGAGTTAGGTCCAACCTAACTTGTGATCATTTAGAAAAATATTAATATTTTAAATAATTAATTTTAAAATGTTAAATATAATAAAGTAAGTGACGCGAATGAATTAAAAACATTAAAAATGCAAATGATGTTTGGAAGTATTATGTATTTATTATAGTTAAAAGGAGCTTATGAAAAAGTTAGTATATAGTCCAACTCGGACGTCGGACAATTTTATTTCGTTCATGAAGGAAAATAGTGTATGATGCAATAGAATAAGGAGAGAAATAAATTATTTTCTTAGATAGAAGAGGTATAATAGGAGTATGAAAGTACTCCCTCGCCATAAAAAGCTTATCGTGTATGATTTTTTTTTATTTGGACACTGAACACCTAAAAAGCTTATTTTTTTTTCATTTTTCTCAATGTGACCCATTGTAATTATAACATCTCTAAAAATACTATCTTATCAACTACAATTCAACACTTTATTAAGATTCACAGCTATTTCTTTAAGCAACTCAGAAAGATCAAATTCCAAATAGTCATTATACAAAAAAAATGAATATCCACGTTCTCTCAAGCATAAACAAATAAAACTATTATCTTCAAATACAAGAAACTATAATTAAACATAATATAATTGAATAAGAAATCATATTACCAATTAATCATGCTAATGGGGAATCAAGTTGTGATGAAATTCCTCATGGATTTTTTTTAACATATAAAAGGTCTATCTCAACTCATACAGATAAGAAATATCACCAACTCCATGATGGGATTTTCTTTAATCCATACTAGGCATATATCAACCAATTATACAAAGTGAAGAATGAACAAATAATAAATTACATAATGAGTACAAATGAGTATGCGTAAGTTTTGATCTTTAATTGCTTAATCTATTTATTTTTAAAAAAATAAACAAATCTTTATCGAGCAATAGAATGTAAATAATAACTATTTATCAAATGGAATACTAGGTCACACATCTTCATCAACTAATTAATCAAAATGACAATTGATCATCACGTGAACAATTAAGTATTTTTGTGAAATTTAATTAATTAACATGAATATAAATATCAATAAGAAATTAAATATCCAACTACATGAAATACGATTTCATTTCACGAGTAAGAATAAGAATGCCAATCAATAAAAAAAACAACTAGATCAAGTACAATATATGATCAAGTAGATAACTAGATGTATATAACTTATTGTTGAACACCGATGATCGATGAATAATCAAGGCAACGAAGAAGATAAACAAAAGAAAAGATGAACATAGTGATTTAACGTGGTAAAATTCTCTTAATCAATATGAACAAGAGAGAAACATCCACAAACGAAGGAGGCCACCGTTAAAAGAAATTCAATATGAACAAAAAGAGAGTACATCATAATAATGGCTCAAGCCCTCCGCTTCTGCCACATATTCTCATTTTTTATTTTTCTCATTTTTTTTCTTTCGTAATTTTGGGTACATAGTACATAATTCAAATCACATCAACACTTATCTTATAAATAATAGTATCTAAAAGGTTAAACTTATCTCGAGTGGCAATTAGATCAAACATGTATTTCATCAAATATTCTATCAAATTATAGGAGTAAAAATGATAATTAATCATAAACGAGAGACTAATATGAATTCATATATGCCTACAAAACGTGGCATTCGAGACATGACCCACATATTGTATGGACTTGGACAAAACACCCAGATGAACTAGAATATGATTAAACAAAACTCAAAAGGGTTGCCTAAGAACATAATTTGTGTCATTTGGAACACATGTCATTACGCATTTTAGACAAAACATGAACAATACTTTCGTGCAAGTACTAGGCCCAAGTTCTATGTAATTCTCTCTTAAAAGTTTGTGTACCTCAGAGCTAGGTCTAATGCGACGTGACTTGAGTTTCAAGTTTGGAAACAATGGAACACATCATTCTTTATTTTTTTAAAAAAAATTAATCACAACCAAAGTTGCAATTATGTCATGTATAATTTAATTCAAATATTGAATAACAAATGACAACATCAAGCAGCAAGTGTCAATTGACATCTTATCAAAAAGCTAATATCAATTCACAAATGTTAAGTGTCAAATACAAGCATCAAATGACCAAAACGATATGCTTCTTTATTTTATTGAAATACATTACACTAGATTCTTTAGTTCAATATAGTGCTAGTATGGGTGTCTTTCAACTCATTTCATTCTTTTTGTTAGTTGTCCTAAAACAATATATAATTATTAAACTTTCATATAAGGGGCTAATGGGAATCAAGTTGTGATGAAATTCCTCATGGAATTTTTTTTAAACTATCAAAGGTTTATCTCAACTCATACGAGTCAGAAATATCCCCAACTCCATGATGGGATTTTCTTTAATTCATACTAGGCATATATCAACCAATACAAAATGAAGAATGAACAAATAATAAATTACATAATGAGTACAAATGATGATGTGTAAGAATCGATCTTTAACTGATTGATCTATTTAAATATTTAAAAAAACAAAAATTATCAAATATCAAATGGCTATCATAATTTTGATACTTAATATTGTGAGTACTTGTATTGATAAGTATAGCTTTAAAATTAAAATTTGTATTGTTTAAAAAAATAGTATTAATTTTTTTCCTAACTATTAAAAGGATTTACTTTCAATATATTTGTTGTAAACCATAATTGACATTTGATGGAATAATTTTTGGCAGCTACGTTATAATGCGACATAAGAATGTGATGAACAAATTAAACATTAGTACATATGGTCTACTATAATCCTAAACTAAATTACATGTCCCACTCCTATCAACTATTTAAAAACTTAGATAGTTATGAAAATATATATTTTATATTTATACTATTAATATAATAAGTAGTAATTAGGTTATGGATCCTAATTTTAAAAATGAGTTCAACACACACACACACATATAATTGTGTATTTAAAACAATCAAAGATATTCTTTTATATTAATTTTTGTATCAACTAAATATTATTATAATTAGATGGAAGTCAATTCCAATTTTTTAAAGAGTTTCTTATATGTGTATAAAACATTTTAACTAGTTAATGCCAATCAAATTTTCCTTCTTAATATCACATAAACGTTAAAAACAAAAAGTTTTTTTCTCCCAAGTAAATATTTGCTATATGTTATAATAGACCTTGTGTATAATTTTGTAATGGCATAATGGATGTACATCACCTTTGTAAGAAAAATATATGCCCGAGAAAAGAGCATGCCCTCGCTTCACATGTATATGGAATGATTAAGACTTGTGCCCAACAAGCTATACATAATGTACATGCTCTACTGAAAATTGGTGCTCAAGCTCACACCCTAAATGATACACATGTGACAAAAAAATGACGATGGAGAAGATAAATCAAGACAAAAATTGCTTGTAGATCGAGCTAATATTTTTCACTTATAATCAATTTTTACTCATATTGTTTGGATATTCAACCAATTGTATGGGAAATACTTCAAGAAGTTATGCAGGGGAGGAGAACCAGGAACGGAGAGCTCTCCCCCTTTTTTCGCCCGACTCTTTGGTCCTTTTTCAAACCTGCTCCTATTTCGAGTCAAGAGATAGATAAATAGACACATCCCATTGCACTGATGGGGGGGGGAAATCTTTTTGAATGAGTTGAATCAGAACTAGTTCCCGTCGAGAATACCCCTTGTTGGTCCCGAGGGACGGTCCCTGCTCCACGGGTGGGTCTTGCAGTATTGGGTGGCGGTTCCGCTTATGGGGTCTACCCTATCTTTTGTTTCATTTCTTCTGGAACAATCAGAAAAACTTTTTTGATGATTTTGAAATCTTTTCTACTAGGTAATTTATTATCCTTATGCATGAAGATAATAAACATAAAGTCTGCAAGATGGGAGAGATAAAAAGGAGTCAAGCATAAGATATGCGAGGATGAAAATTGCATAAAAGGGAAGAAGATAAGAAAAGAGACATGCATGACACGAGAATGAAACAGAGATGGATGGATAAAAGGGAGAGATCGGAGAGGAGAGGAAGAAAATAAATAGATACACACTTTTTTTTAGAATTAGATGTTTCCAAAGGAGTTTTCATAAGTTGAATTTTTTTTTCATGTAGTGTTTGGGAGTCAAATTAATGAGTCAAAATTTTAATGGATTAAAACATTAATATTTCGTTCTTCCAATAGTCAAGGTTGAACATTGATGATGGAGAGATCTTTGTTGGTGATGACTGCAAAGCGACCAATGACACTAAAAATAGATCTTCAATATTCTTGTTGGAGATTGACTCTCGCTGGCACTGTAAAGCCTCGATAGCAAAGAATCTTCATTGTGCAAAGTTTCCAAGGATGTTCGATAACGTCTTCAAGCTTTGATAGTGAATCTTCATTTATTTATGACGTTGATCAAGAATGAATGGTTAATGTAATTTGTTATAAATTACAACTCAATTATTGAGCTGCATATTTTTTTCCCTTTTGTAGCTACAAAATTAATCTGATAGCAACTAAAAAGATAAAGTTTTTCGATTGTAGTTGTTGCAATTAAATTATATTTTTTTAAGCTCTCTTTGGCTGCATAGCAATTAACAAAGTGGACAATAATTTAATTAATGTATTAAAAATAATAGTTAACCACAATGTTGAAAGATTCAAATGTTAATCTAGTTAAGCCATTCGGTAAGATTGAATAATAAAAAATATAAATATTTATTAATCATAATATTCATCAACATATATTTTATATTTGTTGATAATTAAAATAAGTACACATCAAAGTGTAATAATGTGATTAATAAGTTTCAATAAAAAAATCACAACAAATGTTTTTTTATTCTCACCTTAAATATAGAAAGTATAATATATAAACTCACAAATTTATGGGTTGAAATATTAGCACTTGTTTGAGAGACAAAAAGTGTAAGAATCTAGTTGAAAATTGAATAAATATTTAGTAATTTATTTTTGTTTAATAAAATTCCCCATATTTTTTTAAAAGTTATAAATAAATAATATATTTCTTTGGAAAGAGAAAATAATAAATTACATTAAATCATTAAGTACCTAGCAATGTTATATGCATGATCACAAATATCTCAGTGGTTATGTTTTTAGGTTGATTTCTAATGACTTTGTTTCAAATCATATATATATATATAAGGCGAATTTGATGGACCATTCTCTCCTAGTAGTTTGAACTTAGGAAGTGTCTTTTTAAATTACTGATATTTTGAACTTAAATTATTTAGACCTATCATATTATATTATCCAGTTTACTTTATTTTAACACTTAAATAATTTGAATTGTCTCTCATGCTTACAAAGGGACAATCAATTTTTTTTATTTTTTCCCATTTTTATCATTTTCAATCTTACACAAAAATACGAAAAAATAACAATAACAAAAGGATCATAATCATAATTAACAATATTAATTTATTTTAATTAATATTATATTATTATTCTCATGAATACAGTATTTTTACTTATTATTTTGAATATCACATACATTAATAATTTGTATTCATTATTTTAATTTAAAAATATATAAAATATTTATAATGGTATTTAATTATTAATGTCAGTTGATTTTTTAACCGAACTATATAACTTTAATTTAACAATAGTAATAAGTGGTATTTTGATAAAAAAATGTGCATATTACCTATTATTACTAAAGACAAGTTCTATACAAGTAATGCACATTATTAGATTATGCAAAAAAGTAATATAGTAAATATTCTTGGAGCTTCGGTAGACCAATCACATTATTATTATTTTCTTTGTTCACCTTAGTGTTTGGAAAGTAACGCTAATGTTTCAATCCTTGAGAATTTATGCACACGAGCTATAAGCTGGAATCTTAGCCAACCATAGAGTTTAATTAATTCGATCTTTATAATGGGTCGCATGTTTAACTATCGTGAGTGAAACTCTTAATGATTTTTTTTTTGTTTATATAAGAATTGAACTTGATACATGCTATAGCAATGAAGAGTTGCTTGCCAATATTTAAATCCTTCAAAACTTACACTTATAATTTAGCTCATTTTTGCCTATCGTAAGCTACAATTGCTTAGTCTTGTGCTTGACTGGTTAACATAACAAAATCAAATACCAATTTTCATTTAAATAGAACGTGAATACTACGATTGAGTTTCGTGACGACTCGAGTATGCATTAGACGGTCTTCTTAATTTTCAAATATAGGAAATCATGATGGGCTAGTGAAGTTGTTGCGACTGAATAACCCAAATCTTTCATTCATACTCTAAGATGAATTTAAGTCGAGGGAATAGAAATTTGGTCCGGATTTGAAGGCAACCTGGGATGGATCGCATGTTGTCAACGCTACAAAATCCATATTGAGTTTTGGCAACACGAGTTGAGTTCCGATGTAGTGAAACTATGATGACTTTTTTGAACTAATGCTCTCAATTCAATGATATAAAAAGTCATGCTTTTGATATGCAAAACTAGGAGACATCTTCAACAATCATAGAAGAACATTATGACATAATTAATTTTTTTACTTAGTTAATTTTATTAAAAAAATATATCCAAAATCGAATTCAAAATTTATATGTATATTTGCTATAAAACTATCTTAACCGTTCAACTTTTATTGAACTTTTCGATGATTGAGCTTGACTTTCGATCTCAACTTTGATATCCTCATTTTGAGAAGATACTGAAAAAGTACCACATGTTGATTGCAAAGAGAGGGATAAACGTGCATAGAGAGGAGGAAAATTTGCTTATGGATGGGGATAAACTAAGGAAGAGGAGGCTTAATTTATAATGAATAATTATAGTTGGATCGAGTTACAGTCATATTAAAACTCTAATTTCATCTCAAATTAATCTTGAAATTTTATCTTAATCCTTTTCTATTAATTTAATCTAATTAGCTTTATGTTATTTTTTACTCCTTTTCCTTTTTGTTCTTTTTTTAATCAAACTTTTATCTCATCTAAACTTCAATTATCATTTATTTTTTCAAAATTAAATAATTATTCTTATCTTTTAATTTTTTGAATAAAGATAATATTATTTGATATTCTAAATATTTTTTAACACAAAATTATTAATTTATTTTTTACTGAAACTTTTTTATATCATATGTTTATTATTAAATTTTAACTTCAAATTTGAATTCTTAAAATTAATCTAATCATAACTCCTTATTCGGTTAGGATTTATCTTTTTTTTACTCTTATCTAATTATATTTGTACTTCATTTCAAACTTTAATTTATTCCTAATACATCTTTTTTTTTAAAATAATTAATTATTTTATTTTAATTGATGAAAAATTCAGATTGTTACAAAACTATCACAAATTTGGTCGGTGATTTACTAGTTTTATTATGATGAATGGGCGAACCGATGATCCTATTTGTGGTATGACAATATTTTGCCAACTACCAACGAATGATATTTATCAGTTTTTATTAGGAGAATGATAAAACTGTTTGATAAATGTAACAATTGAATTAGTTAATGAAATAAAAAAATGCAATTTCTAAAGTCATGTGCATCTAATATAATTTATTTAATGACAAAATTGCTTTTCAATGTGATAATTTTTTAATTTATTTATCGTCACCTATTTTAGATATGCATAAAGTTAAAAGGAAGAAAAACTAGAATTTTAATTTTGCAGCATGCAAACTTAATCGATTATTTCACTAGAAACGTAATTTTTCATACCTTTTTTTAGTAACTAATGCACAAAAGATATGGGACGGACGCTGTCTAAATTAGGTGACCGTGGTAACTTGATTAACTCAACCTGTCCCCCAAAAAAAGAAAGAGGAAAAAAAGCCTTCGAGCCAAAGATTTGGGCAACTCCACTCTCGTCTCTCTCTCTCTCCCTCCCTATCGGTTCGCGATTCAGCTTTGGGATCGCGTCAGATCGCCGGCGAAGAAAAGCCGCAGTCCGCGGCCTTGGCAGATCGAAGGAAATTGCGACATCTCTGCTAGCAGGTCAGTAGATCTTCGGCTTCGGGGTTCGCTGGGACGGATAGGGATCGGGAGCGGGAATCGATGGAAGGACTGGACGCGAAGGATCTGTCCACCATCGGCGGCATCGCCACCGTGTCCTTGCTCCACTCATTCATCCCCACCCACTGGCTCCCCTTTTCCGTCGTCGCCCGCGCCCAGAAGTGGACGCTCGCTCGGACTCTCCTCGTCAGTAAGTGGCGTTCTGGAGTTGGAAAAGTTTCTTACGTTTTTTTTTGTACTCGTCTCCTGTAGATATTGTTAAAACTTTCGATTAATTTGGTCCCGTTTGCCCGTGATTGATCGGCAATTGTTTTGAGGGTGAATGGTGTGGTTGTACATAGAACATTTTACGGTTTTCTATATAGAAAGTTTTTGGATTTATGTTACTTGGTGAGAAAATACTGGTTTTTCGAACTCCAGCAAAGAAACGTGAGATTATCGGTCATGTTAATGATTATTTTTGCCCTTTGCTTGAGGAATCATTTCGCATAAATGCGTGACCCCAAAAACAAAGATGCATGCATGTACAAATCCTGAGACGTTGTTTTTTGGGCGTCTGAGACTGATGTTAGATTGTTAGATACGGTTATTGCCTTTAGGGATATATCTGAGTTAGCGCAAGAAATTATTTGAACAGGTTTTCAGATGTTGGAGTAGCTAAGGTTTGCCAAGAGTCTAGTATGTTGCCTAGGTACTGACAGGATGATGAACATAAGTTTTTTTCCATTCACAGTGATTACTTGAGTTGCCAGGGCATCTATATATCCATCATCTTAAGCGCATTCTTGCCCCGGAAATTAACTGACCGTACAATGTGAGGATTGGCATGCGCTTCTTGAGTAAATGACTTGTTATGAGGATCTTTGGTTGGTCTAGAGCTTCTTATTGCTTGAACATCCTAGGCATAAATGGCAATGAAACAGCAATCTCGAGAATTCCTCAAAAGCTGGAGCTGTTCTTCACGTATCAACTTGAACGAGAAAGAGGGTGCTACTTGGTTTGTCAATATTTTCACTATTCACGTATAGACCTCTGGGTGCTACTCTCTATGGTTAGCACACAACAAAAGCCCACTTTACCATAGGCTACATATTTATGTATGCAAACAAAACAATTTGCACGGGAAGAGAAATGATATCCAAGGATGCAAATTCTAATTCTCATGGATGCATTTTGTGCGATCTTAAATAGATCACATGTGTGCTCAAAAGTGACATTATTCTTGGTCTCGAAAACAACCTTAGGGACATCGTATTTTGTGTTGTTAATGTGCATCTCAATTATTAGACAACAACAACAAAGCCTTATCCCACTAGGTGGGGTCGGCTACATGGATCATACGACGCCATTCCGCTCTATTAGTAACACAATATATTCGTTGATCCATGTTCATAAGATTCGATAGGATTTTATGCTGGCTGTCGGGGCCTAACACAACCCTCCTCCTTTATCCGGGCTTGGGACCGGCTATAAAATATAGGCGGAGTTTCAATTATTAGACACTAATTTTTTTTTTGTCTCTAGCTATCATTGTTAAATTGCAGGCACTATTGTTTGTGTCATACACTTGCGTCTCTATTTTAATGACCCAATTACGTGTGTTGCCAGCTAACATAGTCAAGGCATTATCATTAAGATGCTAATGCTTACATCTTTGTCATACGACTCAACTGTCAAGGCATTATCATTTATGTTGTTAGTTTGTACTGTTAAATTAGGGACGTGATTTGATACTTTATCACTTGGGCCTCTAATGTAAGGACATTATGATATGCTTCGCTATCGGGTATTACCTAGTGACATTATTCAAGTGTCACAAACAACAACAACAAAGCCTTATCCCACTAGTTATTAATCTAAGGACACTTTTATTGTGTGTCTTCAAATTTCTTTGAGTTTTTTAAATATTTCACTCTTGAAAACTAGGACACATGTTAAAGAAATGTCCTTAATTGTAGGTTAAGGACACAACTACAACAACAACAACAACAAAGCCTTATCCCACTAGGTGGGGTCGGCTACATGGATCATACGACGCATTCGTTGATCCATGTTCATGAGATTCGACAGGGTTTTACGCTGGATGTCGGGGCCTAACACAACCCTCCTCCTTTATCCGGGCTTGGGACCGGCTATAAGGACACAACTAATGTTTTAAATTATATTCTTATTTTGAAAGATTATTAATTCATCAAAGCATTCAATATGATCAGACATATATAAATGATGATTTTTACAAACCAGCACAAACACATGATATAAGCAAGAAGTTGAGTCAAATGTCAAACTAAAAATTTAAAAGAATCTGTGACATTTCATTTTTTAATCATATACATCTCTGCTGAAAAAAGAAAAAGAAGATCTAAACTCTGTCTCCTAAAAATAATATCTAAAACCCTATAGGACAAAAGAAAAATAAGCTGGAGGTAGGTGAGTTTTTCTATTGGGAAAAGGGCTTGAGGATGGAGTTCATGCCTAATGTCTATATCTTGCATGTTCAATCGCGCTTTTAAATCGTGTTTAGTTTTACCTTCCAAGTTCAAAAGTGTACCAATTATATTATCACGCACATTTTTTTCTATATGCATGTCATCTAAATTGTGATACAGGAGATTATACTTCCAATAAAGTAAGTAAAACTAATACTCTTCCTCTTTCTTCCAAACTAATCTGCCTCACCATTTGTAAATGTGTCGACATTTTCATTTTGAACTTCAATCTCACCAGTGATTAGTGCATTAAAACTATCAACATCATCAAAATCTTCTTTGACTTGGGTTCTTAATGTGGATTCATATTCCCTTATTCTCTTCCAAGACGAGTTTGATGATTTATCATATATTTGATTCAACTATTAAATTTGTTTCAACACTTCAACATCCAAAGGAGGTATTGGAGGTGGTCTCAACTCAACAATACCATGAAACACATGTTTTTTTTAAAAAGAAATGATTATTTGGCTCTAACCATATACGAAAAAAATTCGTCCATGATTAAGCAACTTGGAATGAGTTGATCTTTCATAACAAGGAAAAGCTATTCTCCCTTTCGTACTCCAATCCGATAAGTTTCCATATACAGGGAAATCATTAATAGTCTACATAAAAAGCAGTTTTTAAAATAAAATTCTCACTCTTCTCAAAAAAAGAAAAAATCTCACCAATTGAAGAGTCATATGCATTAACTCCTTCCCACGATAATTTTAATTATTCAATTAATGGATGTAAGTAAGCATCAATATCATTCCTTGGGTCTTTTTCTCTTGATATAACCATTGATAAATAAGGGAATGTTTTCCCCTAACCTTCATAGGGAAACAGTCTATGGAGGCAGGTTTTCTTCACTTGTTATGGTCGGGACCTCTCTTGGAGCACCAAACCTATCCTACCTAGAGGTGCATCTTCCTTTTGGCGGGGTGTGGCAGCACTCTTCCCCCGGGTGCGCCCATTTATGACTTCTTCGCTTGGCTCCGGGGAGGTTTTCTCCTTTTGGCGGCATGACTGGCTTCCTGGAGGCCCGCTTGCGGAGTCTTTTCCCCGGCTGTGGGCCTTGACGGTACATCCTGACGCATCTATGGCCGAGTGCTGGTCTGAGAGCGGCGGCCCGGGCACAGGTTCCTGGACTCCCTTGTTCGGCTCTTCACTTTCTGATCAGCGTTTTTCTGAGCTGTTACTTCTTCACCAGCGGATTGCTCCCCTCCGCCCAGATCCGATGCAGGCAGACGGTTGGATCTGGATTTCTGACACATTATCGCCACGCAGCCTTTATCTCCGTCTTCTTCCACCCACCACAGATCCAGAGGACTTCCGAGCCGACTGCAGGCTCATTTGGCGCTCCCAGGTGCCGTTGAAAGTCAAAATTTTTGCTTGGCTTCTTCGGCGCGAGAGAGTCCTCACCAGAGCGTATAGGGCGTGGTGGGCGACCCACGCGGATACTTCTTGTGCCCTATGCGGGGAGATGGAGGAGGATGTCACCCACCTTTTCTTCGATTGCCGAGTGGCCTGAGAGGTCTGGTCTCGGACGAGCATTGTTGATATTATATCTTTGGCACCTGAGGATTTCTGGCAGATTTTGAGGGGATTGGGCAGACAGAGACAGTGTTGGAGAGTGCCAGTCGCGACCTTTTTGGCCGGTGCCTGGGCCATTTGGCTGCAGCGCAACCGAGTTATTTTTTGTGGAGAGAGGTGTCAGGTGGAGAATATTGTACATCACATTTTTTGTCTTCTTCGGGAGTGGGGTTTTATATAGTATTTGTACTCCTGTGCTTTTGCTGTTCTCCTACGGAGAGCGTACCACATGTACATGACGTCTTTTCAGTGATATATATACCTGGATGACAACCAAACTCGGTAGTCATCCTTTTTCTTCTAAAAAAAAATGTTGTCTGTTACTAGAACAATGGGCCAAGCACTAGAGCTCATGGTCTGAAAGGGTTGGAAGATAATTTGAGTTCTCATACTATGTTGTCGCATTTCTTTTATATCTTTATGACTTGAGATTCAAAAATGCATTTGGAGATGACTTGTTCTTTGTTTATCAGCTGCATTTGGAGCTGTACTACATGTGATTTCCACTTCACTGCTTGGAATAACAGCAATAACTATGGCTAATACCATAGCTGGTGAAGATACAGTGCATAAGCTTGCCTCGTTGCTCCTCATAATTCTTGGTGGAAGCTATATTCTACTGTTTTTATTGGGTAAAGGTGGCCACAACCATTCTCATGGTCATCCTATGGAGAAGATGGCTGTCGCTGGTCTAGTTCTGGTACCTGCACTCTCTCCTTGTGCTACAACACTTCCTGTGTTCCTTGCCGTTGGAAACTCATCCTCTATGATGGTGCTAGCTATTATTGTTCTCCTATTCAGGTAAGTCATAATAGAAATTGAGCAATATAACTGTCTCACACATGATATGTATTTGTGAGAATAAGTTTGTGCACTTATTAGGATTGGCCGCTCCAAATGTAGGTTCAAGTTTGCTTTAGATCTCCCTGTTTGTTTTAGCCGATCCTCTAAATTTGTAGTTCGTTTATAATATGCATTTTTTTTGTGATATCTTGTTTTCCATTTCACCCTTTGATCAATTGAAGAAGCTTTTGATGCATGCTCAAGACATAAATAGCATTTTGAGCTGTTGATGGTATGTTTATTTTGTGAAGGTTCAACTCAGTGATCCATACAAAAGTTTTATTGGGTTACTTATTTTATTTTAGCCAATTATAATCAGTATGATTGGCATGAGATATCTTATGATTTACTTCTCTTATGTCATTATTCAGTGAAACTTATTTAAGTGATCATGGTTTAAAATTTGAACAAGTGGATTGATGAAGCATTCTTGCTGAAATGTAGAACTTATACCTGACTTCAATATTACAAGAGAAATTCCTAAAGAAAATGTAAAAAAGAGAAAAAATTGGTCTAGTTTCATGTCTGACTGCTATTTTGAATATTATGTTGCAAAGAGCAAGACTTGATCTGATGTCACAGGCTTTGCGATGCAATCTTGTATGTTAATCATTTTAACTTCACTAGTTAGTTGAGGCATGAGGTAACAGAATCCAGTCTTTCCTTATGCTCTATATTAATTTGAATTTATTCTGACAAAAAGCCATGTCATTCATCATGAATCCTCTTTCACGCCAATGCATGAGCCATGCCCTTTCTCTTTGCTTCTTGTTTGAGTGACTAAATTCACATTCACTCTTCTTTTGTATTTGTCGATGTGTGCAGCACGATCACAGTCATGACATCGCTGGTTGCCCTCTCGTTTTATGGAGCCAGCCAGATCAAGTTTCACTGGGTGGAGAAGAACGACAAGCTTCTCGTTGGGTCTGTGCTCACCGTGGTTGGAATCCTTACGCTTATGTTCCACGATCATGACGGCGTTGAGCACTCTGTTGAAGAGCATTTACATAGGAAGCTCATTGTTTTGTGAGATCTTGGCTTTCTTTTTGCAATGCTTCTGTGCTATAATTTGTGTCTTGTTGTATACTTTTTTGTGAGATGAGGAACAAGAATCTTTCAGTGACAACAAGAAAAACAAAGATCTTATTCAAACAGTCAATCCCATTTTACTTCGCAGCAACGTAGAAATTTTCATTTTTGATCGAAAAAAAAACAATTTTCTTATGGGACGTTGGGATAATGGAATCGTAATTCTTCTGAGTTATATGGGAATAGTTGAATTGTACATTTTAGGAGTAAAAAAAAAACAAATGCCGACAGATTTAAACAACTTTTTTTTTCATGGTCAACTTTTTGATAGTAAATATTATTATTTATGACAACTTCTACTACATTCTTCCTTCACATTAAAAAAAATTACTCCTTATCTTCCTCTTGATTTTCTTCCTTCACTTTTTTTCATCTTCCATTGGTGTTTTCACTTTAGTATTTAACACCTCCATTTTAATTTGATTAATGTATCGAGTTGATTTGATTGTCATAATAAAATAGTCCAATTTTCTGCATCACGACTCTACCATATGTCACTAGCATAACAACGGAACATACGCGTCACATATTGGTTCATTTCGTTTATTAGAACCATATAAGTCTTTCATTGTAGAAAAATAACAATAAACGAAAAGGTTATATAAATAGTTGGAAAAACAGTTTTTTTTTTCACATATAACTCTAAATTATAATATAAATGTATACATTTTTATTTCTAAATTTATCCAAATTTAAGACAACTTTTTCATTAAGTTCTATCTAAGTTTTGTTATTTTTTTAATAACGAAAAAATGTCATTTTTATGCTTACTTTCTTATTATAATAAAAAAATAAAAATTGAAAATAACCGACTGGTAAAAGTGTTATTTAATAATAATAATTTATGTAACTCTGCTCATGTTAATAAATTTATTTTTATATTATTTTCATAATAAAAGTAAGAAAAAATGATATTTTACAATTATTATTTTTTTAAAAAATTAATAGAATGCGGATTAAATTTAAAGGAAGAAGGTGAAAAAAAATTATATTTTAGTGTTAGCTGTATTTTAGATGGTGTTATAAATTTTTAACAATTATAATAAATATAATAAAACGATAAATAATAACAACTATTAGACCCATAGGTCCACTTTCCCATGTCAACATTTCATATATATATATATATATATATATATATATATATATATATATATATATATATATATCACACGTTGATTTCATAAATTTCGTTATGAAAATTTAGGTATCACATAAGTGATGTTAGGTAAATTTTAGTATTTATGTTTATCATCTACTATCTTAAGTGGTAAACCTAATGTTTTATTTACTTTAAACGTTGGGCCTGAATGATTGGGCAGGACCAGCCCATATTCAAAGCCAGCCAGTGTCCCATATTTAAAGTGCTCCTCACAAACCCTAGGGTCTCTCCATTTGCGGCTGCCTGAGAGAGCGAGAGGGTGTGGAAAGAGGTGAGCTCGTTAGGGTTCCTCGGGTTCGATCTCCAGTTCTTCAGCAATGGCGCCCCCAAAGAAGACGGTGATTGATCTTCTCTTCTACTTTGTTTTCATTATTTTTGCTACGGATGTCTCCATTTGGGTTTTTCTTAATCGTTTTCTCTTCATCATGCAGAAGAAGAATACGGAGAACATCAGCAGTCGCCTTGCGCTCGTGATGAAGAGCGGCAAGTATACGCTCGGTTACAAGACGGTCCTCAGAACTCTTCGCAGTTCCAAAGGTACATCCTTTTCTTCCCGAGGTTTCCTACTGGATCATGTATCTTCGTTTGCCTGCACTTTGCATCTATGTCGTCTGATTCGAGGCTTAACACGGGATAGTTGTAGATTTTCCCATGTCGATGTGATTGTATGATTGCTTTTAGTTTGGAGCATTTGTAGCAGTTTTATGAGAAGTTTATACTTGAAGACAGCCAACTCCGAAGATGTAACATTTAACTGCAACTCTTTGTTTTTTTACTGATTTGGAGTTGAACATGAATTAGTTGGTAAGCGTTGATCTATTAAACCTAAGGAATGCGACTATTATCTGACTAGACTGTTATGTTCGATTGCTGATATTTTTGTGATGTATGATCTGGGACTGGAGTTTGACTCTTTGGCAATTTAAATCGTGCCTCAGAGATGAATAGAGTTCCCAATAGCAAGTTGTCCTTTTCATTGTAAATCAACTATGATATTTATATCTAGGTGGATATCTGATGGATGACATAGCTTTTATTCATTGAAGTGATTGTTCCTGCCTTGTGTTATTTTTCATCCAACTGGCATGGACGTCGCCCTTGCAGCCCTTCCTTCCTATGCTGCCTTTTCTTTAATTTTTTTGCTGTGATTTTATTGTGAATACATCCCATAAATTTACTATGATAGCATTGCAATATGGTTATTATGGTGGGCTCGGTTATTTTGGTCTAAAGCTTTTGACGATAACATAATTGCTTGCTTGGATATTTCATCAGTCACCTTCAACTTGATTAAGAAACCAAACCATTTGTCTCTCTGCTGACATAGATTCTCCAGTTCTGTGGCTTGCCCTTTCCTCATTTGAAACATTCATGTCACATGTCATCTTTGGCAAAAGGTTTTCTTTTTCTATTTTAATTTGTTCACGTGACTTGGAGAGGCAAAAGAACTTTTTGCCCATATGGATACATTTCATCAGCTCTACTCGGACATAGGTTTAGCATTTGTTTATTTCTCATGACTTGATCTTCCACCCTCCTTTTGTGGCGTATTTTGGTTTTTTTGTTGATGTTGCAAGTGACAAGCCTTGCCTTGAACAGGAAAGTTCCTCATTTATAGACATGACTTGCACATGAAGCTTTTTTTTCTGTGTTCTTGTTCTATAATTACATCTTACAGCTTTTTGTCAAATAAAATCTATATGATTTGTGTTTTCTATCTTTGCTTTTTACTGCTTTATGTAAATTCTTAGCGCGTTATATGTTTATGCACTCTTGTTTTGCTGATTTTGCTGATATCTAGATTTTATTTGGTGTGTCTTGGTTGGTTGTATTGTAAATTTCATACTGTAACCAATTCTTCTGACTTTGAAATGTTCTCTTTTCATGTAAATTTATAGTATTGGTACAAGTGATATTTTTTCTAATTTTGTAGCGAAATTGGTCATGATTGCAAACAATTGCCCTCCACTTCGCAAGTCTGAAATTGAATATTATGCTATGTTGGCGAAGGTTGGAGTACATCACTTCAATGGCAGTAAGTATTATTTTCATCTTTGAGATTTAATAGAAATTACTGTTATAGAAGACAATTCTGTAAAATATGCAGAAACCATATGTGCTTTTATTAATAGTTAAAATCAAAATCTCTAGAAGATTAGCTTATGTAAGGATGTTAATATACCTATTTAGGTTTGAAACTTTAAGAAGATATTCCTTTGTAAGGTATATTATTTTTTGTTTAGTTGTTCAATCTTATTTTTAGTTTTGATGGTTTTATTCGTTATTTCGTTTTTTATTCTTATTCTTAACGTTATGAACAATATCAATTGAGCTTTATGTCTTCATCAGACAATGTGGACCTTGGAACAGCTTGTGGTAAATATTACCGCGTTTGCTGCCTAAGCATTATTGATCCTGGTAAGATTGTGGTTTTTAAGTATGTGGCCTTCTCTTTCTTCCATTGTCAGATTTATGACTGTTCCAAACTCCTGTTTGTGCAGGTGATTCTGACATCATCAAGAGCATGCCTGGTGAGCAGTGAGATGAGAGGAGACTCGAGTATATTTTTAGTTTAATCTTTTGCTTTAGGGATTCAATGTGGTCAATTATACAGCTTTTGTAGTGTCTGTTTGCCAATTTTAGCTGTTTGAATTTTTGACTCCATATGATGTCTCGAGTGGATGTGATTGCAGTTTGAATTTTAACTACATGTTTACTCCTCTATCTTATCTATATGCCAATTTCGTATGTGTGAGTTCTAGAGCAGAATGATGATTTGTCATTTTAGCACAGAATAATGATTTTTGCATTTGACTACATGAAAGATGTCCTTTTGATAGCGGCCCCTCCGAATCATTATAACTTAGGTGCTTGTAATGTCGCACTCAAATGTTTAGGATGCCATTAATGTCCTCATATTTAACAAGGACTTTTATCTTTTTCTGTTCTTTATGCCGTAATATTTTGAAATCTTATCATGGATCATAATTTCACTCCTGAATTTTTCTCCCACTCCAATATCTCTTCTCAATTTCTAAGCTGAAAGTGCAACCGAGCACCATTGCTGATGATCATTTAAATTGGTTCAGCATGCCGCCTGTCAGTTTTTGTCGTCTGCGAGCTCTGTTTACGCCTTTGGTTCTGCAATGTAGAAAGTTATGCCTGTAATTGCCTCCCTTCTGTTGCTTCTTTCTATGTTTTTTTTTTCATGTTAATCAGTCACGTGAAGTAGATTTACCATAAAAAAATGAGAAAATGGACTTTATGCCTGCATAAAAAAAGAAAGGAATTAATATCCTGAGACGAAGAGCTGGACAAAGAGTACTTAGAAGGTGCAGTGGGAGAGGAAAAGAGATGATGTTGGTATCAAGGCTATTCATAACAAATATAATATTAGAGAGAAGTCATCGTTAATAATATTAGAGGGTAATTAAGTTTTCAGGAGCGTCATTCTTATAATTCTGTAAGTTGTATTCATTTGTATTTCTAGCTCCTCTATGTGCTGACATTCTGATTTATTATATAAATGTTGTGTTTTGTATCACTCATCAATTGATTCAATTTTGATGATTGCTAAAAACGCTCGTAAATATTAAGTCTCACAATCGAACATCAGATTAGAGTATCGTTGCTCTGTCGAATTTGGGGAAAAAAAGAGCTTGTAGAGAAAGAAATTAAAATTTTCCCTTGTATTTCAAATTTCGATAATTTTTTGATGAATCTTACAGAGCAGGGTGAAGATGGGATCTTCTTTAAAGAGACAAATGACGTGCGATTACAGTACAAATGGTGCATGCCTTGAGACATGTTTTAGATCATATGCCTCAAAATGCTGGAAATATTTGGGACTTGTCATTGTCTTATTTTAATTTTCACACATTTTCTTTAATCACCTCTTGGACTTGTGTCAGATCTTGTAACTGAAGTGTTTCAGTGGATCTAATACAGCTAATATGCAGAAAGCCAGCAGATCATTATCAATAAAGATTGCTTCAAAGATATAATCCCTTCCCAGCAAGGATCTTTTCTACAATTCAACTCACTAATAAAGATACATGAAAGAATGAATAATTATATGACCCAAATTCACTAAGTTGGTGTATGGTCTGCACAAGTAAAAAATCTTTCAAGCTGAAGAAAAGAATAAATGTACTACTAACTGTTAGAAATTAGAGAGAACACACGAGTGGATATTGTATATTCTAAGCAGGTATTGCTCAAAGTATAACAGAAGCTTATAATGATTTGGTGTTCTTTTCATAACCATCTTTTTATGAGCATGAAGAGATTTCACATGAGAGTTACTGCTACCTTTCAAGGTCCTTCCTTTCTGAAAAATGAGGATGTCATATTCTTTGTTATTAAGCATAGAAAAAAGAAGTTACAGCAGAAAAAAAATGAGCAAAAAAAGAGGGAAAACAATGAAATTTGCCCATGGAATTGGAGTATGAGATGATATTTCCACCATCTCCATGGTTCAAATGACCAAAAAAGTAAGATTAACAAATGAATGTGCTGTCAAAATGAAGAAGAAAAGATGATACTCCCATGCTTCGATCATATAATATTTGCATTCATTCATAATTTCGTCATCTGCTATACATAATTCCTGCTTACTTCAAACCTTCATAGTTTTTCTTTCAAAACAAGTAAACAACAGAAAAATATGAATTTAGTTGTGTCGTTATGTACTTCTAGTGCTATATGACAACTATACAATATCAAAATTAATTGGAGGCTCGTTATTCACATCTGTCCTCACTTTCTGGGGAACAAGAAACTACCTATCTGATCAATCTACTCAACGAAGAAATAATACACGTAAAAACAAGAAAAAAAGAGGAAAAATCTCACTACAAAAAAAAAGGTGGGGAGAGGAGATATCCTTCTTCTCTATCCATGCATCTAAAAGGTCTCTCTTCCTAGTTATGACTTGGATTTGACCTGCTCCTGGGCAACTGCTTCAAGCTTGCACTGACTTCCACCTCAGGCTGCTTGTCGGCTGCTGCATGAGATCCATCAAAGTTGGTGGACTTTGTAGTGGAGGGCTGCAGCTGTTTCCTGCCGTGAAACCCGTCTCTCGGAAGCTCTGATCTCTCAAAGGATGCTAGGGGTGGGGGAGTGAGGTAGGAAAAACCTTGCAGGAGGACCAGAGCACAAAGGATGCAGAGAGCTCTGTGGATGGCTTTCATGGTGGCTATAACTTTGTCGGCGTGTGCATAACAAGTTACTTGAATCCTTCATTTTGGTGGTGTGTATTTATACAAGTTTCTGTGCAGCTCCCTTTCTGCACCTTCCTTGAAAGGACCCTCTCAGCAAAAGTAAGCAGTACATTGCTGATGAATTAACTACACTTCCTGGCCTCATGCAGGATTAAAACATTTGTTCACACTTGCCTCTGTCACCAACATGTTAGTTTCACATGCACATGTGTGCAGAAGACTAGGCTTAACTAATTCATTAGTTTTATTCCAAGAAGGAAGGGGTGAAAAATATGGATGAACAAAGTTTCAGGATAGTTATACTTGGTGATATTCAGCCAAGATATCTACGAATCTGTACTTTGAATAAAAAGTAGATCTTGTGTTACAAAAGTTCAAATATCACCTACTCTGCATTGTGAACCAAATTACTCATATATGGTGAGATCTTTCTCCGGGGAGTCATTATGTCACTATCATTTTTAGTTCAAATTTTTACACAATGCATGATCAACAACAACAACAACAAAGTCTTATCCCATTAGGTGGGGTCAGCTACATGGATCATACGACATTTGATCCATGTTCATGAGATTCGACATGATTTTACTCTGACGGGGCCTAACACAACCCTCCTCCTTTATCCGGACTTGAGACCGACTATAAAACATAGACGGAGTTTTTTACACAATGCCTGATAAATCAAATAATTAGTGTAAGCATCTGAACTAAAGAATTTCATCAGATATTTTCACATGATGTAAATCCCAAAGTCCGTAAGAAGTAAAAATATAAATTGATTTGATCTGAGCGATAGAGACCATTGAGCAGATTCTCATGAGTTGATCATCAACGATAGATAAGATACTGTGCAGAGAGGCAGTAATTGCATCACCAAACTTCTGATAATATGAATTGTACTAGGCTTCCATCTACCAAATGATTGCCTATCACAGGAAACATTCAAAGATCAATAAATTAGTTCACTCAATTTGCAATTCTTTAGGACATAAGAAAAGGAAGAAAAAAAGTGTGTACAACAGCATGCTAATTCCTGTTTCTCCTTATAGTTGCCACTATCCCTTGGATTTTTCGAACGAACATATGGCCACTTGCAAAATCAGCTAATCATTGTGGTGTCTATCCATTATTTGACTAGCTACTTCTCCATGCACCATCCATGCATGTGTTGAGGCCTGACGAGCCCTAGCCACAGGTGTAGTTTATAGACAAGTAGATCTAGATGTGAATGGTTCTTTAATGTTGCTGAATGCATGGGCATTTAACTTTCCACCATTAAAAATCAGAACACAACCACAACACATCATGTACCAAGATCTTTTAGGCTTTGTTTGATATTATTAGCGGTTTGATAAGCGGATAGCGATTTAATAGCGGATAACGGTTTAATCAACGGATAACGGATGATTAGCAGTTAGAGATTCTAACAAATAAGTGTATGATAAATTTAGCGGTAGAATTAGTTGATGAATATAAAATGACATAATTGGGCATATGATAATTCAATTCAAACACTATACGAATTCTATTACAATGCAATAAATCAATTATTTATATCCCAATTAAATAAATTAAATACAATTAATTTTTTGTTAAAATATATAGAAATTTATATTGATAATAAATTGTATAGAGTGCACTCATGATATAAAAATAGTATTTATTAAATTATTTTTATTCATTATTAATATATAAATAAATTTTAATTAATTAAGCATGAATATAAAAAGAAATATAGTTAAATGGTGATAAAATAAAAATGAAAAATAATAAGATAAGTTGAGAAAGAAATAATGAATTTGAATAAGAGTAAAATTAGAAAAAAATTATGAACCACTAATTTTTAATCGCTAAACGTTAGTAGAAATAGCTTTTTAATATGAAACATTAAACATTACTTATTTTTGTCATATACCAAACAAAAAAAAATAGCGATTGAGCCACTAAATGCTAGTTGAAACATTGATTTTGATATTGCCGTCGGATGGTTCTACAAATAAATAGATGTCGGAGAAGGACTGGTTGCAGTGACTTCATGAAGCACTCTTATCGTTTGACTTGGGCTCTTGGACATTGTCCCAAAACGAATAATTGATTGCATCAACATCTCGCTCAATTTCTAAATTCTTCTATATGGAACATGTGGGTTTCAACTACTCTGCTGGCATTCTCTCATTTGAAATTTCATGGCTATATCAACAGTAGGCTGACATAGTTTTCGGTGAGTGAGAAGAAGAATTAAAAGATACTCTCTTTGAAGGGTTGACATATTTTCTACATAATGTAGACATGTTGTTGAATTAATCCTTAATTCGACTTCAAGATTCTGTCATAGGAAAATAGCTTACTAACAAAAGAATAGCTTGTAATAAAGATATCACACGAAAAGAATTCTAAAAGGGCAAGCAATGACGTTGCCACACGGTTGGCAAGAAAAAAATAATATTATAGTATCAGATGGTAAATATTATACTAATACTATCTATTATGGCTTCCTATGTATACCACAAAGAATGATTAGATGCCAAATATCACAGTCACAACTCAAAAGACAACACACCTAATAGCATTAATTTCAAATCTATGTATAATCGTAACAGCCCACATTAAAAAAAAGGAAAAAAAGCAGATTGGACAGTTACAAAAGGGATTTCTCTCTCTCCTCTCTCTCTCTCGGAACCGAAGAGGAGAAAGTAATGTGAGTGCCATTGTGGTATGATAAAAAGAAAAAGTACATAAATATAGGCATTTCTCAAATGGATATGAAGTTCAAACTATTTGATTTCTAAATATTTTGAATTTTGATGCTAAGCTTTCTCATAAACTATATAAAAAAGTTAGGAATAAAAAAATGATATCTCGTTATGGGCTTAAGATGATGAGATCAAAGAAATTGCATTTTGTGAAGATTCTATAATCCGATTTGCAATAAAATATTTGTTGTATTGTTGGTAAAAAATATGTAATAATTTATTATGCTTTCTGGAATCCACAATTATGTATGTATCTCATTATTATGGATAAATACATGACTGATTTGATAATTATACCATAACTAGTGAAGATGGTTGTGCTTTGCACGATTAAAAATAATATTAATATTTTTTAGATAATCAAATCTCATCAAAGTTTAAATATACATTGAATATATATATATATATATATATTAAAAAATATATTGATAAGATAAATTTCAAATTATGTCAACTTAAAAAACATTTTCAATTAAAATATATGTATGTTTTCATGGCAATCTTGGTTTATGTTGACGCCTTCGTACTTGTTAGAAATAATTGTCTGCATACGAAGATGTCCAACTAATTTCCGATAAAGAGCTAGTATAACTTGGATGCTTCCTTGGCATTTAAATGGCATGTCAGAATTCTAATGTTATCCTTTGTTAACGAAAATACTCCCTCACAACTATTTATTTTTATGTTGAGTTCATCCGAGAACCAAGTTGCTACAGAGGGCTCCATGGGAGGCTTATATAAGTATATGGAGTAAATTTTCAGGATGGTTACTCAATTTATAGGGTGTTTAAGGTGGCTCAATTTATAGGTTGTTCTTAGTAAGGTCATTCAACTTTAATTTGTAATACGAAAGTCATCGAACTTTCAGAATCTTTTGGCCGCGATCATCGCGATTGCTTGTAGCCTATTTTTTCTTATTGATCACATAAGTGGACGCCACACGGTCTGACTTGTCAAATGCCATGTGGGTACATAGTGTCCTCTACCTTGGCCAAACAACTACTTGATGCCGCCTCGAACTCCGCGTCCACGAGCATCATTGCCCTAGGTGACGATCAGTAGACGAACCAAAGCACCGCAACAATGGTCTCCGGCGTTGCCCCACCACTAGTAGTCCTAAGGAGGCAGAAGACCGCCGACGAGCAAAGTCGTAGAGGTGGTCAGCTGCTAGGGAGGTCTCGGTGGGCTCGTCCGCGACGACGACCATGACTCGAATGGCCAACAACAGGGAGCGAGAGGTGCAACTCCGTGTCACGAGCTCCTGAGCGAAGGACAACCACTTGCCACTGAGGCCGAACTTGAAGTCGATCATGTGGATAGAGTTGCCGCCGGAGGTGGGGTTAAAGGCCTTGAGGAGGGTCTGGATGATGGTAAAGACAACAAACGAGGGCACAGGAGATATCTCGGAAAAGGTTTTGTGGGTGTCGATGCACTGGACGAGCTTGACGATAGGTTGATGGGGACGAGAGAGAGGTGGAGGAGAGGCAAAAGGGCCTCCTTGAACAGAAAGGCCAACAATGGAGGAACTAAGCCACAGGGTTCCAGTTGGCGATTGCGGGCAACAGTTTCTGGTGCTGGTCGCTACCTTTGGCGTCTCCCCAAGGTGAGGTTGCTGACATAGGCAGTGACCTCCTCTGGTCTGTCTACTCTCCTTGCCGATCTGACCGCTCAAACTACTCCCTCCTACCGTCATCGTTCATCGCATTCTTCCCGCGCCTCTCCTCCTTCTATCTCTTTCATTGCTACAATTCTACCTATCGCCTCGTCCCCCACTCCTCGAGGGCTCCATCATGTCCCCGATGCCCCTGCACTTCCCCTGTTGCTACGACTACTCCTACGCCATTCACTTCTCCTCTAGATTCTTCTCCTATGATGTCATCAGCATCAATGCCACCGCGTCGATAGTCGTCCAACTCTACATTAGCCGCGAGCCCATCTCTTTCCCCTCCCACGTCGAGCAATGTCTTCTTCTATTGCCTCTTCGATTACACCCTCACTTCGTCCCCCACCAGCTTCCTCCTCACCTGCGTCGCCACCCACACCATCGTCATCGATGAGAAGCTGCTCCGGATTAATCCGAGTGTCTAGGATACAGGCAGACAATGTAGGAGAGGGAAAACACATAGGAGGGAGAAAAGTTGTCCATGTGGCATCTGACGAGTCGGACAATGTGGCGTCCATGTATGCAATCGACCACCAAACGTGCTACAAGCGATCGTGATGACTGTGACTGAAATATTTTAAAAGTTGGATGACCTTCATGTTACAAATCAACTTTGGGTGACCTTACTAGGAACACCCTATAAATTGGGTGACCATCCATGAAATTTACTCCAATAGCTATCTTGTTTATGCAAAGTCCTCGACTTGTTCATTGGCATGTCGACGTGTTTGGTATATCAACAACAATACAAACAGGTCGTTTGATTCAATACCTCATTATGATAAGCTATAGGCAAAGTTTAATCCTAATCATCTAATGCAAGGTTGGTCAAACTGCATGTAACAACTCTCGTATAGAATTCTTTGAATTCAAGACGAGTAATACATCACCTAAAAAAAGGACCAATAATATAGGAAGTCGAGGACAAAGCATACTTTACTTCCTTGAGAAAAAAAGACTGAGCATTGCCTTTCCTGTAAGCATAAAAATTGATATATGAAACTTTGTTGTGGAAAATACTTGTAATTGGAAGGAGACAATAATTGGAAGTTTACGAGACAATCTGAAGTCATCCGATGAAATATGCACTCTCTTATTTCACACCATCGTAGTCTTTGTCGCTAGTTGGAAATGAGTGGAACAAAGTAGTGTCCCATACAGGTGCCCTTGTATCCCTTTCAATTAATTGAGCTAATTGCATGCAATTTCTTTTACATGTACTGTGACATGTTATAGATTTTATGATGCAGTACAGGGAATTTTCATCTTGCAAGTTTTTGAAATAGCAACTAAGTTTTGTTGTAAGAATTTTTTCAGTCTCATTGAGATTCGTAACACCCCCAAATAGACTCCCGCCACATTCTACAAACGTTATGGCATTGACCATTAGTTTGATCAAGACTCGGTCAAGATACATCAGGAAAGAAGGATAGAAGTAAAGGAATATGCGGAAGAACTATTTAACTGCGAAAGATGAAGAGTTACTACATGATCTCAAAATAAATGTATCATGCTTATTACATCAGAGTTTTCATAATGAGGAAAAAGGAAAGATAAATATCTAGTCCCTTCTGTTTATGTACTATATCGTCATCTAAACATCGTCACAGCACACCAACTCAACACCATCACTGACTTGAGCCTGTGGAAATCAAACACAGGGAGACAATTCTCCCGTAAACCTTATAACCTAGTGGAGAATAATGACAATATACAATGAATACTCCAAGTAGAATAAATTAGTAAAGAGTGATTGGATCATACCTTTGCTAGAGAAATAATCATGAGGGTCACGAATAAAGTAAAATCAACAGGTAACAATTGAGCAATGTAATCTCATGAAACACATGAACTTAAAGTTAATAACTTGCTTGATAATCATGACATTTTTTATATGGGTAATATGCTTGATAATTATGATAACATGCGATATCGATAACTTGATTCGATATTCATACTTCTTTGCTTGACAATGCTTCATTATCTTATAACATATTTAACAATTAGGTGACTTTGGGGTGCCTTTAAATCTCTCATCCTTTATTTATCATAGGATGAATCCTTATTCACTTATGGAGTACACCAAGCGAAACGATACGACCGTGTGCGGGTGAATGGTTAATCAAGCCATGACCAAGGGAGCGACCCTTACAATAGAGGCCTTAGACTTGCGACCTAGTGATTATATTTCATCTTATCTTATTAGCCACTTTAGAATCTTGTGTTTCAATATTCCATGTCAATACAAATTCAATGGTTCGATGATAGAGACAAATCAAACAATGATTACATAAAAGTTCTTGTCTTAGATTAAGATAAAATCATATGTCCAGAATCAAGTAAAATTCATGACAGGGCTTGGGCAAGATCAAAGAAAGCCCAGATCGAGTTCATAATCACAAAAGTAGGAAAATGAGGAGTTTCAGCTGCTATAACCCGAGCCAGATATAGGGGGACCTGCGCTGGGTTCATAGCATGAACCCGAGCCGAATGTGTGGTTCACTCGTGTCGAACTCGGGGAAAACTGTTGTGCAACTTCAGGGTCGATGTGTGTCGAACTCGTGCCAGACTCAATGAAACCCGGGTCGGTACCAAAATGTCAAGAGTTTTGGCCATTCGTCATCAACTAACCTGAGCCGAGTTTAGGGTGAACCGGGTCGAGTTCCATGAACGTGAGTCCAGCGATGCGTCACTCGATCATGATTTCAATGAACTAGTACTAATTCGGGCCGAGTTTACTTGGTATTTAGCAAATTGGGAGTCATTTAATGATTTATGCAAAGGTCCAGATCATACTATGCAACGTGTATAAAAGAAGGATGCGACAACTAAACCCGTAACATCAGAAGCAATACACAGATTCAGAACTAGGATGAACATTATGATGATGCAAATAACATGGCATAACAGGAAGAGGCATGTCATGAATCCTAAAATGAACTAAAGTCTACCAAACTGAGAAATCAATCACACAACAAGACATAAGATCAAATCAATCGTTCTTAACAATCTTAGGGCGCTCTACACATCAAACATGAACAAGAACTTAGGCAGGATTAATCATGAAAGTCCAGATCTAATCTAAATGAAGTTATCAAGGTGATTTCTGCATCACCCACCTGACTTCCTTGTTTGCCTTCGCTGATCCACCCTCTCAAGGATGTTGCGCCCCTCTACATCAACTTTGCGCCTGTACGTCCTCCTCCGATCGGTCACCACATGCAGGGCGTTGAGATCTCAGCGCGTGTGTGGAGGAGCAAAAATCGACAGGGTTTGTGAGCGAAAAGGAAAAACCGCGGCTGTTCTTACCAAAGTTACATGAACAACTCCTTTGAGATCGTGCATAAAATGGACGATTCCTAAGGAGGTCGGTTTCTGCTAATGCGAGGAGGTTTTTGAGAGGATGATGGACCATTGCTTTCATTTAATCGGTTAAGGTCTGATTTTATTCTCTTATTAATGATTTATTCCCCTAATAACTGTCGCAAATTTGATTTCCATGTTATTAGGAATCATGGTCATTATCTCCTTCTAGCTGGCTGTTTCATTTCTGTTTTATATTATTTTATTTTTCTGGTTGTTACAGATGTCATATCTGGTGGTACTGACAAAGAATAACATACGAAAGTTCAGTGATTATTTTCAATGGATGAACTGCGAAGAACAGTGGATTTTTCTGGTAAAGATTTATGACAGTTGCTTTTTCAGTTATTTCAGTTACCTTGTATGTTGGTTCTCCCTTTGACGAATGGGGATTCAATAAACTACTAAAGGAGTGGAATAAATTATCTGCATACAGATTGCATTTATCCACACTTTTTTTTGCACTCTCATCATTCATGAAATATACAGTGATGTCTCAATTCTATTTGAACAAAAGCATGCATAGATGCACTCACCCGGGCTCGACCATATTATATGTGGTCATATATAATAATTATGATATGACACATTATTGCTGTGGATGTAGGTTGCAAATAAAGAGATTTTTATTAGACGTTATTTAACTTCTTTCGCCAAAAAAAAATTACTTCAATATGTATTCGCATTCTAGTTGTTTGTTTGCAAATCATGTGAAGAAAAATCCATCCCTGATGTTCTCAAAATAAGCAAATAATGATAATTATCTGCCTCTGGTTGCATATTACATCGCATTTATGCCTAACAATGATGTTTTCTTCCCATAACCTGTTATTCTTAAATGTTTAATATTTTTAATTATACATTAACTTTTGTACAACTTTCGTGAGAAATATCATGTACTAACAGATAAAATTCCAACGGATAGAGCTCGATAGGGGCCATATGCTGCTCCTTTTCTTTTCCGACAGATAAAGAGATCTTTTTCTTTTCTTTCGCATATCACTTATCGAAGATTGTTATTTATGTTCACTATATTTTTTTGTTAGATCTTTTTTGTGCTTGTCCGATCGATAAGGTCCAAACTGGCAATCCAACTTCAATTCTCATCTAGCCATCGCACAGGGCGGGTTGCCTCTTTATGCTTGTCCACTTGAAGTTCTCATTTGCCAATTCAACTTTCTGAGTTCTGTAAATGGAGATAATTTCTACCAGATGTAGTCCCATTGAGATGGCCCTGTGGATTCAGTGCTCACATGATTTTCCTGCTATTCTAACGCAATCACAGTAGCTCAAACAGAAAGGACATAAATCAGGGTACAAATCAACAGGATGTTTTCACCTCAAATAGATAGGATTCAGCCACAGAAAGCGATTGATGCATCCCTTGCAGTTGAATGTGTCACAAGAAGGGGTCATCTTATTCTAGAGCAACTGCTTGTTCTGATCCTAAACCCATCATACATGTAAGAGAATAAACTACTCAGCCAGGAGGCCAGTTCATATGCCGTCCGCCGAGAAGATGGATGTGAAGGTGATACACGGATTGACCTGAGGTGGATGCGCAATGTTAAACACAAGAATGACAAGCACCAAAGAATGATCCCAGCAAAGGACAGAAAAAATCGACTCACATCCTTTTGGTCCATCATTGATGACCACCCTGAAGCCATCCTCAAGGCCTTCCTGCTTTGCCACAAGTTTGGCAACATAAAGAAGGTACCCAAGTATCTCAACATGTCTCTCCTCTGCCTGAAACCATCAAAAAGAAAACTAATTAAGGGAAATAAAGTACTTCTGCACAAGCATGAGCAGAATCCAGACCATGCCCTACACACTAAGCTTGTAAAGAACATAGAAAATAACAATAATGGAACATGCAAGAAATGAAATATTTTACTGAAAAGGTCAAACGAACTCTTTCAAACAAGAACAAATGACGCACAAAACAGGAGCTAAAGGACTATGATACAGCATATAGCACAAATTCATTTTCATTATGCTAGAAACTAGAAACCAAAGACCAGTTCACGCTTGCACTATAATGAAGTCCCAAGAACTTTAGTATGACAACAGCAGAAAAAAAAAAAAGAGGACAAATGATAATGAAAAGAATAGAACTGATGTTATAAAAAATTGCCCATTTAAATAAAGGTAACCAGTCCTCCCAAGTATATACCAGATGAACTGATCTACATCCTCACATGCCCTGGTCGTTAACCTGGACAATTTGTAATATGTATTTTTCCTTTTGTGAAACGTAATATGTATTACTATTACCAGCTTCAATTTGAAATCCTGCATTGAAACATCTCATATGCACATATCACATCGTAATACTTTTAAGAAGGCTCTGAATAAAAAAAAACTTTTATAGGAATGTCACTTTCCATGTTAAACTTCTTATCTCATTTCTAGAAATAAAACAGATGACAACAAAATAAAGACAAACCACAAATATCAAATGGCACCTTTGAAAGTCCAGTCAATCCATCTTTAACTTTGGGAATGATTATGATATGTGTAGGAGCCTGGGGAGAGATGTCACTAAAAGCAAGAACCTGTTTCAATGTTAAAAGTCATACAAATTAATATAAACACGATACATGAAAACTTGTTGTGATCTAGACTAAATGATCATCAACATAAATAAACTTGAAGGACTGCCAAATTAAATAAAGATGCATCTTCCGCCTATGTTTTATAGCCGATCCCAAGCCCGGATAAAGGAGGAGGGTTGTGTTAGGCCCCGACAGCCAGCGTAAAACCCTGTCGAATCTCATGAACATGGATCAACGAATCTAATAGAGCGGAATGACGTCGTATGATCCATGTAGCCGACCCCATCTAGTGGGATAAGGCTTTGTTGTTGTTGTTGCATCTTCGAACTAAGCTAAAAAATCATTGAGTTGGAAGTCCCTATTTCCTACAGTCTGGTGGCAATTCTAGATTGTCAATATCTTTAGCAGACCATGATTATGTCTGCACTTCAAAATATATGGTGGATAAAGAAATTGCAAACCTAGTTCAAATGTTACATAAGATATAAACTATAAGAGAGAAGATAACTTAAGTTGAAGGCAGAGGACTAAAAGAAAAGTTCCGTAGAGAGCAATGTTGTCAATAACGCGTGCTGACACGTAAAAACGTCTGATTTTACAACTCCACCTCTGCATTTCGTGCTCAATCCCATCTGGAAATGGTTTTGGCCAGCACGCGGTAGGATTGTGTGCTGGCCCGTAGGATCGGTGGAGATGTCCCGTAGGGTGGAGATGTCCCGTAGGATCGGTGGAGATGCCCGACTCCACCGATCCCACAATCCTGTTTCTTTTACCTTTTATAAACAATAGGCACTCAAATCTCTCCTTTTGTCTGCTGTCCGTCGTGGTGCCCTGCTGTTCTGCTGCCGCCACCGTCCTGCTCATCTGATGCTGTGTTGACTGCCGCCGCCGCCCCTCATCTGACGCTGTTGCTGACTGCCGACGATCTAACAGGTTCTCTCTCTCCATATCTCCCTCTCTCTGACTCGCCCTTTCTCTTTCTCCCTCTCCCTGTCTCGTGCTTTCTCTTTCTCTCCCTCTCCTTGTCTCGTCCTTTCTCTTCCCGCACTCTCTCCCTTTCTCTCTCTCCCCTCTCCTTCTTTCGCCCCTTCTGTTTCTCTCCCTTTCTCTTACCGTTCTCCTTTTCTCTTTCACTCCCTCTCTGGCACTTTCTCTCTCTCCCTCTCCCTTTCTCTCTTTGTGCTTAGTAGCAGGTTCCCACTCGTTCTCTTTTTTTTTTCACGATTCCATTTCCAATCTTCTCTCTGCTCGTGCACAGAGCTACAGGGGTAGGCTACTTTTTTATTATGTTAAACATTTTTTTATAATTCTAGTAGTTATTACTTGTTTAATAAAGTGGATTTGTACATTGCTGCTATTATTCAAAATTTATTGGTCTTATTTTTTTATAGATTAATAATGAAAATTATTTATTGATGTTTTAATTGCTGTTATTATTATAAATTTATTGATTTTTTAATTAACTATATTGTATCATATTTTGCAACAGGTTGTTCGCAATGGCGGCCAAGGAGATATATGGGGTCTCTATGCGAGATGGCACAAGATCAAAGGCAACCTCACTATGTGCTCTGAAGCTTTCTTGAAGCAAGTTAGATCCTTCCAGGTCAATCTGCTTATGAGATTTTTATAGCTTTAGTTTGGTTCTTTTTCTTAGGCATTTGGTTCTTTTTCTTAATTGTCCTTTTTCAATACGTAGAAACAGCTTTAGTTTGTTATTTTTGTTCTCAAATAGAAAAAGTTATCCTACTATTTCTCCTGACATATTTTCGATGTTTATTAAATGCAATAAGAATTGTGATCTAAATTTCAGTGTTAATCATTCAATGATTATTTGGAACCATAATCTTGTTGAATCTACTATTACGGTAACATTAAAAGCCTAAGCCAAATCAGTATAATTTGAATCAAATTGGGTACCAAGAATATAACTCCGCCTATGTTTTATAGCCGGTCCCAAGCCCGGATAAAGGAGGAGGGTTGTGTTAGGCCCCGACAGCTAGCGTAAAACCCTGTCGAATCTTATGAACATGGATCAACGAATGACGTCGTATGATCCATGTAGCCGACCCCACCTAGTGGGATAAGGCTTTGTTGTTGTTGTTGTATATTGATGGGTTTGCTGTTATTCTGTTATTATTACAATTTATTAAGGTGCTAATTTTACATGAATTACTATTTTTCCTACATATATGTGTATATAATTAAATAGGTATTATATCATGAATTGATGTTAAAATTAGAAATTTGCATATTGCATTTTGTACTTGTAAGTTCAAAAAGGTTTCATCTCACCATTAATATCATGGGTTTATATATATATACAACAACAACAACAACAAAGCCTTATCCCACTAGGTGGGGTCGGCTACATGGATCATACGACGCCATTCCGCTCTATTAGTAACCAAACCTTTCGGTATATTATTCACCAATAGATCTTGCTCTATTAGTTCGCCAAGTGTCCGCCTTGGCCTCCCTCTCCCTCTTTTAATCGGACTCCAGATTATTTGATCTACTCTTCTTACTGGCGCATCTAATGGTCTTCTCTGAACATGACCAAACCATCTCAAACGATTCTCTACCATTTTCTCACTAATAGGAGCCACTCCGACTCGTTCACGTATATGGTCATTCCTAATCTTATCTAATCTTGTATGACCACACATCCATCTCAACATCCTCATTTCGGCTACCCCCACTTTACGTTCATGTTGTCCCTTCATAGCCCAACATTCACTACCATATAACACTGCTGGCCTTATAGCAGTACGATAGAATTTTCCTTTAACTTTATTGGGTACCTTTCTATCACAAAGAACTCCAGTGGCTTTCCTCCACTTACACCAACCAGCTTGAATTCTATGATTAACATCGTCATCAATCTCACCATCTTGTCTTATAATTGATCCTAAATATTTAAACTTTGTCACTTGAGGAATTATATCCTCCCCTAACCTAACTTTTAAATCGTCTCTAAGTTGTTTATTTGTGAAATTGCTATGCATATATTCTGTTTTATTCCTACTTAAACGAAAACCCTTTGACTCCAACGTATTTCTCCATATTTCCAATTTTGTATTAATCTCTTCTCTTGAATCCGCTAAAAGTACTATATCATCCGCAAATAGCATGCACTTAGGTACCTCCTCTGTGATACTCTCGGTTATAGCATCGATAACTAAGTTAAATAGATACGGGCTTAAAGCTGATCCTTGATGTAGGCCAATTCCTATAGGAAATTCATTTGTCTCACCTCCGGGTGTCCTAACCCTAGTCAATGCCCCATCGTATATATCTTGTATTACCTTAATGTAGGCAATATTCACCCTCTTCTTTTGCAAGGCTTTCCAAAGTACATCCCTTGGTACCCGATCATACGCCTTCTCTAAGTCAATGAAAGCCATATGTAAGTCTCTTCTCCTACTTCGATACTTCTCCATCATCCCCCTTAGTAAATAAATCGCCTCTGTAGTGGATCTTCCTGGCATGAACCCAAATTGTCTCTCAGAAATACTAGTCTCCATTCTCAATCTATGCTCAATCACTTTTTCCCATAATTTCATAGTGTGACTCATAAGTTTAATCCCTCTATAATTTGCACAATTCTGAATATCCCCTTTATTTTTGTAAATAGGAACTAATGTACTTAATCTCCAATCATCAGGCATCTTTTTCGACCGTAAAATCTCATTAAATAGTTTACATAACCACAACACACCTTTTTCTCCTAAACATTTCCAAACTTCAATCGGTATACCATCCGGTCCAACAGCTTTACCATTCTCCATTTTCTTAAGAGCTTCGCTAACCTCCGAGACTCTAATTCTACGATAAAATGACCTATTAAGCTCACATTCGTTAACTGTCAAGTCCTCCAAATCACAACGCGAACCTTCACATCCATCATTAAATAGCTTATAGAAATACTCTTCCCATCTGTTCTTAATATCTCCTTCAGTAACTAAAACCTTGCCAACTTCATTTTTTATGCATCTTACTTGATCCAAATCTCTCGACTCCTCTTTGTTCCTTGCAATCTTGTAAATCCTTTGTTCACCCGCCTTTGTCCCTAACTCCTTATAAAACCCCTCGTATGCTTTAGCACGAGCATCACTAACTGCCTTCTTAGCCTCCCTTTTCGCCAATCGATACTTTTCCCAATTGTCAGAACTATTGTCCAAGTGTATCGCCTTGAAACAATTCTTCTTATTACGCACCTTTTCTTGGACCTCCTCATTCCACCACCAAGTCTCCTTATCTCGTGGTCCAAAACCTTTTGATTCTCCTAAAATGGCTTTAGCAACCATTTCAACCTTTTTTGCCACATTCTTCCACATGATACTAGCATCTCCTTCTAACTCCCACACACTTTCCTCTAATAACTTACTTCTAAAAGTCTCTCGCTTCTCCCCCTTTAACTGCCACCACTTGATCTTTCGATCAAAAACTGTTCGGGATTTTGGTTTTATACATTTTATTTGCATATCAAGAACTAACAATCTATGTTGTGTAGTCACCCCATGCCCAGGAATTACTTTGCAATTAGTGCAACGTCTTTTATCAGTATTTCTTATCAAGAAAAAATCGATTTGAGACCTATGAGTTCCACTTTTGTATGTGATTAAATGTTCCTCTCTCTTCCTAAAACAAGTGTTGATAATCTTAAGGTCGTATGCTAAAGAAAAATCAATAATAGTTTGTCCTTCCTCATTCAACTCCCCAAAACCAAAACCACCATGAACCCTTGCATGTGGTCCTGCCTCTTTACCAACATGTCCATTAAGGTCTCCCCCAATATAAACTTTCTCGGTTGTTGGTATACTTTCAATCAAACCCTCCATATCTGTCCAAAACTTCTCCTTGAGATGTGATTCTGCTCCTACTTGGGGTGCATGTGCACTAATAATGTTCATAGTCTCCTTTCCAACAATTACTTTCACGGATATGATTCGATCCTCAATCTTTTTAACTTCCACGACATTCTTCCTCCATTCTGCATCCGCGATAATACCAACACCATTCCTTCCATTTACCTTACCTGTGTACCAAAGTTTGGAACCATTTAACCTAATCTCTTTACTTCCCTCTCCTACCCATCTAGTTTCTTGCAAGCATAAGATACTAATCTTACGCTGGTCCATTACTTGTGCCACCTCGAGACGCTTCCCATTCAACGTCCCAATGTTCCAAGAACCTAATCTGACCTTAGTCTCATGAACTAGCTTCTTTAACCGCCTCCGTCCATTAGAGTGCGGTAGCCCTTGCTCATTTAACACTGCATTCAGGCGAGGATGCAGCGGCTCTTGCTCTCTTATCACTGTACCCGAGCTGTACAGCGCGTTACTTACGGGTAACGACCTAGCATTAACACAATATATTCGTTGATCCATGTTCATAAGATTCGACATGATTTTATGTTGGCTGTCGGGGCCTAACACAACCCTCCTCCTTTATCCGGGCTTGGGACCGGCTATAAAATATAGGCGGAGTTGGTTTATAATATATATATACATATATATATTATACACTAATATATACATGTAATATTTTAAAAAAATCTGGTAGAATCGGCCGCGTCGTATTATGTGTTCATGATTTACATGTTTCTCTGGCTCTCCCCGTCGAGTCAGTTTTATGTGTTTGACAACATTGGTAGAGAGAACCTCTTTCTCAGTGATGTTTGATTTAGATCATACCCCATACCAAATGTCGTCATCCTAATACGATTTGAAGTATTCCATGTGGTCTTCGTACTTGATCCCACCTTTAATCCTTGATATGATTTTAAGTATTCACCTCTGTCCTGGTAGTCGAGGATCATCTTGCTTCAGGAAACCTCATCTTTCTGGCAGGGAGTAGCAACTCTAACCCCGCAGGTTCGCCCCCTCATGGTCTCTTCCCTCGGCTCTGGAGAGGACTTCTCTTTCTAGCAGCATGACTGGTCCTCTGGCGGCTCACTTGCGGAGGCCTTGACGATGCACCCCGAGGCGACGGTAGTAGAGACTTGGACAAAGGAGGGAGGCTCGGGCTCCGGTTCTTGGTCTCCGCTTTTCAGCCCACATCTCTGGGATCAGCGTTGGCTGCCCACTGCCCTGACTGGAGACTCATTTCACAAGTCAAAATACTGCTGAAAATTCAGTCAAGATCTTTGTTTGGCTGACTTCTCACCATGAGATTCAGGGCAAGATGAGCGCCACATAGTGACACATCTTGTGTGTTGTGCGGTGAGGCAGAGCACAACAACACCCATCTATTTTTTTAGTGCCCGACTTTCCGGGGCATATGGCAGCAACCGAGCATTGAGAGCTTCTTCCCATTTGACTCGGAGGCGGTGTGGCAATCTCCGAGGTGTGGCGCGTCAAAGACTGCCACAAACTGAACAAGAACCTTAACACAATTACTACTAATAACTTGTCAATTCGAGATGACAAATCTCCATAAGTCCGTATGGAGTGGACCAAACTCCAATTACATAATTGATTAACGCATTTCAACGGCTCCCCTAAATCTAAAACCAATGCACCTATTTATAACATGCAAAGGTAGTTACCATAACTATAACAAAACTATAAATATAGCTAGCTTCTCCTCAATATATATATATATATATATATATATATAACAACTTGCTACTTTCTTAACCAGCTACTAACTAATACAAAGTGGTATCTTCTAACTACCCACTATTTAATTAACAAGCCACTAACTAATACAAAGTGGTATCTTATCATAGGCAAAGTTGGAGAGACGACTTTTTTGGCCGGTGCCCAAGACATTTGACTTTAGAGGCCTATGTTTTATAGCCGGTCCCAAGCCCGGATAAAGGAGGAGGGTTGTGTTAGGCCCCGACAGCCAACGTAAAACCCTGTCGAATCGCATGAACATGGATCAACGAATAGGTTACTAATAGAGCGGAATGGCGTCGTATGATCCATGTAGCCGACCCCACCTAGTGGGATAAGGCTTTGTTGTTGTTGTTGTTGCCTAAGACATTTGACTTTAGAGGGGCATTTTTCTACGGATAATCTTTGTAGATTACCAAATAAACATCACCTGAGCCCACCACATTACCCTGTTCACTTGTGATAGGTAATGGGTAATATGAATTGCCTAGGCAATCCACATTGCTTATGAAGTGGCAATGTAGATTGCCTATGGGAGGGGAGGCAATCCAAATTACCACTTGGGTTATAATCTTTTTAATTTCACTTTCCAAATTTGTCCTTTATAATTTTATTTAAATAAATTATAAAACTCATTAATAAATTATAAAATTAATCAAATAAATATTAGTTAATTATTATGAATATAGTATTATCATATTTTAACAAATATATTAATTATTTTATAAATTTTAATTTTATGGGTGAGAATATATATTTGTGATTTAAGTTTATGAAGTTAAAAATAATTTATATATGTAAACATGAATCTTTTGATTAGGGGTATATCGGTAAAAATCGTAATTAATATGGATTTCCAAATAGATTACTTATGCATACTAAACAAGGTGACTGACAATTTAACAAGTGGCAATGTTTCTGAGAGGCAATCAACATTGCCAGGTGACGTTGAATGACAATGCAGTGAACACACCCTTAGTGCAAATGGGGGAGAGATGTCAGAGTATATTATACACCACATTTCTTTTCTTATTCGGAAGTGGGGTTTTGGCTAGTCAGAATACTTTTCATCTTTTTTTTGCTCTCTTTGAGAGCTTATACATGTACGTTCATTCCACAGCTATATATATAATTGGATGACAACCACAACTCTAGTGGTCATCCTTTTTCTCCTCAAAAAAGAGCATACACCTCTAGTTTCCATACTTGATCCCACCTTGAATCGTATTTTTCCAATACATGGTAAGATTGTGAGTCAGCCCATAAGATCGGGGGAGACAAATCTCCACCTATCACACTGTTTTTTTTTCTTTTTTTGAGGGTATTACACCATATTTTTACTTTCTTATAAAGTCACAACAAGCACTAATCTCTGCCACCACCGATGCCATACCACCGTAGCCGCTCACCTGTTGCTGTTGCTGCTCATCTTGTGTACATGCTATGTTGTTGAAATTGAGTCCCCATATGATTTTACATCTTCAGCTCTGGATTTCCTATTGGATCCCACCTTGAATCATATTTTGCCAGTACATGGTAGGATTGTGTGTTGGCCCATAAGATCAGGGGAGGTCACTGGTCAACCATTCTTTTTACCTTATAAGTCACCGCAAGCACTAATATCTGCCATCACTGCTGCCATATCATGGTCACTGCTCACCTGTTGCAGCTGCTGCTCATTCCTGCTGCCGCCGATTTCTTTTACTTGAATAAAATTAATAACTAATAGCATTAGGTTAAGAAAAGCTACAACAACAACAACAAAGCCTTATCCCACTAGGTGGGGTCGGCTAAATATTCGTTGATCCATGTTCATGAGATTCGACAGGGTTTTACGCTGGCTGTCGGGGCTAACACAACCCTCCTCCTTTATCCGGACCTGGGACCGGCTATAATACATAGGCGGAGTTAGGTTAAGAAAAGCTAAAAAAAGGAAAAAGAAAAACACTGAAAGATGTTCTTGGATTGGTACTGGCTCTGGACTCAGCATGCAGGCACTTTTTTTTTTTGACAGTCTTAGCACCTTTTTATTATTTTGTTATAATCTTGACATTTTTTTGTAGTTCCCATTCCTAATGCTTGACTATTACTAATGTGTTTTTTCAAGAAAATGCAAACTAATTTCTGTTATTATTATGGATTTATTGATGCATCAATTTTTCAGTTTTAAGGAACAAGACCATTTAAATAGGTATTAATAAAGATAAACTTAGAATTTTGTACCTGATGTAAATTATGAGATATTACATTTTGTAGTTATATGTTCGAGTGCATCTCAGCACTAATATTATGACTATATATTTCTTAAAAGATTGTATACGCATATATTATTAAATAAAGTATTTCAGAATCCTATGATTCGTGTTACAGTATGTGTTTTCTTGGTCCTTCCATGTCGTTTATTTCACGAGTTTGACAACATTGCCACATAAAATTAGAAGTAACATTCTCATAATTTTTTCCCAATTTTACCTGACATCGAATGCCAGTTCCATCTTTTTTTTCAATGTTTTCATCCTTACTACAAGGCAAGAAGTACTAGAAATTGCCAACAAAACTTCCATAAACTAATGGAACCAATTCAAGCACTCACAACTATAGGTTAACATTTGAACCAAAGGCAGTGATTCATAGACATGTCGATCAATGGTGGAGCCCATTACATTATTTTATAAATTAGACACAATTGGGCACATATTTAGTTATAAACGCTTCTACATTGTAACAACTTTCAGCTCTCCTCTTCACCAAAAAAAAAATTAAATCAATTATTTATTCTTGAGACCTTTTTTTTATTGAGAGGCTTGATAGTGTAATCTAATGCCAAAGAAGGGGGAAAATGGAGTTAAATGCAACATAGCAAGAATAGATATCGTGACAAAAAAACATGGCCACTAATAACACATTACGTTAAAACAAAAATCATAAATCCCCTTTAATGAAATGAACACATAATACAACATCATATTGCAGATCAACACCACAGGCAAGTCGAGAAAAGGTGTTCATCAATTTCTCAAACCACCCAGTTAGGTTCCAAAATGAACAAACAAAAGAAAACAAGCTTAAGAGAATTCTCATATTTCTGTAAAAAACAAAAATGCATTGAAAGTTTATGTCAAGCAATAGGATAAGTAGATACTAAAAAATATGAATGTAAGAATTTGCATCTGGCATTCACCTTTTCATCCTCGTAAACCACCTTTGAAGGAATTTCCTTGTTTATAATTTTGTCAAAACTGCAAACAGAAACAAAATCTAGAGATAGAACCACAATGTTGTTATAGAAATGCAGGAATGTTTTTTTTTTCTTTTTGAAGGGTAGGAATCCAGTGCATAGTATTTGTTTGTGGTTTTTGACCATGAATGATGAAAGCTTACTGTAATTAGGAATTTATAATGTCCTATCGCCTTCATCAAAATGAACAATCATAAATTACTTGAACTCCAATCAGACATAAGACTAGGTTTTGACCACAACAATGGAGGGCGGGATTGTTTAATATGTAACTATAAGTACCAGAATTATGACGTTATTTTTTTTTATCTTCCATGTGGTGCTTGCAGAACACAATCTACTTTCATGAATTGAAATATCGATATCAAGGCCATACTTTTTTACATTTGACACTGACTTATATCAATGATTAAGAAATCAAATTACTGATGAGCATTTCCTGCAAAAACTACAATGAGAATACATAACCATGTAGCAAACTATTCATCTTATTTCTCATACTACCATGTAATTTTGAATAACCAGTTTTCCGAATTTACAGCACCACCATAACTAACACACTAGGCATAAAAGAAAAGTATAACCACATGCATATAATAAGATTTAAGAACCAACTTTCGTCACAATACATGCAGACACCGGAAACCCAAAAGCGTCAATATGATTGCAGTTAATGATACTTTCCACTCAATAACAAATGAATACTACGCTAGCCACCAGATCAAAGTGATAGCTAAATTGATGATACATATGATGAAAGTAGATTTGTCAAATGTAAAAAAGTATGGCCTTGATATGATTTGTCAAATGTAAAAAAAAACCTTTTTACATAGCTAAATTGATCATCAATAGGAAACTCAAGAAGTGACGTATCATGTTATTTAATATCTCAATGTCACTTCTTGGGTTTGCTATTGATGACACCTAAATTGGCAAAACAGAATCACAAGGAAATCTCAGCACAAGGGAACTTTTGTGCCCTGATTCTTGCAAAGTATGTATAGTTTCTCCAAGCTCACACGTAAAAAGGAGAGAAAAAAAATGGAACGCACACACCGATGCTCTCACTCTGGCCCAGCACTAATCACCCGGTTTCTCTGAGGCACATAGGAGAGAACTAAAACGGACGGTCTCCGAATTAACAGAATCTCAAAGTAAACAATACGGCGTTCCAAGCACCTTCACCTTACTACAATTTCATGGAACCACATTATAAGAACCACAATCCGGGACTAAAACAGACGCAGCCTAAATCTCACTCAAGTAGCTCCAGCTTTATGGAAGGTTCAACTTTTTTACACGCTAACGAAGCGCAAGCTGCGATTTTGAACAGAACAACGAACTAAATCCCACCGTAGCTCTGAAACAATCCACCCCAATCCAACAATAAAAGGATCGCATCGATCAAGCCCCTTAGCTTACGGAACCCGCAGCCTCAAACGCATCACATTAACACGAGATCGAGGGGCGGAGAGAGAGATGGGTAGAGAGAAAGGACGGAGAGGACTTGTGCTTACATGGTGGGAGCATCGGATGGAGTCGCAGCACGAGCGGCCTCTACCTCGGAGGAAGCCATGAGACGAGGAGAGAACTGAGAGCTCAAAACCCTAATTCGTCTACTGCTGCCATCGGTGGTATTATGTTTTTCCATTTATTTTTTCTTTCTTTTTTCAGTCATTCCGTGAGTTAAAATGTGATAAATATTAAGTATTCAGTTCACTTTCATGCTACAAATATAGATAATGTTTGAATAAGTTTATAAAAAAATTAAAAGTATTTATAAATTATTTTTATTTTTCCCATTTGATTAAATACTTATTTACTCAACTTGTCATGAGAAAATTTTGTGGAGTGGCAGCAAACTTTTTGGAGTGGCGTTAGTGCCTCCCTTAAAAGAAATATGCAATGTTAGAAAAAAAATAAGTTATTTAATCAAATTAACTAACTTATGATAATAGTCACCTACTTTTCTTTTATTATAGGAAGTATTTTTTATTTTACTTTTTATTCAAACTTTTCAATAATTTTGTTGTTCAACTTAAAAAAATTAATCAATTACATAGATCTCGTTTAGTAATTAGAACTAGACCAAACTAGCATCTAAGTCCAATGGATTTTGTCAAACATTTTGGGGCCGTTTGGGAAGTGGAGTCGGGTGGTACCAGCCCTTAGTTTCACCCAGTTACCCAAACACCCCAAGGAGCTCGGTTCCCAAGGAAAAACTAAGCTCTCTTTTTTTGAAATTAGGGTCACGTGACCCTAGTTTCAACATATTGGTTTCACCATTTTGGGAATAAATTACACGACTTTGAGTCATTTTCAAATCGATCTACAAACTTTAATATGTAATTAGAACGTCTCTCATTTTTTATTTTTTACACGATTAGTCCTTTTGACATGTACGCCAATGAGATCGAGTCGTTAAAATATACAACAACAACAACAAAGCCTTATCCCACTAGGTGGGGTCGGCTACATGGATCATACAACGCCATTCCGCTCTATTAGTAACCAAACGTTTCGGTATATTATTCATCAATAGATCTTGCTCTATTAGTTCGCCAAGTATCTGCCTTGGCCTCCCTCTCACTCTTTTAATCGGACTCCAGATTATTTGATCTACTCTTTTTACTGGCGCATCTAATGGTCTTCTCTGAACATGATCAAACCATCTCAAACGATTCTCTATCATTTTCTCACTAATATGAGCCACTCCGACTCGTTCACATATATGATCATTTCTAATCTTATCTAATCTTGTATGACCACACATCTATCTCAACATCCTCATTTTGGCTACCCCCACTTTACGTTCATGTTGTCCCTTCATAGCCCAACATTCACTATCATATAACACTGCTGGCCTTATAGCAGTACGATAGAATTTTTCTTTAACTTTATTGGGTACTTTTCTATCACAAAGAACTCCAGTGGCTTTTCTCCACTTACACCAACCAGCTTGAATTCTATGATTAACATCGTCATCAATCTCATCATCTTGTCTTACAATTGATCCTAAATATTTAAACTTTATCACTTAAGGAATTATATCCTCCCCTAGCCTAACTTTCAAATCGTCTCTAAGTTATTTATTTATGAAATTGCTATGCATATATTCTGTTTTATTCCTACTTAAACGAAAACCCTTTGACTCCAACGTATTTCTCCATATTTCCAATTTTGTATTAATTTCTTCTCTTGAATTCGCTAAAAGTACTATATCATCCGCAAATAGTATGCACTTAGGTACCTTCTATGTGATACTCTCGGTTATAGCATCGATAACTAAGTTAAATAGATATGGGCTTAAAGCTGATCCTTGATGTAGGCCAATTCCTATAGGAAATTCATTTGTCTCACCTCCGGGTGTCCTAACCCTAGTCAATGCCCCATAGTCGTTAAAATATATTATAAAAATAAAAAAATGAGACTGACGCGAGAGGGCCGATTTCCGATGCGAGTTCGCCATCGGTCGGAGCCGACGCCCCCCTAACGAGCTCACCGGCTGAGCGAGCTCGTGAAAAGGGGGGCAGGCGCTCCCTCTACTCCCTCATCGCGTGTGAGGAAGGAGAGGGGGGTGGCGGCCCCCCTCTGCAAATCTTGCCGGCGCAAGATTTGTAGAGGGGGGTCGCCACCCCCTCTTCTCCCTCACCATGCGTGAGGGAGAAGAGCCCTCCCCCCCCGCCCCACCATTTTCCCTCATCGCGCAATGAGGGAGAACGAGGGGGCTGCCCCCCCTTTCCGCGAGCTCGTCTGAGGGGCGTCGGCCCCGACCGACAAGCTCGCTCGGGGGGCGTCGGTCTCATCTTTTTATTTTTTATAATATATTTTAACGGAGGAGAGGATTTCGCCTTAACGTGGATGAGAGAGAAATTACTCATGTGGCAACCACGTAAGCAAGACAATAAGGAAACATACGATAACCGGTCAAAAGGACTAATCATGCAGGAAAATGATAAATTACACCATATGTCCTCCAACTTCACTTTATAACACGAATGTTCTCCATCTTTTAATTCGTTTTCACCCGATGCCCTCCTTACCTGTGATCAGTAGTTTTTCGGTCATGAAGTTGGCGTGACGCTAACACAACATATTCTCTCCTCTCCACGTAGACATTTGTAATGATGTGACAATATTAAAACATTTAAAAAAAATAAAAATGCCACGTACGACCCTCCTCTAACACTTTTCGGGGAACACCCCGCCGAAGAGGGGTCGCCCCCCTGCACAGACGGGGGGGGGGGGGGGGGGGGGGTCGCCCCCCTATGAGCTCTCGTCGGAGCTGGCGGGGGACAACCCCCCTTTTGCCTTCGGCGTTCGCTGGAGTTCGCGACAGGAGCTCGTAGGGGGTGACCTCCCCCGCCTGCCGAAGCTCACTAGGGGTGACCCCTCCACCCCCACTTTTGCCTCCGATGTTCGTCGGAGCTCGAGGCGGTGGGGGCTCCGGCGAGAAGGGAGGGTCGTTCGTGGTATTTTTGTTTTTTATATTGCCACTTCATTATAATGTCTACGTGGAAAGGAGAGAATATGTTGTGTCAGCACCGCGTCAGCTCCATGACCAGGAAATGACTGATAGGTAAGGAGGGCACCGGGTGAAACGAGTTAAAAAATGGAGAGTATTCGTGTTACAAAATGAAGTTGGAGGGTGTCGTGAGCGAACGTCAAAATTAGAGGGAACTTAGTGTAATTTATCCCGCAAGAAAATAAAAAATGAGGGTTACAAATTAAAGTTGGGGGACCGATTTGAAAACGACTCAAAGTTGAGAGACCAATCGTGTAATTTACCCCCATTTTGGTGGAACCAGTTTGTTGTCTCATTTTTTTTGCTTTACGTTTTTCGTTATTCAATGTTTCTTTTTTTCTTTTCAACCTTTTATTTTCTTTTATCATTTTCTTTTTCATTAACTTTCCTATATAAAAGTAATTTTTTTATTATATATAAAATATTAATTATAAAGGATTAATATAATATTATTTATTATTTATCATTTTATTTTAAAATAATAATATTTCAATTAATATAAAAAAATTAAAATGAAATTTATTTAAATAATATAATATTTAACAAAAATGTTTAAATAAATTTTTTACATACATTTTTTAATATATATATTTTTTTTCTTTTTTAATAAATTTTAAATTTATATTTATAATATATATTTTTAATTTAAACACCCACTAAAATTAATCCATCACGTTCACTTTTTCCTATTACATCAACTACCTTATTTCTCATCATCAAACGTTTTTGCACACTCTTTCGATATGAAAGAGTGGGTAGCTCCTGAGTCAAATAATACGATAGTTAAGAGTCCAGAGACAGAAAGAGTACCTCTGATGCCGTCGACATCTTCCTGAGGCTCCTCAACTTCCATGTTGTGTACTCTTCCTTGAACCATTTGAATTTCATGTGCCTGCTTGATTCTACCCATTTGCCATAGGGCAGTTTTTGATATAATCACCTGCTGCTCCACACCAAAAACATGTACTGTTCTTCACCCTGCATTCTCCAAAATGTCCACGCCCACAAAAAGTGCATATGGCCTTTCGACTGGAACTTGTTGGGCTTGCACTGGCTGTTGTCTTTGCTGTTGAGGTGGCTGGGCCATTTGCTGTTGAGGTTGTGGAGGCCTTTGCTGGACTTGTGGTGCTGGCTGGGGAGGATTATAAGGCTTCACCCTATCATTGCAACTCGCCATCCTCCTTGCGAGGTGGGTTTTGGCTGGTAGATCTTCTTGCCTTCTTTTCTTGCTAAATCCTTGCTGCTCCTCGTTCTAAAAGAGTGGCGATGCTTGCCGCTTCGTGTAATGTGTGGCATCTTCCAGACATCACCTTCAGTGTCAAACTGGAATGAAGGTCATTTCTGAATTGATTCATCCATCCTGAAGCTCATACTTCCCAAGTCGAATGAACTTGATCAAATATTCTGATCTAGTCATATTTTCATGAGTCAATTGCATGAATTCTTCACGCTTCGAATCTCTCTTATAAGCTGGACAGAATTGATCTTAAAAAACTTTCTTGAATTTTGCCCAAGGAATTTCAGTCCCATGACTTTGTTGGTGCTTCACTAGTCCCTAGCATCTTTAGTAAGTCTTTTTGTAGCAAACAATACATTCTTCCCTTCTGTACAGTCCATGAGGTCTTCTATAGCTTCTAACCATCTAGCGCCAGTGTCAAAGTCATCCGCCCCATTAAACTAAGGCAGTTTCAGCTCTAGAAATTCCTATATGGTACTCATCACAGGAGGAGTTTGTTGTGGTCCTTGATTAGCATTTATCCTTTGGTTGCCTAAGTCAAAATTTTGCTGACGCCCCCCTTGTTGAAACATATTGCCGGTATTACCCCCTTGGGTTGAATCGATCTGACTATTCATATCTCCTTGAATAGGAAACATCTACGAAGCAACATTATGTATTTAGTAAGATAATTATGAGTCAGACTACATAATATTGTACTTACTTGGATGGCATGACAACTATTCATGATGGTTGCACATGGACACTATTTTTAAACCTATAGAGATCTTAGGAAACTTAGGCTTTGATATCAACTGTAACGCCTCCAGATTTCGCCCCTTGACACGTGGCAATTGAGCTAATATGGGCCGACATTACCTATACACATAACTCTTCTTGGGCTTTCATAATCCAATAAGACCATAAGTAAACCAATAATATCTTCTTTTCATAAAAATACGGAAGCTGTCTAATTAATCAAATAACTAATAGAAATCAAGGTAGGAATATATTGCAGAAGCTAATAATTCTTTCTGTTCAGAGAAGTCCTCTACTATCACATACTATAAAAACATCCATTACATCAAATAAACTAAGGGAGCTCTATTAGAAAAATCTAAAATCGAGCAACTGCATCACCATGAACTCTACTGCTGCACGCGCCACCAAACATAGCATCAATTATCTATGGGGTTCAAACACAGGGACATGAAATATCTGTGAGCAAAATAAGCTCAGTACATGGAATAATACAAATTGATGCAATAACTTAAATAGAGCAAAATTAGCAATTAAGTCATATACATCATAGAACATATAATAACAATATTAAACTTTTTTTTGAAGGAAAGTCAGTTAAATATTCATATAGCAACGTGAGTTGAACAATATTAAACTTTACTTTTCATTTTTGATCATTTCCTTTCCGTTCTTTCTATACTTTTCTTTTCATAGCAGTTCTTCTTTGGTGCGTTGCACTATATCTTTTACTTTAAACAATTCTTAGGACATCTATATGTGTTGTCCTAATATGAGCTCGACTTCTTTTATTATGGATCAACCTGGCACTTTCATGTGACTATAACAATGAGTCAAGATAGGTCAGACCAGGTGAGCATTTACTTACTCACAAAAATAAACTTGGGCTTCTCAAGGTTACCCAAGTAAGACCGTAAGGATCCCCTTTCTTTAACTTTAATTATAACAATTAGTGCACATGAGGATCCCATCTTTTAGCTTTTATAACAACCTACTTTCAACTCGATTTCCTATATGTCGAAGAGGCTCCCGACGAGAAGCCCAACGTCCTTTGACAGAGGATTGATCGAAGAGTAGATGGCCGGCCGGAGTACTTGCGCACGTGCACCAAGGAGAAAGAAACACGGACTCAAAGTATAGAAAAAAATATATTTTCTGACAAAAGGGAGGATGAAGGATGAATAGTTGTCTATTTATAGGGAAAAGACTCTGACTCTTGTTGGGCTAACAATTAATCTGGGATTTAATATTTTATCATCCCCAACTCTAACTATGATCCTTATCCATAAACTTAATTAAGAATCTATTTTAAATACTTTATCTTTTCCTTTCTTTTCTTCTTCTCAAAGTCTTATCTATACACAAACTTCATCTTAAACTCATCAATTTTTATCTTTTCTTTTAAACTGAATTTTTGGAATTAAATAAATGAATAAATAAATAATTATTTCATTTATCTACTTAATTAATTTAGAAAAATCTTGGGATGTTACATTTTCCTTATTACTTTATTAGCACACTTGCATATTGGTATGGTTGATCACCAGTATCTTATATCCTTTATTTATGATCCTTGCTCAACATCTCTTTGTAAGAAATTCTTTGGGAGGAGCTTAGTCACGTCTGATCGTCGCGAGCACACAAGCCCCCTCTGCAATCGCCAATTGCCTCCCCGTCCTCCCCTCTCTTGCCCCTGCCCCGAACGTCGATCCTCGTTGCCCAATCGTCGACGTCAAACCCCATCTGACTCGCGCCCGTCGCCCTGTCATTGATCGGCATCATCGATGTCGATCTGCCCCATTATGCGCTCCTCGCCGTCAATCAATCCACATCGTCGAGTCCATGCCGTCGTTCCCCATCGTTTTCTGCCTACAATCGTTTGCCGCCACCTCCAATCGTTCGCCCCCTCCCCATCATTCATCGCCGTTCCCCGACGCCGCCTCCGATCGGCCGTCCAGTTCATTTGCTAACGTTCATCCAAATGCCATCTCTGTTCGCCGGCGATTTGTCCAAAGAGAAAGATAGAGAGATATAGAGAGAAAATATTAGATGACTCCCAGTCTTAGATGTAAAATGAATGACCCAAATTAGAGCCTTGCATCATGTCTCACCTAAAGGGAGTTTACACCTCCATTAATCTCAATATATATATATATAATGAGCTAATAAGGACTATTTTTATTTTTAAACTGGTATAATAATTAATTGTTCATGTTCGCATTCAAGTATATTCGTACAAGGTTATATATTAAAATATATGATAATATCTTTTACAACAACTTATATTTACATCTTCTTTCTAAATGGTATTTAAAATTAAGAATATTTATGCTATAAAATTATATTAAAATTTGTCATAATAAAAATAACAATAAAAGAAAAGGCATGCTAAAAAAACAAACAAAAATAAGAATAAAAGAGAGCGTTAAAAAGTCAATGAGAAAAAAATAGTTGCTTATAGGTATAAAAGATTTATGACATTCATTAATAAGAACTATTCAACTTGGTTTAACTAATAAAATTTATATAATATATATACTAATAATAAGAGTTTAGAAAAATCATGGGAGTGACAAGGTTAACTACACCCTAGCTCCATCACTTGATTCCCACACTGATATGCTCATCACGCATCTTCTTTCTAGTGTGACATTTTAGCACTCCTCCCCTTGGTTCACCTTCTCATGGTGGCCTCACTTTGATTAAGCAAAAGTTTTTTTTGGTAGTATGAGTGCTTGTTGGATTATCAATGATCCATGTTGGTTATGTTGCAGAGTCAGAATTAGGCAGGCAAAGTGGTCGATCATGGACTCCTATCTTTAATCTACACAGTTTCGAGCTATTGACTCTCCCCGAGCACATTGCTTGGATTTCTATTCACAACATTTCAATTGGGGGTATTAAAACCCACGAGCTCATTGCTCCTTAAAGACAATCATAAGATCATGATGCTAGACAGAAATAATAAAGCTATATCATCATATAAGAGAGATAAATCATGATTATCATAAGAGTAAGGGAAACATATAATGTGGCATATGAATAAGAGATCAAAGGATGATAATTAAAATAATCGTAAAAGTGACAAAAGTCGAATATCATAAGAAAGATTCTTTATTTATATGCTTTCATCTTCTTCATCATCTTATTATTCATCTTTGACTTATTTGGAGTATATTTCAACCACGCCTGCCTCAATCCGTCCATCATCATCATCGTCATAACAGATAAAACCATCACATAACTGACTGAAGTCAGCCCATAATTGACTGAAGTCAGCCCATAACCTGGTCATCACCAGTCTATCATAAAATAGCTCTCCATTTAATGATATTCGTCTTTAAATTTATCTTGCAGCTTTTAATTAAATCTTTATAGGGACTTTAAATCAATACTACAAGATGGAATCGTGGAGAATAAATTAGAGACTTAAACATCATAATCATCATTATATTTGGATCAGTATTAATGTCACGAATCTGGGATCAAAAGATCAAGAAAATTAACTAAATAGCATTGGAACCCAAGCTGAGTTAGATAGAACTCGGGTCGAGTTACATCATTCTCACAAAATTTGGGGGAAACCTGGGCCGATCGGGTCATCTTCGAGTCGGGGCAGCCATCTCGGGCCTGGTCATTTTCAACTCGGGCCGGGTTCCAACGAACTTGAAGAGCATCGATAATGGCGGATCCAGGCTAAGTTCCATCGAACTCGGTTCGACGATGGAACTGCCCGAGTCGGGTTATGGTGAACCCGGGTCGGGTTCCTCTTACACAAAAATTGTGTGGACGTGTACTACGCATGCTGATCATCTTTTTCGACGATGGTTAGCATCAAGCATCATCATAGAACATTATACTATATCTAGGGACTAACTAGAACATGCTTCAAGCTTAAAATCAAGATTCTATGACGAATCTATCATAGTTTCATACCTTGCAAATTTCTGTTCAAGAAACTAGTTCGTTCTTCTTTTTCCTCTACCCGCTCCTCTGCGTGGCTAGCAACATCCAAGTCCTCTGGTGTGTCCCTGTGTGGTGGCACCCATCAGGGACGAGAAGAAACAAAGGGTGCACGAACGAGAGGGAGAAATCTAGGTCCGGCTTTGCAGGAGAAAAGGAGCTGATTTGTTCATTTTAATCCCATATGTATAGGAGAGAATTAGAGTTTTGGTTGGAAATAAACTCCTCTTCAGATATCATCCAGATTTTTATCTTTTCCCCTTCTTTTGGTTTTTATTTTATTTTCTTTTTATTTTTCTTTTCCTGTTATGACTCGGGCATTACAAAAATAATGAACAATAGCACACGATAAGGACAAGATCATGACAGATCTCACAAGATATTAACCATCTAGAGTTAAGCCATTATCATCATAGATGAGGCAAGATGCGTGTCATTCATGAATTTCTTGTGAGGTTCAACTCGGTGAAACAAAGTATTTGAGTAGGATGAAGCCCATCATGTAATCTTATAATGATTCTAATTATTCAAGGTTGATCCAGAGGATTCTCCTACTCATTTCAGCATGATTTTTTTAATCTTAAACTAGTGCTTAAGATATGCAAATATTTAGGAAATTGCCTTATAATTCAGATCTCGAAAACACACATTTTTCGAACAAGTTTTGGATCTTTTCGCAAGGAAACAGTCTCAGTTCCTTCTTCCTCGTCCTCCAGCATCACCGGGGCCTGATGAACTCGTCAGAATGCCTCCTTCCTCTGGCTGAGACCGATTGTGGAAAGACAACACAGAGAGGAGGTGAGAAGAGATGGAGAAGGAGAAAGAGAAGTCGAGGAGAAAATGGGGACTCTTATGTGTACCTAGGAGTCATGGGGAAAAGGGAAGTTACACATCTTGAGAGTTATTGCTGGGATTTGAAATTTATTTATTTAATTATTTTTTTAAATGTGATGCATTACAATTTTTATTTTATGTTATCCTATCATAGTATAAGAAATTAAGGATAAAAAGAATCATTTCATCCGAGAATTGAATTCTTGGCAAATCAAAATGCCACGAGGTTGGTTCGCACTTGGTAGCATTATATAGATGGATATAATGTTTATCCTCCCTGCTTGTTCAGGGAGGGCAAACCTCCCTCCATCCACAACCTTCTATTTTTCATCCAACGTCGGATGGAAAAATGCACAATTCGTTGAGTGATTAAAAAAAATTGTGACCAATGTCACCCGGTTTGCAGGGCATGCAGCCAAGCGAGCAATATTGATACCTCCCCGTTCACGATGGTGCTCCTATGACCTCGCTCCCGATGATGCTCCTACCTGCTCACTTGTGATGGCCTACAAATCTCGTCAATCCTCCTCGATCACCGCCATAGAGCTAGCTTTTTTTTTGGCAAAAGAAAATTATCTATTACTGATTAGAGCAGGATAATCCTGATACATAAAGTGAAGTAGTTCATCTGGAGGTGATTCCTCCCAAAGAGCGGCCCGGACGCGACAAAAAATCAGCGACTTGGTTATATTGTCGATAAATATGTTTGCATTTAAATTCATGTAACAAAGAAATGTAGTGCCAAATACACCTCATGAGGTTCAGCATTCGCCATGGACAGGGGGTGGTCTTGGCGACAATCTTGACCAGCAATTCTGAATCAACGCCACACTTGACCCGGTTGAGACCCCTCAACATGCAATGCTTGAGCCCCTCCTGAAGGGCCATCCCAGCACCGAACGACCGTTGAAACGTTGAGCGCCTGAAAATATAAGAGTACCATAAGAAGAGCGAATGAGAAATCTGGTACTCCAGAGGCCTCAGGACCGACATATGATCCGTCAGAGTTGAGAGCAACCCAACCTGGCGCAGGGGGCTCCCACTGGACCCGGGTCGGGTTGCGGGGGGAAGGGTGGTGGTGGAAGGGGATGTGAGCCGATTGTTATCAGCATATTCACTATAGCCAGCGAGGGCCGTCTCCCACACAACCAAGGCGGTAACAACCTTGGACTGGAATTGCTTCGTTCCAAGAAAGTCAAATATTCCAAAAAGTATAAGCAAAAATTGATCTCAGGGAGGACCTCGAGCGAGCAGAACCTTCCTCGATCCAACTCCCAGAAACCCAGGATCTCTGAGCCTGAAAGGATACAGAATATTTTGAGAGAAAAGGCGTCAGATATTTTCCGCAAAAGAACATTTAAAAAAGAGATGAGCCATGGACTCCACGGAAGAGCCACACAGGACACAAGAAGGATTAATAGCAGGATTAAAACGAGTAAGAAAGACTATAGTAGGTAAACATTTGTGCAAAAATCTCCACATAAAGAATTTTATTTTTTGCGGAACACGCAGCCGCCAAATTACAGTCCAAGGTTGTTCTCCAAGCACAGACTGTGGAGTTGCCCCGCCCCTAAAGAATCTGTAAGCACTCGAGGTGGTGGCCCGACCAAGAGGGTTCGGGCGCCAGATCCACCGGTCATCATTGGCAAAGAGAGGAAGGCGCATACGAAGTATGGTCGAGGCCAAAGAGGGACCAAAATAATCATAAAGTAATTGCATATTCCAGTCATGATTAATAATAAGATCTGATACCTTGAGCTGAGAGGAATAGTAAGATCTCATTAACAATTACGTATGTGGGCATGAGGCTGAGAGGAATAGTAAATAATCATGGGTCCTTCATAACATATGTTGAACTACCATTGCCGATGTGTCGTGTGATGCCAGACTTAACATCACTCATATAATTCAAAATAGTTTTCCAAGTCCAAGCTGGGGTAAGGCGATAAACAGAAGGAAACCACGGATGCAAAGTACCATATTTATTCCTCATAATATTTGTCCATAAATTATCGATTTCGTTAAGAATCTCAAAAACTTTTTTAATCAACATTGAATTTTTAACAGAGTTCAGGTTACGAATGCCCAAACCACCAACAGAAGTTGGTAGTTGGACAGTCGGCCAGCTAATCAGATAAAGACCATTCTCATTTTGCAAAGAAGACCAAAGGAATTTACGAGAAAGCTTTTCAAGCAAAGTCACGATAGAACCAGCAATATATGTCGATGCAAAAGAGTGCAAGGGAAGCGAATGAAGAACAGATTTGATCAAAGTAGTTCTGCCAGCCTGATTAAGCATCTTACCTTTCCAACCCGATAACCTCTTTGCTCCCTTTTCAATCAGTAGATGTGACTTGCCTTGTACGTGCTTATAAAAGATAGGCACACCAAGGTATATGAAAGGGAAAGAACCAATGTTAATACCCAGAGAAGCCCGTATAGCAATTTTGCGCCAAAGACAGATGCGAGGGGGGAGATAGATTTGGGGTTTGTCAGGATTCAAAGTCTGGTTAATGAGGGCTTTATATTGTTTAAGCGTTTTGGTAATATTTTTACAGATTTTGGAGGTAGCCACTGCGACGATAATTAGATCGTCAGCATAAAGCAAGTGACTGATGGTGCAACTGTTGATTTTAAAAGGCTGGATTTTGTTAAGGTCTGTGTTGGTTTAACAGTGACCATAAGACATGGGTGATCATAATAAAAAGATAAGGAGATAATGAATCCCCCTGCCGCACACCCTTGTGGCTCTTAAAGGAATGAGATGGAGTTCGATTTATTATGCAATGGAAATTTGGACCGGTAACGCAAGTCATGATCCAATTTGTGAAGGTTTTCAGGAAGTTCATGTTGGTGAGGACATACTTAATAGCAGACCAAGCAACACTATCAAAGGCTTTGGCCATGTCGGCCTTGATAATCATATACTTCTTTCTACCCTGATTTAATGAGTGTGCAATTTCCTGAATAGTGAGGATATTATCATGAATGGATCTACCCGAGATGAATGCACTCTGGATTTATCAATTAGAAGGGGCAGGGTGGGTCTGAGTCTTGTCGCCAAGATTTTTGACACCACACGATAAATTACATTGCACATGGCAATGGGCCGAAAATGACCTTAGTGGTCGGTTTAGATTTTGGAATGAAGATTAAGGACGTCTCGCACCAGTCGCGAGGGAGGATACCGGTCTCAAAGAAACTTAGGATCTCAGATGTAATAGTATGACCCACAATATCCCAGTAGGTCCGATAAAATTCAATCATAAAGCCATCCGGCCCAAGAGCCTTACAATTTGGCATACTCTAGACCGTAGACCTGATTTCCTCCGCCGTGACCGGCGTGGCCAAGGCATCCTGCCACTGGGCCGGAAGCTGAGGAAGGAGGGGCCAGGAACTAGGAGGGAGGTCTATCTCATGTAGGTTTCCACAGTTCAATGTAATGATTGACAAAAACCTGCCGGATCACGTTCTCATCCGTGATAAATGTACATGGGTTGTCGTGTGTGCTAATTTTAGATATTGCATTGTGCCTACATCTAGTAATTGTCGACATGTGGAAGAATTTTAAATTTTGGTCCCCCCATTGGAGCCAAGTGATATGGGACTTCACCATCTCAAGGGGATCTCGCGTAGTAAGGCCGAGTGGAGTTGATACAGGGATCTAAGCTTAAGGATGTGATCACCGCCGCACATCTCGCCTGCAGTTCACGTTGGTTCGTCCACAGCCGCAAAGGTCGCTCACTGATGACTTCTTCACTCACTAGCGCATTTTTTATGCATCCTGTCTGCGAATTTCGCCGGTCCTCCGCCGCACATCTATGCTCGTCGCCGCCGCCAAACAGAGTTCACCTCCACCTTTGCAGTGCTTGCCCAGTGACCAATACCCATGATGAAAACACGCAAAGCATGCAACAGTTCGTAGAGAGTCTGCCCCCACGGAGGAGCCCTCTTCAAAAGATTCTTGCACGACTGGCAACACAGAGCTAGTGGTGTCATCGATTGGCAGCGTGTTACTGCTTCTTTCTCCAATATCACACCCAAAAAAATGATTTTTAGCGGCCACAATTAACGAAAAGATTTGAATCTAGTCATTAAATATTTATTAACGGCTAAAAAAATTCTAATCATCAATAATAAAAAGACAAAAAACTGATTTGAATTTGATGTTAATTTAAATTCACCACTACCATTAAAAATATTGATTAATCAAAATAGTATTAGTACTATTTAGAAGATATACTTCTTTTTATTTTGTTTTCTTATTTTACTTTCTTCTTTCACTCCATATTCTTTCTTCTCTAATATTATTATTATTTATTATTCTAAGATTCAAAATAGAAATAAATAATTATATTTTATGTTTTAATATTATTTTTTAAGTTTTAATATCATTAATAAAAGATAAACAAATATCTTAGCTTTTAATGTTTAATTTTTATTTTTGTTAATTACAAATAAAGAATATTTATGATTTATTATTTTAAGATAAAAGCTAAAATAAACTTTTGCAACTTACGTCGTCATTGGCGCGGCTTGGACAGATAAAAAAAAAACAGACGTCGTCTAATGAAAAAACTAGATCAACCAAATAACAGACGTCATCTAATGCAATTTCAGTTACTTCCTTTCCAATATTACTCTTCATTTAGCGTTCTCTCACCTCGCTTCCTCTTTCCAATATTTTATTATTTCACTTTTTCTTTCTCCATTTTGAAGAGAGAATGAGGAGACGAGCAGATGCAGAGGACATGCAAGAGAGGAAAGGGATAAACGATAATTAAGAGTGAAAAGGGATGGAATATAAAGAGTATAGAGAAAGAGTTTGAATTACGAGGGGAAATCATAGAAGCTTAATCGAGGGAAGAGAAAGATAAGAGCTAGCTTAGGAGAATCATAGAAGATGAATGGAGAGAGAAAAAGACCTAGCAAACCAGCGAGCACGCGAACGAGACAGAGATAGAGAGGAGAGAGAGAGACCAGCCGAGTGGAGAAAGAAATGAGCTACCTTAGAAGTGCGAGACCAGGTTCGTTCTTTTTTTCGTCAGCATGCGTTCTTCATATGAAATTTGCTTGCACACTTGTGATATATAAATGTGTACAATAAAAACATGAAAAGATAACAAGATACTCTTCATACGGAACAAGCAGCTACATGATTCAGTAATATTAAGAAACAGAAGAAAAGAAAACGAAATGCAGCAAAAAAGCAATATTATATCCACCAACTAGAAGATTTCTTAGGCCTGCACAGAAAAAGAGGAAAAAGAAGAAGAGCAAGTTAGAGTCGAACATCGTGACCTACAATACAAGCAACAAAATCCCCCTAGCGGTGCCTGATAAAATACGATGACACCTTCACCTTGGTTTTTCCAAAACAATGAGAAGTTATCTTTTTCCATGATCCTAGGTTGATTTTTACTCTCCTTTTTGTAAAGGTTCATATCCTAGAAGTACAAAGGTGAATATATACCTTGCTGGCGATGTTGTTGGAAAGCCAATCAAGCCCTTCATACAACCCTTCACCCGATGTAGCACAGGTGCTTTGTATGTACCTGCAAGACAACAAATCAAGTGTAAAAAAATCTACAAAGAAAACATATAACTAATATCATCTCTGCTCTACAACCAACACAAAATACTATACATAAACTAACAAACTTGAGCATTTCATATTGACCGTGTTGTTTTTTCCTTGTCATCAAGAGCAAAATTTTCTATCATGCTATCAAAAGCCAAAGCTGGTAATTAAACTGGCGAACTTCATGAAATGAATTTAGAAGACAAAATTAACAAAATACTATATGTATCTCGTGCAAGATATTGACATGACATGAAGTTATATACCAGTGTCGCTGACGGAGTGAATGCAGGCCAAGCTTATCAGTAATCTCAGCAGCATTCATTGCGTTGGGAAGATCTTGTTTGTTTGCAAATACAAGCAACACAGCATCACGTAGTTCATCCTGTATGGTGTTCAAACACATTGAATCTTGCATCAATGATGTATGCAATCAATCAAGAAATAGCGACATAAGGTAAATATCAAATTAGAAGACAATCTGAGACGTGACAACATGCATGTCATGGGCATGCAAATGCAAAATAGCATTACAAGCTACTTTAAAAAAGAGAAGCATTACAAGCTACTATTCAACCAAATACTTCCCTCAACAAATAGGGGGCATAAAACAAGCTATCATCCTTTTTTAATATTTTCAATCCATTTATTCTCCATCAATATATTTGTCTGTCACATGTTAATTTCTTTAGAATCAAACACCTCTCAAGATTAAAAAACATAGTCATAACTCATCTGTTGCTCCCTAAGCTTCCTATCTTAGTTATTTTCTTTTATATATGCCATGCCAATCATATTTAGTCAGAACCTCTTCTTTTACCTTTTCATTATTTCACTTCTTTTCTTTTCCAGTTTCTCGCCGCCTCTCTTAGATAACCAAGATAAGTTAGATATAGTATGTTCTGGCACAAAATATTTTATCGATGACATAAGAGAATCCCTAAGCAAGAAAAATGATATATGGGAAAAAAAGCAGAGATTATATTTCACGACTCTCACAGAGTTCGGAACACAAAAGATGAACTAACCTCATTAAGCATTCTATGGAGTTCATCCCGAGCCTCAACAACACGATCTCTGTCATTACTATCCACAACAAATATGAGGCCTTGGGTGTTCTGGAAGTAATGCCTCCACAAAGGTCTAATCTGTTTTGTCAGAGAATCAAATCAACATCACATCATTAGATAAACTAAGCTATTTATCTGAAACAAACATCAACAAGAATGAAATTTCTTTTATTTTAAGACAACTCAAGAACACATGTTTTTCCTATTATCTCCTAATAAAAAAATATGTTCTCGAAATCAGTATGTGATGGAAGCCTTAGTCCTTACTCATGAAAAAAGGCTTCAACCCAAGTCTATCATACCTTGTCTTGGCCACCAACATCCCAGACAGTGAAACTAATGTTCTTGTACTCTACAGTCTCCACATTGAATCCTGCATTGTAGCATCGCAAAAGGGCCAATCAACCATATGATGATTAGATGAGGTCAAGCAATCATATAAAAGTCTATAACTTCTCTTTTTATTTATGCTTTATCCAACACCAGTTTTTATCATTAAAATGAATCGCAGAAGCTGCTGATTTATTGCTGAACCAGTTGGACTGACCGGCAAAGTCCAGTTTCAACATAAACTTCAAGAACATAGGTGAAAAAAAACCTCAAGTCTGACAAAGAACAAAAGCTGTTTCAAAAAACTGTTTAGGGTTTGTGAAAACAGGCCGATGGTAGATTTAAGCAATAGCATTGATTAGTAGGGAAATGAGAGAGGACACATCCATACCTATTGTTATAATGAACATACATCGAAATATGTATTCTCTCTTTTCTATTATAAGGAATGGAGTTCAGGCTATTATATATAGAAGATTTTGAATAAGATGAAGATAAGAATGGACATCTCAGTCCTTCCTGAGGGTGGAAATAATCTCCCGACCTCTAGAGATGAAATAATATTACTTGGCCCTTAGGGTGTCATAACTATTTCCCGACCTTGCATGATATCATTCATCGTTATAGGGATAGCAAGGTGATTCTAAACTGAAAAGTTTGTTCTTAAACAATATTCATGAGGCCGAAAGTGCAGAAAAACCTTACCGATCGTCGGGATGGTGGTGACGATCTCGCCGAGCTTGAGCTTGTACAAGATCGTAGTCTTACCGGCCGCGTCGAGCCCCACCATCAGAATCCTCATCTCCTTCTTTGCGAACAGGCGACTGAAGAGCTTGGTGAACGTGAGCCCCATCTCGTTCCCCTTTGTCTCTCTTTCTCTCTCTCACCTGTCAAAAGAACGCAGACCAACAGGCCGCCGACGACGAATCACAAATCCTGAACCAAAGAATCGACCCCCAAAACCCATCGATCTACATGCACCTAGATACTAAATTTTCGCTCAAACAAAAAAAAAAGCTCACAGATCTACAAGCAATCTCTTATCCATTCATGCCAACAAGAGATAAGATATTTCGGTCCAATTGAAAGAGAGAGTGGCGAGAAACGTCGATCCGCGAGTTTCTTCGGGAATAGAACGGATCAAAGAGCCAAACGAAACAAGAAAGAAAAAAGACGAAATCCACGCGAGATCTCGATGGATTACCGCAGGATTCCTCCCTCGAAGGCTTGGCGAATCGTCTCCTCTTCCTCCTCCTCGAAAGCCCGGCAGCTGATGGTTGTGTGGTTAAGCTCCTCTCGTCGTCTCGCTCTGCAGGCGTTTCGAATTTATAACTAAGGAAAGGGGCCGGAAGGAAATGGGAATTAAAATGTCCCATTTCGCGTCAACTCTACGCACAGAGGATTCGGACCGCCTTTTCTGACCTTTCCACGTGGCGGAAAATGAGAGGTCTACAGGTGGACTCGACAGTTATGGACTTTGTAATGACCAATGGGATGATACCATTTAGCTGTGCGATGTTTTTCCTGGGATGCTCGATCGGGGTATAAGTGGGGTCTCCTTGGCGACTCGGACCTTGGAGGTTGAGATTATTGCGAGACTGCCATGGCACGGAATCCGGTCCGATTCGGTCTACTTGGACCACGCGAAGTGGAAGGTGGCGGAGGAGAAGAGTAAAAAAAGGCAGGCAGGCCAACGAAGGGATATGATGTACATATTTAAATAAATTGAATATTTATTTTAGACAATTTTATTCCTCAGACTTTTATTTTTCATTTGTTATTTTTATGTTATTTCTCATACATTGGCTTCTCATCATATTTTTCCTTTTTTCCTACATACATAATGTCACTTAAATTATTTTAATATTTTTTATCTCATTTTTTCCTTTTCTTCGTTGTCAACGTTTAACCAAACGTAATTATTTTTTTAAGATAAATGAAACATGACAGAAATTTTATTATTGTAACCTATAGTGTAGAGACATTTTGTTAATTTTTAACTCAATTTGCACTTCAGGATGGGATGATTTGTAGATAAAGGAAAAGTAAGAAAAATGATAAAGTTGTTCAAAATAAATATTTGAAGTAGTAATAGTAATTTTAGGAGTGACAATAGAGGTATCCTTAAATAAATAAGGATAAAATTTTGAAGTGACTCAAAAAAGATAAAAAGGAATAGAGGGAGAGCTGGCAAGATTTATAATAAATATAGAAAATATTTGATGGCACAATTGAATAAATCAATTGTTCCAATGATTTCTTTGTCTTCAAAATGTATAATTGTCAATTTCAAACAATTTTTTACGTAAACAATTAATAATTTGATACTAAAAAAATTCAGAAACGAGAGACTTGAGTGTATATTGATTTGGAAATGCGTAAAGAATTCTAATATAAAAAATACATAAAAATAATGAGATATTTGACCATATAAAAATAAAATAAATATTATAAAAATAAAAAAGAGAAAATCAATGACAAGTATGCATTAAAACCTATTAATGAAAGATACTAAATAAAGTTAGAATTTCGTGATTAAAATAAATAAAAATGAATAGAAGAAGAAGAGAATTCTGCAATTTAGTGCATATAAAGAGAATTAAAAGAATTAGGATTTTTTTTAATTGTCTATGTGACAAAACTATTTACATGCATCATGCCTCCATGAGGTTATATTTTATTCTGCTTCCTCTTTTTGAATTTTTTTTAGAAAAATCAAATTGTATATGAACACATATAATATTACTTGAGTTTATATTAGACTTTAATGAATATGATTATGCCTCGCACAAGGTCGTCAGTAAATATTACAATACATGTGGATATGTATATAAGGAGAGTTGTATGTAGATTACAACAAATTAATAAGGGAGAGCTGTGTGCATGTAGATATAGATATATAGATATGTATGGTTGCCCAATGTTTATATAGTTGGATTTCTAGAGAACAAAGAGATACATATCAATCCGAAAACCTTCTTCAATCGTGTGGCAATTAAAAGCTAGCCAAGGATCTATAAAGACATCAAACTTTTGCTGGCTGGCTGCAATTTCTTTTTCATGACAAACACTACAAGAAAATCGTGATTTTTCGACGGATAATTTTCGACGGTTCTAAATCCGTCGCTATTTGTGACGGATTTTTCGACGGTTCCATTTCTGACGGATTTTTCGACGGTTATGACTGTCGGAAATAATTTATATTATTATTTAATTTTTCGACGATTAGGAACATCGATATTTTCGACGGATATCCGTCCGTCGTAATTTCCGACGACTTTTCCGACGGTTACGACCGTCAGAAATAAAAATTAAATTATATATTTTTAATATTATTATTAAATTTTTTCGACGGATTTTCTAATTGTCACGACCGTCAAAAATTAAAAAAATAATTATATAATTTATTATATTATTATTTAATTTTTCAACGATTAGGAACGTCGATATTTTCGACGGATATCCATCCGTCGCAATTTTCGACGACTTTTCTGACGATTAGGACCGTCGAAAATAAAAAAAATTAAATTATATATTTTTAATATTATTATTAAATTTTTTCGACGGATTTTCCGACGGTTGTGACCGTCAAAAATTAAAAAATTAATTATATAATTTATTATATTATTATTTAATTTTTCGACGGTTAGGAACGTCGATATTTCCGACGGATATCCATCCGTCGCCAAATCCGCCGCAATTTTCGAAGGTCATAACCGTCGGTAAATGTATAATAATATCATATATAAGAGTATTTTATTAATATAACTAGCGACGGTCCAAACCGTCGCAATTATCGACGGTTTTGATCGTCGATAAAAATTACCGACGGTTGGTAAAATAAAAAATAAATATTATATATAACTAAATAAAATAAAAATATTTATTATTTACGTTTTCGACGGCCGAAACCGTCGGTAATTAAAATTTCGTTATCCCGCTTTTTTTTTCCTTTTCCCTTTTCCTGCTTTCTTTCCACTTTTTTCCTTTATATATTTTCCCTCCTCCCTCTTCTCTCTCCCTCCTCCCTCCACTCCTCTCTCTCTCCCTCCTCTCCTCTCTCCCTCTCCCGGCCGCGAGCATCGGATCGGCCTCTCCCGCGCGCCGGACGCCGGCGACCCTCCCACGCCGGACGCCGGCGACCCTCTCCTGCGCCGGCGTATCTCTCTCTCTCCCGCTCCGCGCCGGCATCTCTCTCTCTGCTGTCGGTCGGATCCGGCCGTGGCCGTTCGGATCCGGCCGCCAGGCGGCCGGATCGGCCGCCAGGTGGGCCGGATCCGGCCTCCTGGCGGCGGATCCGGCCGCTAATTTTTTTTATATTTAAAAAATTATTTGCGACGGTTGCGATCGTCAAAAGATCGACGGTTGCGACACCCGTCTAAAGTTTCGACAGTTGGGACCGTCGAAAAGTTGCGACGGCTCGGACCGCCGGCCTTTTTCGGCGGTTGCAACCGTCGGAAATTTCGACGGCTCGGACCGCTGGCCTTTTTCGGCGATTGCAATCGTCGGAAATATCGATGGTTCGGATCGCCGGCCTTTTCCGGCGGTTGCAACCGTCGGAAATATCGACGGTTCGAACCGCCGGGGACTTTTCCGGCGGTTGCAACCGTCGGAAAATTTCGACGGGTCGAACCGCCGGGGACTGTTCCGACGGCCAGAATCGTCGATATTTTCGACGAATTTTTTTCAACCGTCGCAAATCCGTTTGCGACGAGCGTTTTTCCGACGGATCTATTCTGACTGAAAAACTATCGGTAATTGCGTTACCGACGATTTTCGGGCTGATTACCGACGGTTCGGTCCGTCGGTAATCCGTGTTTTTCTAGTAGTGAAAGAGACTCTAAGCTTACTAGAAAAGAACGATAAACAACAGAAGCACGATGTTCATATGTCTATATCATTCCACCGAAAGAAAGGATAAAGGAATAGGGTTCCTAGTTTACTTAACCTTCATGGATACCTAATGAATGCAGTCAAAATAAGAACTGGAATGTTCCCTATTATTGGACGGCTCTCTAGCTAGCGCTGGCTTCTGAAGCTTGGAGAAAAAACATAGCATCTCATTTAGAGGGTTGTTCATATGGTATTGAAATTTGAGGAAGGAGATTAAACAAAGTCTCATCAACTTCCACCAAAGACTTTGATTATGGAAATCGAGAGGATGAGAAGTATAACTCCCTTGTGTCCTGCCGGCCGGCCACCTATTCTTGCTCCGGCGGTTCATGTTTTTGCTGGCTTCAGGTCATGGTTAGAATAATCAGAGACGATGGGCATCAAGAGGACAGAAATGGTAGTGTTTTTTGCTGTTCACCTCTCTTGTTGTTGCCGTTGTAGGTTATCAAAGACGTTCGTTAAGTAGTAGCACGTAAAAGCAAAAAAAAAAGAAATAAAACAAAGGAAAATTTAAAGATTAGATATGCAATGATTTGTTTTCTCTCCGTTTTGTAAGAAACTTAGGATTGCTTTTGGGGGATCCCAACCGATGGATCATACCGAAGGAGATGAAGTGCTTCTTATAGGCGTTGTTCATCCATGGAGTCCTCCCCCATCCGCGCCACCGATCGGTAACACCTATAATCACGTCTACAATCAATATCCAGTCATTTACACATTGATCGCGTCCGCATCCTTGCCTGCGTGAATCTCCTATTAATAGCGTTCCATGATTTTGGGGATCACCTTCAATGGCGTCTTCCCCTTTTTCTGGTGATGACCATAAATGGTCACTTGTCAACATCTTCCACTTGACCATTATGGTCATGATATATGACACTCCCACTATTCGTGTAGTGTCAAATAGAAATTTAAAATTTCTTCGAAGTTTATTATCCGAACTTTGTATTTGACTCAATTATTTCTGAGTCCCATCAAGCCAACATGTTTGATGAATGTCCCAACTGTAATCCCTTTTGTAAGAGAATCAGCCAGCATGTCACTAGTAGGCATGTAGGACATTGTCACTTCTCTTTTATCCACTATATCTTGTATATAGTGATATTCAATCTCAATATGTTTTCCTTTAGAACTGTTGGCTCCACTGTGTATCAAGCTTATTGCAGCTTGATTATCACAATACATTTGAAGTGATCCTGTGACCAGATTGAGCCCTAATTCTAAAAGAAAATGTCTGAGCCAAACTCCATGGGTGGCTGCTATACTACAAGCAATGTACTTAACCTCTTGTGTACGTCTAGCCACACATCCTTGTTTCTTGCTACCTCAAGAAACGGCTGCTCAACCCAATAAAAATAAGTGACCTGATGTGGATTTTCGATCATCAATATCACCTCTGAAATCCACATCTGAATATCCTACAGCCTCAAGAACATCAGCTTGATATGTTAATCTTAGGTGTACGATGCCCTTCAGATATCGTAGAATTCTCTTAATGGCTTCCCAGTGGGCCTTACTAGGATTACTTTGAAATCTGCTTACTAGGCTTACTGCATAAGCCAAATCGGGCCGTGTACAAAGCATTGCATACATCAAGCTTCCTCTCGCCTATGCATAGGGTTCCTGTAAAGGTTCTTGCCCTATTTTGAAACACTGACTTTTACTCAATCTTTTCCCAATCACAAGTGACGTAGGGGCCGGTTTGCAATTTTGCATTCCGAATCTTCGCAGTACTTTATTAATGTACTGTTCCTGATTTAAACTCAAAGTCCTTGAGTTTCTGTCTCTAATAATTTGAATACCTAGTACATATGATGCTTCTCTTATATCTGTCATCTCATATTTCTTGCTCAATTTTTCTTTTAATTCATTGAGCATTGAGACATCATTACCGGCGAGCAAGATATCATCCACATATAATGATAATATCACAAAACTACTCCCATTTCTTTTGATGTATACACAATGATCCAATTTGTTTGACTTAAAATCGAATTGGATTATCGTCACATGGAATTTAAGATACCATTGTCGTGATGATTGCTTTAATCCATATAATGACTTCTTCAATCTATACACCTTATTATCCTGACCTTTTACCTGAAAACCTTCAAGTTGCTGCACATATATATATATATATATATATATATATATATATATATATATATTCTGTTAAGTCACCATTCAAAAAAGTTGTCTTAACGTCCATTTGGAACAACTCCAAATTCATATGCGCAACTATCGCCAAAATTGCCCTTATTGACGCAAACTTAGCCACTGGAGAATAGGTTTCCTAAAAGTCAATTCCGACTTGCTGAGTATAACCCTTGACAACTAATCTCGCTTTGTGCCTATCAAGAGAACCATTTGCACGGTACTTTCTCTTGAATACTCATTTGCACCCTATGGATTGCCTACCTTCCGGCAAATCACATTGCGCCCATACTCCATTTTGATCAATTGAGTCCATTTCAGCTTTCATGATGACCGACCATGATTCTGACTCGCTAGAAGCCATCGCTTCTTTATATGTAATAGGATCTGTACTATCCTCTATATCAACATCGACGGAGTAACACGAAGTCTCACACTCGTACAGTACATAATCATCTAAATGTGTGGGCTTTAATCATGGCCTCTTGTTGTCGATTATACTCGTGGAATTAATGGTTTCTCCACTTCTTCCAAAGGTATAGAATCATTTGTAATCTCAACTCCCACTATTGGATGGTCCAGTGTATTTCTGGAGTTGGCTACATCATATTCTAGAATCATTAGAGGATCAACATCCTCATAAACTTGTTCATTCTCATTTTCTATGAAAGTCGCATCCCGACTCTCTATGAGACCCTTATCTGGATGAAAAGATCTATACCCTTTGGATTTTTCACTATATCCAATAAACCTACACGTTACCATCCTAAAGTCCAGCTTGTCCCTCAGCTGACTAGAAATCAATACGTGTGCTTTACATCCTCATTTTCGGAGATCGCCCAACTCGGGCTTCTTGCCATTCCATAATTCATATGGCGTAGATTCAACAGATTTGGTGGAAATTCTATTTTGTATGTAACTCACGGTTAATATTGCCTCTCCCCAAAAAACTTTGGGTAAACCCGAGTGGGACAACATACATCTCACTGCATTCATTAAAGTCCTATTCTTTCTTTCTGCCACTCTATTTTGTTGTGGCGTATAGGGCATAATAGTTTCCCTATGTATCCCTTCCAGAATGCAGTAGTCATCAAATTCCCTAGAGGCATATTCACCTCCTCTATCTGTCCTTAAGCATTTGATTGATTTTCCCAATCTCTTCTCCACTTCTATCTTATATCTTTTGAAAAATTCAAAAGCTTCAGATTTTCTTTCTAAAAGATAGACATAGGAAAATCTAGAGTAATCATTAATGAATGTTATAAAGTATGCTTTACCTCCGTGTGTAGCAATACTCAAAGGCCCACAAATGTCTGAATGAAGTACATCTAGCAATGCACTCGCCCTTATTCCTGTTGGAAAAGGTGTTCGAGTCATTTTACCAGTCAAGCAATGTACGCAAGGCATTGTCTTTGACTTTGATATGTTAGGCATCAAATTCATTTTTATCATTTGTTCCATCTTTGAGTTTCCAGGATGTCCGAGTCTCTCATGCCAGAGATCATAATCAGACATATAACACAGAACATACTCAGAATCGACATTCATTGCTTCATTATTGATGGAAAGACAAAATAAATCATGACCAGGTACATATTTTCCTATGGCCAAGACTTTATAGTTCTTTCCTATAGTCACACAACCTTTATAAAAATGGACTTCAAGACCCTTTTGCAATAAGATAGGAACAGATATTAGGTTTCGATGGATCCCTGGCGTGTAAAGCACATCTTGAAGTATCATAACATTATCTCCAAGATCCAGCCTGTATGACCCAACACCTTCAACATTCAAATAGGTGTTGTTCCCCATGAATATCATTTGTTCCCCTTTCTTCAGCTTTTTGAAGTCGGTTAATCCTTCCTTGGTCTTAGCAATGTGGCGGGTTGCTCCAGAATCAATCCACCATCCTTCAGCATCAATTGTTGCAGCATTGCACTCCACGACTCCGGTGAATTCTGTCTTGTTTGAACCTGCTCCTCTGTTTTGCTGTTCACTGCCTTGACCATGTTGTGAGCCATTATTTTGGCCTCGTTCTTTTCCCATGGAATAATTGGCCTTAAAGTGACCAAATTTTCCACATGTGAAGCAAGCTCCGCGTGGCATTTTTTTGCCACTTTTAGTTTTGAATTGTCTTTTATTGGGCCCGAGGTTCTTCCTGTGACGAATGGTGTTGGCCTCGTTCTCTTCTTCTCCATTTCTACGCTCGGATCTCCTTGAATCTCATCTGCTTCCTCGAGCAACATCTAGAGCATCCACAACGATCTTTGTAGACTGTTCGTGAACCTAGAGCAAAATCAGGCGGTCCTAGAAGGATCGGACAAATTTCGTCGAAGCCGTTGGAGCTCTGATACCAGTGTAAGAAACTTAGGATTGCTTTTGGGGGATCCCAACCGATGAATCATACCGAAGGAGATGAAGTCCTTCTTATAGGTGCTATTCATCCACGGAATCCTCCCCCATCCGCGCCACCGATCGGTAACGCCGGTAATCATGTCTGTAATTAATATCCAGTCGTTTACACATTGATCGCGTCCGCAAGATCATTACCTTGATCCTCGCCTGCGTGAATCTCCTATTAATAGCGTTCCACGATTTTGGGGATCACCTTCAATGGCGTCTTCCCCTTTTTCCGGCGATGACCATAAATGGTCACTTGCCAACACGTTTGGCTGCTCACCAGAGATTTCTTGTAGACAATTGCCTTTTTTTCTTGCTCCTCCTGCTTGATCAATCCGCTCCGGTTAATTAATTGCCTTCAAGTAGCCGCTTCCTTGCAGAGCAGGTTGGCCTCCTTCCACTTTTTTGTATTTACCATCTCTTAGGGCCTCTTTGTTTGTGGAACCAGGAGGAACCGCACCCTTGTTCCGTCCGATTCCGTCAAACATCATCCCGAAATTATATTCCGGCGCGAAAATAATTATGGTGGAACTGGAGTCATGTAACCTCGGTTTCATCCTCCCAGTTCTATAGACAAAATCGGGAGGGACTCCATTTTTTCATTTGACTTTGACGTGATTTTAAAAAAAAATTATTTTCTTTTTTTCTTTTTCTTTTCTCTCGCAGCATATATTTTATAAAATAAATTATTTAATAAATATAAAATAATTTTAATAAGATTAATATAATATCATTTATTACTTATTATTTCTAAAAAAATTAAATATAACTTATTTAAAAAATAATTTTTTATATTTAAATAATATATTTTTAACAAAAAAATTACATTAAATATTTTTATTTTATAATTTTATTTTAATTAATAATGAAATTATACTTATAATAATTATTTTTAATTCAAAACCGATAAAAAATTCATCCTATCACATTTACTTTTTTTTATCACATCAACCACATTATTCCTTATCAACAAATTTCACTTCAACCAAATACAACCTGAACTAATATGTCAATTAACTATGCACTAGAAACTTAGGAGGAAATTACGATTTCATTTCTTGGGCGCGCTGGATGGGATCCAGATCGCGGATGATCTTTAAGATGTTGCTGACGCCGAAGAGGCGGTGCGCGTTCAGGAACTGCCGCTGCTGATTGGCGGGGAAGAAGGGGGCGAGGATGCAGTCGAGCTTGCACTTGCGGCGCTGGTATTTGCATGCGGCGCAGGCGGTGTTGGGTTGGGAGGGAGATGCACGAGAAGAAGAAGAGGAGGCAGCGTTGTTGGCGGTGGGGGGAAATTGAACGCTTTATTATGTTCTATGATTCTTGTATGAGTAGAGATCATGTCCGCAATCTCTTATGATATTTTATTATTTTTATTGGAGTTTAATCTCAAAAATTGAGAATTTCGGGTGAAAGATCGCATTTCCAGAACGCTTGGAGTACAAACGATCCCTTGGAGTAAAAAAAATTGATGTCCACCTTCAAGGCTTCCATGTTATTATTTATATAATAATATAAAGAGAGAGTGTGAGTGAGAGAGAGGGAAATATTAGTGCATGCGATAAACTACACTGAAAAAAATATCAAACAAGTTAGATGCCGATCAATATACTGAAAAAATCATACTTCTCCAGTGATATAAGAGATAGAGGAAGAACAAGGGGATTGACACATGCATTATTTTAAAGGTTAAAGGGTAATTTGGACTTTTCATAAATAGAAAAAAATGGATTTAACGGAAAACATGACAGAAGTAAGAATTAAATTAGATGAGTCGTGATCGTTTAGAAAAAAAATAGGTTAGTAGTTTAGAGTCAGATATGAAAAATAATAGTTTAGGGGTGATTTATGAAAATAACCGTAATATGAATGAAGAATGGATCGTATTATCTATAATTGCATGCGAAGTTATAATTTCTTTTGCCATTTATGTAAGATAATCGTAATTCAAAAAGATCTATACCTTATGTATGTGATTCAAAATATAAATAAAAGAAGCATTTTATATTCAGTCACTAAAGGAAATTCAAATGTACAATTATATAACATAGTTCAAAGTTTAGGAAAAAAAAGTTTCTGAACTTTATTTGAAAGTCACGTCCTGTGTTCTCCTATAGCATGCCTAAGTCACCTATCAAGCTCAAAGTTTAGGGAAAAAAAACTCATTATTTAATTAATAATTGGACACAATATAAGAAATGATCCAATCGAGATAATTGACTTGTTCACAAGGAAAAAATACTCATTGAATTAAAGTTTTATAACCAATTTTGTCATCGCTATATGATATTCTCAAGTGCAAATAAAATTTCTTTAATGCTTTTGATTGGCGAACTGAAATTGAAGATATATTTTAACAGGAACAAAATTATCCTGATCAATCACCAGCCCCCTACTTGTCATGAGACATTTTTTTTATATGAAAATTTGTTCCTTTTGTTTTCCTTTCCATGTCACGTTACTCCACAACTTACAAACCTGAGCATTCAGGTGCAACTGCTCCAAAGTCAGATTTAACGTCTGGTTCATCAGCACTTTCAAGGACACAAAATGGAAACAATATAACTCCGATCAAAGAACGAGAATGTACATGTCAACAGGACACAGAAAACTAATGAGTTCACTGAAGACTATGCCCATGCCCATATCCTCTGATCATGACCAGTCTCCAAACACACCCAGATCACCGAACATGGCGTTGTCCTGGGTTTCAACATTAGGCCAACAGACACCCTGATCACCACTGCTGCCTGCAACCAAGTCATGGCCAGCTCCTTCGAAGAGGCACTCAATGTTCTCCTCGAAGCCGAAGTGGCCCTGCAGGTCGCCCGGCTGGTGCACCCCGACGTGCTGATCGGCGTAGTCGTCGACGCTGAGATCCATGCAAAGGTTCCAGGGGATGTCCTCGATAAAATTCGCACCAAAATCCAGCAGGTCATCGTCCATGCAGCCAGGCAATTCCATGACCGCGTTGGGCTCCTCCACCGCAGCGGCCGCCGCCGGATGCTGCGCCTCCGGCTGTGCCGGCGGCAGCAAAGAAACCTCAGGCTTGGGCAGCAGCTGCTGCGGCGCCGGTTGCGGCATCGGCAGGGGCCGAGGGTAGTTGACGTAGCAGCTGATGTCGAAGTTGGTCACTGCATTCGGACCTCTGTACTCGATCGCAGCAAGGTCATAGGCTTGTGCTGCCTCCTCTTGTGTACCTGCATATTTTTGTTTCCAATTGATCCAATGTCACATGATCCACCACTGGTCAAGGAAGAAAATCATATATATTTGAAAGGTTGAGCATCAAAGTGAGGATATATATTTTTTGTCTTGTCAGAATGCATGTTGCCTTGCCACCTGAGTCACGTTAGTGCATGATGCAAACTCACGTGTCCTCTGACTTAAAGTTTATTTTATGCTGATTAATATTCCAGCTCAACATCTGAGGTACTGTCTAATTATAGCTAGCTCATTGTTTTGTCTCTTCTTTTTTCATATTTATCATCGTCTGAGCTGGTGAGTTCAGATTTTGAAGCACGCAGTCTTGTCTGCATTAAACTGTACATGTTAATCCTCCACTAAGTAACAAGAAGAGAGCTCGGCGGGAGAAGCATCAAGCTAATAACGTCAGGTTTGAGAGAGAGAGAGAGAGAGAGAGAGAGAGAGAGAGAGAGAGAGAGAGAGAGAGAGAGAGAGAGAGCAATAACTTTAATTAAGTTTAATTATCCTTAGTTTGACTGCTTCGATGGTACGGAAAAGAAAGGTGGAGCGAGGCAGAGCCGTCGCAGTGAGCTGCGCCACACGTGCGTTCCCACGTGAGGCACGTCACGAGGGGCGCATTTGCTTGCAACTGGGCAGCATTTATTATTAGAAGTTAGTTACTCAATTAATGGAATCAACCCAATTATTAAGCTGTAATCTGACACCTTAGAAAAATCAAAGCGTTTCGAATTGACTTGTTACTTGTTGTCGCAGGGAACTCCCAAAGGCAAAAAAAAAAAAAGAACGAGCTCATCATTTCATTTCATGCAGCAGATATATATTTCTATCACTCGGATCAACTGTAAGTAAGATGCATGCAAGCAGGGATGATGAACGTACTGAATGTTCCAAGATACAGGTACTTGTTGCCGAAGACCCGGCCGATTCGAGCCTCCCACCGGCCGTTGTGGTGGTGTCTGAGAGGGATCAAAATTTTTTTTCCGGCAAGAGTTAATATTTGATTAATGAAGTAATTAATTCAACTGTTTAGTGATACTGTAAAGCCCATTGATTGAAGAATTAAATTAGTGTGTTAAGTGATGGTGACCTGGCCACTCCTCTGTATTTGGAGACGCCTCTGGAGAAGCCGCTGCTCCTGCGCCTGAGCGTGGCCAGGTACTCCTCCTTGGACATGCCCTGCATCTCCTCATACTCCTTGGCGTATGTGTCCAGCTGCATTATTTTCATGCCACGCCATTTGCAATAATCATGTTCCGCATGGCCAAAGTATTTTGATTATCAATAACAATAACAGCAATGATAATGTGCAAGCTTACTGGAAAGTTGAGGACTGTATCTGGACCCCAGTATTTCAGTGCAGCAAGGTCATAGGTCCTGGCTGCTGCCTCCTCTTCATCATAGGCACCTGCGCCATTATTCCGCTCAGTAAGTTCCAAAAACAATGCCCTTTGGACTAACTACATCAAGGAGCATCCATCAGTCGGTGCACCGGAGACGGAGGTTAATGATTATGGAAAGAAAAACGGCATGACAAAAAGCTTAACAAATTAAAGTAGCAAGCGGTGAGCATCTTTTTTGTTCTCTGCGTTCCACTTTTCAGAGCGAATGATTTGGGGAGTACATGGGGGGACTGGAGTGGACTCACCCAAGTAAACTAATGCCGGGAGTGTTCGTTGGAGCATCAGCAGAGGAATCCACATGCAGATCGCACGACAGGATCCAGAGCAGAGAAAGAGCAGGGCGAAAAGAAATGCAAGAGAAGGAAAAAAAAGTAGCAGAATGTCAGCACTGAGAAAATGTACCGTAAAAGCGAATAACAAACAAGAAGCTTTTTGACTCTTATTATTCAATCCCAAGACACGCACACACTCTCTCTCTCATGTGCATGACACGGAGAAAGACACGCAAACCTTGTCTGCCCTTCTTGTTCTGCACGGGGTTCCAGCAATGCTTATCCCATAGGTGCGCCTCAAACCGTCCTGTCCATCTGTGCCTAAATGACATCGCAAACTCAAGCGGTTCACATGGCGTGCGCTGAAACTTTCTGAAAATCAAATCGGATTCGTTTAGTTACCACCTCGTCACGCCTCTGAAGACGGAGCTCCTCTTCCCGTTGCCACTCGCATTGCCGCCTCCAGACTGAGCTTTCTCTGGGTTTTCAGCAACGTTCTTGCAGCGCTTGGTCTTCCTCGGCTTACGGGCATGGAGCACGGTGGAAGGCGAGGGCGGGGAAGAGTTGGACTTTGAGGAAGAGGAGGAGGAGGAGGAGGAAGGAGATGCCGGGAGTTGGGGAGGAGGCTTCATGGGCATGCTGTGGGTTTAATGCAGGGAAACTTTGTGTGTGTGTACTTCGTGTGCTTATTATTCTGATAGGGGGAAGCTTTCTAAACTCGTGAGTTTAGGTTTCCCTTTTGCATTGCCTAATGGTAGTTTACAAACAGAGGGGTTGGTTTATACATATAAATATATATACAGGGAAGAGGGAAGGAGTGGCAACTAGGGGTAGTTTAGTCTTTCCCTTTCTTACCATGGGGTCGTCTAAAACGTTTTTTTTTTTTACCGTGGAGGGGTCCCTAAACATTGGTAAGGAAGGGTCCTGTCAGACGGAGACTGAGGAGAGGGGCCAAGTGGCTCAACTGCTGGCCAAGGGTGAGCATGGTTTTGTGTGAAGGATCTCAATGCTCGACACTTGGCTCAAAGGTTTCCCATGCTCCCAATGGGCATCAAGGTCTCCACTGTGCCTCTCTCTCTCTCCCCTTGCATTCAAGTGCTGGACTGGGAGGGGCACTTACCCTACTCTGCCTTGGTAAATGGAACCTTGATTGAGAATGGGCTAGTCTTTCAGATTAAATTTCCTCTTCCTCCCCCCTCCTAGAATTGAAAACTCGAAGAAATATAAAGTCTTGATAGTGAGTGACATCATAATCTGTGAAAACTTCCATGTAGACTATGATGATGATAACATGCTGATTTCACTGTTGTCAATACTTTATCGTTTGCAAAATAAATTGAACCATGAAAAATAAACGAGAAGCATATGATTTTGCATCTCCTTGGCAATCGCTTCAACTTTGAACAGTACAAATTGAGGATAAAAATCTCGTTGCTTTCCGAATTTATCATTTGGTCTACACAGCTCCATGTCTTATTAAGGCTTTAACATGGGACAGTACTGAAAACATTTCTTTAAAGATTGGATGTACAAGCATGGGTGGAGTCCATATGAACTCTTCACCACTTAAATGAACGTTTTGAATTCGAACGCATACAAAAAAATTTAGTTGGAGTCTTTTTGTCATAGTTAAATGTGCTATTCGGAATGATATCAGATTAGTTGAACTTGATGATGAGTCGAAATTTCAACTTGTGATCTAATATTTCATGAGTTGAATGATTGGTATCGAAAAAATGGTTGTACAAAAACAAAAAAAACTTGTGTTCATCGTGATTTAAAACAAGCAACGTAATGTAGAGTAGTTTTAGATTTCGCATCTCCTCGGCAATTTAATCTTCAACTTTGAGAACAGTACAAATTGAGGTTAAAAATCTCGTTGCTTTCCGAATTTATCATTCGGTCTGCACAACTCCATGTCTTATTAGGCTTTAACATGGGACAGTATTGAAAACATTTCTCTAAAGATTGGTTGTACAAGCATGGATGGATAGGATAGCAGTTTTTTATCGTTTAAATAAAGATTTTGAATTTGAACGCATACAAAAAAATTTCGTTAGAGTCTGCTCGTTCGTGTTGTCCCGGACGACATCAAATTAGTCGAAGGCTGGAACTTTAACTAATAATTTAGCACCGTGTGAGATTTGGCAATGAAAAAACTTTGTACAAAAACAAAAAAAACTTGTGTTCATCGTGATTTAAATCAACCAACGTAATGTAGAGTAATTTTAGCTTAGTAGTCCACCTTCAACCATCATGACAGGTGGAAAAAACTATAAGAAAAACAATTTGAAAGCATGTCCTCTTCTTTCTTTCAGTACAAGTACAAGATAAAAACAATATATTATTATACGAGCACGAGGATTACATGGTTCGAATCCCTCCTGTCCTGTGTTTGTTTTTTTCTTTTTGTTCCAAAAAAAGAGAAAAATCAGGATTTTTTTTGGTGACCGCCACAATTTGTCCACATGAACCATGCATGGGAGGAGTCTAATTACACGAATTAAATGAAGACAGGCATATGAGTAATATTATGCCGTTAAGAATTTAAAATTATTAATGCTATTTTTTTATAATGACTTAAACCTTTAAAATGATTGAATAATAGATCAATTTCAATAGAGCCCAAGATCAAAAATTCAAATCTCTTATTTTTCTCCTTTAATTATTCTTATCTTAAATTTTAAACTTTTTGAAAGATTGAGTAGCAAATTAATGTTAACATATATTCATTATTCAGAAATGGACTCATTAATTATATATTACTCATTAAATTCATGTGAAAAGAAATATAGAAGTCAAGTGACACCAAATAAGATATGGGTAGAGACAAACAGTGCAAGTTTGGAAAACTTCAACTTCTTTCAGATATTATGCGTCCTTGGGATCCAACTTGTGCTCTCTTCATATGCTGATTGATGAGTTCAAATTCCATGCATCAGGCCATGAGCATGTGAAACTTTACGTATTGGCATGGTCTAATGCATCTACCACAAAACTGTACTCTTCTTTTTTTCTTGCACCAAGCTTCTCTCTGACTTTGTGGTTGAGGTCGCTTCAATCTTCCTCCTTTTTTTCTTTTAAGGATTTGCTCGTTAACAAGAACAACTCTTGCAATATGTTGCTGATCCCCAGATTAAACATCGTACTAATCCGAGTCCCCGAGTTGGGATCCAACGATTGACTCGGCGAGAATTTAGCAACATGTCAATCTGCTCCTTTTTTTTTCATGGTTTCCCCTTGAGAGGAGGCCATTGAGGATGTAGTCACTGTACTTTTTTACCCTGAAGAAAGAAATGAAGTCAGTGTATTGGTGAGACGAAGAGGTGCAGTGTACTGAAAATGAAAAAGAAATAGGACACAGCAGCTATGAAACTTCCACAATCTTTTTGGTCAAACATGTACTTACAGTGTAGCTGATTATTCGCACAATGATTATGCATTTCTTGTTCCTCCGAACTTCAAATGGTTAACTTCAGGTCGTTATCATTATAAATTTCTAAAGTGTCCTGAGCTCTTTCATCTGACATCTCCTGGGGAAAAGGATGGGAACTACTCAAAGAACACAGTCCAATGCTGGAGGGATCTCATCTGTATCAGTCACCAAATCATGTAACAAGAAGGAAAAAAGGCATCTAGATGTTCTAGAAGGCTTGTACAGGAGTGAAACAACTAAAAACTAATACAAGTGAACTGTTCGTTTTGTTTGTTTATGGAACTTTGTATGTCCTATTCAAAGTGCATGGAAATTGAGAATTATACTGCCAAACAGGAAATGATATACTTGTGAAATTGGTATACGAATATACCTCGAGCTAAGACAAACTGTCCAAGTCTGAATTAGTCAATCGTCTTGTTGAATACATGCCAAGATACTCATTTTTTTCTGTTATTTTACAACTAGATGTACGCCTGCGTTTGTTATACAATCTCAAAAGGAAATTTTTGGGGTACTGATCCCATTGACCGAAACAGATGCCAATCCGTTTACAAGAAAATCACAAATCTAAACAGATGCAATGGTTGAAGAAAATATTAGTTGCTACAAGTCTGAACAATAAGCAATAACAGATAAAAAGATATGTTAAGCAGGATGATACTGAAATGGTTTGTGATAACGATTTGCACAAAATCCTCGGTTGTATTCTGGGGGCAAAGGTAGCAAACACTTTTTTTCCCATTCACCCGTAGTTGATATGCTCTTAAGTTAATAGGCAATTATGATCAAACTGAAGTAGCACAAATGCAAACATAATAATACAAAACCGAGACACATGCAGCTGAATATTTCTGATCTTTGCGTATAATTTCTCAGTACTTACAAAATTATGCTAAAACAATAGATGACCAGCTTGTGGCACATAAATTCAATAATCAGAAGCTGGGAATTGTTGAGAACAAGCATATCAATTGACGAAAGGTATCAAAAGTTTCTGATATCACAGAGCAGCAGACCACCAGAATCAATTCTGTTCCTAAATGTCACCCTGTCGAAAAGTAAATTTTCCACTGATGAGCTCAGTTCATAGTCATCAGCATTGTAACTTGATTTTCTTTTGAAGTGTTCTGTTTCCTCATCCCTTGAACCTTTTCCAAAATTACTTATGTAATGTCGAATGTCATGAAATCCAAGAGATTCAGTAGACCTCATTCTGAAACCAGAATATCCACTGTGTAGTGTATCAGAATCTGCAAGGTTCTCACTGCTACCATTTTCATTGATCGCTTCAGCAGTTTTAGAGCTACAGCTGCTGCTACTTGCGATATCAGTTCCAGCAATGCTAAGGGAATATTGAGTGTGGTGTTCCAACTCCTACGAGAACAAGGAAGTGATAAAGAAAATTATAAGACAATCATCAGCAACAAAAAAAGGAATTATATGAAACTTCAAATCCTCAAGCTTTAAGAAACCACTTAAATATTCCTATGTTCTTTACTACAACAATTTCACGTAAAACTAGCATAATGACGAAACAAATAGGAGACACCAGGATTACGACTTACGAGTCTATGGTTGAACATTGAAGTGATGCTATAGTGCCACTAGCCTAACCACAGTCTAACTAGCTAGAAGAATTTCAGAACGTTTTTTTTATTCATGAGAATAATAATGCAAGTACATACCTCAGGATGAAAACAATGATCATTCAAGTAGCCAGATGCCATAAAATTTGAAGCTTCATCAGATAAAAACCTACTGCTCCCTGTTCGAATCATGCCAACACCATTTGCTGGCTGCTGATCCTCTTGGGATGAAAAGTCAGAACTATCAAAAGTTGATATCGATACACATTCATCAAAATAGTTCATTGCTTCTTCTGCCAAACGTCTTGACATTTTAAGTCGTTCAATGCTTGTCTACAATCACAATTAGTGGAAAAATCAAACTAAGAGTTAGCAACCCTGGAGATATGAAATAAAAGTAGGGAAGATGAAAAATGTTCACCTTTCTTTTTGGACGAGATTTGCGTGCCTCAGGAGTCTTTGGATCTGGTAATATTTCCTTCAGAATTCTACTTAATTCTTGCTTACGCTGTTGTTCAACAACCAAATCAGCACGCAATTTCCTTGCGCGCTCCTGGGACTAAATATTAAGCACAGTTCATCAAGGTCACAAATGTACTTGCAGATAATGCTGCTATGTTCAGAAATATTAAAGTATAAACCTGCTCAAGTTTTGTTGCATATTCCCTTCTTATGTCAGAAACCATCTCAATTGCTTCAGGGTTGACCAATTCCGAAGGGGTGTCTGCAATACTCTCTGCTGTGACAGGATTCTTCCACAAGATGACCTAATTATAAAATGTAAAATATTCATGGACCAAGCAAGTCATTTGATAGAAATTAATGTGATTACTTTAAATCAAGTAGATTAGAGTTATTCATTTACAAAGAAAAATATGATAAGGGAGAGAAGAATTTATCATATGCATGCATTTATATTCACCAATGTGATAAAGGTGCTTGTTAGTCAGCATAACGCGTAAGATGTTACTGAGAAGAAATCAATGGAGGAGGTAGAAAGACTTGGATGATACAAACTATCATAAAAGGTTTTTTATTCATCCCATAACTTAACATCAAAGGAAATGGCATGTTTTTTGGTCAAAATATTATCATCTCTTTTTTCTCTATTTTTTGTATACTCGGGAAAATCCTTATTTTATCATAACTTGAGCTCAAATGTATGGTGCATGTTTACTCTGTCTATTTACTTCATTATGAAGCCATGAAATTATAATGAATACTTTTTTTCTCGACAAAATTATAAAGAATACTGGCATCCCAAACAACTCCTAAAGCGGTATTTGTAAGAGAAGCTACAAATTACCTAAAAGTTAGAATTACAATCAGTAAATGAAGTCATCATAAATTATGCTAGACCGATGTAAGGCTCCAAAAATGAAACCACAATTCGAAGTTCCCTGATCTCTCTAGTCTCTAGTTTTTTTCATTTCTGAGGGGCAAAAGGATGGCTGGATGGGCACCTTGATTAGTCATTCATATGCATTAAACTATAGAAAAAAAATGTAACATATGCAAGAAACAAAGAATTAAAGTACAGAGGTGGGTGACGAAATGTTGCACACACTCACCCTACTTATATGAAGCAAACAGTATACTGATATGATAAGTACAAGGCTGTTAAGTAGTGTACTAAAATACATAGCAAAGAGAAATGGTATATAAACAGAAGCACAGATGTTTATTCTTTTACAACATACTCTATCTCAAATATTTAGGTTTTTGTTTTTCTCCAGCTATCATGACTTTGTTTAGTAATTTATCCATCAACAATTCTTCGTGCACCTGTCATCCTATGCTAATTCTACAGTATCATCATGCTCGAAGAATAAACCTTTTTTATTTTCAAGTTGTTTCATTAGGTTTTCTTAAACTCTAATCCAAAAAAGTCTCTTTTATAATTCATTGTGAATTTCTCTTCAAATATCACCATATCAGTGTGTGTTAAACGATTATGAGATAACAAAAGAATCTAATTACAGATGAAATGCTGGAAAGTTGCCTTACATTCTCAATGTCATTTCTAATTTCAGAAACAGCACGGCGAATCTCTGATCGAACTGTTTCATATATTTCACTGGCTTCAACATCGCCAGATAGATGATCACTTTGGAGAAACTGCATACAGTAAGCTAAGATATCAGAAAATAGATAAGCAAGGTATCCCATTCACAAATTCACTAGTAAATTAGAATGAAGGATGAAGTTATGTAATTAGACAGCATAATAAGATAAATTCATCCTCTCAAAAAAAAAAAAAGATAAATTCATGTGTATACTTCTTGTATGGTTGCTTCTTCTGCTTCAGAAAAGGAACCTGAGGATGTTATGTCTTCCCAGTGCCCAGCCTGTTTTTCATAACTTAAATAAGTCAGGGCGATTGACATCATAAACCCAGAACTTGAAGAAATCAAGCTACTTATTACCAAAGAAGAACAACATGGACCTATGTCATACTCACACTAGATGTATCCCAATTCTCAGATTGCAGCTGCCCAATTTTCAACGATTGAGGCCTCTTAGTTGTTCCTGAAACTCCAGAACTCTCAGTTTTTCTTGTATTGAAAGATGAGCCCGATTCGTTGTATGCGTCACTCTGACAGAATCATGTCATGTAAGCAATAGAATGGGTAAGAAGAATAAACTTTGAATGTACATAACTACAAAACTAGAATTCTAATGCTATCACTGCCAATAATAACGTGAGAAAAATCCTATTTTAGCACGAAACCGCCGCATTCACAACCTCACAGGTGCCGTGATGCCCCTTCGAGGTCGACCGCCTTCGCGAGTCAACTCTGGACAGACTCCGACCGGAATTGCTCCGGCCGCAGGAGCCCCGGTCCCCAATTCCTGAACCCCGAGAGGCAGACCGCCCCGCTCTACCGCCGAGGTTTTCGCTTTTCACGCTCCCGCTCCTGTTCTCAGATTCCGGCGACGTCGAAGATCTCGGGCAGCCGTAAAGGGGATTATCCCTCGTGTTCGCGTATTCCGACACATCTGAAGGCCCCCGCGTCAGGCTGGCGCCGGTGCCCCCGCTCCTCGGCGCCGCGCTGACGCTTCTCGACCTCCGAAGGGGGGCCTTCCTCCCGGACTCAGCCGGCTGGCGGTCTTTCGAAGAGGACGAATGGGCGCTCGACGGGGACGCCACGCTGCCTCGCTTGGAGGTGGACTTGAAGGCGGATACCACCATCTTGGGGCCAATGTGGCGAAAGATGCGTTCTTGGATAGATGAAACAGACGAAGAACCAACTAAAGGTGGCTCCTTTAAATCTCAAATGACAATGGAGAAGGCATCGGACGAGAAGTGGGCGCACAAAAGCGGCAGTTCATAGGAATGGAGACGAAAGATGGAGAGTGGAACTGGAAAGGGAAGGGAAAGAGTGGGGGGGAGTTGTTGCGCGGAGAAGGGATACCTGACGGACCTTGGAGGCGGCGTAGGTGGGAAATCCACGAAGATTAATTTTTTCCGTTTTTTTTCCTTTTATTTGGCGTCATACTCATTTTAATTATATTAGAACGAAGCGTACGGGTAAAATTTTCGATTCAAAAAATTTATAAAGTGATTGGGGGGGGGGGGGGGGGGGGGGGGAATCGATTTTTTAAATTATAAAAATAACCTTAAGATCATTTAGAAAAAAATTGTTTTTTAACGCAGCATTTTTTTACTGATCGTTTTACTCCTATTTTAATAAAATATTTTTTAAAAAAAACATAAATATATTAAGTTGATATAAATATATTTAATTTTATAACTAAATATAGGATATAGTATTAGAACTATTAAATTAAATTTTATAAGAACGTATTAAACTATATAAAAAAATATTATACTAATAATAAAAAAAGAAATAAAAACATGTTCCACGTAGGGGTGTAAGAAAAACCTGACCAACCCGAAAAATTCATCCGATTCGAAAAAACTGAATAAAAAAAATAAAAAATTAGGGATCCGAATATGATTTAGGGTGATTTTTAATAAATTAAAATTCACCCGCTAAAATTAGGGCTCCACCCGAAAAAATCGTAGGACCCGTGGAGCCCGATTTTTATTTATAATTTTTTATTTATATAATTAATATATGTGTTAATAATTCTTTTATTATAGATATAATATTTTTTGTATAAAATTTCATACTTTTCTATCACATTATCAAACTCTAATTTAATAATTTTAAAATTTTAGTAGTATATTTTATATTTAATATAAAATTAAATATTTTTATATTAATTTTAAGTTATTAAATATATTTTTAAAATATAATCATATAAAAATAGGGCTCCGAAAAAATCACCCGAAAAAACCGATCCGCTAAAGGGTGGTTTTTGTTTTTTCAAAATGGTTTTAGGATGATCTTTCTAATTTTAAAAATCGATCCGAAAAATAGCGATTAGTCTTTTTAGACCAAAAATTCGAACCAACCTGAACTACTTTCACCTCTAGTTCCACGAGCTATTACAATTTTTTGGAATCGAGCCCTACTTTGAACTGATCGAATTCGTTTTATTAAAAAAAACCTTCTTAAATCGTATTGGATTTCTTACCCGTTAAGCATAATGATAAATTTTAATTTAATTAAAGATGGAATTCGAAATTATTAACTTCTATCAATCCAACTTAATATGTTTCGTATTATTTTAACGATTCAATATTTGTATTGATTGATAAGTATTTTTTGCTGCTGAGTTTAATACCAAGATAGAAATATTCGTCTTCTTATAAATGTTATCAAAATCGAATCGGACCAGTCGGTTCAATTGGTTCAATCGCGAACGGACAAGTATTCGATTTCGTTTGATAATAAAATCATTTTTTAATATTGAATCGAGAAAAATCGATTGAATCGGGCTGATTGACCCGGTTCAAATCAAAATTTGAAAAATAATATTTTAAAAATGGTGAAAATAGGAAAGTTAAAAAGGAAAGGAATATAAGAAAGGTAAAAAAAAAGATAATATGACACGTATAAAATTAAATAGGAATTTAAATAAAAAAAGGTAAGTATTTAAAATTGAATAACATTAAAATAGAAATTATCAAAAGGCATAAATAAAAGAAATAAAAAGGAAAGTGTTAAAGAAATAAAAATAATTTAAGATAAAATTTATTAATATAGCATCTATCATCAATAAATAATAGATATTAAATTAATAATAATCTATTTATATTTATATGTTAATCATTATTAAATTTTTAATAAATAAAAAAATATGTTATATTAATTTTAAATATTATTAATAAGTTATTAATACAATATTCATATACTATATCATGTTTATTATAAATAATATTATTTTAATAAAATTGGGTTTAATCTGGTCGAACTCGATCGAACCGATCCAATCGTGACCCGGTAAAGAGTCTGGTCCGATTCTGAAAATATTGTTTTTTATATCATTTCTTTTTATATTATAACATTAATCTAATTTTTTATTTTGATGATCTATTTTATTTTCTGTGTTTATTTATATATTAACCTCAGTAGCATCGTTGTATGATTGACAAAAGTAGACCACTGATTTTGCTTGAAATCTAATATTTGTAATATAGTTCATTTGAAACTTATTCATCACTTCAATCAATTACTTATAAACCCCTTATTTTTGTGCCGGCCAGATTTGGTCCATTTTGACATATTCGAAATAAAATTAGTATGGCACATCATGGTTACAGATGAAAACATTGAGATGGTTCATCAAAACTCATATATTCTTTTTTTAGTTTGAAATATATATATATATATATTATAGAATGGAGAGAGAGAGAGAAAAAGATAATTTGAGAATTAAATGGAAATTTTGAATATAAATATATATATGGTTCAATATTTATATGAATCATCTATTGATTGATACTGTGGAAACATCATCCTCGTCTTAAATAATTGTGGTTGTAATACTTTAACAAAATTATCCTTATAAGAATTGCACTATCCATGTATGCATTATTCATATATGGAGTTGCACCTAGATGACAATACAATTGCATCCATATATGCACTAGTTATTCATGTATGGATTTGCTGATTGTATTCTCATGTTCTATGAAATGATTTTTCATACCTTATGTAGTGAGCTTTTTAATGTTTATTATAATGCACCACGATTTAAAAAAAAAAATGGAGAATGGTCTTTCTCTCTCTCCTCTTTATTACACCATTACACTAAGGATCTTCAACTCCCTCCTCCACTATCCTAACGTTGAATCAATAGAAGAGAAAACCTCCATCATTTATATTCCTTTCATTACCCATTTTCGACTTCACCTTTCTCTCTCTCATTTTCTTCATCTTCTCACGCTGCTCCCTCCATTCTTGCTATTTCTGGTCATTGTTCCCGTTTGTCTCGACTAGAGGGCATAGGAATCGATCCGACGAGCTCTTAGGAGTTAGGAGAACATAGGAGGAGGACCTGAGGATGATCTAGTGCGTGACGAACCAAGAATCACGTCGAAAAGAGGTGTGCTTTTGGGATCTAGGACATGAGATTATTTCCTGAAGTTTAATGCATGTTTTAAGGACTTAGCTAGATGTAGGGATCGTGTTAATAGAGGTAGAATTCGTATTATATGATGCTATGAAGATCTCAACCTATTTTTCATTGATTTCATGTTCTGATGGAATGATTATATGACTTTGTTTCATTTTACGAATGTTTATATCTACTTCCATATGATTTAGTTAGATAAATTGGAGATTATTGCATGTTTAAGATTGATGATTTCTATTGTTAATGTCGGCAAATCATCGGAGAAAATAATCGAAAAATCGAGCATTTTCACGCATGATATAACCCGGCCCGATTTCTTGTAACTCGGCCGGGTTATGCTCAATACGGATCGAGTTCTATCGAACTCGGTCCGAACCCGCCATTGTCGAGAGTTCGGAAGCTCTGCGACTGACTGACCCAAGTTGGTAATGACCCGGCTCGGGTTCGTCTTGAGGAAGATGATCGAGCTAGACGATCGTCTTGACCCGATCTCGTCCCAACTCGATCCAAGTCCACAGTCGGCCTGAGTTTTGCTCAATTTTTTTCGAGACGAATTCCATCGAAACTCGAGCCGGGTTATGCCTATACTCTGCTCGGGTTTTGAATAATGATAATTTTTATGATTTTTTACCCCTATTGATGTAATTAAACTCGAGATAATTATAATGATGATTTAGTCCCCATGAGCCATGACCACATATGTAGTTTTAATATAATCCCATGTTATTATTATGATGATATTAGATTAAATGTTATTATGATGACAACCATCAATGCACTTCCACACAAATGACCGCTCGACCTTTCAAGCGTCTAGTTTGTGGACAGAGGACATATGACCATAATAACATCCCATGATTTTTATAAGTCCTATCCACTTGATTGATGCCTACTTATATGAATATTAATAGATGATTCGGAAATATCCTTGCTCCCTACAGTCTTGATTGATCTAAGTGATCAAAAGATAGGTTCATGATTTATAAGAAGAATGGTTATCATTTTCCTATCCAGATGGGAGTTTTTCCTCTACCGATGTTTCCGTCTTGCACGAGATCATTTTGCCCAACGGGACACAGGCCGTGGCACTGATCCCCATTGGCCCACCATGGTCTAGATAGTTACACATTTGTGTTTGTAATGATATTAATTTAAAGTGGAGAGCTCTTCCAACCTATAAATAAGATGAAAGAATATGAATGACTAAAAATAAATGGAAAGACTTTGTCCATATGGACATGAATATGAACTATGAACATGAATATGAAAAGGAAATTATATGAAACAATATGAACTATGATGGTCATTGATTGATTTTATCATGTTTATTTTAATGGAACTAATCTATGACCTATATGAACTCACACTTAATTTTATGCTAACGGTTGAGCTTGTTCCCCTGTGTGATTCCCACAAGTACTTGATGATGGTTGCGAGTCGTTGATGTGTGTGCGACGACTACAACTTGATGACGTATGCACATGATTATCTTAGAGTTTAGTTCGAATCTTCCTCTTTCTTTTATATTGAGTTATACTTTCATTACCTATGGACTTTTGGAGTTGTACTTGAGGCATGGACTTATATGTCAGTCTCTTTATTATTCAGCTTCCACATTTTTTTTCTCACATTATCATTGTAATATTTTATTTATTAAATCTTTCGCTTGTGTCACTTTTTCTTGATCATTTGGGTCAACAAAAGAGTTAAAAGAAAGACCGAAGAAAAGTAGGGCACGAAAGGAGATTTCACCACGTAGCGAGGTCGAATTCAAGGCATTACATTCATAATAAGATAGAAGGAGGGCGGGTTATCGATGGGAAAAATTATAGAGGAAAGTTATTTTAATGACATTCAATCATGCTTTAAAGATTTATAGCATCTTGTATTATTATTCTTGAAAAATATATTGGTAATTGTTTTATTTATACAATATGTTTATACATGTATGTCCTCCTTTATTAAGATGTTGTAAGATAAAATTTGTCATTTGTAATATCAAATTTTACCATGAGATGAACTGCCAATTAAAGTACTTTAGCATAAAAGTTTTCTTGTGTAATGCTCCTAAAATGCATCCTCCAAATATACAAGTCAAAATTTTATAATAAAATATATAACTTTACATTATCCATAATGAAAGTAATCAATCCATTCCAAATAAAAAATAAAAATAAAATAATCTTTCTATTTGTAAAGCCAATTTTCTCCTAAAGCCATCATCAATATCACCATATGCACGGATCCAAATACGAAGTAAGTTTTATGAGTATAAAATATCTATTGTGTAGCGTCTAATTAGTAGATTACTATAAAATTTTAAATACTAATAATTTTTTATGATCGATAACAAACGATTTGATCGATTATTAATCTATGAATTATTACTTATCAGTGAGACTAATCAATTACAATAAATTTTCAATATCGATTTCATTCCCTAGATCAATTATCAATGCCCCATTATCAATGACAATGAACAATCCAATTGTCAATATGAAAGTTATTATTTTTAACTTATTCGATCTTATTAATTAATAAGGAGTACTTTGAATGATTTTTAAGAGAACACCATATGTACTTTAATGCAACAATGTTATAAGTGCAACAATATTTTAGAGTTAAGAATTCTTCTTTCAAGAACTCTCAGGTAACGTTTGGATAGTATAATCGTAGTTCTTCTAGATTCAACATGAATAATCAAATTGATAAATTAATTCGGGATGTGTTTGGATTGAGTGGAATTAAAAAGTTAATGTGATGTGAAAAAAGTTTATGTGATAGATTAATTTTAATAAGTATTTGAATAAACTATAGGCATTTTAAATATAAAAGTATTATTTTAATTAATAATATAATTTTTTATTAAAAAGTGTTATAAGTATATTATTTAAATATAACAAATTATATCTTTAAATTATATTTAAAATATTATGTATTATGAAATAATAAGTTGTAAAGAATATTAAATTAATACGTTTATAATAAATATATTATATCTAATCTATATAATATCTTATTGAGAAATGTAAGAGAGAAAATTCTAAAAGAAAATATAAGTTTGAAAAAAAAAGAAATATCACATTAAAAAGTTGAAAGAAAAACGCGGCAAGGGTGGCTGGGTAGAATTATATTGAAATTAATGTCCCATGACTATTGATTTCATGACCTAGTTTCACTATGAGAACCCAATCAATTTTGTCCTTTGGCAGAACCACTCTAGTTCCACCCGCCATTGTAGATGGTGAAGTCATGAAGGCCTATAAAGATTAGTCGTAATTTTTTGTTAGAGATTAACAAAATCATTATGTTATTTGTCACATTCAATTAAATAATAATATCATAAACTCCAAGACACCAGACATAATGACCACTCATCTTATTTACTAAGATATGTTTTGTCATTTTTTTAATGTTACAATCAATTTTCATCTATGAAATAAGGGAATTACTATAGCAATAAAATTTTCAAAAAAATACTATAATTATAATTATTTATATATCAAAAGTAGATAGAAGTGTTAATAGGCCACCATGTCATCTCTACCCCAATGGTCTGACCATGACGGCCATATCGCGATAAGCCCTATGTCTATGGTCATATTGTGTCATCCTTGTTGTTGCGATGAACCCTATGACCTCATGCAGGCAGGGGCGGACCGAGAATAAAAAATGACCTCTCATCTAAAAGAGCATGCACACAACCACTATACCAACAGACAATTCATACAAGAGTTGTATACTAAACACTTTTAAGGGGGGCCAAAGTGATTTTTAACCCCTTAAATTACATATAAGTATATTTAATTAATTAAATTTTAAAAAATTAAGGGGGGCTAGGCCCCCCTCAAACTATATGTGGGTCCGCCCCTGCATGGAGGCAAGGCATTTAATGAAAGGACTATGGCCGTCATGATACCATTTAATTAATATTTATATAACATTAATTTGAGTAAAATTTTAATTAATTCTTAACTAAAACTTTAATTTAATTTTGATCCAAAATTATTTTCTCTTTTATTTTTAAATTCTTATTTTATCCTTTCCCCCTTTTGATATCTTCTATTATCTCCTACTTAATATTTTTCACAAAATTAAATGAATAAATATTAGTGATTCATTTTACAGCACTTTTGGTTGTCATATCTTGTCTCACATATGGATGTTTTATATTGCTAATGTTTTATCTCAAAATTGTTATTCACGTGAGCATACATTTTTTTTGTCTCAGTTATTTTTCTTCTAACAAATATTCACGAAAACATCATATTTGGGACCTAACACTAATATATATATAGAATTTTTTAATTGATAAAAAATATTATTATTATCTTAAAATGAAAATAATAAAATAAAAAAACTATTGAATAGTACTCTTAATGTTTCATTTTATAATATAAACATTTTAGGTTTTTAATCCACTTTAGTCAAACCAATTCATTGTTTCTAACTATTGAATAGTACTCTTAATGTTTCATTCTTATAAAAAATGAGAAATGTCATTCATCTATCTTTCTTTAAAAAAAACTTTTTTATCTACTTATGATTAATTTCTTTCTATCGAACACAATTTCTATCTTTAATGCATTTTTTGTTGCATGATTGATGTTTGCTTTAATTATTAGTGGGATAATGTGATCAAAACTTATATTCTCATTTGCAATGGAGTTTGATATATAATTTATCTTGAAAAAAATTATGTCATAATTTACATTATTCAATTGAGAGTGTTAGATTGTATGGCCTATTATTAAACTTGGTTAAGCTATTAGCAGTCTAAAAATTACAATTTAAAGCATTTTATTATTGAATTAACATCATTGCAAATTCAATTGAATGTTGTAAATTAATTCAATTTTAAAATAGTTGGTTGCACCTAATAGGGGATTATATTATTAGTAGTTCTTAATCCATCAATAGAATCCATGTATACTTAATGTTAAATTCAGTTCATAATGGTGAAACAAAGTTATCCCTAATTCCCTAGACATTCTAATTTTCTCATGAAAAAGTTTCATTACCCACTTTTTTTATTGGGCTTTATTTTTATTTAGTTTGTAATTGTTTTTTTATTCTATGTTAACTCTCAACTTAGAAAAGTTAATAATCCCCGTGGAAATGATAAGTATACTTACTCGATCAACTAGTATACTTCCTACATATAGTTTGCCATCATCTTTATCCCAAAAATATAGTTAATAAACTAAATTTATTATTAATTTAAAACCATTTCCAATAAACGTGTAACTATTGGCCTCTTCTTAGAAAATTTTATAACAAATGTGCGACAAAAAATATTTCTAATAAATACTTCGCTAATTAAATGCAAATATTTCTGTGTTACAATCAGTTTGTTTTATTCATGCTACCATATATAAGACTACAATGTCCAAGGAAAAAAGACACATAAGGCTACACCTTCTATTTTCTTTTCTTTGCACAAATTCAATTTTATATTCTATATAAATATTCGCAAAGGGGGCCAACTGATTGACAAATAATGAAAACAAACTATATATATATATTACGAGTACATAATAATACAAAATTCATAAAATTTTAAGTTTATTGATCACTTTTATATTTTTACAAATAAAATTTTCATCATAATTATTGGAGTTTCTTTAAAATTCAATCCCACATCATTATTTGTTGATCAAAATATCTGGTAGTTGGCTATGTTTTTTTTTTCTTTTATTTTTTTGTTTTCCCTCAAGCCTTCTTGGTCTTCATGAAAAATGAGCCGAGAGGCCTAATCGCTCTATTTCTGGTATATTCATGAAGTTTTTATTCGTAGTGCATCTTTTCTCTCTTTTTTTTCATGCGTCTATTATTTTGAAATATCAAATATATCAATTTAACTTTGCATGTAACGACATTTGAATTCCATGTATTATCTGGTCAAGTAAAATTATAAATACACTGATGTTGAAATGATATTATTTTATATCTTTATATTTTTAAATGGCCGGTAATTCAAGAGATTATTAGCCCCCATCGATTTTAGGATACAACCTTACTAACCAGTTGTTCTATTTTTTCGTATGTTATGTTATATTAAAAAAGTTCATTGCATGCACACACCACTTATTTAGATAATAATGCAATCAGATTAAGTGGAGAGTTGGTTATAACTATTACAATATAAATGTTTGCTTGGCCTTAATTATATATGTACACACCACACACACACTAACTAATAAACTAACAAAAAAAGCATAATAGTAATTTCTATAGTTCTGTAAATTATTTATAGAATCATTTAATGCTCGTGTTAGTTAATGCGAGTTAATGTAGTGAATTGGGAGACAAATCAGACAATGGACAGGAAAAAAAGTCAGAATGAGAGATAAAACTACTCGCTTCTTCTCCTTGGTCCAACGGCTTCGTCAACTAAGTATTTATTCTCACCCGATGTAGAATTAAAGCAAGTAATATAATATAATATATTTCTTACCTTGTTATTTTTTATATAAAAATATATTTATATCTCACAATTATTATATTATATTATATATCTAATAAGAGGTTTAGTTATCATCTAAAATATTATTTTTTTCGATGGAGACTCGGATTACCGATATTAGTATATTAATTATTTATAGAAATTATTTAAATGCTGGTATTAGTTATTATGCATTTAATTGAAAGACAAATTAGACAATGGACAGAAAAAGGAAATAATGAAGACAGATGGAGAGCCAACAATGAGCTCCTCCCTCTCACTCTTTGGACCGGTGGCCGTCGACTCCCGCTCCGACTCCTCGGACCAGTGGCCGTTGGCTCCGTCTCGTAAGTGTCCGCCGCCTCCCACCGCCCTCGCCTCTCCCTCGGTCCTCCGTTGAATTGCGAGTGGTGATCGGTGTGATCTCTTCGCACCTGGATTTCAGATCGACTGCTTCTTCTTCGTCCGGTGTTTGATTTCGTCATTTTGTTCTTAGACCTCATTTGGGGGTTGGATGATGCATACGAGTTGGATTTTTCGGCAGGATTTAGAACCACATATGTAGGTAGGTTTTAGGGTAATTATTTTCCTGGTTTGGCGATTGCAATGTGTTTCCGTCTTCTTGATCACGGATAAAAATGGAATATTTGGGGAATTGCTACTGGATAAGTGGTGCTTAGGGCATCTTTTCGGTTTGGGATTCCCTTTGTTCTAAGGCTTGTTCTTAAACTTTTCTTTTTGTAGGATGTCTCCAGTACTGAACGCATCAAAACTTCGGGCTTTCTGATAGTTGTTTGTACTTTTGTTCGACAGATTGGTGTTTCGGTGGGTAGCATGATTTTGGGATTGCTGCGGTCAATGACAAATGAAGTTTTGAAAGTGTTAATTGCATTCGCATTATATAATTTTGTTTGAAAAATATTGCATGTTTGATCCGGGATTGAGGTTCTTAACGGTGAGGCTTAGAGGTTTTGAAACTTGAAGTAGCTGGTGAATGGGGACACGGAAAATGGAGTCACAAGCAGGTGTCAGTAGTGGAAGCGGAGGCGGGGAACGATCCCAGATTCAGGGCTTGGCGACGCAAGGATCCCTCTACAACTTAACTCTCAACGAAGTGCAGAACCACCTTGGGGAACCCCTTCATAGCATGAACCTTGATGAGCTCTTGAAGTCTGTATTTCCAGCTGACGCAAACCAGCCTTTATCAATGGACCTTGAGGGCACATCTGATCAGTATGCCTCCTCATCTACCATACAACGCCAGGGGAGTATCGCAATGCCACGAGGACTCAGCAGGAAGACTGTGGATGAAGTGTGGAAGGACATTCAGCAGGGTCAAAAGAAGGTTGAGAATGAAACAATTTCTGGCCATGAGAGACAACCCACTCTAGGGGAGATGACGCTGGAAGATTTTCTAATGAAGGCTGGGGTGGTCACCGAAGGCATTGATAAAGATGCTAATGATCTGATTGGAAGTGCGGGTCCAGTTGGAAATGTGATGGCTGGAGCCCAGGATTTTGGGCGAGGCGCCCATTGGTTACAGCAATGCCATTACCAGCAGATGGCTGCTATAGATTCTCACATGCCGGGCCAACAAAGCATGACAGGAGCATATGTGCCAGGCCATCCAGTTGTGCAGCCATTGAGTGTTGCTGCTGGACCTATTATGGATGCTGTTTACAGTGAGAATCAAATGAATCTTTCATCGCCCACGCTGGGAACACTATCTGACTCTACATCAGGTCGAAAGCGTGGAACTACAGGAGATTTGGCAGACAAGTTAGTTGAAAGGAGACAGAAAAGGATGATTAAGAATAGGGAGTCAGCTGCACGTTCAAGAGCTAGGAAGCAGGTTAGGAGATGTTTTCTTTGTTACTTTTCCGTTCTTTTACTGCTCCCATACTCATTTCTTTGTTTTGAAGTAGTGCACTATCAATACTTAGTTGAGTTGAGATCTCTGATATAACAAAGGGATTTGCTTGTTATTCAGGCCTACACTAATGAGCTTGAAAATAAGGTATCTCGCCTCGAGGAAGAGAATGAGAGGCTGAAGAAGCAGAAGGTAAAGTTGTATATTCTTCTAGTTGAGGATTTTACTCAATGCCATGAAAAATGCTTTTCTGCTCTTTTTGTTCAACTTAAATTTTAAACTTCAGACACAAATAGTATACAATGGGCTCAAATTTGTGATCCTTGTTTCCTAGTGAATTAGACAAATCACTCAATGTTCATTTCATTCTGCAAGATGCTTAGTTCAAACATCAGACTTTAGATTGTTTCCATATGTTATTTTCATTTTGTTCGTAATGATTTAAGTTTGGAAAATCATTTTGAGTTTCTTTTTTGTTCAAACCAATTACAGAAAATTTCTCGTCAAATGTCAGATCATACCATTTTATTTTCAACTCTTTGTACTCCGTCTCTGCTCTAGTATTCTATTATGTTTTCATTTTGTTAATTTTTATCTTTAATTTCTTGAGGATGGCATATCTAAAACTATTTGCTTTATCATTGTGCAATATGTGCTGATTTATCTGTTCAGGACTTATATCTTCTGATGTTTTTCTATGTTTAATAATAAGTAATTGTTTCAGCATCTCCCTTGCAAAAAAAAAAAAAAAAACAAACAAAACAAAATTGCAGCATCATTCTTTCTCTGTCCACCAAATCATGACATAGTGTTTTTTTATGCTAATGCTTGAACAGATGTTTGGTTTTATTCTATTCGATATTTCTTAAAATGGTAAAAGGATTATGCCATCCATGTTTTGATATGTATATAACATCTGGAATGTTATACATGTACGACAAAAAAAGGCAGGAAGTACAAAACTTCTGTTATTTGATATTATCAATATAGAAATATCGGGGTGCCTTGCTTGATAATATTATTATTTTAGAACTTCATTCCTTCTTGTTCTAAGGTCTTTGATGAGACCTACTGGTTTCTTATCACCTTCCCAACTCTATATAATAATATAGGAATGAGAATTTTGCAATATCTAACCTAGAGCTAAAAATGGATATGGACACATTAATTGTAATTTTAGAAGACATCTATTATTTCCCCAGCTGCTCAGTTATGAAGAACCAATATTATCAACCATAGATAGTGAAGTTAGACAAATATTCAGAGGACAGAAATACTCGAGCTTGTTAGTACTCATTATTTGGTGCCCCCAGCCATAATTGTATCAGTTTATATGTTCTTTTTTGTGTAATAGAGGTTTATGTCAAAGTGTTGTCTGTGCGGAATGGCGTCGTATGATCCATGTAGCCGACTCCACCTAGTGGGATAAGGTTTTGTTGTTGTTGTTGTTGTTATTGTCTATGCTTCGCCAGCATGGAACTTGTTGTAATTATGACAAATATAACTAGTCAACAACAACAACAAAGCCTTATCCCACTAGGTGGGGTCGGCTACATGGATCATTCGACGCCTCGTTGATCCATGTTCATGAGATTCTTGTTGTTGTATAACTAGTCAATCTTTTGTGATGAATATATGAGAAAAAAGTATTTCTCGAGAGTACAATTCTAGTTTATTTCATGTATTGAAAGAAGATTCTCTTAAAAATTACAGTGTAGCGTATTTGGGATAGTATCATTTTTACTTGCCTATATGACAGAATTGCTTTGATTTGATCTTTAATTAATTCTGCACTCATAGTCATAGAGACATAATTTACAGCTTGTTGGGTGATGCGGATTGAATTTCTGGAATGTGGAAATTACTTTGTTCTCCAGCAATTTTTTGTTTGACTGGATTAGATTACTTGTAACCTTGATTACCCTAACAATTGACACTATTTTTCAAGTTAGCAAATTAGCTTGTTCTAGGATGTTTATTTCTCACAAAAGTGCCTTGAAACCTTAACAAGTGTTCTTTTTAGGTTTCTTCTATGACTCAACTATGCTCATTTCATCTTCCTTTGGCAACTCCTCATTTCACCTTCCGCTTTTCACACCACCTCTTGCCTTTTCCTCATTGGTTGCCCTCCTGCATGGTCTCTGTCTTCTTACTCTACACACATTTTCTAAAAAAAAAACAAAAAGCTTAACTTTGATTACAATTAAAGAGGAGGGGGAGTTATCCCAGTACAAAATGATGAGACCATGAGGAGGTCAGTCCTCCCAAAAATCGTCGGAGACGAATTCCTGACTGTAGTTTGCCAAAAAAATTGTGGCCTGATTTGTTTCGCGTTAGATGTGGTTACAGCTTGTTCTAAAAAAAATGTGGTTACAGCTAAAAGTATGAAAAGAGTTTATATCGTGCCAGATGTGGCATACAACATTTGTCACCTCATTGTCACCTCCCCCTTTGGTTGGAGGGTCATTAAGGGGAAGGGAAAGTAAAAAGAAGGGGAAGGAAAAAGAGAAGAAAATGAGAGGATGGAGGTGAATAATTAATTTCGTTTGGATGACATGACTAAATGAAAGGGAAGGGAATAGAAGTTAAATGATAATTTTGTTTAGATTATTATGTTTTTATAGTGTATTTATATATTTAGTTTATAAGGTCAAAAAAGAAATTTTGATTAAAAAATCTTTCTCCTCTTTCCACCCCGATTAAAGTGTTGAAAGAAAATGGAGTCTTAGAGGAGAATAGATGGGACTTTACCCTTCTTTCCCTTCCATTATGAACTCAACCAAACCAAGTGAACCTATTATCCTCCTTTCCCTTCCCCTCCTTTAACATTCCTTTACCCCAAACTCAAGCATCAACGCCTCTACTTTCTTCATTATTATGTCAGTGTTCTCCATCTCAACTCCTTAGCATCTGATTCCCTAACCTTCTTTTTTTTTTTTTTTGGAGCAAGTCCCTAACTTTCTTTTTTCACTAAAACAGATTAATTTTACGGAATAATGAAAAATAAATATTTCTTTTTATTTCTTTGTTTCCTTCATTTATGATTCATTCCTGTGGAGTTATGAAATTAAGTAATTTTTTCTGTTTCTTTGAGCATTTATCATTGAAGAAATTCTAGTTGTGATGATTTACAAACCAGAATTCATCTTCTTTACTCAACATGGATATCACATATCCATGCAGTTATCTTTATGTTTATCTCCAACAGTCCCAGGAGTCTAGTTTCTCACCATCTTTAACTGTAGGTTCAATTACTCAGTGTCACGTCACTGGGAAATTGTAAAAATTTATAGCAAAGTAAATAGCTGAATAAACCTTTTGTCTTTATTCACATTTTGCAACTTGCTCCTGGTTTTGTGATTGGTTGTTGCAACAATGACAAATGACTTTCTTTACCATTCTCACATTAGATAATATCTCATTGTAACATGCTTTCATTTGCTTAAAGCTTGTAACATATTTTTTCATGGTACATTGTCGAAGTGATAAGTTTTTTTTGTTTTTTTTCCCTTTTCTTCTGCTACCTTCTCCCAGTTTCATGTTGGGGAACATTATGTCATCAACCTATGTATCTTATTATAGACATTAGTCGTCTTCCCTGACCATTTCAACTTTTGTTGGATGCATTATAATATAAAATACATCAGAACATTAAGGTGCTCAGTGTTTAAAATCCTATGCTCGGTCTTTTATTAAGACATTGGTTTCTTGTCAGTGATGATTGTTTCAAAAAGTATGATGACCAAATTATCATGCTTTTCTTCTCGTTTTGGATTTAGAATACTCCTGAAAATGAACTTTACGTCTCTTCAACTGATGGCTGACCTGCTTTCTTGTTTCTCATTGATTGCAGGAGTTGGACAAACTACTATCTGCTTTGCCCGAACCTGAACGTAAGTGCCAGCTTCGAAGGACAAGTTCAGCTCCAATCTGACAGTGTTCATATATGTTTTTGTAGATTGATATTCGCTGTTTGGTAAATCCTATCATCTTGTATCTTGGGGGATTTTGTTTCCCTTACATGTAGAAGTTGTAAGAGAGCCCTGCATTGTGCTGTTGTTCCTGATATCGGCTGCTGCTAATGCTTGTTCCCTCACTACATGTATTACTTGTAACACTTGATTATTCGTTTTCATATCCTCATAACATAGAATCTTCTTTTTTTTTTTATCTTAGCAAATCCCCCCTGTTGATTTTCTCTCTTTCTGGAAATGACTTGATTTCTTATAGTGAAGAATGTGTTTAACACGCTATTGTACATGTATGCGACTGAAAGAACACATGCACCTAATGAAGGTGCGCTCCACACCATCATTTCTCTTTCTTAAATACTACATGGGATTTGGGTAAATTTTGGAGAAATATATTGAATTTGTAGGCTTAATGATTGCAACATGCTGGAGTTCATTATCATGTCAACTGACTAAAACTGCTGCTTCATATGGACAACACATTGCGCTCCCTGATTTCATCGCTTATGTTTTATAGTCGGTCTCAAGCTCGGATAAAGAAGGAGGGTTGTGTTAGGCTCCGACAGTCAGCGTAAAATTTTGTCGAATTTCATGAACATGGATCAATGAGTCGTATGATCCATGTAGTCGATTTCACCTAGTGGGATAAGACTTTGTTGTTATTGTATGAGACATGATGAGTACTTGTATTTTGGACAAAAATATGTGCAGTTTTTTTTATTGCTGTGTCATGTATCTGATTCCTTCACTTAACACCTTGTGCAAGGAAAATAAAGAGTCCAAGGTCCTCTCTCCACTTTGTTTATCCAGGAAATTTGAAAGGTCGCAGACAGACACAACGACGTAACTTAATGCTGCTCATATATTTCTTTTCAGGTGATTGTTCTTAACAGTAATTGAGTGTTTTTATCTTCGGGAGAACTTCGAGATTATGAAAATGTGGTGGTCTTGTCTTATAGTAACAGATAATTTTAATCACTACTAAGACGTACTTTCAGTTTCTAATAGCCGTAATATCCTATATTCCTATTGTAGGTGTTGGGCAAGGGTCAATAACTTCAGTTGCAAGTTGCAACTAACATTGACATGTTTATCATAAGCAAACTTACTAAGAAATATTTGTTTTTATTACACCCTGATCAACAAAAAGGAGAAAAACATTTATAAAAAGAAAGGATCGATGTTCAAAGAAGAATTAAAAAAAGTTATTATTTATTGAACTTAATCAGATACCCTCCTAGAAAGGGCCTGAATATTGTAACTCATTTCCTTCTATCACTTAACAGAAGGCTTTGCATGATATTGTAACTCTAACTTTTACATAGTTTTAATGTTAACAAAAATATTTTTATGGAATTGTCGTGGTGCAGGTAACCCAAGATTTCTTAAGACAATGAAGGAGTTCATTCAACAGGAGCATCCTGATGTTTTCATCATTCTAGAACCTCGAATTAGTGGCTCTAGAGCGGCAAACACTTGCAGGAGTTTCAGAGGCTATAAAGTTGACCGAGTGGAGGCCAGGGGCTTCTCCGGAGGCATCTGGCTCTTTTGGAAGCGGTCCTTAAACATATCCATCATTAAACGTCACAGCCAAGCGCTGCACTGCAAGGTTACTGATAGTGCAGGATCATGGTTTCTCACAACAGTATATGGTAGCCCACAAGAGCCCCAAAGGCAAGCTCTTTGGGAAGACTTGTCATCCTTCGCTGCTACTGTTAGCAACCAGTCTTGGGTGGCAATAGGTGACTTCAACCAGATAATAGACGAATCAGAGAAAATGGGGGGTGGACCTTTCAACTCGCACTCTGCCTCCTACTTTCGTGAGATTATTTCTGTATGCCAGTTACTAGACTTAGGAAGCTCGGGTCCGCGCTTCACTTGGCGTGGTTCAAATTATCACAATAGTGGCCACCTATATGAATGGTTGGATCGCGCAGTGAGCAATGCTGAGTGGAGAACGAACTTTCCAGAGGCACACGTTCGGGTATTGCCAAGAATATACTCAGATCACCACCCCCTGTTGCTTGTACTCATGCCAGTACGTACCAACTCCAGAAGTCGTAGACCGTTTAGATACTTGGCTGCCTGGCACACACATGCAGGATTTGATACCTTCTTCAAATCCTGCTGGTCCCTCCAAGCCCCTCTCGCACATAACTTGGAGCTATTCAAACGAGAGGTTTCTAGATGGAACCGCCACACTTTCGGCAATATCACAAGAAAGAAACAACGCCTTATAGCAAAATTAGCAGGCATTCAACACTCTCTGTAACACCATCACAGCTGCTTCCTTAGTCACCTCGAAATATCATTGAACCAGGAACTGGAGGTAGTACTTTCACAAGAAGAGATTTTATGGTATCAAAAATCCAGATGTGAATGGATCAAGCTGGGTGATCGTAACACCCGATATTTTCACACGAAGGCCATTGTCCAGCGAAACCGCATTCAAATAAAATCCTTAAAGGACTCCCGAGGTGTTTGGGTGTCTGATACAAATGAGCTACAAGCTCTTGCTGCACAACATTTCAAATTTCTCTACACTGAGCAACCTTCTAATAGCACAACTGTCATTCCTAATGGCTTTCCCAGAGCTGCCCAACAAAAATTCAGCAATATTGCAGTCAAGTTATCACCGCAAGAAGTTCAAAAAGCTATCTTTAGCATGAAAGGATATAAGGCACCAGGCCCAGACGGCTTTCAAGCCATCTTTTATCAGAAAAATTGGGAAAAAGTAAAAAACACAATTTGGGGTTTTGCTCATGATATATTAGATGAAGGAAAGTCAATAGGAGATTATAACAAAACTTTGATTGTCCTTATCCCTAAGAAGGAAAGACCAGAATCATTACATGAATATCATCCTATCAGTTTATGCAACGTCACATACAAGCTAATAACTAAGATCATTGCAACACGTCTACAACAATTTATGGGGACCCTTATCTCTCCTTTCCAATCAAGTTTTGTTCCTAAGCGAAGTATCCATGATAACATTGTCGTAGCACAAGAATTGGTACACTCTATGAGCAAAATGAAGGGAAGACAGCAGTTCATGTTGATCAAGATCGACCTTGAAAAGGCCTTTGACCATCTATGTTGGAGCTTTATCTTAGAGACTCTCCAATTTGCTGGGGTCCCATCCAAGCTCTGCTACACGATTATGGATTGCCTCACCATTGCATCCATGCAAGTTTTGTGGAATGGCGAAGCCACTCACTGTTTTGAAATGGAAAGAGGCATTCGTCAAGGATGCCCACTTTCCCCATATATCTTTGTACTATGTGTTGAACGACTCAGTCATGCAATCATGGATGTCATGCAGTCTGGTTTCTGGAAACCTTTAAGAATGGGTAAGAGTGGCCCTTAGATTTCACATCTTATGTTTGCTGACGACATTTTCTTATTTGCAGGAGCTTCTGTGCAGCAAATGGATGTGGTGTTGGATGTTCTAAAAAATTTTTGCAGCCTCGCGGGGCAAAGAATTAATCCTGCCAAATCATCAATTTATTTCTCAAAGCTAGTTCCGCAGTAGACAAGAGATCACATTGTGCAACTCAGTCCTTTACTACTGTGTCATCTATAGGACGTTATCTTGGTGTGCCAATAATCCACGGTCGGGTCAAGAAGGATTACTTTAAGCAAATTATCGACAAAGTTCGTGCTAGAATTGATGGTTGCGCAGGCAATACACTTTCACTAGCTGGACGAGTCACGCTTTCCCAGTCTACAATCCAGGCCATCCCGACATACGCCATGAATACACTTAGAATTCCCAAATCTGTCTGCAATGAAATACAAATGCTCACTAGGAACTTCATATGGGGCCACACATCTGAGCAAAGGAGGATCCACCTTATGAACTGCGACATTATAACTCAGCCGAAAGCAAATGGTGGATTAGGCTTGCGTCGTCTTGATCATCTCAATGTTGCTCTTCTTGGGAAGCTTGGTTGGGAAATGTTAACAGAGCAGGATAAACCATGGGTTCAGATTTTCACTAGCAAGTACAAGAATCGATTCTCTAATCCTAGCAAATTTCGCACTTCAACTGGAGACTCTTGGTTGTGGAGGATAATTAGCTCATCTTGGAATAAGCTTGCAACAGCCACCAGGTGGAAGGTTAACAATGGCTACCAAGCTAGTTTTTGGTTTGATTCCTGGATGCCAGATGGAATTTCCCTAGCCTCTAAATCAGCACTAGCCATACCTGAGGAGCTACAAGCAATTAAAGTTAGGCATATGGTGGATCACATGAATCGGTGGAAGCTAGAAGAACTAGATGTTTTATTCTTTTCACTTGACTTGCTCAAGCTCACCGGCGAGCCCACACCTCAGCTGGATGGCCCCTCGGATCAGCTTTACTGGCCGTTGGAGGCCTCTGGAAAATACAGCACTCGCTCGGCTTATCAGTCGCTATCCTCTCCTGGACAGATGCCAAGCAATCATCTATGGAATCTAATATGGGCTTGGGAAGGACCTCAGAATGTGCGTGCTTTTTTTATGGCTAGTGGCTCACGGGAGAATATTGACAAATGAGCAGAGACTTCGTAGACGGCCCACATCCTCCGGGATGTGCACTCGCTGCACAACCACACTTGAAACAACGTTCCATGTTTTGAGGGATTGTCCTTGGACGGCTAGGAACTGTAAGAAACTTGTGCCGAGACCCTTGCTGTCTTCTTTCTTTAGTTGCAGTCTATTTGACTGGTTGTCATTTAATTTGCAGGCCACCTTCGAGGGCAAGGAAGGACATAAGTGGTCGTTGATGTTCGGCATGGCCTGCTGGCACTTTTGGACATGGAGGAATAAACTCATTTTCGACCAAAGTGCTGTGCTCCCATACAATGCCGCTGGAGTGATCAGCCGTGCAACGTCGCAGGTTAATTTAGCTGCAGCATGGTACGCTAATTTACGTCGAGTTGCCGCTACATGCCAAGAAATCAAGTGGGAAAAACCTCCTGAAGGCTGGATAAAATGCAATGTTGACGGTGCCATCTCATGCAACGGATTCGCTAGTGTCGGGGGTGTACTCCGAGATTCTGGAGGGCAATGGATCCTTGGATTTACCCACCACATAGGTTCCAGCAGCATCATCGAAGCGGAACTAATTGGAGCCAAAGTGGGCCTTGAGCAAGCTTGGCGTCTTGGCTTCACGCAGATTCTCCTTGAATCTGATTCTCAAGATACAGTGCGAATGCTCAATGAACAATTAACACCTGCTCCACACATCGTTGAACTCGTGGAATCGATTCATCAACTCTTAAGAAGATACTGGGATATAAAAGTTCTGCACACCTTTCGTGAGGCCAATCGAGACTGGCTCGCGAAGCGCTCGCTCTGCTATAGAGTAGGCTTACATTTGCTAGCCTCACCTCCGGCTACCATGGGGTCCATCCTCTTCGGCGACATCGTTGGGATATTCTCATCCCGTCCTCCACCATAGATGCTTTGGGTCTTCTTTAATTTACTTTTGAGTTAGTTTGTATCCCGAGCTCCGGCCTTTCTTCAACCATCGAAAAAAAAAGAAAACATATATGTATGTATATGAGAAAAAGTAATTTGATTTGGATCGTGTAGCACGAGAAAGAAAAATGACCTCATATGATATCTATGTGAAGCGATCTCCACGTGTTACTTAACAAAATACAAATCTAACAAAGTGTGTTAAACGTAGACAAGTCTACGCTGCTTCTTATTTTTGTTCTATCACTGTCGCACGTGGACCTCGTGGTTGCGACGTCACATGGGGCCGCTCTGAGTCTGTGACACGCACGAGAGACCCTATCAATTCTTCATAGGCTTTCCGATTCATACACTACAGTACGTAAATAAGATGTTTGATCGATCATCTTATCCACCAATCGTCATCGCATCCAAAATCATCGAAGGGGTAGAACACGATGAGCTCGGCGCCGCCGCTGCCGGCGCCGGAAGGCTCCTCCTCTCCGCGTATGTAGTCCCTGCACAGGGGGCAAGTCCTCCCCCGGTTCTCCAACCATTGATCAAAGCAGAGCTTGTGGAAGGCATGCCGGCATCTGAGGTCTCCGGTTTCTTCACCTCCGGCGATCGCGGCCAGGCAGATGGCGCAGTCTCCTCTGCCACCACCGCCGTCGGAGGAGGAGGAGGAAGTCGACGGAGTCGCGTCCCCCGCGGAGCTCGACGCGAACTTTCGGTGGATGGACTTGAAGGGGAAGGCCAAGATGACGAGATGATGCAGCAGGGAGAGAGTAAACATCTCTGATCACTCTCTTTCTCTCTCTCGTCCCACCCCTTGGTAATGCTGTTGCTGTGGCTGGGCGGGAGGTTTCCGTTAACTAAATAAGTGAGAGCATGCAACCGCGCGACAGTGTTGATAAGGACATGTCCATGTGATGTCGGGTTCCGAACAGGGACGTGAGAACGGGCCAAACAGGAGAAAAATGAGAAAAAAAGAGGGGAGAGAGAGAGAGCGTTCTATTGCGTTTTGCTCGTTGATCACGTTTTTTGCACGCAGCCCCATTGCCATTAGATTATATATATAAAAAAATCGCCACTTCGCGGAAACTTGTACTTCTTTTGTTTTTTTCTTCTCTTTAGTCTTCTCTTCCTTCGAATCAAATTAAGTGATTTGCAAAAATTAGGAGTGAAACGATCTGATTAGTGATATGGCAGTTGCATGCATTCCTTCCTTCCTAGTTCCTCCCACTGTCCCACGAGGACAAAGGACAGAGAGAAGAAAAAGAAGCATTCCTTCATGTAGGATATGAGGACCATTCTCCTTGCATTCACGACCAATCATTTTACATGCCTGATTGAAAAGTGCACGGTTCACTCCTGTGATTAGAAAAAAATTACGCTCAAAATCATCCGGTTCATAGTTTCATAGGGAGACCATCAACGCCTTCACAGCCTCCAGCGACTCGAACTCCATGTGCATTTTCAGTGGCGGAGTAGTGGGTTCACAAATTATTTTAATTTTTTTAAAATTATTAATAAGATAAATTATAAAATTACAACAACTTTATTTTTAGTTATAATTTTAATGACCAAAATCATATCAGCTTTAGTTATAAATAGAAAAAAAGTATGTACATGGATATTTTAAGCTTAATTCTACAAAGTGAAGATTAAGGGCATGATAATGAAATATAGTCTCCTATGATATAAATAATACGTATAAACAATATTTATCATGAAATTATATAATTTAAGCTAACTAAGAGAAAATATAATTCTTAAATATATTTTATTTTTGTTGTGATATAATAATTTATTGAAAATAGAATAAGGATAAATGTACATTTTGAAAGAGAGAAATAGTATTTTCATGATGATAAAACAATAAATTATAAAAATCGTGTCATGCAATTAAATATGTGGAAAGAGCCTACATAAAAAGATTTGACCATTTTTTCAAATTGAATGTCAGTCAAGAAACCTGAAAAAAAAACATGATTCATTTATATGCTTGATATCTATTTGCATTATCCACCTACCTAATCCTTGGCCCTTCATTTTTTTCTAATAAACCAAAGTAAAGAAAGGTTGAATAACTTGTTCACGTGAATAATGTGGTAAATGACATTTCACAAGTTTACAAAGTTAATTCACGAAAAAATTTTATATATCTATAATATGCATAACTAATCAAATACAAAGAGTTATAAAGTTTAGGCAAAATAAAACTTTTACTGAACTTCTTTCAATCGTCTCCATAAGGGCTAATGAAGCTTAGGCAAGCTACCTAATCAAATCTTGTGGAGACCAAAGACAATCAAATTTCAAACCAGCATTGCACGACACCTGTGGAGCTTCAAACTTAGCATTGCATGACACATGTGGAGCTTCCAACTCAGCAAAACAATGGACAGAAACGAAGTGCCGCCGGTAGCCGAACCAAACGTGAGAAAGCGCCGGTGACCGCCTCAGGCATGGAGGCAGCCATCGAGGGCCGCTTGCACAGGCGGAGGCGGCCGCCGAAGCCGCCTCATGCGCAGAGGTGGCCCTTGGTGGCCACCTCTCGTGAGGCGGCTGTCGAAGCTTCCTCACGCGCAGAGGCGGCCCCGATAGCTACCCCAGCGCAAGGGGCAGTCGTCGAGGGCCGCCTCTGCGCACGAGGCTGCTTCAGCGACCACCTCACGTGCATAGGCGATCCCGATGGCCGCCGAGTGCCGCCTCTCGCCACTGAAGCCGCGCCGAAGTTTATTTGCCGGCGTGTGCGTGGGAAGAAGACGCGAGGAAGACGACAACGGACGTACCTGCTTGTAGAAGAAGCCGCTGCCGGCACATGCGAGGGAAGAAGACAAGAATACCCTCGTTCATGTTATTTGGTTATTAACTAAAATATTGTTAAAAATAAAAAATGCAAAGGGGCATATCTTCACAAGTATGGACGGCGGCATTTTCTTCTAGGAAGTCTTAACTGGTAACAACAGGTACTCTTGTTGGGGATGGCGCCGACGCCTCATTGCACCTGCTCTACCTCCACTGCCTGTTCTTGAGGTGTTTGGCACGAGATTAAGAGTTACAAACAATGGATTTGATATTAATGGTTACACATAATTAATTATATTTATTAAATTCTGCACAAAAATATACTATAAATAAATTATGATTAAATATAATATTTTAAATGTTAAAAATGATAAATAATTATTTATTATTAAACTGTTATTTAATTATAATAATAATTATTCTATTTCATTACACTCAAGTATTAACATTTTTTACATGAATATTGATTTCTTGCTAATTGCTAAATAATTGCATAACATTGCTTGATAAAATATATAATTACATGTATTAAATTTGTTATTTACTTTTTTTGTTGTATCCAAACATTATTTGTCGTTTGTTATAAGAACATTTTTTTTACTTTTGTTCCTCCAACAAGAAAAAAAATATATTTCGTTTACTTCTTATTAATCTTGTTATTGTACAAAACACCCCACCCCACGAGTCCTGAGTCATTGAAATATAATTAATTAAAATTCTGCAACATAATATTACAATATAGTTAATTAAAATCCAAATGTTTTAATACAATCTTTGCTATCAACCATTGATTAACACGAGAGTTGATATGTGTCAGTGGGCGAATTTCAATGATATTACAGGAGAGCAGCCATAGCACGTTCGGGACCGGACCTCCCGAGTGGAAGAAACACTAGCAAAACCCACCGCCATCGCATTGGTATCTAATGGTTGGGTGACGATGGAATCATAATTCTTCTGAATTCTAGGTGAATTAAAAAATTAATTCAGAATGTATTTTAATGAAATGAAACGTTATGATGAAAAATTAAATAATTAATGTGATATGAAAAACCAAATATGATAAATTAATTTTAATAAATAGTTAAATAATATAAATATTAAATTTTTTTATTAATTAATGAAAATAATATTATAGATTAGAACTTTTTATTAAAAAATTCGTTAAAATATATTATATAAATATAATAATTATATGTAACAAAATATTAAAATTTGTAATTGAAATGATAAGTGATAAATAATATTGTATTAATCTTATATATTCTATTTAATAGATAATTTATTTGGTGAGAGAAATAGAAGATAGAATAAAAAAAGGAAAGGGAAAAAGGACAATACGGAACTGAAAAACGAAGTTGGTGTTATGTCGAAAAAAATGAAAAAAAGAAAAGAAGGATTCCTATCTGCTCAAATTAAGAGATGGGAACTAGGGGTCACGATCCCACACTCGAACCAAGAGATGAGAATTAGAAGTCACGGTCCCATATCATGTTCTTGGTCCAGTCAAACGATTCGGCTAAAACAAAATGTTAATTTCGTCTAATTCCAATTGTCAAAGTCTGTGAAGAAGTTTGTCAAAGTGGGAGGGTTTAAAAGATTAAACAATCATTGCAGGGGAAAAATTAAACGAAAAACGTGCAGAAAGAAACTTCAGAAACAGCTAGTTTAGCAAAATTTCGAATAGTTCGGAAGGGCTTGAAAGGAAATATCCATCGAAGAAATATCACTATCACCCATCCTGATAAATTCGTACTTCCCACACACACGGCCTAATAAATTTACATCGGCAGCCTCTTGGGCTGAATGAAGCACCTCATAACCTCAGAACTTTCCAACTTTTGATAGCATGGATCTGTAAGAAAAAAAAAATCTCCATTCAATTTATCTGCAAGACCTTCAAACGCATCTAAGCCAAGCTGTCTAGGAACCACAAAATGATTCCACCAGGAATGCCAAAATTAAATGCGTACGCCCCATCATCAGCTGCCTTTGATGAAATCTAAATACTAGCTTTGGCTTAAGTTGCTCGTGGCAGAAGCAGCATCACCATCGTCGATTATATCAGCTGCCGCAGGAAGCAAAGACACTGATTGGATCTTGCCCATATGCTCCAGTCTCGTCAAAATGACCCCCCTGATATGTATGTAGATTGTGGGAAAAGAAGGAAAAACAGTGCTGAGCCACCATATATCATAAACACGATGAAATCTAGAATAAAAGTCCCTCTTGCATATACACTCAATATCTTCAAGAATTAAGATCCATATTGACATTTTTCCAATAAATTAATTAAGAGATAGAGGTAGAGCGACATGATTGAGCTTTGAGGTTGAAAAGGCAGTACACATCAATGAGGGAGTCCTTTTATTTGCTTACTACATGAGATACAGAAGAAAATTCGAGTACAATGCAACACTCCAAGATTTTTAACAGTTCGTACTTGTACACAGTTGATGAGTATGAAAGTAAGTCAAAATAGAGGACATTTTGAAAGGTGCGATGAACAAAAGGGAAGTTGGATCATCTTAGAACATCTTATCTAGTCAGACACCAAGGCTTTATTTGATACAGTCGACTGTACAGCTAACAGTTTTATATGCATTGTTTAATAAACATTGAGGTAAAATAAGTAAATATAAAATGGCACACATGGCATGGACGTAGAATTAACAATATGATTGTATTCTTATATGCATTTGTGATATTTTTAAAAAAATGAACTTACTAAATAATTTAGTTTATTATTTTTATTTTCTAAATGAAAATGGCCATGTTTGAACAAAAGGAACATGGCATGTTTGCATGTACATTAGATGGATTACCATCAGACCAGAATTTGTATCAAAGTACTAGTAAATCTGGCATGACCTGGCTAGCTTAGATCGTAACTGATAAAAAAATGAAAAACAAAAATTTATCTGTAAGCATTTTACCCTGCAGAACGTGATCGGATGGATATGTCTCGAACTTTTAACCTGCCAAAAGTCCCAATTTGACTAACTAGAACCACTTGTTCATCACTTTCATCATCTTCTGTGAGATCATAACTTCAGTATTACTACCTCAAAAGATGAATTGGCAAGATTTTTTATTACCGTTAGTAGTTACCAAGGTAACAATACCTGACAATGAAAAACCAACCACAAACACTGCAGCAAGGCGATGATCTGGTGGAAGCTGCAATGAGATATACTATTAGCCATTGACAATGTCAACATTTTATCATTTCCCCCCAAAAGGATATGGGAGGCATGAATAAAAAAAGCTCATAGTTTTTGGGTGGAGAGGAGAGGATAGATAAAAAAGAGAAGCCAAGGATGAAAAACCATTATAAATAAGTACATACCGGCATAATTCAACTTGAAACGGAGCGGAGAATAGAACAATATGCAACTAAAAGAGGATCATCATAAACATGAAAAAAGATATGTTCGACGGATAAGAAACTTAAATTTCTACATGAAATTTTTTTTGTTGAAGCAAAGAAATTATTGCAAATAGGATCAAATAATTTTTTTATGGACATAGGATCAGATATATATATATATGTATAAAATATAGTTCTACCGCCGGTGGCCTCATGGCTTCTGGAGGTGGTCCCGTGGGGTCATTCCTCGGCTCACCGATGTTCATTCTTCTTTGACAAGGCCATTTCCGAGGTTGAGATTGCCTGAGCTCTAGGGGACCTCAATGCTGATGCTTCACCAAACCTTAACGGTTTTCTAGTGTTTTTTCTACAGGCCTCTTCTTCGTGAGGATGTGATAGTCGTCATCCAAGAGTTTGTTGACGAGAACAAGGGCTTTGAGCGCCTCAATCAATTCATGTTATTCATACTTCCAAACGCACATCGGGGGTATGCATGGAGGACTACAAGCCAATAGCCATATCCAATGTCATCTACTTTCTGGTGGCTAGGGCTAACAAGCTCTGGGAGGTCCTCCTGAATCTCATTCATCCGGCTCAATCAACCTTCATCCAGGGTCAAGGCATCACCAACAATTACTTTATGGCCACTAAGATCATCGCGCACTAGAGGAGGTCCGACACCCAGGCCTTCCTATGGAAGGTGAACTTTTCCAAAGCTTACGACTCAATCTCATGATCTTTTCTTTAGTACTCACTGTAAATAAGAGGTTTCGCTAATACTTGGATCACTTGGATTAAGTGTTGCATCACCACTATTTGATTCTCCATCCTAGTCAATGGAACGATTAGGGTTGGGTGCAACCACAAAGGAGGGTTCTTCAGGGGCGCCCACTTGCCCCCATGCTCTTAGTCCTGGCGGTTCATGCCATTGCCAGATGAAATCAGACAGCCTATGGGACCGATTTCTTCAGCGGGTTTGCCAGAAGTATGGTAATCTTGTCGCATGCAAACGACATTACTTTCTTCATCAAGCTGTTGTGCAGGAGGCTAGACGGATGGCCATACCGATGGAGTTTTTTTGGCACAACTTCAGGCCCCCAAATCAACAATGCCAAATCCTCCATCCTGTTTGGCATGGTCCCGGATGAGCCGCTAGATATGCATATGAGCTCCGCACCCCTGATGGCACCCTGCTGATCACTTATTTGGGCCTCACCCTAGCTGATTGCCACATTGGTTCCCCAAGTTGGACCCCAATTATTCAATGTTTAAAGCAGACTTCATAGGTGGAATTTGAAATTGTTGTCACATGGGAGCCGACTCATTCTACTCCGATCTGTTCTCTTGGATTTTCGCATCTACTACATGTCAGTCCTTTCCTTTCTGTGTCTGTCCAAGTTCAAAAATGGATTGACTCGCTGAAGAGCAAATTCTTTTGGCACGGATGCAGCTCAGATCGGCAAGGTGTCCACCTTGAGGCTTGACAAAATGTTTGTCATCCCATCTCGCATGGCTTCGGTATATGCGACCTTCGTGCTACCAACTAGGCTCTCCTAGTCCGGTGGGTGGGCCAAATCATCGAGCCTGATGATAAGGGCAGTGTTCTTCGCATGCTACGGGAGTCCATGCCCTTCCTCGTGGAGCTTCTTCATTCTGGCAGGGCATGGCGGCTATTCTCCCACAAGTTCGCTCGTTTATGGTACCTTCACTTGGCTTTGGGGAGGCTCTCTTTCTGGCAATAGGAGTGGCTGCCTGAGGGACCCTTTCGACGGCCTTCCCCTGACTACAAGCCTTGGCCGTGCACCCTGACGCGACAGTGGCAGAGACATGGTTGGAGCCCGGTGGCCAGGGCATTGGATTATGGGCTCCTCTCTTCAGCTCCTCACTCTCGGAGCTCCTAACGTTGTTACAATGATTGGCACCATTGCGACTGCGAACCCTTCCAGGTCTGATGGGTGCGTTTGGATCTCGGAGGCATTCTCAATGTGCAACCTTTACCTCCGTTTTCTTCTTGTATCTTCATCCTCGAACGCGTTCATGATGGATTGCAGACTTGTAAGGCGCTCTCGGGTGCCGCTAAAAGATAAAATCACTGCTTGGCTCGCAACGCGGCAGACTCCTCACCAAAGTCTATAGGTTGACATAGGCACCCCACGCTGATGCCTCTTTCCCTCTGTGTGGTGAGGTAGAGACATTGATCATCTCTTCTTTGACTGCATGGTCTCTCGGGAGTTTTGGTCATGGATGGACACGTGGGCCTCCTTGGGCACTTCCCCTTCCACGGCAGAGGCATTTTGGCACTCACTCTGCAATCTGACTAGAGACTGGTTGAGGTGAAGCACTGTTGGCATCCTTTTTTACCGGTACCCGGCCATTTGGCTCCAGTTTAACGAATCATCTTTTGCGGGAAGCGGACAAGGCTTAGTTTTTTTTTTTAGAAGAAAAAGGATGACCACCCGATTATACAGTTGTCATCCAGGTGTATATATATAACTATGGAATGAGAATGATATACAAGTTTTGAGCTCTTGAAAAGAGAGCAGCATCAAATGGAAAACTATATCAGCTATCCAAAACCCCACTCCTGCAAAAGAGAAAAAATGTGGTGTACAATATGCTCTGACTGACATCACTCCCCACAAAAAATCACCCGGTTACATAGAAGTCATATGGCCCAAGAACCAGCCAAAAAGCCGTCAGTGGCGCTCTCCATCTCTGCCTCTGTCGTGCAGAACTCGGAAAGACTGGCAAATGCCTTGTGCTGTCGAACACTCAAAAAATAGGTGATCGACGTCCTCCGCCTCACCACACAAAACGCAGCACGTGTCCGGTGAGAAGTTGGTCTCTTCGCATGAGCCAAGCAAAGATTTTGACTTTCAGCAATGATGTAGATCTTGTTGAGAAGAAAAGAGAGAATTCTGCTGCTGTACAGAATTCTAGTAGTCATCAACTTAGTTTGATTCAGATTTGAAGAATCTATTAGGAGTCCTAATGTTGATAGGATTGTTATTTCCTTTTTAGTTTATTTTTCTTAGGAGTCCTAATGCTAATAGGATTATTATTTCCTTTTTAGTTTATTTTTCTTAGGAGTCCTAATGCTATTAGGATTGTTATTTCCTTTTTAGTTTATTTTTCTTAGGAGTCCTAATGCTATTAGGATTGTTATTTCCTATTAGTTTATTTCTGTTAGGTTATAAGAGTCCTAATGCTGGTGGGATTCTGTTTTCCTTTTGCTATAGGAGTCCTAGTGCTAATAGTATTGCTAGATGGGAATCCCTATATATTGGCCTGACTTGTAAGAGTTAAGGGGAACATTATTATCTCTTTGATTAAATTTCCAGTTCAGACTTTTCTGAATTCCTGAGTTCGTGTGCGCACGATCTTGGCCTTGGATTTCTTCTAAGGTGCTGGTGGATTCTTGCTACTTTATTTGTCGATTATCGTCCGCTTGAACCGGCGACATCGACGTTTATTTTTTGCAGATCTTTCAAGCATATCAGAAGCAAACTTGCACGGTGCAATAGAACACCGTTCATCGGGACTAGGGTTTGCTCTTAGCTATATTTGAATTTCTATACCGAATTCATCCTTAACGCTGCGTCAAGCAGTATCCGGGATGAGTCTACAATCCGCCATGAAATCCTCGGATGCAACCATGTCGGGAAGGACATTGATATATAAGCTACGTGCTGACTTCCGAGTTGGAGAGCAAACATGGCTTAGTTGAGAGTATTGTGTTTCATGTTTCCTTTCTTCAGAAGTGGACATTTGGATAGTTGTTGTGCACCCTCCCTTTTGGTGCTCACTTCTTGAGAGCTTACACTTGTACATGATAGATTACCTTCATTTTTTTTTTAGAAGGAAAAGGATGACTAACATTTGGTAGTCATCCACGTATATATATCAATAAGAATTACCTTCATAGTTATATATATGTTTGGAAGACAACTACAACTTTTGGTTGTCATCCTTTTCTCAAAAAAGTGTAATCCCATTCATGGCCACTCACCATGCAAGTCTTATCTGAATCAAAGGTTGGTGAAAAATAACCATAAAGCCAATCAAAATATGGGCCTACATTCCTCCGTAGTGATGCAAAAACAGGCCCGCTCTTCTATGATTGTTATTATTAAGAAAAGCCTTGGTTTTCACTATTTCTGTAATTTTGATGTTTTTCACTAGTGAAGTAGCAGAAATATATGGTGTCAGTTTCCTGGTTTCAGTTCCAGTTCATTATTGTTTTCCAAGGTTGCTAGCAGTCCAGAAGCGGACAAAAAGGAGCAAGTGAGATTGAAGAATTTTTTGCTCAGGTGTGTTAAATTGTTTATTTACTGCACAAATTAGAAATTTGGTATATCTACAAGTATGTTGAAGACCTATGAGGTTACAGTAATGACCATGCTGTAGATTTTGCCAATATGCCCTGCTTCAAGTGTTGTTTAAAGCTGGATCTGCATGGTTTTGTCTCAAGAACTCTGACAAATAGTTCTGTGCAATTCCAAAGATATGGACAAAGTGAATCTGACAAGCAGTGTTTGTCAGTTTAAAATTAACCTTTAGGATTCAAGTTAGCAAATGGTAGTGCTGCAAAATCTTAACTTTGTAGAATGTAAAAATCAATATGCATAAAACAAATAGTTCTGTGGCAGTGATCCAATTCAGATGTAAATTTAAATAACATTCGTAGTTCATCAAAAGTCATAAACAATCGACACAAGGAGGATTTACCTTGTAACCAACTAAGCCTAGTCTGTTGAACCCTGATTGCCGAAACATACTCAAAGGTACACGCTTTCCATAGCCACTGTCAGACACAAACAACAGCCATGGGGGTCCATGATATCTGAGCCTGCCAGCATAGATTTAATAAGCACGTCAGAGTGTCACCACATAATTCACACAAAAATGGGTTATCAATCTTTTTTGGGACAGTGAACAGATCAATGGAATCTTTTTTAGGGGACCTGGTACTGCTTTTGAAGGGGCAAACTAAAGTAAAAAGAAGAAAATTAGAGAGAGACTGCAGCGGTTATTCTTTGAATAAGAACGATGATTAAACTCTGAAGTATACCTTTTACTTGAACCTTCTGATACTTTTTGCAAGTTATTGTCAATCGCTGCTGGTATTATGTCCATGGAAGCTATTTTATCACCTTCTTTTAGTTTCATCGATGTCACACCTCTTGTTTTTCTTCCGAGCGCACGAAGCTGTAACAGAGAGGTTTATGTTGATAAAGAATAACACCTTATTGTCCCTAGATTTTCGGACCAAGATGTTCCAATTTACACAATTTTCTTGAGAAAATAAGGGTGACTACTAGGGATAGTCACAATTAACACAAAATTATGGATATAGATCAACATGAAATGCAAAGATAATAAATATACTTGGATGCCAAGGTTACCATGGATAGCACGGAGGTAAGATCTATGTTTGTACTATAGCGAAGATAAACTTTTTTGAGCAGGGAGAACATTGAAACATGGCCACAAAGTTAGAAGGGTTGGAACAAAACAGTACTTTTTCATGCCCATTAGCCATAGGCAGGATCCTGAAAGCAAATCAACCACTATATGTTTGAAACAGTATGTGTGCTGGACAAAAGATAGATGAGGATTTCGTTGCTCGCAGGGATGACAAAGAGCTGCCATAAGTATAATCAGTACTGCCTAATTTTCAAACTGATGCATCATCCGACACTCAACAATTATGTCGATTATTTATGTAGCTTATGGAACATTATCAAAGCAAGATGAACTCCAAAATTTAGTTTGATGTTTCTGGTGATGGAAAGTAAGATCCATAAGAATGCATGACAGGACTTCACAGATTACTAAGCAGCTTAATCCTTGCCCACTAAATGGACATTATCTCCAATGCTAAAATTACTATACATGAAACAGAAAAATGTACTATATTGATTAATTATTAAATTTGTAACTAGATGTATAGTATCCAAACTCGATGTAATGCATGCAGCCCAAACAATAGGTAATTAGAATAATCTTGAAGAAACTGATAGAGCACCCAAAATCATAGCTGACCTTATTGCAAGAGTTCACAATAACCATTCCATTCTGGGAAGCTAGAGCAACAAGGTCATCATTTGTACAGAAACGAACCCATTTCAGCTCATCATCAGGCACCTATGATATAGGAAGTCTCTCACGAGATATGAATAATAAATAAAGGCACAGAAGAATAAATAAAGTGAGCAAGACAAACCAGTTGTATTGCAATAATTCCACTTGGCCTAATCGATGAGAAAGCATTTAAAGGAACTTTCTTGATGTATCCTTTCATCGTAAGCATTACTAGATATTGATCTTCAGCAAATTCGCTAACAGGAATTATAGAGGTTATCCTCTCGTCCTCAGACAATGACAGCAACTAAAATATACCAAGTATCAACTTTAGTATATGAAGTGTCTGTCATGCGAAATGAAAAATAGAACAGAATTTAAAGAAAGTTTACCTGATCCAAGGGAGTACCATTTGCAGTCCTAGTGCACTCTGGTATCCTATATGCTGGCGCTGAGTAGACTACTCCCTGATCACTATAACAAACAAATTTCATCATTTTATCCAAAATAAACTCCCTTAATAGTCAAGAACTCAGAGTTTCTTTGAGATATTAAGATCCAATATTCTGCGTTGGACTTCATATGACAGTTTAACTTTCTAATAAGACATGATAAAAAATTTATTCACAAAATAATTGAGATGACACAGTACTGCTGGTCAGCAGGCATCAAAAGGTATGGTGGTCACAAGTTGAACAAAGCAACCAAATTACTCAGGCTACCTACACAGAATAAGATCAGAAATCTGAATAGAATATCAATGATGGCATAACAAACCACAAACTGCATCAAATACCACAAGTCCAGGAAAAAATAGTAAACAAAAACATACTCTACTCTCTTGAATTGAAAAGGGAAACGATGACTAGGGAGATCAGCCAGCACTTGTAATAGTAATGTAGAAAATATATTTGTCGAAGGGAATAGAACAAAGTGTACCAGCTCTTCTCTTGATTTACAAAATTTACTCATGCCAAATTAGATAAATGCAAACCATACAGCATAGGATTACAACCATGAGGCACATCATCTTTTTTTTTTGGAGGAGATGAGGCGCATCATTTTTATAGCAAGTAAATTTCACTAAATACCCTCCAACTTTACACGCTTTCTAGTTCTAACCTCCAACTTTAGTTTGTAACGAAACTATTCTCCAACTATTAACTCGTTTCACCAACTACACTTTTCACCGGGTATAGATAGTTTACAAGTCGTTTTGCTTACATTAATAATTAAAAAAAAAGAGAAGAGGAGGGGGGGGGGGGGGGGGGGGGGGGGGGCGACGCCCCCTCTCCCTCTTGCCGGTGAGAAGCTCTCCACCACCCCCTCCCCCCCTCGTTCATGAACTCGCCGAGCAGCCTTCCCCCCTCTCTCCCCGCGTTCGTGACAACCCCCAGCTCTTTGCGACCTTGCACACCCTCTCCGCCAGCCAGCAACCCCCACCCCCAATTCAGCAAGCACCCCCACTCACAAACCCCCGGCCGACAGACTGTCCGAGCAGCCTTCGTGACAGCCGCCGCTCCCCCCCTGCTGTCGGCGAGGTCGCCTGTGGGATGGGGCGGCGCCCGCTTCTCTTTTTAATTATTATATTATTTTGTATTTATTTTATTTTTAAATAGAATGCCGCGTAAGCAAATGACCGATGAACTGCCTATACCTGGTAAAAAGGGTAGTTGTTGAAACAACTAAATAGTTGGAGGGCAGTTCAGTTACAAAGTAAACTTGGAGGACAGTTGAAAAAGTGCTAAAGTTGGAGGGCATTTAGTGAAATTTACCCTCTGTATATCGTTGGCAGGTTTTGAAAGAATCACAAAAATGTTTATAAAGGGATTGCCAAAACTCAATTACCTGAAATAGAGAATGTGATCATGTGTATGGCAGACAATGAAGTTAGACATAGAATCATTTTGCTGCATCTTTCCAACAGATTTTCCAATAGTACCCCTTTTTTGCAAGTTAAAGGTGTGAGGTTTCATGCGCTTGATATATCCTTTCTCACTGAGTGTCTTTCATAAGAAACAACAGCTAGTTAAGGGAAACACAAAAGAAAAGAATAAATCTTGAACATGCTAGGAATCAAAATTCATTTACTTATCATACCAAAAGCATTTCTTCATTGGGAATAACATTAATTTCATCAAGCAGAATATTCCCAGCATCTTCTAATGATGACCGCCTTGGGGTTCCAAACTTATTCTTTAGCTCAATGGCCTCGTGCTCTATAACCTGAAATTCAATAATTAGGACATCACCATATATGTGAAAGTACACAGATAATTTAGCAGGATGACTTTTATTGAAGGGTGTCATCTAGTGGGATGCTGGAATCAGATAACTTGCACATCATCAGCCAACATTAAAGTAACAATGCAAAAGATTTGATATGAGAAGTTCCACCTCATGCTGTCTAGAGCATAATTGGACGAGTACTAAAGTGTGATTCCACAGGACATGAAACATAGAGCTTTCTCCATTGTTTTAGAGAGATTGAATTTTCTGTTATTCACAGTGGAACTCTTTACCAGCTTGAGGAAATAAAATCCTATGCGGATTTGCAAAGTCCAGTGCATAGTTTTCCCTTTTGTTCAAAAAAAGAAGGTTGGACACATGTACCTTTCCAGATGAAATGACAAATTGCCAGGCAGGTTGAAGTGCGGCTATTCCTAATATGTCAGCACTTTAATCTTTGCTAAGGAATTTATAGTAAGGGAAGTGTCTCAAACTTAACAATATGAGAACAAATATGCAGACGACACAAATATCAAACACATACAATTTGCTACCATGTGAGCAAAGAAGTTGCATATGCTATCATCATCGATACGACATGGAAAAAAGCAACTTATGTGAAAAGTGACAAATAAAGGGAACTGATTTTCTTTTTCAATACGATACATGGTCATAGGATGAATATGACACTACGTTCAAATTGAATCATGGGATAAATTAAGTTTGCTTTTACCTGGAAAATGAGCTTCTTACTAGACAAGAGTTCAGTCAGCTTCGAGATTTGGTCAGTTAAGGACTCAGCTTCATCTACAAACCTTTTTCTCTATGAAGAGATTACAATAGTTAATAATATTGGAATGATGTTCTATGCCAGCTTCTTGCGCCAAAATCACAATGCCATGAAAATCAATAGATGTTATACCTCAAAGAATGTAAGTTTCCTCAAGGATATATCTAATAAGGCTTCAGCTTGTTTCTGGGATAAGCCATATTCTGAAATAAAATAGTTTGCCAACTGCAAATGAGAAAGAAAAATGGCAGGAGGAAGAAAAGAGAAAATAAAAATTCCATATCGCAAGATCACTTTGGAACTTTTGATCCATGTAAAAGCAAGTAAATGGATGTCTCAATGTAAGGGCAAATCTCATCAAGCATAATTAGAACTATGGACGATTGCATCTTAGCCAGAACATTGTAAAGGCTAGGACTACTGGACTGACAGAAAAGTTCCATTTTAGCTCATTTCAAGTTTTCTAAAAGCACTCTTTTTGACAGGCCATGTCATCATGAACAAGAAAAAAATGTGGTAACAACTTGACAGAGATATGAGAAGTCAAGGGAATAAAATAAAGCCTGGAGTGATATCTGCTGTCCTATCTCACTTGCTGATCTCATCCGGGATCTTCACCGGACCAACCAAGCGTTTTTGACGAGATGGGTTGGACGGATTATAGGGCCGGACAATGATTTGTGGAGTACAATTTTTATTTCATGTTATGGCAGGAATAAAACTCCGCCTATGTTTTATAGCCGGTCCCAAGCCCGGATAAAGGAGGAGGGTTGTGTTAGACCTCGACAGTCAGCGTAAAACCCTGTCGAATCTTATGAACATGTATCAACGAGGCGTCGTATGATCCATGTAGCCGACCCCACCTAGTGGGATAAGGCTTTGTTGTTGTTGTTGTTGTGGCAGGGATCTCTCCTGGGACCCTTTCACACATCTCACTCTAGGTGCATCACACTTGTGGCGGGGCATCGCCAGGATTTTTCCTTCGATACGACCTCTACTTACTGCCTCCCTTGGCTTTAGAGCGGCTTTCTCTTTCTGGAGGCATGAATGGACCACAAGCGGCACACTTGCATAGGCATTTGCTAGACTGGCAGCACTATCTGCAGACCCGGGCGTGTCAGTTTCTGATGTCCGGGCAGGGGACTCATGGACCCCACTTTTCTGCACATTGGTGAATTTCGACCAGACCAAGGCAGATGGCTGGGTGTGGTCCTGTGGTCACTTTTCAGCATGGAGGTGATCTACTTGCATTTATTTTCAGTGGGTGTAGCACCGACAGAGTTCACAGCAGATTGTCGGCTCATCTAGAGGTCACGGCTTCCCCCCAAGGTCAAGATCTTCGCTTGACTAGTGAGGGCGTGGCAGGATTCTCACACAGGTGTCAGATTGAGATGGGCACCTACCACAGACACAGCATGTGTGCTATGCAAATCATCACCTGAGGACATTGGTCGCCTTTTTTGTGGCCGCCCTATTGTTTCAAAGGTGTGGCAGAAGATACAGCAGAGTACCATCAACACTTCAGATATGGATACACTTTGGAATCTTTACGTGCTACCCGCCAGTCGAGAGACCATGGATGGAGACCCCCGTGGATCAATGCATTTGTGATCATGTGGGCCATATGGTTGTTGTGCAACCGTACACTTTTTGAAGGCGAGCATTGTACATCATATTGACTTTTTGGTGAGAGAGTTGCTGCGATATTTCACCCCTCTTTCCTTTTGTTTTGTTCTGGTCTCACACTTTTTTGTGATCACATACATTTTCTGATCATTCAGATATATATATATATATATATATAGAGAGAGAGAGAGAGAGAGATCCTAGTCATCCTTTTCCATTTCAAATAAAATAAATAAATCAAACACTTATTGAAGAAGCTGCCTAATATGAATACCTTAAGTAGAAAGGAAAGCGATACTCACAACTTTAACTACTAAAAGGATAGCAAGAAGTAACGCGACCCACGCCTAGGGCACTGGCGACCCGGGCGACCCACGCCTAGGGCATCCAGCCCTTACATCGCCGGGGGCTTCTCCCTGGCGGTGCCACCGCCATTGCCGGCGACCCCGTCGGCGGTGCCACAACTGTCTCCGGCGAGCCCCGCCGGCGGCGTCACCGACGAACGCTTTCTTTCCCTCTGATGCTTTGCTCGTTCGCCTGCTTTTCCCCTGTGAGCACGAGAGCTGCGGACTAGGGCACTCAACCGCCTAGGGAATCCTTCCCCCACATCACCGGCGGTGCCATCGCCGGCGACCTCCACCTGTCTCCAGCGACCCTGTTGGCAGCGCCTCCGACGAACTTCGTTTTTCTTTCTCTCTCTGCTGTTTTTTCTCTCCCCTACTTCGGCTTTGCCGCCTCCTGCTGCCGCATCACCAGCTGCACTCCGGCGGCCTCTCCCTTCCCCTCCTTCGCAGAGAGGATGGAAGCGCACGACCCACGCCTTGGGCTTCAGCTGCTTAGGTCATCCAGCTCCCACATCGCTGGGGGCTTCTCCCTGGCGGTGCCACCGCCATTGCCGGCAACTCCCTCCGGCGGTGCCACTATCGTCTCCGGCGACCCCCGCCGGCGGCGATGATTTTCAGCTTTCTTTCTTTCATTCTCTTCCTCTCTGCTGTTTTGCGCCCCTGTTTTCGCCTGTGAGCACTGGAGCTGTGGACTAGGGCATCCTGCCGCTTGACCACATCGTTCGGGGCTTCTTCCCTGAAAAACACTAGCAGCCTGGCGGTGCCACCATCTGCCTCCAGGGGTCGGCGCCACCCTCCCACGTGACCAGATGCGGCGCCGCCCTCTACATTTGGCCGATGGTTGGACCACCTTCACTCGAGCCCGTGAAACCCGCCCCACCACCAATCGCCTTCTCATTGCTTCAGGTGCCTGGATGACGGTCACTTCGCCCGGGACTGTTCCGGCCCCCTTCAATGCTTCCGATGCAGGGGCGAGGGCCACCGGCAGTCGCTCTGCCCTAAACCCCCGCTGAGGCGAACAGTTGCTGGTTCTGCCAACCTCCCCCTCCCCGTGCTATCGAAGCTGTGGTGACCACCATTACCTTACCTTGGTCACCGGAGATCCAAAGAGGGGTAGACATCCGTAGCGACTGCGTCGTCGGCGAGATCAGTGGCATCACCCAGAGTCGCAGCTCTTCGCTCGGCAGTTATCGCCGGAGTTGGTGTCTCGCCTCCGTTTCATCTTAGCCGAATCTCCTCCTCCCCGTGGCTGCTCATTCCTGGGGCTGCCCAGCAACGCGACCATCTCCTGGCGACTCCAACCGCTGTGTCGCCGAGCATCATGGTCCGGTGGCGCTCCTGGAAAGCAGAAGATGGTGCAGCAAGGGCGCCACAGGGGATTCGCCGGTCGGTGGACATTCAGGGGCCACCTCTCCATCTCCAGCAGCCGGAGATCGCCCAGGCAGTGGTGCAACAACGGGGGAACCCCATCTCCATCGCCCTTCCGGCACTAGGTTCGCCGGATCTGTCCATCACCTCCGCGAAGGTTGACCTGCACCCAGGAATCAGCCTCCCGGCATCGTTGTTTCTCAGCGTAGGTGCTGATAACTTCGTCATCCAGGTGTGGTACTCCGAGGGGTCTGCTTCATGGGCAGAGGTGCTCGCCGGTCGCCCGCCATCGTCGCCTCAATCATCAGCTGTCCGGTCAAAGCCTGGTCTAATACAGCAGGTGCGGATGGCGCGTGACAGCGCTGAAGACCAACACCTCTCGAACCCAGCATTCCGAACCTGTGAACCCAACACACACCCTGATCAGTCCGAGCCACAACAATCCAACCTGCAACAACCCACCATCACTGCTCCACCATACACTCCCTTCGCGGCCATCTCCACCATACACTCCCTTCCCGGCCATCTCCAACATGCTTGCAATTTCCCCTCCGCCACAGCAGCCACACCACACCAGACATGCAGCGACCACCCCCACACCCCCGCCCTCATGCGTGGTGAATTCCAGCCACGCTGATGACGGACACCACCGAAGCTACATCAGGTCGCCACACCTCCCTCTCAGCCAGTTTCGCCTCAACCCCCTGACCTTGGCCAGACATCTTCAGCCTCACTACTATTCTCACCACCCGTGCTCACAGGCATCCCTGTGGTCATCTCCCTAATGGCCACACCCACCGGTGATGCAATCACAGCTTCCCCCCTCTGCTACCAGCGTCGTAAGGTCGCACCGTCAGTCACACCGCCACGACCAACGGATCTGCAGTCATCATTGCCGCCGCATCAGCAGCCTGTGGAAGGAGCATCACAGACCGGGTCAGTTCCGCCGGACGCCGATGTTGGCGCTGATGGAGTTCACAGGGAAGATGAGGTGTCTAGCCGGGGTGCGGCAACTACCGGCCTCCATTGTACCCGCCGGAGGGCACTAGCAAGAGGCTGGCCTTGCACTGGCCCCTACAGCGCATGCTCACCCACCCTAGGGGCAGCCACAAGAAACGTCCGGCATCGCCACCATCAGAGGGACAGCAGTCGCCCACGCATTCTTCATCGCTGCTGCAGTCAGTGAGTCAACAGCTGTCCATACAGCCATCGATGCTGCTGCCCCAGCAGCCTGTGGATGGGGTTGCGCCGCCTGACTCGCTGGCTACTGAGGACAGGGACGATGGGGTGTGCCTCCTCGCTGGGTGGTCGGATGAGGAGATTCGCCTAGTTGCGGAGGCTGCCGGCTTCCGCCACACACGTCGGCGCCCCCGGGAAAGAGGAGAGGCCTCTCAGCATGGGGATGCTAAACCCATGGAGGGTGGAGGTTGAGTGGACGGAGCGCCCAATGATTTTTTGGGTCTCCAGGGATTCCTCATCACCAGAAGGGTGTTTTTCATAAGTGACTCGAAGGATGTGCGGCGACCACTTCAGGGTTCAGCACAACAGTGACCGAGATGGAGGACGCCATTGGTGATCACGTTTGGATGGGGAGAGAGACTTGGTTAATCTTGTGGTATTCTTTTGTTTTGTGTGTGGGGAGAGAGGCCTGGTGAACTTTTTGGTACTTCTTTATTTTGTGATTGGGGAGAGAGGCCTGGTGAATCCTTTGTACTCAGCATCTTTTTGGGGGACCGGGGTTGTGGATGAACGAGATATTTTCCTTTTGTTGATGCTCTCCCTTTGTGAGCCTACACTTGTAAAAGCTCCCCATTCCATAGTTATATACATTTGGATGACAAACACACTCCTGGTGGTCATCCTTTTTCTTCTAAAAAAAAACAACTTTAACTAAAAAGTAACAACAAACTCATGACAAATACTATGATTAAAAAGCACTTAGATAAGCAAATCACTGTATAATGAAATATGGTCAATATACGAAAAACTCCAGCGTAACCACTTCTTAGAAAAATAAACAGTAGGAGCAAATAATAAACTTCTACAACTTTAAGATATTATACGATATTCATAAAGAATGTGGAAGTTCATTCAAAGTCATTGGTCTTTGTACCTTTTGTCAAAGCAACTGTGGCTGTAGCATTGCTTGTCGTTTCCCTAATTATTTTAATGATTGCATCCAGATTGTCAAGACCCAAAATGATGCCCTGGCAACATAATGATGCAGCAAAATTTAATTTCTCAATTCTTTTCAACAATGCAGCTGCACAAAAGGAAGCATACCTCTACAATGTGTTTCCTGTCCTGTGCCTGAGAAAGCTTAAATCGAGCACGCCTTTCTATAACAGTACATCTAAAATCAAGAAATGCCTGAAATAACGAAAGGGTTTCTGTGAATAATTAGAATACATAGAGGAGTTGAGTGTATGATCAAACAAACTTTTTTAGGGGTACCAAACAATTTCATTCTCGTGATATTAACCTAGACAGGAAGCATTGGCGCTGATAGGTCATTGGGGACAGGTGGAAACAGACTCTCTGTAGAAGGTGCATAAATATGTGCCCACACACCCTCCTCCCCCCACCCCCCGGCAAAAAAAAAAAAGAAAACACACACACACAAAAAGAACACCACAGCCATGGGTGCTTGGCTCATAGGATGTATTTTGATGTTTGCGAGAGCAAAAGAAAATTAAATATCCATCAGAGAAACAAAAGCAACAACATGATCAATATACAACTTGCAGGACTGAGAATGAAATGATTATGATTCATAGCTTCATCCACAATTGAGCGAAAACGTGCGCCTGCAAATTGTGGCAGCCGAGAAGTTCACCTTCCATACTGACACCTCTAGTCTTGACACCCATCATGTGGCAATAATTTCTAAGGCTATGGTGAAGTTGTTTGTGATAGAGCAGCTGGACATGAAAGCAGATTGACCTGACTAGTCAGTGCGGTAGCCATAAAATATATGACGTTGTATGGTGCAATCGACTGAAAGTTCACTTGTTCAGCAAGAGTGTTTGTTTTTTGGCAGGAAGAGAAGAAACTTGTTTAATGTGCCCGTACCCCCGGTTGCCGTCTACAAACTCATGAACGGTTCCTATCATGTTCTTCAAAATCGACAAGGACTCCTTATAGGACAATATAGGGAATCCATAGATGCGGAGGGAGCCATGAAACTCATGCATAGGCTTGCATGACCTCCCTAACACCTACAACAAACCACAGAAATTTCTAGGTTTGTCTCTTGGTAGCCTCACCGTAGTGAGCGGGTGACGATGCAACCAATTTGAGCATGGTCAGTGACCCCATGGCCTCAGATCTGGATATGATCATGTTTGGGTTGGTATATGCTGGTTTGGTATACGATCAAGTTTAGGGGATTTAAGCTTGGGTTGGTATATGATTATGTTGGTTCAGGCTCTAACAATGTGGTTTTGGGTGGTTCGCCGGCTTAGATTTAGGGTTGAGAGAGGTTGTAGTGGAGGTTCTTCCCATCATATGTGTTTACCTACGCTACAATGCCAGACTCAAACATCAATTCCTACCCAAGTTACCTTCTAGAGGGGCTGAAGTTCGTTGTTGTTCATGACATTATATAGGAGGTAAACAAATAGTATCAGTGCATGAAATCATAGACGAACCAAATCGTGGTTGCTGCCATGCTAAGAACCATCGACATGAAACTCTTCTTTCGGTTCTGAACTTGGTCGCTATGGTGACCTGAGTCAAATGTCCAAGCGGACTATAACAATTGTGATTGTTTCACATGTAGGTGCAGAAATCTGGAGATGAAAATCTATTCAAGCGCCTATGGGATATGATGTGTGTTGAGATATGATTTGCATATCTCTTCATCTCTTTCCATATCTTTTCATATCTTCGCATATCTTTGTAATATTAGTTAGGATTAGTATTCCAGATTTCTTGGGATAGTATCTTAGATATTTTGGGATAATATTCCTGATTTTCTGGAGTAATATTCTCCCTTCTTGTATTGTCTACTTGATTATAAATAGGTGGCACTAGTGTTTGGTTAATAATAAGAGAAAACATTTTTCTCAACATGGTATCAGAGTTGTAACGATCTGGTCACTATTCTTCTCCCCTTTCTCCTCATCATCGCACTATGTCCATAGTTCTCAAGATCGGGGCTTGACCTTTTTTTCCTATGGAACCTGTTGTGCTCAACTATGGCGGATGAGAAAGCTGAATCTCGCAACTCTGGTGTTAAATCCACCCTCAGCACTCCACACGGTATCAATATCAAACTTGATGGTACTAATTATCTCCTTTGGTCCACGGCTTTTGAGAGCTATGTAGGGTCCCACAGAAAAAGCATACCCTCACCAAATCTGAAGAACGTACAGAACTTGGGTCGCCTCTGCCATGCTCAATAGCATGACCGAATCTGTTTCCAAACAGGTCATGGCTTATAGGTCAGCCAAGACTATGTGGGAGGTACTTCAAAAACTTCACTCTCATAAAAGCAATATATCTCGCCTTTACAAGGTTCTTGAAGAAATCCAATCATGCAAGAAAAATGATCAGCCATTAGCAAATTATTTTGGGACATTGACTAATCTCTGGAATGAGCAGGATATCTATCAGCCTCTTTCTGCAAATATCAAAGTGTTGGCAGAACAACGTGATCAAATTAGATCCATTCAGTTTCTCTCTGGTCTTGGTCCTGAATATAAATCGGTCAATGATCAGTTGATGACACATGAAACTATTCCGACCTCGAAAGAAATCTATGCTCGACTCTCCCGTATTGATGATTTCTCTCCTCATACGGATGCATCTGCACTTGCTACACGTGGAAGAGGATTTTTCCCTGACAAAGGCAAAGGCCGTGGACGTGGACAAGGGAATGACTCTGGAGGACGTGGTAAATTCTTTTGTGACCACTGTCATCGATCCAATCATCCCTCTGACCGTTGCTGGGAAAAGTTTGGATATCCTGCTGATCACCCAAAGGTTCATGCTGCCACTACTAATGAGTCGGATATTCTAATATCAAAAGAAGAATATGATCGCCTTCGTTCTCTGTCTATCACTGAATCTGCATCTCTGTCGACTGGTGCTACTGTAATGCATCATTCAGGTACTCTTGCTCTCTCTACTAGTTCTCAATCTGACTGGATTGCCGATTCGGGTGCCTCCTCACACATAACAGGTGATGCCTCTTTCTTCTCATCCCTCAAATCTCTATCGAACCCTCTTAATGTTAAAGTGGCCGATGGTTCTCTCTCTCCGATCACTGGCCTTGGCACAGTTTCTGTTAATTGTGACATCTCCCTTGATAATGTTATGTATGCTCCAAAGTTTGCTCTTAGCCTTCTTTCAATCAATCAACTGACAAAATCTTTAAATTGTGAGTACTTTTTTATGACTCTTTCTTCGTTCTGCAGGATCTCCAAACGATGAGGCAGATTGGTGGAGGATTTGAACGTGGACTCTATTATCTCCAACCATCTACCCACAATCCCATAGCCTATACTACCAGCATTTCCCTACAACTCCATCGCCGCCTACGTCATCCCAGTTTGACTGTTCTTCGTCGACAATTTCCTAACATTTCAAGTATTGAGGTTCTTGTGTGAGGTTGTCAAATAGGAAAGCATCATCGTACTGTTTTTCCACCTCGTCTTGACAAACGAGAGAAAAGTCCATTTTCACTAGTGCATTGATTTGTGGGGTCCTATTTGTGGGGTCCTTGTCGAGTTTCCAACAATAGGCATTTCGAATATTTCTTGGTTTTAGTAGATGATTTTTCTAGAGTCACTTGGGTTTATATGTTGCAAAATAAGACAGAAACTCCTCGAATTATTCGAGAATTTTTTACAAAAATAAAAACCCAGCTCTCTACCTTTATTAAAATCTTTCGCAGCAACAATGGACTTGTGTTTGCAAATTCTGATCTTTCGTCATTTTTTAAATCTGTTGGTGTAAATTCATCAAACTTCCTGTGTAAAAACATCTTAACAAAATGGCGTTGCTGAACGAAAACTTCGCCACTTGCTGGATGTTGCTCGCACCCTCCTCTTCCATATGAAAGTACCCTCCACTTATTGGCCAGATGCCGTTCTCACTACGGGTTATCTCATTAATCGAGTTTCATCATCAGTTCTCAATGGACAAATTTCATGCCATCTCCTTTTCCCAGGAAAGTCTTTGTTTTCCATCCCTCCTCGTGTTTTCGGATGTCAATGTTTTGTTCACCTCTTTCACACCGATAAGTTAGCTCCTAGAGCAATCAAGTGCATCTTTTGAGGGTACTCGCGAACTCAATAAGGTTACAGGTGCTATGATCCTACTTCTCGCAAGTCCTATGTTAGTGCTGATGTTACCTTTTTTGAAGACAAACCTTACTTTCTGGACTCTGCGAATAACCATGAGAGTCATCTAATTCCAATTCCTGACCCATCGATCTACCACCACAACAGCCACAGTCTCCTCCCGTGAAAGTTTATAGTCGTCGACATACTCATCAACCTCCACAACCTCCACCTGACCTTGATGATGAACCACTCTCCACGATCCCATCACGCAATCCTCCAAACAGTCTTGACTTGTCGGAAGGAGATCCTTCGAAACTCATGATCTAGATGTTCGCACATCGCAAGGACACTAGGTCTTGTGTGAAATATCCTCTATGTAATTTTAAGACTTTTGATCATTTGTCTCCTGCTGCCAAAGTTTTTTTAGCTTCGTTTGATAGCCATTTTATTCCCCGCAACCATTCTGAGGCATTCCACCATTCATGCTGGAAAACTGCTATGGATGAGATGTCCGCTCTGCAATTTAGAGACTTGAGAACTTGAAGACCTCCCTATAGTTGGTTGTCGGTGGGTGTTCACCCTAAAGTATCTCCCTGATGGGACGGTTGGTTGTTATAAGGCTCGTTTAGTAGCCAAAGGTTACACCCAACTTATGGAGTAGATTATTTTGAGACTTTCTCTCCAGTCGCCTTAATTCTGTTCGAATCTTACTTTCTTTTTTTTGAGGGGTGTTCGAATCTTACTTTCGGGTGGCAAGTTCACCAACTTGATGTTAAAAATGCTTTCTTATATGGTGATCTTACTGAAGAGGTTTACATGGAACAACCGTCTTGGTATATTACTCAGGGGGAGTATTCAAACAAAGTCCAAGAGCATGGTTTGAAAAATTCAGCAGAGCTATTGAAGAATGACTTTAGTCGATCCTCTTCAGACAATGTTGATTCAGCATTCTCTTTACATACTTCTAAAGGTTCAGTCATCCTCATAATTTATGTAGATGACATTTTAATATCTGGTAGTGACACTGACGGTATTTTGGTAACAAAGAAGTTTCTGTAATCTCAGTTTGTACCCAAAGATCTTGGTCTAATAAAATACTTCTTAGGCATTGAAGTAAATCAGTTTGATGATGGATTCATTCTCTCTCAAAGGAAATATGTCTTGGACCTATTAAAGGAAGCTGGTATGATGAGCTGTAAAATAATCACCATTCTTATGGATCCACAACTACCTCTAGCTGATCTGAGCAGTCCTATTCTAGAAGATGTCACCAGATATAGAGCTATGGTTGGTAAACTTCTGTATCTTACAGTAACTCGTCCTGATATTTCTTATGTTGTTGGTCGCTTAAGCCAATTTATGCAAGAATCACATGAAGTACATTGGGCAGGTGTGTGTTAGGTTTTACGATATCTAAAAGCCTCTCCATGGAAAGGTATTCACTTAAAAAATCATGGACATTTAAAAGTGTGGGATTATTCTGATGCAGATTATGCCAGGGCTCATGAAGATAGAAGATCAATCACTGGTTATTGTACTTATGTTGATGGAAATCTTGTAACATGGCGCAGCAAGAAACAAGATATGGTCTCACGCTCTAGCGCTGAGTCAGAATATAGGACAATGGCTCATACTACATGTGAACTCTTATGGGTCATCTCTCTTCTACGTGATTTTGGAATTCCTGTTACTTCTCCAGTACCTATGTATTGTGATAACAAGGCTGCAATATTTATTGCAAACAATCATGTGTTTCATGAGAAGGCTAAACACATAGAAGTGGACTGTCACTTCATTCGTGATGCTATTACAACTAAGAAGATATCCACTCCGCACTTGGTCACTAAAGATCAACTAGATGACATCTTTATTAAAGCACTTCCCAAGAAGAAACTCATGTTTATATGATATTTACGCTCCAGCTTGAGGGGGATTGTTGAGATATGATTTGCATATCTCTTCATATCTTTCCATATCTTTTCATATCTTCGCATATCTTTGTAATATTAGTTAGGATTAGTATCTCAAATTTCTTGGGATAGTATCTCAGATATTTTGGGATAATATCCCTGATTTTTCGGAGTAATATTCTCCCTTCTTGTATTGCCTACCTTGATTATAAATAGGTGGCACTAGTGTTTGGTCAATAATAAGAGAACATTTTTCTCAACAATGTGGCTTATGTAAGGCACTAATCAGGGTTTTTTTAGCAAAAAAAGGATGACTACCAAAGTTGTGGTTGTCATCCAACAATGTATATATGAAATGATGGGGAAATTTACAGGTGGGAGCTCTCGAGGAGAGCCGCAAAAGGTGACCAAGGTCACAACAGAAAAACTAGCCAAAACCCCACTCTCTAATAAGAAATGAGATGTGGTATGGTGTACAACACGCTGAGGCTGACATCGCTCCCCACAAAAAATAATCCGGTTGCGCCGAAGCCAAAAGCGCCCGCCAACTCTGTCTCTGATGCAACATGCTCCAGAAGGTCACTAATCAGGGTTTGAAACACCGCTGCACACTGCACTGCCTTGTCAGGCACCATGACGAAAGGGATGAATGAAGACTTGCCATGGTTGATTTGTAGACTGGTGGTTGCCCCAAAAAGCTCCACTAGGATGATCACTCGCCTGGCCTCCTGGTCAATGCAAGCATACTACAAGAGAGGTACTAAACTGCCGGCAAATTCACTAAAGAGGTCGGCCTGGGTGCACTGACAAGAGCGTCTGCTGCCAGGACGAACAACATGGGAGAAAAGGGGCAATCTTGACATACACAAGAGCGTCCGCTGCCAGGACGAACATGGGAGCGAGGAGCAATCCTGATATACCCCCCTCTGCGGCTGAACCAGCCCCCCAACCCACCCCCCACCCCCAACATCCTGTTAACCAAGCATGCACATAAACATTAGACATCATAGGTAGATCTGAGGGAACTATTTGAATCCATTCTTTCAGAAAACGCTTGCTTGCTTGATAATAATGTATAAGGATAACAAATATGATATGAGTAATTTCACACCCTGGTATCGCTGCCCATGTTTCTTGAACTTGAGTTCATAACTATTCTCAAAAGGAAAACTAACTAATATAAATTTCAAAAGCTAAGGACAAAACTGCATCAATAAACATACCTTCCTGATATTGCAGAATAGGTGACATAGGGATAAAGACAGGCATGACAACATACAGCTAACTTCTAGAAATTCATGCACTAAAATTGTCAATTTTAAAATTTAGGAACTCTAATCGAAGTTTAGCAGCACATGATAATATTGGTGCCTTCCAAAGTAAATCACATCCCAAACATGCAATAACTAAATGGAAGTTAATATCTCAATGTGCATTATAAAGGATACCTGAAGCAATTCCTTCAAGCCCATTAACTTTGGCTGTCCATCTAGAATGCTGAAGAAAATAATGCATAAATTAGATTCATAAACTTACTAATGTCTCCCATCATTAGCCCGATCCAATAATTTTTGTTGAGAGTTTCAATCCAATAAATGAAAAGAAAGTCTTGACAGCATTATGAAAATCATACATCATCATAAGGAAAACCAAGTTGACTCAAAATGAGGTAATATCTTGCATACAAGAGACGTGCCACCAAGGTGTGAAACAACCAAATCATTTCAATTTTTAGGTGAGCCAAATAATTTCTGTTAATTTCTCCCTAAGCCTAAAAGATCCTACCATTCCGTTCTGATTCCCCATCTTCAACTTGCACCTTTAATGAATGGGTCAGGATGTTAACATCATCCTTTTTATTTAAAAAAAAATAGCCTAAAAGTTCCTGCTCATTTTGTGAATTAAATGACTTCATTAAACTCACGGCATCAATTAAGTACAACAAACTATCAGAAAGAGAGATAGACACACATCTTATTTTAGTTAGGAAAAAGGGCAAATACCAACATTTTGACAAGTTCAAACTTTGAAGATCCCATGTGTTCTACCATTTCAAGGAAGGTTTGGTTCCCGTTCAGTCATTCACATAACTAGTTAATATAATCATACATTAGACAAGTTTATATAGGCATGTTCAAGAGCCAAACGATTAGCAAAAGGATAGAATTGTCTTCACCACCACCAAAAAAACAGACACAAAAAAGAAGAAAAATAGTAGAACAAAACATCAGAAACCAAGTATATCTTTGATCTCAATAAAGGCATGGTAATGGTCTCCTGTCGGATACAACATCCTTAGATATGAATACACAGACAATCATCTCAGTTCAACTACTAGTATGAAACAACTAGACTTGAAGCGCTATCATCACTTGGTGTCTTCACCAAGTCATGGTTCTTAATCTTTAGTACCCATAGTTGACATGCACCTAAACAGATTTGTACCCAATATTTATTCATCCACATGCACCTAAACAGATATGTACCCAATAAACGTGCATCACAAACTTGCCGAATTATGTACCAAATAATTTAATTTAATAAATAATAACACACCCTTGATATTAAATATATTTCTTCAATAGAACAATACTCTCAAAATACGATGATAAGGAAGATATTGGATGAAAAGAAACATTGATACGATACTCAAGAACAATATATGATAATCAAGAGAAACGAGATCATCGGTTGCATTTATGGAAACTTCCCAGTTCATATCAAACATGCATGTGTTCTCTACAAGATCAAGAGCCAAATGACTGAGCAGATACAATATTGAAACCTATCAGCCTAGATGAATGAAGATGTCTGGCTTTTTAAGAGCAAACCAATAGACAAATTTGTAATATTTTACAATTTAAAATATGGATTAAGATACTCACCCTATCATGTTGCAGCAAAAGCTAGATTGGAGAGTAGTATTTCTGAAAAGATTGTTGAGAACAGTGGCTGGATCAGAACCTCTTTTCAGCTGCAAAAATGAAATGATCATATCATTAAAACCTTATACCACAAAAAGATGTGAATTTTTTCTCTGTGAAAATATGTTTTTCTTTTCTTGTAGGGATTCTTCGGATAAGAAATTTTTTTATGAACTCACCTCAACGACAATGCGCATTCCAGAGCGATCACTTTCATCACAAATGTCACTTATGCCCTCCAGTGTCTGCATAATGTACCAAAATATGTATAGTCAAACTGCACTACAACAGGTAAGTGGGCACATTCCTTTTCTCAGTTTCAGTAATGAACTAACTTATTTCAGGGACTCAACTGCAACAAGTTGGATACATGACTAATACATGTAAGAGTTACACATTGTAAATAACAATGCACATCTCAAGAGTAATCATGGCCTAGAATTACAAACTGTAAACAGCTCATACAATTATGCAGATTCATCATATCATATACAACAGCATGTTATAAAAACCACGAAGGTCCTCTCTTAAATCCAATGTGAGTTGCTGCAAATGGATTCCAAAAGCAAGATATTGAGAGATAAAACATTGTCAAAGGGGTTGGTAAGTCCTTGGCTTGAGGCTAACCACTTAAAACTAGAATTAATTTTTTATTTGTTATTTATTACTTACTATTTGTGAGAGCAACGTTTATCACTTACTCCCTTTAATTCATTATGGTTATCACAACAAGAGTGCTTTATCCAAACCCCCTTCTTCAAAAAGTTTGTTTTTAAGAGTTCACAAAAAAGAGTTGAAACATCGATCCTTGCACATTCTAAGAAAAGCACAAATGAGAGTAAAATTTTGAATAAAAGAGTAAAATCCTTGCACAAGTTAAGAAATTAGTCTTTGGCCTTTTTTTTAGAGACTATTTGGAGATTACTGAATGGTAGACCACATTTGCAAGATGCTGTGTCTTCCAAGTTCTTCAAGCCGAAGAAGAACAAAAAACTTATAAAAATTCATAAAATATTAAGAGAAGTAATGGCATTGTTATGTTATAAAATGTCTTCTTCCTATCAATTTCTTGAAAAGTGTCGGTCCACTGTGCATTGTACCCAGAATAGTTGGATGACAATGCAGAAGAACAACTGAGAGTATTTGCAAATGAAGTACCTTGCCTTCAACAAGTTCAGCAATTTTCTCCACTAATGCTAATTTGTTGGTCTGGTAAGGAACCTGACTTGAAGCAAAAGTCATCAATCAGAAGATTTAGAAGGAAAAAACCATGTTTTATTATAAAGACACAAGGATGAAATGGAACCTCTTTGATTATAATTGCACTGCGTTTGTTTTTTTCATCAATCACTTCCACATCAGTTTTTCCTCTAACAATTACACGACCTCTACCAGTGTGATATGCATCCAGGATACTTCAATTGAAAATAAATCAAAAAGAGAAAAGCTAAGATACACATACTTGAAATTAACTGCCATACAGTAGAAAATAAAGAAAATGCTCATACCCCGTGTTCCCCATGATTAATCCTCCAGTAGGGAAGTCAGGTCCAGGAATATATTTTAAAAGCTCGTCAAGCTTAAACATAAAAATGAAGGTCAGTACCTTAACACACAATGTGAAGATAACAGCAGAAGCTTTTATCCCAACTAGGAAGGTTAAACATTCATCATAGAACTTGACAAACAATAAATTTTGGTCAACATAATAAAAACAAAAAAAAATGTGACGTACATATGGGAAAAGCATAGTATGATGATGACATTACAAATCACCCAAATGCTATAAGAGCAAGAACATTTATATGTAGATTGAACATCTTGATTATAACAATAATAAGTAGAGCGGATTATACACCACATTTCCTTTCTTCTTCGGGAGTGGATTTTGGCTAGCTGATACACTTTTCCATATTTCGTCTGCTCTATATTCGAGAGCCACATTTTGTACATGATTTCCATTATATAGTATTATATACATATATATATATATATATATATATATATATACCTGGATGACAAACCCTGGTGGTCATCCTTTTTCCCCTCAAAAAAAGCAATAATAAGTAAAAATTCAAAGTGATGAAACATCGTTCTCAAATTATATTAGTCTTCCTAGTGGCTATGCTGGATTTTGTCACAAAGAGAGTTCTTTGCTAGGTGGCGTAAACAATTGTGATATGAGTTTAACTCAATCTTCCAAGGGGTTAAGGACACATGCATATAGCATTGTATTGAAAAATTGAACAAAGTGCTGATAGTGATAACATAAATACTAACACTTGTATGCAGGATCCAGAGTTCCAAAGACCAAAATGTCCTAAGTGGTACAAGGGTAATAACACAACCATCAGATGAAGAATAAGGTTCGATTTTGGATCCTGAGGGATCCTAATAGTATTTTAATGATTTTTTAAGATCATTAATACGTTTCTGAATTTAACATAACATATGATCCAACAACCATAAATTCTCATATTTTTTTCATGCGTCCATGCCCTATAACAGCTTTTTCTTTCAATAATTTTGTTATAAGGCAAGGGCAAAAGAACGCCTCAAACTTAAGGTAACTACTTTAGTAGCCTGAATTGGTCTAAGCCAAGATCGCATCAAATGAGAAAATTGGAACACCAAAATTTGTTGAAGATTTAGAAACAGGATTAGTAATTTCAGTTTTCTTTATCCTTTAGTAATATCAGGTGAAATTTCATCAAGAATTTCTGAGACAATATTTTGATAGCCATCATCCTTTAAATTACTTTCGTACAGAAGAGCATCATCTGATACCAATGAATCAACAGAGACCCTTTTATCAAACATAGAAGACGAAACCATGAGATGCAAATGCAGGCGTAGGACCTCATTTGTTCACTATCATCTCTCCCAATGGAAAACCAGCAGCTAACAGTCATCTTGATGTCTAACCATGACCCTACTTGCGCATGAACTACGAGCAATAGCAGCACAAGTCAAGACTATTTCATTCATTGTAGAACTCATTATTAAACTTAAAATCTAAATCATCAACATAAAGTTTTTGAAAAACTTAAACAATATCAATGTGAAATTTAATGCCAAGACTAGACATTACATAGCTCGATATATAAACAGAGAATAAAACTAAACCTACTATTTCAAGTGAGATTAATTGAATGATTTTTTAGAAAGAAAATTAAGTGCCCACCTGTAGGCTATATGTTTTGCTTGAATTATTTATAATTGTTTTGTTCAAGTTGTTTGTTTATTCTAGAAAACAATCACTATTTGCAAAGCATGTAATAGAACTTAATCCCCAAATTATCAAGAGACTCAAAGTAAGAATAAATATTGAAAAAAGGAGAAATCTTGCAAAACAAAAGAGCGAGCAATTGAGAGAGAGAGAGAGTGAGGAGTATTACTGTAGCTTCTGGATTGTGGATCAATGCACAAAGTGCATCTACAAGCTCCCCGAGGTTGTGAGGAGGTATATTTGTTGCCATTCCGACCTGGTAGTGTCAAAATCAAAATTTACTTATCACTAGCCTCAAGGCCAAATGAAGAATTATGCAAAAACCTGTTTAGCTATTTCCGCTCCCAAACATAACGTTTTTTGAGGAGAAAGGACAATGTTGAAAATATCTTTTTTGAGAGAATATAGCAATTGATAAACTCAAAGGCACTATATACCGCAATTCCAGATGATCCATTTAACAATAAGTTTGGAAGGCGAGCAGGCAAAAGAGATGGTTCTTTCTGTGAACTGTCAAAATTTGGAACGAAATCAACCTGGAAACAGATGGAACATGCATCAAGTAGAACTACAGGAGAATAGACAGGAGTGAACAAATAGAATTTCAGGTTAAGCAGCACTTACAGTATCCAGTTCTAAATCAGTTAAGAGCATGGCTTCAGTAAGTGCCTGAAAAGAGGAAATTAAACTTCCACATAAGAGGCAAAGAACAGAAAATTTCATAATCAGAAAAACGAAAATGAAATACGACCAAGAAATAACAGATAAATTCCATTTCAGCCTCAGAAAAGCAGTTGCACATAAATGCACCAGTGGCACATAAATTCATTCCCGTCCCGGATATTAATCCTTAGGAAGATCATTATGTAGTATTAGTAAGAGGACGGCCAACAACAGCTCCCTGCTCTTTATTGCGCCAGTTCGACCATGCTCAATTCTTACCAGCCAGATCCGGCGAGCAGTTCTGAGGTAGCAATTTCACTAAAGGATTTTTTAATGACCAGTTTAGTTATCCCAGGTCGCTCTTGAACAACAAATTGAAGGATTTGTGAGGAAAGATGTCATGTCTTTCCTTCTTTGGGAGTGAGATTTTGGTTAGCAGCTGTACTTTTGCCCTTTCCTTTTGTTGCTCCTTCCTTAGTAGCATACACTTGTACATTTTGATTATTTTATAGTGATATATATATATATATATACACACACACACGGATGACAACCACAAACCCTTGTGATCATCCTTTTGCTCCTCAAAAAATCATGATCAAGCTTTTGGATGACTTCTCATATACATAGAGAATAGTCGCCCAAGCTGTATCCATCCTTTCGCCTCTCAAGAAAAAGAAAAAGTGATGTCAAGTTATGTTCCATAATTATATATTCATATCATGAAAGTAATATAACTGTATGAATGCATGAGGGTACTTTTAGTTCTAGTGACAAGATAAATCATGTCAAAAAGATGTATTTGGACAGCCATGTAATGTGTATATATGTATATATATATACTATCAGAAACTACAAATTGTTGATCAATTGCAATCAACAGTGTGAAACACAGACAGCCTAGTACAATTAGTCAAGATCATTATCAAAAGCTTCATTTTCTCCTGTAGAAATACACATATATAAATATACAGCGACAATAATTTAGACAAGTAGACATTGCATAGTGGATGATGTGGAAAATTGTAGCAAAAAGCTCTATTATTTTTTGTCTATTCAGCCACTTATATACAAGACTCGAACCCTTAAATATATTGAAAGATGAAATATAGAAGGCTGGAATCAAATCCCATAATTATGGGGCAGCCTGCTAGGAATAGGAAAGCTACCTATGTGCTCCAATTTCTAATAAATACAATATATTGTCAAAAGGAAAACTTCATAATATAAAAGAGATCCTGCATGATCTTGCATGACTCTGCATATGATTTCTCACACTCCCCCTCAAGCTGGTGAATAGGTATTGTCCATTCCTAGCTTGGATAAAATTACCTGAAAATTGGAGTTACTTAAACTCTTGGTAAGGACATCAGCAAGTTAACTATGCGTAGGCACATAAGGTGTGCATATCAGCCCGCTATCTAATTTCTTTTTGATAAAGTGTCTATCAATTTCAATGTGCTTCGTCCAATCGTGTTGTACTGGATTGTGAGCAATACTGATTGCAGACTTATTGTCACAATAGAGTCTCATGGGGCCTTCCCACTTAATCTTCAAATCTTGAAGAATGATTTTCAACCAAAGTAGTTCACACATAACTTGAGCCATGGCTCTAAATTCAACCTCTGCACTTGAACGAGCTACCACATTTTGTTTTTCACTTCTCCATGTCACAAGGTTTCCACCAAGAAATGTGCAATATCCTGAAGTTGACCTTCTATCAACAATTGATCCAGCAAAATCAACATCACTGTATGCTTCAAGTATTAACTTTCCATTCCTTCTAAATAGAATGCATTTTCCTAGTGTTCCCTTAAGATAGTGTAACACTCTATAAGCTGCTTGCAAATGAACTTCCTTCGGATTATGCATAAATTGACTAATCACACTCAATGCATATGCAATATCTGACCTTGTATGAGATAAGTAAATAAGTTTTCCCACAAGGCGTTGATACATTTCTCTATCTACTGAAACATCTTCATCTGCTGTCCCATGTTTAATATTAGGTTTCATAAGGGTACTTGCTGATTTGCATGCTATTTTACCAGTTTCTTTGAGAAGATCTGTGATATACTTTTGTTGAGAGATAAAAATTCCCTTCTTAAAGTGAGCAACTTCCATTCCGAGAAAATATTTCAACCTCCCCAATGCCTTAATCCAAACTCTTTAGCCAAGTATTGACTCAAGGCTTCTTGTTCCTTAATATCATTTCCTGTAACAATTATGTCATCAACAAACACCAAGAGGACTGTAACATTTCCTAAAGAAGAGTGCTTAATAAATAACGTGTGATCCCCTTGACTTTGTTTGTATTCCATGCCCAGCATAACTCTTGCAAACCTTCCAAACCATGCTCGTGGTGATTGTTTAAGGCCATACAATGCCTTTTTCAGCTTACAAACAATTTGTGCAGCCAAATTCTGGTGGAACCTCCATATAGATCTCTTCTTCTAACTCCCCATGTAAAAAGGCATTCTTGACATCAAATTGATGCAACTCCCAACAACAATTAGCAGCTAATGATAGCAACACTCTAACTGTATTCATCTTTGCAATTGGAGCAAATGTCTCTAGATAATCAATTCCATATGTTTGCGTATACCCCTTGGCTACCAACATTGCCTTGTATCTCTCAATTGATCCATCAACTCTATATTTCACTGTATATGCCCACTTGCAACCTACTGTCTTTTTTCCTTTGGGTAGCTTCACTAACTCCCATGTCTTGTTCCTTTCTAATGCCTCCATCTCTGCATTCATAGCTTGTTTCCATTTTTCATTGGATAAAGCCTCAGATAAAGTAGAAGGTAGGGTTATAGCATTTAGGCTTACAAGAAATGCCCTATGTGTTGGAGAGAAATTCTTGAATGATAAGAAGTTTGCAAGAGGGTACACTGGTTGCTTTGTGCATTTTGTAGTTCCTTTTCTAATAGCAATTGGAAGGTCTTGTTCGAAATTGCCAACATAAGGTTCATATTCTTGCAATGTTGGTTCAGAAGTGTTTACCTCATTCAAAGAATTCGAGTTGGACTCTTGGATCTGCATAGGTTCAGGAACATTTGCATTCCTCCTTGTGTACACCTTGTCGAATCTCACATTATTAGGGGCAGAATTGGCTTCTATATGTGGTGCATTTGTTGTTTCAGTCACAGATTCATGCACATGGGTTTCAACAATTGATTCAAGTCCAAGTTCAGAAAAATTCTTAGGCATCTGATTAGAACACAAAGGAGGTACATATGTGGAATTTGGTATTCCAGATAAAGGAATTGAGAACAAATCAAACAAAGAATCTTCCTTATCTTCTATATTGGAATTCTCCCCCTGAAGATGAGGATTAAGGAAGTAAGGCTTTTGTTCATTGAATGTGATATCAATTGAGATATAGAATTTTTTTGATGGAGGATGATAACATTTGTAACCTTTTTGAGTTAAAGAATAACCCACAAAAATACATTTGAGAGCCCTTGGGTCTAACTTTCCTCTATTATGACTATGAACATGAACAAATGACACACATCCAAAAATTTTGGGAACCAGATTGTTTGTAGTGCTCACATCAGGATAGAATGTTGATAGCATATCCATAGGGCTTTTAAAATTTAAGACTCTTGAAGGCAAACGATTTATCAAATAGGTGGATGTAAGAATTGCTTCTCCCCAAAACATGTTAGGAACATGATTCTGAAACAACAAGGCTCTGGTCTTCTCAAGGAGATCTCTATTTTTCCTCTCTGCTATCCCATTTTGTTGTGGAGTATTAACACAAGATGACTCATGTATTATCCCTTCTTTCTAAAAATATGGAGTAAGAATTTGGTTAAAGTAATCTCTTGCATTGTCAGACCTAATCTTTTTTATTTTAACACCAAACTGATTGTTGATCATAGAACAAAACCTTGGGAACACAATACTGAGATCAGAGTTTTGTTTAAGCAAAAAAATCCAAGTAACACGAGTGCAATCATCAATAAAAGAGACAAACCATCGTGCCCCGGAAACACTAGAAATAGGAGATGGTCCCCATATGTCTGTATGAATGAGATAAAAAGGAACAGAACTTCTTTTATTGCTGATTGGAAAAGAGACACGCTTGTGTTTGGCAAGTTCACACACCTCACAATGAAAGCTTTCAACATCTAAATCCTTAAATAAAGAAGGAAATAGAACTTTAATAACCCTAAAGGATGGATGTCCAAGTCGACAATGATGAAATAAAACTTTGTCTTTATTGGATAGAATGAGCTCAGAGTTGAAGGAAGAAAATAATTTGCCCTTAATCATGTTCAACTGACTTGGTGTTTCAAAGTAGTACAGGCCATTCCTTTCTCTAGCATGTCCAATTATCCTCCCAAAATTCTTGTCCTGAAATATACAATAATTATTATAAAAAATGACATTGCAACATATATCTTGGGTAAGTTTTTGCACAGAGACCAAATTTGTGAATAATTTTGGAACATGAGGAACATTTCTTAGGATTATTGATGGGCTAATTTTGACATCTCCAAACCCTGCTATAGTAATCAAGGATCCATCAGCGGTGGCTATTTTTCTATTGCTTGGGCATAGGGTATAGGTTGAAAAAATATTGGAGAAATGAGTCATGTGATCAGTAGCTCCTGAATCCATTATCCATGAGTTGGTAAATGTTGTACCTGAGGCATTAAATCCAATGGAAGATGGAAGTTCACCTGAATGCACCAAAGAACAAGTACCTTCAGATTTTTCAAATTCTCCAAGACTATTAATCAGTGATCTCAGTCTATCAATCTCATCTTGATTGAAACCATTTGGCTCTTGTGGCAGTGGTGTCGATGCATTTTGCATTCCTCCAGCAATATAGGTTTGCCCATCTAACCTGTAAAAGGCATGAATATTTTGCAATGCTCTAGATTGTTGAATTTGGATTGCCTCTTCTAATTGAATTATTGTAGTAAATTCCTAAATCTTGGACATCTTGAATGACAATCTGTATATAAACAATCCTTTCGAGAATGCAAGGATTACTGCTTGGCAATGAAGGCCACAAGTTTCAAAGCAATGAAGGTTAGAAACAAGAATCTCATAAAACAGTAATGAAGGCCACAAGTTTCACAGCAATGGAAGCCACAAGTTTTACAGCAATGAAGGCTAGAATCAAGAATCCCAGAAAAGAGCCTAAAGCTCTGATACCATGTGGAAAATTGTAGCAAAAAGCTCTATTATTTTTTGTCTATTCAACCACTTATATACAAGACTCGAACCTTTAAACATATTAGGAAAGATGAAATCTGAAAGGCTGGAATCAAATCCCATAATTATGAGACAGGCTGCTAGGAATAGGAAAGCTACCTATGTGCTCCTATTTCTAATAAATACAATATATTGTCAAAAGGAAAACTTCCTAATATAAAAGAGATCCTGCATGATCTTGCATGATTCTGCATATGATTTCTCACAGATGACAAACTATATTTATTGTTAATCATCAGAGCCGCTAATAAGAAGTTTCCTTAAGAAGAAAGGATGAATATGAAGTTTGGGAAGTCATCTCATTTGTTATGGGAACTACTGGATGTACAAATGTGAGTTTTTTTTTTTTAGGAGAAGAAGGATGAGCACCAAGTTAGGGTGTCATCCGTAGATATATATATCACTATGCTGTGTTAAATGTACAAGTGTAAGCTCTCACTAGGAGAGCGGCAAAAAAGGTGAAAAAGTACAACCACTATCCGAAACCCCAATCACAAAGAAGGAAAGAACAGTGGTGTACAATATCATCAATCTGACATCTCTCCCCACAAAAAATAATCCGATTGCACTGGAGCCAAATAGCCCAGGCACCGGCTAGGAAGGTCACTAACAAAACTCTCCTATGTCTCCATCCATCACGGGCTCTAAGAAACTGCCAAAATGTCTCTGATGTATGAAAGGCCAAGGCCAACCGCAACCAAACCACACGTGCCATTGTAATCGAATAATAAGTGTGAGATGTCCTCCTCCGCCTCTCCACATAGAACACAAGATATATCATCATGAGACGCCCATCTCGCCCTGTACTATCTGGTGAGGATCCTATCATGCCGCATAAGCCAAGCGAAAATCTTGACCTTAAGCGGCACCCGGGTATGCCAAAAAAGAGTGAAATCTGCTCGGAGGGTGTTGGAAATCGGGCTGGCCGGTAGAAAGCGGAGGTAGAGACTGCGAGCAGTAAAAGTCCCCGAGAGCCATACCCATCCATCGGTCTGACCTGGATCTGGCCGAAAAGGAGCAATCCGCTGATGAAGGATCTGACCTGGATCTGGCCGAAAAGGAGCAATCCGCTGATGAAGGGCCAGGAGCTCCAGTATGCACCTATCGGAAAGAGCTGGTCTGAAAGTAGGCATCCAGGAACTGGTGCCAGCGCCACCGGCTTCCGACCATGCCGCTGCAACTGATGAGTCCGGATGGGCTGCCAGAGGTAGTAGTCGAGGAAAAGATGTCACCAAAGACCCCTGTGGAAACCAGTCATGATGCCAGAAGGAGAAAATCTCCCCGGAACCGAGAGAAGGGACCATGAAAGCACGAATCGTGGGAAGGAAAGCAGCAACCCCTCGCCAAAATGCAGATGCCCCACGGGGGATAATAGCACGAGACTCCCAAGAGAGGTCCCGACCATAGCATGAAAAGAAAACCGCCCACCATAAGCTATCATGGGGTCCCATGATCCACCCAACCCACCGAGCCAAGAGGCCCCAGTTGGTATATCTAAGGTCGCAGACGCCAAGGCCGCCAAAGGAGGTGGGGCGGCAAATAGTCTACCAGGATACAAGATGGATAGCCCGCTGGTCTGGGGCGCTCCCCTGCCAAAAAAATCTACTCCGTAAAGAGTCAATCCGTCGCTGGACCCGTCCAGGCATCCGAAGAACTGACATATAATAAGTCGTCAAAGCCAAGAGGACTGAACGAATAAGAACAAATCGGCCTCCTTGTGAAAGTAATCTCGAACTCCAGCCGCTCCAACCTCTCCACTACGGGGTTCCACCCCCGAGAGCCAATGTGTAGGTCGGAGAGGGGAAGTCCCAGGTAGGTGATCGGCAAGGAGCTAGTCGGAGTGTGGAGCTCGGCCGCGCATGCATCCGCCTCCTCTGAGACCATGCCAAAAGGGATGAAAGATGACTTGGCATTGTTGATCTGAAGTCCCGACGCTGCCCCAAATAAGTCCAGCATGATGGTCAATCGCCTAGCCTCCTGAGAAGTGCCCTCGAAAAATAGAGTGTTGTCTGCATATTGGAGTAGAGGAACTTCCTCTAAGCTGTCTGCGAAACCTCTGAAGAGATCAGCCCCACATGAGGCCTGCGTGCACCTCGCCAGGGCGTCAACCGCAAGAACAAATAGCATGGGTGCAAGTGGGCAGCCCCTGTCGAACCCCTCTTTGTCACTGGACCAGACACATTGACCAGGAGTGAGAATGAAGCCATGGTGATGCAACGCTTCATCCAAGCAATCCATGCCATGGGAAAGCCTCTAACCCGTAGAGAATGCCATAAGAAAGACCATGAAATAGTGTCATAGGCTTTGGAAAAGTCGACCTTCCACGAGAAGGTCGGGCACACATTCCTCCTCCAATGCGCAGTGATCTTCGCGGCCATGCCATAGCTGTCAATGATAGATCGGCACTAGATGAAAGCTGACTGACCCGGATGGATAAGATCTGGAAGAACCTCCCGAAATCGATTAGCCAATACCCGTGCCACCAAAAGGTAGATGGCATTGGATAAGGCAATCGGCCTGTAATCCTCCATGCGCTCCGCCGGTGTGCGCTTCGGACGCATGAACAGCAAAAACCGGTTGAGGCGCTCAAAGCCCTGGTTTCCACCGATGAACTCTTGAATGACTACCATGGCTCCCCCTGCACCAAAGGTCAGAACTCCCTATAGAAGAACACCGGAAAACCGTCGGGACCCGGGGATGCGTCGCCACTGAGGTCTTGAAGTGCTTGGGAGACCACTTCCTCCGAAAGAGCCTGCAAATGGAGAGAAGTATGATCATCAGTAAGGGTGGGGATTCCCCAGGCCACCTCCAGGAAGATGGGAGCTGTCGCCTAGAGGTCTCCCGATACTATGTGGTGATGGCATCTCCAATGTGCTGCTGGCCGGAGATCTCCTGTCCGGACCATCAACCGATCAATCCGATTCTGCCCGCGACGGGAACTCGCGTACAGGTGGAAGAAACATGAGTTGGCATCACCTTCACAAAGCCACGTCTGGCGAGAACGCTGCCTCCACTCGATCTCCACCTTCAGATCCTCGGAGCAGATGGTCAGTGAGCTCTGACTCAAAAAGATGACGAGAGTCTTCTGCTCGATCCAATCTGGATATGGTCGCTAGGGCCTCAGTCCTCTGTCTTTGCCGGTCCTCCCGGATCTGTCTCCAGTGGCCTCGGAGGAAAGTCCGCAGTCATGGCCAGGGTCCTGGCTGCTATGTCAGAGGGTGGAATGCGCTGCCACCGGTCAGCCACAACCTGTCGAAAGCCATCCTTCAGAAGCCAAGAGCGCTCAAAGCGAAACCGCGACCTCAGAGCCTGACCATCCCCGAACCGCCCCAAGAGGGGAGTGTAGTCCGAGAACGGTCTGTCCATGGCCCGACATTGGCAAGCTGATGGGCCTCCGCCAGCTCCACTGACCCCAGAAATCTGTCTATCCTCGAGCGTCCAGATGGGGTCGTCGTGTTCCTCCAGGTGAATCTACAGTTCGTTGCTGGGAAGTCCAACAACGACTAGGAGTCCAAAAAATCCCTGAACTCCTGGGCTCCGGAGTCTCTCCCGAGGCGATCAACGGGGCGATTGACAATGTCCAGGGTGACATTGAAGTCGCCCCCCAAAAGCCAACGAGTCTCGGGGTGGTGGGATCTGACTGTCTGGAGCTCCTCCCATAGTGTGGTGCGAATTGATGCAGAGCACGAGCCATAAATGCACGAAAAGAGGTACAAAAAGAGAGAACCTGTCGACCCAAGAGTCTAGTAGGTCAAAAAGGTCGCCTCTCCATCCAATAATGCAGCCACCCGGCCGACCGAACCCAAAGCGAGGTGCTCTTTGATACGGGTGCCCCCAATCTGACTCCACATTAGTGGGCTACACTCCTGAAGTTTGGTATCCTGTAAAAAAACCACGTCAACCTCCCACGACTATAGGTATCGGCCCAGGGTGCGGCGTCTGCCCATGTCGCTGAGGCCGCGTACATTCCATGTACGCACCTTCATAGAGAAACTGTTTGTTGCCCCTGTCCGCACGGGCCAGCTATCTCCCCCTCCCCCTCCTGGAGCTTCCCTGGGGAATCGCAAATAGGTGGTGAAGAGGTTGACGAACTGTGAGTCGAAAGGCAGAGTCCACTCGGTGTCGCGGCCGACGGTGTGAAGGGCGGAAACCAGCCGCGGCCTCCACCAATCTCATCTCCTCTGACTCAATGGGGGGAACGGTAGGTTGGAGTTGTACATCAGTGAGAACAGGGGTCTCCGATGTTGGTGTGGAAATTTCCAACCAAGGTTGTCAAAAACGCGAGTCGACTCGTAGAATCGTACGATTCTACGAGTCTACCCCGGCCAAACTTGTTCGATTCTATCCAGAATCGTGTTTCGTCAACACGCGGTGGAATCGTGTGTCAGTGCGTAGAATCGGTGGAATCGCGTGTTGACTCCGTGTCCGCCGATCCCTTTTTTTACCTGCTCGTTCACCCACGTATGGTGTACCTTTTATAACTTGTGACGGGCACTCATCAATCTTTTCCTCCTTTTGTTTCCTGTCCGCCGATGTTGCTCTGCCATCACCGTCGCTGACCTGCTGCCACCGTCGCCGCTGTCCTGCTGCCGCCGCCGCTGACCTGCTGCCATCACCGCCGCTGACCTGCTGCCACCGTCGCCGCTGTCCCGCCGCCGCTGCCGCCGCTGTCCCGCCGCCGCTGCCGCCGATGCTCGTCTGCTGATGCTGCCATCACTCATCTTCTGCTGTCACTGATGTCTTTACTTCGCCGCCGCCGCCGCTCTCTGCTGCTGTCCTGATGCTGTCACCGACCAGGTACGCCCTCTCCCTTTCTCTTCTCTCCCTCTCCCTTTCTCTCTTCACTCACCCGAGCAGGCCTTCTCTCCCTCTCCTCTCTCCCTTGCCCTTTTCTCCCTCTCCCTTCGCACACCCTAGCATTTTTTCCCTTTCTCTCTCCGCGCACGTGAGCGGCTTCTCTGTTATTATTCTAAATTTATTGTTGTCTTATTTTTTTATGAATTGATCACGAATTTTTTTTATGAATTGATGTGCTAATTTTTGTTATTATTATAATTTTAATGATGTATTAGTTTTTCATGAATTAACTGTTAACATTATTTATTGATTTATCAATTGCCATTAGTCTGTTCTTATTATAATTTTTTGAGGTGTTAATTTTTCATGAACTAATATTTTAATATATAAGAAAATAATTGTTAATGTCATGAATTGATCTTAAAATTAGAATTTTGCTTATGTAATATTGCATTTGGTACTTATAAGTTCAAAAGAATTTGCATCTCACCACTAATTACTTATATATACATATATATATTTACATGTATATATATAATATATATTAAATAAAAATCTGGTAGAATCGGCCGTGTCGTGTTACGTGTTCACGATTTACGTGTTTTGCCGACCCTCCGTGTCAAGCCCGTTTTACGTGTTTGACAACACTGTTTCCAACATAGCTGACAGTGCTGTGGTCGCCGGCCCGGCAGGATGAGGCCCAGGTTGTGGAGGCAGATGCGCTGTTGGCGGCAGCGTGCCAGCCGATCCGTTGAGGCGGCGCTGGTAGCAATGAAGATAGGCTGTCTTGGTGGTGGAAGGCTGACTGACGCCCAGAGGACTTGTTGGATCGGGCTCGGGAGTACGCCAGCCTCCGACGTCTTCAAGGCGTGTGAAAGAAATCTGAGGCGGAGGAGACAGTGGACTTCGTGGGGATTTTCTGGTGGAGTTGGGGGCTATCGAGGAAGGTGGCGGCTGGAGGGAAGATGGTGGCGGAGGTGGCAGGGGGGTGATGAGGTTTGTTGCCGGCGTAGGAATATCAGCGGTGGCGTCGGGCCCGTGGAGGAGATGGAGCAGAGCGGTGAGCGGTTTGGGTCGGCATGGGCGTGGGACAGACCGGATCTGGACCAGAATCGAGCGCGAGTTGAGCCGGTTAGACTTGCAGTGGGGTTCGGGTTTGATGGGTGTGGGGGAACATTGCAGGTGGGGTTTAGTTGTGGCTGGTCTTGTTGCGGTGGAGGAAAGAGATGTGGGTGCATCAGGTCGGGATTTTGAATTAAAGGTGGGTCTGACACTGTAGCAGAGGTTCGTACTCCTTGCGCATGACTGGCGGTACGGCGACCTGCGATTCCCATGGAAGATGCCTGAGATGAGGACGATGACCCGCCGGCGACTACCTCCGCCCACGTAGATGGCTTCCTGGAATACTGCAGATGAAGGAGGAAGTTGTTGGCTCCGTCGCGGAGAACCAGCGAGGATGGGAGTCGTGCTTCTGGCCACTGTTCGATCTCGATCGAGATGACAGAGATATCAGGCGCCCCCGTGCGGGAAGGGAGAAGGATATAGGTTTGTCGAGGGCCTGGGCCACCTCTATGGCGGTCTCCAGTCGGAGTAGGTGGAGTGGGGACCCCAGAATGTCGACGGACCGCCGAACAAGCAGGGGGCGACTGATGCCCCCATGTCTTCCGTCCACAGCTTCCAGCGGATGCAGCATCGTGGTGAGCAGACGGATGGGGTCGCCAGGAGCCACTGAGTTGATCCTGGGATAAGCAACCAGGAGGTTGAGTTAATGCCTTGATGGGGCTCAGGTGGAAATGAGGGGCAGTGCCGGCAATGATGGCTGTTCGAAGAACGGCGGGTTCAGGAAGATGGCCATCAGCCATTCCGACGATGAACCCCCAGAGAAAAGCCACTGTCTCTTGGGTCGCCGGCGACCGTTGAATGGCAATGGTGGGGAGTGCAGGTGCAGAGTCGATCAGGGTATCTCCAGGTAGGCCGGACGGAGCGTCCGATGGAGGGCGACTCGTCAGGCGGGGGCATTGAGCACGCCGGTGACCCTCGACCCTACAACAGAGATAGCGTACAGGGGCCGAGCAGGATCGAGCGTAGTGGCCATTGCCGAGGCACCGGAAACAATGTTCCGGCGGGCGATGACGGGGTGGTGGTCGGGAGAAGGTTGTCCATCCGTTTGGTAAGAGGTTCGCCCGGCGACGCATGGTGGAAGAGAAGCGAGGAGGTGACTGGTAGCGCCACCGGCAGGGGCTGCCGGGGGCGGGGTGGCGTGGCGCCGCCGGCAGGTTTGCCGGAGACGGGGGTGGGGCCGCCAGCAGGGACTGCCGGTGACCATGTGAGAGGATGATTAGTTCGCTTTTTTTCAAGCTACAATTCACAAATGTGAGTTAAAAAACAACAAAATGGATACGTGTAACTCCCTCTCTAAAAAAACAATGTGTGATGAACAATATTTTCACTGTATCATTTCTCTCCCCTAAAATTGGTATGATTGCATTCCAGCTGCATGGCTTGTGTCCGACTAGTGAAGGAATTCCCATGCACACAGTTGACCCTGTATGAGGTTCAAAAAGTTTCCATCATGAAATGGTCAATCTCTATGCATCTCGCTATTCTCCAATCCTCACTGGCAAAACAATTTAGCAATGTCTTTGAGCAGTTGACGACCCTCCATAAGAGATGTGAGCCGACAGTAGCAGAGGCTCATATTGCCATGATTTAAATGGGGACCTGGGAGTTGGACGGAGGCTGGGGTGGATGGGAGAAGTATCGTTCAGTTTGAAAGAAGCTAGGATACAATGTTCAATGTATGAGAGAATTGGGTGTTAAGGATTGTGTGGGCAGATTATCTAGGGTTGGAGAGATTGGTTCAGGTCAGGAAGGATTTGATTCTTGTGTACGAGAGTGGAGTTCATAAGAGTGGATAGTTGGAGAGGGTGTTAAGGTCGAATTCGGAGTAGGTTAAAGTTCAATTTCAGTTACACCAGTTCACCTGAAATGAACTCAGAGCAAAGTTTTCCGGCTCAGGATCAAGCACCTGTGTTGCAGTTAAGGTATATTATGGGTATGTTTCTTTTTTTTCTTTTTTTGAGGAAAACGGATGATTAACCAGAGTTTATATCATGAATACATCAGAAAGAAGGCCACTTATCGTACAAAAACAAAGCATGACTAAGAATATTTTCAACATAGCATCGATCATTTTGGAAAAACAGCTTATTCAGTTGTAGCCATATAGCCCAGAATAATGCGACGGGGAGAGCCCTGCTTCGGCAGGATTGATAAGTGATGACAGGACCCGATGTATCCCCACACCAAAAAGAAGTCCAGAAATCCAGTTCAGTCATATTGGAAATCCAGTCGATTCTAGCATTTGCCCAAACCTCCCGTGAGATATCACATCTGAAGAAGAGATACTCTGAGTCCTCCAAAGAGTTACTATTGCACATCCTGCAGGTGGGTGTCATCCCGGAGAGCCAGCGAGCACAATAAGAGGCTGTTGGTAGACATCTTCTACGAGGAAGCCAGATGAAGATTTTGACTTTGAATGGGGCCTTAGTCTTTCAAATTAGCCGGCAATCAGTTAGCATGTCATTGTCTTTGGAATGACCAGAAGCACGCATAATATCATAAGCTTGTATGACGCTAAAAACACCCCTAGACCAACACCAGCCATCATCTATATGATTGTTCAGCTAGTAAGGACAGATAAGGTTCAATAATTCCAAATACTCAAAGAAGCACTGATCCGAGAATGAGTCGTTGAAAGTTGGGGACCAAAGACCATTTACCAAACCCGGGACTTCCACCCACATCTCACCAAGACTTGCATGGGCAAGGGCAAAGAGTCGTGGAAACCGGGCGGTCAGCGGTCCAAATGGAAGTCAATCGTCATGCCATAAAGTAAAATGATTGCCCGAGACAAGGATAGGATTAAAGAAGGGTCTCAAAAGAGGAAGCATCTGAGAAATACCTTTCCAAAAGGGAGAAACACCCTGCCATTCGTTAGTTCTGGAATAGAAGGATAATGTATTACCATAACAGGCTGAAATAATGCGGCTGACAAGGTCACAAGCAGATACAAAATTATGGAGACACCATTTGGATGAAGGGCATCATTGAAGGCGCGAAGAGCCAAAAACTCCAAGCCCGCCTTCAGACTTAGGCTTGCAATGCAGGACCAATCAACCAAATGAAGGCCCCTACCACCAGATTTAGAGCCATGAAAGAAGAAGAAACGACGAAGCTTGTCAATGCGCAGTTCAATTTGTTTTGGGAGGCAGAAAACAGACGTGTAATACACAGGACGTGTCATGAGGACAGAGTTCAAAAGGATGAGCCTGCTGCCACGAGAAAGGGCTCTAGCCTTCCAACCATCGAGACGACGTTCGAACTTGCAGATTACTGGAGACCAGTCACATGAGCGAACTGTCCTGGCAATCAGAGGCAGCCCTGAATAGGTAATAGGTAGCTTGCTCGCAGTCGTCCGCAGTTCAGCAGCACACCTGATGATCTCATCGTTTTCCATGCCGAGAGGGATGCAAGTCGATTTGGAATAGTTTTTTTTTTAGTGGTAAAAGGATGGCTACCAGTTTGGTTGTCATCCATGTGTATATATATATATATATATATATATCAATGAAAGGAAACATCATATATATGTGGAACGTTTTCTAGTAGAGAGCGGCAAAAGGAAAAGAACAATACTAGTGAAAACTCCACTCCCGAAGAAGACAAAATATGTGGTGTACAATACTATCCACCTGACATCTCTCCCCACAAAAAATAATTCGGTTGCGCTGTAGTCATATGGCCCAGGCACCGGCCAAAAAGGTCGCGAGTGGAACTCTCCAACCCTGTCTCTATCTGCAAAGTCCCCTCAAGGCCTGCCAGAAGTCCATAGCTGTCGGAGGAACACCGCATGTGATGCTCGTCCGGGACCAAACCTCTCGGGACACTCGACATCCGAAGAATAGATGTGTGACATCCTCGTCCATGTCCCCGCAAAGAACGCAAGACATATCCGCGTGGGGTGCTCACCGTACTCTGTAAACTCGAGTGAGGATCCGCTCACGCCATAGAAGCCAAGCAAAGATTTTGACTTTCAACCGCACTCCAGAGCGCCAGATAAGCCTGCAGTCAGCTCTGAGGTCCTTTGAATCGGTGATAGTGGAGAAGGTGAAGGTAGAGGCTGTGCGCTGAGAAAAAATCTGATATCCATACCCAACCATCGACCCGCACGGATCTGGACGGAGGGGGCAATCCTCTGGTGAAGTGCTAATAGCTCAGAAAAGATCGGAGAGTGGGGATCCGAAAAGGGGGGTCCAAGAGTCTGTGCCCGTGCCGCCCCTCTTAGACCAACACTCAGCCACAGATCAAGAAGGCCCACAACCGGGGAAAAGAGTCTGCTAGCGGGCCTCCGGGTAACCGGTCGTGCTGCCAGAAGGAAAAAACCTCCCCTAAGCCAAGTGATGGAGTCATGAACGAGCGCACCCTAGGGAAGAGCGCCGCCACACCCCTCCAAAAAGAAGAGGCTACACGGGGTGGGAAAAGCCTAGAGCCCCATGAGAGATCTCAACCATAGCATGTGAAGAAAACCTGTCTCCATAGGTTGTCCTCGGGCCCATGATCCGCTCCACCCACCGGGCAAGGAGTGCCCAGTTAGTGATGCGAAGGTCCCGAATGCCCAATGCGCCCTGTGAGGTGGGCCTGCAAATGCTATGCAGGCAACTAAGTGTACCCGACGTGTAGAGCCGCATCCCTGCCAAGAAAATCTACTCCTCAAGTAATCAATCCGTGCCAATACTTGGACAGGCATTTACAGCACTTACATAAAATAGATCGAGAGTGATGAGAGAACTCAAAGCAAAACAAGACGACCGCCACTAGATAGAAGTTGAGAGCTCTAGCCCTATACGATGCTCCAACCTCTCGATGACCGGAGTCCAACTCCGGGAACCAATATGACGATCCGAAAGAGGGCTGCCCACATATGTGATGGGCAAGGCGTCAATAGGGGTGCATAGCTCCGCTGCACAACATAAGGCGTCCTCAATGACCATGCCAAACGGGATGAAAGAGGACTTTGCATGGTTGGTCACAAGGCCCGACGATGCGCCGAAGAGCTCCACCAATATGGCTACTCGTCCAGCCTCCAATTCTGATCCCTCGATGAAGAAAATTATCTTCTGCATACAACAATAGAGGTACTAGCCTACTGGCAAAGCCGCCGAAGAGTCCGGCCCGACATGCCTCCTAGGTGCATCTAGCCAGGCCGTCTACGCTGAGCCACCTCAGCCTTCGTGAGATAGTGGGAATCCTCCTCTCGATCAAACTGCGCAATAACCTCCAATGCCTCTCTCCTTCATGCCTCTCGAGCCGCCCGAATCTGTCTCTGGTGGTCCTAAAGGAAACACCTCAAGCTGTGAAGCCTAGAGGTAAGAGTTCATACTGCAGAGTCCGATGTTGCAACGCTCTGCCAGTGCTCGGCCACCATATGTCTGAAACCATCCTCCAGGAGCCAGGATCGCTCAAAGCGAAAAATGAATCATAGAGGTTGATCGACATTGGACGGCCACAAAAAGGGTGTGTGGTCCGAGAATGGACGGTCCATGGCCTGAACATCTGCAAGCTGGTGGGCCTTAACTAGCTCCAAAGAGCCGAGGAATCTATCAAGCCGCGATCTGGATGAAGGCGTTGTTGTGCTCCGCCAGGTGAATTTGCAGTTCGTTGCCGGAGGTCCGACAATGACAGAGAGTCAATGAAATCTCTAGACGAATTTCTATGTCAAGAGTGACATTGAAGTCACCCCTGATCAACCAACGGGCGTCCGGGAGGTGCGTGTGGGCTGTCGTGAGCTCCTCCATCATGGTGGCCCGAAGGGACACAGGATAGAAGGTAAGATGATCCATCTGTGTTGTGCCTTAGGTGGGCGGTCATCGAGAACCGAGCTGTCCACGAATCCTCACTCTGCTCAGCCCGCCAACCGATGATAAACCCCCGGAGCGACCTACCAAACTAAGTGATATATACGGAGAGCCGAGAGTTGCCAATCTGCTCCCACATCCTCGAAGTGCACTCCATAAGTTTGGTTTCTTGCAGGAACACCACATCAACTTCACACTCCCGCAAGTAACGACCTGGGGTTCGATGCCTCCCCTTGTTGTCGAGGCCGCGGACATTCCATGTTAGCACTTTCATAAGGAAACCGTGAACGTCCCGCATGTGGGCTCGCCCGTGCCCATCACTGTCCTCCGTCTTATACTTCTCTGTGAGAGCCTAAGGAACCGCTGGAGGGGCCGGTGTACTGCCAGTGGCCGCCTAGGGGCGTCCGGCAGTGAGCCGGGGCGTCGGCATATGATTCTGAACCCTGTTAGGTCCGCCACCCTGATGACCTCCGCGTCCAGTCAGCCATATAGGAGAGCTGGCTTGCTATCCACCTCTTCCTCGCCATCTGCAGTGGTAATCGCCGGTGTGAGAGTTTGGCCAGCATTGAGTGGGTTCTGCTCCGACGATGACTCCTGCCTCACCGAATGTTGGACGGTGGTGGTGGCATCCATCACCGACACGGCGCCCGTAGACTCGAAGGCGAGCCCCGCCCTGGTAGCCTGCCGATGATCAAGACTAGACGGCCAGAATGGAGTCATCTGCTGCGGGCTGTGGTCGCCTTCACGTGCGTGGGGGAGGGGGGCGACGTTGTGACATGGAGGATGAGGTGGAGGAGGCTCCTGGCCGCGTAGGAGTGCCGGTGAGGGGGCCGGCAGGAGACGAGGTGGCAGATCGGGCTGAGGATGCTGGCAAGCTGCGCCCGGGCCGGGCTAGGGCTCACCTAGGTCGGGTTAAAGGTGGGGACTGGGGAGGGTTGATTGCGGCTTAGCTCTGGTTCCTGTGTAGGTTGGGTGCGACCCAGGGTCAGGGTAGGTTCTTGGACATGGGGAGTTGGGTTTCTAGTTGGTTGTGAGCAAACACGGGAATGGGTATGGTTGTGGTTGAGTGTAGGTGCGGTCAGTATGGCTGAGAGAGGAGGGGGCTGGTTTGGATTTAGGCTGGGTGGTGCGGATTTGGTGAAGCTGTGACTAGGTGCAAGAGGGGGTTCGGTTGATTTTGGATGCACATAGCACACAAGTAATATCCGAGCATGGCTCCCATCTCGCCCTGTATGCACAAGTACTATGTCTCAACAGTCAAGCAAAGATTTTGACTTTAATGGGCACTTGCCTACAGTCTGCTCGTAAAGAACTGGAACCGGACTCCCCAAATGTGCCTACAGTCTATTTCAGTGCACGCACACCAAGGGCAGATGGGCATCGGGACCTCATCTCATGTGTATATGGTCCACACACTGCGACACTACAAGATGTGATGTGGGAGGAGCTCACTTGCGCTAGGGCCCACTTGCTAGATGTGCCATGGTTTTTTTATAAAGGAAATTTCATTAGGATGTTGACAAAAAATTGTCGTACAAAAAATTGCCATGGTTGACTAGGGGAGATTTCAATATCACGATTGACAATGATGATCACCCATTTGCTAGGCAGGGCTGGGACGTCAGAACTGTCAGCTCTCGTTATTTCATTGATCAACATTCGTTGGCGGACTTTTCGGCAGCAGGACGCTCGAGACTGGACCATTTCCTGAAGCACATCACTTGGCAAATGTACAGGCCTTAGAGAGGTCCTTCTCGAACCACACTCTGCACATGTGGCGGTCCAATGAGGGGCAGGCTAACGGCTCATATTTTCGGTTTGAGAGCTCATGACTAATGGAGGATGGCTTTAGAGAGTTGGTTGCTGCACAGTGGCAAACTATCCCCATAGCCGAATCTGTGGCCAAGACACTTGTGGCCCAACTTCATGCCCTCCGCTCATTCATCTTACCCCACCGGGCACAGATACAGGTGGAGAAAGAGAGGTATGTATGGCACGGAAACCTTGGGGCCATATCTCGACTTGATCGTGGAGGACTCACGCGACCTCACCGCGATGGAGGCTAAACAAAAGGAGGCAGCGTCAGGTATAAACGTGGTGTGACCTCCTCTGGCAAACCATCCCCATAGCCGAATCTGTGGAAGATTGAAAAGTACAGATTCAGTGGAGGCAACGCTCTCGACAAACATGGCTACGGGAGGTGATGCCAACATCAAATTCTTCCACATGTACACGAGTTGTCGACGATCGACAAATTGAATTGATAGGATCCGGGTGCAGGGTCAGACAATTGCTGGTCATGGTTCAATTGGAGCTGCCATAACCTCCGACTTTTAGGAGGTGTCGATGTGCCGAGTCACTAGCGGCGGTCGGCTGATCTTGGGGTCCCCCGCCTATCTGATGATCATGTTTCTTTTTTATCGCAGGTTTTCACAGAGGAGGTTCTCTTAGCACTTGAAGGTCTCAATGGTGAGGGCTCCCGGGGAACGGAAGGCTTTTCCTTACTCTTATACAAGGAATTCTGGCCTATACTGAGGGAGGACATCATGGCAGTCATCCTGGATTTTTTTTTTTTGAAACGTCAATTTGTTGCCGTGCTAGGTTGTACAATACACCAAACTTCCGTGTTGAGTCTGAGTTATAAATGGCCTATCATCCTTTAAGTTGCGAACCCAGGTGCTACCATGAAGATGTTATGGATTCCGTTAAAAGTCTTCCACTGTGATGTTTATGTTTAATGATTATATTTTGTTATGTTTCCTCTACGATTATATATCTTTATTATGTTTATATAGAAAATCAAGATCAAGTTTAAACGATAGAAAACACCAAGGAATCTGCGCTCTTAAGGATCAACACCTCCCACTGTACAATAAGGTGTAATTTCAATGGAAAATGTAATTGGTATAAGTGTCACCCTCCACAAAGAAAGGGAGGAGGGAAAAAGGGGAAGCAGTTGACACGGTCAAAACTCAAAGGGTCTGACGAAGTGGACGATGGGTGGCACCAATAAACTAATAAAGTGGCCAGACAGGAAAGAGGCCAGGGCAAGGAGGCTACCAAGGCATGTGCATATAGAGAAAAAAATTGGAAAGCAAAAACCAAACAATGATTGAGAATACTTAGTCAACTTTTGAGAAGCTATGAACTAGTAAAATCTCCAAGTTTCCAGAGATAAAATTTCAATTTCATTCAAGGTAAAACATGGCAAGTTGCAAAAGTAAATGGATAACCTTAATTGAGAATTTAGCCCATAAGTATATGGAAAAAATGCCTTTCTTTTTTTTCATTTTCAAAGAGAAGTTCTGTTGATCAAGTATGAACCATTCTTAACAAAGAGCAGAAACAAACAAAAAAATATTTTGCAACCAAATCAAGTTCTGCCACAACTTTATGATAACAAGTCAAGCAGAAGTCTTTTTTTTTCAAAAAAGAAAAAGAAGAAACAAGAAAGGAAAGCAGATAGAGTATATGTATATGTAGATATATTTATAACTCAATAACCATGCAAAACATACTTCCAATCTGCACTCGGTGTATCGCATTGCAGCAGGAGGGTCAGCATCAATTGATCCAAAGTTACCATGCCCTCCAATTAGAGGACAGCGCAAAGAGAACCCCTGTAAGGAAGAAAAACCATTTTATTTACTAATTTTCAACTTAATAAACCATTTCAGTTTGATAATCTGAGAACAAATTAAATAGTAGAACATAATGATGAACAACTGAAGTTTAGTAAACTAAGGTAACATTTGCTGGCGGCAGTCGTCAGGTGGTCGCGAAATGGTCGCCCAACCGTCAGCTGCAAGGTGCATCTTCCGGCGCATGTTTTAAGGGGTATGACTGTGGTGGCGCCGCTGGCAGGGGCTGCCAGAGGCGGAACAGGGCCACTTCGCCAGCCTCTGCTCTGGCCCGCTTCGTTGGTTCCACTGCAGGGGCGAAGGCCATAGGAGACTGGACTTCCCTCAGTCTCGCCGGGAAACGCCCCAGGCCGAACCGGCGTCTGGACAGTCCGCGAGAGTCCCGACCGCGACATCCACCACCCTAGTTCCCTCAGTCACCATCCCGTGGTCGTCGGACTTCCAACGCGGAGTCGATTTTCTCCAGGAATGCCTCGTTGGTGAGGTCAGCGGCCCTCCTCCAGATCAAGCCATCCTCCGTTCTTTCATCATTGCCGGCGTGGGAGCTTCTCCGCCATTTCACCTCAGTCGCATCAGCCCTCTGCTTTGGCTACTCATTCCTGGCTCCCCACATCAGAGGGACTTCCTCCGGGCGAACCCTTCATCCATAGCTCCGGGCACTCATATCAGTTGGCGACAATGGAAACCTGAGGATGGGACAACCGCAGCATCGCCAGCGATTCGATGCTCTGTCGACATCCGTGGCCTGCCCCTTCATCTTCTCAAGCCTGAGGTGGTCTTGGAGGTGGTGAGGCAGCTCGAGAACCCCCTCTCCTGCTCGCTTCCAACGCTTGGCTCGCCGGATGTCTCTACCGCCACTGTTGAAGTCGAACTGCGCCCTGGTCTTCGCGTCCCTCCAAAACTCACGCTGCACGCGGGCACCGGAAGTTTCCTTCTCCGGCTCAGTCGTGCCGGCAGCACCTCATCGTGGGCAGATGTCATGGGTCAGCCTGCCCTGTCTCCGCGGTCGTCAGCCACCAGAGGTCCGCAGGCGCGCCAGCCTGTCCAACAACAGAGCGTCAGACGACCACAGCAGAGCCGTACCTCGGACGCCCGTACCACTATTCAAAATCCCTCCCCCCATACACAGCCGAACCTGCAACCTCCCCCCAACCACAACTCACTAAACCTGGCCCCAACAACTCAGCTGACCCCTAGCCCAACCCACCACCTTCACCCCACAACACCAGAACCCAACCAACACCCAACCTGTATCTGACCTGACCTGGTCGCGTCCTCCACCACCTCTGGCGCCGACCCGATGCGTACCATCCTCCATCCCGGCAAACCGCCGGCAACACTGTTCAAGCAGGCTCGCAGCTACCAACTTGATATTGCGTCGCCTCCGCCTTCGCCGACATCGTCTCCCACCCTCCGTCAAACGCCGAGATCCCCTCTGCCTCCTCCACCTCTCTTATCTCCACTGGCGGCTCCACCCTCCCTCAGCCAACAGCAACATCCAGCCATCAACCAGGTGACGATCTCCTCCCCCTCCCCTTCCCTACCCCCTCTGGCTCCTCATCAACACTCACCGACAACCCCCCCCCCCCCACCTCCTCTGTTATCACCGGCGGCCCCCCTTTCCTCCCTACTCCCGCCAGTAACCCTCCAAAGGCTCAACCTCCCCCCCCCCATTCCACCCATCTCGGGCAGCCATGGCTGCCGGGCTCCCGCTGACAGCAGCCTGCACAGCCCGGAAGGGGGAATCGGAGTGCAATACTATCGGCGCCTTCTACCTGGAGATACCTCTCTGTTCACACAGCCGGATAGTGATGCTCGGTTGCCTGCCTCCCCCCTCTCGCTGAATCCAGTCGGTGCGGCAGACCTAGCTGGCGACCAATGCCCCCCTATAGACCCACCAGATGGAGAGGTGAGGCAGATGGCAGGTGCAGCAGATTTCCGATACCTGGGCAGGCGGCCTAGAGCGCATGCGGAGGCCACATGGAGGCTCAAAAGACCATTACATCGCCTTGTGCCAAGAAGAAGGGTAACTGGAGACAGGAGTTCCCGCATGCGGGGGGGTACCACTGTGTCCTTATGAAGGTCCTCACCTGGAATGTCCGTGGCCTTGGCGACGTGGGGAGGCATCGCACCCTTTGCTGCTATATCAGGGAATGGGGGCAGATGTGGTGCTCCTTCAGGAGACCAAGTTCTCAGAATGCACCTCGTTGATGTGGAGACAGATTGGTGGCCCTCACGTTTCTGAGTTTCTCTCTCTCGACGCTATCGGCCAGTCAGGTGGATGTATCATTGGCTAGCGAGCAGACCAGTTCACTTTGGTTGATTCTTGGGTAGATCGGTTTTCGATGTCTGCACACCTACACCAGAGTAGGGATGGTTGCTCATATTTGTTGTCTTGTGTTTACGGCCCACCACCATGTGGGACGAGCTCAGGGCTGTTCACACTCGCCTTCCGGATGCTCGTTGGCTGTTAGGGGATGACTTCAATGTCACGCTTTACATGGAGGACCGGCCTACTACCCGTCAGGAGAGGGATTCCACCGTAGAGAAATTCAAAGACTTTATTGATACTCAGGAGTTGGTGGATTTCCCTGCCACCAACTGTAGATTTACATGGCGGAGCACAGCTACACCCACAGCGAGGTCAAGGCTTGACAGATTTCTAGGATCGCTCGAGTTAGCCGAGGCTCACCAGTTGGCAGATGTTCAGGCACTAGACAGACCGTTCTCGGACCACACCCCACTTTTGTGGCGGTCCAATGACGGTCAACCCCAGCGTTCTCTTTTTAGATTTGAGCGATCCTAGCTCTTGAAGGACGGCTTCCGACAGGCGGGGTTATCGACCATTGGCAGAGTGTTTTGGCATCTGACTCTGCCGCCAGGAGGCTTACCACCAGGCTGGACAGCTTGTGGTCCTTCGGACCTTTCGGAGGCAGGTCAGGGAGGACAGGGAGAGGAGTCGGACAGAGGCATTGGGGATTATCACTCGGATGGACCGATTGAAGGACGATCGCCACCTCACGGAGGCGGAGCTAGCAGGGCGCAGGAGTGCTCAACAGACCATTCAGCTTGAGGACAGATTGGTGGAAATTCAGTGGAGGCGACGCTCACGACAGTCTTGGCTTCGGGATGGCGTCGACAACACTCGTTTTTTCCACCTATATGCTAACTCTCGCTGGAGGACGATCAGGATTGACCGTTTGGAGAGCAGCAGATTGTTGGCCAGCAGCCCATCGGGACAGCCATTGCTTCTTATTATCGGGAGTTGTTAAGAATATAAAATAAATGATGTTGCTCTTCCTAACGGCTTAAGCTTTTAGGAAAATTGGTTAGCACATCAAATTTAACATGGTATCGGAGCCAGAGGTCAAGAGTTCAAACCTCATTAAGCTCTTATTAAAAAGTAATTTTCTCCCTTTGTTGTCCATGTGTTGGGCTTGGGCTAGACCAAAAGTTGTCATCAGCCCACACGTGAGGGGGAGTGTTAAGAACATAAAATAAATGATGTTGCTCTTCCTAACGGCTTAAGCTTTTAGGAAAATTGGTTAGCACATCAAATTTAACAGGAGTTTTACGAGCGGCAACCTCCGGGCTCCTAGAGGTGGTCCCCTGGGGACATCCCCATTCTTACTGATGCTCAATCTTCTATTCTATCATAGGCCATCATGGAGGATGAAGTGACCCAGGCGCTCGGGGACCTCAATGCAATGCATCACCTGGACCAGACGGCTTCCCACTCTTTTTCTATAAGGAGGTCTGGTCTACCCTTCGTGGGGATGTGATGGATGTCATTCAGGAGTTCGCTGGCGAGAATCGGAGCTTCGAGCACCTCAGCCGATTCCTGCTCTTCATGCTGCCTAAGCACACGCCGGTGGAGCGTGTCGAGGACTACAGGCCGATAGACTGATAGCTATATCTAATGCCATCTACCTCCTGGTGGCTAGGGTATTGGCTAACCGACTTCGGGAGGTGCTTCCTGACCTCATTCATCCAGCACAGTCAGCGTTCATCCAAGGCCATGGTATCGCCGACAGCTACTCCATTACTACATAGATCACATTGGAGGAGGACCGATGCTCCCGCCTTCCTATGGAAGGTAGATTTCTCTAAGACTTATGACACTGTTTCATGGTCATTTCTTTGGCACTCACTACAGGTTAGAGGATTCCCAACGACTTGGATCACGTGGATGAAGCGCTGCATCACTACTGCTTCATTCTCTATTTTGGTCAATGGGTCTCTAGCTGGTGGCTGGGTACAACCCCAGAGGGGGGTTCGACAGGGCTGCCCGCTCGCACCTATGCTCTTTGTGCTAGAAGTTGATGCCTTAGCCAGATGCACCCAGGCTTCGTGTGGGGCCGGGCTACTCACAAGTTTTGCCAACAGCCTTGTTCCCATCTTGCAGTATGCTGACGACACGGTCTTCTTCATTGAGGGCTCGGCCTAGGAGGCCAGACGGGTGGCTATATTAGTGGAGCTTTTTGGTGCTGCATCGGGGCTCCAGATCAACCATGCTAACTAAGTCCTCATTCATCCCTTTTGGCATGGTCCAGACAGTCGCTGATCGTTGTGCGGAAGAGCTCCATACTCCGATTAGTACCCTACCCCTCACCTAATTGGGTCTTCCACTTTCCGACCGGCCCATAGATTCCCGAGGTTGGACTCCGATTATTCAGCGACTTGAGCACAAACTCCATGGGTGGACCTCCAGATTATTATCAAGGGGTGGCCAGCTTGTACTTCTCTGATCTGTTCTCTCGACTTTACCCATCTACTACATGTTGGTTCTTTTGATGCCTGGTCAGGTACAGAGACGGATTGATTCACTGAGGAGCATATTCTTTTGGCAGGGGTGCGACTCTGACCGTCAGGGAGTCCACTTGGTTGCATGGAACATTGTCTGCAGGCCCACAACTCAGGGGGGCCTTGGAGTTCGCGACCTTCGCATCACCATCTGGGCACTCATTGCCCGGTGGGTGGGTCGGATCATGGGGCTAGCTGATAGCCTTTGGAGGACAGTTTTCTTTACTTGCTATGGACAGGACCTATCATGGGAGTCTAGATCTGTTCTTCCTAGGGGGGCTTCATACTTCTAGAGGGGTGTGGCATCTATTCTCCCTCGGATGTGTCCTTTTATGGTTCCCTCCCTTGGCTCCGAACAGGTTCTCTTTCTGGCAGCATGACTGGATCCCTAGGGGCCCTTATCGTGGCTTTCCCTCGGCTATATTCCTTAGCCACACATCCGGGAGCGACTGTTGCAGAAACTTGGTCTGACACAGATGACAGGGGCATTGGTTCTTGGACTCCCATCTTTGTCTCTGCACTCTTGGATCAGCGTTTCTTGGAGCTCCTGGTTTTATTTCAGCAAGTGGCCCCAACCCATATCGGAGTCCTTCTCCGGTCGCAGCCTTTATCTCCGCTTTCTTCCTGCACCGCCATCCTCTGATGCACTCTGGGCTGTAGATTGATATGGAGACTCCAGGTGCCATTGAAAGTCAAGATTTTTGCTTGGCTCATACGGCGGGACAGGCTCCTCACCAGGGTATACATGTCGAGATGGGCACCACATGCAGACACTTCTTGCCCCTTGTGCGGAGATTCAGCGGAGGATATTGATCACCTTTTCTTCAGCTGCAGGGTATCTCGAGACTGTTGGTCGGGGATGGGTACATGGGACTCGCTGATCACCTCCCCTTATGAGGCTGAGACATTCTAGCACGCACTCCGCGCTCGAGCTAGACAGCGGCTGACATGGCGTGTTATGTTGGCATCCTTTTTGGCCAGTGCCTGGGCCATTTGGCTTCAGCGCAACCGGATCATTTTTTGCGAGGAGCAGATTCTCATTAATACTATTGTATTTCATGCTTCCTTTCTTCTCCGGGAGTGGGGTTTCGGTTAGCTATTGTACACCCCGCCCGTGTTGGCTCTCTCTTCTTGAGAGCTCATTTTTGTACATGACAGTTGCTTTTATAGTTATATGCATACCTGGATGACAACCACAATGGGAGTCATCCTTTCCCCTCTCAAAAAAAAGGTAACATTTGCTTCTCTTCCTCTCTTAAGGAGAAAAGGATGACTGCCAAAGTGGAAAGTCACCAAGATTGATTCGCAAGAGGGAGATTCTACAGGAATGCTTATAGTTTGACAGGTATACAACAACAACAAAGCCTTATCCCACTAGGTGGGGTCGGCTACATGGATCATACGACGCCATTCCGCTCTCATTGATCCATGTTCATGAGGTTTGACAGGTATAATGGCAACAAAATAAATATAGCCATATTAATTTGATTTTACACTTCAACCCAGATTATCCATGTTGGGCGATGATACTCCAGACTTTGACACTTTTAAACATAGAAAATATCACATGAGTTCATCACAAATGTCTGAGTGTGAGCGTCAAAACAAATCATCATAAAGGTTGTCTAACAAACATACAACAACAACAACAACAAAGCCTTATCCCACTAGGTGGGGTCGGCTACATGGATCATACGACGCCATTCCGCATTCGTTGATCCATATTCATGCGATTCAACAGGGTTTTACGCTGGCTGTCGGGGCCTAACACAACCCTCCTCCTTTATCCGGGCTTGGGACCGGCTATAAAACATAGGCGGAGTTTTGTCTAACAAACATATTACAAGATAAATAAAATTGTAAATGGGCAAGACAAATAAAATAAGAGGTCCAAGATTTTCACTTCCATGCTACCCACAGTTTTCAAAGAAGCTTAGCACAGCACACTTATATGAGAAAATAGATAAACCAACTTTCTGAAAGATAATAAACCACCATTCATTATGAGTAATATAACAAATAATGAGATATTTGATTATTATGTTGACAAAGAAAAAACATTTTCTTTATATGAAATGGGAAAACAAATATGGAACGAGTACAAAAGCGAAGCATGAGAGCGATGCACAGAGTTATATGTTGTTGAATGCTCAGTATGCAAAGTTCATAGATATAAACAAAGTCAAACAGTCCATCAAACATCTATAATCATAATCACAAGTTTAAGAATTTTCATTATTCTTTTTTTCCAAATGTTCACAACAGAAAGTTTTTTTTCTGAAGTAAATGGTTACCCACTTATATCAATGTTATTAACCTTATTTTTATATTTAAAAGGTATATTAGGTTTATATTATGTAACACGCAAGCCAGTTGGTATATTATTAACATGAGTCTTCAGGCGCCTGTTGACATAGGTATCTTAGACAAGAACATTGAATGTGTACCAAACGTATAGTTGTGGTATATGATGCTTCAGATAATGAAAACAATATTGATACAACCTCCTTATAACCATAAATTTCTGCAGATAATCTCATAAGTGCAACATGATTAATAGTGATTAAGACAGCATGACCATGAAGAAGATAGATATTTGTTTACAGTAGTGTAGTACTAATATCGACAAATCGAAGAGAATACTTCAAAATATCACAGTTTAGTCAATGCTGAATTGACTGAATATTTGGTTTGCAAGCCAAAAGTTAAGCAGAAACAAAGTCTGTTAGCTGAAATTTTCAATATAAATATTGGTCTCAATATGATTGTTTAGCACCCAAAGCATTTGCTATGAAGAAAATAAATGTACAAACTGCTGCCCTCAATCACACAACTAGACTATACACAAAAAACTAACAATAGTACCTGTGCCATCCGCACCAAAGCATCATAAACAGCTGTATCTCCATGTGGGTGATATTTACCTAATACCTGTCAGGTACATATAATAGCACATCGTAATTTAGCAGACAAAATTCTTTCAAGAAACAGAAAAAAAAACGAGGAAACATGTATTAGTTATATAGAGCACTAAACAAGAACAGGATATAGGCCACACTTTCTTGAAGTTATATTATTACAAGTGAAGTTATATTGTTGATGTTGTTGTTGTTGAAGATCCAAAAGAGAAGTTTTTTAAGGAAAAATAAACTAGAAGAGAAGGAAATTATAACAACCATATCATAATGAAAGAATTTCAAGAACTATATAAAACAGACCATGTAGAAGGGGTATTGGGAGATTTTTCATAAGTCATAACAAAATTATTTTTTCCTGGACTGTTGGTAACTGTGTCAAGAATTTATTGACATGATATACAGGGATACAAATAAAATGGGTGGCGAACAACTCAAAAGAAGATAACAAAAGATGCAATATTTTAGTGTTTGCCTTGACAAGTAATCAATTAATGTGCACAGATGAAGGTAAGTAGTTTGCAATTATTCCTATGTGCATTACCAGATTAATTGATGCACGTAGAATTGCTTCGCCTTGCAATCAGCTTACAACTATAATAATTCATTACAATTATTGTGTGTCAACCATGTGGGATTTGCACAAATGCCACAATTGCACCTCCTCTGAGGATAACATCACTATCCGTGATACACTTTGGGTATACCATGAGCCCACCGAATTTTCTAAAACATGTCTCAGAGTTACAAGGAATGGGTATACCTACGAGCATGTTTTGAACTCTTGAGACACGTTCTCCTCAAAAAAAAAAAAACTCTTGAGACGTGTTCTCGGAAGTGGTGGGAGACTACATGCGCCCGATTAAAGCATAATATCTCTAATGGGGTTGTGCTATAAAACATTGTTGTATATAGTGTTGGTATATTCTCTAGCATTATATATAACTAATCACATTATATTGCTTCAATATGAGCTTCTATAAAGGATAATATTTACAACAATTCTAAAGTTCCTACCTCTCCAACAACTCGAGCACATTTCTTGAAGGGCCTCCGAGATGAAAGGCCTAATTCGTGCATGGCAAACCTGCATATATATCATAAGCAAAAATAGATAGGATTATGCCCTGACATATCCTAAACGAAGTAGGGGGATCTTGGAACATATCTAACAAAAATGGATCATGAAATGTTCATTTTTTTTTGTATTTTTCCTTACAGAATTCTCCGGTGGACAGGCTTCAACCCATCTCGGACATCGGGCAGTGCACGACCAACTAACACGGACATGGCATAGGCCATGTAAGCCTCGTTGGCCTCTTTGTGGAGCTCGGAGGGAACTATCCTCTCCTTCAACAGCATGCCCCGGTTACTGTCGTCGGCTTCACCCCCGTGGGGTTCTCGGCTTCCTGCAGTAGCGGCAGAGCCCTCATCATCGCGGCTCCTCCGTTTCACAATCGCAGAGCGGAGTCCACGATGACGGGAGGTGGATAGAGCACGGAGGTCGGCGAAGACGCAGTGGCCGGCGGCGGAGGGGAGGGAAGCCGGCAGGAAGGAGAGTAAGGGAAGGAAAGAACGACGGGAGCGGCCGACGGAGAGGGAGGCGAGACGTAGGGCCGCGGAGAGAGACATTGTTGCCAGGAAGGAGGAGACCTGCGGCTGTTTCTTCTCCTTCTGCTTCCGGGGGGAGAGGGTTTACGCCATTGGAGTGAAGCAGAAGTGGGGTCTTGTGAGGGGTTTGCTCGACTTTGATGGGTTTATTCCGAAGGGGTTTAGGACATAAAAATATTAGAGGTCTCGCTCTTTCTAAAATATATATATATATATAAGCTTTAATGGGGTGTAACCACTTTATGGTGTAATCTTGTGTAATCACTCACATCCGATCTACGGACGGATGAGATCAACTCAGAGATTAAGGGGTCACTTCCCTGATGAAGGTTGACGACAGCCAAGCAGGGACGTCGCACGATCAATGGTTGGCGGCGGTTGGCAATGACAATCGGCATCGATTAGCATAAGAGGAACAATAGTCGGTGGCGGGCTGCATCAACGACGGTCACATGACGAAGGATAAGACGAGGAGAAGAGCGGGGAGGTCGATGGGTGTGGCGGTCACGAGATAGAGAAGGGGGCGTCCGTCACGGGCGAGAGGAGGGCGGGGATGGACGACTCAAGGACATCGTCGATGGAAAGATTGACGGAGGCGAAAAAGGGGGAGAGAGAGGACGAAGGGGAGTGGAGGAGACGTCGATGATCAGAAAATCAGCGACAGTGGCGGATAGATCGGTGCATACAAAAAACAGTGGTGGCGGATAGATTAGCACGTGCAGCGACGACAATATATGGGGGGCTAAAGAGGGGAGGATGGTCGGCGCTTGCGAATGAGAGATCATAGGCCAAGGGGAGGTCGCAGGGACGATCGATGACCAAAGAGGTTGCGCGACAACGACGACGCTCGGCGGGAGGAGGGCGATCGGCGTCGAAAGATGACACGTGATTGGGGAAGACGGCGTGCGTTCGACGGTGGAAGACGACGCGAGAGAGTGAGAGAAGAGAGAAAATGCTAAAATAATCTAGATTGTATATCTAAATAGATGGTTGTGTTTTGAGCGCTGCACAGGGTTTCAACATAAGAGGAGTTACACCCTTATTATTCCATATATATATATATATATATATATATAGATAGATAGATGTGTAATTAGAGGTCTCGCTCACGGATGTAATAACATAAGCAAATAAAATATGTGATATTATTTCGTTTTAAAATGAGGTATAAACTAAAAGGGTATTATCATTTCAAAAATATTAATGTCACTCTGCTTTATTAGTGCTAGATATTTTTGTCTAATAAAATATAATGATACTAATACTTTTTAAAATGAAAAATAATGTGCCGATATTTCTGCATATTACACATTGTCCTCTCCCAAACATCAAATCACTAAAATAGTAGTAACATTATATCAATGGATATGTTCAAATATATATATAAGAAGAGGTAGAAAGAGTGAGAGCTCTTATAAATTGAATATATAAAATAATAACCTTTTAATTATATAATTATAGAAACTTAAAAGTTAGTTACTAAAATTATATAATTATATTTATTTATATTTTAAAATTTTACATTTGTAGTTATAAATAGAGAGATTTTTAGTTTTCATTTGCATATTTTAAGTTAGTTGTTAAGTATATATAATTTTATTTATTCATAATTTTAAATTATGTATTTATAATTATAAATAGAGATTCTTTCAATTTTCAAAGTTAGTTGTTAATTATATATAATTTTATTTATTTATGTTTTTAAATTTCATATTTGTAACTATAAATAGAGGGATTTTTAGTTTTCATTCGCATACTCCACGCTCTCTTTGAAGACAAAGAGTATGTGCGAACCTACAAATATAAATTTGTGCGTGATAAAAAAAAAATTTTTTCCTAATAAAAATATTAAATGTTATGAGGAAAAATATTTATTTCCATCTAATAAAAATATTAGAGATTATAAGTGGCTTTCAATTTTTATTTGCATGCTCGACGTCCTCTTTGAAGACAAAGAGTACGTGCGGACCTACAAATATTGGTTTGTGTATGATAAAAAAAATATTTACATATAATTTCTCATTATATAGAAAATATCAAATGTTATAATTTATATATATAAGTAAATACTAAAATATTATGTTATGCTTTATACTTCGGGTTAAAAATATGCATTTCATACTCTAATGATAATATTTATTGACGATTAATACAGGTATCGTAAATTTTTTAAATATAATAATATGATAACATGTATATATCTACAACCTCTTTTATCTATTTTATCTATGTATGCATATCTATATATATATGTAAGATGTTAAAGAAATTATTTAACTAATATAAATGAAATATTTTTTTTATGAAATAAATGAATGACCTTTTGTGTTAATATTGATACTAATATATTATGTATACTAATAATTTTTAGTTATATATAGTTATTTTTTGTTACTATCATGTTGTTATGAAATAACTACACGGTTGTTACATCTAGTGTAACGTCCCCAAATCGATTCACGTCACGTGGCGAAGAATAATCTAGGAACGCTATGATTTTGACCATCTTATTGACCATATCTCAGTCAATAACTGAGACGCGTGAGCAAAAGAATAATAAAATAAAGAAAAATAACAGAAGTTGCGGAAGTCTATAAAAGTGGCTTCGTCATCTCTAAATGAATATAATAAAGTTTACATCATAAGTTTATAAATGCGGAAGGAAAAATAAGTAATTAAATAGCCCATGTTGTTCATGTGCTTTATAGTCGTTCAAGCTTCGTCGTAGCACACCAACTCAACACCACCACTGACCTGGACTTGTGAAAATCGGACACAAGGGAGAAGGTCCTCCCGTAAGCTTTACAGCCTAGTGGAGAATCACATAAATATACAATGCATAACTTGAATAGAGAAATCAAAAATAAAGTTAAGTACTTAGCTTGACTGAAAAGTGGAAATATGAGATCATCATAAATCATAATATGAAAGATAAACAGACATTGATGATCAGTAAAATCATGCAATACTTGATAAACTTGAAATTATGTACATAGCTTGAGAATCATGACATAAGTACTCATGCTAATTTGACTTGAAATTCATGCTTGTTTTACTTATCCATACTTCTTATTATTGAAATACGCTTGTTTTACTTATCCATGCTTTATTAATCTTAAATCATACTTAGAAAATCATGGTGACTTTAGATGTCTTTAATTCTTTGGGTATGCCGAACAAACGATATAGTCATGTGCGGATCAATGAATGATCAAATCATGACCAAGGGAGCGACCCTTATCTTGTTGCACTTGACTTAGACTGACAACTCATTATTCATCTTCCATCTTATATTATTAATCACTTGAGAAACTTGCTATTATTGTTCTTCATGCAATGGAGACCACAAGATTAGGAGAGTAAATCATTAAAAGAATTCATGTCTTAATTAGGTATGGATCTCAGTGGAGAATATGACATTAAAATCTATCATAATCATGCTTAATCATAAGGCAAACATGAAATGATCAAATCAAAATCAAGGAAAGATGATGAACGCAAAAAGGAGTTATTATGTAGCTTGGCACGATTGTGACAGTATAGAAAATGGCACGATCAAGCTGGTGTGGTGGCACGGGCATTGGACTCATAGGAGATGGCACGAGCGTGCCATAAGTGGGCACGGCCATGACAGTGTTTGAGGGCGATCGACCGGTTCAAAAGGATTGGTCAAACGGTTCTGTGCTAGATGCTCGGAGGTCATGGCACGGACATGCCAATGGGATGGCACGACCGTGATGAATTGGGAGCTCGATCGACCAGTGTCGACCGATCTTTTACTTGACGTTATCGAGCGATGGAACGGACGTGTCATATGGGCGGCAAGGCCATGACGGAGGCATCGCGTGCGTGCCAGATGGGCGGCACGGCCATGACGGAGGCAGAACAGGTGTGCCAAGGAGATGGCACCGTCGTGACGATGACGAATTTCAATCGATTTCAACACAAAAATTTCTTCAATCCATGGCCGAATATAATCATAAATTAAATCCTACATCCTAACACATTCAAGCAGATCAACAACAATAGAAATCAGTTTCATATAAGAAATCAATCAAACAACCACAAAATCAAGAAGAACAAAGCAATTCGATTCTTTTGGTTAGGCTTCCATAATCTTTGATTCGTTTAACATGATTTGTTGAGAAACAGGAGAAATCGATCTATACAATTTATGCAAGGTGATTTCAATTCACCAACCTCTGTTCGCGATTGATCCTTGCTTTGGTTTGTCGGAAAATCTATCGACCGTGTCCTCCCTGTTGTCTCGTTGCATCTTCCTCTGGTCGATCTCTGTCTGCGATGATCAGACGAAGGAAACGTGTGGAGGCATATGTAATCAGGTTAGGAGGGAAAAGAACATCATCTACCCTTGCCCGGTGAGAGAAATTCCTTCATTCAGCGCCTGTACGAAATCTAGATCGAGAAGGAGAAAAAGAAGAGGAGATCAGGGAGAAAACAACATTAATTTCTCTTATTCTTTCTTTAATCCTGGAGATCTGAATCCCTTAATATTTGGACCTTATCACTTATTAAAGATAAACTCATTGTTTTATCTCATATTTGATTTTTTTCCTGTTATTGTTGCCCACTGATTCATTTGCATCTCTTATTAGAGATAAAGTTTATCTCTCTGGCTGGCCGATTTGATTTAAGTTGGTTCTTTTTTTTACAGTTTGTTATAGCTAGACCCAATAAGATAAAATCCCAACAAAATAAGGGATTTGGAATGCAAATTAATTGCTACCTCGTAACCTCGCCTTAAAAATTGTGGGTTTTATTGCCACATTATTGGCTATTCCATGAGATTTTGCCACAAGAGATTAGGAGGATAAAAAAAAATCAAAACCACCTCCTAACCCCCTATCCTCTTTCAATCTCACGCACTCCTCCACGGGAGAAGAATCTACACCTCTGCCACATCATGTAAGGGGCAATCGTATTCTTCCTCCTCTCACCCCTCTTCACGTAGACTATTTGGATTGACAAGTAGTCTCACATATTCATTGTTATTGGCAGAGGGAGGGGATCGATCAGGAGAAGGAGCAATCGCGTAGGGGCAGCAAGAAGTCCGCATAAACATCATATGGATCAACAAGGAACCAATCGTCAAAATAAGTGGGTGAAATTCAGAATCACCTTACATGACTCTAAGTAGATAGATCTGATCTTCCATGAAAATCCTATCGAGTTTAATTAAGTTTTAATAAAGAGAACTGTTAAGAATGATGGAATTACTATTGAATAGGAACATTGTTTGACTATGTGCAAAATCTGTCATGATTTGTTATCTGTTTGAGTTCATGTCATGCATCCCCTGATTCTGCTATTAGATCATATCTTGATTTGTTTAATATTGAAATGTTTAGATTCATTAAATGCCTATGATGATAATCAGATTGTCTATCATATATTGTTTGCATGTTTGTACGTTGTATGGTAATGTTGAATCAGATTTACTTCGATAGGAATAGCCTTGCAAACTCTCATCATTTTGATTTATAAAGGGACCCGACCCGGATTGCTAAGAATTCGACTTGTGTTCATGCTGAAATCGGCCATGAACCCTGCCTTCACGCCCGTGCTATCCCATCTACACGCCCGTGCTACCTCGCCTTCACGCTCTTGCCAATTACTCGACCGGACGAACTTGGCAGGATTCGTAAGCCATAAACAAATCGACTGATTAACTGAATCAGTCGACCAATTCATTACTCGATCAGTTAAAAATCGGTCGACCGCTTAACAGAACTGATTGATCGAACCAAAACCCGACCTCAGTATTACTTAACCCAACCGGTTGACCATTCCACAAAATCGGTCGAACGCCCCAATACCCGACCTAAGTATTATTTAACCTGAACCGAGTTGCTCCTTGCGGAATCTGATCGGCCCAAGTTATAGCAATCCATGACCATTTATCACGTTTCTATTGATTCTTGATTCTGACCTAAGTGCTATTTGTTCCTGTTTTGATCGATCACCATTACGATTGGATTAATGACATGTGATCCCACTATAATCCATTTCTGATTTAAGATATGGACCTTTATGCTGATTCATTCTATTATTGATCCAATTGTTCCTACATTTTGAAGAATAACGAATAACAATATTCTAAAATGATTAATAAGTTAAGATGAAAGATGAATAATGAGTTGTCAGTCTATACCAAGTGTCTCATGATAAAAGTTGCTATTTGATCATGATTTGATCATTCATTGACCTGCACAAGACTGTATCATTTCGCTTGGCTTATCCTAAGAATCTAAAGACACCTAAAGTCATCTGAGTTCTAAGCATGATTCAAGATTAAGAAGTATGAATAAGCAAAGTAAGCATAATTCAAGATTAAGAAGTATAAATAAGTAAAGTAAGCATGAACATCAAGTCAAGTTATCATTATTACTTATGTCATGATTATCAAGCATACCATTGATGTCAAACTTATCATGGGTTATATGATCTCTCTGATTATCGATATCTATTGGCTTTCCTTACTCATGATTTATGACGACTACATGTCCAATTTCCTAACTAAGATAAGTATTCGTCATCATTTCTAATTTATACTATTTAAAGTTATGCATTGTACATCTTTATTAGTTTTCCATTAGACTGTAAAACTTACGGGAGGACCTCCTCCCCTGTGTTTGATTTTCACAAAGCCAGGTCAGTGATGGTGTTGAGTTGATGTGCCACGACGAAGTTCAGGCAATGATAAAATCAAATGAACCAAATAGCCTATTTGCCTATTTATATTTATTTTGCATTCATAAAACTCTAAGGTATACTTTATGAGACTTTCGTTTTGAAATGATGTAGTCACTCTTGGACTTTCGCATTTAATGATATCTTCTGCATCTCTTCATTATTCCATCCTTCCATGCTGATGTGTTTTGATTTTTGACCAAGTCATGGTCAATATTATGATTAATATCATAGTGTTTGTAGTATCTTCAGGTTGATCTTCGTCACGTTGCGTTAATTGATTCGGGAGCTTTACATTTCATGGATATTCTCACGAAAATAACAAGGTATGAACTTGGGAGGGACTTTTGCATGTGGCCTGCTGCTGTTGGAGGTGTGATTATCAAGTTAGGATCCATGAACTATTATATGCAACGAGTTAGAACAAATTGTCACAGTTTGTGAATTTTATATTTTGAACAATTTCAATATTGAGTTAATTACATTTGATATGATATTTCTTTGACCCCTTCCTCTACATATTACAATTGAATTTTCTACAAAATATCACAATCAAATGAGTAAATTGCTAACTTAAAGAATGTAAAAAAAATGATGTATACTATCACTAAATTAATCGAAATAAATAAAATGTAATCTCATTTATATGATAGAAAATGCACGCATAAAATAATATCAAGAAATTAGGAGAAATAACTTTTTCGTTGATAAATGTTATTAAAAAATTATAATTTTTCATGTGAAACTTTTGTTTTTCAAACAACAAAATCGCCAAATTATATTTTCACTTTAAAGAAATCATTTCGGACTATTTAGAACATTATTTGATAGATATAAAATAATATAAAAGAAACTTTTATTTCATTTTTCTATTCAATATTACTGTGAATGGATAAATTACACCCAACATCCTTAAACTTCGATATTTTTTCAGTGTTATCTCCAACTTTACTTTGTAACAAAACTGTATTTCATCTTTTAACTTGTTTCACCAAGTCCCTCGTTGACCTATGATAGCTCGTTTTCGAGTTAAAATGTCGACAACTACAATGACTTTCTCTCTCCTTCATGCAATTCCCACGCGGGATCATTAAAAAAATAAAAAGATGCCATCGAGGTGGGTGGACCCCCCAACGCCTGCGCAGAATGCCGACGTGCGCAGGAGAGGGGCCCCGGCCCCCTTCTTCTGCGCTCTCCGGTGCAAAGCGCTGCATGTAGAAGGGGGATCACCCCCTCCCCACCTTCAACGAGGTCGCAGAGGAGGGGGGGCGACCTCGCTCCCTTTTACGCGTGATGCCCTGTGCCATCGTGATGCGTCGATGCACAAGGGGGGGCACCCCCTCTACGGAGAAGCCCTTTGGGCAATGTACCACAACGGATGTGCACCAGCATGCGAGGGGGAGGGGGAGTGTGACCCCCTGCTCTGCGCGTCACCAATAGACGCGCAAAGTGGGGGATCACCCTACCCCTTTTTCACTGCACGTCGACGGACGAAAAAGGGGTCGCCCCTCTCCTTTCGCACGTCGACGGGTGAAGGTGGGGGGGGCCTCCTCTTTCGACGACTTGGGGTGGGGGGCGCCCTCCATCCCCTTCACACCACATGTTGGCGAGCGATCCCCCCTCTGCATGTCGCTGGCGATGCGCAAAGGGGCTTTTCGCCACACGTCAACGAGCGGACCCCCCTCCCCCTTGCGTGTCACCGGCGGCGTACAAAGGGGGTCGCCCCTCTCTCCGTGCTCGAGCGAAGGGGGGGGGGGGGGCGGGGGGCGATCCCCCTTTGTGCATCGTTGGCCACGCACAAAGAAGGGGAGGGGGGCGTCCCACCTCATCGAAGAGAGAGAATATTTGTTTTCATTGACAAATTGCTTGCGCAAAGAAGAGAAGATTGTATCGGAAAAGGTGAAAAAGACATTTGATGAAGTAAGTTAAAAGATGAAAAACAATCTTGTTACAAAATAAAGTTGGAGGAGAACACTAGGAAAGTGCCCAAAGTTAGAGGAAATTTGACGTAATTTACTCTATTATGAATGGAAGTCCATAGTCCAGCTTATATGTGTATATATATATATATATATATGTATGTATATAGTTTTAAGACTATGAGTATATAATAAAGAATGACTCATCCAGCCTTTGCTAGTTAAATTTTCTTCCTGTAACAATATTTGATTTTAAAAATGACTCGCCTTTTTTCATTATATATATATGGGTTTAATATTTATGCTACTTCCTTGATTATATGCTTATTAATCGATTGATGATGAATAATAGATTGATTAATTAAATAAATTTTAATTTACCGTTACTATCTCTTGAGAAAGATAGTATAATCATTTTTCACACACATATATATATATATATATATATATAAGTTTGACATTTGAATATTTTCAATCTACAAAACATAATTCAATCAATAGCACGTTAATAAATGCCATGTGAGGTTTCAATAAGCATAAATTACAACAAATTCAATATGTAATTGTATTCAATTTAACAAATAATACATTATCTAATAGCATCACCAAGACACCAACACCCATATCAATAAAATTATCACCTCTAAATCATCGAAAACAATCACCGAAAAACCACGATAAAATTTCTATAGCTTTAAACATATTCGAAGTGTTGGAATAGTGCTCTTTTTGGGCACATGGGCCGCACATACACGGGGCCCATTAGGATGAGGCACATGTCTGTGTAGACACATCATCATACGCGTGATGGACGCGCGTGATACGTTCTGCCTAACTTGTCGCCCAAGTCTCCCCACCCTATAAAAGGGGACCATAGCATAGGTCCCAAACACATTTTTCGCAGAGGTTCGTCCAGAATACTTGTGTTGTGGCAAAGAGTTTCGTTCCCCAGATGTTCGGTTCCCGATCCCGAGGTGCAAGTGCGTTCGTCAATAGTTCGTGGGAAAGCTCCGACGATCCGCTTCCGCTGCAAGAGGTATTCCACAACCTCTATAATTTATATTTGATATAAATTCCAGCATTGGTATCAAAGCTTTTTTAGGTTTTTCTCGAACTCGTGATTGCGCCGAAAAAATAATATTTGTTATTATTTGGGATCTGCGCACCTCAGTTGTATGACCACAACTAAGGGACAAAATAGAGTTTATCATCACAAATATATTATGGAAGAACCTAGACCATAATATATTTTTCGGATTTATTTTAATAATTTTTGGTGAAATTTTCGGATTTTTTTTTTCATAGGTTGCAAGAAAAAAAAGAAAAAAAAAGAAAATCGTTCCAACAGGCACACGACCCACTGGAAGGCCCAATTTTGGTGTAAAAGAGTTGCACATATAATAAGTGGCAATTGGGCTGGCTGAAAGGCCCAATAAATAGTTTTTTTTCTTTTCTGATTTTCGCCAATTTTTTTAAAATAATTCGAAAATAGAAAATATCTATTATAAAATATCAAAAAATCAGGAAAAATTTGTTATTTCCTCAGAAATTTTTCTGTAATATTGCATGCAATTTAATGTTATCAAAAGAAAATCATTTGTTGATTTAAAATATTAAATTATTAGATTTGCATGTCAATAAATGTGTTATCATGCATGAAATAAATATCTTCATTTATGAAATATTTATTTCTATGATTAAAATTTTGACTATGTGTTAAAATCAAATTGGTATGTCCAATCTTGTTAAGCATGATAATTTGCCTTGAATTTCAAATTAATTTGAAATTGATTAAATTAAAATTAATTCCTTTTGTGAGAATTAATTAAGATGACGATATTAATTTTGGCCATGTGCTGAAATACATGTTTCATGCAAAGCCTATGATAAAATAATTAGTTGGTCTAATTATACAAACTATAGGTAATTAAAGAATACATGAAATATAGGTAGTTCTTTTGTAGAATTAAGGCACCTTGATATTCAAATATTGTCACAATAACCAACGTCTTTCTGTTGAGTGGTGCGTGACCTGAAATGCATGTCTAGAAAGGTTCTGGGGAACTGGCCTAGTGCATGGTCAATGCAGTATCCAGAAATAGGGTTGATGTGTGACAGTGGAAACACAATTTTTTCTAATGTGATGTCGAGGTGAAGGATAGTGCACGGTTATTTAATTGGTACCCATCGGGAAAGAGCTCTCATTGGACTGGTCCTGATTGTCCTGGTCATATTAGAAATAATTTGGAGCATCACACGAAATGAATTTTTGGTGATTTTGAATTATAAGTTGATTCAAAATGAATAGAGTAGAAAATTTTGAATTATGTGTTGATTCAAAATTCAATCATTTAAATAAAATTTTGTCGCATTGTTAAAATAATGAATAATAATATTTCTTAGAGATAGTGGGAGATGAGTGGGAGTCCAACAACCTGTCGATGTCACTACTTCATTAATATTATTATTTCATTTTTTTATGTTATTTGCAGACAAAATTAAAACACGTATAACACTGATTTCTCCTAATTTTTTTGTGACCAAACTAGACCGTGGATTCCAAAATAATAATTACTGACCTGGACAAGAATGAGAAGCTCAATGGCGACAATTATGATATTTGGCACCGTAAGGTCCAATATCTTCTAGAAGAACAAGAAGTCTTGAAGACCATTAACCCTGTTGTCACTGAACCTGCACCCGAACATAATGCCCAATGCTAGAGGGACATGGAGGCCTATCAGGCCTGGACAAAAAAGAATCGTATTGATTGCATTACGTTGTTGAGCACGATGAATAACTCCTTGCTGTGCGAATTCGAAGTCTATAAGACAACATTCGAAATGTGGGCGACGCTCCACACTAAGTATGGGGTCACTACGACCACCAAGCGCCCGATGCTCACGGTCAAGTTTGACTCTTATCGGAAGCGACCAAATCATACGATGAGGGAGCATATCTAGGAAATGTCTAACGTGATTCGTGAACTCAAAAGTGCGATACAAGTGCTCGATAACGAGCAACAGGTGTAAGCTCTGATCCGCTCTCTTTCAAAAAGTTGGGAATATATGCATTGTAATTTGATGCACAACGAATGTGTCAAAACTTTTGACCAAGCTGCTCGCCACATTAAAAATGGAGGATCAGGCCCTACAAGCCATGAATCAAACCTCTGAAGCATTAGTTGCTGACAATGGTGGATAAAGAGCTGGTTCTCAATTCAAGAGAAAAAGGTCGCATAAGTCGCAACCAAATAATAAGAGCGAAAATGCTGGACAGAAGAAAGTCCAAGGCCACCAGCACAAACGTGACGGCAAAGTAGACATGAATAAAGTAAAGTGCTACAATTATAGCAAATGTGGTCACTTTGCTCGTGATTGCAGACAAAGAAGGTTTGTTGTGACCACAATTCTTTTTCTTATGTCTCAAGTTGTGCCTTAATTGCTGAAACTTATCTTTCGTGAATTGCAGATTCAGGAACCACCGACCATGTAGCGAGAGATCGCGAGGTCTTCATGGAATTTCGTCGAATAAGTGCGGAAAATAAATGGATTTACGTTGGAAACAATGAAAGAGTTGAAGTTAAAGGCATTGGATCGTACAAGTTAGAACTTCGCAACGGCCAAATACTTTACCTTCACGACGTTCTATATGCTCCAACTTTTAGACGAAATTTACTTTCTGTGTCATCTTTAGACAAACTTGATTATGTAATAAGTTTCCAGATGAAACAAATGACAATATCTTATGACAATGTTCTTCTATGCAATGGTTTTCTCAATAATGACTTCTATGTTTTAAATATAGCATCTGTTGCTAATAGTTATTTTTTTATATCATCTATTGATGTGAATGATAGTGCCAACATTTGGCATGCCAGACTAGGACATATTGGTCAAGATCGAATGAATAAACTTGGTAGAGAATACCTCTTGGGGTCTCTCGCAAAAGTTGATCTTTCAACATGTGAGGAATGTCTAACTGGTAAGAAAATAAGAACACCATTTGGGATGAGAAAATGCACCGAGTACCCATTATAATTAATCCATTCATGCATATGTGGTTCGATGAATGTTCACGCAAGACACGGTTTCTCTTATTTCATCACATTTATTGATGATTATTCACGTTATGATGTTGTATACTGAATTTCTTATAAATCTAAAGCATTGAATTATTTTGTACGATTCATGAACATGACAGATAATCAAGTGGATCGCAAGATTAAAGCCTTACGAACTGACCGTGGACGTGAATATATATCTGACTTATTCAAAAAGTTATGTGATGAAAAATGTATAGTTAGGCAACTAACAGTATCGAGAACTTCACAACAAAATGATGTTGCGGAAAGACGGAATCGTACCTTATTTCACATGGTCCGATCCATGATGACGCAAGTTAATCTCCCAATTTCGTATTTGAGAGACACATTATTGACTGCAGTCTACATTTTAAACCGTGTACCATCGAAATCCATTTCTACCATACCTTATGAACTTTGGACAAGTTGAAAGCCTAACCTTAGTTATTTGCGCCATTGGGATTGCACAGCGTATGTTCTAAATAACTCTCATAAGTATGGGAAGTTGGATCCTAGAGGACAGAAATGTATTTTTATAAGATATTATGAAACCTCTAAGGACTATGTATTCATAGGAGAAAGAGAAGATTGTACGGTAATAGCAATCGAAAGTAGAGATGTGACATTCATAGAGAACGAATTTCCTAAGCAAGGCGAGATAAAACAAGGGATTTCTCATGGATGTAGAGGAAGATCCTGAATTGACGGCTCAAGCAGATCAACCAGTTGGGGAGTTAGTCTCATCTATCCCACAGCTTGATCTGAGTGGGAGATATTCACAATCGTCAACTGATGATCAAAATGAAAGTTCTCTTCGACGGAGTACTAAAAAATATGTTTCGCGCCGACGTTTTGAAATCGAAGGGCTGCATTAATATGGACCACACGAAGTCAACATAATAGGTGTTGAAGATGAACTTAAGCAAAAATCTATCAAAGAAGCTCTCTTGTCCCCAGCTAAGGAAGAATGGATTAAGACAATGGAAGAAGAGTTAGGATCCATGCAGAAAAATCAAGTCTGGGACTTGGTTGATCTTCCGCTAGGCTGTAAGGCAATTGGGAACAAATGGGTTCTCAAAATTAAACGTGGCGTAGATGAATCAATTAAGAGATATAAATCCCGTATAGTGGCGAAAGGTTTCACCCAATCTACGGGTGTTGACTATGAAAAAACTTTTGCACCAGTCGTAAGGTTTGCTTCAATTCGCCTAATATTTGCTATAGTCGCATATATGGACTTAGAATTATATCAAATGGATGTAAAAACCGCATTACTCAATGGAGAACAAGATGAGAAAATTTACATGGAGCAACCTCAAGGCTTCATTGTAAAATGAGAAGAGCGCATAGTTTGCAAGCTGCGTCGGTCCATTTATGGACTCAAATAATTATCTAGACAGTGATATCTAAAATTTTATCAGTCATTCATTTTGTACGATTTTAATATGATTGAAGAAGATCACTGTGTGTATGTTCATAAGTTCGAGGATAATTTTGCTATCTTGACGTTATATGTCGACGACATTCTAATAGCTGTAAATAATAGAGACTATATCATTACCATTAAGCAATGGTTGTCCTCCATGTTTGATATGAAGGACATGAGTGAAGTAGCATACATACTGGGTGTGAAAATCTAACGTGACCGTTCCAAATGACTCCTTGCCTTGTCGCATGAATCATATATAAAAAAGGTTTTGGAACGATTTCGCATGGATGACTGTAAACCCATTGACACTCATATTATGAAAGGCGAGGTTTTAAGTTTGGACATGTGCCCAAAAACTCCAGAGGAAAAAAAGAAAATGTCCAATGTTCCTTATGCGAGTGTGGTCGGCAGCCTGATGTACTCTATGATGTGTACTTGGTCGGACATATATTTTGTCGTGGGTCTAGTTAGTTAATATCAGGCTAATTCAGGATGCCAACACTGAAAAGCGATGAAGAGAATTATGAAATACCTCAAGGGTACTGCAGATCTTGCACTGTACTATCATGGAGGAAGTCTACAACTTGTTGGATTCACCGATGCCGATTGGGCTAGTGACGTTCATGAACGTAAATCCACCTCCGGATACACTTTATTACTCAGCAATTGTGCTGTTATTTGGAGTAGCAAGAAACAAGATTGTGTGGCACTGTCAACTATGGAGGCTGAATTTATAGCTTATTCAGTGGCAGTACAAGAGGCCTTATGGCTTAAGAGATTCATTCAAAACCTGATGATTTCTGAGAATGCAATGAAGAAAATGATTATCCACTGTGACAATTAAGCAGTCATAGCTTATGTGAAGGACGAGAAATACCATTGTAAAGAAAAGCATATCGACACAAAGTACAAATTTGTACGAAATGAAGAAGTAAAAAAGGAGATTTCAATTGAGTACATATCAACGCACAAAATGGTTGCTGATCCATTCACTAAGCCATTGCCAAGAGAGGCATTCTTAAGACATATAAATGCCTTTGGGCTGCGTAGATTATAAATGTAATGATGTACTCAAAATTTTCAATGAATAAAAGATTATTTTTTTTATAAATTCATTGTTGTGAAGTTTGTTATGCACGTGAAAAGTATGTCGATCAGGTCTAGATTTGTTCACTCACACGAACAAATGTTTCCGACGCTCACGAAGATAGCGAGCGGAATGAACTATGTGAATCATAGTGTGATTTAACAATGGTTTTAGTAACTCATTGTCGCCTGATTTAGAGAGAGAGGCCATATGCAAGATTCAAATTTGGCGCTATTGATTAGCGAGTAATTTGAAAACTCGGATCAGGCGCTAACTTTTAGCACCTGGACTTAAATATGTGCGGTGTGTAATTAAACAGAGTTAGACATATGCTCCTTCAGTGGGAGTCTCCACCACAGTACTTGTGTTTAGTACCAAGTATGCAAAGTCGACCTAGAGAGACATGATGAATTGATTAGTTCAATGGTCTTCATGGTGTGAGTCCCTGACAGATGTTTTATCTGCACGTGCCCTTGGACTCTTGACTATGTATTAAGGAAAGGAATTAATACTTGCTACTTTAGCATGGTACTCAAAGGTGAAAAATAAAGTAGCCTGACGAGCCATGTCTAGGAAAGCAGCTAGTTCACTACTAAAAGATATGAGGACGAGATAAAGAACTGTTATGAGCTACATAAAGCTTTCGCATACAATTGGTCAACTATTTTTTTGAAAATAGTGCATGTGAAAGATAGTTACCGCGGAGCAAGACATGTGTTGTCTTAGCTATGCTGCAATACATATTTATGACATAATGAGTTATATTATTTGAGCATTTGTTGGCTCATATGTGAGCTATCATGAATCCCTAACGAGCATGACATACGCTCTAAAAATAGTTGAGCGATTGAACCAAAACATGTATCTTTCTAGCTCCTATAAAGAAGCGTGATTGTACTTGTGGGTCGCATGGTATATTTATAAATTTTGGATAAACGAAAGTACAATATCCAATGCGGGCAAGTGGGAGATTGTTGGAATAGTGCCCTTTTTTGGCACATGGGCCGCACATACGCGCGACCCATTAGGGCGAGACGCATGCCTGTGTAGACACATCATCATACGCGTGATGGACGCGCGTGATGCATTCTGCATAACTTGTCGCTCAAGTCTCCCCACCTTATAAAAGGGGACCATAATATAGGTCCCAAACACACTTTTCGTAGAGGTTCGTTCAGAGTACTTGTGCTGTGGTAAAGAGTTCCGTTCCTCAGATGTTCGATTTCCGATCCCGAGGTGCAAGTGTGTTCGTCAAAAGTTCGTGGAAAATCCCCGACGATCCACTTCCGCTGCAAGAGGTATTCCGCAACCTCTAGAATTTATATATATTATAAATTCCAACACCAAGAATGTTGAATCATTTTTTTTTAATTTGGAAACGTTCCATGTTACCATTTCACTCCTATTTTTAGGTGGAATAAGAACGATCTCTTTCCCCACCGATAAAATATTCCATGATGAACTGAAAATATGTTTTTTCTATTATAAAAAAATCTAAAAAAATAGAAATTAAAAATAAATATGTAGATCGATTATTAGAACCATCACTAAAATAAATAAAAATTTTCTCTTTTTACGAGTTAAAAGTAAAGCACATAAATGAAAGTATTTAATGCTTGTCCTCCCTAGTTGTGAAGGGAGGACCGTCCTGCCTAGCTTCTCTGTCGTCCGATGCACAATCAACGGTATGAAAAAATTGTGATTCTAAGGCGCGGTTCGAGCGGAAAAGCCACAAGCGATTTGAAGACATGATGAAGCTTCGTGAATAGTTCTCCATGTTTCGGCGACGAGGAGGATCATGATGCGCAGCAAAGAGCAGCACCTCGTTTTGAATGGCGACCAGGAATCTAGGGTAGCAATGCAAGGTGGCACATGCAGTAGCACTCGACAGTAGCAGTCCACAGCGACATCTGTGCTTGGCAGCGACAACAATACATGGTGGCACGGGCACCAACAGTTGCTGCTCCTTCTCCATGTTCGACATCTGGACATAGGACGGCGCTGAAAACATCAGCAACGCTGCGAACGGATTGACTCCTATTGGCTCAGCGGTGGTGTTGTGGTGTCAGTAACGCAACATCGGCTATGCCATGGGAGGCCGACGTCTCGCGCTCCCACACCCCGCGTGCCCCTGCGCCACGGAAGCTGCTGCTGAAGCCTGCACCTAAGTGCACATGCTGTCCAGAAGCATCATATTGAAACCACTGGCGCCTCTCCGAACGCCTCCCATTTCAGCGTCGTGTGTTGATCTGTCGGATGAGGTGCCAACACTTAGTCAAACGAGGTGCCTTCTCCGAGCAATTCCATCTGCGGGGACCATCGCGATTCTTCGTTCGTGTGAGAAAAATTACTTGACCCGGCAGCAGCGATTGGTGGTGGCAACGCTCAGCGGCATCAAGGATCGATGGCGGTAGCGATGGTGACAGCAGCGATCCGCGATAGGCGGTAGCAATGATTGACGATGTTCGCAAGGGAGCTTTCCGAACTGAACCAGATCACAGATTTTTTGTCTAATGCACACTGGAGTAGATCAGTTGTCCATTCTGCATCAGACGATTGATAAATTTGGCAGGACGGTCCTCCCTTTATAAATAGGAGGACAAACATTAAACCCTAAATGAAATTATTCTTAAAATATTTTGAAAGTTTTATTTTCGGACTAATTTGTCCCCTTCCTGCAATGTTTTATGTTCTTTTTTTAGACCTCATTTTGAAAGTTTTATCTTACTTTTTACAAGTTTAATTTACTGTCGCCCCAACAAAATTCAGTTCCACAACGTCCACATTTCGAACCGATTCCACCTCCTATAAAAATACCAATTTTTAAACCAAAGAAACAAATAAAACCAACAATTTCTTTTTGGCTTCTTCTTGCAACAGTCGGGCAGCTCCACGTTAATATACTTTTTTTTATTTGCCCCATTTCTTCTGCCGTCCACTTCTGGTCTCCCGTTTTCTTCCAAAACCCTCTGCCCGTTTGATCCCTCGATTTCGAAACCCTTGTCCGATCCACCGGAGGAGATTAGGAGAAGCGGGTTTTTTCTCAACGTCGGAGTAGGCGGCGGTTCGCCTATCGATCCCTCGATTACGCGTTCAGTTGGTCTGGCGGAAGTTGTGGATTTGGGATCGATCGGTTCTTTTGTTGCTGGATTTGAGCTCTGGTATTGGGGAATCTGGTGACGGTTTTGGCGTTTTTCTTGTCGCTGGGCGGATCAGAACCCTAATCTTCTCTCCGGCTTTGGGTTCTTCCGTTGGATTTGAGCTTTTGAGAGCTCGGGAATTGGCTGCTCTTCGCAGGGACATTTTGTTTGTGAATTTCCTTTTGTTTGGCGAAGAAGATGAGTACTAAAAGGGAGGAGGAGCGGAACGAGAAGATCATTAGGGGCCTCATGAAGTTGCCTCCCAACAGGAAATGCATCAATTGTAATAGCTTGGTAAATCTGTAACCTTTCCCGGTTCTGGATAAGCTTTCAATAGTTTAAGTCTCGTTGATTATGATTTTCTCAAGTGTTTCATGCACCCACACTTTACCACGTTGCTCTTTCTTGACTCAGGGACCACAATATGTATGCACCAACTTTTGGACTTTCGTCTGTATGACTTGTAGCGGAATCCAGTAAGTATTTCATTTTCTGTTTTTTTACATGTCAATATGTTCTATCAGCTGATTCTGATATCGTGGAAATGGTCTACTTCACCTATTAAAAAACGTCTACTTGAGAGAAGATATAGACTAAGAATATGAGATATGATACGTCTGTTAATTCTTTTTAGTCCTGGAGAAATAAGTTAATGAGCTGCAGCTCAGCTAATGTTGCCTAGATAATTAGTTGCAGGTTAATCATCTTAATGTAAATCATCACCTTTCAATCACTTCATGTTAGTAACTTAAGGATTAATTATTCTAGGACTAATTTCCTAATGAAAAATTTTCTTTTTTGAAAGAGGGATATGATGACTTTAAAGTAAAATGGCCATCTGCGTGTATTAAATTTGGAGAATGAAGCATACAAGTTTGTATGTGATGGCTACCCAATGCAGGCGTTGTTCAATCAATTATCCTCGAGTAAGGACAACCACTTAATTTTGAGCATAAATGTAAAGAAAGTATGCAGATTAGAAGTGTCGGGCATGATTAACCTCTATAAAAGAATTATGAAAATATATAAAAAGCAACAAAATGTGTTCAAACAGAAGCTGATTGAAAAGATAGAACACACAAGTCAGAGGCGCTTGAATGCTTGAACTTCGTTCATGCCAACCCAATAATTAAAAGCACCCCATACAATATAGAATACTCAATTGAAAAAGTAAGGCCTTCACACACACACACACTTTTTTTTTCTTTCGTCAAGGAAGTTATTTCTTTTATCAATGGAGGTCAAGTTGGGTTGGATTCTAGAACATTTAGATGGATATGAAATTGGAACTGAAATTCACAAAACATATTCCTTGTGGGAACAGCATATTATAAGGCTATCTTAGTCGATCGTCCATATTAAAGCAAAGTTCTATAATGGTATTTGTGGGGTAGATATGGGAACTTATGGAGGGATTCAGTAAGACAGACCTAAATGAATGAGGACAATGGTTGATGGAAGAGAAAATATTCCACATGTATTAATTGAAGATATTGTGTATGATAGAGTGGAATGAGTAAAAAGAATCCAGCTAGCTTTGTAGTGTGGTTGAGATACCATGATGGTTTTCAGATATATATATATATACACACATATACATATGTATATATATATGTGTGTATTATATATATGTATATATCGGATGACAACCCAACTGGTAGTCATCCTTTTCCTTCTAAAAAAAAACATTTGAGATAGTTAATCCTGTGGTCATAATTAATGACGTCGAGACCTTTTAACATGGATGGACTGATCTCGATATTCCTGCTTAATTTAATGACATCTTAGATTGATTCTTGTCTTTCTACCACATTTGGGTTTATTGTCAAGTAAACTCTTTTTATTTCATTGTCAAGTAGTCTCTTTTAGTTCAAGGTCAAGTAAACTCTTCACCCATATGCTTTCATCAGTTTGATTGTTCTTACGCAGTCCCTGTCTTCTCTTGAGCTGTTATTTGATGATTGATTTCTGTGTGTTTGCTTATACTAATGAGTTTTCATTATGACTTTTCCCCTACCACTCATGCCAATGTTTTCTTAGAATCAGAGATGTCAAACTTGCCAACAAACGAAAATTTTTTGAACAAGGTTCTGATTTCTTGTTTCCTGTGAAACCGTCCTACTAATCATGGCCTATTATTTATTCTCATTGAAAAAAAAATACATTTTCAATATGTTATTTTTTTGAGGAGGAAAAGGATGACCACCAGGTTATGTGGTTGATTTTCAATATTTTTTTAATCTCTTGGCATATGCAAATTTTTAAATCTGATTTTTGGATCTTTAGATAAGTTCACTAAGAGTTGTGGATGGAAGCAAAACAATGAGATATGTAGGTTTGGTTGAAACCATTTTTCTGAAATAATGTTCTTTTTTTCATTTTCCTTTGTTTGGTAACTAGGAACTTTTTTTTAAGGGAATATTTTACAGGTGACATAAAACTCAATACAGGTTAGGAAGAGCAACTTTTTCAACTGATAACTTTTGAACTTTGGAAATATCTTTTCCTTTTCAAAAGACGTGATAACATTTTCCTCAACTCAAATTAATATGATTACCTTTTGTTATAAAATTAAGTATGAAAATACTTTTTCAACTCTTTTGTTGATATAAACCAATTACAGGAAAATGGATCTCAATAAACAAATTTCATACCTTATTTTACTTCAAACAAACACGATCCTAGTCTCTGATTTTGCAATGGAAAAAATGGAGTTTGCAATGGAATTCCAAAAATTCAAATGTCTTATTATCCTCTTCCAGAAAAAGGATTAGGAGATTTATTTGCAACTCTCCTAAGATTTTGGCTGAACTTGATGTAAACCTTCTTCTCGTTAATGCAGTCGCGAGTTTACTCACAGGGTTAAGTCAGTATCTATGGCTAAGTTTACCACACAAGAAGTTGAAGCTCTCCAACAAGGCGGAAATCAAGTAAGGATGACTGCTATTAAACTTTTCTAGCTGGGGCTGAGTTTTCTGTTTTTTACTATTATCTCATTGTCAGTGGCTTGCAGCGTGCCAGGGAATTATTTCTGAAGGACTGGGACATGCAGCGAATGAGGTTGCCTGATAACAGGTAACGAATGAGGAACCTATCAACTGGAGATGTACATGTCCTAGTACTTTTAACAGTTTAGCAACTACCTTATGTTTTTTTATCATGTTACAGCAATGCTGAAAAGATTAGGCAATTTATAAAGGATGTTTATGTTAGTAAGAAGTACTCTGGGGGAAGCTCTTCTAACAAGCCTCCTAGAGACACGGAGGTAATCCTATTTACCAATAATTATATCTTGTTTGTTTTTATTTCCCATGCTGCTACTTCTTTTTACTTGCAATGTTCATGATCTGAGCAGAACATGAAAAATCATGAAGATCAGAGGAGAGCTAGTTCGTATCATTCTTATTCTCAGAGCCCTCCTTATGACTATCAATATGAGGACAGACGTTACGGTAAACAACCAGGCATGCTTTCTAGAAAGCCTGGTTCAGACCGAGTTCAGTATGAAGGGAAGATCCCGAGCTTCATATATAGCCCAGGACGTGTAAATGCTGAAGATCGATTTGCAAATGAGGGTTCTGGTTCTAGGATGTCAGACTTCTCTGTGTCCAGTGCAGGTGACACATTTAGGTTTGATGGCTTGTCGCCCAATTCTCATGATGCTGGATACTTCAGTCCTTCGTCAAACCAGTCACGAGATATCATTGTAGAAGAGAACAGACCCCAAATTGCTCATAGATACCCCGAGGCTGGTATGAAGAATTTAGATGGCATCCCACGTCCAAAGGTTATTGAATATGTTTTTATTCTAAATGCCAAACATATTCCACTGAGATTGTATTCTCCTGAACCAACATAATTTGTGGCTGACTAATTTCTTCTTGATGTGTTCAGAGGACGGCATCTTCAGGCAGCTTTGGTTCCTCTGATAGCAACCCAATTTCTCATCGATCAGTAGATTCAGTGGGAAACATTGATGTTATTCTGGAGCCTGTGCATTCTAGTGGAATCCAGCAAAATGTTACATCTGTACACCACAATGTTCTGCCAACTCCTCATCATTCGACAAGCCAGGAGCAATTTGCTCTGCCAAATGGACAACCACCAAGTGTTTCATATCCATCAATGGATTTGTTTGCCGATTTCAATAATCAACCTCCATCAAATAGCCTTTTTGAACAGAAACAACCATCTTCGGCGCATTCCACAAATCTAGATCTATTCAGCCAGGCACATGCACAAACTCCAAATGTTTCTTCTCCATCCCTAGATTTGTTTGCAAATTTTGTTAATGAGTCATCATCTACGAGCCTTTTTGAACAGAAACCATCTTCAGTTCCAGTGCCACAAAATGAAGGATGGGCTACATTTGATTTACCACAGCATACAGGAGTTGGTACAATAAAGCAAGGAAGTTCTGCTGTTATGCTTTCCGTTAATGATGCAACAAGAGGGACTATGGATGTATCAAAATATCCAATAAATGACAGGGAAGGATCTTCAATCCAAAATTCTGTGACAGCCGGAAATTTGTCTCTGACATCTGGTCAGTGGAATGTACCTGTGCATGAGGACAAAAGATCGACAATGCAAGATAGTTCCCAGGTATAGAAATATTTTTTGTCTGTGAAATATTTCTCTTTTCCTGTGCTGCTAATTAGTATAAATATAGCTACTTTCATCACATCAAGTTCAAGATTACTGCATGATTTAGTAACAAGAGGATCTTATTTTGCCTGAAGTTATGCTAAGTTTTTACTATTTGCAGTTATGGAATGCCTTCGACAATTCAATTGGTGAGATGCCTCCTGCATCGGTTGTAGCTCCGACATCAGATAATAAGTTACAGGATCTGTTGCCCAAACCTGCATTTGGTGACTTGTTTACTGGGAAGAAACTTTTAGAGGTGCTTCTGTGCCCACTGTTTTTTGTTTCTCATGTCCTGGATGTGCCCCCTCTTTCTCAATCTGTTTAACTTTTTTCAACTACAGGTTCCCAGTATGGATGGGTTTCAAGACTCAATTTTGAATGCTGATGCTGTGGCTTTCAATGTGCCTTTGAATGCTGTTGCAGTATCACCATTTGCTTCATCAGTTACACCTATAGTGGTAGGTAACTTGCATGTTTCTCTTAAGATGCAAATCGTCGACCGATGATGCTTACATTTTTTTAATGTTTTATTCAAGTAATATATTAGTTGAAACCTACTGAACAAAATATTTTTTGAAATCAGCTTCCAATTTCTTTTTCCTTTGCAGTAATCGTGCAAGTGAAGCTTATGGGTCTCCGTAGGTTTTGCCTAATAAGTTTTATGCTTGATTGTTGTTTGGTAGTGGATGAGTTGTACACTTGTACCATTCATGGACTTTGAGGTGCCAACTGAACATGTATGAATATTACTGGAGCAAGAGGGGCTTTGATCTGTATGATCAATAATAAAAAAAAACATTAAGGGAGATTGTGTCCTACTTCTTTTATCACATAGCACAATGAGGTTTTGTCTTGGACAATTAAACATCCATCACAAGTATGCATTCACACTTTGGTGATATAAACCCATATGATCTTTATGGTTCATGCCTTGAAGATCTTTGGATGCTGTGCGGGGTTTGGTCCAGTTTACTTACCCTACTAAAAAAGGAGACCTCTTATAGACAGCTTCTGTTTGTTGTTTACTGTATTTTCTTTGCAAATGATTCTGTTATATAATGCAAACCAAATAACCATGCACACAAGTTCTGGGGACGTCATTATTATCTAATTTTTATCCCTTGTTTTCTAAGATGCTGCCTTGTTCTATTTACAGGAAGGCAATACCCAGGTTCAAAAGTCGACAAATCCTTTTGATGACACAGACTTAGATCCAAGCAATGCGGTATGTTGTGTTTTATCCCTTCCATTTTTCTGTAATTGCAATATTATTGTCTAGGGAACCTTGGTACTCATAAATGTTACACGAAAACCATGCACATAATCTCCTTTTGAAGAGGCGAAAGACATCTTAGAGTTGTGTGATTGGGATCAAAGTTATTGGGAAATGAATTCATGTGCATACACCAGTGATGACTCACTCAATGTTGTTATATCAATAGCAAACATAAACATTCATCATGATTCTTGACTGACTAGTTTAAGGATCTTCAATAATGCAGCAACTTTAATTTGAGTTTTAGTTACTATGCATTTTTCAACCTTGACCATACTTGCATTTGATATGTCCTGTAAGAAATCTTGCTATTTAATTTGTTAAAAAGACATGTTATGAGAAGTTTATTTGATGTTTGACAATCTTGTACTTTTGTAGAGCTGTGGATTATGCTAGGTCTTGTTTAATGTCTGATAGTAGTTTTTTTTGTCGCTATTATACAATTATAACATGATCCTTACATACGCATATACTACTTATTCATTTATTGTCATGAGAAGCTTGTAAATGTAAGTTGTAAAATAATTTATGATTAAACTACATTAATCTATATATATTCGAAATAAATGTGCTCCATTTTTGTAGAAGGTAATTTATTCTAAAAAATAACTTCCTAAATGTTGTTTTTTTGTGAGCAATATGTTTGTATGAAAGCAATCTGTATGAAACTTACTGAAAAACTATCTACTAAAACATTGTGAGCAAAGTGTTTGTTGCTTTAGAGAAAAACACAAAGAGTACACCAAATGCAACTTATGCATTCTAACTTGTGGAATGCTTTGTCGGTAGCAGGAGACTTAATCCAACTTCATATTCCTGAGCGCAGGACACGAGTAAATTTGCTACTTCTGAACTATCTGCACGTTAGAGTTATATATATATATATATTGAGAATGTGATACAAACTAAAAATACAACTACAATAAAACTAGGATACCTATTATTAGTAGTAAAAGTTCAAGAATCTTAAACACAATTACTGTTAATAACTTGTTAATTCGAGATGACAAATCTCCATAAGTCCGTATGGAGTGGACCAAACTTCAAAGCTCCCCTAAATCTAAAACCCGTGCATGTATTTATAACATGTAAATACAAATATAACTAACTACCCACTACTTTCTTAACCAGTCACTAACTCATACAACTTCTAACTACCCACTACTTAATTAACTAGCCACTAACTAATACAAAGTGGTATCTTATCAGAATGCTAGAATATTTGTACTGTGGGAAGGTTCCATCAATATCTAGATGTACAAATGGCCGCAATGGTTGCTCTCAATGTTATCAAAACTGGACCGGACCAGCCGGTTCAACCGCGAATCGGCCGACAATCTGGTTCGGTTTGATATGAAAACCGTTTTTGATGTTGAACCGGCCAAAATCAGTTGAACCGGCCGGTTAAACCGGGCCGGTTGAACCAGGCCGGTTGAACCGGTTCAACACGGTTCAAATCAAGTTTTGAAAAATAAAATTTAAAAAATGATAAAAATAGGAAAGTTAAGAAAGAAAAAAGGAAAGGAATATAAGAAAGGTAAAAAAAGGAGAGAGTATGATATGTATAAAATTAAATTGGAATTGAAATAGAAAAGGTAAGTATTCAAAATTGATTAACATTAAAATGACAAATTATTAAAGGGCACAAATAAAGGAAATAAAAAGGAAAGTGTTAAAGAAAAAAGAAATAAGAATAATTTAGGATAAAATTTATTAATATAGCATCTAGCATTAATAAATAATAGATACTACAACAACAACAAAGCCTTATCCCACTAGGTGGGGTCGGCTAAATGAACATGGATCAACGAATGAGCGGAATGGCGTTGTATGATCCATGTAGCCGACCCCACCTAGTGGGATAAGGCTTTGTTGTTGTTGTTGTAGTACAATATTCATATATTATATCATACAACTTATATTATATCCTTATAATTATTCTAAATAATATTATTTTAATAAAATCCGGTTCAATCCGGTCGAACCCGGTTGGACCAGTCCAACCGCGACCCAGTAAGAAGTCCGGTCCGGTTGCCGGTCCGGTTATGAAAACATTGGTTGCTCTTCTTGTTGGTAGAAGTTAACAGTTGCTAACTAACCCTCTGAAAATAAAATGATCGCTAACGATTATTTCCTAATTTAGTACTGCATCTTCTATTCTTTTTTTGAGAGGACATCTTCTATTACTTTCAAGTTATGGCCAACACTTTCACAAAAAAATGCCAATAATCACTCTTCAAAAAGTGGCAGTAATGTCGAGGATCTTGTATGTAATTTCTTTTTTGATTGCCTTGCAATACACAGTATTTCTATGTTTGACTCAATTTGGGTACATACAACAACAACAAAGCCTTATCCCACTAGGTGGGGTCGGCTCGTTGATCCATGTTCATAAGATTCGACAGAATTTTATGCTGGCTGTCGGGGCCTAACACAACCCTTCTCCTTTATCCGGGCTTGGGACCGGCTATAAAATATAGATCTGCAAATTTACCATGCCTCATTTACAGTATTGCTAAGATTTTATCATTTTTCCTTATTCAGTTTTTGGATATGGGCTCTCTGGATGCTGCCTTACCAAATTCACATGTGACAAGTGATTACCTTGCTGGCTTAACTCAGCCGTGGTATTCTCAAAACCCAGGAGGACCGTTCATGCCTACCTTTTCTGAAGGTACTAATTTGTATTCTGAGTTGTCTTATCATCCTTGTCAAACTGTTTAATTTTGTTAAATTCATAATTAAACGCTATCTGGATTTGTTGCCTTCAGGAGGACTACAGTATGTGGCTGGACAGTCACCAAATTTGGAGCTGCCGTAAGTGTTTCTTGTATACTCATAATTTACAACATGGATGCTGTTTCATGTAACAAAAATATATGATAATATTTGCAGGAGCGTGCCCCAAGATCCTGTGTCATCACTCGGAAACAATCCCTTTGACTAAATCCTGGTGAAAATTCTGGGTATGATGACAAATTAGCTCGTGTCCTGGGGTCATGGGTCCTTCTCTGGAGTACCAGTGGTTATTTGTTCATGGTTATGTGTGATAAAATCAATTTCAAATGATGATCAAAGAAAGTTCAGAGAAACTTTTGAACCCTACATTTTCTTGGGTTCTATCTTTGTGTGTCTGCATGGGAACGAGTAGAAGATTGCTAATGGTGTAGAATCAGAAGATGAAAGTCTGCACGAAGAAACTGCATATGTACTATGACTTTGCGTCAGCGGGCAAAGTTGATATTCTCAGAGGTGAAGAGCATTTGTCTGAAATTCTTGGCTGTGCTTAATTCTCAGCAATTCAGTTCCTTTGCAGCAGTCCCCACACTTCAACTCGAGAGACAGTCTTGTAGAATTTATTATTTTACCCTGTAGTCTCTGCATTGTCAATGGCCATTCTTTTAAGTGGTCAGGCATAGGCTTTCTTAATACGATGGAACCGTAAGAGTTATCATACGTGCCTGTAAGAGATCCTTTGTAGACATTTGAGAGTGCTTTTGCGTGTTTTCTCTCCTGCCGATTAGGTTGAATATCATTTTGGAGGGATTATGGCTGTCTTTTTTTTTTTTCATTATGTTTTATAGCCGGTCCCAAGCCCGGATAAAGGAGGAGGGTTGTGTTAGGCCCCGACAGCCAGCGTAAAACCCTGTCGAATCTCATGAACATGGATCAACGAAAGAAACGTATGATCCATGTAGCCGATCCCACCTAGTGGGATAAGACTTTGTTGTTGTTGTTGTATGTTTTGAATAATAACTTGCTCGATCATGTGATTTGTTTTGCGTGCTTGTTTGGAGATGTTCTACCTTATATACAGTTTTGTTTAGGAGACATGGATTTTCGACACTGAAATTACGGGATGAGCCTCTTGACAAAAGTAGAATTTGAACCTGCCTACTTTTGCTACATCACAATTAGTTAAATAGATGCATGTAATCAACTTTTCTACTCTCAATCATTATATTTCGTTTTATTAAAAAGGTAATTGGGATGTCATTTGTCAAAGGCTACTATCAGCAGCTTGGATTGAGATTATATTGTTCATAACTTAAAGATAAGGGTGAGCATCGATTCCGTTAATCAATCGATTGGAAAAACATTTAACCGTTACCCGGATCGAAAAGAAGAAAATTTTGGTTTGGTGAATTAATCGTTTTAATCAAAATTAAATATATTATAATAAATTTTTATTAAATTCATAAAATTTGAAAATATATTAAAGTAGAAATTAAACATGTGTTCAAAACAGGAGGTATTTGAACTTGATAACATGATACAAATGATTAAATAATTAGAATACCAAATTAAGTTAAACAAAAAATTATAAAACTATAATAAGTTTTTGCCAAAAAATAATATAATAATATTAATTTTTGGTTTATTAAGTTTTAAATAAAATTTCGGTTAGTAATCGTAACCGATCAAATTATTTTGGTTAACAATTTTTTTATCCATCAATCGAATCGAGTTTAAATTGAATAATTAGATTAGATTAATCGGACAACAAATCGGTCGTGTTAACCGTGCTCACGAGACGGTGGAATATGGGATGCCTCATGGTGTGGCACGGGTTGGACATGACATGATATGGTCCAACCTGAGCATTACCGAGGCCGATGAGCCACCAAATTGCTAATTGCTCACCTAATTTTAAGGTTGAGGGGTTCATGAGTAGTGACAGGAATTCGCTAAGGATAGGGGAAGGACCTCCTCAAACGCCAACATCGCACTACATAAAATGCATTTGAAGCAAGTTTTATATCATTACTTTGACTTTAAGGGGAAAATTAATGTATTCTGTAGGTGTGTTGCTCATTGTGGTACATAGAAGAAATATTTTAACTTTCACCTAAATTTGTATAGATTAAGCCGAAAATTCAATATTTATGAGTTAAATGACCAAAGAGTGGCGAAATTTATAAGTGTATCGAATTTCCAAATGAGAAATATTGAGTTCAAATTTTGAAAGTGCCACTATTAGAAGCTGGGTTAATCCAATACATTATGTATTGTAGGGATTGTAAAAAATTTCACAACCCAATTGTGTCAAATCGACATCTTTTTAAAGCAAGATATGAATACCCACGTAAGATTGAATTAAGAATCATAAAATTCTGTCTATTAATAAAAAATATTATATATATATTAATAAATTTATCACGTTCAAGCTTTAAATTATATCTCATTAAGTCTTATATTAATTTACGCTAATTAAAAATCAAAATATAATAATAACAAAAAATATTACATTTAATTATCAGTATCACAAATATAATAATAATTATTTAAATAATTATATTAATCATATAAGATCAAATAAGATTGTGTGACTCAAATTAATATCCTATTAAGATCTTATATATAAGATTATCAAAATAAAATCAAAATTGGTAAGGGATAATATGAAAGTAAAATGGTAAGATATTAAAATTTACAACCTTATTTTAAAAGCACGAGTCAAATAAGACCTTGTTTAAAAAGGTGTAACGTGGAATGACCCATGTGCAACTTAAAAATATTAGTTCTCTTGATACAAAACAATTGCACAAAAAAAAAAAAACTTTGACATTTGTTGCTAATATGCCAGAAACTTTAATTTGGTAATAAAATTTACCAACCTTCGCTTCTATTAAATCTAGCCCAAAACCAAAAGCACAAGATTTTAATTTCGAATATTTAGGCTCATTTTATGACAAATTAATTAGATCGTGCAATTTTCTCAAAAAAAAAGCTTTGATGTCGTAAATTCATTTTGAAAAATGGATACTGTAATTTTTATATAAAAATAATAAAATACAATAATGTGTATTCATTCTTAAAAAATAAATAATAATCAGTTCGTCATTAACAAATTTATTATCGCAATCCCATTTTACATTATTTATTATTTATTCTCTCATATCTACCATACTTTGCAAATGATAACATCAATGGCTCGCATAAAATATAGACATTTGTATTTAATTAATTAATTAATTTTATATTTCAAGTACAAACAATATAACATTCACTGTGATACTTATTATTTTTTTTAAAAATACACTGTGAGGCTAAATATGAGATAAAAAGATAAAACTGGTGTTTTTTTATTCAATTTAAAAGGTTTAAGCTGGATTTTATGAAAATTTTAAGTTATCAAGTTAATGTTTAGCCCATATTTGCATTAAATATAATCTTTTACATACACTTTTTCTTATTAAATAATATCTTTCATTATAATGATAATTATTATTTGCACAATGAAGTGGAATTTAAGAGTTAGTTCACTGTGATAAATTCCCAAGGAAATATTTACACATTAAGATTAGTTATATTGGTTGGATGGCTTTATGTGTAGTTTTTTTTTAATTACAAAATGAGGTTGATCTATAGTATTGATATATGGGAAAAAGAGTTATGCTCAAAACTCCAATATCAGTTTGACAGAAAAAGAAATGTTATATTCCGCCAAAAAAAAGGATATGCAACAATAATATTTACACGTTGGAGGTTATTATATGCATATTATTATATTTTCTTGGAGGTTTCACAAATGCCATTAAAAGTGAAGGTATTTTTTAATCTTTCTCATATATTTTTCTCGAATAAATTGTTTAAAACAGATATACATCCCCCATATTTCCACAGTTTACGGAAAAGTTGAAATGTGTTATTATGCGTTCAATATTTCCTTTTATGATTAATTATATAATAAAATATTCTGGTTGATGCATATAATTTATATCAATGCTAATTTTATAAAAAATAATTTTAAATAAATATGGAATTAAAAGATGATGTTGATAAATGACGTATGTAAATAAAAGGCTGAATAAATACGTCCGTGTTAATATATAAAAAACGTGGGAAAAAAAAACTTCGGACTTGCTGCGGCGCCCTCTCCCGTCTCACGGTTTCACGGTTTGGACTCCAAGCGTTTGATAAAAGGACGGAGTAGAATTTTGAAGGCCAACACAGGGAGAATGAAGGGGACGACCACCATCCCTGTCGCGCTGTTGGGCTGCGGCGGCGTCGGCCGCCAGCTGCTCGATCACATAAGCGCCTGCCGCTCGCTTCACTCCAATCAGGCACTTCTTCTCGCTTCTCTCCCCGAATCTTTCTTTTTTTTTTCTTTCAAAAGGTAACTCCGGTAGCAGCACTATACACCGCATCGTTCACTCTCCTCCCAGGGCTTGGTTCTTCGAGTGGTGGGGGTTGGTGATAGCAGATCCTTGCTCCTGGTGCATGATGTCGTGACAATGGGCCTGGAAGATGACTTCTTGAAGGAGGTTTCCCGGGCCAAATCCTCGGGCGCGTCACTTGCTGCGTTTGCTAATGGTGGTCTCTGAATGTTCGATATCTGCAAGTTTGTTCTCCTTTCGACTGCCTTCCATATTTCTGAAGTGAACGCGGCGTTTCTTGTTCTCTTTTCAGGGCCCTGCCAATTGCTGGAAGGGTCGGAAATGATGTCAAAGCTTGCGGACATCGCTCGCACCCTCGGTAGTTCCACTGGTTTGTACATGAACCCGAGTATGGTGTTGCTTTGGTTTTCTGTGTGTTTTAGTCGTGGTCCAATTCTCGATTGGAATGTTAATTGTTTCCCTATACTACCTTTTTCTGTTATCTATTGCGATTTTTTTACGTCGAACGCATGCATCTTTGTATCTTTAGCAGCTTTCCTGAGGTTCGCACTGGTTTACCCTTCCCTTTTCTGCACGAATCTCTCAACATTTATTCTCTTCCCTGCAATGTTTTCTTCCACAATCAGGTCTAGTGGTGGTTGATTGTTCTGCCAGTTCAGAGACCATTAATGTTCTCAAGCAAGTCGTGGAGTTTGGATGTTGTGTCGTGCTGGCAAACAAGAAGCCCCTTACATGCAGCATGGTGTGTCTTTGGTTCTCTAGTAATTTGTAACGAGTCCTATACTACATTAATGCTCCTTCTCTTGTAACTCAATTTTGATATAATAACATGCTAATTTTCCTTTAGGTGGAATATGAGAAGCTGATTTCAAACTTTCGCCGGATTCGCTTTGAGTCAACCGTATGTATTCACCATAAGGCCCTTTTCTTTCCTTGAAACTTTGTCAGTTTCCTACATGATACTTTTAAGTTACGATGTAATTCTAACACAAGTCTTAATCTAGTTTCAGTTTTACTAGACATGCTCTGTTCCGACAAGAGTTCTCTCCTCTCTCTCTCTCTCTCACGTTTCACCTTCAACCCAGATGATCCAAAACCATTTTTTAAGGGGCACATTAACCAAAAATTGGTTGTTGTTGTTCCAAAGAATGATTTATTCCTATGTCATGTCTCTTATGAATTTTTTTAAGTTATTGGTGAGGTCCTATCGAGATCATTGAGTCATTGTACATTATCTTCTGGCCTCATTTGAATGATTATTTGAGGTCACTTCCCTCATCGTTTTTTTATTCTTAGTGTACATTGTCCCACATTTCATCATGCTAAACGGGACATCATTACCTATTCATGTTGGAAGGTTTTCTCTTTCTCATGCAACCTTCTAAATAAGTTACTGGGATCTGTCTCTATGCTTTCAATTGACTTTTGAGAATTTTCCTCAGTTGTGCCCAAACTGCTCCCATTTTGACCAAAGTTTAAAAATTTGATTTTTTTTGTTATAGTGCTATTAATTTATGCTAGTCATGTTGCTTCAATTAAATATCTTGTTTTAAAGACTATTTGCAGTATGCATGTCCGTTATTCTATTTCTTTGTGGATTCTAATTTTACAAATATTTATAAACTATATCTCTCCATAAACTTTGAATATTTTTCATCCTAGGTTGGAGCAGGACTTCCAGTAATAGCTTCTGTAACTCGCGTTCTTGCTTCCGGGGATCCCATACATCGCATAATTGGGAGTTTGAGTGGTATGTTCTAAGAAATATTTTTATCATTTGTGAAAAAAGAGATTTCTTTAATGCATCATTGTTTGAGTTCTGTAACTAATTTCCTTATAACACCTAAAAAAGAGGCTAATTTTCTCATATCAGAGAACTTCTTATAGGCACACTAGGTTACGTGATGAGTGGAGTTGAAGACGGTAAATTATTCAGCCAAGTTGTTTTAACTGCTAAATCCCTTGGGTACACAGAACCAGGTCAGAGTTTATTATCTCATCTCTGTTTAAGTTTAAGATGTCACATCAAATCTACTGAGCTTTACTGAACAGTGCTTGGTCCATTTTGAATTAGGTGTGATATTTGATTTGATCCAAATTCTCAGCTTTCAACTCAACTTTTTGAGTCTAGATTTAGCAGAATTCAAATGGCTTGTGAGCTACAATTAGCTTTTTCATGGATATGTTCATTGCATGTGCACATCAGTTCTCATTCAGGAAAAAAGTTTTCTGTTAGTTGTTGACGATACATAGTATAGACAATATGAGTATCCTCCATTTTTATGCAGTAGACATACTAATGGCTGTTGTACATCTTTTATCCATTTTGATGCCTCTGATTTTTTTTGAGGGGGCTATGAAATTCTGTATGCCACATCGTTGTGCAATCTTTTAGTAATCCATGATCATTTATGCCATTGACTCTACTTTCATATTCATTTTGAAATCCAGATGCGGGGAAATATGTTGGCTCTGAACCTTCAATGGCTCAATTCTACTTCTGTTTACATCTACTATATGTTGAAGCATTCAGAAATTATGCGTTGCCCCTTTTGAATTCTGCTGTACTTATTTTGAATGCCAAAATTCTGCTTCCATGACTAGTGATCTAGATCATTCCAGAATATGCAATTTTATGATATATGATTACACAATATCTTTCCTTTTCCGTTTGAGTACATATATCCAATGTTGTCAAACTCGTAAAACGGACACGACACGGAGGGCCGAGAAAAAACGTAAATCGTGAACACGTAACACGACACGGCCGATTCTACCGGATTATTTTTTAATATATTAATTAGCACAAAATTGAATATAATAATATAATTTCATCAAGTTACCAAAACATCAAGCAACATGTCAAAGGATCAATTCCAAATTACCAAAACTAGAATAAGTTTTAACCAGATGCCATTTTTCAATACCTAAATCTGTGACTGTAACACAATCTATTATCTATGCATACAATATTAACAAAGCATACAGTAATTAAAATCTAACTAAGCATGCACTTACATAACCCTAATTCCTAAGTTTTAAATCCTAATTCCGAATCATAATGCTCATCATCTTGGACGAGTCGGCACTCCCTGCTCACGAGCAGCATCTCCCTCGGCGCTCCCTGCTCGTGGGTCTCCCTGCTCGTGGGCAGGGAAACCTCGGCGCTCCCTGCTCGAGAGCAGGGAGACCTTGGCGCTCCCTGCTCGTGGGCAGGGAGGCGCTGAGAGGCGGCGAGTCGCGCGAGCAGGAGCAGACCGCGAGAGAGAAAGACTGACGACAGCGAGAGAGAGAGATTGAGGGAGGGAGGAGACGGGGAGTGGCAGGCGGCTGCAACATACGGCGGCTGGCGGCTGCAACACACGGCGGCTGGAAAACATGGCCGCAGGCGGCTGCAACACAAACACAAGGCGGCAACAACCGGCGAGAGAGAGAGAGAGAGAGAGAGAGAGAGAGAGAGAGAGAGAGAGAGAGAGAGAGAGAGAGAGAGGAGAAGGGGACTAGGGGTGTACCGATGATTCACGGCGGCAGAAATGGCAGGCGTCAGCAGAGCAGAGCGGCAGACGGCTGGAAAACATGGCAGCAGGCGACTGTAACACACGGCAGCTGGCGTCAACAACCGGCGGCAAGCCATGGCAGCAAGTGGCGGTAAGTAGGTCCTAGGGCATCATCGATTTTTTTTCGTCCTTATTGGGTTTGCAATCATGTGACCACGTGACCCACTAAATAGGCGGAAAAAAAAAGGTGGGATCGCTGGAGACGTGCGTCTCCAGCGATTCTACGCTCCAGCACGCGATTCTACCGCGTGCTGGCCGGAAACGTCCCAAAGTGGAATCGAGCACGTTTTTCAATGGTAGAGTCGTAAAGTCGTACGTTTTTACGTCCTGAGACGCGATTTTGACAACATTGCATATATCAACCCTGTAATATCTTTCTCTCTGTATACTTGTTTATTTATTATTTATATTATATGTGCTACTTTTTCAAGGATGTATCTTATATGTACTACTCAAATGTAGTATAACATGCTTCCTTTGAAACAGACCCTCGTGATGACCTCAGTGGAATGGATGTGGCCAGAAAGGTTTGAGTATTTATCTTACATTAATCTAGCAGAGGTCTTCTAAAAAATAATTAATCTAGCAGAAATCTTTTTTTTTATTCTAACATGTAACTTGGTTTAAATATTAGAAACTCGTTGGTACTGATGTTAACATCATTATCTAATTTTTTAGAATGTTGATCTTTTCTCTTTCATGTCATTATCTAATTTTTTAGAATGTTGACTTTTATTAGAATGTTGATCTTTTTTTTATTCCGACCCCACCTAGTGGGATAAGGCTTTGTTGTTGATCTTTTCTCTTTCATTCTTGGTCCAAGGTGAAAAGGTATCTATTTTTTCCCTGTTGACAGTTTCTGCTAGTAACAAGAAGTGATGGAGAATGGAAATAATTTATGCTATGAATTATGATTGTCCAGGATACATACAATTTTTTTGATATATAGATAACGAACTTAAATAAAAGTCAGTTAAAGAAACATCTACTGTGGTATGATCACATGATTAATTCATGTTCATTTGAACAGGGGTTGATCCTTGCACGGCTTATTGGATGGAGAATTAACATGGATGATGTAAAGGTTTGGCCATTATCATATGCCTTTGCTCCTTTAAGGTTATTGTCAGATCTGCAAAGGAAGTTGGACTGATGCTAAATAGTCTTTAGTTATATTTCTGGGTTTTAAACAAGGGCAATATTTCTTATTAATATTATACTTTATTGCTCAATATTCTTCTTAGATATGATGGTTTTAGTATGAAAAAGTTTAAGTATTTCGTGATATTAATTTTTATGATTTTCAGGTCGAGAGTCTGTACCCTGCTGAATTGGGGCCAAACTCATTGTCTACAGAAGATTTTCTTAGAACTGGTCTTCCGTCACTTGATAGAGATCTTTCAGAAAGATCTAGAGCTGCCAGTTTAAAGGGCAAGGTGCTTCGTTATGTATGCATGATTGAAGGCACAAAGTAATTTTCTTTTCACTTACTTTTATAGTTTCAAAGGAATTGTAATTGCTTTCATTACTCGATTTAAGCTGTTTTTATCTAACTGAGGTTCCATCATGTTACAAGAGGTGACAATTCACATGAAATTACAAGGAAGAGACCAGTTATTTGAAAACAATGATTTTCATTCTTGACAAAATAATTGTTTTCTTGACAATGTCTCTGTTAGGTGAAGGGTGTTTACATATACACTTATGCCAAACTAGGTTAAAATTATATGTCTCTGTGATATAAAAGGAAACAAAATAACAGTATCGATTAACTGGAAGAATGAAATAGTGAATAATAAAGAAAAGGAATTTACTGCAAACATATCAAACTAGTTAGTATCTCCTATAATTGTAACTGTAAGTGCTTTGATGCATAATCAGAAATATATAGTGTTTTGTCTTCTTTTTAATATTGATAATCATTTATGACATGTCAAAATCAATATGTTTGTGATTCATCTCTTGATGCCATACTTTTCTTCCGAGTCTCCATGTTGAAAGCTAATTAGCCCTTTGTAACGTGCTGTGATTTGTGGTTTTCCATGCAGTCTAGTCTTTGAGCTGTTAATATTTATGATTAAAATTCTGGAAATCTTAAAGGATTTTGAAGGTTCTCATAACTCATTTCCTCTGACCTTAATGATCATAAATAAGGCAGAACTTCTCTCTAAAAGAGAAGCTATTATTATCATTAACTGTCGAGACTTTTTTGTAACATTCTGGAGGGAACCAGTAATGATATCAGCAGATCACTATATAATACTTTGATATCAACAATAATAATCTCTGGATGACTATCAACTTGCTAGTTATCCTTCTTTCTCTCTCAAAAAAAGGAACCAGTATGATTGGGCAGAACTTTCTGTGATGGATGATCCAACAGCTGCCAGTGCAGGGGATGGAAACTGCAATAATGAAGCCAATCTGGTGGGTTAGAGATGGAACGGTGGGTCTCAAATTATCCCTTACTTGGGTTCAATGGGCCCGACGCCAACCCAATGACTTGATGTTAACCTGATGGAAGTGGATCTGAATTAGTGCTGGAGACTCCTGCAGCTTCACCCTTGCCACCAGGAGCCCAAGAAGAGACAATTCGAGGGCTTTTGACAAGTCCTTCAACCCATCTTGAGATCAGGACAAACAACAACAACAAAACCTTATCCCACTAGGTGGGGTCGGCTACATGGATCATACGACGCCATATTCGTTGATCCATGTTCATAAGATTCGATAGGATTTTATGCTGGCTGTCGGGGCCTAACACAACCCTCCTCCTTTATCCGGACTTGGGACCGGCTATAAAATATAGGCGGCACGGTGACAAAAACACATGATTACTTTGCAGACTATGAGTTGATGGCAGCGGCGATGCACATCAAGAGGCGACAAGGGAGGTTTTAGGCGAGCATCTCGGATACCAGCATTTGCTCATCGGAAGGTGGTTTGAGGGACTGCACCTGGACGGCAGTGTACTCTATGGATCTAATGTGGAAATCCTATCATGGAACACCCTGGGCTCGATGACAGCTCACACCATATGATCCTCTGGATATATTAGGTCAATGGAGGGTGTATGTGGCAATGCTACAGGAGACAACTTGTTTCATGTGACCGCCAAATTATGATTCAAATCGGAGGAGAATGGCTTGCTGATTTTATTTCACTGGACATAATCGGAAGCTCCATTGGTATTGTAGTTTGCTGGAGGAGTTGGACCCAGTCAGCGCCAAATTATGATTCAAATCGGAGAAGTTGGACCGCAATCATTCAGCGCCCGGAGCATAGACTTCTTGGCTGGAGTTCGAGATTACTATTGCGTGGGGGTGGGCTTATCTTGCTCAGATCTGTTCTTTCGGCTCTTCCCGTCTATTATATGTTAGTCCTTCGGATGCCTGCCTTGGTTCAGAGACAGATTGACTCGCTGAGGAGCAGGCTTTTTTGGCAGGGCTGACTGATCGACGAGGGGTCCACCTTGTGGCCTGGCAGAGTGTTTGTCAGCCTACCTCAAGGGTGGCCTGGGCATTCGCGACTACTAATTGGGCTCTCCTGGCTCGATGGGTGGTACGGATCATGGGGCCTGAGGATACTCTCTGGAGGACGGTCTTCTTTGCATACTATGGGCGTGATCTTTCGTGGGAGACCAGGCCCTCCCTTCCTTGTGGGGCCTCCTCATTCTGGCGGGGCGTGGCGGCCATTCTTCCATGGGTCCGCCCTTTTATGGTGCCTTCTCTTGGTTCTAGAAGGTTTTTTTATTCTGGCAGCAGGAGTCGCTGCCCAGGTGTCACGCCCTTACGCTTCGGATACGAAACACCAGACGTGCGGCTCGACGAATCCTGCTAGGTCGCCGATCAGCCCTCGTTTGGACGTGCCTTGGACCCCGGCCGTACACGCCCCGGATGCACAACGAAACACCCGCCCAGGAAGAAGAGAGGGAGACTAAGAGTTTAGAGGAAAACTAGAGAATATTATTGAGCAATCTCAGATTGTCCAGGATCGTCTTACAAGCCTTGATTTCATGTCCTTTTATAGTGCCCAAGAGAAACAACTCCTAGTCTAAGTTAAGGACCTAATCCTATTAGGCATGCAAGCCCTTCTCTAGAAAAATCTCCTTGGAGTAGGAGTAGAAATCCAGCAACCTTGGAGTCCTAGAAGAATTCGGCCAGCACTCCTTCAAAGTCCATCTTGAAGGCAAATTAGTCAGGCCGCCCTCCTGGCGCCCTGCCATGTCCGGGGCGCGCCCCGAGTGCGCCCGCCGGGACAAGTCCTAGTCCTAGGACTGTTTTCCTGTGGTCTCTCCCCATCTTCAGTCCTCCTATGATTAGGACTTCATCTCCAAGTGATCCTCGATCCAGAAGGAAGCTCCGTCCGCGCCCAAGTCCTACTCGACCTAGGAGAGGTCCGAATTCCTATTCCTACTAGGAGTAGGAATCCTTCCGATCCTGCACTTCTCCACGCGCTCGTCCTCCTACTCACGATAGGAGTCCAAGTCTTCATCTCCAGAAGCTCCTCCCTCATCGTCAGACCTTCGGAGTGTTGGACGACTCCTATTCCTACTAGGAGTAGGAATCGCCCCGGCCATGCCCGCCTCCTCGCGCGCATGGCCACGCCCGCTCGGGGCGCGCCCTTCAGTGGGCAGGAGTGACATCCTCCCCCACCGAAGTTGTTGCCGTCCCCGGCAACTCCGGTGCGCCTCTTGAACTTGTCGGTGTGCTCATGTCGTTCACCAATCCTCGTGTCTCCACTTCACGCCCAGAGTCTTCTGCATCCCCGTAGAATCTCTTCAGCATGCTCACGTGGAACACTGAATGGATCTGTCGCAGTTCTTTGGGAAGATCCACCTTGTAGGCCACCGTGCCTACTCGCTTGGTGATGACGAAGGGACCCTCGTACCTTCTCAACAACCCTTGGTGTAGGTTCCTAAGTGCTTTGAACTGACGCGTTCGTAACTTCACAAGAACCCTGTCTCCCACCTGGAACTCGACATGCCTCCGCTTCTGATCTGCGAACTTTTTCCTTTTGCGCACCGCTTTATCCAAGATGGCCCTCGATGCCTCGAGGTTGTCCTGCCAACCACGCGCCACATGATACGCCGCCGGACACTTCCCCGCGTACCTGGCCGCTAGTCCTGCAGGTGTCACTGGCTGCCTCCTAGTGACGATCTCGAACGCGCTTTGTTGCGTCGCCTCGCTCTTCTACATGTACGAAAATTGTGCAACGTCCAAGAGCTTGGCCCAATCCTCCTGATTGGCTGCAACAAAGTGCCTCAGGTAGATTTCCAGAAGATGGTTGGCCCGCTCCGTTTGGCCATCCGTCTGGGGGTGGAAAGCTGTCGAGAAGCGCAGCTCTGTCCCCAGGAGCCGGAAGAGCTCCCTCCAGAAGTGACCCGTGAACCTCGGATCACGGTCACCGACGATGATCTCAGGTATGCCCCAGTATTTTACTACATGCTTGACAAACAAGCGGGCGACCTCTTTCGCCGAGCAATGCTTTGGAGCTGGGATGAAGGTTCCATATTTTGAAAACTTGTCGATCACCACCATGATCGATCCCGCTCCCCCAGATTTAGGCAAGGCTGAGATGAAGTCCATAGTCACCATCTGCCATGGACGCTCCGGTACGGGCAAGGGTTCCAGCAACCCTGCCGGCTTCTTCTGCTCAAGTTTGTCCTGCTGACACTTGAGACATGTCCTCACATATGCCTCGACATCCTCTGTCATCTGAGGCCAGAAGTAGGAGTCCTCAACCAACGCCAAGGTACGAGCCGCTCCCGGGTGGCCAGCCCACTTCGAGTCATGACAGTCCTTCAATATCGACCGTCGAAGACCCTCCCATCGTGGCACGTACAATCGACGTCCCACTGTGAACAACAACTCATCTTCTGTCCAGAATCGTCGTGACTTGCCCTCCTTGACAAGTTGAAGCATCTCCAGAGCCTTAGGATCCTGCTTCAATCCCTCCCGGATGTGATCCTTGAAGTCCATGCGGATGGCGCTTATCGTCGCAAGCTGCGCCTTGTGACTTAGGGCGTTGGCCACCACGTTGGTCTGCCCCGTCTTGTATTCCAAGACGTAATCGAACTCCGCCAAGAAGTCCTGCCATCGTGCCTGCTTCGGGCTCAGCTTCTTCTGATTCTGAAAGTAAGATGTTGCTACGTTGTCCGTCTTCACAACGAATGCGCTCCCAAGAAGATAATGCCTCCACGTGCGCAAGCAGTGCACCACTGCGGTCATCTCCTTATCATGGACCGGATATCGTTGCTCGGCCTCGTTGAGCTTCCGGCTCTCGAAGGCCACTGGGTGTCCCTCCTGCATGAGGACACCACCCAATGCGAAGTCGGAAGCGTCCGTTTGCACCTCAAACGGCTTCCCGTAGTTGGGTAGACGCAAGCACGGCTCCTCCGCCACTGCGTTCTTCAGGCCTTCAAATGCCTCCACGCATTTCTCTGACCATACCCACTTCGTGTTCTTCTTCAGAAGGTCGGTGAGGGGCGCAGTCCGTCGCGAGTATCCCTCGATGAACTTTCTATAGTAGTTGGCGAGTCCCAAGAGAGATCGCATCTCCGGAACGTTCGTTGGCGGCTCCCAGTCGAGAATAGCTTGGACCTTCCCCTTGTCCATGCTGATCTTCCCGGCTTTAATATGGTGCCCAAGGAACATCCTTTCCGATTGGGCGAACGAGCATTCCCCGAGCTCGTTCTCTCACAGCAGCTTGAACACCTCCCCGGGATGCTCCACATGCTCTGCGAGCTTCTCCGAGCATGCCACTATGTCGTCCAAGTACACCACGCACTTGTCCCATAGTGGGTGAAAGATCTTGTTCATCCTTGATCCATCCTGCTTCCTCTGAAGTAGGACCGGCGCCCCACCGGATGCCTTCGAGGATCCCATGAACCCAGCTTTCAGCAACTCGCTCGGTTGTTTTCGAAGCTCCTCCAGCTTCGGAGGTGCCATGCGATACGGCCCCATAGCCGGAGGCTTCGCACCTGGCACCGGGTCGATGACGTCATCGATATCTCGGCGAGGAGGAAGTCTGCTCGGCAGCTCTGGTGGCATTACATCCTTGTACTGCTCCAGAAGCCTTTCCACTTCCTCTGGGACGCCTTGAACCTTGAGCCCGGTCTCGTTGAGCTTCAAGGCAGCCAAGTAGGTGACCTCCTTCCGACGTATGCCCTTATCAAGTTGCATCGCCGAAAGCATCTTGGACTTCACGCTGGCCCTCGTCGTGGCAACTTCATGCGAAGCTTCCTGAGATAGAAAACGAATCCCCTCCTGGGAAAGTCTCACCTCACGGAACGCATCCATGAACTCCATGCCCAGGACGAACCGATGGTCGTCCATGTTGACGATCGTCATGGTGATCGCTCCCCACTCCCCCACCTTCGCGTGGATATCCTTGGCCGTACCAAGGATTGGCTGGGAGGCCGCGTTTACTGTCTTGATCAGGCCTGGCTCCTTGACATAACGTATGCCAAGTCGTGCCGCTTCCCTTGAATCCATGAAGTTGTGCGTGGCTCCAGTATCAACCAGAGCGGTCGAAGTGTGGCCATTCACTGCGACCTCCACGAACATCAGGCCCTTCGCGGTTTTCTTCACTTCCTTCGTCGGGAGCGTTGCGGCAGCAGTCGTCAGCGCCATTATAGACCCCATGTGTGCAGCGCCTTGCTCGGTGTCCACGGTAGATGCCATGGTCGAGAGCCCCTTCTTCGTGTCGCACTCCCTCGCGTAGTGCGGCCCTCCACAGAGGAAGCATCTGACCGTATTCTTGGCATCTCCCTTCGATGTCGTCGCCTTCTTCTCTTGCTTATCGTTCTTCTTGCCACCTGCTCGGGCTCCGTCCTTCTTGGACTTGCTCTGATACTTAGCACCCGCGCCAGGATCCCGGTTTGCTGAAAACTCCACCAAAGCTTCAGCAGCGACCAATGCTCCGTTCATGGTCATTATCCTCTGACGTCTCAACTCCTGAGCCGCCCATGGTTTCAACCCCCGCAGGAAGAAGAACAACCATGTCGACTCCTCCATGCTCGCGGGCATCTCCAACATAAGCGGTTGGAACTTTTCGATATATTCCTTCACGGAACCCGTTTGCTTGAGAGAAGTCAGCTTGTTCATAGCCACTTCTTGTGCATTGCCGGGGTAGAATTGCTTCTTCAATTCCATCTTGAAATCTGCCCAAGACTCTATCGGAGTCTCGTCTCCTCCCTCCATCCGACGCCACCACAAGAGCGCACCATCCACCAGGTAGCGCACGGCCATGTCGATCTGGTCCTTCTCGACCACGATCTTGCTCGTCTTGAAACCCTTTTCAAGACACCAAAGAAAATCGTCGATGGTCGTCGCCTCCCGCGCACCATCATATTTCTTCGGTTCCGGTCCCAAGAACTTGGGCACCGAGGTCTTCGATCGCAGCCCTCTTGCATCGAAGAGAAGACCTTTGAGAAGCAACAAACTTGTCTCCATGGCCTTCCACCTTGCATCCATAGCCTCCTCTATAGCTGCAACGCGGCTGGACAGCTCCTGGTGTAAGGCTCCTCCTTGCTCCAGTGCCAAGCTGTGTTCTCCTGCCGCGGCTTCCAAGATACGGACCGCCTCGTCCGTTTCCTGAAGACTTCGTTCCAGCGCCTCCATATTCTTCTCAATACGGTTGCCGGGATCTCTGGACTTTGCTCGCGTATTCTTTTTCTTTTCCCCACCGTCCGCACCTTGGACTCGACCCCGGGTCGTGTCCTCAGCTTCCATTTGCTCGAAGCACCTTCTTCTCCTGACATAGTCGGAACCTAAGCTCTGATACCACGTTGTCACGCCCTTACGCTTCGGATACGAAACACCAGACGTGTGGCTCGACGAACCCTGCTCGGTCGTCGATCAGCCCTCGTTTGGACGTGCCTTGGACCCCGGCCGTACACGCTCCGGATGCACAACGAAACACCCGCCCTGGAAGAAGAGAGGGAGGCTAAGAGTTTAGAGGAAAACTAGAGAATATTATTGAGCAATCTCAGATTGTGTAGGATCGTCTTACAAGCCTTGATTACATGTCCTTTTATAGTGCCAAAGAGAAACAACTCCTAGTTTAAGTTAAGGACCTAATCCTATTAGGCATGCAAGCCCTTCTCTAGAAAAACCTCCTTGGAGTAGGAGTAGAAATCCAGCAACCTTGGAGTCCTAGAAGAATTCGGCCAGCACTCCTTCAAAGTCCATCTTGAAGGCAAACTGGTCAGGCCGCCCTCCTGGCGCCCTGCCATGTCCGGGGTGCGCCCCGAGTGCGCCCGCCGGGACAAGTCCTAGTCCTACTAGGACTAGGACTGTTTTCCTGTGGCCTCTCCCCCTCTTCAGTCCTCCTATGATTAGGACTTCATCTCCAAGTGACCCTCGATCCAGAAGGAAGCTCCGTCCGTGCCCAAGTCTTACTCGACCTAGGAGAGGTCCGAATTCCTATTCCTACTAGGAGTGAATCCTTCCGATCCTGCACTTCTCCACGCGCTCGTCCTCCTACTCACGATAGGAGTCCAAGTCTTCATCTCCAGAAGCTCCTCCCTCCTCGTCGGACCTTCGGAGTGTTGGACGACTCCTATTCCTACTAGGAGTAGGAATCGCCCCGGCCACGCCCGCCTCCTCGCGCGCATGGCCACGCCTGCTCGGGGCGCGCCCTTCAGTGGGCAGGAGTGACACAGGGGACCTCTAGCAGCATCTTTCTCCCGTCTTCAGGCCTTGGCCATGCATCCTCATGCGACCCTTTCGGCCTGACCCTTCCTGGTTTGATGGGTGGGTGTGGATCTCGGAGGCCTTCTCAGCGCGCAGCCTGTATCTCCGCTATCTTCCTGCCCTTTCATTCTCGGACTCATTCAGAGCAGATTGCAGACTCATCTAGCGCTCCCGGGTGCTCTTGAAAGTCATGATCTTTGCTTGGCTTTTGTGGCGCGGCAGACTCCTCACTAGAGTTTACAGGGTGGCGTGGGCGCCCCACGCTGATGTCTCTTGCCCCATGTGTGGCGTGGCGGAGGAGGACATTGATCACCTCTTTTTTGATTGTACGGTTTCCTGAGAGGTTTGGATGCAGTTGGGCACTTGGGCCACCTTGGGAACTTCACCTTCAGCAGCAGAGTCCTTTTGGCTTTTGCTTCATGGTCTGACTAGACAGGGATTGAGGTCCGCTGGCATCTTTTAACCGGATTATTTTGTGGGGGGCAGGGTACACTTGAGAGCATTGTTTTTCATGCTTCCTTTCTTCCTCGGGAGTGTGGCTTTGGTTAGGGATTGTGCAGCCCTCCCTCTTTTGCCGCTCTCTTCTTGAGAGCTTACACTTGTATATGATACTTGTTTTCACAGCTATATATATACCTGGATGACAGCTATATATATATGATCGGAGGCCATCTTCTCATGTAATGGAAACTTCTTGTCATGGAACTTAAGAGTGAATGTTCCTAATGGTTGCTCATCATTCTTGGCAGGTGTGGTTGTACTCGGGCTGCTGAGACCTTTTTTGTCACTGAGTTTGGGCAATGAGTGTGATATAAGGTTTTGGCTGGATCCTTGGGTAACTGAAGTTCCACTAAAAGTCGTGTCCAAGATATTCGGTCTGGCTGAGACAAGGATGCCAGTGTTGCTGATTACTGGTTGATCTTTGACGGAGGTAACAGAATTTGGCTCCCCTCCTTCTCAACTAAACTTTCCTCTCAGAGAACTCATGATTTTGCTACTCTAGGGTTGTGTTGGAAGCGGTGTTCTCAATGCTTCTAAGCTAGATGCATGAGTGTGGACTACTGGACAATTTTAAGAAACACCAAAACACAATCTGATTACCTATCGGTGAACTGGAAACTTTTTTTGCATGGCTCCTTTGTCAGTATAGTTTTCTTATCTAGCGGTCGAAGTGGCTGCCTACAACTGAAGTCACGTGTTCTTTGTGTGGTCAGAGGGATGAGGATATAAACTACCTCTTCTTTCAATGCACAGTGGCCATGGAAGTATGGTCTCAGTAGGTTGTCAATGGCTGGATGTGACATCTGCAGCATTATTATGGCGATTTTACAGATTTGGTGGAGATCAACAAAATTTTTGGATGTATGTTTTGCGGCAGCAATGGTTACTTCCACTTGCTGTCATGTGGGCAATATGGTTCTAGAGTAATGCTTGTATTTTTAGGAGGGAATGGTGCTATTCAGTTAATGCCATTCTGCGTGCTGCACATTTGGCAAAATTGTGGTCTGGTATGAAGGGTGCTCATCGTTCCTCTTTTGTAAATATAACTTGATGTAACACTTAGATCCTTCTAATAGTGCGTCAGTGACTCAGTCTTGGGTAGACATCCTTTTCCTTCTCAGAAAAAAAAAGAAAGGAAAAAAAAGGACAATATCATCGATCCTCTTTTGTAAATATAACTTGATGTAACACTTAGATCCTTCTAATAGAGCGTCAGTGACTCAGTCTTGGGTAGACATCCTTTTCCTTCTCAGAAAAAAAAAGAAAGGAAAAAAAAGGACAATATCATCGATCCTCTTTTGTAAATATAACTTGATGTAACACTTAGATCCTTCTAATAGAGCGACAGTCTTGGGTAGACATCCTTTTCCTTCTCAGAAAAAAAAAGACAATATCATCTAAAGATGTTATTATATTAATCACATGATATCCTAATACTCCACTAAAACTAACCAGGATCTTCAGTTTTCTATCTTCTCATACTTGGTGAACTTTCTTTGCAGGTGTGAGGTTGGTCTTAAGGAGCTACCTAAAGATTCTCCCTTGGGGAGATTGAGGGGAAGTGACAACATTGTATGCTTATCTAGTTCTCTTTATTGTGTTTTATATCATGACATTTCTTGCAATCTTATCTTGGTATGAAGTTACCTCACCATATAAGAAATCCACTCTGAAAACCCCCAAATTTGACAATGTATTTCTCTGTTTCTGTCTGTATGGTTTTGTAGTATCTGAGTTGCCATTTTTGGGCATATGGATTTAATATGTTGCCCTGGTAGAGATGTGTCACGTCGTGCCATTTCTGAGCAGTTTTGAAACTTCTCAAATAGGTGTTTGCTACAGGGCCACGGGGATCACTGCTGCATCCCAAATGCCTAGTAGAACTATTGTCATATCTAACAAAGGATAGCAGGTCATGAGCCTATAGCTCTCTTAACATTGGGCTTCGCTCAGTTTATCTACCCCGACCACCCAAAAAAATGAAACTTCCCACATAATTAGTACAACTTCCGGTTCAACTTTCGTGATGGTTCTTGTTTGTAAACTTATCAATGGCATCGTTATATATGATCAGTTTACTTTAATGCTGGTACAATATCACCATTGATATATTATCTTGCAGGTCGAGATATACAGCAGGTGTTACAAAGACTCCCCATTGGTCATTCAGGGTGCGGGGGCTGGAAATGATACAACAGCTGCTGGAGTCCTCGCTGATGTGGTTGATCTTCAAGATCTTTTCCGTTGACGTATTCATTTTTTTTGTTACTATTTAAGTTAATTTCCCAGGGGAGATCCTGTAACGGATCCGAAATTTCAAAGTCGCTTGTAACTTATTCAGATTTTTTATTTTTTTCTCAATCTTATGTTTGTTTGAACGTGGTTGGACCTGAACTAGCCAAATCATGTCTTACATTATTACCTGGTTCTTGATTTTGCAGCCTCACTCACGTCATGTGGGGCTTACATTGAAATTGATTAAGAAACCCAAAAATGTATGCCGAGATCGAATCCGACGTCGATTCGGATCTTGTAGAAGATGAAGGACTTATGGATTTTTCTTCTTCTTTTTTTTGGAAAGAGGAAAATATTTTGCAATCTTATAATGATTTATTTATTATTTTTTATGCGCATGAGGCCATAAAGAAGGTGCTGTTTGCACATCGATGATTATACGATCCATGTCAAGAGTGTTGTGTTGTGATCAAATTAGTAGCAATGGTAAAGCTCTGACATAGATGGTATGTGATCACAAGTCATTGGGTAGGAGGGAGGGGGAGGGTTGAATAATCAAACAATTACCGGAGTCATTTCCTAAGCTCAGTGTTCATTTCTATAAAACATTGACCGCGAAGATGGCTACTACTCTTTTTAAATTCCATCAGTTTAAGAAACAATTACCGGAGTCATTCCCTAAGTTTCATCTCTATCAATTTTCATCCTAATAGTCTCTATGTTTGTCTTAATTCGTAAAAGATGGTGTTTATTTATTGTAATTTCTAATTCAGTGGCATTCCACTTTATTAATAAAAAAAATGTTGATGAGGTTTGACCACGTTTTAGTCTATATTTTTGCTTTGATTTTTTGATTTTGAGATTGTAGGAAATTCATTAAACTCTTTTCTCTAGATAGGATAAGGTAGAAATTTTTACACCCCACTATTTTTTTTTTCACATTTCGACACACTTTTTCTCATGAAATTTTAGTCATATTTTCTTCGCTCAAAATGTAAACACGCATTTTGTTATAATAGATTTAATCACACCGCATCTTTGTTTCTAGCCCATACCAAACTCTTTTTTTACAACGTTGCACATTCTAAATAATAAGAGAGAAAGAGACCATAAACATTTGCAACTTTATCCTATGGGCGTGTTTGGATGAGGAATTTACCTCATAACTCGGCTAAAATTTGGCAAACAGGTTCCCCACAGGAACTTTCGTTCGAGTCAACGCTCGGAGTTCTCATTAGTTCCGTGCAAAAAGTTTTGCGTGAGCGTCACAATTTTTTGTTCAAGCAAAATTCGACCATACACGATCCTAGCAACGACGTACACTAGATGACGTACATGATCACAGTGATTGGCATGGCACTTCTGCCAAATAATCCCGAGAACTTAGCAGCATTTGACGTCAAATTATCACAAATTCACTTCTCAGCTGGAACTGCTGCTGATGAACTTGCACGTCTTGCCAAAAAGTTCCTGAGAAGTTTGGGGATGCTCCAACGTGCTATAAGAAGATTTTTTAATGCTCCAACGTGTTTTCCCTTGATAGTAGATTTTTTCTTATGAAGCCAAATTTTTAATTAGAAGTAAAGTTCATATAACCAAACTTTTTTTTTACAACTTTGCTCATTCCAAATAATAATAGAGAAAGAGAGAAGAAAGACTTGCAACTTCAGTCTTTAAGTGCTGAAATGTGTTTTCCCTTGATAGTAAATATTTTCCTATGAAGCCTCAAGAATTTCTACACTTTGGTATGTCTTTTATAGGCATTATTTAATTCATATGACCGTTGCCCTCGATTTGATAAAAAAATTAGTTGTGCATTATGCACTCTGGTCGATTGAATTTTTTTCACCAATGGATCAATTAGTTGAGCTTATGTGGTTGTCAGTTGATAGCTCAGCCAACCGATTGCTGGGCCAATTGCAAGTTCTCTTTGGTCGGTTGCAAAAAGTTCAACCACACCAGTGGCCAATCTCAGCCACTGTCATTTAACTTGCACTACTATGCACTATTCTATGTATATATATTTTTTTGCATGAATATTAAAATGAGGTGCTTTTGTTTTTTTTTAAAGCTAACAAAATTATTTATATAATATAAATGAAATATTTCAAAAATCAACTTGAAGTTTAATGCATAAAATAAACAATTCAAATAATAGCGTGGACTATGATGCCAATGAACATGTCAAGTCCAACTCTGAGCGGCATATCGAACATTCCTCTACAATTTATTCATATAAGATTAACTTAAGACATCTTTTTTGCATTCTTTATCACTTAGAGGATTCAAGTTTGAATTTCACCACGATACAAAGATCCATACGAAGCGACTATAATACTACATGTAATATTACTAGACAGATGTGATATTGTTCATTCTAGACCTTGCAACAAGGTGTTGTATAAACACATCCCAACTAGTCAAGAGTGGTGCAATGACCCATTGTCTTTAGGCACACTTTGGATTAGTCCTCGATGGAGAAATGACAAGAGGAATATTGGGTAGGAACATGATCTTAGCGAAGCTTGATGCATATTATGCATGACTAGATCCAATGCAAACAGTATGATGCCCGATCAAGATTGTTAAATATGGTATTACTACAACTTCATACGAATCTGTCATATACTAGAGTTTGACTACTTCACAAGGACCTAAAATCCCCAAGTTCAAAACCAACAAAAGGCATGCTTTGGGTCAATTCTATGTGGACATATAAGGAGAAGAATGCTAGACATATGAAAACATGACCTTAATAAAAATCCCAAGATTTAGGGAAGATAATATTGCATCTGGCCAAGAGTGTTAAAAAAGAGTTATGAAGAAGTTGATCATGTAGTCACTTTGTGCATGGTGAACTTGCTTTTCTAGTTGTGACAAAGGGTTATGATTAGCGGTTAATGAATTAGAGAAAAAAAAATGTAATTAGTGTTTATCCGATAAAATTGATTTACCAAATCAATCATGATAGTACACAATCGATTTATAAAAGTCAAATATCAATACAATTAGAATGAGAATATTAGGAAAAAGAGAATAAAACACAAATGCAAAATGATTTGTAAATAAAAAGTTTGACCATGCCTTAATCTAAAGGCTCAGATATTTTATCATTATTTCTTAATTTTAAATGGGATAAATGAGAATATCTTTACATTACATGTTTATTATTCCAATTTTACAATTATGAAATCACACTTCTACCTAGTAAGATAAAATAATATTTTAAAGATTTAAATGATGTTTTAAAAGGAGAGAAATAATTAATAGGTTAAAAAATTTATAGTACATGTGGCTCGCCCTCCATATTGTTGAAAAATAAGTGTGAGTGTGCGCGTGTGGGGTGGCGGCGGCGGGGAACACACCCGAATAATGATGACACAAATTAAGAGTACTTATGAAATAAAAAAATAATATGAAAAATTAAAGAACAAAATATATTACTTAAAAGATCAAGAATGGATGAGAACAAGGGAAAAACCCAGAAGGATAATTTGAATCAATTGAACATGAAAGAAGAAAAGTATATCCTTTCTTCATTTCAATTACTTACATAAGCAGAGATGTGCATTTGCATTGTTCACATAAATTGCATTAATTACCCATTTTCAGTGTGAAATTATGTCTACGTACATAAGCGCGGCATATGTGCCTTTGCTTGTTCATAAAAATTGCATTAATTACCCATTTTAAGTGTGAAATTATGTCTACTATTTTCCTATTAATTACCCATTTTAAGGGTGAAATTATGTCTACATACATAGCACGGGATATTTTCATATTAATTACCCATTTTAAGTGGTAAATTATGTCTACATACATAAGCGCGGGATATTTTCATATTAATTACCCATTTTAAGTGTGAAATTATGTCTACATACATAGCGCGGGATATTTTCATTTGAAATTTGAATTGCGTTGGTACAAGGAATGTAGATAATTTTTTCCTTTTTTAAAAAAGAAAAATTACTTGCGTACTATGGACTCGTTCATCATTATCCATTTACCATCTATATATTTGTTTTCAAGCGACTACGAAATATTCTTGTGAGAATTTGGTCTACAAAGATGAGGGGTTCCTTAGCCGAGGTGTTAGAAGATTACCCTTGGATTTATGTTTCCATTGAGGTTCAGAGTTTGATCCCAGTATGGCATCATGGTCGAGGTTGGAGACCTTCTCCATCATCTTGTTCTCAGGGGTAAGCAATACTATTACACAAAACAAAAGAAGTCTTATTAGGATTATAGTTCCTTTGTTCTTTTACTATTATTCTTTTCTTTGTCTCGAATGTGATATCTTGTATGCTTTTGGATAGATTTTTTACTTTGTTTGGTGATATATGCATATATGATCATTCTTTAATCCCTTCTTCATGTGTTCTTAGTATTTCAAATTCCTAACACCTTAGCAATATTTTTTTCAACTAAAGTTTTTGAATTGAATTGACTCGGCAGAAATTCTTATTTTCATGATATATTTTTGATAGACGTCAATTAATAAACAATATGTGAGAATGCAATTTGACCCGATATCTATAGATATATGTACACATGGTATGCACGTACAAGAAATAGGCACTAAAATTTAATTATAATGTAAAACTTAGATTTAATTTAAAAAATACCTTTAATTAAGAAAATTGAATCATTTACATAGTGCAGTTTTCCTTCTTTGTATGTTTCTTCAGTTTCAAGTAGCTTTTAAGATCCATGCATTTATATGTATTGGGGCGGGAAGAAGGGGTGGTTGTAACAAAACATTTCATGTTCTTGTTCTTATTATGAATATTTTTCTTACCGTAGGGACGAACCCAAGCAAAATATATTAAAAATAATAAAGATTAAAATATTTATAATAAATAATAAATATTCATAAAAATATTAGATAATATCCTCTTAAATTACATTTTCCTTGATTTAGGGGGGCCAAAATATATTTTATCTTACAATTATGTTATATATATATATATAATTACATACTAAATAACTAACATATGCCAATTTCTTATTTTCCACTATATATAGGAGCCTAAATGTAATTATTTGTTCCCTTCATTGATTAGGAGTATAATACAGATATTGGAATGTCTTTTAAAATAACTTTATTGCCTGGTGACAATTAGATAGTTTATATTTAATGTCATAAATAGCATTAACTCGTTCTCTAATTGATTTGAGAATAAATGTTACTGTTTTTTCTGTAACAAGCTTCAGTGTAAGTAGCTTTATGTCAGGAATTACAACTGTATAAAGTAAATTAAAAAATAACTTAATTAATAATGATATATGCATATTAAATGTAATATACCAAATCTAATATTAATACTTCCAAAATATGACATGATATGCCAATTAGGACAGAACAAAGCTCTTGAACATATTTTTCCCTGTTTTTATTAATTTTTAAGAGTAGAAATATGTAAATCAGCCATATTGTATTAGGAGGATGTATTTTTTTTGATGCGATAAACATTGTTGGATAGGTGAGAATAAAGACACATATGGATGTAAATCTCACATAGTCATAGATAAACCTCAATCAATAATTAATGTGGATATATATTAAACTTTGAAACCAGGGAAAGTAAGAGTATTAGGTGCATTAATTCAGATGGAAGGACAGATATTAATTAGGAGCCCTTAATAAGACATCCATATAATTTTGCCTATTTTTTTTCTATATATGGAGTCTCCCAGTGGCGTTTGCATCATACCATCTATAGAGCAGTGTGAACAATTGGCAAGGAAGAGATCTAGTGCTTCTTTTCCTTCGTCTTTGCCTCTTTGTTCATCAATCGACTGCCTTAGACTCGTATCAGTTCGTCTGTAGATTGCATCTGTTAGGTTAAAATCTGCATGCAACCTCCTCTTTCTTCTTTTTTCGATCCTCTCAGCCATGGCAGCTATATAATCCATTTTGCACAGCTACGTTTATGATTTTATGACCACGCACAGTAACCATAATATTAGATTACCAGGGAGTACTAATATACACACATATTCTTGAATGTTGCTTCATGCATGCGATTTGTTTGAAGATGAACTTATTTTGCCATTTTTGGATTGATCCTATGAAGATGAACTTTCCAATAGTTCTGCATATAACCAATTGAGTAGTATCTATACATACATACATATATATATATATATGTAGCCGAGAAAGATAATGTATACTACATATATAATTTATGTCTCCATCATGTTTTGATTATTCTTTTTATGTCCTGTAAGAATTCATCGTATTTTTGCATAATTCAAAGTGTTTCTGAATCTCGTATATATGTGCTGCAGCAAATGGAAGACGCCGGGTGCAATACCGGGGCTCGCAACGATGAAGCCGGGCCTTCCAACAGGGCGCCTTCTACTTACGGAGTCGACCTGATGGTGCCTTCGGCCGCGGCCACGAGCAACTACCTGCCGATCGAGATCACAAGCGACGATGATGATCTCGACGCAGATGAGCTCGAGGCCCGGATTTGGCGTCTGACCGCGCGTCTGAAGCGGCGGAGGGAAAGGCAGCAGCAGACGCAGGAGAAGTTGCCAGTCGAGGACACGGAGGCGCTGAGGCAGAGGGCGGGCCACTCGCGCAGGAAGAAGATGTCGAGGGCTCAGGACGGCATCCTCAAGTACATGATCAAGAGCATGAAGCTTTTCCATGCTCAAGGTTTCGTGTACGGGATCGTCCTTGAGAACGGCAAGGCGGTGGGCGGCTGCTCGGATAGCCTGAGGGCTTGGTGGAAGGATGAGGTCCGGTTCGACCGGAACGCCACCGAGGCCATACGGAAGTACAGGAGTGAGTTGAACGCGTCTGTGCTTCAACTCGGGGAAAACCTCCCCGTCTCCATTCCGAAGACACTGCTAGCTCTGCCGGACACCACGGTCGGGTCCCTCGTCTCGGCCCTCCTACAGCACTGCGACCCGCCGCAGCGGGCGTTCTCACTCGAGAAGGGAATCCCGCCACCTTGGTGGCCTACGAAGACGGAGCCGTGGCTGGAGTCGATGGGCTTTCCTGCTTCCCTCGGTCCGGCACCGTACAAGAAGCCCCACGACCTCCGGAAGGTATGGAAGGTGAGCGTGCTGATGGCAATCATCAAGCACATGTCCCCGGACTTCGACAAGATCCGGGGACTTGTTCAGCATAACAAGTCGCTCCAGGACAAAATGACAGCGAGGGAGAACGCTCTGTGGAACGCGGCGTTGCGGGAGGAGAGGAGGCTGTGCGGTCTCGGTCCTGACGAGGAGGAGCTCGCTATGTCCAGACGAAGCAGCACGGTGGCGTCCCACGACGCTTCCGATCCTTCGCCCCCTCCTGCTACGAGCAACGTCATAGGAGGAGACCCTGCGGCGGCTGAGCAGACGCCCGCCAACTTCGATGGCCAAAGCGCGCACTACAGCTTCTCATCTTCTGATGCCATGGCGCCTTTATCCGATTCCGGCGTTAATGGCCCGAACGACTACGCGCCCGAAGTTGGAGGAGTTCGACCTTGTGGTCAGATAGTGTCCGAGGATCAACTGTGCAGCATTGATGCTGCTACCTCTGATCACAACGGAGGAAGCACCGAGCAGGCAACTTACGTCCAGCAGCTGCTTGCATCATTAAAGGCAATGAAGTCTGAACTTCAGAAGGATTGGACGAACTTTGAAGCTAGCAAGAATGCGGCTGAAGCTTCCAATGCCCCAAACTCCATTCATGTTGGAGAATATCCGCCTCCTCGAGACATGACGCAGCCTCAGCCTCGGTCTGAAATATTCAAGGAGTCGTTTGACGCCGCTGCGACCGGTGCTCCAAACTCTATCCAGACGGTCACTCCAGTGGATCCTTTTGTGGCTCAGCAAACGCGTGCCCCTGACGGAGGCCATGCACAGATGAAGGATCCATGCATGTTGGAGTCTGATGCACTGGTCTTGGAAGGCAACGGCTTCGCACTGGACGACATGATTACTTCCGATCAGTATGATTCCTTCCAGATCGGGAATGCACCATCCGAGGATCCATTGCTGGAGAAGCAGCTTGCCGAACCTTCTGCCAGCTACAATTTCGCATCTCTTCTAGACATGTCTGACGGCGACATTGATGATATATTAGACATCGAGTTCGAAGATTTTGTGCCGCAGCAAGGAGACCTTCCATGAATTTTATGGAAAAGTAGGAGTTGAATACATAGAGAGAGAGAGAGAAGGGAAAATACAGATTATTTAATTGTAAATGCTTACAAATAGATTTATAGAAATAAGTGAGATCAAAATGCAATATTAATCTCATGTTTTGATGACTTTCCCGTATGAATACAGTGCCCATATGCCTTCATAGTTCATAAATTGCCAGTGGAAGGTTTTGAAAAATGTTTTCGTCCACGACCAGATTCGATGGGATATAATCAAATATTATTAAAATAACATTATTTATAATAATTTTAAAGATGCTTACACATCAAATATTATATTATTATTAAAAAATTATTAACCTACTAAAATAGAAATACTTACATAAAAATATTTATTTATTATATTTTAAAATATTATTATTGATAATAAAATGACTCTAACATTATTAATACTTAATATTGATGGATGATTATTAAATTTTATTTACCCTTAAGTGCTATTAATAATATGTTAATTTTTTTTATCATAAATCACTCTTATGTTTTATTTTTATTTTACTTATATTTTCCATTTGGTCGTTTCTCTCTTCCTTAATTTTAGTTTCCTTTTTTCCATTTTCCCTCTCTCTTCATTAACTCTGCGTTTTATCACTATTAACAATATATTAATTACTATCACAGTAAATCACTCTTATATTTTCCTATTCTTATTTTATTTTAGTTTTTCCATTCCTTCCTCCCTCTCTCTTCATTTATTTTGCTTTCCTTGTTTACCTTTCTTCCTCTCTCTCCATTAATTCTCCTGTTAAGTTCGTTTTACTGTTTTTCTTTGATGTAAATATATTACTTTTCCTTTTTGTTCGTTCCATCTTTTTCTTTCCTTTCAAGTGGTTTTTGAATATTTTCCACTTTTTCAGTTGAACCAGGTTCCTCCTATTCGTTGGTTTATACTGGTGTAACCGTTTTTTCCCCAATCAGATTGTTATTTCGATTTTGGCTTCGAATCGAATAACATTACTTTTGAGATGGGGCTACAAGTATAGGTCTTTTGAAAGCTAAACTTGACCCAATCCGATCCGATTTGGATCGGGTCGGATAATCGAGTTATTCGACTACTTATTTTTTTATTTATTTTTACTATTTTAATAAATCACTCTTATATTTTATTTTTATTTTACTTATTTTTTCCATTTCGTACTTTCTCTCTTCCTTATTTTACCTTTTTTCCATTTTCCCTCTCTCTTCATTAATCCTGTGTTTTATCACTATTAACAATATATTAATTTACTATTACAGTAAATCACTTCTATATCTTCTTATTCATATTCTTATTTTCATTTTTTCATTTCTTCCTCTCTCTTCTTTATTTATTTTGCTTTCCTGTTACCTTTGTTCCTCTCTCTCCATTATTTCTCCTGTTAAGTTCGTTTTACTGTTTTCATTGATGTAAATATATTACTTTCCCCTTTTGTTCTTTCCATCGTTTTCTTTCCTTTCAAGTGGTTTTTGAATTTTTTTTCAGTTTTTTAGTTGAACCAGGTTCCTCCGTTTCACCGGTTTATACTGGTGTAACAATTTTTTTCCCGGTCATAATGTTATTCCGATTTTGGCTTCGAATCGAATCGGACCAGACTCGATCAAATTGGTCGATCCAATTCGATTTTAATAACATTGCTTTTGATATTGGGTCACAACTAGGAGTGTTCACAGGTCGGATTGAAACCAACCCGTGAACAAACTCGATTCGACCAAATTAATTTGGTAGGGTTGGGTGGGGTTAGAGGTCTTTTGAAGGCCAAACTCGACCCAACCCGACCCAGTTTAGGTCGGGTCTTCTTAGGTTTTCGAAATAGTGTAAAAAGTAGTGTTTCAAATCATTACTATTAAATGTGATAATTTATCTTCTAAAAAAAGAATATATTGAATGAATATATCGTTAATTGTGTATTTCTTCAATGGGAGATTTCAATTGAAGCGAGAATGAAATTTCTACAATGACTAAAACTTCCTCTAGGCTTGCCCTCCCCGAGAGATGAAAAGCACTCGCCCAATCCTCCAACTTGGGGCTCGAATCTACCACGGCCACCATCGTTTGCTTTTTTTTTGTTCTCTTCCCTACTCGGGAGCACGAGGTCTTAATTTTTTTCCTAATAGATTCCTTGAAAAGGGTGCTAAACCTATAGGAAATGTTTAAGATATTTTAAGAAAGATAGAATTTTTTAAAGAAAGAACTCCAAGTTAATGAAATTAAAGTAAAGGAAAAAACTAAATTCTAAAATAATAATAAAATTTAATTTTAATTATTTTAATTTTTTAATCAAATATAAGCTTAAGTTTAAATAAAAAAGGAAAAAATAAAAAAAATATTTGGGTCGTTGGGTCGGGTCCGACCCGACCATCGATGATCCAAATTAGGTCAGTCCGGGTTGAGTCATTGGGTTCACCGGCCTGGTGAACCCCTAGCTACAACCAATGTTTTTAAAATCCAAGGGTATTTGTCACGTTGAGTCCTCCCGATATTCTCGACGATTCGACCTGACCCGATCTATGCTAGGTCTGGTCGGATCTAATCCAAACCAACCATGATCTAATCATTGGTTGGGGCAGGTTGGTTAGAAAATCTGAACCCAATCCATCGATTCGAACATTTATAATTTTAGTTTTCAATTAATTTTATATTTATGTTATATTAAAATGTAAAGCTATTAAAATAAAATATTAAAATAATATTTAACTATAAAAAATTTATTTTATGTTTTAAAATGAATAATATATTTTTTATATTAAACAATGAAAAGAAAGAAAGATAAAAAGGAAAAAAAATGGACAAAATAACAAAATAAAAGCATATTGATTATCATTTTTACAATAAGCAGACATTAATAATTTTTTAAATATTTTTACATATCCTTTATAATAAATTTAATTTTTCATCTTATTATTTAAGAATTATGTGAATAATTTTCTCTTTCTTTATTTAGTTTACCTTTTTTAATTCATCCCATAAAATATACCTTTTTATTTTTTTTCTCTCCTTTCCTATTCTTCCACCTTCTTTACTAAAATGTTATAATAATTTTGTTTGTTCATCTTCCTATTTTAGGATTTTACGAATAATTTATTATATATCAGGATTTTATGAACAATTTATCTTTTCTTTATTACTATTTTCACATATTCTTAGCTTTCAAATACAATTACTTTCTTTATTATAATTTTTTTAATTCATCCTAGGGGTGAAAGTAGTTCGGGTCGGGTTAGATTTTTGGTCTAAAAAAATCAACCACTATTTTTCAAGTCAGTTTCTAAAATTAAAAAAACCCACCCTACAACCATTTTGAAAAAAAATAAAACCCAACCTCTAGCAGGTCGATTTTTTCTAGTATTTTTTTCGAGGCTCTACTTTTATATAATTATAGTTTTAAAATATATAATAAATTAAATTTAATATAAAGATATTAAATTTCATATTAAATATAAAATATACTACTAAAATTTTTAAAGTTATTAAATTAGAGTTTGATAATGTGATAGAAAAGTATAAAAATTTATACAAAAATATTATATATATCATAAAAGAATTGATAACATATGTATTAATTATATAAAAATTATAAATAAAAAGGTCTCCACGATCCCTGACTTTTTCGGATGGATTTTAATTTATTAAAAATCATCCTAAATTATATTCAGGCTACTAATTTTTTATTTTTTTAATTCAGTTTTTTGGGTAATTTTTTCGGGTTACTCGGGTTTTTCTAACACCCCTAATTCATCCCATAAATTCTACTATTTACTTATTTTACTCTCCTTCCTATTCTTCCACTTTCTATAGTAAAATTTACTTTCCTTACTTTTCTACTTTTTGAATATATTATGCAATTTTTCATTATTTATAGAAATTGGATTGAATCAATTTTTCCGGTCAACCTAGTTTTGCGCAAGGTATCGCCCGGGTTCAATCTGTTCGTTGTAAAAATGCAATTTTTACAAAATTAAATTGGACCGATGGGTTAGTTCATGGTTGGACCAGTATGTATGGCTTAATTGTAACATCAGGCTAAATGAAAAAAAAGGGAAAACAAAGTAAAGAAGCCTACAGCCGCAACTTACACTCTCCCCCACTCCGCCTACCAGCCGACCAACAACCCCACTCCTTGTGCAATAAATAGCAAGCTCCACACTCATCACATCTCTCTTTCTCTTTTCCATCCATTCGGCCAGCACATCAAGAAAGCATCATTTTGGAGCTACAGTAGGTAATACCTCTCCATTGAAGCTAGAGAAAAAAAGAAGAAAAGCTAGGATTTAAGATATAAGCTAAATAAGATATGTTTGAAGGGATTCACCCATCCTAATTTTTTCTCTAATGATGTTTGATTGTGTGAATTAGGAATTAAAGAACAAACTCTTTGTTCTTAGATGAAGATTTAAGGAATATGCATTTGATGCTTCATGTTTCTTTAGATTATTATTCTATTACTATCCATGATTAGAATGCCATGTGTTTCATAGTTTCATACTCTATTGCTCATTATGCTTTGTATTAGAATGTTTATTATCGTTATGTTAGTTATTATGAAAATATTTAGAGCTCATGTACATTTATGTTCTTGATTAGCATGTTAGAGGACTTTATGTGAAAATCCCATGTGGATCATGATTAGAGTGTTCAGAATGTTAAAAAATGTCTCATATAATATTTTGGAAGTCAATATGTATTCAGTAGGTCAATGTATACAAAATTGAAAAGAAAATATATAAAAATCGTGTGTCTGTCGTCTCAGAACGGACGACCGATACATTATTGATCGACCGTTTTGAAGACATATGTAGTCTTGAACTCTGTCCAACGGTCGACTCGATACCCCACCAGTCGTCTAATTTGGAAGAATCATAGCTTCTGTGATTAGCGGCCAGTCTCGGTCGTCCGAAATAACGATCGATCGATATATCAGCGATCGTTCGATTTGAGTAGTCATCACATTATGTGATTAGCGGTCAATCAAAGTCAGAATGGGAAGTTTCAAGATAAAAAACAGATATGCCATTGTTATGAGAAGTTTAAGTCTTTATGCTCTCAGCCTCAAATTTGATAGTCAGGGGCTAATAGCCGTCTCGCTATCATGATTTGCACATTATAAATTTAAGATTAAATGTGGTAGCATGTGTCATGATGTCAAATTATAAAGAAAGGTAGCGAGTTCATCAACATAGTAAGGCAAGCCAAGTAGAACCATGATGCATTCATTCGATAACATCTCTAAGCACCACCCTCAAAAAAATATAGAATAAAAAAACTCTAGGCACCAAAACTATTCATTGCACTAAAAACCTTTTAGAAGTAATTATACTGAGAATTACATCAGAAAAAATAATGAAATTTGATTGCAGCTTCATATATTTATTAGAAATGATAGTGGCAATTACTACATAACATACCAAAGATAAGACCTTGAAAATCTGATCTATGTACCATATCTTCTCTTGTGAAAACCTATAAAAAGGAAAACATGAAAAAACCTATTGAATTCCAATTTATTCAAGGAACAGAACAATATGAGAACAATATCTGAATTCTTGCTAAAGAGGCCTAATGCTCTTGGAAACCCTCTTCAAGTAATATGGTCAGAGAGAAAAAGTTATGTAACTTCTACAATAAACAAGGACTTGGCATTTAATACCAGATACAACTAACATATTGCATAAAGATCAGATATAAGCCATTGAAAATCCATTCATGTTGTAACAGTCTAAGATGTGCGCTGAATACAATCACAATTATTCTTGTGTTTCCAACATGAAAGTAACAACCATGCCTTGTTAGTTCTGGTTTACAAACTATTGACTTGTGAATATTAATTAATTAAAACACACAGTCAGTGATCACAACAGTGTGTCAAAAGCCTAAAGCATGCTAGGGAAGGAAACAAAGAAGAAAAATCCTTGTATAAAGAAGTAGTTACAGCTTTCAGCTTTTCATTTTTTGCATTGATGGAAAAGAGGAGAAGAACGCGCTCCAAATCTAGTATCGTACATTAAATATATTTAACGCAGCAAGGAATATGCACTACAGGGTAAGGCAGTATCTCCTTTAGTGTAACGCTGACGCCCGCCTAGGTCACTCCCGCCTCCGGCACTCCCTGCCGGCGGCTCCACCTTCCGCCTCCGGCACCCCCTGTTGGCGGCGCCACTCTCTGCCCTTGGCACCCTCTGTTGGCGGCGCCACCTGCCTATCCTTCGGCACCCAGGATGCGTCGCAGGACACAGCACCTCGCCGACAGGTGGACCACCTTCGCTCAGTCCCGTGATAACCGCTCCCTCCGTCGACCTCCTTCGCATTGCTACAGGTGCCTTGAGTCCGGTCACTTCGCGCGCAGGTGCTCAGGCCCACTTAGATGCCTCCGCTGCAGAGGAGAGGGGCACCGGAAGTCGACCTGTCCCCACGGCTGTCCACCGGAACGCCCACCCACCAGATCACAGCACATTCTCTCATTGACGGCGACTCACCCAACTCCTATTGCAATCCCGTGGTCGCCGAAGATCCAGCGGAGAGTCGACCTACTCAACGGCTGCATCATTGGAGAAATCAACGGCCCCCACTGGAATCGGCCATGGAAGACAGTCGACGGAGCAGTCACAGTGTCAGCTGGGATACATCGCAAGGGTGGATATTCACGGTCTTCCGCTACATCTCCAGAGGCCGGAGATTGCGATGGCAGTGGCCCGGCAGATCGAGGACCCTATTTCGGTAGTTCTTCCCCCCTCGGGTCGTCGGATCTGTATACCATGTCTGTCGTGGTGGAGATGCGTGAGGGTGGCGCCCTCCCACAGTCAGTCATCCTCTGCGCCGGGACTGACAGCTTCATCCTCCGACCGCAATACCCCGGCAACATGGCGTCGTGGGCGGAGGTGGTTGCCGGCCGACACCCTCCGTCGCCGCGGCAGTCAACAGCAAGGACGCCTGCAGCTGCAGACCAGCCTGGTGCGACAGAGCACGTGAGGGCAACACGTGACACCTGTACCCCTTTTAAAATTCCGGACCCGTTACAAACCCGCCAACCCGCTGCCCGCGAGCCTGGATCATCCAGATCCGGCTCACGAGCATTATCTTATCTTGCCATGATGATATGTTCACATGCCATGTAGTATGCATAAGTAGCTCATAGCATGCATATGATTTATATTTCATGATGATGAAATGCATATGCCATGACATGTAGAGATTATGTATAAGATCATAGCATGCATGAGCCTCAACATACTTAACGGGAGAAATCCTTTGCACCCCATGGATCTGTGCAGGTATGGAGGAGGCTTAGGTTTGGCGGCGAGAGCCTCGTGACGACGACATTGCACATGAGTCTGTCGGGCTACGGCCCAAGTTATTTACTTTTACTATGTCATGATGATGAACCCTTATAAGGGTTAAATATGTATGTCTTATGGGCCTTTATTGACTCATGTACTACACCTGAACTCATTTATATATGATGAACCCTCTATTGGGTATACGTTAGAGCCTATTAGCCCGTGGGTCAGTTTATGTATCTTGGGATTTTAATTATAAAGTCTTTCACAGTTATGATATTATTGTTTATTATTATGTTTTCGTTGCAAAGTTTTATGTAATTAGATTTATGAAAAATAACGTCGCCTAGGGTTTCGTAAATTTAAATTGAGCCAAATTTTGAGGACGTTACATTAATTTTATATAACACTAGTTCCAACTACTTTTCAGTAAAAAGTAACACTAGTGCCAACTACTTTTCAATAGAAAGGAGACCAGTGTATAATGAAAAACTGTTTAACAAAGTGCACTAGTGATTTCCATGTTGGTTATCAAGTATCGAGTTTGGTCCTAAGTTTGACTCATCGACTCATCAATTTGGCTAGGGTTTTATCTTTTCATTCCCCAACCGCATATCAAATTAACACTAAAGTAGGGCTATTCATTGGTCGTCGGGTTGAACCTGACCCATTCAAACTCAATTTGATCCGACTGATTTTGCTTGGATAAAAAAGTCATACAACCACCTTTTAAAATTTTTTCTTACATATACATAATTATTTATATTTATTTTAAAGTATAAAATAAGTTTTCCTAATATTTAACTATTATTTCCATACTTAAAATATATTTTAATTTTAAATCAAATAAAATTTTGAACTTAAATAAAAAATTTTAAAATATAAATAATAAAAAATTTGCTCATCGGATCGAGTCTATTCAAGATAGGGAATCCCAATATGTACTTGATGACTCATTGAGTTTGGTCGGGTCGGATTCACTGGGTTGATCCAATCCGATGAAACTTCTACCGTAGACGTTGAAAGATCTAGACAAAGAAATAAGGAAAGAGAGAAAATGAAAGCCTATGTTATCATCCTTTCAGAAATAATAATTATCTTGATAGCTAATAATAAACACTAATTTTTTAGACAACCTTCCTAAAATAGAAATTTAAAGAAAGATATATAGCGACATAAAATATAAGATGTAGAAGTCCTTGGAATTTAGGATACTAAAAGGAATAGGGGTAAATTTGTTTACCCACAATTTGAATCTTACTAAAATGAGGATATGAGATAGATCATAATTGACAATAGGCCACTACACACTGATATTTAAATTGTAACAATTAATGCCTCAACTAAAAATGTCAAAAAAAGCATAATGAATTAAGAATTAGTTACGTTATAAACAAATAATAGATTCAAAGTTCTAATCCACTGGTCCAATAGTTTTCGCCTCAAATAAAAACATGTTCCATTAAAGTATTCATATATATAAAATATAATAGAGTACATATGAAAGATATGTAAATATATAAATGTCACGTTAATAAGATAACATAATATATTTAATTTGAATTCCGATGGTTATAACCATCTAAACTTTCGATGGATCTTGATCCGTCCAAAAGTCAGGCTCTGACTGTAGATCCGTCAAAAATTTTGATGGACACAACCGTTATAAACTTTTGCATATCTACTTCCGAGGAATTTACTTATCCGTCGAAAAATCTTTTAAAAATTGAGAAAGATCTTTGACCGTCGGAAAACATCCGTCGGAAATTCTCTTTTTTCTTGTAAAATTTTTTATATGAGTACTCCTTGGTTTGATGATTCTCAGGAGTTCGTTCTTTCTTTTGAGAAAAGGATTAATTCTGTGCAAAATTGACTTTTGTTGTGGTCACAAGGGCTATGTTGCAACCTGAGACTTATGAGCTCAATATGAGATAAGTTTTTTTATTGTGGCCAAAACAAATCTTTCATGACCCACACAACAAAATACTTGACACAACTGTTGCATTATCACCACGACCACTTCTGTCCCGGTCCATGACGGGTTATCACAAGCTTACAATGACATCAAACTGGTTGTAGGGGGCCACTATATATTATGGTCATGAGAAGTTTATTGCAACAACCAACAAGATCCAAAATTGTCATTTTGACTCCAAATCACACCCATGTAGCATGAATGTTATCTATCGACTTATCTTTTTTTGCTGAGGCCACCAAACTCCCTTCATATTGGAGATCCATCCTTGAGACATGATGCGGCCTCAGCCTCAAGTGCCCATGCAACCGGTGTTCCAAACTCTATTCAGATGGGCACTCCAACGGATCCTTTTGTGGTTCAACAAAAATGTGCCCTTCATGGAGGGAATCTAAAAATGATGGTTCTGTGTATATATGTTGGGTTCTGATGCAATGGTCTTGGAAGACAACGCAAAAGATTTTAGTAAAATAAAAAAGGTAGCAAGTTTACTAGTCAATCAAATAATTTATAACAGGTGTAATATGCCGAATTCACAAATAAAAATTATTAATTAATTATCCAATTCCATAAACTAGTAAGAAATGAGATTAGGATTTGTAAAATAAAATGATGAAAACATTACATCATAGATACAATATGGTGATTAAGTTTAGGCCTTAGGACCATAACAAATAGATAAATATGTGAGCGAAAAAAGATAAAATTAATCTCTTAATAAGAATTATGATTTCTCTGAATTGATATTATGCGTAAATTAAATTATATTATCCACGAACTAGCATTCTCTCAATTTCACACAAACATGCACATTAACTATCTTAAATTACAATAGAATTTGAAGTTTTTGCAAATTGGCATCACATCAATTCAAATTACATTTAATATGCATTAATTGCTCAACACACTAGGATAAATTAATAGATCATATTAATTCAACTCTCCAAGCTCTAATTACTAATTCCATATCAATTAATAATCCCAAATAAAATTAATTAATTAGAATAATTGACACTAAAATTTAATTCTCCATAATGAAATATATAATAACTAAAAAAATTAATAACCAAATAAAAGCATTAAATACTAGTAATAATTAGTCAAAATTGACAAACATTAAAACATATAATTCGCAATACTTTTTTCTTTCAAATAAAAATGTCCAAACTAAAAATAAAATAACCTAAATAGCATATATGGATTTTATCCTTGAATTACGGAGAGAAGAAATATGATAAAAGAATGAGTGAGAACACCTCCGAATTGTGCATACGATTGCACTCTCTTGGATGTGGCATGCAGTGCTCAACCAATGTAATTAACATCGGAGTGGACCAGGCCGCTTGAACTAGTTCAATCCAACTCAATGTCAAATTTGAAAAAAATTAAAAATTATAAAAATAGGAAAATTAAAAGAGGAAAAAAGAAAAGAATATAAGAAAGGTTAAAGAGGAGGAAATATGATATGTATAAAATTAAATATGAACTAAAATAAAAAGGTAAGTATTTAAATTTAATAACATTAAGATGGAAAATTATCAAAGGGCATAAATAAAGAAAATAAAAAGGAAAGTGTTAGAGAAAAAAATAAGAATAATTTAAGATAAAATTTATTAATATAGAATCTATCATCATTAAATAATAGATAGTACATTAATAATAATATATTTATATTTATATGTTAATCCTTATTATTTATTATTAAATTTTTTAATAAATAAAAATATGTTATATTAATATTTAATATTATTAATAGGTTATTAGTACAATATTTATATACTATATCATGTAACTTATATTATATGTTTATAATTATTATAAATAAATTTATTTTAATAAAATTCAATTTAATCCGATGGAAGCCGATCGGATTGGACCAATCGCGACCTAGTAATGAGTTCGGTCTGATTGTGTAACAACCAACAAAAAGATAAAAAAAAGAAAAGAAACCAGAATTTAAACGCACGGCTGAGAGAAAGAAATAAAAAGGCCTAATGCCACTCAAAATTGGTAAAGGAAGAAGATTTAAATATGATCTAATCAGATTTGTTTAGGAGAGAATATAAGATGAGACAAAATTTGTTAAAACTCTTTCTCCCTTGGCAAAACTCACAAGACCCTGTCGGATTTCTGGACCGCCGCTAGGCTGCAGGAAATCCAGCGACCAATCCCTCCTCTCCTTCATCTCAATTTCAAGGCGTGCGGAAATCTACTTGTTCTCCTCTCATCGTCTTTCGAGTGTTGTCCTTCTTACGCCCTTGCTGAAATTTCTACAGAGGGTGACCGAGAGGAATAATAAGGAGATCAGGGGAGGGCGTTGTTAATCGAATTTTTGACGAACTGAAGAACGAATTAGCCGCGAACCGAGGTGGGTGAATCGAAATCACCTTGCATGACCCCTAAATAATGTTAAATCATGACTTAATCGTACAAGTAAAGAAGAAGATGAAAAGATGGTTCACGTTCTTCGTTTTGCCTTGCGTGATTTTCTTGTTTCTTTGATTGCTTTATTGAATTGCATGCATATTTCAATTCTTATTGTTCTGTTGTTGGGTGATTGATCTGCTAGGAGATAGGAATTAGGTTAGGTTGAAATTGCATTGAAAAATCGATGAAATTCGAAAGTTTCATAACTTTCTGGATGCCGACCGGTCCACCGGCCCGTATGCATCGCGACAGTCGGTCGACCGATAACTTGCGTACAGACGCTTTCTGCACATGTCAACCGATCGACCGATCCCTGTCATCGGTCGATCGATCCTTGCCCACTGGTCGACAGTTCAATCGAACGGATCGACCGAACCAATTAAGCTCGACTTGACCTACCGGTCGACCGATCTCAACAGACCGGTCGACTGACCCCCTGAATCGGTCGATCGATTCTTTAGAAAATCTTTTATTATATTTATTAATTATTTTTCTTTTATTCAGATATTATTTATATATATGATTGATTCTATTGTCTGACCCCCCAGAGATACCTCACTGATTTTCATGATTTATTCTCTTATTGATTTATTTCGCATTGATCTTATCGTATTCATGAAATCTAGAACAAAGAGTCACAAGTTGTTAAAATTGATTAATAAGTTCAGATGGAAGATTAATCATGGGTTGCCAGTCCAAGTCAAGTGCTTCAAAATAAGGGTCGCTCTCTTGATCATGGTTTGATCATCCATTGACCCGCACAAGACCGTATCATTTGCTGGGCATACTCCAAGAATTAAAGGCACTCAAAGTCACCCTCATTGTTAATTAATAACCAAGATTAAGAAGCATGTTCAAGTCAAGTCAAGTTATTATCATGAATTACAAGTATGTTATAAGTTCATGTTTATTAATCATCATATTACCCTCCTGATTCATGATATTGCTGATCTTATTCTTATTATGATCCATGATACAGATATGTTATCTTTCACGATCAAGTTAAGCATGATTATTTACCGCTGATTATTATATTCATGTCATGCATTGTATATCATGTGGTTCCCCACTAGGCTATAAAGCTTACGGGAGGACCTCCTCCCCTGTGTCTGATTTCCACAGGTTCATGTCAGTGACGTGGTGGAGTAGGCGTGTGGTGATGGGGCTCTGGCGATAAGACAACACATGAACCATAGGGCTTTTAGAATGTTTAATAGTTTTCATTTACCTTCCGCATTTTAGATTCATAATGTCGAACTTATTTTATTTCTTAATAATGATATAGCCACTTTTAGACTTCCGCAGTGGAAGACACAATTCAGACTTTCTTGAAGTTGCATCCGCCTCATTATGATGGGAAGGCGGACTTTTTCAAAGCTGAAGAATGGATTGAGATCATGGATTGAATTTTTAAGCTGATGAGATGCATTGATGAACGCAAGGTCCTGTATGCCACACACATGCTTACTAGTACTGCGATGGACTGGTGGAAGACTACAAGGGCCACCAGGTTCAAAGGGCTGGAAGAAGAGGACATAGCGTGAGATGAATTTAAGAAGACCTTCATGGCTCGCTACACTCCTGAACATGACCGTATCAACAAACAAAAGGAGTTCCTGCAACTGCAGCAGGGAATTATGTCTGTGGCTGATTACCACACCTAGTTCATCCAACTAGAGCAGTATTGCTTGATGCCATTTGAAGGGCGTATTAGCGCTAACAAATTCATCAATGGGCTGCAGCAAGCACTGAAGACTGAAGTCCTGTCTGGGATTGTAAGGATCTATAGAAGGCTGTGAGGTTGGCCACGCGCATGGAGAAGGATCAAGCTGAACGTAAGGTCAAAGCTCCAGCCAAAGCAATAGAGCAGTCCAGACCTCGGACGGACGATCAACGACCATTTAGGAGGAACGACCGCCGTGATCGCCATTTCAGGCCATACCAGCAGAGGGAAGCTCCAAGACAGGCTCAAGCTCAGCCATGCCCTGCGTCACTGCAAGCACAACCACTGAGACAACTGCCACCATCACTGCGCCAGACACAAGTGCCACAGAAGCCTTTATGTCCTCACTGTAATCGTCATCACGATGGAGAGTGCCGCAGGCTGAGCGGCGCATGCATTCAGTGTGGACAGTTCGAACATTTCATCCGAAATTGCCCACAGACCGCCAGAGGAGGCCGAGACAATCGGGCAGCAGGAGGTGCAAATCCCGTTGTGCAAGGTCACGTGCACAACCTGGAAGCTGATGCAGCCCAAAATGACAATGATGTCATTAGAGATACTCTCCCAATCGCCAACTTGTCTGCTACTATTTTATTTGATTCTGGGGCTACACACTCGTTTATTTCGAAGTCGTGTGCTCAAACTCTTAGTTTACCGTTAAAGCAGATGCCCCATGTTATGCGTGTGAGTACACCTATGGGTACTCTCCATGTTGTTAGGTACATTCCGAATGTACCTGTCAATGTAGACAAGAAAAATTTTTCGGCAGACCTCATAGTCATCCCCATGGTAGATTACAATGTCATTTTGGGGATGGACTGACTTTCGTTTCACGATGCAACCTTGCAATGCAAACAAAAGAAAATCATTATAGGCACACAAGGCAAGCCTAAGACAGTGATCAGAGGCACTCCATCAACAAAGAACAAGGTCATTGTCTCGGCGATCAAGGCACAGAAGTTGTTGCAGAAAGGATACTGTGGGTGCTTAGCTAGTGCGGTCAAGACGGATGCACCTGTCACTAAGCTTCAATAGATAGATGTTGTGCGAGAGTTTCCGGATGTGTTTCCTGAGGACACATCAGGACTACCACCAAAATGGGAAATTGATTTTAAGATAGAGCTCCTACCAGGGACAACACCCATCTCTAAGGCACCCTACCGCATGGCACCTGCCGAAATGCAAGAACTGAAGAAGCAGATACAAGAGCTTCTAGATAAAGGATTTATTAGACCGAGCGTCTCACCCTGGGACGCACCGGTCTTGTTTGTCAAGAAGAAGGACGGCTCCATGCGGCTTTGCATTGACTATAGGATGCTAAATAAAATGACAGTGAAGAATAAGTACCCCCTACCACGGATAGATGACCTTTTTATCAGCTGTCAAAAGCATCGGTGTTCTCCAAGATTGACCTGCGTAGTGGCTACCACCAGTTGAGAGTGGCTGATGAGGACGTACCGAAAACTGCCTTTCGGTCAAGGTATGGCCACTACGAGTTTCTGGTCATGCCATTTGGACTGACGAACGCTCCTGCCGCGTTTATGGACTTAATGAACAGGGTCTTTCGACCTTATTTAGACCAGTTTGTCATTGTGTTTGTGAATGACATTCTGATCTATTCTTCCAGTCCGGAACAACACCGAGAACACCTCAGGATAGTATTGGAGACCCTGAGACAACTCAAGCTTTATGGTAGGTTTTCAAAGTGTGAATTCTGGCAGAAGGGGATCATGTTCTTGGGACACATAGTCTCCAAGAAGGGCATTGCAGTAGACCCCGCAAAAGTGGAGGCAGTGACGAATTGGACAAGACAGAAGAATGCTTATGAGATTTGCAGCTTCCTTGGTTTAGCGGGTTTTTATAGGAGGTTTATCATGGACTTTTCCAAGATTGCTGCACCTCTCATGAATCTCACAAAGAAGACGGAAAAGTTTATCTGGACAGATAAATGTGAGCAAAGCTTTCAGACTCTGAAGGACCATCTGACTTCGACACCGATTCTCACCATACCGACCGGCAGTGGAGGTTTTGTGGTCTACAGTGATGCATGTGGAACCGGATTGGGATGTGTACTGATGCAACACGACAAGGTAGTGGCCTATGCTTCTCGGCAGTTGAAGAAGCATGGGGTCAATTACCCCACCCATGACTTAGAATTGGCGGCAGTGGTATTTGCCTTGAAGATCTGGAGGCATTATTTGTATGGAGAGACGTTCGAGATCTTCACTGACCACAAGAGTCTCAAGTACATCTTCGATCAGAGGGATCTTAACATGAGGCAACGACGATGGCTTGAGCTCCTCAAGGATTATGAATTTGCTATCAATTACCATCTGGGTAAAGCAAATTCAGTTGTCAATGCATTGAGCAGAAAGTGGGAAGACTCGCTGGCTTATATGAGACTACGCGAGTACAAGATGCTGGAAGAAATTGAGCAATGGTGTCCTAAGCTGAGTACAAATGTAGCTTTATGGATGATGCATCAAATGAAGCCCAACTTAATTGACAGAATCATAGCAGCTCAGAAAGCGGATCCTGAGTATCAGAAGGTTCTTAAGAGATGTCAGAACGAACCTGCAGACTTCCAGATCTCCACAGACGAAGGAATTCGATATCGGGACAGGTTGTGGATTCCCACTGACGCTGATGTCCGACGAGAGGTACTGGACGAGTGCCACAAGTCGAAATTCGCTATCCACTCCAGTAGCACCCAGATGTATAAGGATGTACAACGCAGCTATTGGTGATCGGACATGAAAAAAGAGATAGCGGAATATGTGTCCCGATGCCTGGTGTGCCAACAAGTCAAGATTGAGCATCAGCGATCATATGACAAGTTGAAGCATTTGGAAATCCCACAATGAAAGTGGGATAAGATCACTATGGACTTTGTATCCAACTTGCCTAAGACTAAGAAGGGTCATGATGTCATATGGGTAGTCATGGATCGTTTCACCAAGGCTGTACATTTTATCCCCATCAGATGGAAACGGTCAGTGGAGAACTTGTTGGACCTGTAAGTGAGAGAAGTGGTCAAACTTCATGGTATTCCAGCATCTATAGTGTCTGACCGAGACCCCAGATTCACTGCTAGATTCTGGAGGAGCATGCAGGAAGCCTTTGGCACGAGGCTCAATTTCAGCACAGCTTTTCACACTCAGACAGATGAGCAGTCTGAGAGGACCATTCAGACATTAGAGGACATGTTGAGGGCTTGTGCACTAGATTGGCAGGGTAGCTGGGATGAACACATTCATCTGATTGAATTTGCTTATAACAACGGCTATCATTCTAGTATTGGTATGGCACCTTTTGAGGCCCTGTATGGACGACCTTGCCGTTCACCTGCCCACTTGAGTGAAGTAGGCGAGGAAAAGATCACGAGTAAGGAAGAAGTTAAGGAAGCAGTAGAGTATGCTGAAAAGATAGAATTGATTAAACAAAGGATGAAGACTGCTCAAGGAAGGCAAAAGATCTATGCAAATAAAGGCAGACGAGAGCAGATCTTCCAAGCTGGTGATCAAGTTCTTCTGAAAGTATCCCTTATGAAAGGAGTCATGAGATTCAGTAAGCGAGGAAAGCTAAGTCCTCGCTATGTAGGCCCCTTCGAGATACTCGAGCTGATAGGCGAGGCAGCATGCAGACTGACTCTACCCCCATCTTATGGAAGAGTGCATAACGTGTTTCATGTGTCCATGCTCAAGAAGTATAAGCACGATGCTGCAAATGTTTTAAGGATAGAGGAGCCAGATATAGTTGCAGACTTGACCTTCGCCGAGTATTCAACGCATATAGTGGATCGTAAGGTGCAACGTCAGAAGAACAAGGATGTCCCCATGATCAGAGTAGCTTGGCGTCACCATAGCGGAGACGATGCAACATGGAAACTCGAGTCAGAAATACGCCAAGAATTTTCTCACCTTTTCGGTAAGCCCTCTACTTAGTGCAAAATTCGAGGACGAATTTGCTTTTAAGGGGGTAAGAATGTAACAACCAACAAAAAGATAAAAAAAGAAAAGAAATCAGAATTTAAACGCACGGTTGAGAGAAAGAAATAAAAAGACCCAATGCCACTCAAAGTTGGTAAAGGAAGAAGATTTAAATCTGATCTAATCAAATTTGTTTAGGAGAGAGGGGTCTATATAAGATGAGACAAAATTTGTTAAAACTCTTTCTCCCTTGGCAAAACTCACGAGACCCTGCCGGACTTCTAGATCGCCGCCAGGCTGCAGGAAATCCAGCGACCAATCCCTCCTCTCCTTCATCTCAATTTCAAGGCGTGCAGAAATCTACTTGTTCTCCTCTCATCGTCTTTCGAGTGCTGTCCTTCTTACGCCCTTGCTGAAATTTCTGCAGAGGGTAACCGAGAGGAATAACAGGGAGATCAGGGGAGAAGCAGGGGAGGACATTATTAATCAAATTTCCGACGAACCGAAGAATGAATTAGCCGCGAACCGAGGTGGGTGAATCGAAATCACCTTGTATGACCCCTAAATAATGTTAAATCATGCCGTAATCTACAAGTAAAGAAGAAGAGAAAAAGATGGTTCATGTTCTTCGCTTTGCCTTGTGTGATTTTCTTGTTTCTTTGATTGCTTTATTGAATTGCATGCATAATTCAATTCTTATTGTTCTGTTGTTGGGTGATTGATCTGCTAGGAGATAAGAATTATGTTAGGTTGAGATTGCATTGAAAAATCGATGAAATTTGAAAGTTTCATAACTTTCTGGATGCCGATCGGTCGACCGGCCCGTACGCATCGCGGGAATCGGTCGACCGATAACTTGCGTACAGATGCTTTCTGCACATGTTAACCGGTCGACCGATCCCTATCACCGGTCAACCGATCCTTGCCCACTGGTCGACCGTTCAACCGAACGGATCGACCGAACCAACTAAACCCGACTTGATCTACCGGTCGACCGATCTCAACAGACCGGTCGACCGACCCGCAGACAATCGGTCGATCGATTCTTCAAAAATTTTTTATTATATTTATTAATTATTTTTCTTTTATTCAGATATTATATATATATATATAATTGATTCTATTGTCTGACCCCCAGAGATCACTAATTTTCATGATTTACTCTCTTATTGATCTTATCGTATTCATAAAATCAAGAACAAAGAGCCACAAGTTGTTAAAAGTGATTAATAAGTTCAGATGAAAGATTAATCATGGGTTGCCAGTCCAAATCAAGTGCTTCAAGATAAGGGTCGCTCCCTTGGTCATGGTTTGATCATCCATTGACCCGCACAAGACCGTATCGTTTGCTGGGCATACCTCAAGAATTAAAGGCACTCAAAGTCACCCTGATTGTTAATTAATAATCAAGATCAAAAAGCATATTCAAGTCAAGTCAAGTTACTATCATGAATTACAAGTATGTTATAAGTTCATGTTTATTAATCATCATATTACCCTCCTGATTCATGATATCGCTGATCTTATTTTTATTATGATCCATGATACTGATATGTTATATTTCACGTTTAAGTTAAGTATGATTATTTACCGCTAATTATTATATTCATGTCATGCATATATCATGTGGTTCCCACTAGGCTGTAAAGCTTACGGAAGGACCTCCTCCACTGTGTCTGATTTTCACAGGTCCAAGTCAGTGACGTAGTGGAGTAGGCGTGTGGTGATGGGACTTTGTCGATAGGATAACACATGAACCATAGGGCTTTTAGAATGTTTAATAGTTTTCATTTACCTTCCGCATTTTAGATTCATAATGTCAAACTTATTTTATTTCTTAGTAATGATATAGCCACTTTTAGACTTTCACATAATTAAAGTTATACTTTTCTTTTCTTTTATTATTCTTCCGTTGACGTATCTCAGTTCTTGACTGAGATATGATCAATATTATGGTTAAAGTCATAGCACGCCGTAGCGTCTTCAGGTTGATCTTCACCACGTGGCGGGAGTCGATTCGGGGGCGTTACAGATTGCCGGTATAGTTCTGAAAATATTGTGCTCAATTCTGGACTGTGATAAATCAACTTTAGAGCATCCATTCATTTGTGCAGCTTTAATCCTTATTTATAGGTGCAGCAAGGGTTTGGTGCTTATCATGAATAAACTTCCTTGCCATAAGAATCTAACGTAGTCGCGATAGAAACAAAAACTCTTGGATGTCACCGTGACTCGATTTATCCACAAATAAAGAAGTTAACGTTAGAATATACACATCATTACGGAATTGATGGTTGGGACCTTGTTGTCTTGTCAAAAATCTTGCAAACGTGGAAAGATGGAATTCAATACACTACGATAATTCATCAGAAAATTCATTATGATCAGCTATAATTATGACTTTGAGATTAAATTACCGCGCCATGTTTGAATACGAGACTTGTAAGTTGTAACTACTCGTAGAGACTTTCAAGACTTCAAAGTTATTATAATTCTTCTTCCTCGGGACACCACACATTTCCAAAATTAGTTCATTTTTAGTTTTCATTTTCAAATCAATATATCTGATCACTTAAAGTGATGTTAATCACGAGTTTGTTTGGTAAATAACTAACGAAGAGATGGACTGACGTGACGTGGTGAGTGAAGAAGTATGCGCGAGAAAGTTCATGTTTAGATAATAAAGTACAAAAAAATGTGAGGTGAAATAATAATAATTTTATCTGTATAAAAGTTATTTTTACTCTTCATTATATATTTAAATTATTTATAATACTTAAGAGTTAACAATTATTTATCATATAATTCTTTATTACTTAATTTATTTTCTCCTCTATCTTTTGTTTGACCTATCTTTTATTTTTCTATAAAAAGTTAGAAATGAGAGATAAATATAGATTTTAAAAATATGGATAAAATTATTTTGTGATAATATTTGTTTACTAATATGAGAAAGAGGAGAAGTTGATGAGAGAGAAGATAAGAGAGATGGAGAGAGAGAAGAGAAGAGAGAGAAGGAAGAGGAGGATTAATTTATTTTAAAAATTATTAATCCCTTCTCATTCAATTAATTTGGTGGAATGATTTATACTCCATATACTATCCCACCCTTTTAAAACCTTCAATTCAAGCAAGTCCTAACTCACGAATTTTAACAAATAAATTAATAAAAAATAAATGCATGTTATCTTAAAATTACAAAATAATAATAACATATAATAACATAAATATATTTTATAATGCATCAAAATCTCTTAAGTTTAAAATTTTGTTTGTTTGTCAAGCAAAATTCACAGCAAAGCTCAGATAACATGGGGTCCAACCATAACTAACTTTTTTAACATTGCCTTTTATACACGCCTACTATCCATTATTTCATTACTTTTCATGTAACTAGCCTCGATGCTAAACACATTCTAATATTCCCAAGTTCAGTCTTGTGCAATAAAAAATTTGATTATTTCCTCTCACCACCCTTAAACTATCGCGAATTACCACATCTAACTCAAGACTACGAACTTCATTTTTTGAGTACCTAAACTATCACGATTTTTTCAATTTGATCCTTCCGTCCAATTCCGTCGACTTCTCCGTTATTTTTTATTTTTCGTATTTGTGAAAAGTTCATTATACCCCTCATATGAATTGAATTCTATTTTATATAAAATAATATATAATAACATTATTATAAAAATAATTAAAAAAAGAAAAATACATGGAGGGAGCGCCGACCTCCTCCTTCACATGCGCGGGGGGGGGGGGGGGGGGGGGGGGGGGTGGGGGGTGGCGACACCCGCGCCCCTCTTTCCCGGCGCCAGGAAAGAGAAGGGGGGGGGGGGGGGGGGTCGCCGCCCCCTGCATCGTCATCGACGACGATGACGCAGGGGCGGCGACCCCCCTCTCTCTCTTTCCCGGCGCAAGAGGGGCGTGAGGGGGTCGCCGCCCCCCCGCGTCGTCGTCATCGTCGACCACGACGCGGGGGGCGGCGAACCCCCCTTTCTCTTTCCCGGCAATGAGATCGCCCTCTTTCTTGCCGGGATTGCCCGCCACCGCCGCCCGCTTTCTCGCCGAGCTCGACTGTCGACGATGGTCCCTCTCTCGCCAAGCTCAACCACCGATGACAGCCCCTCTCTCGCCCGAGCTCGTCCATGTAAATATATTGATTCAACAAAAACCCACATTAAATTGTACGTCCATGTAAACATGTACATATGATCAAAAGTTAATTTCATCATAATCAATTGGTTCGTCAAAAGAAAATGTATCCACATTAATCGTACTTTTTTTCTTCTATTGATATCGAGTCGACTCATTTGTATTACTCTCTTCTTTTTCTAGTTTTGACTCATCTCCCCATTCCTCATGGGATTCCTTCTCATCCCTACCGTTGAGTGAGGTCAGAAGAGGATGAGATTGTGTATGTTCTATCGTAACCTAGGGAGTCATGTCTTAATGTGTGGTAGTTGTGATAACTTCCATCCTATTATTAAGTCGTGACTTAAATTCTTTTTATTTCTTGGGCATTGCGATTATGATTTTTAAATATTACAAATGTGTCACATGAAAAATATATTTGATTACAATATCAGCCTTAAGACAATAGGAGGGCTACCCGACCACCACATTATATATAAGAGGGGGTGGCTACCATCCACATTGTCTATAGGGGCGGGGTGACTCAAGCTTCTCCTATCCACATAGGATATCAAAGGTGGAGCCAGTTTGTCGCTATGGATAATCCCCCCATTGTTTACAGTGGGAGGGGACTCCTCAATTTTCTCCTATCCACATAGTATGTTCAAGTCGGAGGTGGCGCCGCCACCCCGGATAATGATTGACATACAAAAAAGGCATAAGAAAAATGACTAATATAAATTAATAGTACAGATGTCACCTAGAAACTAACATAATATAATGAAAAATTAATAAGCAAAATATCCTAACCATAATGGTATCTGAAAGATCAAGAATGAAGGCGAATGAGAGAAACCCGAAAAGATAATTTGAGCCAATTGATTACTAAAAACTCATATTCTTTCCTTATCTCAGCTAATTTTGTCTATGTACACATGCCCAATACATTTTCAGTTGCATTGTTCATATGAATTGTATCTGTACAATGAATCTAGATAAACTTTTCCTTTTGCAATATATACTAATTCGTCGTTATCCATTTTAACTTCCACCCTATTATTAAATCGTGACTTAAATTCTTTTATTTCTTGAGCATTGCTGTTATGATTTTTGAATTATTACAAATGTATCACATGAACAGTGTATTTGATTACAATATCATCCTTAGGAAAATAGGAGGGCTACCCGACCTCCACATTATATATAGGTGGGGGTGGCTACCCTCCACATTGTCTTAGGGGGGGGGGGGGGGGGGGGGTGACTCAAGCTTCTCCTATCCACATAGAATGTCAAAGGTGGAGCCAATTTGTTGGTATGGATAATCCCTCATTGTCTACAGTGGGAGGGGACTCCTCAATTTTCTGCTATCCACATAGTATGTTCAAGGCGGAGGTGGCGCCGCCACCCCGGATAATGATTGACATACAAAAAAAGGCATAAGAAAAATAACTAATGTAAATTAATAGTACAGATGTGACTTAGTAATTAACAGAATATAATGAAAAATTAATGAACAAAATATCCTAACCATAATGGTATCTGAAAGATCAAGAATGAAGGCGAATGAGAGAAACTCGAAAAGATAATTTGAACCAATTGATTACTAAAACGTCATATTCTTATCTAAATTAATTCTGTCTATGTACACATGCCCAATACATTTTCAGTTACATTGTTCATTTGAATTGTATCTGTACAATGAATCTAGATAAACTTTTTTCCTTTTGTAATAAAGAAAAAATTTTACTTGCTTAATATATACTCATTCATCTTTATCCATTGACTATATATATTCTCTCTTTCATAAGGCGAAAATGAAATATTTTTGTGACCAAATAAGCATTAGGGCATTTGGTTTGCAACGATGAGGGGTTCCTTGGCTCTGGTGTTAGAAGATAACCCATGGAAGTGTTCATCATCGAGGTTTAGAGTTTGATCCCAGTATGGCTTCGTTGATCAACATTCAAAAATGTTTTATGTTTTCCATTGGGGTAAGAAAATTGCACAAAATAAAAAATATAGTCTTATGATACTTATTAGTACTGTTGTTCCTATCCTTTTTTATGATTGAATTGGCCTCCACGCTACCATATTTAGTACATGTATTGTTCAAAATACTTTTTTAGTTTTATTTATTATCTATACATTAGTGACATAACATCCGATTTGATTTCTTGTATGATTTTAAATATATATATATATATATATATATATTAATTTGATTGGTGCTAATTCTTTTGGCAGATATCAATGAATAAACAATATAGGAGAAGGTAGTCTGACTTGATTCCTATAGAATAAATGTACACATGATATGTACGTACACGAGGGCCCTAAAACTTAATTACGATAAAAAAATTGTTTTAGTTTCAACGACACGTTTAATTAAGAAATTTGAATCATTTAAAAAAAATTTCCTGGTGTGTTCTTTCACTTTCAAGTAACTAATTTTATGATCCATGCATCATATACATACATATATATATATATATGGACTATAAATTTCTTATTTTCCACTATATGAGCTAAAATATAATTAATTATTTGTTGATTCGATTATAATACAAAAATTTGAGTGTCTTTAATGTCAATCAAAAGTTTATATTTAATGTCATAAAGCATTAATTTCTTCTTTAAGTAATTTGAGAATAAGAGTTAATGTCTTTTCTGTAATTAAGGCTTCAGGGCAAGAGACGGCAAGTACTTTACGTAAGGAATAACTGTATAATTAATACAATAATAACAACAACAAAGCCTTATCCCACTAGGTGGGGTCGGCTACATGGATCATACGACGCCATTCCGCTTTATTAGTAACCAAACCTTTCGGTATATTATTCACCCTGTATAATTAATAAAGGGGAAAAATAGTGTAATCAACAATGGGGTATGCACTTAAACTATGTTTGAATGAACATTCTGTTAAGAGGAAGGGAAGAAAATGAAAGGGAAGAGAAAAAAACTTTTGCACCCCAATTTGAGGTTGAAACAAAATAACACAAAAGGAGAAAAAAAATGAAGACCCCCTTTCATTCTCCTCCTTTAAAAATTTATTCAAATAAGAAAAAAATTTTTTCCCTTCTTATTTTCTTTACCCTCTATTCACTTCAATCAAAAATATTGAAACTAATATTAATACTTAAAAAATAATGTTTTTGTTCAATTTTAGGTGTCCAGGAGTTTTCGAGAGTGGTATATATGTGATGCTACGGGGCCTTCCAACAGGGCGCCGGTGCGGTCATGAACATCGCACAAGATCATGAGATAGTATGATAAATAGAAAATTAAGATTAAAATGATGTCACATAATCTAAAAGAATTAAATATTAGTCAATATATAGGGTTCAAGAGACATTAGACCATGTCAAAGGTGGAGCCAGTTTGTCACTACGGATAATCCCCCCATTGTCTACAGCGGGAGGGGACTCCTCAATTTTCTCCTATCCACATAGTATGTTCAAGGCGGAGGTGGCATCGCCATCCCGGATAATGATTGACATACAAAAAAGGCATAAGAAAAATGACTAATATAAATTAATAGTACAGATGTCACCTAGTAACTAACATAATATAATGAAAAATTAATAAGCAAAATATCCTAACCATAATGGTATCTGAAAGATCAAGAATGAAGGCGTATGAGAGAAACCCAAAAACATAATTTGAGCCAATTGATTACTAAAAACTCATATTCTTTCCTTATCTTAGTTAATTCTATCTATGTACACATGCCCAATGCATTTTTAGTTGCATTGTTCATATGAATTGTATCTGTACAATGAATGTAGATAAACTTTTTCCTTTTGCAATAAAAAATAAATTTACTGGCTTAATATATACTAATTCATCGTTATATATCCTTTTTTAACTTCCACCTTATTATTAAGTCGTGACTTATTTTTTTATTTCTCGAGCATTGTGGTTCTGATTTTTTAAATGTTACAAATGTGTCACATGAACAATGTATTTGATTACAATATCAGCCTTAGGAGAATAGAAGGGCTACCCGACCTCCACATTATAGGTGGGGGTGGCTACCCTCCACATTGTCTATCGGGGGGTGGGGTGGGGGTGTGTCGAAGGTGGAGCCAGTTTATCTCTATGGATAATCCCTTTGTTGTCTATAGTGGGAGGGGACTTCCCAAGCTTATCCTATCCACATAGTATGTTCAAGGTGGAGGTGGCGCTGCCACCCCAGATATTGATTGACATACAAAAAAGGCATAAGAAAAATAACTAATATAAATTAATAGTACAAATGTCAACTAGTAACTAACAGAATATAATGAAAAATTAATGAACAAAATATCCTAACCATAATGGTATCTGAAAGGTCAAGAATGAAAGGGAATGAGAGAAACCCGAAAAGATAATTTGAGCCGACTGATTACTAAAAACTCATATTCTTTTCTTATCTCAGTTAATTCTGTCTATGTACACATGCCCAACACATTTTCAAGTGCATTATTCATATGAATTGTATATGTACAATGAATCTAGATAAACTTTTTCCTTTTGTAATAAAGATAAATTTACAGGCTTAATATATACTAATTCGTCGTTATCCATTTTTAACTTCCACCCTATTATTAAGTCGTGAATTAAATTTTTTTATTTCTCGAGCATTACGGTTATGATTTTTTAAATATTACAAATGTGTCACATTAACAATGTATTTTATTACAATATCAGCCTTAGGAGAATAGGAGGGTTACCCGACCTCCACATTATAGGTGGGGGTGGTTACCCTCCACATTGTCTATTGGGGGGTGGTCTCAAGCTTCTTCTATCCACATAGGATGTCAAAGGTGGAGTCAATTTATCTCTATGGATAATCCCTCTATTGTCTATAGTGGGAGGGGACTCCCCAAGCTTCTCCTATCCACATAGTATGTTCAAGGTGGAGGTGACGCCGCCACCCAGGATAATGATTGACATACAAAAAAAGCATAAGAAAAATAACTAATATAATTAATAGTACAGATGTCACCTAGTAACTAAAAAAATATAATGAAAATTTAATGAACAAAATATCCTAACCATAATGGTATCTGAAAGATCAAGAATGAAGGCGAATGAGAGAAATCCAAAAAGATAATTTGAGCCAATTGATTACTAAAAACTCATATTCTTTCCTTATCTCAGCTAATTTTGTCTATGTACACATGCCCAATACATTTTAAGTTGCATTGTTCATATGAATTGTATCTGTACAATGAATCTAGATAAACTTTTCCTTTTGCAATGTATACTAATTCGTTGTTATCCATTTTAACTTCCACCCTATTATTAAGTTGTGACTTAATTTTTTTTATTTCTTGAGCATTGCTGTTATGATTTTTGAAATATTACAAATGTATCACATGAACAGTGTATTTGATTACAATATCATCCTTAGGAAAATAGGAGAGCTACCCGACCTCCACATTATATATAGGTGGGGGTGGTTACCCTCCACATTGTCTTGGGGGCGGGGTGACTCAAGCTTCTCCTATCCACATACAATGTCAAAGGTGGAACCAATTTGTCGGTATGGATAATCCCCCATTGTCTATAGTGGGAGGGGACTCCTCAATTTTCTGCTATCCACATAGTACGTTCAAGGCGGAGGTGGCGCCGCCACCCCGGATAATGATTGACATACAAAAAAAGCATAAGAAAAATAACTAATATAAATTAATAGTACAGATGTGACCTAATAACTAATAGAATATAATGAAAAATTAATGAACAAAATATCCTAACCATAATGGTATCTGAAAGATCAAGAATGAAGGCGAATGAGAGAAACTCGAAAAGATAATTTGAACCAATTGATTACTAAAACGTCATATTCTTATCTAAATTAATTCTGTCTATGTACACATGCCCAATACATTTTCAGTTACATTGTTCATTTGAATTGTATCTGTACAATGAATCTAGATAAACTTTTTCCTTTTGTAATAAAGAAAAAAATTTACTTGCTTAATATATACTCATTCATCTTTATCCATTGACTATATATATTCTCTCTTTCATAAGGCGAAAATGAAATATTTTTGTGACCAAATAAGCATTAGGGCATTTGGTTTGCAACGATGAGGAGTTCCTTGGCTCTGGTGTTAGAAGATAACCCATGGAAGTGTTCATCATCGAGGTTTAGAGTTTGATCCCAGTATGGCTTCGTTGATCAACATTCAAAAATGTTTTATGTTTTCCATTGGGGTAAGAAAATTGCACAAAATAAAAAATATAGTCTTATGATACTTATTAGTACTGTTGTTCCTATCCTTTTTTATGATTGAATTGGCCTCCACGCTACCATATTTAGTACATGTATTGTTCAAAATACTTTTTTAGTTTTATTTATTATCTATACATTAGTGACATAACATCCGATTTGATTTCTTGTATGATTTTAAATATATATATATATATATTAATTTGATTGGTGCTAATTCTTTTGGCAGAAATCAACGAATAAACAATATAGGAGAAGGTAGTCTGACTTGATTCCTATAGAATAAATGTACACATGATATGTATGTACACGAGGGCCCTAAATCTTAATTACGATACAAAAATTGTTTTAGTTTCAACAACACATTTAGTTAAGAAATTTGAATCATTTTAAGAAATTTGAATCATTTAAAAAAATTTCCTGGTGTGTTCTTTCACTTTATATATATAGACTATAAATTTATATATATAAACTATAAATTTCTTATTTTCCACTATATGAGCTAAAATATAATTAATTATTTGTTGATTCGATTATAATACAAAAATTTGAGTGTCTTTAATGTCAATCAAAAGTTTATATTTAATGTCATATGCATTAATTTGTTCTTTAAGTAATTTGAGAATAAGAGTTAATGTCTTTTCTGTAGATAAGGCTTCGGGGCAAGACGGCAAGTACTTTACGTAAGGAACAACGGTATAATTAATAAAGGGGAAAAATAGTGTAATCAACAATGGGGTATGCACTTACACTATGTTTGAATGAACATTTGTTAAAAGAATGAAAAAAAATAAAAAGAAAGAGAAGAGAATTTTTGCACCTCAATTTAAGATTGAAATAAAATAATATAAAAGGAGAAGAAAAATGAAGACCCCCTTCCATTTTACTGCTTTAACATTTTATTCAAATAAGGAAAATTTTTTTCCGTCTCCTCCTCTATTTTTTTTACCCTGATTTCACCTCTATAAAAAATATTGAAACTAATATTAATACTTAAAAAATAATGTTTTTGTTCAATTTTAGGTGTCCAGGAGTTTCCGAGAGTGGTATATATGTGATGCTACGGGGCCTTCCAACAGGGCGCCGGCGCGGTCATGAACAGCGCACGAGATCGTAAGCTACGACGACGACCTCGACGCAGACGAACTCGAGGCCTGGATTCGGCGCCCGACGACGCACCTGAAGCAGCGGAGGGGTAGCGGCAGCAGCCGCAGCAGATGCTCTCACTCGAGAAGGCTTAGAGAATATATCCCCGATGAAGACGGAGCCATGGCTACGTGGAGATCCGCCTTGAGACATGCCGCAGCCGCAACCTCAGCCTCAGCCTCAGCCTGAATTCAAGGAGTCTATTCAAATGGGATGTACCATCCGTGGTGGATCCGAAGCTGGAGAACCAGCAGCCTGCTGAACCGTCTACGAACTGCACATTTACGTCTCTTTCGAACATGTCTAATGGCGACATGACATAGATCATATATTAGAGATGGGGCTCAAGGATTTTGTGCCGCAGCAAGGAGAGCTTCCATGAAGATTATGCGAAAGCTAGAAGATGGAAACAAATGCTGTGCTGTCAGGGATGACGAATGCTCAACAAATGCTAAGGAAGTCTTTCTTGACGTGGGGGTTCAGTCAGAAGAAAGGAATTAATTTTGACAAGATATTCTCACCAGTGGTCAAAATGTCATCAATTCGAGTGGTTCTTGGATTAGCTGCTATCAAGGACTTGAAAATTCAACAGTTAGACATCAAGACAGCTTTTCTCCATGGTGACTTGAAAGAAGAGATTTACATGGAATAGCCAGAGGGTTTCCAAGAGAAAGGAAAAGAAAACTTGGTGTGTAAATTGTAGAAAAACTTATATGGACTCAAACATGCACCTCGTCAGTGGTACAAGAAGTTTGAGTCGTTCATGACGCATCAAGGATACAATAAGACCGTATCATATCATTGTGTCTTCGTGAAATATTTTTTACATGATGACTTTATTATCCTGTTGTTATATGTTGATGACATGCTTATTGTAGGTCAGGATAAAAGCAAAATTGACAAGTTAAAATAGGAGCTGAGTCAATGCTTTTCCATGTAAGATCTAGGCGCAGTAAAGAATATCATCGGCATGAGAATCACCCGTGACCGAGAGCAGCGCAAGCTATGGTTATCCCAAGAAACATACATCGATAAAGTCTTGGAGATGTTCAACATGAAGAATGCAAAGGCAGTTACATCGTCACTTGCAGGTCACTTCAAGTTGAGTTCTAGACAGTGTCCGAGGAACAAAATCGAGAAGCAGAAGATGAAGAACGTCCCATACGCATTTGCAGTTGGCAGTCTGATGTATGCAATGGTTTACACAAGGCCAGACATAGCATATGCAGTTGGTGTGGTGAGTCGATTCCTATCAAATCCTGGTAGAGAGCATTGTGATGCAGTTAAGTGTATTCTCAGATATCTTCGAGGCACGTCTAATATATGCTTATGTTTCAGAAACGTTGAGCCAGTGTTAGAAGGATTTACTGACTTTGACATGGCAGGAGGCATTGATAGTCGAAAGTCAACTTCTGGTTACTTGATGACATTCGTAGGAGCAGCAGTCTCATGACAATTCAAGTTACAGAAGTGTGTTGCACTATCAACGACTGAAGCAAAATATATTGCAGCTATTGAAGCAGGCAATGAAATTCTATGGATGAGACAGTTTTTGAGGGACTTAGGTTTGACGCAGGAGAAGTACATTATCCACTGCGACAATCAGAGTGCTATACATCTGAGTAAGCATTATAGTTTCCACTCTAAGTCCAAGCACATCGATGTCCGGTATCATTGGATTCACGACGAGATGAAGAAAAAAAAATTCTTTCTTCGCAAGATCCATACTGACAAGAATACGTCAATATGATGACGAAGCCTCTAACGAGAGAGAAGACTGAGTTCTGTAGGGAGCATGCGGGCTTGGTGGATTCCTTCACATAAATAAGAAGGGGGAGTTTGTTGGGGTTCTTACTACGCGAACCTGACAAGGAGAAGCAGCTAGTCCGACGTCGAATAGGAAACAAGATAAACAAAGGTGTTTATCTTATGAGACGGACAACAATCCGATGTGAAGAAGGAAATTCAAATCGAGATGAAGACTTGTCCGAGATGAAGAAGGATTAAATTCTCAAGCAGATTGTCTCGTGTCAGAGCTATAAAAGGACGTGCATAGCAAAGAAGTTAATGCACAGTGCGCAGCTGCACAACAGAACGAAAGTCACCGAGAGAGAGAGAGAAAAAGAGAAGAGAGAGAAGAAAACTTCGAGGTTCGTTTCGGGAACGAGTTCTTATCCGTTCTCAACGAAACTTCAGGCATTACTTCTCAGCAGCCTTCTCATCTATTCTTCATATTTCGGTGAGATCGTTCTGACTTCTATCCTCAGTTTCGAGAGATTTTTATTCTGTGGCATTCAAGATTAATTCTTGAGATTATTATTATAATCCTCTGCGTAGTTAAGAGAAGATACTTTGTAACCTACTATTATTTCATAGTGAAAGTTTTCCTTGCTTCCGTGGTTTTTTTCTCTCACGTTGAGGGGTTTTCCACATCAATTCTCTGTGTCTTTGGTCTGATTTAATTCCGCTATATTATTATCATCATCCCATTATTATTGTGCGCATTAAAAGGAAGAAGAAGATAATTTCGCAACCATCAGTTCAGCCTTTTTTTCCAACACTTTCAGCTACTTGAGGGCCAATGGAGTTTTTTTTTTACTTTCTTTTGATCAAAATGACTAATGCCACGTCAAATAGAGTGTCTTTCAACTCCATAAAAAATGGGACGATGAAATATTTTTTATTTCCTTTTACGAATGGAGTGTCTTTAAACCCATTGTTGATTTGTCAATTTATAGTAAAAAAACTCTTTCTTAAGATCTTGCTTCTTTTATCTTGCTCAACTTATAGTTTATCTTTGGTTTGTATTAGTAGGATCGTCTATGGATTATATAAAAAGGTCAAATGGGAGTTTAATGTTCCCCAATCCTAAGTGGTGATTAATCAACATGTGTTGATTAATAAAAAAACAAATAATTTTAGGTGTGAAGAATAACTCTCAAATTCATGGCTTTTAGAACTGGTCCGACTAAACCTGTTATCAGATTGGTCTGGGCTAATATAGAAACCCATTTTTTTTAACAAAACCAGAAAGAATCGAAAGAACCGAAAAAATATGTTGGATCGGGAAATTTGGTTCAACCCAGATTTTACTTTTATTTGGATAAAAATGAAGCAAATAAGAGAAAATGAAAAGCATTAGACCTGGATATGAAAATTCTTAATATAAAAAGGAAACAAGAAATTGATGAAAGAGAGAATCGAAATTATAGGAGACTTGACAATTAATAGAAAAAGGGAAACATAATAACTAATAATTGATAAAAAGAAAAAAATAAAGTCAAATTGAATAGTAGGAAAATTAATTCATTGGATGATGATGATGATGATGATGATGATAATAATAATAATAATAAATAAAATAAATAATGTTGAATGAGAAATAAAAGATAGATATTTTAAAAAATAAATCTAGTCAATTATAAATTAAAATATAAATAAGAAATTAAGGTAAAAAATATTTTAAAGTACAATAAATTTGTTTTGGAAAAGGGAAAAATATTGAATGATAAATAAAAAAATTTACTTTAAGAAGTGATCATGTGAGGAGAATTAAAAATACACTAATTAAAAATAAAAGTATATAATATTGCGTCACTAGAATTATACAAAAAATAAGCTTATTTTCATATTAATTTATCATTAGTGGTTCATTATTTATAAATTATATTGTGCTAACTATGGTATATATATTCAACATTATTAAAAAAATAGCATTTTAATAAAATTCAATTCAATATAGCTGAACCTGATCAAACCAGTTGGACCATGACCCAGTTAGCTTTCTGATCCCACCAATTTGATTTTCGACCCGATTATGAAAATATTGCTCAAATTACATCATCATGGTATAAATTAATGGAACACTTAATGAAAAGTTTTCCAATTTCCAGACATTAATAGAATATCCAGAGATAATCACAACAAGGATCATGAGATAGTATGATAAATAGAAAATTAAGATTAAAATGATGTCACATAATCTAAAAGAATTAAATATTAGTCAATATATAGGGTTCAAGAGACATTAGACCATGTCAAAGGTGGAGCCAGTTTGTCACTACGGATAATCCCCCCATTGTCTACAGCGGGAGGGGACTCCTCAATTTTCTCCTATCCACATAGTATGTTCAAGGCGGAGGTGGCATCGCCATCCCGGATAATGATTGACATACAAAAAAGGCATAAGAAAAATGACTAATATAAATTAATAGTACAGATGTCACCTAGTAACTAACATAATATAATGAAAAATTAATAAGCAAAATATCCTAACCATAATGGTATCTGAAAGATCAAGAATGAAGGCGTATGAGAGAAACCCAAAAACATAATTTGAGCCAATTGATTACTAAAAACTCATATTCTTTCCTTATCTTAGTTAATTCTATCTATGTACACATGCCCAATGCATTTTTAGTTGCATTGTTCATATGAATTGTATCTGTACAATGAATGTAGATAAACTTTTTCCTTTTGCAATAAAAAATAAATTTACTGGCTTAATATATACTAATTCATCGTTATATATCCTTTTTTAACTTCCACCTTATTATTAAGTCGTGACTTATTTTTTTATTTCTCGAGCATTGTGGTTCTGATTTTTTAAATGTTACAAATGTGTCACATGAACAATGTATTTGATTACAATATCAGCCTTAGGAGAATAGAAGGGCTACCCGACCTCCACATTATAGGTGGGGGTGGCTACCCTCCACATTGTCTATCGGGGGGTGGGGTGGGGGTGTGTCGAAGGTGGAGCCAGTTTATCTCTATGGATAATCCCTTTGTTGTCTATAGTGGGAGGGGACTTCCCAAGCTTATCCTATCCACATAGTATGTTCAAGGTGGAGGTGGCGCTGCCACCCCAGATATTGATTGACATACAAAAAAGGCATAAGAAAAATAACTAATATAAATTAATAGTACAAATGTCAACTAGTAACTAACAGAATATAATGAAAAATTAATGAACAAAATATCCTAACCATAATGGTATCTGAAAGGTCAAGAATGAAAGGGAATGAGAGAAACCCGAAAAGATAATTTGAGCCGACTGATTACTAAAAACTCATATTCTTTTCTTATCTCAGTTAATTCTGTCTATGTACACATGCCCAACACATTTTCAAGTGCATTATTCATATGAATTGTATATGTACAATGAATCTAGATAAACTTTTTCCTTTTGTAATAAAGATAAATTTACAGGCTTAATATATACTAATTCGTCGTTATCCATTTTTAACTTCCACCCTATTATTAAGTCGTGAATTAAATTTTTTTATTTCTCGAGCATTACGGTTATGATTTTTTAAATATTACAAATGTGTCACATTAACAATGTATTTTATTACAATATCAGCCTTAGGAGAATAGGAGGGTTACCCGACCTCCACATTATAGGTGGGGGTGGTTACCCTCCACATTGTCTATTGGGGGGTGGTCTCAAGCTTCTTCTATCCACATAGGATGTCAAAGGTGGAGTCAATTTATCTCTATGGATAATCCCTCTATTGTCTATAGTGGGAGGGGACTCCCCAAGCTTCTCCTATCCACATAGTATGTTCAAGGTGGAGGTGACGCCGCCACCCAGGATAATGATTGACATACAAAAAAAGCATAAGAAAAATAACTAATATAATTAATAGTACAGATGTCACCTAGTAACTAAAAAAATATAATGAAAATTTAATGAACAAAATATCCTAACCATAATGGTATCTGAAAGATCAAGAATGAAGGCGAATGAGAGAAATCCAAAAAGATAATTTAAGCCAATTGATTACTAAAAACTCATATTCTTTCCTTATCTCAGCTAATTTTGTCTATGTACACATGCCCAATACATTTTAAGTTGCATTGTTCATATGAATTGTATCTGTACAATGAATCTAGATAAACTTTTCCTTTTGCAATGTATACTAATTCGTTGTTATCCATTTTAACTTCCACCCTATTATTAAGTTGTGACTTAATTTTTTTTATTTCTTGAGCATTGCTGTTATGATTTTTGAAATATTACAAATGTATCACATGAACAGTGTATTTGATTACAATATCATCCTTAGGAAAATAGGAGAGCTACCCGACCTCCACATTATATATAGGTGGGGGTGGTTACCCTCCACATTGTCTTGGGGGCGGGGTGACTCAAGCTTCTCCTATCCACATACAATGTCAAAGGTGGAACCAATTTGTCGGTATGGATAATCCCCCATTGTCTATAGTGGGAGGGGACTCCTCAATTTTCTGCTATCCACATAGTACGTTCAAGGCGGAGGTGGCGCCGCCACCCCGGATAATGATTGACATACAAAAAAAGCATAAGAAAAATAACTAATATAAATTAATAGTACAGATGTGACCTAATAACTAATAGAATATAATGAAAAATTAATGAACAAAATATCCTAACCATAATGGTATCTGAAAGATCAAGAATGAAGGCGAATGAGAGAAACTCGAAAAGATAATTTGAACCAATTGATTACTAAAACGTCATATTCTTATCTAAATTAATTCTGTCTATGTACACATGCCCAATACATTTTCAGTTACATTGTTCATTTGAATTGTATCTGTACAATGAATCTAGATAAACTTTTTCCTTTTGTAATAAAGAAAAAAATTTACTTGCTTAATATATACTCATTCATCTTTATCCATTGACTATATATATTCTCTCTTTCATAAGGCGAAAATGAAATATTTTTGTGACCAAATAAGCATTAGGGCATTTGGTTTGCAACGATGAGGGGTTCCTTGGCTCTGGTGTTAGAAGATAACCCATGGAAGTGTTCATCATCGAGGTTTAGAGTTTGATCCCAGTATGGCTTCGTTGATCAACATTCAAAAATGTTTTATGTTTTCCATTGGGGTAAGAAAATTGCACAAAATAAAAAATATAGTCTTATGATACTTATTAGTACTGTTGTTCCTATCCTTTTTTATGATTGAATTGGCCTCCACGCTACCATATTTAGTACATGTATTGTTCAAAATACTTTTTTAGTTTTATTTATTATCTATACATTAGTGACATAACATCCGATTTGATTTCTTGTATGATTTTAAATATATATATATATATATTAATTTGATTGGTGCTAATTCTTTTGGCAGAAATCAACGAATAAACAATATAGGAGAAGGTAGTCTGACTTGATTCCTATAGAATAAATGTACACATGATATGTATGTACACGAGGGCCCTAAATCTTAATTACGATACAAAAATTGTTTTAGTTTCAACAACACATTTAGTTAAGAAATTTGAATCATTTTAAGAAATTTGAATCATTTAAAAAAATTTCCTGGTGTGTTCTTTCACTTTATATATATAGACTATAAATTTATATATATAAACTATAAATTTCTTATTTTCCACTATATGAGCTAAAATATAATTAATTATTTGTTGATTCGATTATAATACAAAAATTTGAGTGTCTTTAATGTCAATCAAAAGTTTATATTTAATGTCATATGCATTAATTTGTTCTTTAAGTAATTTGAGAATAAGAGTTAATGTCTTTTCTGTAAATAAGGCTTCGGGGCAAGACGGCAAGTACTTTACGTAAGGAACAACGGTATAATTAATAAAGGGGAAAAATAGTGTAATCAACAATGGGGTATGCACTTACACTATGTTTGAATGAACATTTGTTAAAAGAATGAAAAAAAATAAAAAGAAAGAGAAGAGAATTTTTGCACCTCAATTTAAGATTGAAATAAAATAATATAAAAGGAGAAGAAAAATGAAGACCCCCTTCCATTTTACTGCTTTAACATTTTATTCAAATAAGGAAAATTTTTTTCCGTCTCCTCCTCTATTTTTTTTACCCTGATTTCACCTCTATAAAAAATATTGAAACTAATATTAATACTTAAAAAATAATGTTTTTGTTCAATTTTAGGTGTCCAGGAGTTTCCGAGAGTGGTATATATGTGATGCTACGGGGCCTTCCAACAGGGCGCCGGCGCGGTCATGAACAGCGCACGAGATCGTAAGCTACGACGACGACCTCGACGCAGACGAACTCGAGGCCTGGATTCGGCGCCCGACGACGCACCTGAAGCAGCGGAGGGGTAGCGGCAGCAGCCGCAGCAGATGCTCTCACTCGAGAAGGCTTAGAGAATATATCCCCGATGAAGACGGAGCCATGGCTACGTGGAGATCCGCCTCGAGACATGCCGCAGCCGCAACCTCAACTTTACCCTCAACTTCAACCTCAGCCTCAGCCTCAGCCTGAATTCAAGGAGTCTATTCAAATGGAATGCACCATCCGTGGTGGATCCGAAGCTGGAGAACCAGCAGCCTGCTGAACCGTCTGCGAACTGCACATTTACGTCTCTTTCGAACATGTCTAATGGCGACATGACATGGATCATATATTAGAGATGGGGCTCAAGGATTTTGTGCCGCAGCAAGGAGAGCTTCCATGAAGATTATGCGAAAGCTAGAAGATGGAAACAAATGCTGTGCTGTCAGGGATGACGAATGCTCAACAACAGAGTCCTGCAAAACTTGGAGTTGAACACAGTAGCTTAATCTTTACAAGTTATGTGATTGTAAATGCTTGCAACTGGACTTATATAAATATATTGACATCACAATGCAATTTTCATGCCATATTTTGACGGCTTTTGCATATGAATTTCGTGTGCACATGCCTTCATAAATTGCCAAGGAAGTCTTTCGTGACGTGGGGGTTAAGGTTACTATTCAACAAAAAGGAGTTTGAATGATGATGCAAAAATTATCAGCAAGTGTACTAGTCATTGCCAAATAAAAAAAACATCATAAATTACAGAATTAATTCCCCTCGATACAAATAATATATAAATCAAAGCTTAAGTCTACTAATGGAATTCAACATAGTTTTCCCTTCAAATAACATACTCCGTAAAAGAATTAAAATGTGATAAAAAATTAAAAGATTACATACTAAGGATATATAGTAGATAAAAATATTAACTGTTAGAAGAGTTTGGCTGCTCCCCAAAGCTATAAGAATTTTACGGATTTCCGACGGTCAAATCCGTCGGAAAAGAAATTTTCGGACGGATCGTCCGACGGAACATTATCGTTAGAAAAAATGTTATTGGAAATGATTTTTCGATGGAATTAATGTAACACCCTAATATATATATAATAATAAAAATAAAAATAAAAATAAAAAATCCCCAGCCCAACTCGCCAACGCCCACTCTATTCTTAAACCCAAAGTATAAAAACCGTACTTTGACTAAAAGGCTAAACCCCAAATCCTTTTACTTCCACCTAACCTCCCCCTCACCTCACTCACATTCTCACCCTCCAAGCTGCTGGCTACAACAGCAAGTGGGAAGCAACGGCTTCTCTCTCTCTTCCCCTTTCTCTCATCTTGTCCAAATGGAAATCCCACTAAGTTATCCACCCGCTAGCAAACCTCCCTCATCATCTGAAGTTGGATGGCCGAAATGAGCTCCTAGAGATTTATAATTGATTTTGATGAGAGATGACCTTACTCTCCGTTTGGTAAGCCTCTAACATGTGCTAATCATTACTGAGATGTAATTGGGTTTTATTAGACTTTATTAATAACATTGTCCAAACACAAAGGGAGTGCCATCAAACTTCATGTAAAACTTGCTAGAGAATGTTTCTTGGTCATGCATTATGGTGGAGGTGATCATTGTTGGTTCATAGTGGAAGGAACAAACACTAGAGGGAATAACATCACATTATTCTAGTATGCAGGTAAGATGTTTGTTGAAATGTTTGATTGATTGTAAAGAAGCATTTGATAGTTTAGAAGGAAAATGAGTAGTTATGGATGTTAATGCATTTAATTTTAAAGAGTTAATTCTAATTATATTAATTGATATTATTGTGCATGGAAAACTAACATAGGAGGGAAACATAAACGTTATGATGAATAAGAGTTAAACCTATTTTAGGGAATGATAAAGTTTGATTAAGAGAGGAAAATAAATATATATAAATAGTTGGGCAAATACAATAGTTGCAATTACAGGATTTTTTTTTGTAGTATAGAATTGGTGCATGTAGTTCATAATGGGTACTTTAGCATTGTAATGTTTAAGTCGGTTAATTTATCATTAAAATCAGAAAGATATAGGTACTGATATAAGCAGTAGCACAGATTAATAAGTCAAAGGATATATGGTCACTCAATCATATTAATTGGATGTCATACCTACATATGTTTAAATGCACATCTATGTGATACTGCAACACTATGAAAAATACGAATTTTTAGATAGGTGTAACACCTAATCAATTTCATTATTAACTAAATATGAAAATAAGACTTATAATGTTGATATGTGATATATGATGGTATGAATTAGTTATCTAAATGGAATGACATATGAGAGAATTTTTATAAATATTTTTAGAAATAATAAGGATGACTTATATAAATATGAGAAGGACATATTAAAATTAGAAAGGTTAATAACACTTGTGACTGTCGAATGTTGAAGGAATATAAATGATGTTGACTAGGTGAGCTTGTACGCATGTTTAACACCCAGAGTGAGACGAGGAAGGAATTGACAAGTTGGATGAAATTCAAGGTGGGGAACTTACCTCAAATGATATTAATTATTTTACTCTTCAGATTGGTGACATTGTCCCATCTGATGTGAGACGGACTTCCGTGATATCTTCTTCATGCATAATCATAATTGTTCGTATGCTTCATATGTGTGACGTGTGATGTTTTGTTATGAAGTTGAAATATATTCTGGTGACATTAAATGTTTTACTTGCACGTTGAATTTTCTTGTTAAAGTGTTGAAGGATTTTTTTATTTGTAAGCTGGAACATAAATATCAAAAGTGAATATGCATTCATGCATCATGTGCACTTCATGTAAAAACTCGCATAAGATGAAGTATTTTCACCTCGGAGGAAAATGAGTAGTTATGGATGTTAATGCGTTTAATTTAAAAGATTTAATTCTAATTATATTAATTGATATTATTGTGCATGGAAACCTAATATAGGAGGGAAACATAAACATTATGACGAATAAGAGTTAAACCTATTTTGGGAAATGATAAAGTTTGATTAAGAGAGGAAAATAAGTATATATAAATAGTTGGACAAATACAATAGGTGCAATTACAGGGTTTTCTTTTGTAGTATAGAATTGGTACGTGTAGTTCATAATGGATACTTTAGCATTGTAATATTTAAGCATTGCTTAATTTATCATTAAAATAAAAAAAGATATAGGTACTTATATAAACAATAGCACAAATTAATAAATCAAAGGATATATGGTCACTCAATCATGTTAATTGGATGTCATACCTACATATGTTTAAATGCACATCTATGTGATACTGCAACACTGAGAAATATGAATATTTAGATAGGTGTAACACCTAATCAGTTTTATTATTAACTAAATATGAAAATAAGATTATAATGTTGATATGTGATATACGATGATAATGAATTAGTTATCTAAATGGAATGACATATGAGAGAAATTTTATAAATATTTTTAAAAATAATAAGGATGACTTATATAAATATGAGAAGGACATATTAAAATTAGAAAGGTTAATAACACTTGTGACTGTGGAATGTTGAAGGAATATAAATGATGTTGACTAGGTGAGCTTGTATGCATGTTCAACACCTGGAGTGACACAAGGAAGGAGTTGTCAAGTTGGATGAAATTCAAGGTGAGGGAACTTACCTCAAAGGACATTAATTACTTAACTCTTCGGATTGGTGACATTGTCCCATCTGATGTGAGACAGACTTCCGTAATGGCTTCTTCATGCATAATCATAATTGTTTGTATGATTCATATGTGTGCCATCATATGACGTACGTGTGATGTTTTATTATGAATTTGAAATATATTTCGGTGACATTAAATGTTTTACTTGCACGTTGGATTTTCTTGTTAAAATGTTGAAGAATTCTTTTATTTGTAAGTTGGAACATAAATATCAAAAGTGAATATGCATTCATGCATCATGTGCACTTCATGTAAAAACCTGCATAAGGTAGAGTATTTTCACCTCGGAGGAGTGACAAACTCCGGATAGTTTGCTTGGGGTTTGGTTTGCTCTGTGTCAATACAGTGACACGAGGAGAGGTTCAATACTATGTGTCAATATAGTGACATGAAGAGAGTGGAATTAGAACAACATAGTGATATAGTGACACGAGGGAAAATGAAAAAAAAATGAAATAAGATCTGCGTCAATGGGATATGAAGAGCGGTTCAACGTCTTGTGTCAATAGGATACGTGGGATGGAATTAGAACAACCATCCTATGCCAATGTGATACGAGGGGTGAGATTTACTACTCCATTGAGGAGTGTTTGGATATCCATATTTGATGATGATTCCCCAACTTATATTATATATATGATTTCACCATGCATGTTCATTTTGTATGATCATTATGTGAATGAATTCCTTTTTGAAGAAGAGATGATTTTGAATATTTTTTGAAAATAAAGATGTTAATTTTTGCAATGATTTTAATACTTGAGGTAGTCATTTTAACTCACTGAGCTTAATTCATGCTCACCCATTTTTCTTTTAATGTTTACAGGAAAGGAATACTTGCGTGTTTGATTGGAAATGGGTATTAATTCAAAAAAGGATAGTGTGTGAGATCCTATGAGGAGCGTATTTGGCTCGGTGTTCTTCTTTTGATACTTATCGTTGTTTTTAAAAACTAACTATTATGATTTTATCTATCTTGACACTGCATGGTTTTGGATTGTGACCCATGATTTATTATGGATGTAAATTGATTGATGGGAATTGAGGCTCCATAATTTATGAATGAGATGATAGGGATGATATGGAGTTGGATAAGGGCTTGAGACCCTTAATGGATTTTGCCGACATTCGATATGTTTTGTTTGTGTAGTAGTTTTGAGGTGAAACTCATATGTTAATATGATTCGGAATATTTGGGCTTGAGTCCCACCTTTTGATTTCTATTAGAAAATGTTAGAAATGTTCTTATAATTACTTCTGATGGTTAATCTTTTGAAATTGAAATGCTTGTGATGAAATGTTGTATATGACGTATGAACAAATTTACGCATACGACATGTCAAATTTTTTTTTTAACTTTTCAGGTAGTTATTTTGAACGCTGCCTTTTTCCATCAAAGATATGAATTTAAATTTTTTGTTTTACGATTTCACCCACCCCTTGTGGCGCCTAACGAGGAGTTGGGCATTACAATAAACAATATCCATCAGAAGTTCCAATGGACAAGAGATGTCACAAAATCCTCCTTCGGAACTTCGGTGGGGAGCAAGCCTACTTACATGTCATCTTCTTACCTACTTCATGATAGTGCCTTGTCATATACTTTCATGTGAAGGGTGCTGGTAAACAACATTTTGGGGTCATGATTAGTGTAAACTGAATGTGTAATTATTACATTACTTGAGAAGTTGCACAACTTAATGTATCAGTCTATATTTTCATATCAAGATGTATATGAGTGTACGCTTGTAGGAATGAGGCAATCTCAATGTGTGCAGCCCTTCTATAGTAAATAAATCATTCATGCCTTCATAAACTACAAGATGTTTCCACTGCCAACCTCTTATGCCGCTATCATTCATGTTTGCTGATATCATTTATTCTAACACATACGTGTCATATACTTCTTGTTAACTGTTTATGGATTGACAATTGGGAATAAGAATAAATGATAGAATGCTTATCATTTGATTCCTTCTGTTATAATAAGAATTATTTTTACTTCCTTCCCATTTGTTTCCTACACTAATTTATGGATGGTACTACATTGAGTTGCTTCAGTTTCATTTTATACTAATTCATATTATTGTCTATTACTTTAGTTTCAGCTTTTACTTATCCATCTAACGTAAATGTGACCCCTATGTGGCGATGATCAAGTTCGGCAACAAGAAGTGTTTGGGCTGTTTAAGTTCATCATATAATAATATGTCATGATATATGATCCTTGTAAGAGTTGTCGTACATGTTCCTTCGTCATTACGATTTCATTGTTCTTGCCTTGACACAATGAGTTCCAATAAAGGGAAAGAGAAGATGGTCTCTACTGGGGAGAAGGCAAGATTGAGCCGTCTCCGAATATGGATGCGTATTTTGTTGGGATGATGATGCCGGAGAACGTTGACGAGTACTTTCGAGTTAATACCTTCGTGGCGGAAGCATGGAAATGAATGTGCAATAGGTTCAACGAGCACTTTGGTGAGAGGATGATTATTGAACATATGAAAAATCATCTGAAAGTAATAAAAATGAATTTCGAATTGTATAAAGCCCTAGCCAACAAAAGTGGATGGGGATGGGATCTGGAGAAGTGCATGCCGGAGCCACCATCGAATGAGGGAATGTGGAATGAGGTGATTATGGTGAGTACTTATTTATGACAGACTGTACGTTGCTTAATAGCGATGAGAAGTACTGACCTATCTCTTCTCCTATAACAAGGAACAAAGAGTACATGAGGGTCATAAATAAACCATTCCCTCGTTACGATGACTTAGAAGCTTCGACGATAATATTATAGACATTACCACAATCTCATCTCTAGACCTTGATATTGGGAATCTTCCATCTGCCACCGAACATATGCTGCCAACTTTCCATGGAACTACATCATATGAAAAAAGTGCTAGATCCGATTCCACCCCCATCACATCAAAGAAAAAGAAAGTTGGTGAAATTGGATTTGGTGGCACAGGAAAATCGCAACGAAGAAAGCTCACGGAGGAAATGCTTGCCCTTTAGAAGAAGAACACCACTAACGTTGGGCGAAGTTGGAGGAAAGAATGACCAACTTTTCTTCACATGTTAAGTTGGCTATCGTTGATGCATTAAGGACAAGGAATTGTGGATGTTCATGTAGTGTGACAATCAAATGCTTGAAGTTTGGATATTGAGGAAGGTGTCTGATTACTATCGTCTACCCCCTCTTGCAATCAGTGGAGGAGCCACATGGGTGTCGGTGGGTGCACATGCTGGATCAATGATATATTAGTAGTATCTTGAGCACATATAAACGTTTACTTCAGTGGTTGGGTGCATTGGTGGTCAACTTTAGGGCCGGGTTTGAATCCTATGAGCACATGCTGGATCAATGATATATTAGTGGTATCTTGAGCACATGCTGGATCAATGATATATTAGTGGTATCTTGAGCACATGCTGGATCAATGATATATTAGTAGTATCTTGAGCACATATAAACGTTACACAATTTTTTCTCTTGCATTTAATTTTATAATAAATACAATTTATTTTATTATAATATGAAGCGTATTAGATTAAATATTATGAGAAATATTATTTATCTCTTAAATTATTTATTTCTCTTTAATATACTTTTTATAGAGTATATTATAGTATTGCATAATAAAATAAAAGAATATATTTCATAATTATCTTTTATCTCAATTACCTTAAATTATATAATTCAAAATATAAGAAGTATCATTAATATATCATTAGTATAATCTATTTCGTGATCCTATTAATTGAATATGCTAACACATCATTTTCTTACTTTTTCATTTGATAATAAATATAATTATTTTTATATTCATCATAAATATATGAAGCACATTATACTAATTATCATGGAAAATATATTTATCTTTTAATTAAATAATACATTTCTCCTTATTATGTTCTTGATATAATATTATCATGTTCCATAACAAAAAAGAATAATATGTTTAATAATGGTATTAGTCCTAACTAACTTAAATATTTAATTCGTTTAAAAAAACTTAAATTTTATAATTACATGATAAATATAATTTATTTGTATTATTTATATCATTAATAATTACATGGTTAGATGGCTTGTATTTTTATACCTATTTTGACATGGAATAAGGCATTATATTTTCTCTCAGACTACATGTATTCATCCATTTTTCCAACATTCCACGTCATCTAATCATTTCCAGCTCATGTTCATATATTCTTAGTATATTGGCCGACAATTCCCTATCTATCACATGGTGCGGGCGGCTCTTTATTGGGCACTGGCTGCAATGGAAACACAAAGTGGATGCGGCATAAAGAGGGAACACAACATAAAGAGGAACACACTGCCTAATCAGTCAAAAAGGAACCTTGGACCACAGGACATGTGTCACCCACCTACATGTATCGCCTGACAGGATTGGCACACCTGTTAGATACGAACGACTAAAGGCTTTGACGAAGCCAAGTGGCACAAATAGAAAAGAGAAGGATTAGAGTCCGTATAAAGGAGTAGAAGTGACAACAAGTGAAGGGGGCGGAAAAAGCATACTGGACAGAAGATGCAAAGGAGGAAGAAGGAGAAGTACTAGAATCAATGAGGAGGGCTGGATCACTTTCGACCACTCCAATGTTCGTTTTAATTTGCATCTTCATTTTCGCATGTTATATTACTGCATTAAGTTTCCTTTTAGCTTGAAGTTCAAACTTAGCATGTCTAACTAATTAGCCAATGAGGCTGAGGGATCATTTGATGGGTTTGGACTTAGTTTGATGTTCTTATTGATTTCGGATTTTTTTGCTTCCATGACATTTGATTTTATTGTTTATCTTATGAATGCTCTGTTTGCGAGTTTCCCTCTTCATGCGATGGTTCCCTTGAGAAGGGGCTTACGTCGTTAACAACTTGGTAGGATGCGAGAAGGAAAACTCTAAGTATTAATTGTTATCTTCCTAAGTAGAATGAATCGAGAGAGGATTTCTGCGGATTTCTAATGTAGTATCACCTAATGGTGAATTGACTCGGTTCAAATACGAGAGTAGGAGAACTGACGGGTACTTTTCATGAGAATAAGAAGCATCCGCCATTAGTATTACCATCCGAATGCAAATTTAGAAGAAACGACATCTGTTTACCAAGTCCCCCATAAAAATGATCCCTCGTGCCTCTATCTTAAATACTGTTGAGTGATGATATTTTACTTTAGGCCCTATTATCATAAGTTTTCAAGTTAAACACAAAGACAACTAAACAAATTACAAAATCTAAAATATTAAAAACACGTCCTTACTTCTTAGCTATCTACATTCACTAGTCATTTCTTTCCCACGAATCGATTTCTCTTCATAGTAGTAGCGAAACATAATCTAATTCTCTCATTGTGGATCGATCCCATTCTGTACAAAGATGACGGTTGTATACTTGCAACTTGAGAAATGTAGTTGAGATTATAAATTTAAAACTTGTTTATATTTCTGCAAAAAGGAATCCGACCTCCACGTACTAGCACCTAGCGTGCGAGTACTATTTTCCATACACAGATTTCTCACAACATTTCTCCTTATTATGTTCTTGATATAATATTATCATATTGCATAACAGAAAAGAATAATATATTTAATAATTGTATTAGTCCTAATTAACTTAAATTTATAATTTGTTTAAAAGAATAATCGTGAACAACTTCTAAAGGACTTCCGGAGTCCATGTGTAATGGCTATTTGTACTAAGGACATCCGGACATATTTTATGCAGGAAGTGAGGTCACAGAGTCCAAAGTGAGTCATTTATGTGTTCTAAATTTCGATAATGCTATCAGTCCTTTAATTAGCCTATATGTGTTCTAAATTTCGATAATGCTTTCTTCCTTTAAGTAGCCTAATGCACATTGCCTTATAATTTTACTACCTTATAGAGGATATCACAACACAGATACGTAGGATGGCGCCACACAAATGTTATGCAGTTTACAAAAAGGGCGCAAACCCGGGGTGTACGACACATGGGCAGATTGTCAAGCTCAAGTCTGGGTCAATTGGCACTGTGCGTTTAGAAAATTTGAGCCTCTAATTTGTTGTCTACTTAAATATGTGCCACCAACTAAAGAAGCACATCATTCAGCTCAAGTTGGTGCAATTGTGGTTGAAGACATTGTTCCATCAGTGAACTCTACTTACAAGTGTAGGAGGGATGTACTTGGGGGTGTAGTTTGTAAGTGCTCCAGGGACTTCATGTTGAATGTGTTGTAAAATTGATCAGGTGTTTTGTGAACTGTTGTGGCCATGTGGTGCTATTGGGAATGACTTTTTGTTGAATGTGTTGTGAACCTTTTCAAAATCCCACTTTTGTGTAACGCGGTTCTTGGAATCTGTCGGTTGAATGTTGCATTACAAATGATTGAATCCTGCATTACAAATTATTGAATGTTTGCATTACAAATTATTCCCAATTTTGGATTAGTCGTTTTGTAGGAAGGAACAAATATACGTCTTTGTATTCTGCTCTTCTATGTGATGTTTGACTGATATTATATTGCATTCATGTTTAATCTTTTGGGACAATAATGTAAGTGTGTAAGAAGGTATCAACCTTAACATCCAAGAATGCAAGTTTGTTACAGCCATGTCCATGTCATGAACAGCCAAATGACGTACACACACACTCCCAAATAATTTTTGATGGAACTTAAGCCGAACACCCATGGGAACTTTGTTGGATTAAACCATCAAATCAGCCTTTAGTTTTCATCCGTCAATGGAATTTCTTCCAAATGTTTCAAATGGACTCTCACGTCATGTCGTGAAGTTTTGGAAACGTTCTCCAATCCAAACACTGCCAAAAGGATCATTTGAATAATTTGATTATGAAAGAAGAAAAGTATATTCTTTTTTTCATTTCAATTAATCACATAAGCAGAGATATGCATTTGCATTGTTCACATAAATTGCATTAACTACCCATTTTCAGTGTGAAATTATGTTTACTTATATAAGCGCGGCATATGTGCCTTTGAATTGTTCATAAAATGCATTAATTACCCATTTTAAGTGTGAAATTATGTCTACATACATAAGCGCGGTATATTTTCAATTACCCATTTTAAGTGTAAAATTATGTCTACGTACATAAGTGCGACATATGTGCCTTTGCTTGTTCATAGAAATTGCATTAATTACTCATTTTAAGTGTGAAATTATGTCCAAATACATAAGCGCGGCATATTTTCATATTAATTACCCATTTTAAGTGTGAAATTATGTCTACATACATAAGCGCGGCATATGTGCCTTTGCTTGTTCATAGAAATTGCATTAATTACCCATTTTAAGTGTGAAATTATGTCTAAATACCTAGGCGCGGGATATTTTCATATTAATTACCCATTTTAAGTGTGAAATTATGTCTACATAGGGCGGGATATTTTCATTTAAAATTTGAATTGCATTGGTACAAGGATTGTAGATAATTTTTTCCTTTTGTAATAAAGAAAACAATTACTTACTTACTATGTACTCATTCATCGTTATCCTACCATCTATATATTTGTTTTTTCGTCAAGCAACTATGGAATAGTCTTGTGAGAATTTGGTCTACAAAGATGAGGGGTTCCTTAGCCGAGGTGTTAGAAGATGACCCTTGCATTTATGTTTCCATTGAGGTTCAGAGTTTGATCCCAGTATGGCTTCATGGTGGCCTACGAAGACGGAGCCGTGGCTGGAGTCTATGGGCTTTCCTTCTTCCCTCGCTCCGGCACCGTACAAGAAGCCCCACGACCTCCGGAAGGTGTGGAAGGTGAGCGTGCTGATGGCGATCATCAAGCACATGTCCCCGGACTTCGACAAGATCGGGGGACTTGTTCAGCATAACAAGTCGCTCCAGGACAAAATGACAGCGAGGGAGAACGCTCTGTGGAACGTGGCGTTGCGGGAGGAGAGAAGGCTGTGAGGTCTCGGTCCTGACGAGGAGGAGCTCGCTATGTCCAGACGAAGCAGCACGGTGGCGTTCCACGACGCTTCCGATCCTTCGCCCCCTCCTGCTGCGAGCAACGTGAGGAGACCCTACGGCGGCTGAGCAGACGGGAGAAGGCGCAGAGGACACTTTAATCCCCGAGGCGATCGGAGCAGTCGAGGCGACGGAGGCTGTGTCACAAGATGCCGGGACAAGTGGTCAAGCGCCACAAACATCCTTTGCATCCGGCAACCCTCACAGCCTGCAGAGCCTTGACCAGTTTCTGCATCAGCAGTTCAGCTTCTCATCTTCTGATGCGATCGGTGCTCCAAACTCTTTCAGACGGGCACTCCAAGGGATCCTTTTGTGGTTCAGCAAACGCGTGGCCCTGACGGAGGCCATGTACAGATGACGCATCCATGCATGTTGGAGTCTGATGCACTGGTCCAACAACTTCGCAGTGGACGACATGAATATTCCTTCCGGCTTCCGACCAGTACGATTCCTTCCAGATCGGGAATGCATCATCCGAGGATCCATTGCTGGAGAACCAGCAGCTTGCCGAACCTTCTGCCAGCTACAATTTCACATCTCTTCTAAACATGTCTGACGGTGACATTGATGATATATTAGACATCGAGTTCGAAGATTTTGTGCCGCAGCAAGCGACCTTCCATGAATTTTATGGAAAAGTAGGAGTTGAATACAGAGAGAGAGAGAGGGGGTGGGTGGGTGGGTGGGTTGGGGGAATACATGTTATTTAATTGTAAATGCTTACAAACAGATTTATATAAATATAGTGAGATCAAAATGCAATATTAATGTAACACACCGCACTAAAAAAAAAAGGGAGATGAAACAAGCAGCCATCGGATGACTTTTCCCATGACCCTCTCTTCATTGCACGAAATGGAAGCTAAAGGGTCAAATCTATTACAACACCATCACCACTCTCTTTTCCCCTATTTTGGCCCATTTTCGTTACCTCTCATCATTTGCTCTATTCTTAGTGTGTTTGCGCGGGGCGCTGCTAGTCGCGGCCAGAGGACGGAGGAGCAACGCCAGCGTACGACGCGGCCGAGTTTGAACCACCGCGAGGAGAGTCGAAAATATAAAAATATAAAAATAATATACTGAAATATGAAAATAATATTTAACTATTAAAAATGTATTTATGTTTTAAAATGAATATTAGATTATTTTTTATATTAAACAATGCAAAAAAGAGAAAAAAATGGACAAATGTAGTCGAGTCATATGCCCAATTTTGACTTAATCAATCCCATCTAACTTGACCAAGTTGATCGGAATGGGCAGGTTTGGTAGCAGTGTTCGACTCGGTAAATTCGCTGCCTGATTTGATTCGAATTAGTTTGGGTCGGGTCCTCGATAAATTCGATGTCTGATTTGACTCGAATTAGTTTGGGTCAGGTCGGACCCGACCCAATCTGACCTCAATCTGACCACGGGCCAAGTAAAAAAACTCGTTCCAACTCGATTCGAAGATCCATTTTTTTCAAATTATTTTTATTTTAGTTTTAGCTTATATAGTATATAACACATGTAAAAATATTAAAATAAAATATTTTAAATGTGTAAAATAATATTTACATACTTTAAAAATTATTTTATTCTTTTTAATTAAATATTATATAATGTTCTTATATTCAATAATAAAAAGTAACAATAAATTTAGAAATAAAAGATAGTGATCGAGTAACTCTGACCACTTCCAATCCAACTCAAATCGAGTCGGTTTGGATCAGGTCCAACCCTCTAAAGAGGGATGACTCGAAGCAAACATAATTAACTATTCCTACAAGGATAATAGTCAACTAAGGAAAACAATTAAACTCTAAAAAGCATTAATAACAACATGTATAATCATAAGAAACATAACTTCAATAATTAAGAAGTGAAGGTCTAATAGTTTGCCTTTAGCAATAGAACTATTACAAATTGTCTAACCAGAAAGATAACAAAAAAAAACTCTAAATTACAGAAGAGATAAAGATAAGGAAATAGATGTCTAACATCATTCCAACATTAAATAGAACAGATAGTACTTTTGGGAATCACCGTGAACTACTGCTTAATTCTCATCTAGAGTCAACCCCACAAAAATCTTCTCAGTGATCCCTCTAAGTCTTCTTACGTTCTTAGCTTCAATGAGGTTGCAGGCCCTAGCATCCTATTTCTAACCGCCAAACGTTCCTTTCTATAGAGGCTCAGGTTTCCATGTAGTTTGAGAATAAACGAAAATTTTTTCCTTGTAAAATAAGATAAATTTGGAGTCCTATTGATTATAAAAGTTTTGCCTTGTAAAACTCTAAATTTTTTGATCTAATTTCTTTCCAATTTATTCATGGGACATATGCTAAGAGTTGTAGTCTTTGTGCATTGAGAATTCTTCTGAAACTAAGTTTCTACATCGAAATCAATGTCTGTCACGCCCCCTGACATGATCATCGCACCTTAATCATAATATAAATCAGATTATGCAACTTCCATCATGGGGCATGATGAGGCTTTCACGATCGTGATTCAGATTTATTTTTTATTCATCATGACTTGTATTATTTCATGACCGGTAATAGATAGCTAACAACTCGTGAAATCCACTGTGTTGATCCGGAGCATTCTTATCCCGTTAAGAGTGGTTCACGGCCCGTTAATTGATAATCATTGATTTCAACCCTTGTGTGACATATATGAAAGCTATGTAACGGTCGGTACAATATTTGTCTTCGACTGCTGCAGTGCGTAATGGCCCATTATGTATTGCCCATGACCCGTGATAACTCTTCCATGTCCAATTCGCTATAGGAACTGTGAAGCTGCGTGCCTCGTTAATATTCGTTGTAACGGCCATGAAAAATGTGTCGCGTCCCGTAAGTTCTCTTCGAGCAGGAATAGGTGACACTCGGTTTGTGAAATGTAGTAGCTAGTGCGTGAAATTCAGTCTTCACGGTCGTGAGAAATATGTAACGGCCCATGAAATCCTCGTTTCTTCGGCGAGTAGTTTTGCTAGAGTCGTGAAAGTGAATAGTCTAGCGCTAAACCACCTTTCACGGCCCGTGAGATTCAAGAATTGATTTTTTTCAAAAGCTGGATTGTCTTCATTTTACGTGCTTCCTCTTTTATTCCCTTCTTTCGTTGTTTATCATCAATAATTCCTACAAAATACATCAACTAGAGGTAGATGGTTATTTCAAAGAATTTAAAGAAATAAATATAAAAATAGATGCATGCCATGAATAAATTACTTAAAACAAACCTCAATGGAAGCCTAATTATATATTGTAAAATGCATGCATCAAGGCCCTCGGCCATGACCGTGATCACATTGTGTCATGGCCGTCACCAACACTTAGGCGATAACATGACAGAAACTTATGAACTCTTGGCCATGGCCGTGATCACCTTGTGTTACTATCGTTACTTAGCCATGAGAACAACCAATGGTTGGATTGTGAACCCTCGGCCACGGCTTTGACCACCTTGTTACGATTGTGAAAGCTAGTCTTCATGGACGTGACAGACAATTCACGGTAATGATTAGTACTTGAATTTTCTCTTGTTCAGTTACTAGTTTTTAAATTGCTATTCATCGATTATTATGATTGCATATTATGGTCCTTACAACCATAAAAGTAGTTTTTTTTATCATGCTACCCTTGATGATTGTTATGTGATGCTTGAGCCTTACTATTGATTGACTTACCTAGAATCTAATATTGCACAATAAGTCGTAAGTTAAAAATCAATTTTGTATTGAATATATCCATTGATGGACCATTTGGCCTTGTCGTATCTTATTATATTGTACTAATGGGTGTAAGTGTGATCCGTCTTCGCCAGCCATATTGACATCGAGATAAATCAAGTCTCACAATGACATAAATTGCTCACTAAAAATTGGTTGTCCAATGATTTCTTATAGAATAAGAATTTAGACGGCTAACTTCAATTGTATTGAACTATGTGCCTTCAATATATTGGAACATTGTTAATTGGGACTAAGTGGCAGTATGATTGGTGTTTCAAGTCCCTAATGGTATAGTATTGAGCATTAACAATAAATAATTATATTGTTCTTATTACAATCATTATGATTTATGAAGATTGACATATCGCTTCATTGTTCCTTTAGGGGCTTGTTGGCAACTGAACTAGATGGAGCTACGGCTAGTTCCACTTGATTCCGCCAAACACAAGGATGTGACCTGGTTCTCGAAAGCTGTATTTAGATAGTGAAATCATGATTCTTCCAAATTTCATGTGAATAGTTGAATTGTAAGATTAATTCTAAGGGTTTTTAGATGGAGTGAAACATAATGATGAGAAAAGAGGTAGTTGATGTGATAGGAGAAAGTAGATATGATAAATTAATTTTAGAGGATGTTTGAATAAAAATAGGTATTATAAATATAAAATATAATTGTGTTAATTAATAAAAATAAAAGTATAAATTAACATTTTTTGTTAATAAATATATTATTTAAATAAAATAAATATTTTTATTAAATTATATTTAATGAAATATTGGAAATATTATATTAATTCTTTAAAATAAATATTTTATATGCAATAAATAAATTATTTTATATCAGATCAAGAGAATAATTTAAAAATAAAAAAATAGTTTGAAGGCAAAAAAGAACATCACTTAAAAAAAGTTGAAAAAAAAGAAACGTCAAACAAGTGGCTTAGTTTCACCGAAAAGATGAAATGAAGCCACTGAAATTAGAGCCACATGACATCTTTAATTTGGTTTAACTTCTAGAACTAAGACAATTGGTTGCGCGATTGATTGTTGCGCGATTGATTGATAGAACTAGGTGGAACTAGTTCGTGATTCCATCTGATTTTAATTGTCAAATGTGGAACCAGACTACTAAAATTAGGGTGAAACCAAACCACTAGAACTAGGGTTACGAGTTACCACTTGATCGATTAGCCTTTTTTCATTTTTTTTTCTTATGTGACATTTTTTTTCTTTTCAACTTGTTTTTAAAAGTTTCTCTCTCTTGACTTTTATACAAATATTATACTTATTAAACAAAATATATTTATCATGAAGGATTAATTTAATATTATATATTATTTTATAAAAATTAATATTTTGTTAAATATAATTTAATAAAATTAATTTATTATATGTAAATTCTATTTTTTACAAACTATTTTAATAAAAATTCTAATTTATATTTCTATTTTTATTAATTAAAATATATATTTTTATATTTTATAACATCTATTTTCTCTTCAAATGTTTTCTAAAATTAATTTATTACATCTAACTTTTATAATTCGAAAGAATCACATTTTCACTCTCCAAACTAAGCGTCAATTATTGTTAGTGGATATGGAGACGGTGATGGCATCTCAGCGCGCCGACGTAGAAGATGGCGACGTTGATGAACCATGCGACGGCTGTCAGAGGCGATGGGAAAACCAGTGTAAAGAGTGATGAGGAAGCATAGAGGTCGTCAGAGCGGTCAGCAAACGTCGACGTGGGGCACGGCAAGTCTCGATGTCGAGCGTGGTGAGTGAAGGTGACAATTCCCACCCTTGAAGTCGGCCGATTGAATGATCTGAATAAGAGACCACACGCAGAGTAAAATGAATTGGGAGGAAGCCGCAGGATTCTTTTCATTTAACAGAAAACGACAAGCTACTGATATATAGTATATACCGGCATAACTACTGACACAGACGGATACCTGCCTGCTACATGAATGTGCAGCTGAAAAATAAAAGAAAACAGAGTCGGCAACATAAATATTAATCCACATGACAACACTCCCTCTCAAGTTAGCGACTGAAACAAATCGTGAAGACCCAACTTGGCATAGAGCTGATCATGTTGCCGTCGACTTAGAGCCTTTGTCAATAAATCTGCAAGCTGGTCCTTCGTCGAAACATACTGTAGAGAAACAAACTTCTGTAAAGCTTTATCACAGAGGAAGTGGCAACGATTTCGATGTGCTTCGTCCGTTCATAAAAAATTGGATTGTCTACAATCTGGATTGCTGACCTGCTGTTGGTGTACGCCTGAATAGGAAGATCTAGAGGAAGAGTCAGCTCTGGAAACAGCCGCTGCAGCCATAACAATTCAGCTGCTACTAATCCGATACTTCGATACTCTGCCTCTACAGACGAACTTCCAAGATGTCGGCATGGTCATGCCAACCCTAGGAACGGTCGTGATCGAGCAGACGAAATAGAGGCATTAAAAAGGCTCTCGGTCACGCTCACGACGCCTCCGACACGACTGTGATAAGGTTAAGAATAGTCGTGACATGATTGGTTATGAACGTGAGCGAGAGCGACGAAGCTAAAATTTGGCTATGACTGTGAAAAGGCTGAGTACAACCATGACAACTTTGGGCACGACCGTGACAATGGAGGCATGACCATGATTGGAATGGGCATAGTCATGACATTTTTGGGCACGATTGTGACGCTGAAAAATGCCTTGTAAGATATATTAAACCTATAGAGTATATAGGCTATGTATGGATTTGTGTTGATGGTATATGACACATAATGCATGTTCAGCATAATTAGGCTAAAAGATGAAATATTGATGTGATTGTTTGACGTATTGATGTTTCTTGGACTTCCAAGACACAAGTGATTCTCCCACTTTAATACATAATGCTGACACTTACCTTCGAGAGAAACAACAGACGCCCAATCCGCATCTGCAAAAGCAGCTACTTGAGTATCAGACTTAGCAAAGAAGCGAATTTCTCTTCCTGGTTGCAGCTTCAAGTAATGGAGAACCTGACTGCAGAATCTAGTTGAGATTCTTTTGGGGCATGCATGAATTGGCTCAAGTGTCTCATGTGTGGGTTAAGTAAATCAAACGGCCCGGTGAAGAGAGTATGACATCATGAGGATTATGATTAGGAATTCTGAGATCACATTTGATGAGGCAACAACTGCGGCACAGCAGCAGAATTAATTCCTACGGGTCACCGTAGCAATATGATACGACTAGCATATCAAAACTAACACGCAAAGAATACAACCAGACACAAAGGTATCAAGAAAATACAGCACGAGACAAATCTGCACTACAACTTGAAGAACACCAAGAGAAAGAAATAATTATTTCTAAAAAGTTTGATAATAATGATATTACCAAATAACTTATTCCCTTTTATAGGTTCAACAAGACAAGTTTTACCCTGAGTAGGACTCTCAAAAGACCAGGAATTAAATACTAACAACAACTAAATATTAGAAATTAAATACTACTACGAGCAACTCAATGCCTAAAATAACTCAAACTCAACTTCTAAAATAACTTAAATTTGGACTCCAAGTAATCTCATGTCTTGTAATCTCAAACTTCATCTCCTACATCAATATTAAAGAGTAGTCAACTTCTGATTTTGATCAAGTGGGGTACCTGCAGGTTTCTAGCCAGAAGACCAAAATCCTTCATTTTGAATTTAGATTCCAAATAAGTTTTAGTTTCAGCTATGAGTAAAGAATTATTGCCTGCCACCAAGATGTCATCTACATAGACCAAGAGTGCAACAAAGGCTGAACCTTGACACTTTGTGAAAAGTGTATAATCATTCTTACTTTGAAGAAAACCCCAGCTTTTAAAATCTCCGTAAACTTCAAATTCCACTATTTAGAAGTTTGTTTGAGATCATATAAAGAACTTTCCAATTTACATACTTTTCCAACATGCTCCCTCTCAACATGATAACCTTCAGGTAGAGACATATAGACCTTCTCATAGAGTTCACCATTAAGGAATGCATTATTCACATCCCAATGATATAATAGCTATTTCTTTTGTGCTGCCACTGCTAACAAAAATCTAATGGTAACTGATTTTGCAACAGGCGAGAAGGTGTCCTTGAAGTCAATGCCCTCTTTTTTATTATAGCCCTTGGCCACCAAACGAGAAGCTTTCTACTTTCCCTTCTGCCATCAATTTAACTTTATAACCTACCGACATCCAAATGCCTTTTTATCAGGTGGTAAAGGAACCTAACTCCAAGTACCATTATTTTCCAAAGCATTAATTTCCCGTTCATAGCATGAAGCCATTGTGGATCACTAACAGCTTCTTGTTCTCTGGTAAAGTTGAAAGAAAAGCCTGATAATGAAACATGCAGCCCTTATAAGAAAGAACATCCTCCAAAGGATAAGCAATAGCATCTGCTTTAGCTGTAGAAGTCACATAATCTTTCATCCATCTTGGAGGTTTGACACTTCTTTTAAGTCTAACATCAGGTAAGCCGGGACTTGGAAGAGACTGAAGTTGATTTTCGGAATATAGGGATGCCTCTTCATTATTAAGATGAATATCAGTATGTGGAGGTGAGACCTCATCATTAATTGAAGAGTTAGCAGGTGAACCTGAAAGACTTACTGCTCTTGAAGATGACTCACTGAAGTCAAAAATTGATTTGAGTTTAAGAAACTGATATCATGCTCAATTGAATTTTGAATGGTTTTTTCAGATTTGAAAGAAAAAAATATTTTCAAAGAATTTAACATATCTAGTAACCAGAACTTTCTTTGGGTCAAGATAAAAAACTTTATATCCTTTCTTTGTCATTGAATACTCCAAAAAAACAGAAGGCCTTGCCCTTTTATCAAACTTGTCTAATATGGTTTTGTTAGTAGCCTAGCCCAGGCATCCAATCACTCTCAAATATGTAAGATCAGAAACTTTGTTAAAAACTTTTTCATAAGGAGACAAATTCCCTCACACCTTTAAAAAAAGTCGGTTAATGATATGTACAGATGCCTGGATCATATCTTCCAAGAATTTTCTAGGCAAATTTGATTGAAAAAATAAAGCCCTTGCAACCTTAGAGATGTGCCTATGCTTCCTCTCAACTAGGCCATTCTGTTGAGGAGTATAACTACAACTTCATTGATGAATAATTCCTTTAAATGAAAAGAGGTTTTTGCAATTAATGTTATAATATTCTAACCCATTATCTGTTCTCACATTCTTAATCTTAATCTGAAACTGTGGCATTCAGCACAAAGTGAGATTCAGATTTCTGTTTTGTCAAATAATCGCACACCACTCTAGAAAGGTCGTCCACTATAGTAACAAAATAGTTGTGTCCAACATAAGTTGGAACCTTAAAAGGTCCCAAGTATCCACATGAATCAAATTTAACAAAATTGTACCTTGTCTGTTAGCTGAAATAAAAGGCAAATTAGTCTGTCTTGCCAAAGGACAGACTGAACAATGCTTCATATTTGTACTTTTACGGCCTTTAAGAAAGAAAACAAATGCATTCTATCAGGTGGTAAATGTCCTAATCTTTGATGTCAAATGGAAATATCCTCCTCCACTCAACAGCTGCAACCTTTGGACCTTTGAGAAGTTCCTTTCTTAAGTAGTATGATCCTCCTCTTCTTTCACCAATTTGGCTGACCATCCCATTCAACCGACCCTGAATAAACATTGAGTCCATTGTGAAAACTATCAAGGAGGATAAATCCTTTGCTAATTGAGCCACATAAATCAGATTAAAACTAAATTTCGGGACATAAAGAACATTGTCCAATTTAAAATTTGAACTCAAAAAAAGTGTTCCACTATGAGTGGCATCTGATATACTACCATTACGTAGTGAAATAGTATTTTTAGAATGCAGGAATTTTAAATTCATCAGCCAATGAAAATTTGGTATCATATAATTCGAAGCACCTGAATCATCCAACCTTCACATATGCCAGGCTAACTATGGATAATGGGGATAAGGATCGTGTGGGCCAAATTCTTCCCCATAGATATGGGGCGCCCTTAGATCCTCATCTGACGGATAAAATATTTGCGCGGTTCAGCACTTTGAAAATGCCTGCATGTCGATAAAAAATCGGGTTCAACATCTGCAGAACCGGTTCGGTGTTGAGATCGGGCTGAAAAGAAAAAAAAACTTGTGGATCAGCCCCCAAACGAAACCTAAATCCATCAAATGCAAACGTCGCTCTAGCGAAAAACTTGAATCCCTCTACGGCGATTGCCATCATCAAGTTGTTGTTGCCTCATCCGATCAGTGCCGCCGCTGCTCCACCCTTGTCCGATCGCCGTCGACGCCGTCTTGTCCAATCTGCCTGTTGTTCTCTCGTTCGATTGCTGATGCTGCTTTGTCGTTAGATCTGATAGTGCATCGCCGTTGCTGCCACCAAGCTAGGAGTTTTGTGGACACAGAAAGTTCGAAAGTGGCATGACTTCATCATTCTGTTATGTTCATGTTCTCCCTTCTCTCGTGACAAGGATTTTGTCACTCAACTGATAAAGAGCTGTTCCTCATCCTTTTTCAGAGCATTTAGACTTGAACTTTTTTCATATTACAACCAATAAGAGAGTAAATGGACTTCTAGGCGAAGCTTTATGTGAACACGGAGTACGGCTTCCACCAGGTTGCAACATTGGGGGCAAGCCTTTTGTATATGACAGGTGATTTACAACTAGTTTAGGTGCTGTATGAGGAGACATTGCCAACATTGTTGGTAAACTTTGTGCCTACTTGGATTCCAGAGGTGAAGCAGGGACACTCAGGAAGCTGGCCAGTTGTTTGAGGGGATGACATGAGCGTGATCTCGCTTTATCACTGCTCGAGCGAGGTGGTCCTGCTGCTAGTAGAGTCCATCCTCTGATGTACATTTAGCAATTCATAAAAAATTTGGAATGGAATTTCCTTGGATATTGACAAACTCTACTCTCCATAGTTCATTTTTTTCTATTTAGCTGAGCACTTGTGTATAACCACGAGGCAGTTACACTTTTGGAGAGCAAGATTCTTAATAAGATAGCTAAAGGCTACAAATGTTTATCAGATGTTCAGGCAAGGCTTTTAATGGAAATGACTTGTAATTTTTATTATTTGACTAAAGTTTAAATCCATTCGTCTGCAACAGTTTACGTTCGGATGTTTACAATCAGTTTATGCACATCCCTTTTCTTACATGTTCTCAACGAAAAAATGATGATACAAACTCTTAACTGGTACAAACATATGCACAACAAACTTATGATATTAACCTTTCAGCAGTGAGCCTTTACATCAAATATCTGTTCTAGAAAACAAGGCATGTCAAGAGCAGGCTCTACGATCAGGCGGAACACATCAAAGCCAAGGGAAACCCCACCAACGGACTCCTACCGCTTTATTTCCACCAGCCGCCGCTACATATTGTCGTAGATGGTGCAACACTGCAGTGAGTATGAACCTTCAATGTTAGAGCCACCGCACGACTTTGGGCCAGCAGCGCGAGTAACATGTCCTAGCTTCCTTGAGGCGAGGAGGCGGGCATCCTTCTTGATCGAAAAAACATGGCTTGAAGTTCTCCTCACCATCATAGATCAGTCAGTGATCTCCTAAGCTCAGCTTCTGCATATTTCAGAAAATAAACATGTCAAGAATTGCAAAATTTACAAATTGAACCACAACTTTCAACAAGGTCAAGTCATTCAAAATAAATATATGTTGATATGAACATGCAAAATTATTGCAAAAATCTTGAAAGCGAGTGAACAATCAAAAGCTAAAGTAAGATTCTTTATCTCTTCTTGTATGGATTTGAGTAGACGCCACTCCCCACCGAGTAAATTTATTATTACAGAAATGTATCTTTCCCACTACTTTCTCCTCAACTGTCATATTTTCACTAGAGAATAATGTTGTTAAACTAAAGTGCGCAAGATATAAAGATCAATATAAAACCAGTCAGAATTCAATAAAGCAAAGATATGAACAAGAAAGTAAAGACAACAGATTCCCCTTCCTCCTCAAGGGAAGATATCATCTTTAGTGAATTAACAACACTTATATGGCTTGTATAGATACCCAAAATAAAATGCTGATGGCTTTTTTAAAGAATTATACAAAGGAGAAGAGAACTTAAACTTATTGTCAACAAGCACAAATGTTATCTGACCAAAGTTTAAATCCATTCGTCTGCAATAGGATAGATGACCCAACAAAATACAAATCATGTGATATTACATATTTGAACAGCCAAAATACCAGATTTTTATGGAAACAGATATATACCTAGATATATACCTTAGGGGGCGTTTCTCTAGAAGTAATCTTTGTAGATTACCAGGTAATGTTGTAATAAATTACCTAGGGCCACCACATTACCTTGTTCACTTGTGACAGATAATGGATAATCTACATTGCCCAGCCAATCCACATTGCCTATGAAGTGATAATGCAGATTGCCTATGAGAGGGTAGACAATCCACATTACCATCTGAATTGTAATTTTTTAAATTTTACTTTCCACATTTGTCCTTTATAGTTTTATTTAAATAAATTCCAAAACACATTGAATAAATTATAATAATAATTAAATAAATTATAAAATTAATCAAATAAATATTATAATTATTATGACTATATTATTATCATATTTTAAAAATATATTAATTATTTTATAAATTTCAATTTTATGGATGAGAATATATATTTGTAATTTAATTTTACGAAGTTAAAATTAATTTATATATCTAAACATAATTCTTTTGATTAGGGGTATATTGGTAAAAATTGTATATTAACTCATAAATCTGTATTTTCTTATAAATAACTAATATGGATTGCCTGATAGATTACTTATGCATACTAAACAAGGATCTTTCTGAGAGGACAATCTACATTGCTAGGTAATGTTGAATGACAATGCAGTGAATGCACCCTTAGAACTTTCGGTGTCCACAAAGATCCTAGCTTGGCAACAGCAACACTTATGCGCTACCAGATTTGGCGACGAATCAACATGAGTGATTGGACGAGAAAGCAGTAGGCAGATCAGACGAGGCGGCGTCAGTGCGATCGGACGAGGGTGAATCAACTTTCTGTATATTCCTTCAAAACATCAAAAGATGGAAAAGCAAGCATCATAATGTCCAATTCCTCCCACAGGTTCTCTAACTGTGTAAAGTATTCTGGAATTGATAGAGATGTCTGTCTAAGATTGTATATATCATTCTCAACCAAATAAATATGTATAGCACTCAGTTTCTCAAACCTTTCCTTCAAATCCGACCAAACAACATGTGCACTTTGAGAATATGTCACCTTACTAACAATGCCCTTTGCTATTACATCGTTTCCACTGGAAATGCAGGCTAGGATCGACATGATTTAAAGTAAATGAACCATCAATAAAAACATGTTTATTCCTAACCAACAAAACATTGTACATGGCACTACTCCATTCAGCATAATTTTCTGAACCAATTAGCTTCTCTGATATCATAACTAAACCAGGCATATCTGAATTGCTCAAAAATAAGGGATTCATGGCATCAATACTAGCAGCAGAAGATGTATTCATAGACCCAAAAAAAATAGAAGCGGCTTCAGGAACAGTCGACATTGAATACACAATAGGATAAAAATTACTGGAAAATACACAGTAAATCTCAAGATCCAGATCTAGACGACCAAGAACAACCGGACCTTTGATGAGCAGACACAAAAATCAAAGTCTAAGAACGGGTTGAACAGGACAAACCGAATCAGATCTGATGATGCTTGAGTAGGCTCAGATACCATGTCAATGGTTCCCACCATTGAAATCGACTGCAGAGGAAAAAGAATTGGGAGGAAGCCGCAGGATTCTTTTCATTCAGAACCAATGGAAAAAACATACAACCACCTCTTGTGTTTTATAGTAAAGTCTAACAGAAAATGATAGAAAATGACAAACTACTGATATATGAGTATATACCGACATAACTACTGACACGGACAGCTACCTACCTGCTACATGAATGTGCAGCTGAAAAATAAAAGAAAACAGAGTCAGCAACATAAATATTAATCCACATGATGACAAGGTGGTCGAGGAAGCAGCGGCTGGGCACATATCATCGGAGAGGAATAAAAAAGAAACATAAAAGTAGAAAAAAGCCTTTCTAAATTCCAATTCACAATTTTGTTAAAGGGGCATTTGTTTCTTTTCTCCAAAGCACATGTTCATGTTTGTAATTATTTAAGTGCCACACATGGACACATATTTGAACACGGCATTTTAACTACAATAACAGCCCTAGGGCAATAGGAAGAGATGCAATCAGCCGACAGCAGGTGGTAGAGCTGTCCACATGAACTTCTATTAGCACTCTTGAAAGCATGTTCCTGGCATGATTTAAAGCAAGGTATTTCATTTGAGCATGTTTTTTCTCCATACACCATCACTCGTTACAACTGCCGGAAGGGTCCGCATTCTTGATGATCCAAGGATGTTTTAATATTTTTTCTAGAGAAAGCCTCTTAGACGAGTCTTTCACCAGAAGCTGTGAATTTAAATGAAACAAGATGAGTTTCATGCCTGTTTACTAGTTGATAAATGCATTCCTTGGAATTTTGAACCTTACTTTGCTGATGAGATGCTTAGCTTCAGCAGATACATGAATGCTGGAAGGGAATTTCAAGTCAACTTTCATTATCCTGGACCAAAAAAAATTACATCAAGCACTCAAGTCCGAGGAACTTGTAACATGGATATTTGAAAGCATACATTTTACCTCCTGAGTGTGTCATATTGGTCCTCAGCTTCAAATGGTGGAACACCATAAAGAAATTCATAGCAAAGGATCCCTAAAGTCCAATTATCAACAGCATAATCATGTTCCTTCTTCTCTACCATTTCTGGTGCCAGATAGTCAACTGTCCCACATATGGTGTGACGTTTAGAATTGGACTGCACAGCCCATCCAAAATCAGCAATTTTAAGTCGACCCTGTAAATATCTCTTTTTATTAATAATAATGGATGATTAATTATTACTAGCCATCCTCCCATTTCTTAAAAAGGGTGTATATCATGCAAGGTAAAAGAAGACAGACCTTGTGATACAAGCAAATATTGAGTTAATACAACAACAACAATAACAAAGCCTTATCCCACTAGGTGGGGTCGGCTACATGGATCATGCAAGTAAAAAGGTATTGAGTTAATAAAAGGTATATATCAACAACAACAACAAAGCCTTATCCCACTAGGTGGGGTCGGCTACATGGATCATACGACGCCATTCCACTCTATTAGTAACCAAACCTTTCGGTATATTATTCACCAATCGATCTTGCTCTATTAGTTCGTCAAGTGTCCGCCTTGGCCTCCCTCTCCCTCTTTTAATCGGACTCCAGATTATTTGATCTACTCTTCTTACTGGCGCATCTAATGGTCTTCTCTGAACATGACCAAACCATCTCAAACGATTCTCTACCATTTTCTCACTAATAGGAGCCACTCCGACTCGTTCACGTATATGGTCATTCCTAATCTTATCTAATCTTGTATGACCACACATCCATCTCAACATCCTCATTTCGGCTACCCCCACTTTACGTTCATGTTGTCCCTTCATAGCCCAACATTCACTACCATATAACACTGCCGGTCTTATAGCAGTACGATAGAATTTTCCTTTAACTTTATTGGGTACTTTTCTATCACAAAGAACTCCAGTGGCTTTCCTCCACTTACACCAACCAGCTTGAATTCTATGATTAACATCGTCATCAATCTCACCATCTTGTCTTACAATTGATCCTAAATATTTAAACTTTGTCACTTGAGAAATTATATCCTCCCCTAGCCTAACTTTCAAATCGTCTCTAAGTTGTTTATTTGTGAAATTGCTATGCATATATTCTGTTTTATTCCTACTTAAACGAAAATCCTTTGACTCCAACGTATTTCTCCATATTTCCAATTTTGTATTAATCTCTTCTCTTGAATCCGCTAAAAGTACTATATCATCCGCAAATAGCATGCACTTAGGTACCTTCTCTGTGATACTCTCGGTTATAGCATTGATAACTAAGTTAAATAGATACGGACTTAAAGCTGATCCTTGATGTAGACCAATTCTTGTAGGAAATTCATTTGTCTCACCTCCGGATGTCCTAACCCTAGTCAATGCCCCATCGTACATATCTTGTATTACCTTAATGTATGCAACATTCACCCTCTTCTTTTGCAAGGCTTTCCAAAGTACATCCCTTGGTACCCGATCATACGCCTTCTCAAAAAGGTATATATCATGCAAGTAAAAAGAAAAGGAGTTGGCAAGTATCTTGCATTGACATCAATACTAGAAATAAACCGCACCAATTTATCCCAAAAAATTCCACTACAATCAACCAAGTTTGGTTGACATGGTTGGTGTGTCTGAAAGGTGAAAGGTGAGAAGTGTTGGTAATCCCAAGTTCAATTTCTCGAGTCACCAACTAGATCAGGATTTAGTTTTTCACTTCTGACCAAACACATGTTAGTAATGTTGAACACCGATAGGTTTTACCCGAAATACCACTACGATTAGAATCAAAGTGATTCAACATTGATGTCATGGCTATTAGGTGGAAACTTCAACAACAACAACAACAACAAAGCCTTATCCCACTAGGTGAGTCGGCTACATGGATCATACGACGCCAATATTCGTTGATCCATGTTCATAAGATTCGACAGAATTTTATGCTGGCTGTCAGGGCCTAACACAACCCTCCTCCTTTATCCGGGCTTGGGACCGACTATAAAATATAGGCGGAGTTATTAGGTGGAAACTTCAATGTCATCTTAAACATTGATGAATGATGATGGACAATTGCAGCTACGTGGAAAAGACCATGAGTTCGCTGTGGGAGATGCGTATCTCGAGAACTTGGAACTATATTCCCGAGGGGAAACACATCCATGTGAAGCAGTACGCCGATAATTCTACCAAGGGTTTGACAGTTCTCTTTAGCACTTAGATCAAGGAACAGATGTCTTGTCCAAGGATGATAATTAGTCAAGACATCGTTGTCTTGCATATTCTTTCCCATGGCTTGCCAAATGTTTCTTCCTATTGGACTTCACTGGCGGATAGTAGTGGTGGTGGGTGGTCCCTTCTTTTAGGTCTTTTCTCTGATATTCAAGTGGAGGAGCTCAGTACACTATTGGGATTGATTAACGATGTCACATTGGACTTCTTAAAAGGAGATAATTGGATATGGACATTGCACGGTACACAATGAAGGCCTCTTACCTCTACCTGGTGACGGAGATAGATTAGTGGATAACATAAGGAACAACAATTGTAGACTAATTTGGAGGTCTTGAGCTCCTTCAAAAAATAGGTTTTCTGCTTGGCTACTAAGACAACAAAGGTTTGTGACAAAAAGTTACCGGGCACGCTCAGGGTGTTATTCTGGTCCATGTACTTCTTAGGAAAAAGATATCACTACCATTGCAAAGGAAGTTTGGTTGGAGTGCAGGGTGCAATTAGCTTGACACAAGTTCAGAGATGCTCATTTGGCTTTCAATTTGTTGAAGGTTTTTTTAATTAAAAAAATGCTAGAATATATTTGTAGAAGGGATAGAGCAAAACCTTTGGCATTACAATTGGCCCTTTGGTTTCAATGAAACGTGTGCAGTTTTAGGGGAGGGAGGTGCCATGTAGATAATGTTGTGCAACTTGCTAAGGCCTTGATAAATTGGAGTTGTATTTTTAACACTTCTGTCATGTAATTAACACAATTACACAATCAATTTTATGGATGGGTGTCCAAATTTGACACTAAAACCTTCTTTCTCTAAAACGAGACTGAATTTAGTGGTTTAATAGTCCTACAAAACATTTAAAACTCACACAGGAAATAGATCCTAGCCACCTATTGTTACATAAGAAAAAGAAGTGCAGCAATTGTGACCGCAATGCCCTTTCACTTTACCATTTCTTTATTTTTATGGGAAAAAGGATGATTAACTAGAATGTTAATCATCCAAAACCTTTATTGAATATCAGGTATCAGTTAAAAGATTACAATAATACTTCATAGAGAACACCACTCGTTGTGCATGAAAAAAGCATGACTAAGAATGTTCTCAACATAACATCTATCATTTTGAAAGATTAGTTTATTCCGTTGTAGCCATAGAGCCCAGAGTAGTGCGAAGAGAAGAGCCCTGCTTCTACGAGATCGATAAGTAATAGTTGAGGCATAAGTGCCGCCATGCCAGAAAGCAGTCCAAAATTCAAGCTCAGATCTGTTGGCAATCCAATCGAATCTGGCCTTAGTCCATACCTCTCTTGAAACATCGCATTTAAAAAATAGATGATCCGTGTCTTCTAGGGAATTGCTGTTACACATCCTACAAATAGATGCCATCCCACTCAGCCAGCGAGCACGATAAGAAGCTATAGGTAGACGTCTTCTGCGCATAAGCCAAACAAAGATTTTAACTTTCAGCGGGGCCTTGGTTTTCCAGATTAGTCGGCAATCAGTTAACATGTCATTGTCCTCAGGAGAAGCAGGAGCACGTAGGATGCCATAGGCCTGCTTGACGCTGAAATTGCCTCTAGACCAACACCAGCCATCATTTACATGGATATCCAGTTTGTAAGGGAGGATAAGGTTCAGTAATTCCATAAACTCAGAAAAACGTTGCTCCAAAAGTGTGCTTCTGAAGGTAGGAAACCAGCAACAATTTCTAGATCTCGAGGCATCCAGCCATATCTCAGCAAGAGTGGCATATTTATTTTGAGCAAGAGCAAAAAGTCGTGGAAACCTGGCAGCTAGCGGTCCAGTTGCAAGCCAGTCATCATGCTAGAAAGTGAAGCGGTCACCTCGACCAAGAACAGGACAAAAAAGAGGTCTCAAAAGAGGAAACAGCTGGGAGATACTAATCCAAAAGGAGGAAGCTCCCTGTTGTTGAATAGTTCTGGAAACGCAGGATAATGTGTTGCCATAGCAGTCCGAGATAGTACGGTTGAAGAGGTCGCCATCAGAACCAAAAACGCGAAGACACCATTTAGATAACAAATTGAAAGCACGAAGGGCCAAAACTCCAAGGCCTCCATCAGTCTTTGGCTTTCAGATGTGTGACCAATCAACCAAATGGAGGCCCCTGCCTCCAGGTTTAGAGACGTTCCAGAAAAAGGAATGGTGGATCTTATCCATGCACAATTCAGTCTGTTTAGGAAGACGCAGAACAGACATGTAATATAGAGGAAGTGTTGTGACGACAGAGTTCAGAAGAATAAGCCTGCCACCACGAAAGAGCATTCTGGCCTTCCAGCCGTCAAGACGTCGTTGAAGTCTGCAAATAACTGGAGACCAATCACTTGGGCGAATCTTCTTAGCAGACAGAGGCAATCCCAGGTAGGTAATAGGCAGTTTGTTTGCTTCCGTTCTCAATTCAGTAGCACACATATTGATCTCATCATTCTCCATAGCAAAAGGTATGAAAGTGGATATGGAATAATTGATTTTGAGACCCGAAATCTCGCCAAATAACTCGACCATTATTGCAGTCCTTTGAGCCTCCACATGAGAGTCCTTAATAAAGAAAATGGTATCATCGGCGTATTGGAGAAGAGGTGTCAACAGACCACCATTGTCTAGGGCAGAGAAACCGGAGATCAAGCCAGACTCACACAGAGAGAAGGCTGCCACGGCCAGTGAATCAACGGCAAGATCAAAAAGTAGCGGAGCCAAAGGACAGCCCTGACGCACTCCGCGCTGTGGCTGGATCCAGCCACCGTGCGGCTGTCCATTAATAAGGACAGAGAAGGAGGAGGTCGTGATGCATCTCTTTATCCAAGAGATCCAAAGATTGGGAAAACCATGCCGACTAGGAGACTGCCACAAATATTTCCAGCTAATAGAGTCAAAAGCCTTGGAGAAATCCACTTTCCAGAGGAAACCCTTTTTGTTGTTGCGATTCCAGCAGGAAATGAACTCTGAGGCCATCACATAACTGTCTAAGATTGATCTGCCCCGAATGAAGGCGGACTGGACAGGTGAAATCAGGTTTGATATGACAAGTCGCAACCTATTTGCAAGCACCTTGGATATTAGCAGATAAGTTGCATTAGACAACGCAATAGGTCGAAAGTCAGAGAGCTCCTCAAGGGCAGAATTCTTTGGAATAAGGAAAAGAAAGAAGCGATTTATCCTGTTGAAGCCAAAATTCCCTTGGTGGAATTCGTTGAAGACACCGATGATATCTTCCTTGAGCAAAGTACAAAATTTTTTATAAAAGAAGACAGGAAAGCCGGCCCCGGGGAACAGTCACCCTTGAGCTCTTTCAGTGTTGAGAAGATTTTCGTCTCAATGAACTGGGCAGACAGAAGATTGGCCTGCTCATTAGTGAGGGAGCGAACTCCATGTCCAGTCCAATGCCATTGGCTGGGTGGTGTACCTCTCGTGGCCGTGTGAAAGTAATCAGCAATGGCCCTTCCGATCTGATCACAACCACGAATTTCTTCATCGTTAACCTTCAACCGATCGATATGATTAGTTACTGCGACTGCTAGTGCAAAGATGAAAGAACCGCGTATTTGCATCGCCCTCCTTGAGCCAATGTTGCCTGGAACGCTGTCTCCATTGAGTTTGAAGTTTGAGATCCTCAGCCTGAACAATCCGGCGGAGCCTAGAACATTCCGCTAGCTCAAGATCGTTAAGAGCTCGACTTTCATCAATCCGATCAAAAGCACTGATTGCAGATAGAGCATCAGATCTGGACCTAAGGATCTCCTCCCGAAAGGAATGATGATAGGATCTGAGATGATTCCTTAGAGCCTCGAGGCGAAGAAAAATCATTTGTGTTGCCAAAGTAGATGGAGGGATGCTCAACCAGCAAGTGGCGACCACTTCCTTGAAACCAGGATGTAGCAACCAAGCCCTCTCAAATTTAAAATATGAACGGTTATGGTTCTCCGAGTTTGAGTTCCAAAGAATTGGCGTGTGATAAAAAAAAGGCGATTGAGAGCAGAGGCATTGGCCAACTAGAAACTCAAAGCTAAATCTGTGGAGCAGAGGAAACGGTCAAGACGTGATCTGGCCAGAGGAGAAGAGCTACGCCAAGTGAAATGACAGTCACTGATCAGAAAGTCCATGAGGCCATGTTGCTTGATGAAATGATGAAAATGCCTTGAGGCACCGCTGCTGCCTTGAGACGGAGTTGGCCGGTCCTCCGGATTTAATGTGACGTTAAAATCACCACCAATCAACCAAGGGATGTCTTCATATTGAAGTCTGATAGCAGATAATTCCTCCCAAAAAGCAGCACGATCAGCACCATGAGTAGGCCCATAGACACAGGTGACCATGAATGTGAAAATATCCCTCCGATTGTTGAGAACTAGACACAAGTGAGAAGAGGAGGTTTCCAAGGAGAAGACATTATCACGCCAACCGATTATAGAACCTCCACACCTGCCTCGAGCTCCCAAAGCCACAAAGCTGCTCATCCAAGATCCTTCGATTTCCCTCCATTGCAAAGCCGTGAGATCAACAATTTTTTATTCCTGGAGGAGAGCAATATCAACCTTCCATTCCCTAATATATGAACCCAGAGTGTGCCGGCGCCGTGCGTCCGCGAGACCTCGGACGTTCCAAGAGAGAACCTTCATTTAAAAGACGGTGGTGCGCCACAGCTTCTAGATCTGGTCATCCTTTAAGATCCAAGGTTAAGAAGAGAGCGAAGTTCTCGCCGTTGTGCTTTCGCCTGAGGTGGATGGAGGAAGCGACAGCCTGAACAGTTTCAGGTGGACGCTGTAGCAGAGGAGAAGAGCGGGCATAGTGCCGAGCCTCAGTTGGGGAGACAGATTCAGATGGCCGCCGTGCACCACCAGGGGAGATATGTTCAGATTGCTGCTGTGGAAGAGAAGTGTTGACAGAGTCAGATGGGTCAGATGGGTCGACATGAGACATTTGCTGTAATGGAGTTGCGCCAGCAGACCCAGCCATAATGTCCAAATCACAGACTGTTTCCTCTACCTGAAGTTTCCTTGCAGACGATAAAGAGGGAGAACGAGTTTCCCCAGCTGGGCAAGGCGAGCGGCTCCGGCCACGTGAGGCAGCCTCACATGAGTCACCGCCATGTGATGGGTCCTCACGTGCTGGATCACGTGAGCCATACACCAGGTCATCATGTGGGAATGCTGGGAGCTCAACACGTCCACACGAGTTCGATCTGGGATGTATGCATTTTGTTGAGCCACGAGCTCCAACGTCTAAAGCTGAACTGATATGTTGATTGTCTTTACTGGGTTTGTCGGCTAAGATCAGGTCTTTGGGTTTATGAGAGACTCAACCGTCGTACCATGTCCCATGACGCAATGGTTGTAGAGGGACATTTTGGAGGCCTCATCCGGCGTCACAGGTCCCAATGTTTGCGGTGTGACAGGTCTCCGTCGCCACTCAAGTCGGCCCCCTGCCGGCGGTCGAGGCATATATCTGACGACAACATTAGCCCATGTAAGAGACGTGTCCTGGTCGACGATACGAGCAAGCCGGATTTGATAGACAAAGCCAGAGAAGGCGAAGCGGATCAGTGCAGGGATGGGGCGTTGAGGAAGGACGTCTACCCTTACACGGATAGCAGAAACGTCAGCTGAACCAAACGGCGGAACATCCACATCCGTGAGATGACCAAAAGGTTGAACAATGGCCGCTAGAGCCTCAGCATATCGGAGATGGATTGGAACGCCTGAGAGGATGAAAGTAGCAGTCGTGGTACTGGGCGACTGCGCGCCCTCACATGCAGGCGTCCATGGATTCCAGGAAACAGAGGAGCCATCCTCCATGATCATCGCCTCACTAAGCAGCCGACGATGTTGTTTCTCACAGTCGAGCCAGAGGAGCACCCAGAGAGCGCCAAGGCAGACACAAGTTGCCTTTCCACGGATCTTTGTAAACAGTCAACCGAAAGATGTGACGCCCCCTACAGTTCCCAATCAAGCATTGAGAGAGGAATTTTTTAATGGAGCTGGCATCACATCCCCATGGTGCAAGAACGTCAATGTACTTTGTAGCGATAGGAGGCACAACTATTCGACTATGGCGAGAAGTTAGATTGCGTTTAGGACATGATGCCCCCTTGCCCCAAAGCGCCACAGTGAAGACATCTCACGGGTTCTCTGCAAGAGGCCTGAAAGTGCCCGGGTCCTCTGCATCAGTAAGAGGTAATGTCGCTGATGTTACGACCCTGCACAAAGCGCGTTGTCAGCCTGCCGGAGGGTTTCCCAAGTCGGCGGCGACGAACAATACGCTGCCATCCCCCAGCAAGTGTTTGATGGATAAAGCGAGACATCCACACGCCCTGAAAAGTTCCTCGCGTCCGAAGAGTGCACTGACGAGAATCACCAGACCAGATGACGAGGGAAAGGGAGTGGGGTGATACCCGTCACCTTCCGCTGCACGCAGACGTCAGAACAGGTGGGACACAGCTGTTGTGGGAGAGGGAGTGAAGGGATCCTCGTCACCTCCCGCGGCACACCAGGAGCGTGTCTCACTGGAAAAGACGAGTCAGGACTAAACGAAAGGTGCACAGAGCAACCTGCCAAGCGAGCACACCCAAGTTGGCAAAGGTCACCGGAGAGGAAGAGAGCAAAGGTCGCCGGAGAGGAAGGGAGCCGGGGGAGGATCGGGGGTTTTCATCCAAGCATACCATTATCACATCTTTCACCTTGCAGAGATCGAGGGGAGACGAGAGGAGACGGACCGTCGGGGGGAGCGGCTGTAGTATGCAATTGATTAGAGAATAAAATAACAAAAAATTGGTGGACTTTTTTGAGGAGAAAATTGGTGCAAATTTCTCACTTTACCATTTCAGATTAAGTTATAAGACAAAGCTAAAGAAAGCAGTCCTGCAGGAAAAAGAAATTGTCTACCAAAGTCATCAACATTTCCAGCTACGTAAAGATGTTCACCTCAATATCAAGCAACAAATTTTCAGGTTTGATGTCTCTGTGGATCACATGCTTCTGATGGCAATAGGCCAATGCTCCTGCAAGGCTCGCAATATACTACCAAGACAAAGAGTTCAAAGAAATTGTAATGCTCAAATTTATTTACTTGCAAAGATGCAACAGTTCTCATGAAAGAGAAGTTAAGTTACCGTGGCAGCTTGTCTTTCAGAAAAATGTTGCAGCCTCTTGAGGACCTTGTAGAGTTCACCACGTGCAGCATACTCGAGGACCAAGAAGATGTGGGACTCGTCATGAAACCAAGCAAAGAGTTGGAGGACATTTGGGTGATTGAGATTGTGCTGGATCTCAATCTCGCGACGAAGTTGGGCATGGAAGCGGTACTTCTCCAGCTTCTGCTTAAAGATCACCTTCAATGCAACCACATATCCACTCTAATAGCAAAAACCAAGCAAAAAGGCACAACTTTGTGAGAAAGTGAGATCTTTTGTTATGACTAATTGAATAAATTTGTAACTAACAGTGCTAAAACCACGCCTAGGTCAAAGGCCCGAACCATAAGAGAATAAGATTATAAATGTTGTAACTGTCAGCTAGAAGGCTTATTAAATGGAATCAAATGGAGAAAACAAAATCATCAGCTGACATGATGATTAAAATTGGAAATAGATAATGTGCAACATCAAACATCATATTTTTCCTCAGTTCTTCCATCTTTCTCAAAAACTAAGGAAATACTTTTGTGCAGTTTAAAACCATTCATTGTAACATCGATGTCAGAGTTAATATTCCAAGCAGTCCTTCATGAACAAGTAGCACCTTTTACAAAAAAAAAAAAAGCTCTCAAAAGTGAGATAAAATATGGAGGTTCAATCGAAAGAGTACTGAATTACATCAAAAAGACAAGAAAGTCTATGGGAAATAGATGCAAAATCAATGCAGAAAACAAAAATGCATGAGAAAGGAGAAAATTTTCAATTGGAAAATCAAAATCAGACATCATAGTGATGAAAAATTATATCAGTTGGATGGAAAGATGAGATGTTTCAACATACTAGGGAAAGGGGAGGCCAAATCGACCAAAAAGATATATAAAGAATGAGAAGGATAAGGCCTTTTAATTGGGAATGGAAACAAGAACTTGAAACAAATTGTAAAAAAGCACATTGGTGAGACCTTTTGGATGAAAATTAGATTGACAGAGGACATAATATAAGTGTAATTAAAGCATGGCCCAGTACCTGCTTCTCTCGGGCGAGGTAGACCTTGCCAAACTTGCCTTCACCGATGAAGTTTCCAATCTCGAAGTCTGCCAGGCTCCACTCCTTATCCGTTTCCATTTCAACCAATATGAAATGTGATTCTGTACATCAGCTTGACTTATGTCAGAGCCGAATGACGGACAAAACAAGATAGAGGAAGATAGAGGTAAAAGAAAAAAATCGGCTATGGCTTAGTGGAAGTGAACCTCTCCCCATGGGGGAGAGAGGGAGGGAAGGGGGTGAGAACCTGCGACAGGGCCGCTTACGAGAAGAGGGTCCCGCATTTTTCAGTTTATCCGTTAAGATCTGATACGTTATTTTCAATTTTTTCGCTTTATTGAATGACCAAACTACCCATCCCACATATATCCTAATATTTAAAAGTTTAAATAATATATAAAAGTTTAAACAAGGGATCCGGCCGCTTGCGGCGGTTCTGGACGCGCGGCGACCGGATCCGGTCGTTGCGGCCGAAACGCGGTCGCCAGCGGTCGCGATCCAGCCTCTGTCGGCGGTTCTGGACGCGCGGCGGCCGGATTTGCTGCGTCCGAAACGCAGCCGCTGGCGGCGGTTCGGGATGCGCGACGACCGGAGGAGGGGGGGAAAAAGGGGAAATGTGTCGCCGGAGAACCTGGAGTCGGAGATGGGTCGCCGGACGCCGGGGCGGGGGAGGACGCGCAGCAACGGACGGGAGACGGGTCGCCAGAGGCCGGGGCGGGGGAGAAGGCACAGCAACGGACGGACACGGGTCGCCGGGGGCTGGGGCGGGGGAGGAGGCGCAGCAACGGACGGGAGACGGGTCGCCGGAGGCCGGGGCGGGGGAGAAGACACAGTTACGGACGGACACGGGTCGCCGGGGGCCGGGGCGGGGGAGGAGGCGCAGCAACGGCCTGAGACGGGGGGAAGAGAGCGCAGAAATAAAGAGGGCTCGGTTTTATAATCGCGTCTTCGAACGGCTCGCGCCGCCAAAGCTATCCGTCGGAACTTGTTTAAGCCAGTTACGGTCACTGTAACGGCAATAAAATATAATTTGAATACCGCCAGCCACGTTATAATATGGACGGTTAAGATCGAAACTTTCGACGAATTTGTGTCCGCAAAACTTCCGATGCATTCGTGTCCGTCGAAACTTATCACGTGTGCACCTCCTATTTAGCATCACCGTAACGATAATATTTTATTATATTATTGGACCATCGGAATTTCCAATAAATTTGTATTTGTCGAAATTTCCGTCGGAGAGAAATTGGGCATAGAGAACAAATCGAAATAGACATTTTAAAAAAAAAAGAAATCATTTAAAGACGAAAAATCATAAGAAAAATTAAGGATGAAAAGTAATTGTAAAGTATAAAAAGGAATTGTTTGAAAATAATTTTGACTTCATCAATTAGGTCCAACGAAATGTGAATCATAACCCGATCATCTATTAGTACTAAATTTCCACTAATGATATGAGAAAAAGGTTTAAAAAGCGAAGAAAATAATTATGGACTTATAAGTTTTAAAGGCCCATTTTTAAATTTGTGCACATCAAAAGCTCAAAGCATGAGCTTAAGGGGGGTGTCACAAAAAGTATAACCAACTTCTATTGTGAGAATGCTAAATCCCTATAAGGAGGTAAATAATACATGTTTTAAATTTGTGCAGTTGGAAAACTATGAGCTTAAGGAGGCGTTCCAAAAAGTATCAACTTCATGTGCTCGATTATAAAGACCCAAAAGTCGAAAAAAAAAATCAAAGTAACAAAATACGGAGGTCATTTGGAGTTCATAAGTGGTATTATTCTTTATTTTTTAAGAGGTAGGAAGTTCAAAACAAATAATATACTAAGATAAGATCTTTTTCTTTTTTAGAAAGATCGAAATAATATTTTTTTTATTTCAATCCAGCGATACAAGTGTAATAATTAAAATAAGATTCGAACAACTACAAATCCTCATTTCTATTACATATGTTTAGTACGGACCAAACATATATACCATTCGCCACCAATAGGTAGCATTGAACCTTAGTAACTATTAGCGAACAATTTCGAATTATTACATATTTAGAATTTGACCTATGATTAATCCCGAGATTGAAGCCCAAATATATGGTCAACTCCATGACTCGTTGCGGAGTTTAATTCGTCCGAATCGGATACGTAGCCCATTTTGTGAAGACTGTCGGAGTTCTTCGTATCACCATCCGAATGAAACATATGGCGGATTCCAGGACTGGGTCCGGAGTCCTTCATATGAATGCGTATTACAATCTTACTACTTCGTATTACAATCTTTCTATTATCCATCCTACTACTTCGTATTACAATCTTTCTATTTATATGAATGTGTAAATAAACTAAAGTCTAGAACATTCTATTACACTGTTACAGTCATTTGGAAAAAGACAAATGACGTATCGGTCATTATGCCACTGATTTGGGAGCTAACTGTGATTTTAACTCTGTCTTCTCATAACTTAACATATATGTAATTCAACTGGAGGATGGAAAATCTCTAACATCCCCAACTTGCTTACCAAGCGTTCATGCTGTGCGCGATCAAGTGACTTCGTGAGCACATCTGCAAGCTGACTTTTAGTGGAAATGTATTGTAACTGAACGAGCGACCCAAGAACTCTCTCATGAACAAAGTGACAGTCAATCTCTATATATTTTGTACGCTCATGGAAAACTGGATATTTTGCCATTTGTATCGCAGATTTACTGTCACAATATACTATAATTGGTAGTTGAATTGATATTCTCGATTCTGTAAGAAATCGATGTAACCAAATAATTTTTGAAACCAGCTTCCATACTCTGATTCTGCACTTGATCTAGAAATTGTATCTTATTTTTTTGATTTCCAAGAAATGATGGATCCTCCTACTTTTATACAAAAGTCTGTTATAGACTTGCGAGTTAATGGACGAGCTGCCCAATCTGCATCACAGAAGACTGACAAAGAGGTTGAACTTTCTACAGGGAAGAACAAACCACGACCAGGTGTACCTTTGAGATATCGAACAACTCTAAGAGCAGCCTCTTTGTGTGAATGCTTCGGCTGATGCATAAATTGACTAAGATGGTGTACAGCAAATGAAATATCTGGTCGTGTTTGTGTTAAGTAAATCAATCGTCCAATCAAATGCTGATAGATTTCAGGTTCATCAAGCAAAGGATCCTCTGAAAACTTGTGTCCTTGTGCTACAACATAGCAATCATGCTCATATCAAGTCAACTTGATATTCTGTTCAAGTGGTGTAGGGCATGGTTTGCGGGCCATTAAACCAAGGTCTCGTAACAATTCAAGAGTATACTTTCTTTGATTGATCACAATCCCCTTTTTTGATCTTATAATTTACATGCCAAGAAAAAACTTAAGAGGACCAAGGTCTTTAATCTTCAGTACAGATTGCAACGAATCCTTTGCTTCTTAAATTAGTATTTCTGAGTTCCCAATTATTAGAATGTCATCTACATATACTAGTAGGATGACTATAGTTGAACCTGAAGTTTTGATAAAAAGGGTATAATCATTTTGACTTTGCAGGAACCAGAATTTAATAGAATCTGAGTGAATTTCAAATTCCATTGATGAGGGGCTTGTTTCAAGCCATATAACAATTTAATTGGTCTGCACACCTTGCCATTAAACTCCCCCTTACTGCAAAGTCCATATAAACCTCTTCATCAATATCACCATTAAGAAACGTGTTATTCACATCCAGGTGTAGAAGAGGCCAATTATGGGACACAGCAGCAACAATAACAGCACGAATAGTAATTGGTTTTGCCACAGGTGAGAAAGTATCCTTATAATTAATGCCTTCCAACTGATTATATCCTTTTGCAATAAGTCTGCATTGTATCTCTCCACTTCACCATTTGCTTTGAACTTAATTTTATATACCCATTTACAACCAATAGATTTCTTTCCAGGTGGCAGATCAACTAGTTCCCATGTCCCATTATTTTCAAGTGCATCTAATTCACTTTTCATAGCCTGCATCCAGAGAGGATTTTGTGCTGCTTCATCATAAGAAGATGGCTCGCGAACAGAATCAACACAAGCCAAAAAACTTTTATAAATAGATGAGAAATTAGTGTAACATAATTGGCGTTGCAGGGGATAGGTTACTGGTGTTGAATTGGCTTGCATGACATAATCCTGGTGCCAAATAGGAGGCTTCCTAATCCGTTTTTCAATAAAAGGAGTAGAAGAAATGATATTCTCATAAATATTTAAAGGAACAATATGAGGAGATGAGATATTTGGCAGAACAGTTTCAAGATGGACATCTGAATCATTACTTGAACAAGAATTAGAAGGCTGTGTTGGATTAGGTGTAGCATCATCTAGAGGAGAATTATGAATTTCAGAAGGCATTGAATTGTCATCTTCAACTACAGGCAGAGAAGCAAGAGGTTTTATAGGATTTTCCTGAGCAGATAGCTGAGATGCAAAAGGAAATACTGATTCCACAAATATAACATCTCTGGTGATTACAATTTTCCTTGTGCTTAGCTCCAGCAATCTGTATCCTTTTTTAGTTTGTGAATAACCAAGCAAAACACATGCTGAAGATCTATGAGCAAACTTATCAGTTATGGGCTTATGTAACTTGTAACAAAGAGACCCAAAAACTCTGAGATAAGCCAGGTCCGGAGGTCGATTAAAGCATTTCTCAAAAGCTGACATATTGTTTAAGACCTCGAGTGGTACTCTATTTATCAAGTGAGCAGTAGTTTGGACTGTCTCTCCCCAATATTTAATTGGAACATTCGATTGAAAAAGCAAAGATCTGGTCGTCTCAAGCAAATGTCCATGCTTACGTTCAACCAATCCATTTTGTTGTGGAGTAAACACACAGGAGCTTTGATGAATAATACCTTTTGATATAAGCAAACTATTGCACTCTGAATTAAAAAATTCAGTACCATTGTCTGTTCTTATTGTCTTAACAATGGCATTATGTTGCTTTTCTAGCATAATAAGAAAATTCTTTAGAACAACAAAGCAATCTGATTTGTTAGTGAGCAAATGAATCCAGGTCAGTCTACTAAAATCATCCACAATTGTAAGAAAAAATTTATGACCATCATAAGTTGGCTGCTTATAAGGCCCCCAAACATCTAAATGTAACAATTCAAAGGCAGTTGAAGTGTGTTTCAATGATTCTGTCTATTGGAAAAGCTAAACGAGCTTGTTTAGCTAAAGGGCAAGTAGAACATTGGAACTTGTCCTTTTTATTATAGAAATTCAACTGAGGTAACATAGATAATTTCTGTATAGGGAGATGTCCTAAACAACAATGCCATAACTCCAAATCTGAGACTACATCAACTGCTAACAAACTCATGCTGGTTGGGGGCAAAGAAATCTCCTCCTGAACCAAGTAATAAAGTCCCTTCTGCTTCTTACCAATCAGGCTCCTCTTCCCACTGCAAAGGTCCTGAATCATACATGAATCAACATTAAATGACATTGCTATCATAGGAAAATTATGAGTGAGCTGAGGTACTGATATAACATTGAATATGAAATCAGGAACATAAAGAACTTCCTGTAAGATGAGCTGTGGACCAATCAGATATGATCCAGAATGGGTCACTATTGATGTATTGCCATTTGGTAAAGTGATAACCACCTTTTTTGAAAGTTTTTTAACATCTTTTAGCCATTCTCTATGAAAGGTCATATGATTACTGGCCCTGTATCAATTATCCAATAGTTTAAACAATCATGATTTGCTACCAACTTGTACTTGTCAAATTAATTGCTGCTTCTGCTTTCACACTTTCTAAATTCTTATTCAGTAATTGCAGAATTTGCTTAAATTGCTCACTTGTAAACTTCTGATCTTCCTCCTTCACAACAGTCAATTGTCCAGAACTTCCCAATTCAAAACTTTCTTGAACAGCAGCTACATTGATATTTCCTGGATTTCGAGATTTAAACTTGAAACCCGGAGGATATCCAACAATTTTGAAACATTGGCTTTTCTTATGCCCTGCCTTCTTGCAGTAATCACATATAATCCAATAATCTCTCCTGGGTTTCATGTGCTGAGCTTGACGCTTCGTACATATATAAATAATAATAATAATAATAATAATATGAGACGATCGGTCGGCAGGGGAGGCGTCGCCTCCCCTGGCCTTTCGACCGTTCGCCTCTGGCCGACCATGGGTCGGCCGGGGCATATAAGAAGGGGGGGAGGTCGCCATTGCGCCGCTTGGAACCCCGACCATCGCCACTCACCCTCTCCCCTTCGTTCCGGCGATCGACGACCCACGCGCACGAGCGACAGAGACAGAGGGCGACATCGACGACGAATCGCCGACGACTCTCGACGTCCAGAGACCCTCCCTCGACACTCACACAGGCCGGGCGAATCCCTCTAGTCGTCAACAAACCACCGGCGACCCACGGACGACGAACAGCGGCCGGAGAACATTCGATAGTTCGCCGGAAAAGGTACCTTAGCGTTAAAATCCTATAGACGACGAATCATCGATCATTTGTTGCGTAAAATAGATTCATATTGATCCTGGAATAAATCCCTAGGTTTCGTATTTATGTCGGCGTCAATTGACGGCCGGAAGGCCGCCGGAATTCAAGAAAAAAATTCGGCAGCCCTATTTTATCGCAGGGACCGGTCGACTGATCCTACTAGCGATCGACCGGTCTGCTTACAGAACTCTTATGAATTCTTATCTACCGGTCGACCGGCCTCACCATGGCGGTCGACCGGTCTATATGATGACAGACAAATTTAAATCATGCGATCGGTCGACCGATCCCAGTGAACCGTCGACTGATCCGATGCGCAGTGCGCATCTCCTTGGCCTGACGATCGACAACATGGACGGTCGACCGATTTGTAGGCGTATCACCAGAGAACTTGGTCAACCGATTCTAGAGAACCGGTCGACCGGTACCAGTGAGCGGTCGACCGGTCCGACAGAGACCCAGTAATCAAAGCTTAACCGGACTGATTCAACTCCTAATCTTAATTACGACTCTGACCAGCTCACTGATGTACGGAAAATTATGCATTAGTTTAGGTCATTTGATTAACATTTTAGATTATTTTATGTTTAGAAAAGAGGAGTTTTGATTTGTTTTCATATAATTTCATTTAGATTTGATTTCTACCTAAATCTGAAAATTATTCATAGCAGGATATAAGATAACGTCGAAATCAAGGCAAGAAAAGGCGTAAAATAGCTCAGAAGACTATCACGGCCATGACAGTTTTGGTCATGGCCGTGACAGAATGATTCAGCAAGTGGAAAATTGTCTAAGTCCCTGTCACGGTCGTGACAGTTCCTGTCATGGCCGTGACAGAGAAAATTCCAACAGAAATTTGGCTAAGTATTTTTCAGCCTTTTCAGCCTTCTATCACGGCCGTGACGGCGGTCTGTTATGCCATTTTTATCCACTTTTTGGATATATTTTCGGTTTCTTTTCTTGGCGGACGAGAAAATCTATAAAAGGAGGCAGAAGGGGGCCTGGAAAAGTATCCCCAGAGCATAGTTTTAAAGTTTACAAAGAGGAGAAATGCGTTGACAACAACGAAGCTCTGTCGGAAACTCGAGAGAGGACGCGCTTAGCCTATACCATAGTTTTTCGTTTTCTTTTTCCAATCTTTTACATTAGATTTGATGTTATTATTCTCATATTTATTCCTTCATTAGGGCCATCTAGTTGAACCCTATTTATGTATTGGATTCTTCTTGATATTAGTTTGATTTGAATCTTTAATAGCATTGCAAATCCATGTTTAATGTTTTCCATGATTTATGATTTGATTGCTATCTGAGAAGAAGTGATTATTTTCATAATAGTTTCTAGGATCGATCTTATTTATTGCATGCCACAATTAGGGAAATCGAAAGAGACCTAATTCATGTAGTTATTAAGGTGACTTGAGAAAGCCCTTAATACTAATTCCGATTGAATGCATCTTATGATTTAATTAAGTAAATTAAAAACCAAAAGGATTGATTTATTTTAATTATTCATAAGATAGTAGTTAAAGTCTGAAACATTGGTTAACTAAATTTGGGAATTCACTTTGTTATTGATCCAACTAATTCTAAGTTGAGAAAATTCATTACATTCTAGTGATGATATTTAGATGTCTTAATCATCAAATAATTATTTCTCCAGGTGATTATTTCTTTTATTTTTATTATTTTCTATTTATTCACCTCTGAAAATCATATATTTTCTTAATTTCTCAATTAACAAGGTTAAAATAAAATCTAAGTTATTAACCGTCCTCGTGGGAACGATAACTCTACTCATTCACTTTATTAGTTGAATAACTCTACTAGTGCACTTGCTATCAATTCTACACGCATCAAGTTTTTGGCGTCGTTGCCGGGGACGGTGTTTAATAACTCTTGTTTTTATTTTACTTGTTATTTGAGAGCCTTTATTTTTCTGTTAAATTTCACGTAGATTCTTTTTAGTTCACATACTTTCATATCTCTTTATCTTGTGTGACCAGGAAATATCTTCAAATGACAACAAAACCAAAGACTATGGGAGATTACTATTTAGAAGAACAAAGAAAGATGCTTGAGGATCATGAAGCACAAATATCACAACTTGCAAATACAGTATTCCACTCATTCCCATTGTACAAGGAAAGTCTACAATTGAAGGCATGATGTTAAAGTTTATGACAATGGTTGAAGAAAAAATTCAATTTAAAAAAAAAGCCTTTATGAAGTTGCTGGGACAAGTAGAGCAATTGGAGGCTAAGATTCAAGTGAAAAATATTATTCCTACAACCAGTCAGTCAGAGTCAAATTCCAACATCGAAGAAAAGTTGTGCCAATTAATTAGAGTCATAGAGAAAAGATTCATCCTACAAGATCAACTCATTAGCAATCTACAATCACAGTTGGCACAGTTGAAGGATCAACAACCAGTTATTAATTCTTCTCCTCCTCGATCCCCAAATTTTAATGTTAAGTTTGATATCTTGCAGGCAAAATTTCAGGCATTGGAGAAGAAAGTGGAGTTGGCTTCTCAGATTACTTATGCCTCGGAGGATAATGTTGTGGATAAATTTGTATCTATTATATGCCCATGTCACTTGCAATATTTTAATCCAGGAAAAAGATGACCGAAAAAAATTATTATCAGAAGACATGGACTACGCAATGGAGGGTCAAGGAGACAAGTGAATATATTATGGAAGATGGACAAGTGCGAAGAAGAGATCCGCCTTCGGAAACTCCAACAGCCATCCCAATGCTACCTCCAAATCATTCATTGTTAGAAGGGAACACCTCATCATCACATCAGACAGCACAAAATTTGATGCATTGGAAACCCAAGGATCAAGCTCCACAAAAATATTCGTGTACTTCTTTCAAAGTGGAAGGACAATGCTTCGAGAATTACATCAGAGGTAAGATGAAAAAAGGTCACTTCGAATCCCTTTCAGACACTTGAGGTAACAAAAGGGTAAAAGTCAAGCTAATGATTATAACTTAGAACTACTCCTAAATCTTTGTCCTCTTAGTTTTTAGCATTAGTATTTGAGCTTTTAGTTTAGTTTAGCATTACTATTGGATTCTTTAATTTAGATTAGTTAACATTGGAAGTTTAGTTTAACAAATTTTTTAGCATATTGCTCCTAGAAGAATCAGGAACGGCCGTGATAATTCTGAAACAACAACCATGTTCGGACCACGCCGGAAGAAGCTTATGAGCCGCCTTTTTGAAGTAACGTGACCGACCTAGAAATCATCAGGTTGTCTCTACTCCTTTTGCATTTTATCATTATTATTTCGTAGTTTTCATGTGCAGGGGCTTAACACTGGACAGTGTCAGGTTCAAGCTTAGGGGAGGGACTTAATTCATTTTGCATTTGCATGGCATGTCTATTTTGAACATTTTGAATCAATCATCTTTTATTTGGCATGCATCTAATAGTGAAAATTAAAAAAAAAAGTTTAAGTGTCATCTCATTTCTCCTTGTTTAATATTTTATTGTCTTTAAGTTTATTTTCAGAACATTGCTTAATCTATGAAATTCAATCATTATCTCTTTTTTATCGGGTATCACTAGAGTATTGGAATTTGGATTGAGTTTGTTGCTAAGTAGAAGGACTAACTTTTAAATGATGAATTTCTCTATTATTTACTATGATGTTAGTCTTGCTTATAATTTCATCTTTATTGAAAGCATTAAGTCTTTTTGGGGCTTATAATTATGCTAATTAATTTTAATGTTAAAGTGAATGAAAAGAGGGCTAGTTGAGCTCCAACAGTTAAATGAAAAGTATAAAGTATCCTCTGGAACATAGGTGTGTCCGGGTAATTAGATCCGTAGGGGATACTTGCCTGGCGACCTAAGGGCATCTGCTCTGAGATACGTCGGTCGAAAGCCCGTTACATGGACCACTTTGTGCAATATGGAGGATTACTAAATTCCTAAAGTAAAAAAAAATCTTAATGCTAGAATGTGAAATGATAATAGTATGAAAATAAGCTCCTTAAAGACTTGTGGTTCAATATTGATACTCTTATAAGATTGACTAATATTATTTGTAGATATGCAAGAAAAACATGTTTAAATGCTAAGAATTCTGCAAGGTTGGGTATTGATTGAGAAAATATACTCTAGTGATGGTCGTGTAAAAGAACAGTGGGAGAAAAGTATTGGTTTTGTGATGGAGCACTGTGCCTTATCTAAAATTTGCTTGAGGACAAGCAAAATATTAAGCTTAGGGTATTTGATGCACGAAAAATCATGCATTAGTTTATGTCATTTTATTAACATTTTAGAATGTTTTTATGTTTAGAAAAGAGGAGTTTTGATTTATTTTCATATAATTTCATTTAGATTTGATTTCTACCTAAATCTGAAAATTATTCATGGCAAGATACGAGAGAACGTCGAAATCAAGGCAAGAAAATACCTAAAATAGCTCAGAAGACTGTCACGACCGTGACAGTTCTGGTCATGGCCATGACAGAATGATTCAGCAAGCAAAAAATTGACTAAGTCCCTGTCACAGTCGTGACAGTTTCTGTCATAGTCGTGATAGAGAAAATTCAAACAGAAATTTGGCTAAGTATTTTTCAGTCTTTTCAGCCTTCTGTCACGACCGTGACGGTGGTCTGTTAGGCCGTTTTAAAGCCATTTTTATCCACTTTTTGGATATATTTTCGGTTTCTTTTCTTGACGGATGAGAAAACCTATAAAAGAAGGCAGAAGAAAGCTTGGAAAAGCATCCCTGGAGCATAGTTTTGAAGTCTACAAAGAGGAGAAGTGCGAGGACAACAGCGAAGCTCTGCCGGAAACTCGAGAGAGGATGCGCTTAGCCTATGCCAAAGTTCTTCGTTTTCTTTTCTCAATCTTTTACATTAGATTTGATGTTATTATTCTCATATTTATTCCTTCATTAGGGCAATCTAGTTGAACCCTATTTATGTATTAGATTCTTATTGATATTAGTTTGATTTGAATCTTTAATAGCATTGCAATTTCATGTTTAATGCTTTCCTTTGATTCCATGATTTATGATTTGATTGCTATCTGAGAAGAAGTGATTATTTTCATAATAGTTTCTAGGATCGATCTTATTTATTGTATGCCACAATTAGGGAAATCAAAAGAGACATAATTCATGTAGTTATTAAGGTGACTTGAGAAAGCCCTTAATACTAATTCCGATTGAATGCATCTTATGATTTAATTAAGTAAATTAAAAATCGAAAGGATTGATTTATTTTAATTATTCATAAGATAGTAGTTAAAGCCTGAAACATTGATTAACTAAATTTGAGAATTCACTTTGTTATTGATCCAACTAATTCTAAGTTGAGAAAATTCATTACATTCTAGTGGTGATATTTAGATGTCTTAATCATCAAATAATTATTTCTCCATGTGATCATTTCTTTTATTTTTATTTTTTCCTTTTTATTCACCTCTGAAAATCATATATTTTCTTAATTTCTCAATTAACAAGGTTAAAATAAAAACTAAGTTATTAATCGTCCTCGTGGGAACGATAACTCTATTCATTCACTTTATTACTTGAGCGACTAGTGCACTTGCTATCAATTCTACACGCATCACTCATATACACTGGCTGAGTCTTATTGTACAAAGATAGATTTCCAGTGGACCCCAAATCATAGATTTCATTGTAACTAAATATGATTAAAGTAAAGACAAAGATGTGTGATTGCTATGTGTCGCCTCTAAAGTTAAAGCAAAGCTCAGAGTTAAAGCAATGAGGGGATAGGTAGTTAGCTGAGGGGACAGCGAAGCTATTGACTTAGATGCCTATTATTCCTGAGATTTCAGGTGTTCTCCTATCGATATCTCGAACTGAAGAGTGATGCTATGGTCACACCTCTTCTTTTAAAGATTAAAGTATTAAGCCAGATGGACAGGTAGCTAGCTGAGGAGACAGTGAACCTACAAGGTTGTAACCGACCCTTGTTCCTGAGTTGTAGGAATTCTTCCCCCTACCATCCGAATTGGGGTGAGGCCGTAACACCCACTCTCTTTTCCGTTTATGGGCTTACTAGCATCAGTGAATCAGAGAGGCACCCCTGACATCCCAACCTAATAAAGTCGAGCTCGCATAGGACAATAAACCCTAAGGATATCCTAGTAATGTAAAAGACGTAGCACAACTCATAGCAGAGCAATGCAAAGTAAAGTAAAGCAGAATATTGAAAAGCAAAATAATGTAAAGTAAAGCAGTGTACAACAGAGTAATGTAAAGCAAAGCACTGTAAAGTAAAGTAGAGATATTGTAAAGAAAAAGCAGAGCAATGTAAAGACAATGCATTATTATAGTAAAGAACAGAGTTCTGATATGATTAGAGATTTACACATCGATTTCCCTTATCATCACTGATCCTTATTTCACGTCTATTGCTATTGTACTGAGCAATGTTTGCTCATGGGTATTCTATTCTCCTACATTGGAATTTTGCAGGTGAGAATGCCAACTAATGAGGAGATGGAGGGCCCAGAGCTTGGAGAACGCTGCACATGACTGAATATCTGCTTCCAAGCTTACTTACTGCATATCTACTTAATTATTCTTATTATTCAGAGATATCATATTTTATTTCGCTCATAGAACTTTTCTATCTGTATGATTATTGTTGTGTTTTCGCATGCTTTCTATATCGAGAGAGACATCATGAACTTCCGCATAATTTTATAATATGAGACATCATGAACTTCCGCATTAAAGTCCTTCATCGTGACTATTCGACTATCAGATTTCCGCATTTTAAGGTTTTCTATTATATCATTATTATTTTATTAATGTCACGTATAATTCAATAATCATGAACTTTCTTGAACAGCAGCTGCATTGATATTTCCTAGATTTCGAGATTTAAACTTGAAACCTGGAGGATATCCAACAATTTTGAAACATTGGTTTTTCTTATGCCCTGCCTTCTTGCAGTAATCACATATAATTCAATAACCTCTCCTGGGTTTCATGTACTGAGCTTGATTTTGATTTTTATTCTTTGCTGCATAAAAAATTGGATGTCATTTCAGATGCATTTCTACCCTGCCTCTGTTCTTCTTCTATTATAAGAGAATATGCACGATTAATTGAAGGAACTGAATCTAGTAATAGAATTTGTGACCTCGCATTACTAAAGGAATCATTCAAACCAAATAAGAATTTATAAAGTTTTTGTTGCTGGAGATACTCATAATATTCTCGATTCTGATCAGAGACCGGAAGATTAGGCACCATAATAGATAATTATTCCCAAAGAATTTTGAGTTTACTATAATAGTCTGCAACAGACATTGCTCCTTGATTAATAGTGTAAATTTCACCTTGAATTGAATATATTTTCATTCCATTAACCTTATCAAAACACTCTTTGAGATCATTCCAAAGAGTAAAAGCATCTTGTGAAAAAGCCACAACCGAAATCAACTCGTTAGACACTGTACTTGAAATCCATGAAATAACCAAAGTATTGCATCTTCGCCATTGATAGTGAAATGCAGAATCAACATGTTCTATCAAATAGGTTCCATCCACAAACCCTTGTTTGTTCTTTGCCAAAAGAGCATTACACATTGAACTTCTCCAACGAGAATATGAATTCGAATCCGTCAATTGATAAGGCATTAAAACCATTCCTGGGGGATCTTACGAATGTAAAAACAATGGACTAGTTGTATCAACAATAGAAGGAAAATTAATCATCCAGAAACTAATCCAGATCCAGTGTTCGAAGCCATAATAAAAAAAATGGAAAAACACTGCAACAAAGCTTATTAGCTGAATGATGAAAATGACGATCTAACCAGATGCTTCATATACTCCAACCAGGCTCTGATACAATGTCAACTTTCTGGTGATCCGGTAGATGTGATATTTGGGGGAAGAACACAAAGTAGTGAAATCTTATTATCCATCCTACTACTTTGTATTACAACCTTTCTATTTATATGAATACGTAAATGAACTAAAGTCTAGAACCTTCTATTGCACTGTTACAATTATTTGGAAAAACACAAATAACGTATCGGTCATTGTGCCACTAATTTGGGAGCTAACTGTGATTTTAACTCTGTTTCTCATAACTTAACATATATGTAATTCAACAGCATGTGATCAAGTTCAGATGTCGACGCTGAGTTATTCGTATCACCATTCAAATTCAACTTGTGACCAATCCCATGACTCGGCCCGGAGTTCGTCACCTCAGCGTTCAAGTTGAACCTATGGCCAATCCCGGGACTAGGTCCAGAGTTCTTCATGCCCTTGAAGCCAACGGTGTCGTGATGACCAACTCCCGGACTGAGGCCACCAGACTTGACCTCGTCGAGGACCAATCTGGCCATCCACCGTCACCTTCGTCCCCAAGCCACTCGTCAGCCTGGCCCCTAATATTCTTCTCGCCCTTGAGAGGCCTTGCTCTTTCCGTGGACAAGGTGTGACCCATGATGAGAAGTACGGCCAACAAAAGCCGATATTGCACCCACTGGGATGGCGTTGTTGGTGTCGTCGCCATGATCACCGGTGTGTGTTACTTTAAGCAGGAATAGCTCCTCAGCTGGAGGACAGATAGAAGCTGCAGTAAGCCTCTGATATGGTGGAAGATAGGAGTACTTAATTGGTTAGTGACTGGTGTATTACACGTATGCTATGCATGCATGCATGTCTTGCAGCTGATTTACTTATACAAGCCAGGGATGCCTTCGATTCGATCACAGCATCCCGTCGTGCAAATAACGGAGTGCCAGTTTTGACCGCATCTACATCCCGGCACACATCAATATGATGCTCGGCGGGGGCGGGGGTGGGGGCGGGGGCTACGGAAGCCACAAGGTAGTTGCATATATGTATAGAGAGAGAGACCCGCATTTGTGTGCATAGGGACGCAGATTCGTTCATTTTTTGGGGGTCATGACCCGACCCAACCCGACCTGGCCCGGGTCGGATTACCCGACCACCATTTTTTAAATTTTTATTTTATTTTTTAATATAAAAAGTATTTATTATTATATTTTTAATATAAAATAAAATGTTTTTAAATACCAAAAATATTATTTTAAATATGTATATACTTTTCTGCATTTAAAATAATTTATTTTATATTTTTAATAAATTTAAATGATATAAAATTGTTAAATTAACTTAAAAATCATTTAAAATAAAAAAAATCCGGGTCCATCGGGTCGGGTCGGGTCAACTCGGGTTGGAAATTTCCAACCCGAATCCGACCTGGCCCTTGGTCGGGTCATGGTCGGGTCGGGTCATATTGCCGGGTTCACCGGGTTGACCCGACCCGACGAACACCCCTATATATACTGTCCTTGTTGTTTAAAATATTGCAGTAAAATAAATCCATCAACAAGTATACTACATTAATGTCACAAAAAAAAGAATAATAAACTTATGAGGAATAATTATTAATTAACTATTTAATCTATAAGTTATAAAGGATAAAAATATATTTTTCGAAATAAATTTTGTAATTAGAAAATAAAATACTAAAAATAGGATAATACAATAGGTATTGAAGTTAGGCATTAGGATGATAACTAATCAATATTAAAATAACTAATCAAAATTAAATACGTAAAGGAGAAAAAAGTAAATTTAATTCTTTAAAATGGATTAGAATTTTTTTAAAATTATTAGTCTAATATGATCAAATTGCAATCTCCACAAGTTGACATTCTTTCAGTTTAATTAGGTAGACTATTTTAATTTATTTTGAAGTGAAATATTTATAAATTGGCATTTCGTCAAATCAGATTAAAATTAACTCCTCTCTCTGAAATTTTATAACTTCTCAATATACTATATATATTTTGTAGGAAAAAAATAAAATATACATATTTCTATTATTCTATATAATTGGCCCCTCATATATTCATTGTGGCTTCGTTATTGTAAAATATGTACATATATTGTTTGTTTGTTTTGCCTTAAACCTTTAAAAAAAATTTAAGTAAATTACACGAATCGTCCTCAACTTTGAGTAAATTTTTAAAAGGTTCTTCAACTTCATTTTGTAACTAAAACGTTCCCAACTTTTATTTTCTTGCACGATTAGTCCTCTTGCCCTACAAGAAAAAGCAAAATTTTCGACGGGTCATTTTTCACGAGCCAGATTCCATCTAAATTACGGAACAATTTTTTGAAGGATCCAAATATCCATTGTAGTTATGGACGGAGTGATTTTCGACGGTTGCAGCCATCTTAACTTATGACAATTTACAAATCGTTGAAATATCCGTCGAAAGTTTCGATGCTCGTAACCGTCGAAGAAAGTGAATGAGGGTGATTAGTTTTTCATGTCATTTCGACGGCTTAGACCGTCGAAACTTTTGACAATTGCTTACCCATCGAAACTTCAACGGTTCCAACCGTCGGAATTTGGTAGATAAATATAATTTAGATATGTAACGGTAATATCTATCTATATATATAAAAGGTAAACAGTGGAATGCCACATGGCATGTCCACAATTGTTTAAAAAAATAATTAGAAAAAATTAGAATAATAATATATTTATAAAAAATAGAATTGAATCCAATGGGAAAATCTTCTTTGGTTATGTAAGATAAGATAAAACTAATTTAGATTGGAAGGTAAGATCGGGTGTATCATCGTTTAATTAATATTACTTAATCCTAAAAATAATATAAATAATCGCAACGGTATCCCAACCTATTTGAAATTATATTCCTAAACAAAATCTTAATCAATCTTATCTCTTGGAACCTAATCCTAATGTATTTAAAATTCTGATTATAACCCTTACATCTAAATTAACTATCCCATCCGTGACAAGAGTCGTGATATCACGACACCACGTATCATCTATTTTTTTCAAATAATCCTATTTTTTTCTTTCCTTTTTTCTAAAATATAATATTTAATATCTGATTGTAGAAAAAAATCAAATGTATACTTTTTTTTCAAAAAACTTTTCGATGATGTCTAACTATAATCCTAATATATTTTTAATCCTATGTACCCGAAAAAGCAAATTTATAAAAACTATGTTATATTAATCCTCATACATATATTAAATTATACATAATCGGTATATATATATAATCCTAATACTAATTCTCTCATATTTTAAATTTTAATCATAATCGGTATATATATATATATATATATATATATATATATAAAGATCTTAAGACGTATCATATAGAAATAAGTGATAAAAAATACATAACAATATAAAACCAATATCTTATATGACAAAATTTAATTATCGATCTTCTTCAATTAAACAAATAATTCGTAATACAAAACATTATCAATCTTCTTTAATTAAACAAATAATTCGCAATACAAAAAAAATATATTATATAACAAACTTTAATTACTAAGCCTTTTTCTAAACTTATCATAAATTGTAAAATTAAAAAAACTGTAGCAACTAGCTACAATAGTGCTACATTGGTACAAATTATAACAAATCATACGTAATATTTATGAAATTAGATAACACGTATTACTCAAACACATTTATGAAAAAAATGAAATTTAAAATAAAAAGTATATATAAAAATTTAATATTTAACTTAATAATAGTTTATATTTTAATTTAAATAGCCGTACTTTTAAGTAAAAAACCATCCTTATTAATTTTAGTTTTTTCAATATATTTTGTACATGGTTAGTAGAGAAGTAAATCAATAAATAAGTGGAATAATAGAAAGACGCAAGATGTACGAGTGGTATGGATTTTTCCGACATCTTCATTAAAATCTTTACAATGATATTTAAAATTAAAACAAACGAAATTATTACAAAGAAATAAATTAATCTAAATATATATACGATGTTATAACTGAAATATAAAAATTCAGCATCTACATTCTAACCAAATTAAATTAAATATAAACTATGATTACATTAAACTAATCCGTCAAAGGTGAAACGTAATGTAATTTTAAATAAATTCTAATAGTAATAATATATGTTAACTTTTTTGTACTAAACATAATTAATCCTGGTCATAATATTTCTAAAAATAAAAGAAGACTACAACATAAAAAAATAAATTTAATTTGACTAAAAGTAAGAATATTTATTTTCAATATTTACCAAATAATAATAATATGATATTTCTAATAATTATTTTCACAATTTACTCAATTTATATATAAAAATATAAATTACTCTCTCTCATAATTTTAAAATTAGAATACGAAATTGACAAAATATATGACAATAAAATTTATTATTATCCTATGATTTTTGTAAATAAAAAATTATCTTATAATAAATTTTTGGTTATGCAAAACCTATAAATAAATGAAAATTAAGTCCCAAAAATAATTAAAATTGAATAGTTGTACGTTTTTTGTTTTAACTATTTTTATATTTAATTATATACTTTGATATTTTAATACAATTTTTACAAATCTAAAAGGATTCCATTGATTCATATGTTCCAATTTATATTTTAAGATATATATATATATATATATATATATGAATATTTAAGAAGGAACTTTTCTGTTTAATATAGTTTATACCATCATATTGCAAGTTTTATCTTTCAATATAAATGATGTAATGTTTTTATATTGAGTTAATATGTTTTCTCAAAATGTACTAGCTCATTTATCATTTTTAATTACCAAAATGTAATTATAAAAAATATAATATTATGATTGTATTATTGTTATTATTATAATGTAATCCTTTTACTTTTCATGATATATATATATATATATATATATATTAATATGCACCCTGTATGGATGATATAAAAAGAAAAATTATATTATAAAAATAAAAAATAATTAACTTATATATATTTAAAATAAAAATATTAACATTTTATTTTACAAAGAACTTTCTTAATATATATAATTTCATCTTTTTTATTAATACATTAGGCTCTACGATTGAAATAATATACATATTAGTGTCTTATTATTTTATCTTATAAATGAATACAAATTAGTTAACTTTGTTAAATACTCCATATAATTAAAATTTCACTATTATATATATAAATATTTTTTAAAAGATTTGTGAATTATAGGTATTTTACATTTACGCAATAAATTATATGTAATCATGCGCTTTGCATAATATTATTTATTCGTTATGCAATTGGAGTTGTTTTACTTTGCTTATAGTATATAGTCACTTTTGAATGATCTCCATATCAAGGTTATCAAACCCAGCTCGGCCCGGCCGGTCGAACTGGTCGGACCGGTGTCCGGTCAGTGAAACGGGCCATGGGTCGATTCAAACCCGGATTAGCCTTCGACCCGTGTTGATCCGATCAAACCCGATCAAAACTCGGGTTTGACCGCTTGACCCGCCGGGTATCAATGACCCGGCCGGTTCACACAAAAAAAAAACTTTGCTTGTGGCCAGCCGGTTCATTTCAATTCATGAAAGAGAAACCCTAGGGGGTGGCTTGGTGGTCATTCGCAAGTAGCAACCGTGCAGACGTCGCTGATCCGGCGAGCGATGACCGGCGTTCGACATTTGACTTTGATCCAACGACGGTTGTCTTCGATCCACATTCCAGGTCAGTCGATTTGTCCCTTCCCTTGCCGGCTTGCCGATCTTGTCCCTTGAATCCCTTCCTTCCCCTATTCAATTTCCGACGAAGGCCGGTTGACCAAGGTGGGGCGGACTAGGCGCTGGACGCCCTGGCTGGTCAAGACGTTGCCAGGGCATGCCTTGGCTGGCCAAGGCGCCGCCAAGCGTCCAGGGCACGCCCGAGGCGGCCAAGGCATGTCCTGGAAACGTCTTGGCCGGCCAGGGCGTCCAGCGCCTTTGCCGGCCTGCCCTGGCACTGCCAAGGCGTCGCCAGGGCAGCCCTAGCCGGCTAAGGCACCGCCAGGCGTCCAGGGCATGCCCTGGTGGCGACGACGCCTTGGATGGCCAGGAAGTCCAGTGCCTTGGCCGGTCAAGGCGTCGCCAGGGCATGCCCTGGCGCCACCAGCGCATGCCCTGGCCGACCAACGCCAGCCAGGGAATGCCCTGGTGGCGCCAAGGTGCGCCTTGGCCGGCCGGCTAAGGCATCTAGCGCCGCCAGGGCGGAATGCCTTGGCCGGCCAAGGCACGTCCAGGGCATGCCCTGGACACACCAAGGGCAGCCAGGGCATGTCCTTGGCGCGCCCAGGCATGCCCTGGCCTGGCAACGCCTTGGCTGATCAGATCGTCCAGTGGCGTCTTGGCCGGTCAGGGCACGGGCAAAGAACGCCTTGGCCGGTCAAGGCACGATTAGGGAGTGCGTTTATTAATTATTTTTTTATCAATTAATGTTATATATATTACTTTTCAGAAAATGGCATCAGGAGGGAGTAGTTGTGGTGAAACTCAAACACCTATTGGACAATCTCAAACACAATCTACAAATGATAGTACTACATTAGCTCCACTAAGTTCTCAAGTAGTAAGATTAAAGACAGATCTTGCATGGGAGCATTGTCAGATTTATTTTGATGCACAGGGAAAAAGATAATTGAAATGCTTATATTGTGGAATTTTTTTAAAGAAAAAAAATAAGTTAGAACATCAAAGATTAAATGATCTTGTCTATGTGCATTACAATTTGAGCTTGAAAAATAGGTTTGTAAAATAAAAATTTTATATGTTCATTTTTTCCTTTATAACTTTCTAATTTAGATTTGACAACTCTTATATGTTTATGTTTATCATTATTTTATTATTTTGTAGATACCTTATTAAACAAAAAGCACTTCTTGGTCCTATTGATTATGAGAGTATAGACAAGATTGAATATTGGATTATGAAGGAGGAAGAGAGCCCAATTCTTGATTATGATGAGTTGGAGAAGATGCTCTATATATAATGATTTGGAAGGACCAAAACTTCATATGCAAGAAGGTAATGTATTTTTCTTTTTTTTTCAAAATTCAAAATATTTATTTATAAGATGTTTATAATTGTCAAGTATGGTTTTTAACTCATTTTGTTTATATTTTTTTGAAGATGATGTGGAAGAAAACAATGTTGAGGATTTGAAAGTCAATTTGGATTCTTTTCTTCAAGATGAAGAGTGTTGAAGAAAAGTGTTTACTTTAATTTTCTTGCTTTGTGGAAGAATTATGAAATGAATTTGTGTTTGTGAACATTTATATATTGTTATGGTACTTTGTGAACTTTGTAAATTGTAAGTTTGTATTCAATTATGTTATCTTATGACTTTGCATTTAATTCTTTAGTATTGTTATGTTATTTATTATATGGATTAATGTTAGATTTAAATTATTATTTGTGTTGAGTTGTGATTAAAAAAATTGTTATGTCATTATTATTAGTGATACAATATATGCTGAATTTATATATATTTTTATTAATTGTATTAATTTATTATACTCTGGTCCGACCATTCGGTCCGACCTGACCCGTCGAAGGCTGGGTCGGGTCTTACAACCTTGCTCCATATAGGTTAAGTGAAGAAATATTATTTTACTTGGTAATAGTATATAATTACTTTTGGATAACCACTTTATATAAGTTAAGTGAATATATAAATGCTAGAAATAAACATTTACAATGGGATAAGAATTCAATTTATGATAATAATATTTATTTTATTTTATCGCTTTTCTTCCAATAATCAATTCTTTATTATTGAAGTATGATGCTCATATTAATATCTAATGGTGTAACCAATAAAAACCCATCAAGTATTTATTTAAATATGTCAACAAGGAGCATGAACGTATTACTATCGCTTTTTCTAGAAATACTCAATGGAAAGATTCATAAAAAATTATTGATGAGATAAATATGTATTGTCAAGTATACACAAATCAACATTTTTACGATGGTTTCAAATAAATAAACTATACATAGAAATAAGAGAACTAGCATGCATAGAATTTTCTCTAAAAATGTATGTAAGAAAAAATGAAATATGAGAGAAAAGATAATATTTATTTCATTCAGAGGAATTTTTTGTTACACTATGTACACAAATTTTATCAAAAAATAAAATTTAAAAATGTACTCATCTTAAGAATGGCATTGTTCATATGATACAAGATACTATTGAGATTTTAATGTAAACAATTTTTATTTATGATAATTTTTGCAATGATCATTAACAAAAGTCAAAGATCAATAATTATCTCATTTATATTACTTTTAAAGAAATTAATATTCTCATAAATACATTTTTATGTGGCTTTTTCATGCATAAGAAATAAAGTAAAGAATATAGTTTATAAAAAAGTATTTCATAATTTGATGTAAATTTATAATGAAGTTTAATTTCTTTAATATATAATTTTTTACGTTAATATAATTTGCAAGAGCTGTGAATTGCATGGGTTCTTAGACTAGTTACTTATTGATTTATTTATTTTTTATATACTGACGGTTGTGACCGTCGAAAGTTGCGAGAGTTTATAGAACCTCAAAACTTTTCGCGGTTAGAACCGTTGAAATTTGAATTGATATTATATATAATTTATATTTGTTTCGTGGCAACGTAAGATATGTTACATTATACATCTACCGGTAATATTTGAATTGGTAAATATTTTTTTATGTTTCGACGGTTGGAACCATTGAAAGTTTCGAGGGTTCTGTGAACACTCGAAACTTTCAGCGGTTCGGGCTGTCAAAATTTGAATTAATATTTTATATTATTTACCTACATTTCGATAGTTCAAACCGTCGATATAGACGAGCCCTCCTCTATAAGTAGCCAATCCTTCTATTTCGGCTCCAGTTTCCTTCCCCTAGGAAAGACGTCGACCTCTGCCGCTGCCGGATCTGACCTCTCCTGTCACTTCGCTCCCCCGGTGACTTCCGATCCGGCCCCCTGCTGCAACTGGGTGCCACTGTTTGCCATCGTCTGATTCGCCGGCCGCCTCTGCAGCCCCTCCGCGCTTCGCCGCCGCTATAACCGATCGGCTCTGGCGTCGGCCCTTCACTGCAACCTGTGCAGGTACATTCCGCCCGATCCTCCGCCCTTGCCCTCACCACCGTTCGATCCATCGTTCGTGCGATCCGTTCGATCCGCCAGATCTGGCTCGGCCGCGTCTGGATATCTAGATCCGGGTATAGCGGCCACTTCCGGCGGGGCACGACTTTGTGCAGTTTATTTTTTCTCTCATGTATGTTGATGTACTTGCATTTTTCATACAGGACTTTGTTTTCTCGCTTGATAGGCATTGTGAGGTTTCTCCTTTTGACAAATTCAAAAGTGTAAGAATGCTAATTGAGTGCTACATAAATCTGGAGATTGTATTTTTTGTTGTCTTATGTTTCATTTATATGCAGGTTATTAGAATTCTTTTATTGTCTTTATCATTCCAAAAGACGTAAGTTATTTATTTTTAAGTCATTACTATTTCTATATTTTGACAGGCAAATATGATTTTTATTTATTGTAGTAATTATGAAATACGTAATATTTTTAAATTCTCTATTTTAGATTTCATTCATTAGTACTAATGTCTTATTTTAGAGTGCAAATATGATTACTTTGTCGGTTTCTTTGATATTTTATTTAGAACATTTCTTAGTGATATTTAATATGTCCGATTTTATTATTCCATCTGAAATAGTGAACTTTTCTAGCAATTGTTTATTTAAATTTATTTACACCATAATCTCCATTCTTCGTGTCTCCAAATTGAAAAAAAATGTGTAGTGTCATGATTAAATAATGATATGCCTCTTATTTCAAGATTTTAAAAATTAATTAGTCTAACTTACTAATGATGCAGAAATTATGTCCCCACAAAATGATCATCGATGGATGTACAATAGAAATAATTTCGATCGTAGAGGTTTGGCACAAGAATTTATAGATGGAGTTGAATATTACACTAGTGTGTCTTGTGAATCTTTGCAATTTCAACGGGACGGAACAATTAGGTGTCCTTGTTTGAAATGTGTTAGCACAAGGTTGCAAACGCTAGAGACAGTTAAGGTTCACTTGTATAGAAAAGGATTTAAACCAAATTATTGGCAATCCGATTTAGGTAAAGGAGCACCATCAACAAGCTTGCCAAATCATGAATTTCATTATAGCAATCCTCATGAAGGATTTACTTCACAATACGAACAATTAGTTTATGACGCTGCTGCATCATAATATTTCACAAGCATGTTTTGATGCATTTATAGATATTTTATAAGAGGTCACGCCTTGCGGGGCTCGCATTCATGAAAATTATTGTATGACAAAAAGACTTGTTTCTAAACTTGGTCTCGGTTCAACTAAAATAGATTGTTACGCAAGCCACGCAGGAGGGACCACACCGCTGACCCCTCGACAACTTTGGACAGACCACGTCGGCGTGAAGAAAGGTCGCGTTTACGGTCTTAGTAGTGTAGATATTGGATATGGTCATAAATTGATATCTAGTTCTCCGAGTCAAGATATGCAACAAATGTTTGACAATATTTTGGGAACAACGTTTATCCGATGTCCGATAGGAGATCAGACAGGAGGGTATGCAGGAACTTAGACAAGAGTTCGAAGAACGTGACCAATGCAAGGCATTAGCTCAAAAGAAAGAGATGAAGAAAATTATGCGTCAAATGATGTGTGACGAGCTCGGTGACGACGACGATGACAACGATGTTGTATTGTAGCGATGTTGTGTTATATTTGACATTTGGACATTTGACGTTATGATGTATTGACATTTCATGCTTATCAATTTTAATGACTTTGGTATTTAATTAAATGATTTATTTAATTTGCTTTTCAATTGTTTATTTAAATGATTTTTAAATTTACATTTATGTTTGTGTCAATTTTTTATTTGTTTCGACGGCTCAGACCGTCGATAGTGTCAAATTTGACGGTTCTAGCCGTCGATAACTATCGACAGTTTGAGCCATCGAAACCTTATAGACGGTCGGACCCATCAATGGATATCGACGGTTCAAACCGTCATTACAATATCGACGATTGTAACTGTCAATAGTATCGACGGCTCAGCCCGTCAAATTGATCATCGAAGATTTTGATGGTCATGCATTAACCGTCAAAAATAATTTGCAACGCATAGTTTTTGGGTGCATATTGTCCGTCGAAAAGTGCCGTAATCGACGGTTATTTAGTAAATACAGACGGTCGCAATCGTCGAAAAAGCAGTTTTTCTTGTAGTGTTGACGATAGTGGATTTTCCGGTTACCTTGCATACGTGACCATCGAGTAAATTATTTCTCTTTCATTCACATTATTAAAAAATAATAAAAATATATAATAAACTAATATTAAAATAAAAATAAAAAATGAAAAAGGGTGTGGGACTCTCGTCCCCCTTCGCTAGCTCCGGCAAAGCAGAAAAGGAGGGCCAGCGCCCCCTTTCTCCGTCGCGGCTAGCGAAGGGGGAAAGGGGGGCGACAGCCCCCTCGTGTCTTCCTTGCCGCCCGGTGAGGAAGAAATAGGGGGCTGATGCCTCCCTTTGTGAGCTCGCTAGCCCACCAACGAAGCAAAAAAGGCGCCCCCCTTTTTCTCCATCGAGGACGGCGAAAAGGGAAAGGGGGGCACCGGCGAAGGAAGAAAAAGGAGGCTGACGCTCTACGAGCTCACTCGGCGACCGACGAAGCAAAAAAAGGGGGATGCTAGCCTCCCTTTTCTACTTCGCCGACCACGTACTGGTGAAGGGGGACGGCCGCCCCCACCTAGCATCGATGGAGCCCCCCCCCCACCCCCCACCGACGCCAATGGAGAAGGTGGCCATTGCCCCCCTTTTCATTTTTTTTAATTTTAATTTTAATTATTAGTCTATTATATATTTTTATTATTTTATTATTTTTAATGATGTAGATGAAAGAGAAATGATTTACATGGCGGCCACGTACGCAAAGTAACTTAGGATAGATAAAAGGATAGGAGAAATGGAGACGTGTAACATTTGGAAAGTAGAATTATAATTCTTTCAAATTTTAATGTGAATTTTTAAATTAATTCATAATGTATTTTGAAGAAGTGAAACTTAATAATAAAACAAAAAATTAATTGTAGTAGGTGTTTAAATAAATATAGAAATTATATATATAATATAATTTATTAATTAATAAAATATTTAATATAACTTAAATTTTATATTAAATACAGACAGTCGCAATAGTGGGAAAAAGCAATTTTTCTTGTAGTATTGACCGATGATAGTGGTTTCCCGATTACCTTGTGTACGTAACCGCCAAGTAAATCATTTCTCTTTCATCCACATCATTAAAAAATAATAAAAATATATAATAAACTAATCTTAAAAAAATAAAAAAAATGAAGAAGGGTGGGGTCTCATCCCCCTTCGCCAGCTCTGGCGAAGCAAAAAAGGAGGGCCACCGCCCCCTTTCTCCATCGCGGCTAGCAAAGGGGGAAAGGGAGGCGACAGCCCCCTCATGTCTTCCTTGCCGCCCAACGAGGAAGAAACAGGGGGCTGACGCCTCCCTCTGTGAGCTTGCTAGCGGCCCCCTTGCTCCCTCGTGACTGGTGTGAAGGGAGAAAGGGGGGCGCTGGCCCACCGACGAAGCCAAAAAAGTGCCCCCCTTTTTCTCCATCGAGGACGGCGAAAGGGGAAAGGGAGGCGCCAACCCCCCTCGCGTAGGAAGAAAAAGGGGGGCTGACGCTCTGCGAGCTCACTGGCGGCTGGCGAAGCAAAAAAGGAGGATGCTGGCCTCCTTTTTCTACTTCGCCGACCACGAACCGGCGAAGGGGGATGTCCAATGGAGAAGGTGGCTGCTGGCCCCCTTTTCAGATTTTAAATTTTAATTTTAATTATTAATTTATTATATATTTTATTATTTTTTAATGATATAGATGAAAGAGAAACGATTTATGTGACGGCCACATACACAAAGTAACCGAGGATAGATAAAAAGATAGGAGAAATGGAGACATGTAACATTTGGAAAGTAGAATTATAATTCTTTCCAATTTTAATGTGTATTATTAAATTAATTTATAATGTATTTTGAAGAAGTGAAACTTAATAATAAAACAAAAAATTAATTTTAGTAGGTGTTTAAATAAATATATAAATTATATAATTTATTAATTAAGAAAGTATTTAGTATAAGTTAAATTTTATATTATTTTTTAAATAATATATTATTAAAATATAATATATAATATTCATACTAAATTATTTTAACAAAACATAAAAAATTCACAATATAATAAAATAATATTAAAATAATATTTTTTTATAATAAATTATATCTAATATATAAAATATTGTATGTGAGAAATAGAGGAGAGAGAAAATATTAAAAGGAAAAAAATGATTTGAAGAAAAATGTCACTTAAATAAAGTTTGAAAATAAATAATTAAAGCGTGAATAGTGTTCTGATTCATCGTGGCGCTGTTTATAGAGAAAATTACCTTAAATTTCTAATCTAATTAGAACTTTTAATTATAATTTGAGTTATTTCCATGAACTACGGTGATTTATCGAATTTAACTTCAAACTATGAACTTATTTTTTATATCCTTGAATTATCATGCTTTTTTCACTTTAATTCTTCCGTCTATTTTTATTATATTTTCCATTACATTTGTTTTTTTTTCATTTATAAAATGACTAAATTACTCCTCCCTACATAACACATCAAATAAAAAATAAAAAATCGGAAAAGGTAATTTAGTATTTTTCATAAATGACAAATTTTTTTTACCCTTTTAATCCTTCAATGATTTTTTTTATTTTTTATATTTATTATTTCATATTTTTCTAGAGGGAGGGATAATTTAGTCTTTTTATAAATAGAAAAAATAAAAGTAACGAAAAATGTAATAGAAGTATACGGAAGGACTAAAGTAAAAAAATCGTAATAATTTAGAGATAAAAAAATAAGTTCGTATTTGAAATTAGATGCGATAAATCGTGATAATTTATGAGATATTTATGGAAATAACCATTGTAATTTTAACCTAGGAGTCTTATTTCAATTCTTACTATAATATTTATCCATAATATTATTTTTTATATTTTTATTATTTCTAATCTAATTATGAAATATTATAAAATACTAATTTATTTTTTATTTTATAATTTTTGAATTAAAAATACTAAAATATTATTATTTTAATTTCTAGATGCGCCAGTAAGAAGAGTAGATCAAATAATCTGGAGTCCGATTAAAAGAGGGAGAGGGAGGCCAATGCGGACACTTGGCGAACTAATAGAGCAATATCTATTGGTGAATAATATACCGAAAGGTTTGGTTACTAATAGAGCGGAATGGCGTCGTATGATCTATGTAGCCGACCCCACCTAGTGGGATAAGGCTTTGTTGTTGTTGTTGTTATATTATTATTTTAATTTCTAGATATTTTTAATCTTAAATTAAGTTTCGTTAAGAGTATATTAAATTACTTAGATTCAAAATTAAATTTTTTGAATCCCTAATCTTAATCTAATCTCAACATCTATTCTAACTAATACTTACTTTTTTTTTGTTTTATGCCTTTTATCTAACTATACTTTTATTTCCTTTCAAAATTTAATTATCCCTAATAAAATATCATTTTTATAATTTAATGTAAAATATATATAACTATTTATTTTCTTTAATATTTCTAAAAATTTTGAGGTGTTATGGTGAGTGGGAGGTCCGAAGCATCATATAAGTTTTGATAATAACAAATTAACCTCCAACATGGTAGTTCTTTTTCGACTACAAAAGAAGACTCACGGACCTGATATAGTTCAGGAATTCAGGAACATAAGAATGAAAATAAGGACATATAAATTTTATTATTAAGATTTGAACTCCTAGTGGAAGGGTGAGTTACTAATTTACTATATCATGTCTTTGTTCCCAATAGGATATTTAAATTACAGAAGAGCATCCTTATGATATTATACTAACTAAACCATTGTTGGCATTATCATTGATGCTCGCATGTAACATTACAACTTACAAGAGCTGCGATCTTAATTATATATGCATAAATCAAAATGAAAGAATAATGAAATCTATTATTGAAATCCAAGTGTTATGTACGTTACATGCAGTTTAGGTTTAATGAGAGATAGATATAAACAGCAAGAATAGTTCTACTGAGAATTCTCTGTTTCAGTGGCCATCTCCGGGGCTCGGGCCTGAGTTCTTCATGCCGCCGTTCAAGCTGAATCCGTGACAGTCTCCGGGACTCGGGCCCGAGTTCCTCATGCCATGGAAGTCGACGAAGCGGTGATGGCCTACTCCCGGACTCGGCCCGCCGGACTTGACCCCACGGAGCACCAACCCGGCCATCCAATCTCCGTCGTCGCCGAGCCATCCGCCAGCTCCTTCCCCGGCGGCAGCCATGAGAGGTCTCGCCCCTCTCGCCGTCACGACCAAGGAGTAACCCACGACCACCAGTAACAGAAAACAAAGGTGAGCAAACTTGGGAGATGATCTCTCGGCAGCCATGACTGCTACTGATCGAGGGATGAGCAGCTACAACTACAAGACTACTATATTTAGCTTTACGTCTCTGATCAATTAGCTGTGGAGTTTATACTCGGTGCATGTAGTGGTAGTTCATAGTTCCTGCAGTTATATACAGGCCTCGAACTCGAAGGTGCATGGCAGTTCAGTGAGATTTAGTTTTGACCAGATCGAGGCGCCGCCATTTCTCAAAGGCACGTGTCTGGTTCCGGGTGCGTGGGAAGGTGGCTAAGGAAACCTGCTGGTTGTTACCAGTTTGAAGAATATATGCTTGGAAACAAAAAAGGACAAAAAAAGAAAACTTTCTCATCGGTAGAATGGGGAAAGAACAAATCCAAAACCAAATGCTTTTGTAAGTAGAAATTTTAGACTCCGGGATCTAATTTGAGATGTGTGCGAAGAAAGAATTTGGGATGCATGATTTTGGTGGAGGATGATGCATGCATCGAGCTAATTATATTAATCCATTAATTATTCCACTCATGAGACTAGTTGGAGAAGATATGCATATGCCTTGGAGGGTATGATCGCATGTATTCTAGTTGGAGAATATATTGTTCATAATTATATAAAGATTAGTCATAATTAAATATATAGCTGAATTTGAAAGTAGATAGAAATAACCTTAAATTCTATTAAAAATCTTAAAATAATCAGTAGACCATTGAGAGTCTATTAACTCGTGCGTACGGATATTGGCAAACGACTAATTATCCAATGCATAGCTAAATATATTTTCATAGTAATTAGATCCAAGTCAAAATCAAAATAAAGGTGATCATAAATCTAAATGTTTTTTTAAGAAAAGAAAAGAATATTAGATGTAAAAATAATTAAGTTGATTGGAAGTAATGGCCGTGATTTGATTAAATAACGAATATTCTAATATCACATGAAATGCTCATATTTTTTTTTTAAAAAAATCTTTTATTTTTTAAAGTTCTTTTATTAATTTCATTTTTCTACGTTAACCAAAAAATATATAATAAGATAATGAAATATTTGTATTGAAAATAAAAAAAATATTAAATTTAAATTTAATTTGATAGGACCTTTTCGATTTTTTTCCATATATTTCTTTAGAGACAAATAGAGACGGAAAACATGTTTATGGTAATGTTCGTCAAACAATTTAAAGATCGTGATGAGTTTCTTAACTTAATCCATTAATAATAATTTACTCATATTATCTAGCAAATTTTTTCAAAAATAAAAAGAATTATGAATTCATCTTAGAAATTGTTATTCAAAGAATTTAAATATATATATATATATATATATATATATATATATATATATATATATATATTATCATCCAATTCAATAGACGATGGAAAAACAACTCCTGAGTAGGAAGATATCACTCTCAGGTTTCTATTCTTTAAATTTTTTTATTACAAAGGAGACCTAAATTTGAAAAACAAAATGATACGTATTTTTTATTGATGAAATTGGAATTAAAAATTTTTTAGTCTACAAGTAATACCATTGCACCACGATCGATTATGGTCTTTTGATAAGAAACCAAAGAAATAATTTAATCGTAAATTGTCAATGAGTAAAAATATAATGTTCTTGCTAAATATTAAAAATGATGTGTTTAAACGTATAAAAGCATGCTTGAAGAGTACGTCTTGAATTTGGCACTTAAGATATGGGCATCTAGATTTTGATTGCTTGAGATTATTATAAAAAAAGGAATACGGTAAGAGGTTTACCTTCCATTGATCTTCCAAATCAATTATGTAAAGGATGTCTATTTGAAAAACAAGACAAAAAGAGTTTTCCTAAGGATTCTTCTACAATATATTCATCCCTATCAAGCCATTGTCTTTTGGAGAAAGTAATTATTTTCTTCTTTTTATTGATGATAAGTAGAAAAGTATGGATTTATTTCCGCAAAGAATAGTCAAAAGAATTTTATTCATTTAAGAAATTCATAATTTTATAGGGCAACAAATAATTTTTAATTGCCCAATACTACGACAATAGAACAACTAAAATTTTATAAGTACATAAAATGTCCTTGAATTTTACTTGTGTGTGAGTAAGAATAAAAGACAATAAAAGAAAATTAATTGTGAGTGGCATTTTCATTATTTTTAAAATTTTTATTTTTGGGGGGGGTTTTCATAAGATGCAGAACACAAAGCAAATTTGCAATGCTCAAAATAAAACTGACGAAAGCAAATTTGATGATGCAATACAATAAGAAAAAATATGATGCATGAAACATAACTTTTTCCAATCTTAAACTAAACATTATCCTAAACAAAGCAAGGAGTACAAGATGCAAGATTTAATTAAAGAGTGGAAATAAGAAAATAAGAGACACAACTAATTAGCTCATCTCTGAAGGTGGTGGATATGCTCGAAAGAAATCTTGGACCATATATTCCGAGTCGATCCTATCTACTCATAAGTGTCCAAAGTTGCCCTAAGTCTCCTGAGGGTTCTGCTGCATCACTTGAAACTACATCTCATCAAGAGTAGAAGAATAAGCCTATTGTAACGTGAGACATGCTGAACAGGTGGACTCGGAGCCATAAAGGATGGCGGCTCATCATGTGATCGGCCCTCATCCTACAATTGTGATGGTTCCTGGGTCCAACTGCTTATAAGGATTTGGAACATGGCATTGCTTTAGACATATCAAAAAAAGGACAATATAACCAATTTGCTCAATCAAAGTCAGTAAAGTAACCTAACATTGATGCATGAAAGTGATTTAGTCCTATTTCTAAACATTAATACAAGGTCACCTAATGTCTGCTCCATCATGTTCATCTGCATCACTTTGCTCATGCCAATAAAGTCTGGCTTGATGGACTCGAGACTCGAGAGTGAATGGACCTAGCTAGCCCTTCGAGCCTATTTTCTGCAAATTCTCCATCAAGATGGCACCCAAATTGATTTGAACACTTTCTGCCACAACCCAAGGTATAAGAAGCTCTTTGGTATTTATAACTTCTTCGCTCTCTCCTTGGTCGCAGATACCTAAGGATATAATTCTATTTGCAATAGCGAAAGATTGGATTTTTAATGAGACTAGCCTAAGCCCGTGAAGGAATTAGAGGCTCGTCATTTGTGCTAACTTTTCATAAAGCAGCCAACTGAAATTTAGGAGGAGAAATGGAGGACTCCAGAGGAGGAAAACCATAAATAAAATTAAACTCTAGCAGCAAAAGATTGAACTTGCAATTATAAAGCCAAAGCTGACTCAGGACTGGCCGCTATAACCCTCAAGGTGTGAGGCTGCAATCAAAGAATTCGTGGGAAAGCTTCTACACGGGCCAACATTGCTCGAGGAAAGATCACATGCTGGTCCTCTCAAAGAGTAGAAGAATGTCTTTATTGATGTTTAAGGTTGTCATTGTTCGGGGGGAATGCATATCAGATGGATACAATAGTGAAGCAGAAGGCATTTCTATAGCATTTACATTGTGTCGAATGTCGAAGTTCAAGGCAAGTATACAATAATGGTGGTCCTTCTAGTTGAGGGGGTTCGATGCCTTCATTAGCAACTTTAGTGGAGCAACAAGAGCGGCAAAACGCGGGAACTTGATGTGAAGTGACATGTCGAGCCGAAGTTGTGGAACCTATAGGCTAAAGAAACTCTGCTCAAGCATACGAAGAACCCAACCCGGATCTGTTGAGAAGGTAACTACTGATGCACGAAGTAAAACTCGGACTAGGTGTAAAGAGAGATCAGCTTGGGTGTAAAGAGAGCTCGACCTATATTCTATGGTCTCGAGATTGTAGCTAGCATATTGTTGAGCTCTCCTCGATTGTGAAGAGAGCTCAACATGAGTTCTATGGTCTAGACTATGTTGCAAGGGTACGGGTACGGTACCGATACTGGGTACGAGTACGGGTACGGTACCGATACTGGGTACGAGTACGGGTACGGGTACGGGATACGTCAAATTCTAAAAAATTAGGGTACGAGTACGGTAATATATTAAATATAATATATATATATATATAATAAATTTTCATAAGATTTCTAGTATCTTTATACTGTTTAAGTTTTCAAAACAAGTAATTAGTTATTCTTTTTACTATTATGTCTAAACGAGGAGTTATTAATAGTTTTTTTTCTTCTTATGACTTATCATCTTTAACATTTATAAGTTTTATTGTTCACATTTAATAAAAACGTAGCAAAATATATGTGTATCATGTTCTCTAGTATTAGTGCTTTTATGATCATCAATCATTAATTATCTTTTTTAAAATTTTATTTGACAAAATTTTGATATGGAATACCCAGAAGCATAGGTACGAGTACCCACTGAAGTACCCATTTTTTAAAAAATATTTTATTATTGGGTACGTATGAGTACGAGTACCCACAAGTACCCATAAAGTACCGATATCGGGTACGTACCTGGTACGAGTATGTTGAGAAAATTAGAGTACCCGTGCATCATAGGGTCTAGAGATTGTAGCTGGTGTATTGTCGATTCCGGCCTAGGGGTACTGATGGCACGACACAGGCTTTATTATGAATAGAAGATCTTGCACTGTGATAAAACTTCAGTCGGATGAGGAGCTTGGCTAGGGCACAATCTTGGTTATGGATGGTTCTCACGGCGTCACAGCCATGATTGTAGCAATCTGATGCGACTCGCCCAAGAAAACTCGTCAGCGAAGAGTTCAGCTACGTTGCCTAGTGTTCTGACGAGGATGGCCATCATTGCTTGTGTCACAGGATCATTTTACTCGTGACCATCTTGTGCATCGTGATGACAAGCTCCTTTGATCAAGCCTAGTAGAAGTTTACTTTGTGCCTCGTCAAACGTCATTATTTCTCAGGTGTAGAAAATGGAGGCTAGACAAAATACTTTACTGGAACGCTATGAGTTGTCACGTCATGCTTGAGACTAATGCTAGATTTATAGAAGCTTCGACAAATAGATATATGGAGGATAAATTTTAGAGGTGCAACTCTTTAGTGCAGAATTACAATATTATCATCAACGTAACGTAAGTTTAAAAGTGAGATAAAACAAAAGAAAAATACAAAGAAAAGTAAGATAATTTGACAATCGAGGATGGCAATGTCATAGCGTGGGATGGTGGTGCATGAGAAGAGTTGAGATGTCGACTTGGAGAGGAGAAACCAGCACCGAGTGTTGATGCAATGGCGAGGATGGAGCTAGCGGATATCAAGGCGGTGATGGCATCTTAGCGTGGCGGCGTAGAAGGTGACGATGTAAAGATGGAGACGCTGGTGAACTGTGCAACAAACGGCAAAGGCGATGGCAAAAACAGAGCTGGCCTATGTAAAGAGAGACGCGCCGGCGACATTGGGTCAACGTCAACTTCGAGCACGGCAAGTCACGATCTCGAGCATGGTGAGTGAAGGTGGTCGGGGAAGTAGTGGCTGGGCACCCGTTGTCATCGGAGATTCGGAGTGGAATAAAACGGAAACATAAAATTAGAAGAAATTCCTTTCTAAATTGCAGTTCATAATTTTGTTAAAAGGACATTTGTTTCTTTTTCTCCAAGGCACACGTTCATGTGCGCGACACAACTTTCTTGTTTTCTGAAATGAGCAATGAGCTGGAAAGGAATGAGCTGGAAAGGAATGAGCAATTTTTGGTTCAAATTTGCAGAACCAGAAGAGAACAATTAAGTTAACTTTTTGGTCATTCGAACAGGAACCTCTGAGAACTTTTCCTCCAAAAACTATCATATTGTAGGTCCTACGGATACATTTACAACTTTTTAAGTGCTACACATGTGATGCACATTTGAACACGGCATTTTAACAACAATAACAGCCTTAGGACAATAGGAAGATATGCAATCAGCCAACAGTAGGTGGTAGAGCTGCCCTAGAAGATTCAAATCTGGATACATGAACTTCTATTAGCACTCTTGAAAGCATGTTCATCCTGGCATGATTTAAAGCAAGGTATTTCATTTGAGCGTGATTTTTTTCCATACACCATCACTCGTTACAACTGCCGGAAGGGTCCGCATTCTTGATGATCCAAGGATGTTTTAGTATCTTTTCTAGAGAGAGCCTCTTAGATGAGTCCTTCACCAGAAGCTATGAATTTAAATGAAACAAGATGAGTTTCATGCCTGTTTACTAGTTGATAAATGCATTCCTTGGAATTTTGAACCTTACTTTGCTGATGAGATGCTTAGCTTCAGCAGATACATGAATACTGGAAGGGAATTTCAAGTCAACTTTCATTATCCTGGGCCAAAAAAAATCATCAAGCACTCGTGTCAGAGGAACTTGTATCATGGATATTTGAAAGCATATATTTTACCTCCTGAGTGTGTCATATTGGTCCTCAGCTTCAAATGGTGGAACACCATAAAGAAATTCATAGCAAAGGATCCCTAAAGTCCAATTATCAACAGCATAATCGTGTTCCTTCTTCTCTACCATTTCTGGTGCAAGATAGTCAACTGTCCCACATATGGTATGACGCTTAGAATTAGATTGCACAGCCCATCCAAAATCAGCAATTTTAAGTCGGCCCTGTAAATATCTCTTTTTAATTTAATAATAATAATGGATGATTAATTATATCATCCTCCCCCTTCTAAAAGAAGGTGTATATCATGCAAGGTAAAAGAAGACAGACTTACATCAATATTAGAAATAAACAGCACCAATTTATCCCCAAAAAAATACCACTACAATCAACCAAGTTTGATTGGCATGGGTGGTGAGTCTGAAGGTTGAAAGGTGAGGAGAGTTGGTAATCCCAAGCTATGTTGTTAAACTCCCGAGTCAAACTCTTAAACTCTTACAAGTTTAAGAGCTTAGGTAAGTAAACGAATCAAATCGGCATAAATTCTTAAATAATTTATACTTTTAGATTATACATAAAAATTAATTTAAAAAATTATGTAGAATCTTATAAACTCTTATAGAGTCTACACGATTCTACACGAGCATATACGATTATTTATTTTGTACAATAAAAAAGTTGTAAAACCTTAGATGTTTTATTTGATTAATGTATTTGTGATTGAGAATGAAATTAGTATCATGATAAAAAAAATAGGCAATTATTTTACTTATTTTAGTTTTATAAGTCTTTTATCTTAATAAGCATAATCATTGATAGTTAGTTAATGTTTATTAGTTGTAAATGATAATACTTATTTTGATTACTTTCATATGAATAAAATATATTAAAAATTTATAATTTATGGATCATAGATACGTGTTTGTAAGTGCATAAAAATTACTTAAATAATTATACTTATTTAATACATAGACTCTACGAATTTACAAGTCGATTCTACGATACGAGTTTACTGGACAGAAAATGAGTTTACTTAAACTCTCGAACTTGTCAACGTTGATCCCAAGTTCAATTTCCATAGTCACCAATTGAATCAGGATTTAATTTTCCACTTCTGTCCAAACACTAGATTAGTCAAGCTAGTAATGTTGAACATTGATAGGTTTTCACCAAAATACAACTACGATTAGAATCAAAGTTATTCAACATTGATGCCATGGCTATTAGGTGGAAACTTCAATGTCATCTTAGACAATGATGATAGACATTTGTAGTTACATGGAAGGGACCATGGGTTTGCTACAGGAGATGTGTATCTTGGGAGCTTGGAATTATACTCCCGAGGGGAAGCACATCCATGTGAAGCAGTTCGCCAACAATCCTACTAAGGGTTTGACAGCTTTTTATCGCTTAGATCAAGGAACAGATGTCTCGTCCGATGATGATAATTGGTCATGACATTGTTGTCTTGCATATTTTTTTCCCATGACTTGCTACATTAGCAATGGATCCGAAAGCAAATTCATATTGGTCCTCACTGGCGGATAGTAGTGGTGGTGGATGGTCCCATCTTTTATATCTATGTTGTCTGATATTCAAGTGGAGGAGGCTCAGCACACTATTGGGATTGATTAATGAATGTCTTGTTGTCCTCAAAAAAGATGGTTGGCTTTGGACATTGTGCATTACACAATGAAGGCCGCTTATCTTTGCTTGGTGATGGAGGTAGATTAGCGGATAATATAATAGTGATGGTTAGACTAAATTGGAGGTCGAGCTCCTTCAAACAATAGGTTTTCTGCTTGGTTATTAAGACAACAAAGGTCAGTGACAGATTTTCAGAGCAAGCTCAGGGTGTTGATGTCTAGTCCATGTACTTCTTAGGAAGAAGATATTGCTATGCTCTTGTTCAGTTACTCCACTGCAAGGAAGTTTGATTGGAGTTTGCAGGGTGCAGTTGGTTTGACGAAGTTCAGAGGTGCTCTTTTAGCTTTCAATTTGTTGAAAGTTTTTTAATAAAAAAGTACTAGAATATAGCTGTAGTAGGGAAAGAGTAACGCCTCTTGCATTACGATGGGGGCCCTTTGGTTTCAATGGAATGTGTGCAGTTTTAGGGGAGAGAGGTTCCATGTAGATAATGTGGTGCAACATGCTAAGGCCTGGATAGATTGGAGTGGAATTTTTAACACTTCTGTCAAATGTAATTAACACAATTAATATTATGGATGGGTGTCCAAACTGACACTAAACCATTCTTTCTCTAAAACAAGACTGAGTTTAGTGGTTTAATAGGCCTACAAGACATTTAAAGCTCACACAGGAAGTACCTCCTAGCCTCCTGTTGTTACATAAGAAAAAGAAGTGCAACAATTGTGACTGCAATGCCCTTCACTTTACCCTTTCAGATTAACTTATAAGTCAAAGCTAAAGAAAGAAGAACTACAGGAAAAGAAATTGACTACCAATGTCAACAACATTTCAGCTTTAAAGATGTTCACCTCAATATCAAGCAATAAATTTTCAGGTTTAATGTCTCTGTGGATCACATGCTTCTGATGGCAATAGGCCAATGCTCCTGCAAGGCTCGCAATATACTACCAAGACAAAGAGTTCAAAGATATTGTAACGTTCAAATTTATTTACCTGCAAAGATGCAACAGTTCTCATGAAAGAGAAGTTAACTTACCGTGGCAGCTTGTCTTTCAGAGAAATGTTGCAGCCTCTTTAGGACCTTGTAGAGTTCACCATGTGCGGCATACTCGAGCACCAAGAAGATGTGGGACTCATCATGAAACCAGGCAAAGAGTCGAAGGACATTTGGGTGATTGAGATTGTGCTGGATCTCAATCTCACGACGAAGTTGGGCATGGAAACGGTACTTCTCCAGCTTCTGCTTAAAGATCACCTTCAAAGCAACCACATATCCACTCTAATAGCAAAAAGGCACATCTTTGTGAGAGTCGACATCTTTTGTTATGATTGATTGAACACATTTGTAAGTTGTAACTAACAGTGAAAAACCATGCCTAGATAAAAAGCCCGAACTATAAGATAATAAGATTATAAATGTTGTAACTGTCAGCTAGAAGGCTTATAAAATGGAATCCAACGGAGAAATGAAAATATCAACTGACGATTATTAAATTTGGAAATAGATAATCTATAACATCAAATGCTCTCCGTATGCAAGCTATATTATTCCTCAGTTCTTCCAACTTTCTCAAAAACTAAGGCATTACTTTTGTGCAGTTTGAAACTGTTAATTGTAAAAAGATATATAAATAATGAGAAGGATAAGACCTTTAAATTGGGCATTTTAACAAGAATGTGAAACAAATAGTAAAAAAGCATATCGGTGGAATGAGGAATGAGACCTTTTGGATGAAAATTAGATTGAGAGAGGACATAACAAAAGTGTAATTAAAACATCGTGCAGTACCTGCTTCTCTCGGGCGAGATAGACCTTGCCAAACTTGCCTTCACCGATGAAGTTTCCGATCTCGAAGTCTGCCAGGCTCCACTCCTCCTTATCCGTTTCCATTTCAACCAATATGAAATGTGATTCTGTAATTCAAGTTTACTTATGTCGAACGGAAGGACGGATAAAACAAGATCGAGGAAAATAGAGGGAAAAAAAGAAAAAAAGTCCTGCATGGCTTACGGCTCCCCCTGCTCGCAAGGAAGATAGAGGGGAAAACTGGCAAAAAGGGCACCGTAAACAGGGGTCTCCCCTTGCTCGCGAGGAGAGAGATAGGAAAAAGGAGGCGGGGTGGAGGTGAACCTGCTCGCAAGGGGAGAGAGGGTGGGAGGGGGTTAGAACCTGTGAGAGGGTAACAGAGAGGGAGGGAGGGAGGGAGGGAGGGAGGGGGAGGGGGGGGGGGGGGGGGGGGGGGGGGGGGGGGGGGGGAGGGAGAGAGAGAGAGAGGGAGGGAGGGAGGGAGGGAGAAGGCGAACCTGTTAGAAGAGCAGCAAGCGGTCAGCGGCGGTGGGAGACAGTGGTCATGGCCGCAGCAGCAGGAGGTGAGCGGCAGCGAGCATTCAGGGAGTTCAAAGAAAAACAATAGATCCGAAGAAAAACTCAAATCAAATCTACTTCAAAGAAAAAAAAAAGGAATGGTACCAATATCGGTGACAAAGTCACCAGCAGGGGATCGGAGTTCTGCACAATCGAGATCTCCTTACCGTAACAATCCTCCTGCAGATCGAGAATCCTGCATAATGAGGCAGAACGGAGAGCTCCCGTTGCTGCTTTAGGGCACAATGGGCGCCAAAAGGGAAGTTTAAAAGAAATTAAAAAAATACTGTATTGAATATAATTTTCATAATAACAAAATAAATTAGAACTTTTTTAAAAACTATGTTAGTAATTTTCGACTAAAGTGATTTACAATGAAATTTTATGAACAATGAAATAAAATCATCTAAGTGTTCAAATCTACCTTCTTTAATTTTAAAATTCTAAATAAATAGATATAACGTTATAAATTCTTCTAAGAGTAAGGTGCAATAAAATGAGAAAACCCCAAAAAGCAATTTTAATTGGTTGCTTCACGGTTTGCACATCATAAAAAAAACATCTTACATAATAAATCAACCAATATTTTACATTATGGCTATACACAATCAGAATAATAACTCTTCTGAATTCTACATAAATAGTTGAATTGATAAATTAGTTTAGAATGTATTTGAATATAATGAAATTAATGATAATACATTAACAAGTTGATGTGATATAAAAAATAATATTAATTTTAGTGAGTGTTTTAATAAAATATAAGTATTATAAATGTAAAATATAATTTTATTAATTAATAAAAATAATAGTATAAATTAAAATTTTATTTAAAAATTTGTTAAAAATAATATTTAACAAAATATTAAACTTTTTTATGAAAATATAAGTAACAAATAATATTGAACTAATTATTTTTAAAATAAATATATTATATTTAATAAATATATTATTTTATAAAAGAAATGTAAGAGAGAAAAAATAAAGAAAATAAATTTGGAAAAAGTTGTCACGTCAAAAAAATATTTTGAAAGAAAAATCAGTTTTGCGATAGATGTGTTCCATAAAAAATGTGAAATCAAGCATGACATCCTATGGTTGTGTTTGACAGGTGGAACTAATCGAGTTCTAATAAATACTTCGATTTGATAGATTAGTTTTAGATATGTTTGGATAGAGTAGAATTTAGTGATGAGTAGGGAGGTGATGTGATAGTAAAAAGTAGATGTGATGGATTAATTTTTGGTGAATTTTGAATTAAAAATTAGTATTATAAATAGAAAATATTATACTTTAATAAATAAAAAAATTGGTTAAATATATTATTTAAATATAAAAATCAATTTTTTAATAATTTATATTTAATGAATATTGAAATTTTTTAATGAAATAATAAGTAATAAATATTAATATATTAATTCTTTTTTATTCATATTTTACACATATCTTTGCTATTTGTCTCCAATCGATCTTCAAATATCTACGATTTGTGACTTCTCTCTACACTTTTTTGCACATATCATTTTACACCAATATCGGAATGAGGTGATTTTTGATTTGTTGGAAAGCTAGAGAGATTATCTTTAACTTTCATATTCACATAGATATGAATCAAATATATTCAAATATTAACTTCAAGTTCAGTGCATAAAATAATCCATTCTGGATTGAACTTTTCTCGCATTTTAAATATATAACTCAAATTATTCGATGTTTGTATCATCAAAATATAATTATATATAGCATAAAAACTTTGTTCCAATATTAGTTATGATATTTTTGTTCATGATTCTTAGAAAAAAAAATTATTTTAATAAAATTTGATTAATTTTCTGTCGTAGTTATGAATCCCTTGCGATACACTTATGAAAACATTAATTCTACCTTAAAATAAAAAAGGAGGATAGGATGAGTTTAAACTAATTTGAGTCTGTTAGTCTATTTTTTTTTCAAGTCCAAATTAATATAAAATAAACATCAAATTAGATCGTCGCTTCGTGATTGAACTAGTTAAGAGGACCCGCCTAATTTGTATTTAACACTAATACAAATTATTTGGATAGACATTCTAGGTAAATAGATTATGGTTTAAAAGTTCTTTCCTCCAATTGTTTCATTTTACTAATAGTTAATATTCATGTGACATCCAACAAATACATTCTAGATTGTCTTTGACTATTTTATTTTTGGTACATGGGTTTGACAATGGAAATCAATTGTGTCCAAAGGGTTGTTTCATGGTATATTACGTCAAATGTCCTCCAACTTTGGTCGTTTTCCCAGCGATACTCTTCAACTTTATTTTGTAACACGAATATCCTCCATCTTCTAATTCGTTTCATCTGATGCCCTCCTTACCTGCTATCGATCGTCTCCAGGTCACAGAGCTGACATGACACTGATATGATGTTTTCTCTCTACATAAACATGCTAATGATGTGGCAATATTAAAAAATAAAAAAAATGCCACGTAGGCTATCCTTCTGCGACCACTGGCGGTCGCCGGACGGGGACGACCCTCCTTCTCCGATGCGCTGGCAGACACACGCACTAGGGCGACCTTTTTCGCCGGAGTTTGTAGGGGGATCCTGGTGGCCCTTCCCATCGGAGCTTGCAGGGGGTCCCCCCCCCCCTTGCCTACGTGCGTTCGTGCGCCGACGACGCATGTAGGCCCTACGCGAGCTCTCGCCAAAGCTAGGGGCATTTTTTTTATTTTTTCAATTTTTATTTTTATTTTTTAATATTGTCACATCATTGTTATGATTATGTGGAGGAAAAAAAAGATGTCACGTCAATGCCACGTCATCTCCGCGACATCATTGTTATGATTATGTGGAGGGGAAAATTAGGCTAAGCTTTTTTGTGAAAGAGCGTATTGGTTATTTGGATTTCTATTTTCCCAAATAGCTAGTTGCATTAATATATGAAATCAAAAAATTAATTCGAATTATTGTATTTAATTTTGTTCAAAATCAATTAAAAATGATATCTCAATTCAACCATTCATTAAACTGCACTTCTACTTGCAAGACCGTTAGCTTCGAGTCATACAACTTGGCTACCTATGAATATGGTGGGTACAACAAACAAATGGATACACTCAATTTGATTGTACTCACCTACATCTTTTTGGATAAAAATATGGGTTATTTATATAAATCACTCATAAATTATCACGAGTTTCCATATCTAATTTCAAATTACGAACTTATTTTTTTATTCTTGAACTCTCATGACTTTTTCAATTTAATCTTTCCATCAACTTCTATCATATTTTTCGTTAATTTTTTTCTCATTTATGAAAAGTTAAAATTACCTTTTAACCTTTTAAAATACTATTTAATAATAAATTTAAAAAAGGTAGGGGGCGATGCCCTCTCCTCCTGTTCGGCATCGCCAAAGCAAAGGGGGAGGGCTCCGCCCCCAATCTTGTTGGGGGCGTCGTCGCTCCCCATGATGTTGTCACCGACACACAAGAGAGAGGGGAGGGGGGGCAGGAGGTCAACGTCGTCGTTTTGTGTGAGCTCGCCAGTGATGGGTGTCAGCCTCCTCGCCGATCCAGCAGGGGGCAACCTCCCCTTTCCCTGCGCATGATGATGTGGAGAAAGTGTCAGAGTGCGCAAGGGAAAGAGGGGGGAGGGGGCGTGGGGGGGGGGGGGGGGGGGGGGGGGGGTTCCCCTCCTTGAGGTTGAGGAGGAGGAGGAGGAGCGATGGAGTTCGTGCGCTCTCCTCCTGGATCTTTTACCGAAAACCAAGCACAAGTTACGATGCCTCATCTCCAGCTTCTGCCTCCTTGGGACCTTAGCCACCTTGGGATTCAACGGTGCGGTAAGGAAGGAGGGACAAGCGGTTGCCCCCTGCTGTGACCAGAACGTCCTCAGTCATAGCAAGGAGGCGACCTCCCCCCGGGCGGCAAGGGGGCAGGGCGACACCCCTCCCCCTCCCCCACCTCTTTCCCCATGCGCAAGGAGGTGGGGGGGGGGGGGGGGGGGGGGGGGGGGTCGCCCCCTACCGCGATAGGCGAGGGGGCCGACACCCACCTTTGCGAGTTCTCACAAGACAACGATGTCATCCCTATCTTTTTAAAATTATTTTTTGTCTTTATTATTATATATTATTTTAAAGGTTAAAGGGTAATTTTAATTTTTCACAAATGGGAAAAAATGAATTTAGCGGAAAAATGATAGAAGTTGACGGAAGGATTAAATTGAAAAAGTCGCGATAGTTTAGAAATCCAAAAAAATAAGTTCTTAGTTTGAAGTTAGATATAGAAAATTATGATAATTTGGAGGTGATTTATGAATTCATTGAGGTGCCATGAATTATTATAACCTATACCAAAATTTTAAAAAAATAAGAAAATTAAAATTTTAAAAAGTGCTGATAGAGTAGGGCTTGAGTTGTTAGGGATAATGGTAAGGTTTATTACGGTGTAATCTCTTTTGTTTATAATAAAACATTTTTCGAAGGCGACCTTTTGTTTCCTATGAATCTCTTTATTCACATTGATAAAATATGATTTTATTACGTCAATTTTTTCTATTTATCTTATTTTATGTATTCCATTTTATAATTTTGTTTATTCAATAATCTTCGGTGTTCTATTTTCAACAAGAATATATTTGCATTACTCGTGACAAAAAACCATAGGAATATTGTTGATTGTAAATAGAAAAATATTCTCCATAAATTAATTGGAAGAACAAAATAGTGGCATTTAATATAATAGTGAAAATACTACATTCCTTATGCATCCAATGTTTAATTTGTACGTTTTTTCTTAAAATATATTAATATGTAATTGTTTTATCAATCTAATAGTGAAGAATAATGCTTTGCATTTCTTATTGAATTAATCCGAGAAGTATATATTATTTCGACTATATATTATAAAATTAGTTTAATCATAAAATATTGATAATTTTTTTATTAACCTATTTTTTTAATTTTTAAAAAATGATGTGGATAATTCAACCCGTGACGCATTAACTATTGGGTCCAGTAGTACTAAATAAGTTCGTAGCAGTAGTCCTATTAATTAGTAAACACTAATCACTAAAAATTGAGGGGTCTGAAATCAGTAAAGTAGATGCCTCAACCAATTGTGCCTGGCAAAGCACAAACGATAATAGGAAGAGACGAAACCAATGCAGCTAAACAAGAGCTTCTAATGATATACATGTAACGACACCAGGTTTCAGAATCAAGATGGTTTAATTGAATATTTTTATATGGACAAAATACGGAAGTGATTATGAGTTTATATGTAACTATCATTTTCACATTACAAGAAAATATAACATTAAAGAATGAAAATATGGTTTGTTAATAATCAAAATTCGGTCGTTATTAGTGGACCAGCATTTTTTGTCGTCACCGGTCGTTATAGATGCCGCCGTCAAAAGTCAATAACGATGGCTTGTCGGTCGTTAAATGTCATCAACGATCGGAAAAAAATTCGATCATTAAATCCAAATAAGGACCATTTAGTTGGTCGTTAAATTCATTAATGACGAGAAATATCTTTGTCGTTGCTAATTTTCAGCGACTAGTAATCCCGTCGTTAAAAGTCATCAATGACTCGAAAAAATTTGGCCGTTAAATTCATATAAGGACCATTTAGTTGGTCGTCGAATACATTAATGACGAGAAATATCTTTATCGTTGATAATCTTCAGCGACTAATAATCCCATCATTTAAAAGTCATCCATGACCAGAAAAACTTTGGCCGTTAAATCCATACAAGGACCACCATTTAGTTGGTCGTCGAATATATTAATGACGAGAAATATCTTTGTCGTTGATAATCTTTAACAGCTAGTAATCCCGTCGTTAAAAGTATTCCCCAAGATGAATCTCCATATTCCAGAAGAGGTTGGCCATCTAACAAAATAGAGTAAACTAAATATAAGAAAAGATCAACGTAATAGCAAGATTGATCTACTAAACAGATTTTTTGCTACCACAACAAAAGCACAAATTCCACATTAAGTTGCAAAAATGCATTGAATGCTAAAAATATGGTGCCCTGACACAGGGAGGAGGGAGGACACCTCTGCCGCCATCGGTGGAGGAGAAGGGGGATCGAGGCGTGTGACAGCTAGTGGGGGGGGGGGGGGGGGGGAGGGTTGTCGGGGGAGCTGTCCGACGGCAGCGGGAGACCAGGCGGGCACGCGCGTGAGGGGGGAGCGCGACGGGCCGGGGGTTGTGGAGGGCGTTGTCCATCGGCGGCGGGGAGGGGGGACCAGGATGTTGACGGGCAGGGAAGGAGAAGGGGGACCGGGGCGGGGGGGGGGGGGGGGGGGGGGACGACAGACACGCTCGCACGTGAGGGGAGGGGGGTGTTGTCCGGTTGTAGCGCCTGACGAGCGCGAGCGGCGGGAGGTTGGGCTTGCACGGTTGTCCGACTAGCGGGGGGGGGGGGGGGGTTGTGGGGGACGTTGTCGAGCAGCGATAGGGAGCGAGGATTAGAGGATGCTGACGGCAGGCGCATGGGGAGGACAAACAAGTGCGGCTAGTGGGGGGTTGTGGTGGGGGTCTCGCGCGGCGTTGTCGGTCGACGAGGAGGGGGGACGAGAGGAGAAAGGGGTTGACAGATTGGAGAAGGGGATGCCTACGGATGAACTCACTAGCAGCCAATAATGCAAAGACGGATTGTGAGGAGGTGGAGGAAGAAACTTAGGGTTTTTCTATTCAATTTTATAATTAAATACATAAACTAATTTGTGCTTTAAAATTGATGTTACCTAAGTGATCTTAATTTATGTTACCTAATTGATGTTACCTAATTAAATACCTAAGAAATGTGTAATTCCCGCCAAATAAAATATTAATCGTACACTTACGTGATCTTAATTTATAAATAATTAATGGCGACAAAATTAAATGGTCATTAATAATCAACTTTTAACGATCATAATTTATTTTTTTATATGAGCAATTTTCTCTTTCGTTAATAATGTGTTTAATAATGTCCATATTTTTTTTATCACTAGTGGCTATTTTTAATGACTATTTTTTTGTCTCGACGTTAATAATTGGTCGTTAAAGATCTCTTTTCGTGTAGTGTCATCTATTAAGACGCATTTTAAATTCGTGCGGGTCAACATGCTCAAAATGAATAATATCTTGATTGGGTCAGGGTGTTACAAAATTGTATCAGAGCCGACCTCAGTCATATGGAAAACATGGGTCATGAGCCAACACGAGGACGTTGAACCCTCTAATGAGGAAAGATTATAACGACATGAGGTTTAAGAACTAAAATGATTTGATTAATTCAACATGGACAAAACAGAGGACTTATATGTAGCTATCTCTTTTATTCATCAATACGCATTTTAAATTCATACGGACCAACAAATCTAAAGCGAATGGAGGTGTTACTGTATCCCTCGCAAATTAATTCCTTTGAGTCGGATTGAGGAGAAACCCCGGCACACGAAAGCTAGAACTTGATATGAACATATATTGGAATATATTTGAGAGTAAATTACACGATTAGTCTCTCAACTTTGCCAAACTTTGAGTCGTTTTCAAATTGGTTCTCCAATTTCAATTTATAGTCAGAACTTTCCTCATTTTTAATTTTTTTACACGATTAGTCCTCTTGACCCGTGATAGTGGATTTCTCTATTACCTTGCACACGTGACCGATATGTAAATGATTTTTTTTTCATCCATATCATTAAAAAATAATAACATAATAAAAATATATAATAAACTAATATTAAAAATAAAAAATGAGAAAAGAAGGGGGCTTGTCCCCTTCGCCGGGCGAAGCGAAGAAGGGGGCCGGCGCCCCCTTTCCCCCTTTGCCGGCGCCCCCCTGTTTTTCCGCTGCTGCCTTCGGCCCTAACCAAGCCTCGCACCCTCTTCCCAGCCGCAGCATCGCCCTGTCGCCTACACCCCGGCGCTGTCTGCTGAAGGATACAACTCCGGCGATGGCGACGACGAGGCGGCCGCTGTTGAGGAGGACGTGGCTAATCTGTTGGAGTCATTCTCCCGCGACCAGCTTATCTCCCTACTCCGGTTGGTCGCGGCCACCGACCACGCCATCAGCGCCGAAATCTCGCACGTCACAGACCTCGAACCTGCTCATCGCAAGCTCTTCGTTCACGGACTCGGCTGGGAGACTACCGCCGATGGCCTGCGCGCTGCCTTCGAACAGTACGGCGAGATCGACGACTGTCGGGTTGTCTTTGACAAGGGTTCCCGCCAGTCCAAGGGTTACGGCTTCATTCTGTTCCGCGATCGAAGTAGCACTCGCCGGGACCTCCGCGAGCCTCAGAAGCTCATCGACAACCGCATGACTTCCTGCCAGCTTACCTGTAGTGGTCCCTCGTCTGGCGCGTCTCGTTCCGGCTATCGCGCGGCGAGGAAGACGCGAGGGGGGCCGGCGCCCCCCTTTCCCCCTTCGCCGGCCACGACGGAGAAAGGGGGGCGCCGGAGCCGGCGAGCGTCCCCCTTCTTTGTTTTCATTTTTTATTTTTTATTTTTAATATTAGTTTAAGCGGGAAACCCACTATTCATTGGAATGTGATTTTGTAAAAAATTATTTGTACGAGAGTATATGCCATAAGCAGCATATAGTAAGGAGGGGTTATTCTTTTGTGTGTCTCTTTAAATATGGGACTGATATAGAATTATGAGTATGGCTTGCACTGGAAAAAACGTTGTCGATGTATCGCGTCAAATTCCTTGAAAATATACTTTTCTCGATGAATAAGCACCGTTCGAAAAATATTCGTCCCAAATCGACCCGTCCGAAGCTTCAATTTTGTATGGTTTAATTACTGTGCATGCCAAAAATATGATAAGTTATTTTCCAAAAAAGTAAGTTGAATCACTGGATTGGTGTGGTATGCTTTCTGAAAACTCAGAATAATCCGCTATCTGGAATCAGGTCCTAATCGCATTTGACTCTCCCCTATCGTCCACCATTTAATTAAGCATGAATATTTTTTCTTCTTAATTCACGCAGTCAAGATATGTAGTTTATAATAACATAAAATTGTGTGTCTCAGTTTCACCTTGTCCTCTTTACTTTGTTGATTCCTCATTGTATATAAAAACAATTGTTAGGCGGTGGCAAAGCTTTTGAGCTAATTGTCAAGATGTTGGTTCAGAATTTTTCGAGCCTACATGAACAAATACTAAAATATATCATCCTAAATAAAATTTACATATGTCTAACTAAAACAATCAATATTTCGTTGCCCTCTAATCTTAAATATCTTTTCCATGCATGAATTAGGTAGCCTTCGTATTAGTATTCCAGGGACCATTTTGCTTTGTGACTTTGTGTCCTTTTTTTCCCTATTACCAACTAAGAAAAGGCTTCATGAGAAAGGGGACTTCTTCTTCTGTTTGCTTCATTCCTAAGCTTGGAATCGCAACTTGACGTATTGCACCAAATATATGGTGGTAAGAGGTTCTCCACATCTACGTTTCCACCCCCCACTTTTGTTTTAATTTTTTTGAGTCCAATATGTCAAAGGGTTTCCTCTTAAGTCAGAGCTTAAAGTAAAACAAAACCATTGTTTAATCTTGTCCTTAATCATTTCTAGAATGTCATCATTATGCATTAATATTAAACCGAATTCCACATAGAAAAAAAGGTTGAAAGAGCATATATATGTACTATAGTAGGTACCTGTACTAGCTATATCATGCTAATTAATAAGTTTTGTCGAGATTAACTCAGATTTGGCCCATGGATCATCGAAGAATCCCTTGGTTGACATCTCAAGATTAGCATCTACCGATATACCTATCCCTTTAGTGGAAACAACATAGATTAACTATACAAAAGTTCCATAAATTCTATTTTAACTTCAACTTGAATATAGTACCTGTGAGTCAAAGTTGAACTTTACTATTTTATAATAATTAAAAGTCCTCCTGATTTCTATAACTATTGTAAGATCAGAACCTCACGATCTCTTATAAATTTTTTATTCTTAAACCTCTTACAAATTTTGTCAAAATCCCGAACTTAACACCTTGTCCATGAGTACTCATTGTGTATATATATAAAACCCAACCGTGTTCATTGAACCAGAAGTCACATAGCCATCATGAAAGAGTGTGGGGAGGGTTCCAAGTTGTGCAGATGTAGCTCAAACAAAGAATCCACCTACGTGCATATATAAGGAACCCTGACGAAGTATTTACATGTCATGGTGACAAAATGAGATCTAGAGACCGCAAGTAGTGTCCTGAGTTTGTTGGTGATATCAAGCTCGGCCTAGCTAATTCATCTTCCTCGCATGATAGTCGAGAGGAATGTTGACTGGTTCGAAACCATTTGCGGAACTGGGAGATCGAGAGCAATTGCTGGACACCCTCCTTAATTTGTTCTGCATGATTTCGGACCAGGCTTCATTCCCCTCAACTCTTCGGGTTTGCTCCGATCAGAATTAACCTTTTCGATCCGGCGACGGTCGGCCGGAGATTATTGCTAATTGCTTCCTGACCCTCCCTCCGATCTGCTGTACATTCAAACCAAGTGAGCTCTATATGTTAATTAATTTTCATATTCTTTCTCAAGCTCCTAGCTAGCTAGTGTGTGTCTATATATATCAAGAACTGCAAAGTAGAATATATATGGAAATGGCATCCTGAAGCATTCGTCTATACAGCAATTCTCATAGCCATGAGAATACATATCACATATTAGACTTCTCGATCGCTAGATCCACTACACGTTCAGTATTAATGCAAAAGCTTTCTTTGTTTCGGTGAGAAAGAGAGAGAGAGAGAGAGAGAGAGAGAGAGAGAGAGAGAGAGAGAGAGAGAGAGAGAGAGAGAGAGAGAATAATCAACAAATTAAACTCCAGTTCTATAAGCTGTAGATATTTCTTGGACCTTTTTTTTAATTGCTACAATGATCATGGAAATTCTTCGATCAAGAAGAAGAAGAATGAGAGCTGAAGAAAGGATTTGCGTTGGGCCTACATGGAGGAGTGAGAAAGAATACACATTTGGGTGAAGTTGAAGCTTTCACTTTATCTTGCACCTCACATGCATGCATGCTGCAAGTTGAAACAATATATTCTCACACAGCGAGAGAACCTTCACTTCAAAGTACAATTGCATCAATCCACCGTGTTATTATTGCACTACTACGTACTAGTGATGCTTGCGTTATTTCTCTTCCTTTTTAATATGTGGCTCCGATCAGCTCGACAAAAGCATATATGCATGTTTCTTGTCCGTCCGGTAACGTCGGTCCATTTCGCAATTTAGTGAATTCCCTGTATAATTAATTGCTTAAGATATGGTCTAATTAAGCATATAAAGAAGATATGGTCTAATTAAGTTGCATGAACATAATTATATTTTGGGATTCCTGTTATTGGAAAAGTATACGAATTTTGTAATTATGCAACAAAAGTTGCCTGAATTCCGAAATGGCGGACTATTGATGACTTAGCAAGAACAATATTGATTACATTCTCAATCAAAATTTGATAGATAAAAATTAAGAACAAGGAGAAGAAACCATAGAAAAATAAGGCAAAATGTTTTCACGCACATGTGCTCTTCGAGATTAATTTCCATGGATTTTTAGGTGTTGAGATATAATATAAATTAGACATAATGATTGATCAATATATTATGGTGTAATCAATATTTTTGGGTGTAATGCATATGATACAAAGTACCATGGACATGCCATATTTTTGGGGATCCCGTCTTTGCTTCTAAACAAATACCCCAGATTCACTTCATCAGTCGTCAATATAAATCGTAAGGTCATGCTTTATATATGCTGATCGAGCGCTCAATTTGAGTACTCCTAGATTTTTTTCCCGTGATTTTTATTTATCTTTTTTTCCTTTTGTACCAAGTAGAAGATATTTAATATAAGCATTACATGTAGCTTACAAAAAGTCTATAATATCATATGTTTTGAATCTCTTGATGACTCATGCAGAGTCATGTTATATTATGATTGAGTTAGAAGTTGGAAGGCCATTCTTCACTTACACTTTTTGGATTTTGTCTGGGTTTCTAATTTCATATTAATTTCATTTATCTTATAATAATATCAATTAACAAAATAAAAATATTGATAAGTTTAACAAATAGTATCATGCCAAATTCCCATTGAAAAATAATTAATCAATCATCAATAATTTCACTACATGTATAAGTTAATTAAATTTATACTAGTAACTTTGATTCAAACATTAATTTTTAATACTATGGTGACATTATATGCTACAACCAAAATTGCTTTCACATAAGAAAATATAATATAGTAATTTTACTAAGAAAATATAACACATTACTTTCACAAGGCAAATCATTTTAAGGAAGAGTGAAAAATGTTGAAGCGTGATAAATCAAATGAAGAGTTTGAAAACAATGATAAAAAGAAGAATAACAAGAATAGAAGCAACATTATAGTGGCCACATCTCATGAAGTATATCTACTAATGAAGATTGTATCGATGTTATTAGTCAAGGTTTAATTTGAATTTTTGTTACAACAATTTTATTTTAAGTTACTTCTCACAAAAATGTTACAAGTTGATATATTGGATTAGTAGGGATAAAAAATAAGTTTGAGCTCCAAGTTGCTTTAGAGATGTTTAGTTAAGAATTAATACATGATCCACGATTATGTTGAAAGATGTGAACCAAGTACATGATATTTGTTTAAACTTGATCTCAATTGAAATGATTTCAAAAGGGGCTATGGAAACTCAAGAGAGATTTAAGAGAACATAAAATTTAAACTAGGGGACAATATTACACTAGCGAGTTAAATATGACTAAAAAATGTCTTCTTTAGAGTTTGTGGCATAACCGACTTGGTCATATAAGCCAGAAAGAACCTTAGATAGTAGCTAAACAAGATTTGCTTTTAGGTAAGCACTTCTCTTGATATATTCGATTCATTTCTTAGCTGATAAGCATATTAGATATTCAACAAAACTTTTTATCTAGAAGTTCATATATATATAATATATATATATATATATATATATATGTATATATATGGTTTTGTATACTAATATTTGCTATGTTGGAAACTGGTTTAGAGACATAAATTTCATTATTTTGATGATGATACAAATATCAAAAGCATATACGTGCTTTGATGATGCAAATCTTATATAGGATATGCGTGAGAAAAATAATATATTGATATTTAGCATGTTAATAGGTTAATATCATATAATATTATGATCGAATCATAAATTTAGAAAATGTATATAATTCAATTATCTCTCTGTAGAATCAAGACTTGCCTAATATGATCATTGTGCAAAAAATTATGATTAAATAGTGTTGTGCAAATAGTTACAAGTAAATTAGATTATTGCATGACTATTAAATTAGTTAACTATAGGGTCAGTACCAAGACATACGAAGTTTTAACAATCCAAAGTGATTGAATGACCACCCAAAATGATGAAATAAGAGTTTTAGATCGGATTATGTGCGAGGGTCATAGTGGACAACAAAAAAAAAAAGAGAAAGGATGACCAATTGAGAAAATCAATTGTTTGGTTAAGAATGTATGAATAAGTTAAAATAAATTTGGTCAATGTGCATGGATCAGAATGGATGACAACCAATGATCGAATGATGAAATTGTGACAAAGATACCCCAATTGCTAGTTTTGATCATTAGATTGATTGACTAGTATGGTAGAATCGTTAGCTAATTATGGAGTGAAAAATACACATTTGAACCCAAATGGTTAGAAATGAGTGGCAACAACTAGTTTGAAAGGTGGAAAGTATAAAAAAAGACCCAAAGAGTATAGAAGAGATTAAGACTTCAAGGAAAAACGTCCTCCACCAAGGAAAACTCATATTCGAGTAGAAACCTACAAACTATACTTTTCTTCATTGCCATTCTTATGTATGAGCCTTCTTGCAAAAGAGTGAGATAGTATGAGTTTTATTTTATAAGAATTGTGCGAGCCCTTTAGTGATAAGAGATGTTTTATCTCATGGGCGAAAAACATAATATGGTGTAAGGGTCTTCCCTTCCCTATTCGAAATGATAGTGGATTATGAATGTCACACGACATAAAAAGACTTATCAGTTGCTTAAAACAATCGACTCAAACCTCGTCAACCATTGGTTACACATTATGTTTTCTTCTCTTTACCTTTTGTCTTATCTTGTAATTGTTTATCTAACTATTTTTACTTTTTTCAAATTTGATTTTACCTTCATGATTGTGCTTTAATTTTGAATATACTATCCCCAATGTGTTGTGGGGGCACATTTTATTTCATTACATTTATTTGTTACCATTCTAAAATATTTGGGCATTTCTTATAGTGCACAAAAATTGGTTGTACACAAAGTTTAAAGAGAGAAATGGTAGAATTCTCATGTGTGTTCAAGCTATGATTGATAGAATAATAAGGTTGAAATATAACTTTCAAATATTTCTTAGCAAAATGACATTTAAGATTGAAAGAATTGAACAATAAAAGAAAATATTATACGTGTGCTTCTACAAACGAAATGATCAAAGGAGTCTTGTGATGAATCATTAATTATTATATTTAAATTGTTCAATCATTTATATTCAATAACTTTAAATAATGATGTACGTTTGAAAGTTTGGAGTATTCAGTTGATTAGTTTTTCTTCATGCCCCTAAAGATGAGAGACCAAATGTAATAGCAAAAGGAAAGAACATATTTTCTTCAAATATGGAGGTGAAAAACTTAATAACTAATTATAAAATTATGTTTATTCAAAAATAAAAAGGCAATCATTTTAAAAAATTATCTAGTGAAGATAAGTTCAATTGATGCACTAATAGAAGATAATATTACTAAAAAAAATTATTAGAAATGACATTAGATATTATTGTTTACATTTATTTTTAATTAGTCAAGAAAAATATTATTACCCATTTATTGAGGATAATACACCAAAGTCATAGCATTAGTTAAGAAGATTCAATATAGAAATTCAATATCAAAATGTACTCTTTGTGGAGTATGTATTTGTAAATGGGAATAACTAGTGCTTAACCACAAAGTTCTATCATATGAACAAAATATGAATGAATCAATCAAAGGCTATAAGGTGAAATGCAATCGTTGCGTAAGAGCAAGAATTATGAATCATTACAACTTCATAAAGGTAAAAGTACACTCAATATCAAATAATGTTTGAATTGAAGGATGAAAAAAATGCATGCCTAAGATACATGACACAATTAGTCTTAAAGGGGTTGAAGAGAAAATGGTGAATTTTGATAAGATATTCTTGTTAGCTGTTAAAATGTCTACTATTTTTTTTAGTCATTTTAACAACTGTTAAAATGTCATCGATTTGGATGATTCTTAAATTAGGTGCCATTAAGAACTTGAAGTTGAACAATTTGACATATCAATTTTTTTCCATGGTGATTTGAAAGAGGAAATTTACAAGGAATGACAAATAATTCCGAGTTAATGGATTGAAATATTTGGTACACAAATTGCATAAAAGCTTATATATATGAGCTCAACTAGGAATTTCATTAATAGTATAGGACTTATGAGACATTTTATGACAAAATAATCAAACTGATCATCATATCTTTGTAAAATATTTTCATATGATGATTTATTATTATGCTCTTATATGTTGATGAGATGCTTATTGTAATCCATTATATATATATATATATATAACAAATTAAAACAAAATTTGAGTCAATACTTTTTCATGAAATATCTTGATGCAACAAAAGATATGCTTTATGTGAAAATAATCTAACAAATTATGAATATCAAAAAAAAAAGTGTGTTGAAAACGTTGTGAAGAAATTCAATGTGAGAAATGCAAAAGAGTTTCATCAACTTGTAAGAAACTTCAAATTAAGTATTAAATAATTTTCAAAGAGCAAAGGCAATAAATGAAAGAAAATGAATGTACTATATGCATTTATAGTTGGTAGCCTCGTATATGCAATGATTTGCAGAAGGTCAAACATAATATATATGCAATTGGTGTAATAAGTCAATTCTTATCAAATCTTGATAAGAACATTCAAATAAAAGTTATGTTATGATGAAATTAATCACTATTATAGGATTTTACTAAGTTGACATTGCAAATGATGTCGACCAACAAAAAAGTACTCTTGAGTACTTTACTACATTTGCTTGAGAAACATTGTCATTAGAAACAAAGTTATCAAAGTGTGTTATTGTATCAAAAACTAAAGCATAATACATCACTCATATTAAAGCATGCAAGAAATTTCTATGATAAAACAATTTCTAAAGATTTGGACATGAAGCAATGAAAGTTTATTAGTCATCACGATAATTAGGGTGTTATAGTAAGTAGTGTCAAAGACACTGATGTTCACTTTCACTAATTCAAGATGAGATTAGAAAGAAGAAACGATATATTCAAAATATAAGTACCGTTAATATTTTCAATATAATGACTAAGCATTTGTCTAGAGAGAAGATAGAACTTTCTCAACATTATCTGATATTCTAGTGATATTGTTTCACTTATTTCTTTATTTTGGAGATAAATATTTTGTAACATCTAAGACTTTTGAGAATTTTTTTCTCGTATTTCTTTCGTTGTGGAAAATTTTATGCTCATTCCGTGGTTTTTTCCTCTCGTGTTAAGAAAATTTTCATATATTTTTTAAAGTTTTTATCTATTTAAATCATTGTCAATGTTTATTTAAATAGATGGATAAAGAAAAAAGAGAATAATTTTATAAATATTTGTCCAAACTTTTATCCGACCATGTTATTGAAGAGAGCATCTCATTTTACGACCCTCATGGAGTTTCTTCCTCTCTGAATAGATTAGGTTGATTGAGTAATTTAAGTCACCCAAGCATACCATACAATAGGAGTAGCAAAAAATTTCACATTCTGATGATATCCGTGAGGAATCCCCATTCAGCCTTATTGGCAAAAAGTTTCCTCGTAGGCGAGGATGGGAGAAAACATGAATCCGAAATTAATTTTTGGATCAAGACATTCCTTGAATATATTTATCGTCAATATATTATTATTATTATTATTATTATTATTATTATTATTTTGGGTGTACTTGACAATTAGAACCAACCAAGATCTAATTCTAATTGATTTCGTAAAGTGATGTGATATTTGACAAAATCGAAATTTCACTCTTCAGTTGCATCTTTGTGGTGGAATCGGAGCACTATAATGCTTTTAAATTTATTTTTAAATTTTTTATTGATGTGATAGGTCCTTTTTTTAATTAGTTTTTTCTTTTTTTCTTTCCTTATTTACTCTTTCTTACATTTTTCTCACAAAATAATTTATTTATTAAATATGATATATTTATTATAAAATAATTAATTGAATATTATTTATTACTTTTCATTCATAATTTTTTTATATTTTGTTAAATATAATTTATTAAAAATACAATTTCTTGTATTTAAATAGTCTATTTTTTAAAACAAAAAAAAACTAATAAACAATTTTAACTTATACTATTATTCTTATTAATTAATAAACTATTTTTAATATTTATATTTTATTCAAACATCTACTAAAATTAATCTTTTAAATAATTTTTTTATCACATTTACTTTTAATTCTCCATTATTACATTTCACTCCATTATTACTTTTAATAGAATTATTCATGTAGAACTACAATTCTATTATCCAAACATTACCCTTAAAATTATTTTAAGTCGTTAAATTTATAACTAAAATCTTAACTACAATGACCCTAAATTCGACACACCAGCCACCACTTCCTGCCACGTGGCACATCGCTATGCAGTCTACTCAGCGTTTCACTCCCGCTCCAAACGCAGCGGCGCCGGTGTCATTTTGCCTAACTACCTATTTCAAGGATCGCCTTGATCCTGAAATTAATTTAGAATGTGCTTAAAAATTCATATCAACAAATGCTTGGACCATTTAAAATGTGCTTAAAAATTCATGTAAATGTGTTTGGAGCTATCTGTCAGTGACCACAAATGCTAAACAGCATAATTTTGCTCAAGCAACAGTGCTATTGATGCTATTAAAAGCAATTATCTCCAATGTCTAAAAAAATGCATACCAACATGCTCGGAACAATCAGACTAAACTAAACTTCAAGCTGAATACACAAAGATCAGGTTTCATACAAAAAGAAAATACAGGCCCTGTTGCTGTAAATGCTTACATTGGGAATTGCATACATATAGTGTACTTCCTCAGAAAACAAGAGCATCTGTGCAATGTTAATCTCAAGTTTTGATGGTATGTTGCCGATAAAATATGTTGAAATTGGCGTACAATACACAGAGTTCATAATTTATATGCATATATGTAATTCTACTGCGTATCTAGTTCTGCCAAACAATTCTGCAGTCAATAAATACATATTCAAAACTTAAAATAAGGTGTGTGCACGCATGTGTGCGCAAATATTTGTGCGTTTCATATACACAAAATGCAGTGGATGATCTTGCCTTTCAAATTCATTAAATGAAATAAAAAACTTTACATCAGAGAAAACATCCAAACAGAAAAAGGGACGATTCGTACTTCACAAGGAAAAGACGAAACAAGATAACCGATAGATAAAACAACCAACCTTCTTAACGGGAACCAAAGTCTATGGTTCTACGTTTTCTTATGTGCAATGAAAATTGTTGTATCATAACTGTTAGTACTTATAAATTTATATCTTCTTTGTTGAAGAAAATCGATCAAATCATTAGCAGCACAGCGTTGGCTTTTCTCTCTCTTCATAGCAAAGCCAAAACAAATCTGCAAGAAATTGGTAGATATTATCAGTGAATTGTAATGCATAATACGATAAACATTCATGTGAGATAGCCAAACTTACCAGTTGTATTATATTAGGAACATGTGCAAAATTGAATCATATCAAAAATTTTGTTAGACCTTCTCCACATTTCATAAGAAGTTAGTCTCTGCTCATAAATATTCTTCGACATCAGGATCTGACGCGACGTAAGGGAATCGGATCAAACCATTCTATTATATGCATCCACGAGACAATCAATTAGTTGACCATGTCGAAAACTTGATAAATTGAAAGAAAAATGTTAGGCACAAAACAGGCATGAGAAGAAATAATAAGAGTTTAATGGGCTGTATGACGTAATTGCATTGATCCACAAGGATTGCAATTATTGATAACCAAGAAGCCTTGACATATAATTATCAAACACAAAAAACATAAATGCAATAATTTATCCAAGGGTTAAATCCAAAAAATGATCTTTCTTCAGTCAACTAAACCCCGAAGGATGGAAATCAAATTGGCAGTGGACTAAAGTGCCTTGTGAGCATTGGCCTTCCCAAATTAGTTGGTTGGTAACAACAAAACAAAAAGAGGACTTCTGATGACATTTCCAAGCATCAAAAGTAAATGGAGCCATCTATTACATTTTTTTTTCTTTCCTTATCAATGAAGAATGCAAGATGCAGATATCGTACTAGGATTCTATAATGCTATTACTCACTTTTTCTTACTCGGAAGGCAACTAGTACTTGGAGGCAAGAGTTCTTCAACGCCAACTTTCATGTTAGGGGTGGACAGACCCTTCTTTAAACTGCCCTGGGTTACCCCAACCTCCACAATGAAAGCACCACAAACTGGGCGATGATCAGAAAATTTGGACTCTCCTCTGATGTAAGATAACTGCACAATTCCATCACCATGCCACAGTATACGGTCGCACCTGATGTGAAGAATTATCAAGTTATATGATATTAGCTAAGGCGTAGTCTTAAAAAATGACCTTGAAAGCTATCCTATTGCTAATTACTCTATAAGCTAAATCAGGAAACAAAGTAACCACTATAAGTAGCAACATTCTTGAATATTCCTTAACTACATAACAATGTGACTTGAAATAAAACTTTCAACTGCACAGAAGTTTAGGGCATTGTTCAGCATATCCATAATTCCTGACTACCAACAAACAACAACAACAACAACAACAACAAAGCCTTATCCCACTAGGTGGGGTCGGCTACATGGATCATACGACGCCATTCCGCTCTATTAGTAACCAAACCTTTCGGTATATTATTCACCAATAGATCTTGCTCTATTAGTTCGCCAAGTGTCCGCCTTGGCCTCCCTCTCCCTCTTTTAATCGGACTCCAGATTATTTGATCTACTCTTCTTACTGGCGCATCTAATGGTCTTCTCTGAACATGACCAAACCATCTCAAACGATTCTCTACCATTTTCTCACTAATAGGAGCCACTCCGACTCGTTCACGTATATGATCATTCCTAATCTTATCTAATCTTGTATGACCACACATCCATCTCAACATCCTCATTTCGGCTACCCCCACTTTACGTTCATGTTGTCCCTTCATAGCCCAACATTCACTACCATATAACACTGCTGGCCTTATAGCAGTACGATAGAATTTTCCTTTAACTTTATTGGGTACTTTTCTATCACAAAGAACTCCAGTGGCTTTCCTCCACTTACACCAACCAGCTTGAATTCTATGATTAACATCGTCATCAATCTCACCATCTTGTCTTACAATTGATCCTGAATATTTAAACTTTGTCACTTGAGGAATTATATCCTCCCCTAGCCTAACTTTCAAATCGTCTCTAAGTTGTTTATTTGTGAAATTGCTATGCATATATTCTGTTTTATTCCTACTTAAACGAAAACCCTTTGACTCCAACGTATTTCTCCATATTTCCAATTTTGTATTAATCTCTTCTCTTGAATTCGCTAAAAGTACTATATCATCCGCAAATAGCATGCACTTAGGTACCTCCTCTGTGATACTCTCGGTTATAGCATCGATAACTAAGTTAAATAGATACGGGTTTAAAGCTGATCCTTGATGTAGGCCAATTCCTATAGGAAATTCATTTGTCTCACCTCCGGGTGTCCTAACCCTAGTCAATGCCCCATCGTACATATCTTGTATTACCTTAATGTAGGCAACATTCACCCTCTTCTTTTGCAAGGCTTTCCAAAGTATATCCCTTGGTACCCGATCATACGCCTTCTCTAAGTCAATGAAAGCCATATGTAAGTCTCTTCTCCTACTTCGATACTTCTCCATCATCCCCCTTAGTAAATAAATCGCCTCTGTAGTGGATCTTCCTGGCATGAACCCAAATTGTCTCTCAGAAATACTAATCTCCATTCTCAATCTATGCTCAATCACTTTTTCCCATAATTTCATAGTGTGACTCATAAGTTTAATCCCTCTATAATTTGCACAATTCTGAATATCCCCTTTATTTTTGTAAATAGGAACTAATGTACTTAATCTCCAATCATCAGGCATCTTTTTCGACCGTAAAATCTCATTAAATAGTTTACATAACCACAACACACCTTTTTCTCCTAAACATTTCCAAACTTCAATCGGTATACCATCCGGTCCAACGGCTTTACCATTCTCCATTTTCTTAAGAGCTTCGCTAACCTCCGAGACTCTAATTCTACGATAAAATGACCTATTAAGCTCACATTCGCTAACTGTCAAGTCCTCCAAATCACAACGGGAACCTTCACATCCATCATTAAATAGCTTATAGAAATACTCTTCCCATCTGTTCTTAATATCTCCTTCAGTAACTAAAACATTGCCAACTTCATTTTTTATGCATCTTACTTGATCCAAATCTCTCGACTCCTTCTCTTTATTCCTTGCAATCTTATAAATCCTTTGTTCACCAGCCTTTGTCCCTAACTCCTTATAAAACCCCTCATATGCTTTAGCACGAGCATCACTAACTGCCTTCTTAGCCTCCCTTTTCGCCAAACGATACTTTTTCCAATTGTCAGAACTATTGTCCAAGTGTATCGCCTTGAAACAATTCTTCTTATTACGCACCTTTTCTTGGACCTCCTCATTCCACCACCAAGTCTCCTTATCTCGTGGTCCAAAACCTTTTGATTCTCCTAAAATGGCTTTAGCAACCATTTCAACCTTTTTTGCCACATTCTTCCACATGATACTAGCATCTCCTTCTAACTCCCACACACTTTCCTCTAATAACTTACTTCTAAAAGTCTCTCGCTTCTCCCCCTTTAACTGCCACCATTTGATCTTTCGATCAAAAACTGTTCGTGATTTTGGTTTTATACATTTCATTTGCATATCAAGAACTAACAATCTATGTTGTGTAGTCACCCCATGCCTAGGAATTACTTTGCAATTAGTACAGCGTCTTTTATCAGTATTTCTTGTCAAGAAAAAATCGATTTGAGACCTATGAGTTCCACTTTTGTATGTGATTAAATGTTCCTCTCTCTTCCTAAAATAAGTGTTGATAATCTTAAGGTCGTATGCTAAAGAAAAATCAATAATAGTTTGTCCTTCCTCATTCAACTCCCCAAAACCAAAACCACCATGAACCATTGCATGTGGTCCTGCTTCTTTACCAACATGTCCATTAAGGTCTCCCCCAATATAAACTTTCTCGGTTGTTGGTATACTTTCAATCAAACCCTCCATATCTGCCCAAAACTTCTCCTTGAGATGTGATTCTGCTCCTACTTGGGGTGCATATGCACTAATAATGTTCATAGTCTCCTTTCCAACAATTACTTTCACGGATATGATTCGATCCTCAATCCTTTTAACTTCCACAACATTCTTCCTCCATTCTGCATCCGCGATAATACCAACACCATTCCTTCCATTTACCTTACCCGTGTACCAAAGTTTGGAACCATTTAACCTAATCTCTTTACTTCCCTTTCCTACCCATCTAGTTTCTTGCAAGCATAAGATACTAATCTTACGCTGGTCCATTACTTGTGCCATCTCGAGGCGCTTCCCATTCAACGTCCCAATGTTCCAAGAACCTAATCTGACCTTAGTCTCATGAACTAGCTTCTTTAACCGCCTCCGTCCATTAGAGTGCGGTAGCCCTTGCTCATTTAACACTGCATTCAGGCGAGGATGCAGCGGCTCTTGCTCTCTTATCACTGTACCCGAGCTGTACAGCGCGTTACTTACGGGTAACGACCTAGCATTAACACAATATATTCGTTGATCCATGTGACATGATTTTATGCTGGCTGTCGGGGCCTAACACAACCCTCCTCCTTTATCCGAGCTTGGGACCGGCTATAAAATATAGGCGGAGTTCCTGACTACCAACAAACATCAAAATAAAAGTGAATAATTATATAGTTCTATATCAGTAAAGCACAAAGCTATGTTCCCTCTTGTTCTTTCTTGTTTTAAGAAAAATAGTGATTTCGTGCAAAGAAAAGTTTGAAGAATGCCACTATACAAAGCAACAAAATACATTTATCCCAGTAGCTTCCATACCATGCAGGAGTTCTTCTTTTCTTTTTTGATGTTACAGTCTCTCCAGCATAGGAATCTGAGTTATAGGAGTACTTGTAGGTCGGAGCAAAGTAGATTTTTCCCTCGTTCCATCCCTTGAACACACGACCGGCTTCCCTTTCAATTTTGAGCTACCAAATGCAAATGGATTAAAAAAATCACTCACTTATGAGCCTTTTAACTTGTTCTGAGTATATTCATGTAAAATAATACCCTTTTTCCAAGTAAAAATTAAGAAGTATGAGTTCACGAGGTTTTTAGAGGAATCTTGGAGTCATGAAATTTTTTATAAGAATCAGAAATAAAATATTTTTTAACTCTGATATGTTGATGCAGTAGAAGGCTTAAACCTACATATTTCATACTGAAATGATTAATAAGGGAAAACAACCAGGCGAAGTTGTTCCTATGATCTACACTTGCAATCACAATCCAAATTATCATGACATACAAGACAAGTAAAATACTATTACCTGATCATTCTCGAAAAGAGCATCCCAGTTATTTTCCTCAAGAAGCTTCTTTGTCTCTGAGTAGCTCAAGGCGATTCGGTAGTTCAAATCACCCAACCATATAACACGACTGCACCACAAGATTTAATCAGATATATGATTTTCAACTCTGGTGTTTCCATGATACAAGACACATGCATAAGAGATATAACTTCTTTTCTTTTGAGCTAGAATAACTTCTTACTCATGTTCAAGAATCTTATCAGGGATCTTCCGGTTTGGTCTTATGCAAATCCTTCGGAATTGTGTGTTTTTAAGTATCTCAATGACATCAGAGTTTCTTCTCCGCTCATCCCCTTCTTTCTCTCCTGAAGCTAAGTGACTGCACACAAAGCAGAAGCTTGTCTGATGCAATGACATGCTGACAGATATACAGCCCTGGAAAAGAAAGGGTTAAAGATGAATTCAAAGCATGATAAAATTGCTCGTCAAAGGCACAAAAGAACCTGCTCACCTTGTTACCGAGGTACCCCAGTATTCCGCGCCCAACACAAGAGACTCTGAGATGTCCAATATGTTGAACTAACTCCCTTCGAACCCAGATAGTGACAAAAATCCCAACCATCTGCTTGCATGCAATGAGACTGTACTTCTGTTGACCTTTTCCTTTATCAGCCGTTATTTCTGCAAAAGAGTACCTGCTCGATTCTTCTTCTTCATCATCCGAGGATTCATCATCACTGATATGTGCATGCTGGCATTTGAAGCATGATTCCCTATAGTACTTCCTTGCACCATCTGAAGAGCAGTTGCAGGCCTTTAATCGCCGACCCTGGTCATTCCTAAAAGTTTTGCTGACAGCTTTGAGTGATGGTTTCTGGAAGAATAATGGACCACCAGGCATCTTCAACTCTCTTGAAGCTGAAGTCTTAGCGGTGGAAGTTTCCGAAGACAAGGTATCCACACATGATGATAGCTTGCAGGAATTACTCTCCGGTTCAGCTTCTAACGGCCCATTCAAAGCTTGATTTATCAAAGAGAGCCATTTCGCTGCAGGCTCATTGTCTTCTATAACAAGCACATTTCCAGCATTCAGAGGAACTATTTCTTGAAAACTGGAAAAGACCAAAATAAGAGAATAAGATATGGTTAGAAGATGAAGTCAAACATATTTTTGAAAAATTAAAGAAGTTAACATATTGAGTGCTAATCATGCAAAATTTTTAAAATAATGTACTTGCAGCATATTGCATGCCGAAACTTGTTCAAATTAAGTGGTCAGAACTGATTACTATGGTGACACATAGAGAAGCAAAGACCCACTGTAGCAGTAGAGAAGTTTTAGTATCTACCTTCCTATCAAATCAATATATAGATTCATCATGCTAACCCTATATATGAAAAGCACAAGTGCAAAGTATCAGTCATTTCTTCTCCACTTAGGTCCAGAAGTTTAGAATTATTTAACCAAAATATGAATTATTCAATGAACAAACTAGTATACAATTTATATCGAGGACAATAAAACACTTGAGAAAAAGCTGAGCCAAAGTAGCAGAATTTTCATAAAACCGAGGAATTATGCCAAAATGAAAAGCCTTGTCATATAATACTTACCCTAAAACATATATATCTGAATGATCATCAGCAGGAAGAAAATCATTTAGATCTATTCCATCATAAGGAGTATTTCCTCCAGCATTCCAAGTTGCAACAAATATCCTACAGATGGAAATATTATAAGGTTAAAAATTATATGACTCAGATAAATATTGAAGGAAAAAACTAAAGAACAGAAAGAGTTGAGGAGAAGAAAGGATCAAAAGGTCCAGTCTTTTAGATTTAACTATTATGCTTGTACCTGAAGGCCTCAGTAGTTACGGTGTTAGATGAAGGACGAGAGTAATCTTTGAAAATAAAGCTTCCTAACTTTGAATTAGCTGAACAATAAAAAAATACTAGTGAGTAGTGAGGAATTATGTACATTTTGGGGAGTTCCTTCTAGAGAAGAAGAATCCTCCACTTAGACAAAGGGAGACGGATAAATAAAAAAATTGCAAAACTATAAAGGCACTAGAACAGTAAAGAAAATTACCAGAAAAACTTTTTCTGATGACAGGGGAAGGGGGTGAGTATCTTGGACTCCCATGGTAATCAACTGGTAAATACAGGAATCATAGTTACCGCTTCAGAGAATAGCTATCCATCAGTAAAGTAGATGCACAAACAAAGGAAAACTGGCAATTAATCCTTATCAAAATCCCCAGACACATCTTGGCCATATCACAGCAAACTTTTAAGTTGTTCTTTGCAATACAAATTGTCGCTCATTTGATTTCATAAATTATCATAAAATGTAAAATAAGGTGAACTATTATTAACTCTTGATTACTAATTAAGCAGTCTAGCCAAGAGCCCACGAGCAGTAGATTTAGGCACATATTTCATGTCTTGATTTAGCAATAAATTGAGAGTTTAGATATGTACTATAATATGGTGTCATGATACTTGATGAATAATGTTAAGCTGACATAAGATTCCATATGAGGATTATACGACAAGACACATCCCTTAGAGAATAGCAAGGTCAGAGAATAAATGCCACCTTCCAAAGGCACAAGCAGATTCTTCATGATATCAAAATAATTGGCAAAAGAGTATAAACCCACAATAAATAATCGATGCCGTCTTTCAGAGACACATACCGATCAAATGATTCTCTCGCTCTCAACCCTATTCTACTCTCAGCCGTACGCCCACAAAGCAACAATGAAAGAGGTAAAACTAAAAAAAGGGATAAGAGTAAATCTAGACGCATATGTGTTCTTTCGGGAGAACTGTCCAATCTATTCTTGTTCAGAAGCAGAAATAAATGCATCACAACGGGGATGCCACAGAAAAGTAATTCCTAACTATGTAACAGATTCTCTGCAGAAATGAATGTGGCATAAACACCCATGGAGAATGGATACACGAAAATTATCAAGATTGATCACGGAATACGTATACACAATTAGGAAAAGATTAAATGACAAGAACAGAAAACTCAAAGTCAGAGGACATGACAACGAACCAGAGTGGCTGACTGAAACCTCATCTGCCTCGGATTTTTTCTTCTTCTTGGAAAATATTTTCGGTAAAGGGAACTGCAAGACAACCCACTAAATAAAATCTCAAAAAAAAAAAAAACTCATTCTAAAGTAGAATGTAGAAAAATATCTCAAACTTGAAAATATGTTCTAATAGCCAAGATCGAAGCAAATTAAACCATTTTTTTGATCTTTATTGTTTTCTTTCAGAAGAGTCAGTTAGAAAATATCACCTTTTTCCTGCCGTCATTTACGAAAGTCATTTTGCAGTCCGATTCCTTCCCACCAATGTTTCAGACCTCTGAACTCGCCAGGTTCCTCTTCGATCAACAATTGCGTTTCGCAACCAATTGATTCAGGACAAAATCACGAAAGCAGGATAAACCTCTAATGCTCCATGCCGCTGTAATCGGCCGCAAGACCGTCAGCTGTAAGGAACAAACAATGAACATATAAACTAAACCATCCAGAAACTGCAGTATTTCCAAACAACAAACAAAAAAAGTAAGATCTCCGGTAACAAAAACGCATCCCAAATTCGCATGAAAAGAAAGAGATTGTAAGTAACAAAAGGAATCTGCAAAATGAGACTGAAGACTCTACAAGCACTGAAAGAAATCCGCTGAGAACAACGTAGAGCAGCAGCAGAGAAGAAGATCGAATCCAACAGTGGAAGGATAAGAGAGGAGGCGGCGGCAGGAGGGGGAGGGGGAGGGGAGGGGAGCAGCGGCAGCGGCGCAGGAGGAGGACTCACGTAGAGAAGGCCATCGCGGTTTAAGGAGGGAGAGTCCAGACGAGAACTCGCGTAGAGGCTTTTTTTATTCGGAGTAGGGAGCGAAGTCGAACAGCGGAGACGGGGAGGTGTGGGGGGCGCCATGGAAACAAATAACTCGAAGGAACAAAAGAGGGAGAGACGAAAAGACATACGGATATTACGATTTTGCCCGCTCTCGTTAGTTGTCAGACTGACATGAACTACGGAGGGGAAGCCTCCACACGAGTGCCCTGGGAGCGCGGGCCGAATCCCACACAGCGCAATGGTCCACTGGGTAGGCGACGCGTGCCCTCTTCTGTCCGGCTTTTACGTAGAAATGGTCTATTTTTGGGCTCGCAGTTTTCTAGTCGGATCTTTTGGCTGTCACGTTAGGATCCTCCTGGACGTGAAACCAATCACTTGTCATAAAAAAATAATATCTTATAATAGTGATTATCATAAGAAAGTTTTAAAATTGTGCGGTTGTGCGGACAATAATACACAATTTATATGGTGCACCAATTAAGGGTGTTCATCGGAGATCCAGTGAATTCAAGAATTCGACCCGACTCACTCATTGGGTCGGGTCTGAGTTAAAAATTTTCAACCGAATTTTATCTGACCCGATCCGATAATTCGGGTTTTTTATTTTTTAAAATTTTTTAATAATTTTTAGTTAATCTAAGTAAATAATATCATTTCAAATTTAAAATAAATATGAAATAAAGTATTTTACATGTAGAAAATATCTAAATATTTAAAACAGTAGTTTTTTATATGAAAAATAATATATTAAATGTATTTCTATATTAAAAAATAAAAAAATAAATTTTTAAAAAAATGATGATCGAATAACCTAACCATCCAACCCGACCCAACTTAGTCCGGACCGAGTCGGATTGGATTGGGTTCTATGTAAAAAAAGATTGAAACCCGATTCAAAATGTCAGGTTGGTTCGGTTCAAACTCGACTCATGAACACCCCTAACACTAATGCTCAAGAAAATAAAGTGGGAGGAAACAAAGAAGATGACAAAAGAAAATACTTGTTAGTTGTTTAATATCACGTTGTAAAGAACAGAAAGAAATAAAAATATGGAGTCAAACCGTAATCATCTCTAAAAAAATAAAAGAATAATACAAAAGAGAATGAAACCACTAACCAGCTTGGCATTATGTATTTCCTTCTAAAATGTGTGTAGGATTTAATTTTATGACACTAGGGCGTCAGTTTCTCTATTCCCTAATATTAATGTCCAATCTCAACATTGGTTCCAATAATTTTATCAAAATGTATCATGGTAACTCAATAGTTTTATCACTTCCGCTTAATATTTCTTCCGTGATTTATTCATGCATCATTAATTTAAATCTTAATGTATACTTTTTTTTGCATCAAACATCTTTCATCAGCATGTAGTATTATATGCTGTTGTTATTAATTTGCATGATTTATTGAAAAAAAATATTACAACTAATATTAGAATAGTGCAATGGTCTATTCCTATTGGGGACTTGCTAGCAAATGCAATATTCGCCCTGCATATTTCAGATGCACCTCCTCTCGTGCACTCACGATGTAGTAGTTAATCCTTCACAATTGCACAACAACCAAATTTCCTCGAGGACTTAGTACGAGATGCAATATTATCCATGATGAATTATATAATTGGAATTTCTGACGCACAAATAAAATGCAATAAATGTAGCCTTTATGAATTCTAAAAGTAATTATCAACATGCATGTTTCGCTTCGCATAGTGCTTAATCTCTCACGATTTTCTTAACATGTCACGCCTAAATAAGATGTCGCTCTTATATCTACCCAATATCCCTCATTTACGTAGAGATAACTCAAAGTCATATTCTCAGCACCGACCATCGAGGATATCCTGATTAAATGATCGATTCCTATCATAACACATATACATACATAGATGGGAAATATGATTTCCTCCTCCATGTATCTAGTGTATGTGGCAAAGATGTATAATTGTTAAATGTCTTATTTTACACTTATTTCTTTAATTGATATAATAACCAAATTCACCAAACCATAATTTTATCTACAGTTTTTATTTTGCACATTTTTCTTTAATTTTTTTTTTGTTAAGTAGGATGTGTTTTTATTTGTCATGACTTGACAAGGAGGCAGCTACTAAAAGTTACAGCGTAAGAGGGTGTTGACCCGCAAGTGCAAATGCGGGGAAAGAGGACGACTGTGAGCTATGAGGCATGAGAAGACATGTGAGTAGGAGTGTTCAAGGTCGGGTTAAACTCGATCCGTGAACAAATCTGACCCGACCCGATCAAAATTAGTTGGATCGGGTCGGATCAAGGCCCTTAGGGGCAAAAACTTCGACCCAATCTAATCCAATTTGGATCGGGTCAGGTTGGGTGGTCGGGTCACCTGACCACCATTTTTTCTTTTTTTTAAACTTTTGTCTTACTTCTAATATTTATTTTAATGTAAAAAATTAGTTAATAACTATTATAAAATAAATATTTGAGCATTATTTTCATAATTAAAATGTTTTATTTTAATATTTTTCATTTTAAATCAAGTATAGGGCTAAAATTAAGTAAAAAATTTAAACATTAAAAATAATAATAAAAAGGTCGAGTCATCGGGTCGACTCGAGTTGGGATTTTTCAACTCGTACCCGACTCAAATCCTCATCGGGTTGGGTTCAAATCGAGTCGAGTCTGACTCGACCCGACCCAAACTCGATTGGGTCCTCAGGTTCACACCCCTACATGTGAGAATGATGCAATTAGGATTTACAATATGATGAAATGGACTTGGTGACTTTATAATTGCATTAAAATTACAAATAACGTAAAATTTATAAATAACCATATGCATACACCAGTAATAGAATATGTAACACCTCCGACTCAATCAAGAGTGGTGATTGATCCACACAAATTTAAAATATGTCTTAATAGATGAAGAGGATAACTACATATAAACTCATGATCACTTCTGTGTTTTGCAAACGTGGGACTATTCAATTTAACAATCTTGGTTCTTAAACCTCAAGTCGTTATAATCTTTTCCTCTTAGGAGGCTCAACGTCCTCGTTAAGTAGTATGTATTGGTCTGGTTCGTGTTTTCACATGGTGAGCATGCGAGATTGGCTTTGATACATTTGATTCACACGAATTTAAAACACGTCCTGATATGTGAAGATAGTAGGAAAATATAAGTCCATGACCACCTCTATATTTTTTCATGTGGAATTATTCAATCAAATATCCTTAGACCTCACGTCCTTATAATGATAGTTTATCCTAATGAGATCCAAGAGATGTAAGTGCCACTTGCCATTATTAAATAATTTAAAAAATGGATGAGTTCTTGAAGAATGATATACCCGTGGAAGTTTAAAGATGAATTATATAAATCATGGTTTAACTTTGCAAAAAGAAGTAATGATAATAAATTTTTATACTGAAATTCAAAGCTGACTTATTAAAATCGTGACTTGTGAAAAATGAGCTACTCCCGATACCTTAAAGCCAGAAAATGGCAATCAATAAAGCTCAAAGATTAATTCGATAATTAGTATTGAAGTATTGATTCATCTTATAGATTAAACGATAAATAAGTTCTAGACAAATGTAATCTAGAACTTAATCTAGTCCTGTAACTAGAAATGTGAAAAAGATGTCAAGCAGCTTGCATTATAATCCTTTCGTTTGCTGTCAAAGAAAAGATCTCGATCGAATGTTGAATATTTGAGAGATCTACAACCACTCGACTTCGTATATGTATATGAAAGAGATCTCTCCATCCCTTCTTTCCCCACCATTGCAACTTCTATCCATAGCCTTGGACGAAGTCTAAACAACTTGATTGGAGAGAGGAGAAAATTACTTCTTCTTTTTTTTTTTTGAAATATTGGGGGATCCAGAAAATTACTTATATATGCGATAATGCTTTGAATGTTAAATTCAATATTAAGCTCTTTTAATTCATAGATAATTCAAGAACTAAAATAGTTAGGACGATAAAATCATTCATTCTATAACAAAGTATCATTATTCGAACAACAGAATTAAAAAGAGTTTAAAGAATGACGTAGGAGAATCCCCTACACCTCCCACACAGAGGCTCCGAGATGGAGTTCCTAAAAATTAAACAGTATCTAATTTTATTTTATTTTCTATTTGTGTTAAAATTCTTATATAAACTTCATCAAACTTAAGCTTTTCGAAATTCTGTAATCATATATATATATATATATATATATATATATATATATATAGGGGCGGACCCACGTGAGGGGGCTCTGGCCCCTCCTAAATTTTTAATTTTTTATTAATTATATATGTTAAATTATAATTTTTAGAATGAAACGTTATATTTGGCCCCCCTTAAATAAATGTTGTATGCTATTATTGCTTAAGAATCTACTTAGCCTACTGGTAGCAATGCACAACCTTGGAAGAGGTCACCAGTTAAAACTTGGCCCCTCTTTTTTTTTCTGGGTCCGCCCATATATATATATATATATAATCCAAAAATATAATAAAGCTAAGATATCTTTTATGTTCTCTGTTTCCATCTTTCTCATGATAATAGAAATATGTCATTAAAATGTGAGTTATATTTGATGTTCTCTATCTCTAGTCAGATTCGGATTTATGATAATTGCGTATTCTTTTAGTTCTAAACAAAGACTGCCACGGTATCATTAGCCTCATAAATTATTATCTCGAAACTCCACGTCTCCATTGTTTTACTATTGTGTTGTACCCAGCATTCCGATTCCAAGTCCGAGTCCATCATGTGTCGCCCTCCGTGACAGTTAAATTTGTGGCTACTGTCTAAGACAATGCATGACTAATCATAGATGACATGATCCAATCAAACAGCTCGGCCATCTCCACGTACACGTGTCGTAAGGTTAATTTTGTCTCTTTATCTTTCTTTATTTAATTTCTAGTCCTGGTGTTGAGAGGAAATAGCACCTCTGAATAGGACGTACGTACCCTTCTCCTTAAGATTTGTCCGCACTTTTTGGACCACTTAATAAAAATTTCTAGCCATCCACTTATTCTAGGAGAGGAGAACCATATGCCATAAAGAGATAAGATTATTCAATGGGAAAAAGAATAAGGGTTCCTTAACCCCTTATTTTAATACCTAAAGTTTTCTTATTACAATAAAGAAAAATAAATCTAACGTATTCGAATCCAACCGAGCTGAACCGCCGAACCAAAACCGGTCCGCACCGGGCGCACGTCAAGACTTCGACATCTTTATATATATATATATATATATATATATATATATATATATATATATATATATATTAAATTTTTCCCCTAATTATTTATCGAAAACGTTATCAAGTAATTAATTATTTATATCCCGTCAAATTCGAGCTGTTGACCGTTACGCAACTCCGCATTGGTGCGCTCTATCCATCGCCGGAATCCGGGAGATGGAAACGGCGACTCCTCCCGATCGAACAGTTCATATTTTCCAAGAAAAAAAAAGACGACGGAGAAGAGATGAAGAAAGAAAGGAATCAGAAGAGGGAAGAAGAGATATCCTAACCGCGCGATCGTCGATGGCGATATATCTCTCTCCGCCGTCGGTCGAGGTCGCTTCAGGCTCCAGCAAGAGGGGGTGGTCGTCTACGGCGTCGGTGGCGGACCCCTGCGGCCGAGGAGGACGAGACGGAGGGAGCGCTGTTTCGATCGATTGACGTCTCGCGGCGTCGGTCGAGGAGGATAAGGTGGGAAGTGCGTGCGGAGGGACGCCGGAGATCGAGGGCGGGTTAAAGTTGTGGTCGTCGTGGGAAGAAGGGCGCCGTTTAGGTTTTTTATGCATTGACCATGTTGCCCTCTTCGTTGTTGGGGAGAGTTATAGAGGAGGCTTCCAAATGACAACTTTAGCCCCGTCTTTACGCCGAGATGACGAGATGGTTGGAGGGCTACACGGGTAGACTAGTAATTAAAGCATAACGACAACCTTGACGTGGCACCTCGTTGCGCTTTGTACAGGAAAGTCGCCGGTGACCAGAAAACAGCAAAATGAAAAAAAAAGGCGAGAAGAATAAAGAAAAAGTGAAGAAAGAAAATAAATAAAGACGAAATAGAAAGGATTTAAAAAAAGAAAACGAAGGGTTATTGGGACAAAGAATAAAGAAAAAAATTGGATATAAGGGGGGTCTTTTCAGAAGAGGGAAATTAAAAAAAAAGTGGAGAAAAATTGGCCATAGAGAACAAATGGAAATAAGCATTTCTTTTGGAAAAATATTTAAAGACGAAATCATAAGGAAAAGAATGAAAATTAATTTAAAGTATACAAAGAATAGTTTGAAAATAAGTTTGACTTCATCAACTAGGCCCAACGAGATGGTGGATCATTTCATAACCCAATCATCTATTAGTATTATTCAAATGCCATACATTGATAAACGTTGTGCTTCTTAATTTAGCAAATAATCTTCATTTTGATACATATTAGCATTAATTTATTCTATTTATAATTGTTACATTTATCTTCCTTCTAAACTTAGTATTTCTTCAACATTCACATTTAATGCAATTTTAGCATAGTACATCACAAAAGCATATGTATCATTTTGAAATTTCATTTCTTCTTTTTTTGTCATGTAAGATTTTAAAAATTATTTTATAACTTCTTGAATTTTATTATTATTTAACATCTTTGTTTCCTTTTGTCATTTATTTCACATCTCCTTAGAATTGATTTTTATAGGGTATTTCATGGAATGTCCTATACGACATTTCATGCATGCAATATCCTATAATTATGGTACTATATGATATGCAATAATCATATTTATCATGAACACAATAACATGCATGTTATACACTAGTAATGTCATTCTTACATGACACAACAATACGCATAACATTCATATCATATAAGAATTAATGTATCATCATAAGCATATGTAACATTCATCTTATACATTTTTCTTTTTTATTATTATGTGTTTTAAAAGTTGTCTTATAATTCCTTAAGTTTTATTATTACGTAATATATTTGCTTTATATAATCATTTATTTAACTTTCTTTGCAATTGCTTTATACCCATTGTACTTTTTATAAGACATTTCATGTGTTTAATGTCCTATATGATGTGACTATAGGGCATTTTATACCATGTAAAGTCCGATAATTATAGTACTGTGTCATATGCAATAGTCGTTATGACTTCACATTATTTAACTTTATCATATGATATTTTATTTTAACTTAAATTAAAGAATCATTTCAATATCATCACATAAGTTAGCAATGTCACATGAGTCATTATGCTACATTCTCCACCAACGGACATCTTCGGGATTTTAGTCCATGGTCATATGTGGAAATATACACATCATTGCTTATGAAGTGCTTTATTTCTTGGAATACAAAAGATGTAGTATTTTTCATTGAACATTATGTAGTATTGGAGCACATACATCAAGTTCAAGACTTTACTTCTCAATTTTATTTTAATTAGTGACAAGAACATATTCTTCAACTTAATTTAGTAATATTATGTATATTGAATACATCAAACATTTATCAAGTAATCATCTTTTAAATCTAATTACAATTAGCGTGGCATACTATATATAGGTGTACATCATACATAAGATTTTACAATAAGCATGTAGATAAGATTGAATGAATTTCATCATCAAATCTAGTTGAGAGCATTATACAAATTTATTATTAACATAATGAAACATTAATATTCAAATTAGAAATATGGGGGCATTTCATGGCTCGTGACAATGTGGACACAGTTGTAACTTGACTTTTTCATGAGTTATGTTAAGAATATAAAATGAATGATGTTGATCTTCCTAACAGCTTAAGTTTTTTTAGGAAAATTGGCTAGAGCATCAAATTTAACAAGTTATGACTTATTGGTCATGATCGTGGCGGTGCATATTTTGTTTATGTGGTCATTAATCATGACTCATAACTTAGTAGTTATCATGGATCCAATGTTGTAAAACTCACACTAGACATTGACCCAAAATTGAACCAAATGATAATAAAATATTAGAATATATTCAACTAAAATAGTTATATATATAATGTTATTATTGAAATTTTTAATAAATAAAGGAACAAGATAGTCTTTCAAATACATATATATTTATTTTGATCATGAATATAAAAATTAACATATAAACTCATAATTCATGGACTCAATTATCAATATTTGTTTAGGACAAAGTGTTAAAATCTAAAGAAAATAAATAAATTATTTAGCATTTATTTTTATTAGAGGATGTTTTTTTGTGTCAAGTGTTAACATTCAAATATGGTCAAAAGATATGACTTTGATAAAGAAAATTCATAAAATAAATTTAGTAGGAATTGGTTCAGCATTGCAATTTTGCATATAATGGTCAAATGGTAGGTGTGCACATGAAATATAGAGTTTGCATATTTGAACATCTCATCCACCATATATTTTTAGAATAAAATTTTGTTAAACTAGCTCAAGAATCTGTCCAGTTCAACAGTTGAACTTGGGTTTGATCGGTTCAATCCGGATGACTCTACTAGTTTAATATTGATCCATAGACCGTTTGGACATTCTGATTGTGGTCGAAGCAATTCAGTCGGTCATTCTGATCCAAGTTTTACAACACTGCATGGATCTAATAGTGACATCTTTTAGCATCTTCAAGGCTCATGATCCACTCTTCGCGATCCTGACAATAGTCTCCAAATTTCTTCTCTAGATTTCATCAAGACGGTGATCATAATGGTGCTAGTAGGGGACGCCCATCTTCGTCAAAGTCACGATTCAAAACTTAGTTACGAGTCGTAATAATCATGTTTACAACGCCTATATTTCATGAGTCGTGATATGTCTATAATGGCCCACGAAACTATGCAACCATTATGGTGCTCAATAAGGATTTCCTCACTATATATCGGTTCATGGCCCCTGACAACCTGCGAAATGACTTGTAACTCCATCATAATGGTGCTAATAGTAAAGGTTTTATGATTCACAACTTGTGACATTGATGTCATGAACTTGAAAATCACTTCTTTGATCTAATATGGTCGATTCTTCTTGCATCTGCTTATTCACAACCTTGATTACAAGAATCACGCCTACGACCTGGCTTTCCTTGCATGATTTCTAGAGCTTTTGTACCAGAATTTGGCGAAAGCATGTAAGATGAAAGGCTCATTGCAAGGGAAGACTCAGTAATGATTTAAGCTCCATAATTTTCACCACACCAAAATTGGTCCATAAAACATCTTTTCTTTCCTGATAAAAGTCAAATCTGGCTAAATCTAAATTGGTTCATAAAACAATATAATTTACCTCAACAAACCTCCTTATGTTTGACCAATCGAGATTAATTAGAATAAGAAAAATGATGCATCCTCCTAAAATTTTGACTTAATAATCCTCCTAATACTCATATTTTTAAAATACCCCTAAAAGTTTATTATTTTACCATGTATGCCATTGTGAGATGATTAATAGGAGGATATATCATTGCTCTTTCTGGTTCAATCCCAGAAGACCACTTTTCACACGGAAGACAAAGAATATTATTAAATAATAAGAATTTCTACAATTCTTGTCAGAATGGAGATCAAGTATATGAAATTAAAAATTGAGTGCAATTATTTTTTGCTTTTTCGAATGAAAACAGGATGTTGAACAATGTGTCAGCTATCCATTTAATTGAAAAAAAAAGCTAATTACAGCGTTACAAACAGGAATTACAGACATTACAATCACCTATCAATGTTCTCTTCAGTCTAACATTCATCTTAGCTGCCTCCATCATATGCTCAACATAAACCTTCTCACCTCTGAACATTTTTTTCGTTGTGTTGCTTCCTGATGGCTCATAGTACAGTTACAAATGCCACCTTTTGGACGGTGCATATGTTTATATCCCATGAGCTACTCAGCAGCACCCCTGAAAGATGTCCGGAATTTATTTTTCGACCTAGTGCCTAAATGATAGCTTCCATGCCTGTATGCACTCACAGGACAAGTGTGCAGAATCCTTATTCATCCGAGCAGAAGGTACCATGACCTATCTTCTGCAGGCGCCCATCTCATTGGAGGAGTGCAATTATATCATGACTTGCAAGATGACTGCATACGGCAACAGCCATAATTTCAGGAATAAAAAATCTATCACTAACCACATTCTATACATTAAAGGAGCATTAGGGAGGAAAACAAAATTAAATTTCATAGATGAGATAGAAACAGTTAATTGAAAGTCATGCAACAGTGACAAAACATGCAATCAAAACAATCCCAAGCTGAACTAAGAATCTTATGATGAATTTTTTATCTTTTTCTTCAATGGAGAAACTTCATTGAAACTGCTATTGGTTTGTTTTTAACACGATTTCTTGAATTGGGTGCCCCTTAATATTTCCTCTCAAGCATATTGAGTAAATTTCATAATTCATAAATGTGAGATAGAACCGATTGAAGGTCAAGCAACAGTGGCAGAATATGTAATCAAACCCAAAGATCCAAGTGAACGGTGCAGCAAACTTTGATATTTCTTTGGAGGGTGAGCCACCTCAGGGCCTCCTAATCCCACTAGGTGGGGTCGGCTACATGGATCATACGACGCCATCGTTGATCCATGTTCATGAGATTCGACAGGGTTTTACGCTGGCTGTCGGGGCCTAACACAACCCTCCTCCTTTATCCGGGCTTGGGACCGGCTATAAAATATAGACGAAGTTTTATGATTACAATAACAACAACAACAACAACAAAGCCTTATCCCACTAGGTGGGGTCGGCTACATGGATCATACGATGCCATTCCGCTCTATTAGTAACCAAACCTTTCGGTATATTCGTTGATCCATGTTCATAAGATTCGACATGATTTTATGCTGGCTAACACAACCCTCCTCCTTTATCCGGGCTTGGGACCGGCTATAAAATATAGGTTATGATTACAATAACCTATGAAAAAAAATCCAATTACCTAAGACTCTGAGGAATTACCTATTTGGAAAAGAGCTACCAGATTCTGTCAGGAGTCTCAGGACCCCCAGCAATATACTGGCAGAGAATACTTCAATTATTTTTGTTTGTGCTCATAAAACACCTTCCTGCACAAGACCAAAGTTCCAAAATTATCAGAACCAACTCTGGCAGATTTGAGATGATGTTAGGTAGCTTATTGAGCTATTCATTTCAGTTTCAGTAGACATACTACATACTATTCATCCTGGACATACAAACCAGATTATGAAGTTCCTACAGGATGAATTGGAAAGTTGATAAGGACCTTCTGTGGTATTATTTCAGAGGATGGATTTATTGAAAAAGAGATTCAGTGGTCCTGCATCTACCCATACCAGATGTCATTCAAACCAAGAAGTATATGAAAAGCAATCTGAACTTGTTCCAATATTGGTTAAGTCTGAAGCTTTTCAATAAGTTTCATGTCACACATCTAAAAAGGAGGAGCAATCTATATCCTGAAGGGTAATCCTCCCCATCAACAAATCACTTGAATGCTGCAAACAAAGTGGAAGACATTTCTTATTTAGACTCTCATGGAGAAACCCCATTCCTGGAACCCACTTTTTCTCGTTAAGAGGGTCCACATTCAAGCGGTTCTGCAACAAGCGTATTCGATACAGAATGGTTTCCTTCTCTCCACAAAAATGGGCTAAGCATGGTAGCAGAGGTTCAGTGGTCGCTAATCTAGCTAAAATAAGAGTGATAACACCATCCACTGGCTTTGGATCTGATAGGTTTTTGTCACCCATCATCTTTATCTCTCTCTCAGTTGGGAAGTGCACTTCTTGCATTCTGTTTTCATCTATAATCTTCAGATCCTTGGTGTAGTGGCTAATAGTCTGACGCTTAGTACACTCATGTTTTTCTGCCAATGTTAAGAAGCATGAGAATCTTAAATGATAATTGACGACAGTCTTCACCATCTTAAAGTTGCGACAGCAACAGAAGAAGTCCAGCCATCTTCTACCTACACCAGCATACCACTTGATTATATCAGCATCATCCAAACAGATGAGGAGCTTGATAGGTCGAGGCCTTCCCATTGAGTTCGTAAAACCAGCGAATTTCACCGCTTTTCTTATGAGCTCTATAGGTGCAGTGACTTTCATTTTCAGCTCAGTCAAATCCTTCACTGTCTGCTTGGCATACACTTTCTCTTCTCTTTCTTCGACCAAGTTTTCCTCTTCCTCCAAGACCTTACAGGCTTTAACTGGCATCAGATATTTAGTGACTGTTTTCTGGAAATGATCATAGGATTCCACCAGTTCTGATGGTAACTGTTCTCTTATTCTGTTCAAGGACAAGAAGTCACCAGCTGTGAGCATTCGGTGCCAGTGCCAACTATTTTCCCTAGACTTGAAGTATTCTTCCACCACCTCAGTTGCCCAGTTCTTGAAGACCTCCCTCACCTCATTTTGTATTTGGAAATCAAACTCAAATTCATGTCCACGCTTGACCTTCTTGAACAGATGGTTCAATATCTTTAACCCAAGCTTCTTCCGCCTCGTCTGTCGTGCATTCTTCATCTCCAAAGCCTTCGCAGCCTTCCTCTTCAAATACTTCTTTTTGGCTCGAATGGCCTTCTCTGACATGGGAGGATGTAATACCGAAGGGGGTACAGCCTGGAACTCCATTCCAACGAACTCCATCTTTTCTGACACAGCGCTGTGGATAGAGGTCCTTAATTTATCAACCTTGAGCTCCAATTCATCCTCAAGAAACTTCAAAATCTGATATTTTATATCCATAATGAACAATTTGGATCCTGAAGTGACAACTAATATTTCATCAAGATGCCTAACAGCATAAAGCCTAATTGGCTTATAATAAACCATAGAATCTTCCTTCTCTTGAAGACAAGCAAGCCTCGGGTTCTTCTTGTGCACATCAGCCCGAATCTCTTGGATCTTCCTATCAAGTGCATCGAAGTATATATTCACCAAAATCAAGCAGAGACTGCTCTCCTGTGGAAATCCCCGCCCCAGCTGAATTCCACCGAGTTGGAAAGCTACTGCCTTTGATTCAAAAAGCCGCTCAATTAGTTGAATGAGGTCCGGATCCTCAATCTTCTCACGCAGAATGGACACGAGTCGACGAAGGTGGCGCGGACCGAAGGGTTCCCGACGGAGGGCGACTCTGAACCACCATGAGGGATTATGAACAGAGTTCTTGAGGTAGCGAATAGCAGTATGTCGGCCGAGTCCAACGGATTCACTGCGGCCTCCGTAGGCGAAGGTGGCGAAGCGCTTGTCGTAGACGGCCTCGAGGGTCAAGCGGAGGGCCTCAACGGCGACCTTAAGCTTGAGGTTGGGTACGACGAGGGAATCCCCCTTCTTCCGGGAGGGGAGGAGGACGACGCACTCAGCGGAAGGTTCGAAGTGCCCGTGACGGAGTTCTTCCGCGAGGGAATCGAAGGAAAAAGGGACGGAAATGGAGGTGGGGTCGGACGAAGGGTGAGAGCGGAGGATGAGGTGGGATGCTGCAGCCGAGAGGACAGAAGGTTCGGAGACGACGGACTGAAGGAGGCGACGAAACTTTCCGGCGACGTGATGTCGGAGGACGAGGGATTCGAGGTTGGCGGCAGAGATGGGCAGAGGGATATGAGGGGAGGGCGTGGCGGCAACGGTCGAAGTGGTGATGGATCGAAGAGTTCCAAAGGACCTCCTTTCGAGTGCTAAAAGCATACTTTCCGGCGGCGCAAGAAAAAGGCGGCCGCGGCGGAGGCGGCGGAGGCGGCGGAAGTGGCGAAGATGAAAAGTTAACCTGACAGAGTTCGGCAGTCAACTCGACTGCCGGTGGCCGTGCCCTGACGTTTAGGGCTTCATCGAAGCCGCCTGGATGGAGAGCGCAGGGCGCAGGCATTTGCGAACGTCACACCTTTCTTTTCCATTGTTTTCGCCGGAACAAGTTTTTTTATTCAATATTATCAAACACAAATAATTTAATATATTTACAAAGACAATTAGAACTGTAAAGTTTGATAAATCTTAAAAAACAACTCGACCTACATAAAAAAAATTAACTAAAAAACTATATATTTGTATATTATTATGAATATAAAAAATATTCCATGCCATGGCAAGCCACAAGTTTTTAAAAAATATTTATTTCTAGAAAAGAACTTTATAATATTTTTCGATTTTTTTTAAATAAGAGAAAAACTTCAGACTTGTGATGTGAATGCTTGAAATAAAAGAATAGTAAATATTAAATAAAAAATAATTTAGTTTTGGGTAGAAAATTTTATTTAGGATTTAATGCTTATCTAAGTTGGTAGCACAGTCTCCCAACTTGCTCCGTCGTCCCATGGAAGAAGGACCGTTGGTTCGCAGCGCCTTTAGAGCAGGAGAAGTTTGTGACGGTTCGATGAGTGCTGATTTATTTCTCCTCTCTGTGAACTCATCGATTTGCCCCTTTGCGTTCTCATCTCTCCGCCGCCCTCATCTCCCCGCCACCACCGCTTGAACTCGCTGTCGCCTTTCTCGTCTCCCCGTCATCGTCATTCTCATGTCCCCGCCACCGTCGTTTGAACCCCATGCCGTCGACTAGTCCTTGTCCTTGCCCTTGCCCTTGGAGCTTCATCGGTAGAGCCTCGCAGCAAAGTGTTGGTCACCAGTGCCAGCAGCAAACAAGAAAGGCGAGGCGGTGTTTTTTGTCGAAGCTTCATTGTAGGTTAATCTACGGTGCTAGTTTTATTTGCTTCATCATTGGATCACCAGTATGAACGATGATGTTTGCTTCATCACTAGATCGCTGATGTGAACGATGATAGTTGCTTCATCATCGGATCTCCAATGTGAACAAAGATCGTCCAGAATGTTTGCTTCACGAGCATTTCCCTATGGCTCACCGACGGCACTCACCGACGGCACTCACCGAACCGCTACAAACCCGTCATGCTCCAAAGAAAAGGTGCTATGAACCAACAAATAAATCCATTACGATCCATCTTTCATCAAGTTAACATATGATTGCCTCTTTCCTACTTAAATGAGTAGGACGCTCCTTCGGTGTGAACGATGATGTTTGCTTCATCATCAGATCGCCGATGTGAACGATGATATTTGCTTCATCATCGGATCTCAAATGTGAATGAAGATCGTCCAGCATGTTTGCTTTGCGAGCATTTCCTTAGGGCTCACCGAACCGAATCGGCACTCATCGAACCATAGCAAATTGCTGCAAACCCGTTGTGCTCTAAAGAAAAGGCGCTGCGAACCAACAAATAAATCCATTACGGTCCATCTTTCATTGGGTTAACATATGATTGCCTCTTTCCTACTTAAATGAGTAGGAGGCTCCTACCTATCGGATTTGTCATCAGATTCGTTATCGATGGATGACAGAAGGTTGTGCAGTTCAAACGGATGACATCAAACCAATGGTTAAACTGGGTTCAAACGAGTGTGTCCTAAGGTGTCGCGCTGTCGAATTGTGTTTCGGCCTCGCACGGTGACGATGTTCCCCTCATCCTTGTCGATCATCGACGTTCGTCTTCTCTTCGCCCATTCGAGTCGTCTTTACACTTCGATCATCGATGTTTGCCATGCAACGATCTTGTCAAACACAATTCGCTGACCTAATTGCCCACCTCCAGAATCATGGCCTTGGCGACTTTGTGCGCCGCGATTGTCCATCTCCTATCTTGTGACCTGAAGGAGCAGTTCTGTCATCGTCGACACATGACGTCGACCTAGTTGCCCACCTCCCGAATTGTGCCCTAGGTGACCTCGTATGCAGCTACTACGGATCTCACATTTGGCAATCCGAACAATCTCATAGTCATCATTGACTTTCGCCTATATGTAAGGGATCACGGGTCGGATTTGATCCAACTCGATCTGATCCGTTCAATTTCATTCGGGTCAGGTCGAGTCTGGTGATACTCATTTGGATCGTAGAACCCGACCTGACATTAAACGGGTCGGGTTGGCGGGTGATTCATTTTTTTTAATTAAACAAGCTAGTAAGAGGAAATGGAATTCAAATACGGAAAAAGATATAAATGTATAATTGTCAAAATAATTTACCAAACTAACAAAGAAATGAAATTTACTGACAATAAAAGTATTTTCCATAATAGAAAGGGAGTAGCAGGCAAGTAGTAAGCCAAGTATGAAGTAAAATTGTAGCAACTAGCCAGAACCTGACTTCATCTTTCAAATTTCAGAACTCAGAAGAATCAAAACCAAACTACCAAGTACCAACAAGCAACAACCGAGTGTTATTATCTACATGTAACCCAAAGGAAATTCCTAATTCAGGTACAGATCTGTCTTTACTCTTTAGCGATTTTATTATTATCAACCAACATAAGAATCTTTTGATGTGCTTGGTTCTCACTTCTCAAGTTTTGAAAGACTGCAACATAGCAACTCCATCAAGTATTCAAGTGATCAAACTCAATTACTCAACCCTGTTGCCTGCACAAGCAGTCTACAGTCAAGCAATGAAGCACAACAACCAGAATACAAATTGAACAGACATGCAACAACAACAGCAACAAAGTCTTATCCCACTAGGTGGGGTCGTCTACATGGATCATACGACACCATTCCAATATATTCGTTGATCCATATTCATAAGATTCGACATGATTTTATGCTGGCTGTCGGGGCCTAACACAACCCTCCTCCTTTATCCGGGCTTGGGACCGGCTATAAAATATAGGCGGAGTTAAATTGAACATACATGCAATCAGAAAAAAAAAAACATTCTTATGATTCAAACAAACATGCATATTGCATAATATTTCCAACAATATGCACCAATAAGGCACAACCTTGCACTGTCAGAATGAGACTCAAATTTTGCTTCTCCAACCAAGTAGCAGCCTAGAAGGTATGAGTTATTGTTACCTGCATTGAAAACTGAAAAGATTATATAAGATTGGTTTGTTCAGATATTACTCCTTCGCTGAAGGGATAAACCATAAAATTACACACCTTAAGAGTATAACAAAAAAAATTTATAAACACCTTAGCAGGATCTTGACATGCAGGATCAGCATGTGACATGCTAGAAGCCGAGTTGTATGTGGAAAACACATCTCCGATTTGGCCGACACTAAGGAGGCATAATGTTCGTAAAGATAAGCCAGGCACAAAATGATGATGTGCCATCTTTTTCATGGTATCGGCGTAGAACCGCATGTAACATAAACTTAGAGTCATCATTGAGGACAGCGGTCATGTCAAAATGAATCATGCAATGAAGTTTAGCCGCAGTAGTATGTTACTGGAATGAATGTAGGTTGAATACAAGATCAAACAGGTCACCAAGTTGTGCCACAATGCAGATATTGAACTCACC